>JAWDJD010000007.1:31433750-32890000 GCA_035047305.1 Bradypodion pumilum
CTGCCGGCTTTAGGCCAATCAGTTCAAATTTCTGAGCAGGCAGCAGCAGACTTCATTGGGAATTGCTTTCCTGGGAAGCAGTCTGGATTCAGAGCAATTCCCTTTGTTGGGCCAGTCAGTTATCTCATTTTCTGTTTTGATGGAAGTGGTGAAAGGGGAGAGTTGCTTCCAGCAGCATGTAATCACTTGCTCAGATGTTTAACCATGCAGCACCTCCTGGCGGTTTGCCATTAATGACTTCATGCAGTTCATTCATGAGGTTCCTGCTTTAAAACAGGCACCTGGGGGTTTGCCCAGAGTTCCTCATTTAATTTCTAATGGCTTTTGTTTACAGCAGTTTTGTTTCCAGCTAACAAGTTTCATTTTTCATGATGCATTTGTTTTTCATTCTTCCCAGCATCAAGGCTTCCTCCAGTGAATCTCCCCTTCTCATTTGATATTGATAGCCATGGCTAATGATTTCTACACATCTAAGCTTTCTCAAGTGCATCCTCTCTGCTCATTTGAATCATCTCAGCTTCATCTTTGTTGTTGCTTTTTCTAGGATTTGTTTTATTTGATGTTTAAGGGTAACACTTTAATTCTCCTCCAGCATCACATTTCAGAGACACCTATTCTTCCAAACTCAGTTCATGCCATTGTTTTCACTTTAGCAATTGTTTGCAATAATCACCTTTTCATTTCATGACTACAGAGATTAGATCTCAAGAAAATCTATCACTGTACTGCTTCCTCCACATCCCTTTACTGGGACTGATAGGGTCTACTGCCCTTAGATTCTTTTTGTTCTCCTTTATCTATTTTCCAAGACCTGGTAGGCCTGTTGCCATTATTTTGGGTTTTCCTGTTTTTGAGTAGCTTTTGCACTTTACTCCTCCAATCCAATCAAGAGATCCTTTAGGCTTTCTTTATTTCTCGATTATTGATGTTTCTTCCAGCAATTTTGGCCTCATGTTGTAATTCCTCTATCCTTGCATTGCATATTATGTGCTCTGTGCATGCACAAGTGGAATATTATTGTTGATTTCTCATGAGGCATACAAGGTGTTCTGTTATTCCCATCCCTTTATAAGGGCCTTGGTTTCTGACATTTTTCTGTTCTTTCCATGATCCAATGTGTGTTCATGTTTTCTAGTCCACCTGCCTCCTTTCCCCAGACAGGATTTCATTCTCAATATGCAGTTAGCTTTGAATAAATTTTCCTTCTCACTGGTTTCTTTCTTTCATCCCACAGGCCAGACAGTTGTGCCCTTTCTCACATAACAATTAAAGAGAAGAGGGATAGATATTCACCCTCAGTCCATTGCGCATTTTTCAGCATGGCATCAAGCCCACACCTTCCAGCCAGGGTGCCATGGCCACATAGGCCATTGCCCAGCTGGGGGTGGGGCACCAGACCAAGATCCTCTGGGCAGGGCCTCCCCTCCCCCTCCAAAGGGGAAAAAGGACTTTTTGTGCTTTCTCCACAGATCTGCAGCTGTGAATCCAGATCCGGCCCACTGATCTCCTCGGAGCATGCCAGGACCGCCACAGGCCGAGCAGTTACCCAGATGCAAGCACCAAGGCCTTCACAGGCCAACAAGCCACCTGAGGTGCAGTACAGAGTTTTTACATAGCAGCTTGGTCCATTTTCACATATTGCCCAACCTTTTCACATATTTACCTGTGTTTTACTGATGCACTCTTCCACTTGCAATTTCACCAGCCATGTGACCTTGGCCAGTGGCCAACTTATAGCCTGGACACACATTGACATTGTCATACCAGCCCCACCTGGGCCCCATACCAGCCCCATCTGGTACTTTGGTGCGGGGGCTAACTTATGAACTGTACCAACGCCTATGGACATATTGCCATACCAGCCACTGTTGCTTCCAGCAAGACAAGGACATTGCTATACCCCAGATGTCTTGGTCCTCATCTCCACATGTCCAGCTCTACAAGCCCAGTTAACTATAGTCTAGTATAATGCATAAGTTTGCCACAACATATTAATCTTGCCAAAGTTATTCCCATGAATTTTGTCAGGTTATACTCATGTTTCCTGCAATTGTTTTTTTTGCTTCCCTATCATATGGTACAATTCTTCCATCGAAGTCTCGCTTTGCACCAAGTGTTATGATATTTGCTTTGTGTATTACTCATATTCATTGTAATTGATTTTTGCTTTTTATTTATACAGCACCATTTTTCCCATGGTGAAGTTTCATATAATGCTATTTTATTATAAATATGTAGGTTATGTTTGCATAATTAATTGTTTTAGCTTTCATAAAGGTCATCACCATTAACAGACCTGAGGTGGAATTGTTTTACCCTCATCATCTTCATGCCATTGGGCATTCAGTTATAATCTGATTGTTTTTGCTTTTGACCCATGGGAAGGTACCTGGAATTACATTCCAGTCAACTGCAATGCTGCCTTAGCAGCCAGTCATATGGTCACTGACCCTCACCATACAACCAACCAAGCCAGCCCTAGCTCTTGGCAAAGAGCCACACTCTGGAATGAGACATGCATGCATGATCTCTCTTCTGCCTCCCTTGTGAACATGCATGGGATATTGATTCCCAAACCTGTGCCTGAGTCAAGGCGATACATCATACTCCACAGTCATAAAGGCCCTCAGTGAAAGTCCGGTTCTGTTGTTGCATCACCATGATGGTGAAGAGGTCACAGATATGTATTGTTCTAATTTGTTTGTCTATAGCACAATTGTATTGAATAGCTTCACGCTTTACATGATATAACTGACTCCAGTTAACCAGATGTCTTTTCCGCTTGAAATCCTTGCTTGATATTGACCTTCTGGGTTGGGACGGTTCAGACCATATCACAGTATGCAATTGCTTTTGGTATTTTGGTCTGCCGTGACCAGTGCTTGCTTTTCCCCAATTTCGATTACCCTGGTGTAAGCCCATTTAGCATTGGGCGCTTGCCCACACCCGCTAGTGCAGGTTCTTTATTTAATAAGGAAAGATGGGATGGAGGAACCCCTGGCTGTCTTCAAAAAGGGGGAAGTGACTTACGAAGATGAGGCCATGAAAACTTGGCCAAAGATCAGCCCTATGACTCATTTCCCCTAAAATAGAGGGTCACCTAATTTCCTGTTATTGCATGTTGTGTTCACGAGCACACCTTATGAGTAATCCCACATGACTGCTTGCACCAACCAGCACCTTCCCCACCCCATTTCCTGCCTTGTTATTGTGCAGTTAATAAAACAAGCTGGGAGGGCTTTGTTTTCTGAGATCTCTCTCCAGTCCCAGGAAAAGTCGACTCTGGGTCTGTCTACATTTGTGTGTTTGTCTGTTTGTTTGTTTGTTTGTTTGTTTGTGCATGCATGGCTGTGATCTCTGTGTGTGAATCCATCGGGGAGGCTGATGTGGAGGCCTCCGCCATTACAACACCTAGGTCTAAGTCTGAGCTACAATCATTTTGGGGGCTATTAAACTTTTATCATTCATTCCTGCTGGGCAAAGCTAATGTAGCAGAACTGAGCGGTTCTGCTACATTAGCTGCTAAAAAAACCAAGCAGTATGGAAATGGGGGTCTCGGCAGGAGAATGCTTTTCAGGAAATCAAAGGGTTGCTCACTTCAAATGCTATTTTAACTCATTATGACCCGTGTAAGCCTTTAATTTTAGTTTGCGATGCCTCACCTGTTGGGGTGGGGGCTGTCCTCTGCCACGATGTGGGAGGGGGCAGGGAAGCCCCCATAGCCTATTATTCAAGGTTCTTAATGCCCACGGAGCGGAACTATGCCCAGATCGATCACGAGGCTCTTACGATCTTTGTGGGCATTAAAAAGTTCCACGACTTTATTTATGGCCTCCCTGTCACCTTATTGTGGATTTTTGTTTCTGATCGGCCAACGCCGCAAATACTGTCCCCACGAATGCTCCGGTGGGCCATGCTGCTGCAGACATCAATTTTCCCTGGTGCACAGACCAGGGGCAGAGATATTGCATGCTGATGCTTTCTCTCGTTCCCCAGTCCCTGGGACAGAGAAGTCTGAGCAGAATCACCAGGTTCTCATGATTGAGGTATTGGAGTCTCCTCTTGTCACAGCTTATGACATTACTAATGAGACAGCAAAGGACGCCTTGCTGTCAAAAGTTAAAGGTTGGGTTTTAAAAGGGTGGCCCGCATCCTCACCTTCTGAGGACTTTAGAGGTATTTTTGTAAAGCAACACGAGATGTCTATTGAAAAGGGATGTCTGGTTTGGGAGGATCGGGTGGTTGTTCCCCTTGCATTATGAAATAAAATTATGCGCACTCTGCATGTTAGCCACCCTGGGATGATAAAGTCAAAAGCCCTTGCTAGGAGTTATTTCTGGTGGCCAGGTCTTGATAATGATATTGAAACATGGGTTGGAAGGTGCTGTGAATGTCAGGCCTCTCGGGCTGAGGAGTCACATCTCCCATATAGGGAATGGGACATGACCTCGGGCCCATGGGCCTGTATACATATTGATTTCGCCAGCCTATTTAGGGGGGTAAACTTTCTGTTAGTAGTGGATGCATATTCAAAGTGGGTTGAAGTCTTACCTGTGGCCAGTACTGCGGCTGGTATTACTATTAGGAAATTAAGGAGGCTGTTTTGTTCCTTTGGTATACCGGACATCTTAGTTACAGCTAACACATCCACCTTCACTTCAGTTGAATTCAAGGATTTTTTACGGAGAAATGGTGTGAGGCACATAACTGCCACCCCATTCCACCCTGCAACCAATGGGCAGATCAAACACCAAGTTCGATCAGTAAAGGACGCTCTTAGGCATATGGGTTCAGGAAACATGGAATTGCAAATCTGCCAGTTTCTCCTGACCCATCATGTTACCTCCTCGCTTCAGGGGTTCCCCCTTCAGAACTATTGGTTCGCCGCCGTTTGGCCACTGCTTTAGATCAGCTGGACCTCAGCTGCCTTGAGGAAAAGGGGCTCAATATTAGTTTGCCTACCACTAAATCTTTTGAGGTGGGGCAGTCGGTTCATGCACGTAACTATGCGGCTGGCCCTTTATGGATGGGGGGGAGTGATTGAGAGAACGGAGCCAGTGTCTTACAGGGTGCAGATGGAAAGTGGTTTAATGCGGAGGCAACATGCTGACCAGCTTCGGTCGAGTGTCAACGCTATTTCTGGTCCTGAGGTAACGGGGCTACAGCCTCAGAAATGCTACAAACCTCAGAGGAGTTACGAGAATGGAACTCAAATTCTCTAGCGAGCCTCTGCCTAGTGGTTCCGATGGGGCCTCTCAGGCGTCAGGAGCACCATCTGTGCATCCTGGCATCAGGGAATCCCCTGTGGAAGTTCCAGCCCAAAGTCCGGCCTTCAGCCAAAGTCCGGCCTTCAGCCTGGCCCAGCTACACTAACGTGGCCAAAAAGAAATTGCGGACCCCCAAAAAGGTTTGCTGATTTCATCCCACATTATGGGGGAAGGAATGTTGTGTTTTGAAACTTACATCTTCTTGAAAAAAGGTACTAAGTTTGAATAGCTGTCATCCAGGACCAGTTACTTCCCTGTAAATAGTTTAACCATGGTTTTCCTCCAATGAACGTCTGTATATTTCTGATACGTGTTTTAACCAATCAGTTCTAAGCCCGCCATAATGTATCTATTATTGTATGCCTCACTTGTATAAATATGTCCTTGTTTCTACCCTGAGCCAAGTTGTGTTGTGCAAGCAATAAAGCTGAATCACTTGTGTTTGACCCAACTAATGCTGGTCTCTGTCATCCTTGCACCAAACCCAACATAAAACAAGTATAAAAACAGCATGACATTAAAATGATATAATCATTAAATCATTAAAAATAATTAAAAACCGATTACAAGAGGAGGGGGAACCTCAGACGAGCCAAAAAGGGGAGTTTGTTGACAGTCCCGGCCACCAGACCCGCTTCGCTAACCACGTTTTCAATTCTCTCCTAAACAGTAGCAACTGTGCCTGGAGGCGCAATTCTACTAGGAGTAGGTTCCATAGTGTGGGGGCTACAACGGAGAAGGCCTTTTCTTTATGCTGGAGAGGTGAGCCTCCCCAACAGATGGTAGCTGAAGGGTGCCTTCTCGGTTTGCTCTTGTGGGACGGGTTGATTCCTAGGGACGATGCGGTCCCTGAGGTATCCTGGTCCGCTACCATGAAGGGCTTTAAAGGTGACAACCAGCTTTTTGAATTGCACCTGGAGACATATAGGCAGCCAGTGCAGCTCCCGCAGCAGCAGCAGCGAGGCACAGGCGAAATGACTACAGCCCACCACCGCACGGGCCACCACATTCTGGACCAACTGCAGTCTCCGGATAGTCATCAAGAGCAGCCCCATGTAGAGTGCATTGCAATAGTCCAAATGGGAGGTGACCAGGGCATGCATGACCGTGAGCAGGGCCTCCCGGTCCAGGAGTGGGTGCAATTGATTAATAACACACACCTGCCTGAAGGCCCTCCTGGCCACGGCCGTAACCTGCTCCTTGAGCAGAAGCCGCGTGTCCAGGAGGACCTCCAGGTTCCGCACCGGGTCGGATTGGGGCAACGATGCCTCATCCCAAACCAGCGGTGATAACTCCTTATGAGGGCTGGGTCCCCTCACCCACAGCCATTCAATCTTGCCGGGATTCAGCTGTAGTCTGTTGTTCCCCATCCAGACCCTAACCCCCTCTAGGCAGCTGGTCAGGACCTTGATTACATCACTGGGATCACCACAGGCAGAGAGATACAACTGAGTATTATCAGCATACTGATGATATCTCACCCCGTGGGATCAGATGATCTCACCCAGCAGTTTCATGTAGATGTTAAAGAGTAGGGGCGAGAGGACCGAGCCCTAAGGCACCCCACATGTGAGCTGTCTTGGACTTGACTCCGCACACCCCATCCACCCTGACTGGGTCTGGCCACTTAGGAAGGAGGAGAACCAGGACAGTACAGTGCCCCAGATCCCCAACCCCTGGAGCTGGTCCAGCAAGATACCATGGTCAACGGTATCAAAAGCCACTGAGAGGTCAAGAAGAGGAAGAATGGAGAGGTAACTTCCATCTCGCTCTCGCCAGAGATCATCGAACAGTGCAACCAATGCAGTCTCCATACCATGACCCGGCCTAAAGCCTGGCTGGAAAGGGTCCAGATAATCCGCTTCCTCCAGGACACCCTGGAGCTGCCGTGCCACCGCTTTCTCGACAACCTTCCCCAAAAAGGGGAGGTTTGAGACAGGGTGGAAATTGGATTGTATATTCAGATCAAGTGATGGTTATTTTAGGAGAGGGCGCACCAGTGTATGTTTGAGTTGTGGGGGGAACACCCCCCCCTTCAGTGAAACATTGACCACCACTCGAATCCAGCCGCCTGTACCGGTCCTGCCTGCTTTCACGAGCCAGGCTGGACACGGGTCTAACTCTTAGGCGGTGACACATACACTCCCCAGGATCCTGTCCACTTCATCAAGGTCAATCAGACCAAACTGATCCCCGATAACTTGGCAGGAATAGCTCCTGGCCAACTCTCGTGACACGATGAAAAACCCGGAGTTAAACCCTGAGCGAATCTGAGTGATTTTATCCTCCAGATAATCAGCAAACTCCTCGGCAGACCCCTGTCATCCTGGGCCAGATACCCCCTACCAAGGAGGGACCTAGTCACAGGGCCACTAGGTGATTATCTGCTGATGCGATATGAGCAGCAAAAACTGCTGTTTCGATGCCCGTATCCCCAGGAAGTAGGCTCTAATAGAGGCTCTAGCTCATGTTCGGTCCGAGATGCTCCGGGATCTCCTCCAGCGGCACTTTAGGTGTCTCTTTACATGCTGCTCCCTTAGTTCATTGGAGAACCAAGGGGTAGCCTGAGGCCTACGTGTGCGGAGAATCCATAGCGGCGCAATGACATTCAAGGCTGTAGCAGCCCCCTTGTTCCAGTGGGTGACCAAGGCCTCAGTAGTATCATGCAGCCGATCCATAGGAAACTCCCCTAGCTCCCTCTGAAATCCTTCTCGCTCCATCAGGCACTGAGTGCAGGCCAGAATAATAGGTGGGAGTACAGAGGTACACAAAGGTTGGTTGGTATAAGAAAGTTAAAAGTCAAGTGGTTAAGAAGCCTTGTTACCTGGAAGATGGGTAGGTCTAGACCTGGGTACTGCATGACAGAATGAGTGCCCGTCTCTGTCCCAGCTCCTGCCAACCTAGCATTTCGAAAGCAAGAAATTGCAAGTAGATAAAAAATAGGGACCACTTTGGTGGGAAAAGATCTTAAGGACAAGAAAGGAGCCTCATTTGGATGTCTCCTGAGCACAGTTTCTCCAGCAAAAATCCTTTCAACCCAGAATAATTTCTGACACAAAATTATTATATACAGTACCTGGTAACAACTTGACAACCTGAAGGTCAGCAGTTTGTGGAGGGATCGTGGCTGCTGGTGGGGATGAAATCAGACATACACGCGGGTCAAGGTATCAGGGTGAAGCGACAGCGAGGAGCGCCGGGTGACTTCTATTTATTACCTGACAATATTCCTTGGTCCATGCGCGCCTAGCGCAATCGCACGTCCATCACAGGCTAAAAAGAAGTGGGTTCGAACAATGGGTTTTGTGTATATTGGTTACACATTAGCAGACATATGCCAGAGAGGGCAACCAGCAGACAGGGGCAAACAAGGGTTTGTGGAGTGGGGTAATTGGGAATGGTCTGGTGGGGGAGATAAGGAGTCCGTGTCTCCAGGAGTTGTTTGTGGGTCCGATAAGGATTCGCACTCATCAGCTTAGTCAGGGGAGCATTCATGAAGGATTGTTGTGGTTGTGCCTTTTGGCACAGAGCCCAGGTCACGGACTGCACGACCTGGCCTCCCCCCTATGGAAGCTGGTGGGAGCTATGGGCTAGGGGCATTTCTTGGGCAGGCTAAGGATACTTTGGGGGGCGAAGGATGGATCACCCCTTCATCTCCCCTTTCTATATATATTTATTTGAGGGCGTACTGCTCTAGCGCTTTGTACAATGGGGCAGTTCATCTTTGGGGGGCGCTGGTATCTGGGTTCAAATGCTGGTATGTACCTTGAAAGCAGGGAAGACAGACGTTGGAGGAAGCAGCAACTAATTATGAGGATTGCTGTGCCAATGACCAAGCACTGTACCAATTGTCTAACCCATTGCAAGGACGGGGCCAGGGCCATAGGTTGTCCCATAAAGTTGACAGCAAATTACCAGCGTGTATGTTGTTTTTAAAAACATATTGAAGGCTACCCAATTCGTCCTCAATGGTTCGGTTGTGAAATCTCAATTGACAGCCCTTTCTCCTGCAAAACCTCCGTGTTTAGCGAGCAAATAGTCTAGGGTTTTCAGGGCAGCAGTGGGTGTTTCTCTATGCCAGTGTGGGGTTGCCGTGGTAACAATGGCATGGACATGAGGTAAACCCAAAGTAATTAGAAAGGTCAGGAGAAGATAGTCAGGAGGGGGATCATTAACTTGGGGGATGAGCAACCTGGGCAAAGGGCAGGGGTAAGTGGCCCACCCACTGACTTTTCTCCCTATCCCAAGGGCAAACATGACTGCCTAGCAATGGGAAGCAATAGGTGTGGCAGAATTGGAGGAATTGGGTCTATGGGCATTGTGGAGAGGGTGGTGGCAGCAGAAAAATGTGTGAAGGGGTATACAAGATCCATAATCCAGTTCAGATGCCCCCTGGGAACCCACCCCATTGGGCATTGTATGAAGGCAGAAGCCTCAAGGACAATACGTAAAAAGGAGACACAAGCAAATACAGATATACAGACATTGAGGTGTTCTTCTGTTGTTGACTCTTGAGATTTGGCTAGGTGGGGCAATCCCTTCAAGGCAAATGGTACTTACTGGACCACAGTTGTCAGCAAATGAAGCTAGGCTTGTAGAGATGAGGAACCAGGGCATCTGGGGTTAGCGGGGTGGAGTCTTTGTCGCTGGTGTTGGCAATGGTCACAAGGCGTTGATACAGTTTATAGGCTAGTGACTGGAAAGTCCTGGACAGTCTGCATGGCAGGTGAAGTTGCCAGTGGAAGGGTGCATCAGCAATGGAACACAAATGAGAGGTTGGGCAACTACCATGTGTGAAAGGGCTATATGAGAACTCTGTACTACATCAGGTGGCTGCTCGGCCCATGGCAGTCCTGGGCATGCTCTGAGGGGGCATGGGCTGGATCCGGAACCGCCGCAGCAGATCTGTGGAGAAGGCACAAACGCCCTGCCCCCGCCCTGGGCTTGGGGGGGGGGCTGATACCATGCCATGCGGACGTCTTAAGGTCGGTTTCACGCACCTGCTTGGTACTCAAAGCGGACCTGTAGGGGAGAGAACAACTGCATGGCCCCTCCTCCAAATTATTGGGAGCGTTGCCACGCTCTGGAAATGCTGTTCCTAAGGGGAAAATTCTGAAAAGTTAGATTTTAATGGTTGTAGTGAATAAAACGGTGTATAGCCTCTGTTGGAAGTCCGGAAGGGTATGGCCAGTCTAATCCCCCTCTTCTCTGTTTTTCTAAAAGGGATTTCAAAGTACGGTTAGTCCGCTCCACGATCACTTGACCAGTAGAATTATAAGGAACTAGCAGGGCGTACCCACTTTGCTGGGTACTGGTCTGTCGAGGATTTTAGGAATGGTTTTACTGAAATGACCACAGACGCCAGAATAAGTTTAGAGGCTTTATTGATTACACATCTCCTCTCTCACAGTGTCCTCAGGGAGGACGCCATTAGACTGGATAGCCTCATGGTGAGGTGAACCTTATTTTATAACCTTCTTTCAGGGAGGAGGGGTTAGGGTGAAGGGTCAGAGGGAAGGATGAGGTCGGAGTTCAGAGGGTAATGGTGCATTGTGGTCATTGGTGATGAAGGGCAATGAGGCATTATTTATCTGACAAAATCCCCTTCTAATGCCTCATTGCATCTTCATCTACAGTTTTCAATTCTTCTCTCTCGATGATAAGTCCCATCTTGTTTGCAAGATATTGATGTTGGTCCGATGGGAGAGGTTTGGTTAAAATATCTACAATTTGTCTCTTGGTGTCACAGTAAGTCGTTTTAATGAAGCCTTTTTCGCACATTTGCCTTACATTGCAATACTTGATATCAACGTGCCTGGATCTGCACCCTACCGCGCATGCTTTTGAGATTTCAATTGTGGCCTTATTATCTTCATGTATAGGAATGGGGAGAGTGGGTTCATCCCAAATTTCGGATATTAATTTATTGAACCATATCAAATCATTCGCTGCATCGGATAGGCAGGCATATTCTGCTTCTGCTGTGGAAGTGGATACTGATTTTTGTTTCCCCGTGCACCAATATATGGGACTGCAGTTTAAAAAAATCACGTAACCGGATGTGCTTTTCCTCTCTTCAGTGTCTCCAGCCCAATCTGCATCTGCGTAGCATGATAGGGTTGGTCTCTCTGTTATTGAGGGGACAATTGACAGTATTGCGCCCTTGGTTTTCTTCAGGTACCTTAATAGTCTCTTAACTGCATTCCAGTGGTATATCTTTGGGTTGTTCTGATGTCTCGATAAAAGGTTCACTGCTAGATTTATGTCCGGTATGGACCAATTGGCCAGGTAGAGTAGTGACCCTATGGTGGATCTGTACAATGTGTTATGTCCAAAAATTTCATTGCAACTATACGTGTTCCTTAAAAAATCTGTTTGCATTGGTGTGTCCGAAGGGGCTGCATCAGCCATGTTGCATTTCTCCAACAGTTCAGTTATCTTGTCTTCTTGCGAAAGGGAAAAACCACCAGTTACTTCAGATATTTTGACTCCCAAGTAATTGTTTACCTTCCCTAGTAACTTCAGAGTGAATTTTTCTTGTAGATTTTGTACAAAGTAGTCACATTTGACCTTACTTTTCCCTATGTACAGAATGTCATCAACGTAAACCAGTATTTTTTCTATATCCCCTTCATTTCTCTTGACAAAAACGCATCTGTCGGCTTGGGTGTATGAGAAACCCATCTGTTCCAATGCACTAGACAGGCACTCATACCACATTTTGCCAGATTGTTTTAATCCATAAAGACTCTTGTTTAGCAGCCAGGTCCCACCTTCTCTCATCTCAATTCCTTGGGGTGCTCTGACGTATATTTTCTTGTCTAAGGCTGCGTGCAGATAGGCTGTTTGCACGTCGAACTGGTATACGTACTCTTTTCGGATTGAAGCTAAGGCTAGTGCAGCCTTCACACTTTCGGCCCTCACGGTCGGCGAATACGTGTCGGTGTAGTCATCTGGGAATCTCTGTGCGAAACCCTGTGCCATGAGCCTGGCCTTGTAAAGGACTTCATTGTTTTCAAGGGTCTTGACCCTGAAGACCCATCTTGTGCCTATGGTTTTCCGTCCTTCTGGTGGTTCCATCGGAGTGTATACATTGAGCTCCTTGAGGCTGTCCAATTCCTTTTTCATCGCTTGCTCCCATTTTATTTGTTCTTCAATTGGTTCTTCACTTTTTCACGTCGGCGTAGTTGTCGGGTGTGCCAGTCAAATCGCCTATGGACATCACGTAGTCTTCCAGGCGCTTGGGGGTTTGGCCTTTTGTAGCTCTGTTTGACCTCCTGTTTGATGCTGTGGTGGTCTCTCTTGTTCCTTGACGTTCACTTGTGCCGTCATTTGTGTTGTTTTCTTCAATCTTACATTCTCCAGGAAGACTTGGTGTATCTTGAGTACGCCTGTCAGTTACTACCTCGTTTGAGTGTAACTTCATCCAGTTTGCATTTTCATAGAACGCGGCTGATCTGGAAATGGTTACCTTGTGATGCTCATCTATGAATCTGTATGCCTTTGAACCTGGTTCATAACCAACAAATCTCAGCCTCTTCGATACCTTGTCCCCCTTTCTCCTTAGTTGTTTTGGTATGTGGACATCAGCCATTACTCCGAAGACATGGAGGTGGGAGAGACTAGGCTTGCGTTTGTACAGCATTTCGTATGGGGTCTTCTCTACTACACTCGACCAGATCCTGTTGAGGGTCTAATTTGAATACATTAATGCTTCATCCCAATAAGAGAACTTTAGTCCAGCATCTTCGAGTACACATCTCATCATGGTCTGTAGTACCCCATTCCTGCATTCAGCTATTCCGTTTTGAAAAGCCGAAAAAGGTGCGGTGGTAGAGTGCATCATGCCTCGGGAAGTGATCCATTCCTTGAATTCCCTTGAGAGGAATTCTGAACCCCTGTCTGTCATTATTTGTTTTATTTGTGAGTTGTGTTGTGTTTGCACCCTCTTGCAGAATTCCTTGAACTGTAAAGGTTTCACCTTTGTCTCTGAGCGTGTAAACAAATCCATATCTGCTGTAGTCATCAACGATGGTCAGAAAGAATTTCTTTTTGTTTATAGAGGTGTGGAGTGGCCCCACTAGGTCCATGTGTAGGAGTTGAAAAGCTTGAGATGTGCTTCTCTTTGTCGTTTTTGGTCTTGGCATTTCCTTGGACTTTGAGCTTAGGCACACAGAGCACTCCAGGTATTTGTCACAGTTTTTCACCTTCAGACCTTCTGCACGTTCTTGCATTTTTTTGACGGTGGAGAAACTGGTGTGTCCTAATCTTCTGTGTAGCAGGTGAGCGCAATCGTCGTGCATGAGTTTCCCTATGGAAATGACAGTGGTGCTGTGGGGAGTTGTCGCTTTAGTATACTCAATGTCTGAATTTTCTTTCCCCTGTAGTTCTGCAACACTTGCTTCGGCGTGACTTTCAGAGACATTATGTCTGTTGTTTTCCCCTTCTATTTCCTCTGTTTCTGTTTTGCATGTACTAGCGTGATCCCTTTTATCACCCTCTCCAGTGGGCACATAGTAGGGCAGACCGCCCACGATGATCACTTCCCCGACGTTTCCTCCTTTGTTGGTGATGGATACTCTACCTTTCTGAAAAAGTAATTCCGTGGCGGTGTCTTCACATAGCTTGAATGCGGCCAGTATGTTGTATGGAATTTCAGAGATGAATAAGACTCCATTGACTTTTCCCAAACCTGGGATGTCTATGTCTCCTTTTCCCATTACGTGAGCTTCCTTTTGATTTGCAACCTTTATTCGGAAGGATGTTTTTGTGAATGAGTCGAATAGGTCTTTGTTGCATGAAGTGTGTATGGTTGCCCCTGAGTCTATTAGCCAATATTTTTTGTTATCCAGGGCGCCGGTGGGGTACACCCTGTCTTCTGTGTTGTTTATGGAGTTGAATTCATGCTTCTGGTATCTGTGTTCCCTTCCGGGGCTGGGCGACCTGTTCCGCCCGTGTTCATATTTGTACCTTGCGTTGTTTTCAGGTGTGTATTTTTCCCTTTGTGTGTGGTCTTCCTTTCCTTTTATTTTGGGGCAGTTCTGTTTGATGTGGTACCTTGAACCACAGAAGAAACAGCCTTGTTGTTGGCTGGTTGGCTCCGTGAATTCCACCATTCTACCTGGTTTGGTGTCTCTGTGTATGATTGATCTGTCCCTCCTCATGTTATCATGCGCTATGAGTTTTCCTGCCAATGTGTCCAGTGGCATGTTTTCACAGTCTATTGCATCAAGCTGATCCAAGAAATTATTCCAGCTGGGGTCCAGGGAGTTGAGTATTATGCTGATCATGCTTTCCTCAGCGATTGCTTCACCACGCTGTAACAGCTGGGATCTCATGGAGTTTAATCTCAGGAGGTGCTCACCCATAGGGGTGCCGGGTTTTAATTTCACAGAGTGGAGTTCCCTGGAGATCCGGCTGGTGGTGCTTCTGTTGCTGCTGTGGAACAAGGCATTCAATTTGTTCCATATATCAAAAACTGTCAGTTCATGGGGTATGCTTGGGAAAATGGCTGGCTCAATGGAGCTTAGGAGTAGGTGGAAGGCTTTATGGTGTTTGCGGTCTGTTTCAATGGACCATGGTTCTTCAGGAGGGTCTAGGATAAAGTACAGTGCATTATGACCCATCAGCAGAATTTGAAATCGTTGTGCCCACTTTGGCAGATTTTTCCCAGTAACACTTAATTTTGGGAAGTCATTGGGTAGGTTGGTTTGCTGGTTGGAGTTATTCTTGGATTCGGTCTGTTGTTCTAGGTGTCCCTTTTGGTACTGAAAAGGGCAGAAAGGCATAGGTATGCAAGCGGCCGCCTTTGGATTTCCCATTGGTCCTTTTTGTCTGTAGGTTGCTGATGGAGTTGATTGCGCATGCGCGGCCCAGCGTGCATGCGTGAGGATTATTTTGCTCAGTTCTTCATTGGGAAAGTACCTCCGCTCTCCTGGTCTAGGGTCCGAGTGGTGGCTAACGGGTGCTCCTCGGTGCTTGGAAAGTGGTGGCAGTGTTCTCTCTTGGTATGGTGGGGGGGGTGCCCATGCTCCGGGGTTCATTTTCGGAAGCCTTCGGGGGTGAGTAAGTTGGTGCGCAGTAGGGTAGTACTGGGTTGTTGGGAATGCCTCTGTCTTCCGATGGGGGCCACGGGGGTGTCTGTCCCTGGCTGGATCTATGGCCCATATGTTGAGGGCTGCTGCGCTGTGGGGTTCTTTGTGGGGGGTTGTTTTCATGTGGAGGGTTTATGCGTGGAGGGCCGAGGACAGCTGAAAGTATGTCTATGGCTTTTGAAACTTCTGCTTCTGGGTAGGGTCCCCTATGATCTCTGTTATATTTCTCTTGTCTGGCTTTATACAGTTCCCAGAGATCATTTCTTATTTCTTCCACTTCATTTTCTCCACTATTGCTGGGTTCCCCTTCTGTGCTCTGTTGCCGCGAGGGGGAGGGGGTCTGCCCCTGGCTCTGGAATTTCCCCTCCCTCCCGGCTAGGCTGTTTTGGAGTCCGGTAGCAATTTCCATTGATTGCTTGGATTCCATTGTTGTACCGTCGCTTCCCCTCTTGGGGTGGCTTACCGTATTTCCTCTTTGGATCTCCGTTTCAATCTGGTCATCTCCGAGCAGGCTCTCTCCCCCATCCTCTCCTTCGCTTTGAGTTAGATGGGCACTGATTTGCGTGTGTTGTTGGAGAGAAAGCTCTCGGATGCTTTCTTCCACTTCGGCAAGTTTTATTCGAATTTCCTCAGCCATTCTCAGGACCAGATCGCCCCCTCCTGTTGCTTTGTCCAGCTCTCCTTGGGGGCTGGTCTCTTTGGGTTGATTCTTTTTTGACCTCTTTATTCTGGGCATTTTGTATTTTTGTACGTTTTGTGGTTCATTCAGCAAACCATCCTCTTGCTACCATTTCTCGAGGATTTTAGGAATGGTTTTACTGAAATGACCACAGACGCCAGAATAAGTTTAGAGGCTTTATTGATTACACATCTCCTCTCTCACAGTGTCCTCAGGGAGGACGCCATTAGACTGGATAGCCTCATGGTGAGGTGAACCTTATTTTATAACCTTCTTTCAGGGAGGAGGGGTTAGGGTGAAGGGTCAGAGGGAAGGATGAGGTCGGAGTTCAGAGGGTAATGGTGCATTGTGGCCATTGGTGATGAAGGGCAGTGAGGCATTATTTATCTGAAATGGTCCTTCCTCAGGTTGGCACCCCAGAGCTCTCCCACTCCAGCAGCTGTGCCCATCACCCTTCCCAGCCCCCCAGCCCCAGGAGCATTCCCCCCCCCACCCCCAACACCCCATTGCCCACCTGTGTGTCGCCCTCCTTTGCCTGGCTGTTCGCTCGGTGCCTGCTTGTCCTTCTCCTCTTCCACCGCCGCTCATCCGCTGCCGCCGCCACTCGTCCTCTTCTTCCTCCGCCGCCGCTCGTCCTCCTCCTCTGCAGCTCGTCCTCCTTCTCCGCTGCTCATCCGCTGCCACTGCTCCTCCTTCTCCTCCGCTTGTCCTCCTCCTCCACCGCCGCTTGTCCTCCTCCTCCTTCCCCTGCTCTCCATTGTGCAGGGCAAAGTGTCGGCTCTTCTGGTTGCCTGCTCTTCCTGGCTGCATGCACAGCCATGGGGGAGGCGTTTGGCCAGCTCGCCTGCACTGTCACGTGTTTCTGTGCAGGACTTTCTTGCAGCTGGGGGCACCCCCTCTCACACCACTCTCCGGTGATGGAACCCGCGGTGGGCTGCCAGTACCCCTTGCTTAAGGGGCAAGGTAAATAATTGGTGCAGTTCTAGTGGGTGGGTGGCCAGTTGTCGGAGCGCATATGTGTCTCTCGGGGGGGACACCTTGGTTTTATATATTAAAATGACATGAGTTGCAAAAAAAATCCAGAAATGGAAGGGAGCCATGACTTAGGGCATTGCTTGCAGTGCGCTGGGACACCTTGGAAGCAGGGAAGATCCTGCATCGAGAGTAAGGCAAAAGGAAAAATAGTAACCAAGGCTGAGGATAGGACAAAAGAATTAATCAGCTTTGATGCTGTCTTCTGCCAGAGACTGGAAGAAGCCTTGGTGAGGGTAGGTATGCATTGCGAAAAGGGGAACTTGCCATGCAAACGCTGTGAATAAGAACAACATCATTAGATTGTCATAAAAAGCAAAGGTCATATAATTGAATCCTGCTGAGGGAGTGCAGGGTGCAGGCTGGACTCAAAGGGGTATCTTCTTAACCTATAAATCCAAGTGTTCACCGTTGGAACTGGCTATAGGCTGCTATGCGTCGCCCTACTGACCCGAACCCACCCTTCGTGCGCACGGCCGAATTGCCTACGCAGGTCAACGAAGGATTTAAAAATCCGCCACGGGGGCCTCAGCCCCACAAATGGCAAGAAAGGGAAAGAACTTCACTTCCCAACATTCCTTGCGCTGCGCCGCGCCAGAGCCAATCACGCTGAGAGGTTCTCGCACAGCGCAGCGTTCGGACACGCGCCGCAGCCAATTGAAACAAACGCATTTTTAAAAAACCCAGCAGAAACACAAAGCACCAACCGATAACTACAAGCCCCAGCGTCCTGCGCGCCAACGCAGAACGCTGAGGAAAACGGCGCCCGGAAAATTAAAAAGAAAAACAGCTCACAGGCAAGCAAAGACCAGCCGGCTTTCTTTTACTCACCCGCGGCACCTGAATCTCCCGAATGGAGTTTCCCCTTTAAAATCAGTGGGAGGGGATGGCCATCCCCCTCTGCGCTGCCTACCCTAGTGATGGGAGGTTTGTGGGGATAAAAGGACTATATTGCCCCAACCCATCTGAAAACAAAAGATGAGGCAGAGAGGATCGATCCCCAACCACCCCTCCTTAAAAAAACTCCGTCTTTTCTTCTCTTTAAAAACGGAGTTGTTTTAAGGAGGGGGGGGGAATCGATCCTCTCTGCCTGTTCCTCTCTGTCCAGAAGTGAAGGGCCAATATAACCTTTAATCCCAACAAACCTCCCCAAAAAACCTCCCAACACTAGGGTAGGAGTGGGGAGGGGGATCGCAGCCCCCACCCACTGATATTAAAGGGAAAAAATCGATCTACCTTCACGATTCCACAAACACAAAGCACGACTCCACAAAAACAAAGCACCATAACACACTACAGCTCTCCTGCCCACCACCTAGCCCACCCTTCCTAACCCCCAATGACCATGCCCCCATCCTCACCACGGGCCGCCGGCATAGATATTCCAACCAGCCCGGCCTGCGGAAAAAAACCCAAACTACCACCACATGGTATTTCAATGGGCCACCCAGCCACCGAGGCCGGCCCACAGAAATACACACACCAAAAACACAAACAACAACAATCCAAAAAAAAACAAGGACAAACACAACCCCCCACCCCCCACAAATCACAACAAAAGCACCCTGCGAAAATACCCCCACACCCCACAAAACCCAAAAACACAACACATAAAATAAACGAGCACACACCTTCAACCTCCAGCCTCAGCGAAGAGCACATGTGCAATGAAAAAAGAACAGGAAGAAAACACAGCCCACAACTGAGTTACCATTTCAAAATAGTGCAACAGCACCACCCAGTGGCTACAGCAAAAATAGCACTCAAAAACATTAATTTTTTTTTAAAAAACTCTTACACATTTTTTAAAGAAATTCCATTATTTGAAAAAAATATATCAACCATTCCTCTTTTCAAAATCTGATTTTATTATAACACTTTAAAACACTACCTACGTATAAAAAACCATTATTTAAAAAAAGAAAAAAAACTCATTTAAATACACATACAAGAAAAATCATCCAACAACCATTTTTCAAATTTTTTAAAAATAACCCCAAAAAAAGCCCGGCAACGCCGGGCAACCCTTGCTAGTTAAGTCATAGAAAAAACAAAGGAAGAGGAACACCAGTTTCGGGAGGATGCATTAACAACCTGAAAAAAATGCAAACAGTACAATCCTAATGGCAAGATCTAAAGAGTCTCCTGACTGGGTGAGAGAGAAAGTCAGAAACTGGCTTGAGCTTAATAGCAAACAAAACCAATGGCAACAGGTCTTATCAGTTAATTAAAATACAGCACTTCCTTGAGATCCAAAGTCCCTGTGGGTAGAGATAGCAATGAAAAGGTGATTAACTCTTTGGAGGAAAGGTAAAAAAAACCTGTAAGAGTGAATCAAAGTCATTAGGCTGTTATAGCAGTAAGAACAGTAACATAGTGGGTTAACTGCATATTTACCTTATTCAAAATTCTATCTAAAATAAATGCAAGCATCAAACTCAACACACAACATATATCCACAGTATAATATGCTCAGAACCTTAACTCCAAGTAATCTTGGCTTAATTCCTATACCTTAAGACATTTAAACAAAGCATATTACACTTCTACTTATGCATAATATTGAGCAATTTACAACACATGTCATTTAAACAGGGTTCTTTTCCCCTCTGATTCAGCACTCTGGCTGGGTGAAAAGGCTCGGAGGCAATTTTGGTTCATGATTCCAAAATCCTTCCCCCAGCTGAACTCTCCTTAGGTTTAACATTTGACAGAATTAAGTTCATCTCTTTATCTCTTCTCACAACCAGCTGGCCAGGCTAAATTGCTAGAAGGGGGAAAGAGAATTTTATTTTTGCAGACACTAACAGTGTGTTTGCTCTCCTGCAGCATTAATTCCCATCTTGTCTTGTGAATGTGGAGATTATGACCTGACTCTGTGGAAACACAGCCACCAGAATTGCCAATCTGCATTTTAAAACAGACTTGGCTAAATAAAAGGAAAAGAGGGGGGTTATTTTCCCCCTCATGACCATTGCAATGTAGCGTTTCCCTTTGCATGTGTGAAACCTTTTAACCAAACTTGTTTGATTAAGTCAAATGTAGTAATCACATGTATGAATCCTTTGCTTGGTTGCATTCTCCATTAGAAAAGGGGATGTTTTTGATTAATACACTCCAATTTCCAACTTCTGTGGCAAATCTTAAAGAGGTCTGCCAGTCTTTCATGCCATGTGGTCCTTTGTTCTTGTGTGCAGGGACCCCCCCTCCCACTTCTGCAAGGGTATTCATTCTCAGCCCAGCAGGGCATGAGGAGAAACTGTGTGTGAGCAAGCATCCAACTTCAGAATCCACCATCCTTATTTCAAAATCTTCATTTCTCTAATGTCAAAGTGGACCAGCACTGTGAGAATCTTTCCTTCCTCATCCCAGGAGGGCATGAGGAGAGATTTAGTGCGAGACATTTTAGAACTCCCTGACCTTTCCTTATAATTATGCACACTCAAATCTTCTGTTGTCCAGTTGGGTCAGTTGCACTTCACACCCTATTTAAAGGGGTGACCGTGTACCTTAGACACTCGTGCTGATTCAAATCCCTGCTATTTTACTTTACTTCTACAGTTCTACAGTTCTGGCCAACCCACTTTTAAGGGATGGCTATAGTTTTCAGATTATGATGTAAGGATCTTCACTTAAGATTCTTGTCTTGGTGTTAAGCGGATGGGCAAGAAACAAAACAACCTTTTATCACCTACACTTTCTCACATTGTATAGCCCTGCTGCCTGATTAGCAAGAATCAGGACTGGGGTTCCCCTTAATATTAAAATGACGTATTAAAACCATGAGCAGGATTCATTATTAATGTTCTTATTATTTCAAAACACAACTCTAAACATATTACTACTATTATCACTATTGTTGCAACAGCAAAACACAACCAGGCAAACACACAATTCTTCCATTCCCACACACATGCTAGGTGCACCTCTGTCCATACAAACAATCATTCTACCCTTTTCTGTGTTTAGTCATACTTTTCAGACTGCAGCTTCCTTATACTCCCCACCCCCCAAGAAGGAACATGCTGTAAGGCGGGCCATCATGGCCCATAAGGAGACCTGCTGCATCGGAGTCTCGATTGCCTCCCCGCTCACAACCAAGGGAAGTTTCCCCCTGGTGAGAGCGAGATTGAGACTCCGATGCACCCCATTGTGCAGTACTCAGGTCTCGAACTGATGACCTGCAGAAACATAACATAACAACAACAAAAATCCACCCATCCCTTGTTTTCATGTCTCAGTTCGGCAACAATTGTAAATTAGGGTCATCCGCCATCAGTACTCCTCAGTTTTCATACAAGTTGAACTCTGGTGAAGGATACCTTCTAACTTCCAGTTTTTAGGACAGTTCCTAAAATAGCCTTTCAATTACCAATTGTGATTGTATGATTAACCATTTGTTTGGTTTTGAGGGATCAGGTTGTGCTTTGAGTCAAATTGGGGACCTGACAGAATCTACAGAGTTCCCAGATTTTGCTGCTCCATCACAACTTCTGCTAAAGAAAGAGGGGCAGAAAGAATTACCGGTATGTGTTCTTTGACAAACATAAGAGGAATTGAGCTAAATTGTGGCCATGCAAATGAGGAACTGAGAATAAGGAACAAATACAGTTGTACCTTGCATAACGAACGCATCGCACAGCAAAAAATTCGCATAATGAAGCATTCGTTATGAAAGGGCGATACCCCGCATAACGAACGATTTTTTTGGGGTATACCCGCTCAATGGGAGCCCCGGTTAATGAACTCCCCCCTCCCCCCATTATATGGGGTATCTCCCATAGGTAACCGCATAACAAAAAACTGCATAGCGAAGAGCTCTGTGGAACAGTTTTTCCCGTTATGTGGGGTTCTACTGTATCACTTTCAGTTCCCCAAAGATCAGATTAAATCCTTTGCCCTTGATATAATATCTAAATGGTTTACTGTTTCAACATCAGTGTTTCAGAAGGGCTAATCTTAATGCCAAATAAGAAATAAGGAGTAACCCAAATCATCAAGTTTCATCATGTTCCCAACTATGTGCTTACCATAAAAGAAATGTAACAGCACATCCTTTTCTTATAATAGCCTAAGGCACATACCTTTTTCCAGCCAAGTGTCGGATTGGGGCCGTGAAGTGGCCCTTAGGGTCCCGGAGGAGACTGGTCAAGGAACGACACGAGGCAAGATGGAGCGAAGACCAGTGGTTTATTGAGGGAAAAACATCATCATATATAGGAATTCAAGGCAGCGTGTGATAGAATCGTCATCTGACAGAAAATCATATCACCCATTTACCCGGGTTAATGGGGAATCTCTCTTGGGGAAGTTAATTAACTAGGACAAACACTGACAGGGGAAATCCATTGTTCGTGGCTTACACCAGGGTAAATATGGCCACTATTTGCACTAGAGCTTGGGCTGATCTGTGAGTCAGTAATTGCCTAATACGTAACGGAGGTTAGCGATTTGCTTCCCTCAGCAGAATCGTCGGTCAGGTCAGATGTGGGTGAATCAACCCTATGATTATTAATCGGCTCCCCAATTTCCATACTGGCAAGGGCCAGTGACCAGGGGTCTTCCTCATCCGGTGTAACCTCTGCCAGGGGCTGTATTATGCCAATTGTGCTCGCAGAATCCGCAGCCAAGGATAACAGTTTTAATTTGTCCTGCTCGCTTCCATTTTAGAGCAGGCATTTTGATTCTTATGCCTTCATAATGTCCTGGCCCACAAAACATATTTATATTTAGTACTAGCTGGGCTACCCGCTTCGCTGGGTAGTGGATCCTTACCTGCGCTCTGACCTGCATTGGTGTGAGGGGCGCTGTGGCCGCCTCTGGCGGCCTTGCATTCCTGATCATGGCGAGGCGGAGGCTGAGGGGCAGCAGGGCAGAAGCAGCACCTTGCCCCACCGCATCCTCAGGCAGCGTGGCTGAGGGCGGGAGGGGTGGCAGGGCAGATCTTAGTCATAGTCTCCAGTGACACATCTCCATGTTTCCGACTTTCTTCTTCTGCCATATCCAAATCTGAATATTTGTGATCCTCAATCTTGGACATCAGCCATTAAGACTGATCTGATAATATAATGCAGTGGCCTTTCATCTGCCTTCCGCATCGCAGCATGACACCCATACCACTGATCCAGTTCCACGAGCCACTTTCTGGTCCTGAGCCCTTTTGGCACACAAAGTCCTCCTCAGCCCCAGGCCAGTATTGATGAAGCTGCTGCCCTCCATCAAGATGGATTCAAGTGGGATTTAATCCACTTGGGGGACATCCCCTTTCCCTATGGATTTCACCACACAAGGCCCATTGGTTCTCAGGATGGTCAGGTTAGTAACCCACTGCCTGACACTTGGCATTGAGTCGCTGGCAGTATGGTCTACTCCAGGGGTTCACAACCTTTTCTAGCTGTAGGCCGGACCATGCCCCCTCAGAGAGCTGAGCAGGCCAGACTGGTGGTTCCTCCTGCCATAAACGCTGCTGTAAAATGCATCCACAGCTGTTGTAAATGCGTTTGCGACAGCCATGGGCGCATTTACGTCTGTCGTAAATGCGTCCACATCCACTTCTGGCGGCAGCTGCTATGGTGATGATGACATGGGCCACATGAAATCGTGCCATCGGCTGGGACTGGCCCATGGGCCATAGGTTGAGAACTCCTGGTCTAACTCTACTACCAGAGCAGGATAACCTGGCCAGACTGCACTTAGTCACTGAAAAATGCCTTTTGTCCTTGGCTGACTGCCACATCATTTTATTCTGTTTAAAAAAAACTTTTGGCCCATTTCCCCAGATTGTCTTTGGGCTCGTTTTACATCCACTTGGCAGAGTTCTAGTTCCAGTCTCCTTCTGAACATTTGCCTGACCCACCTCTATGACTTGATAAGAAACTAATGCTGTGACGTTTTGGTGTCTTGCACGGAAGACCAAGAAGGAGTCGCAGTAAGGACTAACACAGGTTTATTGGTTGATGATCAGTATGAACATGTGGTAATGGTGGAGATACATCACATTATATACAGTAGTACAATACATTTGAATCTCGTTGCACGGTAGCTCATTGGCTGCTACCGGCGTGATGTCGTTCCAAGTCACGCCCCTATTCCGTAGTAGTTTGCTGGTGCGGGAGAGTTCCCGTGGCTGCTGGTGATTTGAGGAATGAGAACCATGTGAGTTGAACGCTCGCAGCTGCCCTCTATGGGCAGCTTACTCGCGTTCCTTTAACAGCTGGGCTACATTGTAATTGTGGTCAGGTTACACTCATGCATTTCTTAAAGCCACATTGTACATACATAACATCCCTCCCCCCTAGGATGGGACGAAGTCCCTCAACCATTGTGGCTTGCCGCACGTGCGCCTGGGGTGTGCGGCCGCTTGACTTAACATAGGGGAGCCTGGTTCTGCAGAGTCCTGTCCTGCAACGGAAAGGGGGGACTCAGTAGTGGCTTGGTGTGGGCTCCGCGGTAACCTTGCATTGGGGGACGGGAATGGAATGAACAGTTGGGAAGTGAACCCCTGCCTACCGTTTGAGGAGCTTGGGGGTCCCCCCAGTACGAATCTCGGGACCGACGAAGAGGCCCTCGTGGCCTCGCCACCCCCCGTTACCTGTCCGGGAGTTCTAGAGACTGTGGTGGGCGGACTCCCCCCCGTTGCCTGTCTTGGGGGTGTTTGTCTCCGGGGAGCTGGCACTATGGTATATTCTAAAACAAAAGGACTGGGGGGACTGGAGGTACCAGGGGCTGAACTGAAACCCCTCTTCTCGCTAGGACGGGTGGGGGACCACTCCGCTACACCCCCTGGTACTGCAACTCATAATCATAATCAAACTGATCCCTCTCTTTTAAAGTATCCTCCTCTGTGGTCGAGAACCCAGGATATGCATTTGAATCCGCGGGTTCCGCCGTGTCTCCCCCTTGGGTAATGCGGGTGGGGGAGGACCCTAACGCTGATTCCCCTTCACTGGTGACTCGCCTTCTGAGTTGGTCGGCGTGCCTTCTCCAGAGTAGACCCGAGCTAGTCTCGACCCTGTAGGATACTGGCCCCGTCTGCTCAATGATTGTCCCTGGAACCCACGCTGGCCCCGAAGCCACGTAGTTCCTGCAGTGAACCGGGTCCCCTACCGAAAAACTTTTGGAGCTCTCTCCCCCTATGTTTATATTTCTCCCTTCATCCTCCACCCTGGACGGATCCATCCGGTCAAAAAGTGTTACCGGACGCCTCCTCATGAGGAGTTCGGCTGGGGAAAATCCTGAAGCTAGGGGGGTCGTCCTGTAGCAGATGAGGAACTGACACAGATGAAGGTTCAACTCACCGGGACCCATGCGCCGCAGTGCGTCTTTCGTAGTGCGCACTTGGCGCTCTACCTGACCGTTTGTGGCGGGGTGAAACGGGGCAGCGGTGATGTGCCTGATGGCGTTCCGCTCAATAAACGTCTTGAACTCTGCAGACGTGAAGGTACTAGCGTTATCGCTAACAAGGATGTCTGGCAGGCCGAAACAGGCAAAAAGCTTGCGCAACTGCTTAATGGTTGCCGCAGAGGAGGTGCTGTTCATAGGGATTACCTCCAACCACTTGGAGTAGGAGTCGACTACCAGCAAAAACATGGACCCGCGGAAAGGGCCAGCGAAGTCGACATGAATTCGGGACCATGGCCCACGGGCTGTGTCCCATTCCCTATGGGGTAACCGGGACTCCTCGGGCCGAGAGCTCTGGCAGCTCTCACACGTGCCCACTAAACGTTCTATATCCGCGTTTATCTGGGGCCACCAAAAGAAACTCCTGGCCAGAGCCTTGGAGCGCACGATCCCGGGGTGACTGGTGTGCAGTAGCTTCAGTACCTTGGCCCTCAGTTTCTCTGGGATAACTACCCGCTGGCCCCAGAGTAAGCAGCCCCTTTCCATAGAAAGCTCTACTCTACGCCTGAAAAATGGCTTGAAGTGTTCCTCGGGGGGAGTAGTGGGCCACCCTTTCCTAACCCAGGAACTAACTTGAGCCAGCATCTTGTCGGCCGCCGTGGCCTTGGCGAGGTCGGCCGGGAGGATGGGGGGTGAGTCGAGAGACTCGATCAGCAGGACTTGGTGGTCCTGCTCTACCTCACATGTGGGGTCCCCCACACTTGGGAGGGGAGATCGGGACAGCGCATCCGCATGGGAGATCTCCTTCCCTGGGCGATAGACCAGCTCGTACTGGTAGACGTTGAGGAAGATAGCCCAACGCAGCATCCTGGGGGATAGAATTTGCGGTGTGGGTTTGCCGGTAGTGAAGATCCCCAGAAGTGGCTTGTGATCCGTCACTACCGTAAACTCGCGGCCGTATAAAAAGTCATGGAACTTTTTCGTTCCCGCGATGATGGCTAGGGCCTCCCTATCAGTTTGCACGTAATTGCGCTCGGCCTTCGAGAGGGACCTTGAGTAGTATGCTATCGGGGCTTCCCTCCCGCTCTCCAACACGTGGCATAGAACCGCCCCCACCCCCACTGGGGACGCATCACAGACTAGGACTACTGGTCTCCTAGGGTCGAAGTGGGTCAGGACAGCACTCGAGGATAGGAGTGCCTTCAGCTCCCTGAAAGCTTTCTCTTGCCTATCTCCCCACCGCCAAACCGCCTCTTTCTTCAATAGTGCGTGCAGTGGCTCAGCAACGGATGCCTTCCTCGGCAGGAAGGAATGGTAAAAATTTAAGAGCCCTAGAAACGACTGCAGCTCCGGTTTCGCGGTGGGGCGAGGGGCGTTTTGCACAGCCGCAACCTTGGACTCGGAGGGCTTGATGCCTTCCGGGGTTCCTTGAACCCGAGGAACTCAACCTCCCTCGCAAAGAAAACAACCCCCAAGCTCCTCCTTTGTCCCGTCTCAGTCGGAGGCCCGCCTTCTCGAATATTGAAAGGACCCTGTCTAGCCTTTGCGCTAGTTCTGATCCCCCCCCCCGCTGTTATTAACACATCGTCGAAGTATGGGAGGACGCCTGGAAGCCCCTTTAAAAGGCGTTCCACGAGGGACTGGAAAATTCCGGGGGCCGAATTCACGCCGAACTAAAGGCGCGTTACCTTAAACGCCCCCTTGTGCGTTACGATCGTTTGCGCAGCGGCAGCAGCCGGGGTTACAGAGAGCTGCTGATATGCCTGCGCCAGATCTAGCTTGGCAAAACACCTCCCCCCATGAAGCGTGGCTAGTAAATGGCTGACCACGGGTACCGGATATGCATTTGGCCGAATGGCCTTATTAATCGTACATTTATAGTCCGCACAAATCCTAACCTCCCTGTTTGATTTGAGGGCTGTCACAATTGGTGTTTCCCACTCCGCCGAATCAACAGGAACCAAAATCCCCTGCCCCACCAATTTGTCCAGTTCCGCCTCGATCTTGTCCTTGAGGGCGAACGGCACTCTTCTTGGCTTGAGGCGTATGGGTCGGATTTCTGGATCCAAGTCAAAGGAGACTGGGGGCCCCTTGTAAGTCCCGAGCCCCTTCTTGAAAACGTCCGGGTGTGCGTTGCACACGTCCCGCATTGGGTCAGTCTCTATGGCGTTAATGCCGGACAGTTCGATTCCTAGGGGAACGAACCACTGCGTTCCCAAAAGGCAGCACCTCCCCCCTTGAGGACTACTAGGGGCAGTTTCTCGGAGTAATTCTTGAACTTCACCTTGAAGTTCCCCACCCCCAACACTGGGATCCCGTTCCCTTGCACGTCCCGTAGGTGTGACCTCATGGCCCGCAACTTGGGCCGCGCATCTGGGGGAATGCGCATAAACTCTTTTTGGGACAGGATGGAATAGGACGACCCCGAGTCTATCTCCATCCTCACTGGGAGCCCCTGTAACTGTACCTCTACGAAAAACGCCGGTACTCCAGGCCCACGCGGTTCACGCCTGCCATGCTGTGGTCGTCTGAGACCTTCCTGGTGCCGGCCGCCTTCCTTTGGTGCATCTGGGGATGGTTCGAGTTGCCCTTGTCCTCGACTCGCCCACGCCTGCACACTCGGGCGATGTGCCCCTTTCGGCCGCAGTTGTGACACTTGGCCTTTCGGAACGGACACCTCGTGCAGTCGTGGGACGCCCCACAACCGTCGCAGCGGCGGTCTTGCCGCTCGCGGGTCTGTCGCTTCTCTCCTCGCTTCTTGACCCGCTGGACGTCGTCGTCCTCGCTGGAGCAGGGGTCTGCCATGGTGGACGACTCCTCGGACGCCGTTGGTGTGCCGGTGGGCGGCTTGGGGGCCCGCCAGGCCGTTTTCGCTGGTGTCCGCCGGGCCGCCTGTACTGGTGACTTGCCCCTTTCAGACGTGGCCCCTCGGGACTTGAACACTCTGACCCCGCTCCTGGCCGCTTCAGCCGCCTGGGCCTCCCGCAGCACCTCGTTGAACGTGAGGCGGTAGTCGCGGGTCATGAGCTTCCGCTGAAGCTCCTCGTCCCTCAGGCAACACAGCATGCGGTCTCGGAGGGCCTGGTCCAGGTCGTCCCACTGGCAGTGCACCGCTGCAAGCCTGAGGGACGCTGCGTAGGCAGACATGGATTCGCCCGGCCGCTGGTCTCGCCTGTGGAACGCGACCCGGGCCAGGAAGATCGACATGGGAGGCTGGAAATGCTCGCCCAACAGCACCAGAATGCGGTCGATGGGCACCTCTTCTACCTTCTTGGGGGCCACCAGGCTCATCAGGATGCGCAACGTGGCCGGCCCCACCTGGGCCAGGAAGTAGGAGCGCATTCTCGCGGCGTCGTTGACGCCCGCGGCTTCCATCGCGTGCCAGAACTGGCACTCGTAGAGCTCCCATTGTTCGGGCTCGCTGACATCGAACTGGTAAGGCTTGACCTTGGGATTCGCCATTGATCCCACCTTCGTCGCCAATTTGGTGTCTTGCACGGAAGACCAAGAAGGAGTCGCAGTAAGGACTAACACAGGTTTATTGGTTGATGATCAGTATGAACATGTGGTAATGGTGGAGATACATCACATTATATACAGTAGTACAATACATTTGAATCTCGTTGCACGGTAGCTCATTGGCTGCTACCGGCGTGACATCGTTCCAAGTCACGCCCCTATTCCGTAGTAGTTTGCTGGTGCGGGAGAGTTCCCGCGGCTGCCGGTGATTTGAGGAATGAGAACCATGTGAGTTGAACGCTCGCAGCTGCCCTCTATGGGCAGCTTACTCGCGTTCCTTTAACAGCTGGGCTACATTGTAATTGTGGTCAGGTTACACTCATGCATTTCTTAAAGCCACATTGTACATACATAACAGACGTCAAATGACCTCACCCTATGATTTCTTGTTTACTACATGTCTAGGGCCTCATTACAATAATAACACTCTGTTCTTCCTTGTATTATATGCAACAGTTTGTGCTATTTAAAATGGCAGCTCCTAATACCAGATAGAATAGAATTAATATTTGTCCTTTTACCCAAATAATCCTTTTGATGTTCTGGTAGAAACACGAAGCAGCCAGCATAACAGGGCTAAACAATTTATTAGGCAGTCAGAACATGGAGAACAGTAGCGCAGAACTGCTCATTATATACACTCAGAAATGGATACATTTGCGCAGGAAGAGGCAGGAAGGGAGAAGGGTAACTTGGAGGTTATTGGACCAGAGTGAAAACTGTACAAACTACATAGTTTAGGCAGGAACACAGACCCGCGATATTTACAAGACCAAGAAGAAGGAGACAAAATGGAGGATCATAATGATCCTAATTAGTTCACAAACGTTACAGCATAAATTGTATTCAAACACAACAATCCTGGAAATTATAATTCTGCTAAAAGGAACTAGGCAAGATCCTGGTACTGTATTATGAGCACCTTGCCAAACTTTGGGTCACTTGGAATGGACAAGACTTGTAAAGGTGATTTGTACTGTGGGTGGGTGGTGTGCAACTTCCAAGACTTTGGAATCCAAATAACCAAACTGAGTGTTCTGAAGCCCTAAATTTTGCATTAAGTAGCTGTCTGGATTTGGCCAGGTATTCCTGCTATGGTAATAGAGTAGACCAGTGGTGGCGAACCTATGGCACGTGTACCAGAGAGAGCACTCAGAGCCCTCTTTGTGGGCATACACACCATCGCCCCAGCACAAAGTTCGCCCTGCCCCTCAGCCCAACAAGAGCACTTCCTCCTTCCCTCAGCACCGAGTTTGCCCTGCCCCTCTGCGGCGCTGATGACAGCCTGTTGAATTTGGGCACGCAATCTCTAAAAGGTTCTCCATCACTGGAGTAGACCATACTGCCAGCGACTCAACATGAAATGTTAGGCGGCAGTTAACTAAGCTGACAACACTGAGGACAAACGGCTTGAGTGCTGAAGTCCACAGGGAAGGGTGATGGTCCCTAGGTGGATTAAATCCCACTTGAATCCATCTTGATGGAGGGCAGCAGCTTCGTCCATACTGGCCTGGGGCTGAGGAGGACTCGTGCAAAAAGGGCTCAGGACCAGAAAGTGACTTGTGGAACTGAATCAGTGATATGGGTGTCAGGCTGCGATGTGGAAGGCAGATGAAAGGCCACTGCGTTCTTTTCCCTGATCACCATGAGGATTGTCAATATTTGGATACAGCACTTGAAGAAGATATTTTCAGTATTGCTAACACCTTTCTCTTTATTTTCTAAGAACAGCACGTAAAGATCCCATAGACTTCTGCTCTGTTCTTTCTGATAACAGGGTCTCTCGATGCCTTGTTATGTGACCATTTTTGCCCATAGTATTCCCATAGTATCTCCCATATAGGGCACGGGTGCTGCCTTTATCTCTTCCTTCTTTAAAAAAAAAAATCAATTGGAGGTTTGGGGCAGAAGTAGCATTACGGAATTGCTGATAGAGATTTCTCTTTTCCTTTTTCTTTTTGCAGAATATTGTCCCCACCCAGGAGAAGGTTGACTTAATCCAACATGCTCTTGGAAATGGTGCTTTCTGTCATAGAAGCAACTAGCTGATTGCCATGAGGATCGCCAATACAGTATTCAGATACTGAAGAAGAAGAAGTTGTCTGGATTTGGCTGGTAGATTTCACCCATTGCACTTTTAACTTTTACTGATTTAATATGTTTCAGCCTATTACTACCAGTACATGTCCTGCTCTTTGGGATAATGGAGGACAGATCCCACCCCTTTTCTTTATGACCACCTTTCAGGTATTTGAAGACTGCTGCTGCTGCTGCTGCTTCCATGTCTGGGCCAGATGCGAAAGTTGCTTTTGCCTATGATATCCCCTCTCAGAAATCCCCGGAAAGGCCACTGTGGTCTCCCCATGCCCCAATGGCATGGAACGGCCCGCGCAGAGGCCACTTCGGGAGAACGCTCCCTGAGCCGTGGGCTCTGCGGGCAGAGAAATTAAGGGGGGTGGATAAATGATAGGGTTTGATTCACCCAATTCCCTGACCTGAACAGCGGCTCTGCTGAGAGAGCAAATCTCTAACCTCTGTTACGTATTAGGCAATTACTCACTCTGAGTTAAGCTTAATCTCTGGTGCAAATAGAAGCCATATTTACCCTAGCCTAAGCCTCAGACAATGGTCAGTGTTTGTCCTAGTTAATTAACTTCCCCAAGAGAGGTTCTCAATTAACCCGGGTAAATGGGTGATGTAATTTTCTGCCATATGACCATTCTACCATGCGCAGCCTTGGACATAATATATACTGATGATTTCCCCTCAATAAATCACTGGTCTTCTCTCCATCTTGCCTCGTGTCGTTCCTTTGACCAGTCTCCTCCGGGATCCTAAGGGCCTCCTCACGGTCCCAATCCTACATCTGGTGACCCCGAGACGTGATCTACTCGAGAGTAAGTGACCCCCGAGCGGTCTACTCGTGAGTAAGCGATCAGCACAGCCAGGTTCTGCGCTTGAACCTTGTCCAATCATCCCGGAGGACAGAGCAGCAGCCCCAGTCGGAAAGCCATCCGATTGGGAAGACAGCTACATGGTGAGGCATTACAGAGAGGCATCCTACAGCTTGCTCCCGACTTTCGCGGCGGCTTGCAGGTTATGGAAAAACGCGTTCCGCAGGGACAGCTGTGAGCCCCTGACAGCGCAGTGGCCACCGAGGGCCCATGGCCGCAGTCCACGCTCCGAGCTCTACCCAGAAAGCGACGTCGCCAGAACCTGTTGCCTGCCAAAGATGCGTCGACTCGTCCCGAGGAGGAAACTTCGGAGGACCCAATCGCAGGTAATATGGGGACCTGTCCTCAGCGACAGCGTCCATCCGCTAGCCAAAGAACTCGTGAGGGAGAGTTCAAGATCCTGACCAGGATATCTAATTTGCGTTTTCACAGCGGGGAGCTAGCGAGACTTTTGGTGTACCTAGGGGAACACTGCCTGCTTTACCCAGAAGTAGGTACGTTAACCCTCGAGCTCTGGGATCAGATAGGAGACTGCATTCAGCAACCCCCGAAAGCTCCAGAGGGCATAATTCGCACATGGAGCAAATGTAGGAAGCTCTCACCAGAGGTAGACCCAGTCCGGATAGAGACCCAGAAAACCCCAGTGCAGTCAGAACCATCAGCCCCAAGGAGTCTCTATTCGTCATTTCAGCTTAAGCAGGGCAGTGTAGGGAGCATCCCCTCAGTGACAGCTGCAGACATCACTGAAGGAATTCATGGCATGAGAGGCCTTGGCGCTTCTCTGACAGTTAAAAGTTCCCTGCAAAGAAAGAACTCCATTCAGCGCAGGGGTGAGGAAGATCCATTCACGGGGAAATTGCCAGTGGCACAATTAGCTAGCGCCCAACTGCTGTGCTCAGCCTATCTGAAGGCAGACACACGTTCAGGCAGGGCTGCTCAGCGCCCACTGCTCACGGAAATCTGCACGGCCCCTGGCCACGCAGGGCTCCAGAGCAGACCCATTGCCACACTCAGGCGCAGAGCAGTGCCAAAACCCCAAAGCGCCTGCTTCCAGTGTGGAAAAATGAGACACCTTAGAAGAGAAAGCCAATCTAGACCAGGCAGATCTTCAAAAGATTGTCTTCATACCAAATGGCCACGCTGGCATGCATCTGGCCCAGGCTAGAAAGGAGGCAGCCATCGCCCTGGCTATGCCAGAAGAACCATCCCAGCAACAGTACCCTGAGTTCCCCCAGGGCACAGGCAGAAGCTACTTGTCTCACCCTGGGAGTAGCCCAGAGAAACTTGCCCCTAAGTAGAAGCACCCAGATGGCTGTAAATAGCCAGCTGTGTATTAGCCATCTCCTCATGTGTAGTACAGAACGCTGCAGATCAGGGGAGGAATGTGCGAATGCGTAAATAAATGTGTGTATGTGTGGTGCACCACTGAATGTATGTCTGCAAGAACTGTGTATGATTGCAAAAGCCTTGTCTCTATGACCACAGCATGACTGGAAAAGTGTTCCTTGTGTGTAACTGCGTGGTAATGTCACTGTGAAATATGTGTTAAACAATTTGCACTCTGCTCATGGGCAGGAACTATTTAAAGTTTGAGAAAGCATGATGAACGAAGCCCCTTGCCTTGCCTGCTTAGCAGCTTAAGCAGGAGAGGGGGGGGGAATCCTAACCTACAATAGGGCGGGGTGGTTCCCCCTTCCTCCCTTGAGACTTTTCTTTGTCAAAGGATTAAGCCACTCTTGGAAACCGGTTTTGCAACTCTTACAGATTTTTCTTTTCAGAAGCGCGATCTGAAAACAAAAATCACTTCTATGAGTTTTCCTCACTGTATCATAAGCTATGGGGCCCCTCCCTACGTCTGTGTTCCTCAAACCCCCATCTCTGTGTTTAAGGTTTTTTGAATGTCTCTTAGCGTCTGGAAGTCGTATCTCACTAGGAGTGAGAGAATTGCATTGTCTTCATGTGTGTATTGTGTTATCATCTTGTAACCTTGGTTCTCAACCTTTTAAAGTCAGGGGCCAAAGTTCCGGGGCCTCAGGCAGCTTTGGGGGTCCGGACAGTCATCCTGCCCTTCCTGCGCCACACAGCCCTTCTTGGCTTGGTGGGGGTAGTGGCAGGGCAACGTGGGCTCTGGCCCACTCGCCCACATCTGGCCGCAGGTTGAGACTCGTTCTAACTCTCCTTCATTCTCTTAGGAAAGATACTGTTCTGGTATTTTGACTTTAATCTGTGCAAAGTAACTCACTCATTGTACCCCTTTCACAGGAAAAAGTACGCAAACATTCTTGCACTCTGTATATTCAGAAAATGCTTACCTTTTTTACAGGAACAAAATTCCTTTCCAGGCCTTATTTCTACAGCCTTACACTCCTTCCTTTCACAGGTTAATTACTGATAGGTATTTCTTAACAGGAGGACCCAGTTGCCTTGGTTACCTGACCTAATCTGATTTCGTTATGATAAGAGTTGTTGCATTCTCATTGTGCTAACTTCTGACTTGTCTTTCCTCCTTCCCTCCTTTCGCCAGTGGAACTCCCTGCTGGAAATGTTTAACTTGTGTGTCTTTTCATTTTTGTGTGTTATTTCCTTACAGCTGGCACGTCATAGTTGGCTTGTTTTTAATAAGTCTTAGTAGGTCATTTTAAGTATGGCACCTGGCCCGCAGCACCCTCTCTAGTGTGCAGACACATTTTGCAAACTCCAGAGCACAGAGGAAGGATTAGTCCCTGAGCTCCCGAGCATGTGCAGAGTGCCACCCATTAGCCAGGACTGCCTAGGACCATTTTAAGAGTGCAGTCAGGTCACACCCTTCAATCAGATACAGGCATTTTTAGGCCACCCCTTCCCTTTTTGCTGCTAGTCTAAGCGCAGGCAAAAGGCTAGCCACCATCTGGCACTCTTCTAAACGTGTGCACGCACGCCATGGGCGGATGTGCGCAGGGGGGCCTTCTTGAGAAATTTACCCAAGGGAAGCCTGGCGCTTCATGCGCCAAGGTTTGCCATAAGACCCCAGACTCGTCTCGCTTCAAACACAGACAGTCACCTTGTGTGAATTTATGTCACTGGTTCCTCTTCAGGGGGCTAGGACAGTTTTCACTTATGGGGGTCGCACATATTAGGTTCTTACTTGGCAAGAGGACCAAGCTTGGCACACGCTCCTGACTCTTCCGCAAGCGGGCAGAGTTGGCAGCCGTGAACCTCGCTTTGCGCAGCTTTGCCAAAGAACGCTTAACAGAATTGCTGACAGCCAGTTTCCTAGGAATTTGCTTCACAGTCTACCGGGAGCACACATCACTCCCGCGTTAGACAAAAATTTGCTAAGTTTGTTCCTCACAACTCCAATTCAGAGTCATGCATTCCCAATTCAGAATGCCAAAGCGCTCGCAAGGCAGTTCAACCTGCCACTTTCCCAAGCCCAAGGCCTAGTCCGTTCCTGTCTGCATCGTGCAGGGACACCGGGGGGGGCCCTCGTGGGGGGTCAACCCACGAGGGACAGAGGCCATTTAGGTGTGGCAAATGGACGTCACACATCCCCACATTTTAGCAAATGGCAGTACATGCACGTTTGCATTAATACAAACAAACAGAAAGGGGGGAACAACGTCCCATAGTTGCACAGCAATTGCTATCCGATAAGTGCAAAAACTAACTAACTCTTTCAGAATTTTTATCTCCCAAACAAGTCTCTTCCCCATGCAGGTCCCAGAGGCCAGAGTCAGACCCGGATGATTGCAAAGAGCGGCACCAGTCACTGTCCTGGATGTCATCAGCTGTCCGTCTTCCTTTACTCAGTGCTACTTCTGAGGACCATGCTTTTCCCCAAAACAAGACTTTTCCAAGCTCAAGTTACACATGAAACCCCACCAAGAAGAGAAGCCTCATCCTTCAAAAAGCTGCTGAATGTCTTTTATTGCTATTGTTATCTGTAGTTGCTATTATTTATACATGCCTTGTACAATGCTCCAGTTGGGATTTGCAAGGGACACTTGAATTTCTGTATATTGCTAATAACGGCCAGCTTCCACCAAAGGAAGCCAGACCGGCCCATGTTTTGCACCGGCCCATTGCTTGGAAAGATTGAGCACCCGGTAGCCGGTAATCCCCAGTTTATCTTCACACCTCCCCATAGGTGTTAGAAAAGACATTTGCACAATGCCAGAAGCTGCAGAGATAGCTTAGAATCAACCCAGGTCACAGTATCAATGACACATCTCATTATCTTGCCTTGCTATAGAAAGCAGTCTGAATTCAGACCCACAACTCTGAAAAACCAGGCTGTAGTCAGTATATTCAGCGTGTCAGGCTTAGCCATAGGCAACGCTCGGAGAATTGGTCAATTGGCTTGCGGATTAGCAAAAGCCATCAACCACACCTCCTCAGCAATAGCGCTGCTCAACCAGGAGCAGGCAGAGCTTCGCCATGCCATACTGGATAATCAAGCAGCTATCGATTATCCCCTGTTGTTACATCATATGGGCTGCAAGTCTGTCCACAGCATGTATTGCTTAAATCTCACAGACAATACCCACAAGATACAGAGCCAGCTCACGGACCTCCACACCCTAGTTAAGAACATCAAGGAGGATTCTTCATGGGGGTGGTAGGACTCCTTGTGGTCGTGGTTCCCATGGGGACGGCTTCAGACGACACTCAAAGTGATTGTGGGGGTGGTAATACTGGGCACAACAGTGTGTTGGTTCGTGCAATGTATTCCCTCACTACTATCGAGATGTCCCCCATGGAGGGAACCCCGAAGCGTCATTCCCGCTCATCAGCTGGTACCCCTCTTGTGCAGAGTCGTCGGTCAAGTCCTTAAATAAAACAGAAAGGGGAAATGTGGTCTCCCCATGCCCCAATGGCATGGAACGGCCCGCGCAGAGGCCACTTCGGGAGAACGCTCCCTGAGCCGTGGGCTCTGCGGGCAGAGAAATTAAGGGGGGTGGATAAATGATAGGGTTTGATTCACCCAATTCCCTGACCTGAACAGCGGCTCTGCTGAGAGAGCAAATCTCTAACCTCTGTTACGTATTAGGCAATTACTCACTCTGAGTTAAGCTTAATCTCTGGTGCAAATAGAAGCCATATTTACCCTAGCCTAAGCCTCAGACAATGGTCAGTGTTTGTCCTAGTTAATTAACTTCCCCAAGAGAGGTTCTCAATTAACCCGGGTAAATGGGTGATGTAATTTTCTGCCATATGACCATTCTACCATGCGCAGCCTTGGACATAATATATACTGATGATTTCCCCTCAATAAATCACTGGTCTTCTCTCCATCTTGCCTCGTGTCGTTCCTTTGACCAGTCTCCTCCGGGATCCTAAGGGCCTCCTCACGGTCCCAATCCTACAGGCCACTATAAATCAGAAATGACATCATGGAACACAGCTAGTTTTTTGTTGGAATGGCCCATGGAGGCCGGAATGGTGGGCCGCAAGGAAGGACACGGGAGACAAAGTGTGCGGTGAAGTCCAGTCCCAAACTCAGTCGGGTGGCATCTAATATACTCCTCCAGGAGTTTGAGTGCCAAGGTTTGACATCACTCAGTAACAGAAGGCTTTCCGTGGCATTTCTGTTGGTCAAAATAGCACTTTTTTCCTGACATGAGCCAGGAGGTTAAAGGACAACCCACAGTAAACAGAAGTTAGGCGACACCCATTGTTCTCGCCTATCTTGGAGACCATCTGGTCTCCGGTGAAGCTAGCTTTCTTAGCTAATGACTCAGTGAGTTACTTAACCCAGCCTTATCCATGGCCAGAAACGGAAGGGCAAATTCTACCCTGGAGTCAGCAACTTTTAACTTTTGCCTTTGCTCCCCAAAACCTCCAGCCAAGGCCTTTATGAATTATGCCAATTAATCTAAACCCGAGTTCCCAATTTCTTTTCCATTAATGCCCGGGTTGGTTCTCCAGCTGTGTGCGTTAGCGAGCGAACAAATCGGGAAGAGTAATGTCCAATCTAGGCGGGCATATTACATTCCCTCCTGTTTAAAATTTTAAATCAGCCTGGCTAAGGGCTTGGTGGATGTAGGGCATGACCTTTCTGGGTGTGAGGATCTCTTGAGGGTCCTGATATGAGGGGCACCTTGACAAGAGTGAAGGAATGTGTCGTGCAAAGTAGCAAAGCATAATCCTCACTGCTATGATGATTGTTGCTCAGTCTGGACCCACCTCAAAGAGACCCAGGACTATAGTACTAGCCCAATTATGTCTTCTTGACTGAGGTGTCAAGTTTGGTTACCTGGCTTTGGACCTTGCGTGAATTATCTGTGGGGTTAAAACAGCACATATTGCGGACTGATTCACAGCCCACATGGTGCAGAAGCAACAAATAATCAATTGCTGCTCTATTATCTAAAACTGCATGTCTCCGTTCAGCCTGCTCTCGTTTAAGAAGAGCGATGGCTGATGAGGAGTGATTAATGGCCTTAGCTAGCGCGCACGCCAGCTGGCCAATTCTACGTGCATTGCCCACTGCCAACCCAAGCAGCCCTATAATGCTGCCCGCCAAAGAGTCATATTCTGCCTTACTAAGCAATCTGATGTCACTGTCACATGTCTCATCTAGCTGGACTGCTCGTGCAAGCCGTTCTGGCTTTGGGGTGACTGGGTCTGGGGTGATCATTTCCCTTTCAGGGAGTACCAGTGTTAGGCGACACACACAACAGTATGAGTCAGACATGTTGGCAGGTATGTAGTTCCATGTCCATTGGTTACAAGTAAGAAGCCATCCTGTGGGAAGAATGACATTAGCATACATAGAAAGTGCAATCTCTGGGTGGCTACATTTCCAAGTCTCTTTTCTGGGGCCCAGGCAATGGTGGTGTGGAAATAGGACAAAGGGTAAAAAAGTTGCTGACTTTAAGGATAAGCTCACTCTTCACTTTCTGACCTAAGATAAGGTTGAGTAAGCAATGAGTCAGCGGCTAAGGAAGTTAGCCCCAGGGACAGTTTGCATGGTCTCTGGGGTAGGGCGAGAACAATAGGGTTTTGCCAACCCAGATCATAGATAACTGCAGTTTGTCCATTAATCATAAGACAATGCCCGGAGACAAGTGTTATCTTGACCCACCAGAAATATCATGTATGCATTGACCTTCTGTGACGAAGTCCCGTGTGCCTCCGCACAGAACCAGCGAGGCAGACCTATAAAGATTCCACCCGATTTAGATCGGGACTGGACTTCACCACACACTTCGTCTCACGTGTCTTTCCTTGCGGCCAGTCACTCCGAACCTCCGCGGGCCATTCCCAGACTGGACGGCCTGCTCCGTGGCCCTAGCAACACCATTGCAACATCTGGTGACCCCGACGTGATTCTAAGGAGCCACGGCGTGGTCCTACTCCTTGGGCCATGCTCCGACGCGACTCTCCCCGGAGGCTGCAGAGAAGCTCCGATCAGGACGCTAGCCCGATTGGAACTCAGCTCAATCTTTCGAGGCCAGCTGTCTTCAGCCGAGATCGCGCTCTCCAGAAAGCAAGGAAGGCAGCGCTAAAACCGCAGGCTCGGCGGCAACCCAGAGCATCATCGGAATGGACGCGTTCTACATCAGGGTGAGCTGTGAACCCTGACTTTCATCGGCAGAGGCTGAAGGAAGCCCGCGGTAGCCAAGACTGTGATCCTACCCAGACCCAAGGCCATTCCCTGTATGCCACATCACCCAACTTATTGCCTGAATTGCGCCGACTCATCCCAAGAGGGAACTTCTGACCAGGTAATATGGGGGCTTGCTTAGAGGGGCAAGATTCATCCGTTAGGCGAAGAGCTCATGGAGTTGAGCTCAAGAACCTGGCCAGGCTACATAATATTAACATTCATAGCCAAAGCCTAACAGAACTTATGGTGTATCTGAGGGAGCATTATTTGTTCTACCCAGAAGCAGGCACGCTGGACCCAGAGACTTGGGATAGAGTAGGGGACTGCCTTAAGATGGAGCCCCAAGCACCTGCCAAAATCATAGGGACATGGGCGAAGTGTAGACAGATCATTTCCGCAGTTAGTCCAGTCTGGATGGCGACCAAGAAACCCCCAGCATACGTAGAACCACCTGCCCCAGAGAGTCTCTATCCGACCATTCAGGTCTTTTAATGACAAAAATCGGTGAATTCCAGGGACTGGTAGATGGTTCTATGTGTCCTGCTTCTAGCTGCTCTTTAACGAGCTGCTTCAAGGCTTCTAACTTCTCTCCAATTATGGGCCATTGTTCCACCCACACTGGCTCATCTGTGAGCCATTTGAGCGGTAGGGCCATTATCCAAAAGTTAGGGTTGCGCGATACTGCTGCAGAATGTCCCTCCCCCAGAGGTTGACGGGCACATTCAAATTGTGGGGTCGGATGACCGCTGTGCCGTCTGCCCCCGGGATGGAGACTTTCACCCAATCGCGATTTTTGTAATCTTTCTGAACTCCTCCTACCCCCCACACATCTGCAACTGACTCAATGGCTCACTCGGTGGGCCACAATTTCGGGCTGATTACACTCACATCAGCTCCTGTGTCAAGCAGCCCATCAAAAGGTCTTTTGTTTAAAAATACCTTAATGACTGGTCACTGCTTCCACTCTATGTTCTTTTTCACTGTCGCTATGATCTGGAACAATGGCCCATAATTGGAGAGAAGTTAGAAGCCTTGAAGCAGCTCGTTAAAGAGCAGCTAGAAGCAGGACACATAGAACCATCTACCAGTCCCTGGAATTCACCGATTTTTGTCATTAAAAAGAAGTCTTGTAAATGGAGACTTCTTCATGATCTAAGAGAGATCAATAAATGCATTCAGCCCATGGGTCTGCTTCAATGCGGGACACCCAATCCCAACATGATCCCCGAAGGGTGGGAGATCCTAATTGTAGACTTAAAAGACTGCTTTTACACCATCCCTTTAGATCCTAGGGACAGGGAAAGATTTGCTTTTACGGTGCCAGTCACCAATCACAGGGAACCAACCCAACGTTTCGCATGGAAATTTTTGCCACAAGGGATGCTCAACTCGCCCACTTTGTGCCAAATTTACATCCATGGGGCATTAGAGAGGTTCCGTACTCTGCAACCAAAATCTTAGTTCGCCATTTCATGGATGACATATTGATCGCAGCACCCAAATTGGGTAGCAACATGTTTTGCGATCTTCAAAATGCAGTGGGGGACAAAGGCTTGATAATTGCCCCAGAAAAAGTTCAGAGAACCGAACCCTATTCATACTTAGGTCACCGGTTACTCCGTTCTTTTGCAGCCCCAGTGCTGCCTAAGATCCAGATCAAAGATTCCGTAATGCTAGTGGAACTCCAGCAAGTTTTAGGAAACATCAATTGGGCTAGACCCTATTTTAAAATCAGCACCAATCTTTGAAAACCGCTCTTCTCACTGCTAACATTAGGCAAGCAGTCAGCAGATCGAATCCACATTCCGAGAGAGGCGAGAAAAACTCTCCAGGAAGTCAATCGCATACTCAGCCTCCGCTAGGTAAATCAGATTGGTGGGGGGTCATTCACACACACACACACCTGCTAAATCTGTATGTCATTAAAACACGTTATCCAGGGAGCTGCCAACTTTGGTCTTGGATGGGGCTGCTTTGCCCCAGACAGACCCGGTACGCAACTTAGGGGTCCTCCTGGATTTGGGACTGCTACTTGTAGATCAGGTGGTGGCCGTGGCCAGGAGGGCTTTCGCACAGCTTCGCGTCATCTGTCAGTTGCGTTCGCTCCTGGACCAGGATGCCCTGCCCATGGTCACACATGCTCTGGTGACCTCCAGGCTAGATTATTGCAATGCGCTCTACATGGGGCTTCCCTTGACGACCATTTGGAGGCTACAGCTGTGCAGAATGCAGCAGCCCGGGTGGTGATGTGGTGCGGGCGTTATGCTCGCGCCTCACCATTGCTTCGGGAGCTGCAGTGGTTACCAGTTTGTCTCCGGGTGCAATTCAAGGTGCTGGTTTTGACCTTTAAAGCGCTACATGGTAGTGGGCCAGGATACCTAAGAGACTGCGTCATCCCAAGAGTGTCCATCCGTCCAACCAGAGCGGACCGGAGGGGCTCTCTAATTGTTCCATCTGCTAGAGGGCTCGCCTCTCTGGCACACAAAGGAGGGCCTTTTCTGTGTCCGCACCAGCCTTGTGGAACCTCCTGCCAGTAGAGTTGCGGGAGCAGATGGAGCTGCTGCCTTTCAGAAGAGAATTAAAAACCTGGTTGGTGGGGCAAGTGTGGGGCTCAGATGGAAGAGTGGCCCCCGCCTGTTGGCTTATAAAATGAAGCCCCCCATCTTTTTAATGCAGGCAGTTTTAATGTGGTTAGTTTTAATAAGTGGGTGGGTATGTTGGGATTTTTAATTGTTTTTAATATGTATGTTTTAATCTTGTTGTGAGCCGCCCTGAGTCGGGTTCGCCTGATTGAGCGGCCTAGAAATTTGAACCATAAATAAAATAAATAAATAAATAAAAAAAACATGCATCATGTTCACTGGCGCTCTAGGCACAGACTCCAGCGGGGGGGGGGGGGTAAACATCATGGAATGAGTATATTTGCCACATACCACTTCCAGGAACATTGTTCCTCCGCAAGAACTGGTAGCCACAGTCATCCACAAAGGAAGGCTTAGAGCTAGGGAAATTTCAGGACATGACAGTCAAAATAGTAGTGCCCTTTAATAAGGAACAGAAACGCCAGCTGATGCAGCTCGGAGATACTCTTCCTATTGCATTAGAAGGCTTTACAGGCAATTTAGCATACCATCTACCAAAAGATCCCAGACTTGTCTCACTTCAAATGGAGACGGTCAGATTACAAAGCATGCTGTCTCTAACTCCACTACAGGGGGCCAAGACAGTATTCACAGATGGGAAAAAAATATATGGGGTTCTCACTTGGAGTGAGAAGCAGGCCTGGCAAACGCTACTGACACTTCCACAGAAGTCAGCGCAGAGAGCGGAATTGGCAGCAGTAAACCTCGCCTTAAGAACATTTGATCAAGAGGCATTGAATATAGTCACGGACAGTCAGTATGTCCGGAATTTGATTCACAACTTGCCGGGAGCTTACATCACTCCCGCCATAGACAGGAATTTAATGAGCCTATTCCTGACCATGCAATTTCATTTGCGAAACCGCAGGGAAGCGCTCTATGTAGCTCATATTAGGCGCCACCAGGATTTTCCTGGTCCGATTTCAGAAGGTAACAGCAGGGCAGATGCAGCTGTGATAGAAGCGCATCAAAAGTTAGTCTCAGGAGTCTTCACGACCCCGATCCAGAGCCATGCATTCTTTCATCAGAATGCCAAAGCTCTCGCAAGGCAGCTTAACCTGCCATTGTCACAAGCACAAGGCATTGTGCGTTCCTGCCCGCAATGCGCAGGAACACCGGGGGGGGGCCCTCATAGGGAGTAAACCCACGAGGGACAGAAGCTAACCAAATTTGGCAAATGGACGTCACGCACGTTCCACAATTTGGGAGATGGCAGTTTATGCACATTTCCATTGATACATTCTCGCAGTTTGCCTAGGCCACGGCCCAGAAGGGAGAAACTGCGACCCATATAGAGCAACATATATTGTCTTGCTTCGCGACCATTGGCAAACCAGGTCACTTGAAGACAGAAAACGCCCCGGCTTATAGTTCCAGGCAGCTAGCTACGTTTCTAGCCACCTGGGACATAAAGCACACATTTGGCATTCCATGCAATCCCCAAGGACAAGCCATTGTTGAACGGGTAAACCAGACATTAAACTCCTACATCGAAAAACAAACAGAAAGGGAGGAGATAGTCCCCCCTAAGAGTCAAGGACAGGCACAGCAACGCCTGCACAAAATATTATTCACTTACAATCACTTAAATATTTTTACTGATTACACTCCGCAGGAAAAGCATTTCCAAAGCTGGGAAGCTCTCCCGAGTCCCATGGTTCGATTCAGAGTGCTGCCAGACCCCTCCTGGAAGGGTCCTGCACCCCTGATAACCTGGGGATGAGGCTATGCAGCAATTATGTCTCCTACAGGCCCGCTGTGTGAAGCCGTACTTCGAACCGCATGGCGTGGAACCAGGCTGCCCCGAACCCGTTGCCAGAGATGGAGGAGATAGACCTGATGACAGGACGGAGGCTGGGCAGGCGATACCAGCCGCGACAGCCCAGGATGGAAGAGCCGAGAGTGACATGGGGAATGATCAAAACCCTGTGTGAGGATGCCATGACCATTTTGCAAGAGAACCACTCTGAGCCCACTCTACACAACATGGTAGCTGCGGTCTTGGCTCAGATCACCTACAACTCCCTAATGATAGTCTTGATCCTTTCCTTGCTTATGGGGGGAGGGGTTCAAGCTTCGGATGGGAACTTAGCACCAGGCGGGGACCTTACTGCCAGGCTCCAGTACAACATCTGGGAAAGACTGGCAGGACTTGTCAACCAATCAGACTTTTGCTTAGCGCAGACCACAGACACTTCTTCGTTGTGAAGTACATGCCTTATCCCAGTCTGCTGCGTTCCGGATGAGCAGGCCAAGAACTTTGAACTGTTGCTTAAAAAAGCACTTGGACCTTATCACCGAATCACATAAACAACCTATGCGGCTTGGGGGACTCAGGTAACAAAGACTTTGCCCGCTGATGCGCTCACTCTGTACACACCCCAAGTGGCAATCAGCCCAAACACACCTTGTGCCAGAATGACCGGCTGCTCCACAGCCAAAGTGCCACATCACCGTTGCCTGAGCCCCGGGAAAGAGACTTAGAAATGTAATCATCCAGAGATTGCACGTTTTATGTATGCTAATTTCATTTTGCCCACAGGATGGTTTTTTACTTGTAATCAATGGACGTGGAACTACATTCCAGTTAACATATCTGACTCATACAATTGTTTGGGTCGCTTGACACTGGTACTCCCCGAAAGGGAAATGATCACTCCATACCCAGTCACCCCAAAACCAGCACGGTCCATAAGGGCGACCCAGTTAGATGAGACATACGACAGCAATATCAGATTGCTTAGCAAGGCAGAATATGTCTCTTTAGCGGTCAGCATTCTTGGTGTGCCCAGATTGGCAGTGGGAAATGCACGTAGAATTGGCCAGTTGGCATGCGCGCTAGCTAAAGCTATCAATCACACCTCATCAGCCATTGCAATGCTTAATCGGGAGCTGAATTGAGACATGCAGTTTTAGATAATAGAGCAGCAATTGATTATCTGTTGCTTCTGCACCATGTGGGCTGGGAAGGCCAAGGGGTCAGTCCTGGAAGCCAAATTCAGGTTGTTAAGAAGAAGATTAAAGTCCCGGACTTCCAAGGTAGCATTTTCAGAATTGCTGCCTGTTCCTCATGCAGGACCTACCAGGCAGGCAGAGCTCAGAAGCCTCAATGCGTGGATGAGGTGGTGGTGTCGAGAGGAGGGCTTCAGATTTGTCGGGAACTGGAAAACATTTTGGACAAGCCAAATCTGTTCAGGAGGGATGGGTTGTACTTGAACCATGATGGGACCAGATTGCTGATACTCAACATCAAAAAGGCTGCAGAGCTGCTTTTAAACGGATAACTGGGGGAAAGCCGACAGGAGCTGGGCAGCATCCAGTTCGGGAAAGTGTGTACTTGAGTAGTGAGGAGGATGCAAAAATTACTGAGCAGAGCTAGGAGCTAGTCACCAGCACTCTAGCAGAAGGATGCAAGAGGCAGTCTAACAATGCAACTGGACTCAAAAGACTGTATCAGAAAAAGCATATATAAATGCTTGTATACAAATGCCAGAAGCCTCCGGAACAAAATAGGGGAGCTGGAATACTTAGCAACAGATAAAAATATTGATATTATTGGCATCACTGAAACCTGGTGGATGGAAGATGACCAATGGGATACAGTTATCACAGGCTACAAACTGTACAGGAAGGATAGGAAGGGGCAAACGGGAGGTGGTGTAGCCTTGTATGTCAAAGAAGTGATAAAATCGTACGAATTGGAATATCTAGGTGATTTGGAGTCACCATTAGAATCTCTGTGGGTAAGAGTACCAGACCACAAGGATGGTCTAACAGTAGGTATATACTATCGGCCTCCAACCCAAACTCCTGAGGGAGACTGGCAGTTAGAGAATGTTGTAAATGAGGCATCCAAGAAGGGAAGCCTGGTTATAATAGGGCACTTCAATCACCCTCACATAGACTGGGTGAACTGTTGTTCAGCACATGGTAAAGAGATAGAGTTCCTAGATATGCTAAATGATTGTTCCCTGGGACAGATGGTTGAAGACCCAACTAGAGGTACTGTACAAGAATCCTTCACTTGATGAAAGATGTTAATGTGACTGATCCAATAAGGAACATTAACCACAACTCAAATATGTTTACCTTGATCATAGACCGCAAGTTACTGATAAAATCTAAAACAGAGACCTTAAATTTTCAAAAAGGAAATGTCCCAAAGATGAGGAAACTAATAAAAAAGAAGCTGAAAGGGAAAATTGAGAGAGTCCAAACGCTCCAAGAGGCATTGAGGCTGATTACAAAAACAATAACAGAAGCCTGGAGGAATGCATACCCAAAAGGAAAAAGAGCACTGCCAGGTCCAAGAGGACTCCAATGTGGCTTACAGGAGCTGTTCGGGGAGTGATCAAAAGCTCCTGAATAAACTTGCCAGTCATGGAATAAAGGGACAGGTCTTGTCCTGGATCAGCAACTGGCTAAGGGACAGGAAACAGAGGGTAGCACTAAATGGACACTTCTCCAAGTGAAGGGAAGTAAAGAGTGGGGTCCCCCAAGGTTCAGTACTGGGACCCCTGCTTTTCAACCTCTTCATAAATGATCTAGACGTAGGAGTAAATAGCAAGGTTGCCAAATTTGCTGATGACACTAAATTATACAGAGTAGTGAAAACTGTGAGAGATTGTGAGGAGCTCCAGAGGGATCTCTTGACACTGGGGGAGTGGGCAAAACAGTGGCAAAACAGTGGCAACGTGCAGTGATGCACGTTGGGGCAACAAAAAAAAAACTAGTTACATTTATAAACTGATGGGGTCTGAACTCTCTGCAACAAACCAGGAAAGGGACCTTGGTGTCCTGGTGGACAGCTAAATGAAGGTGTCAACCCAGTGTGCCTCAGCAGTGAAAAAAGCAAACTCAATGCTAGGGATCATTAGGAAGGGTATAGAAAATAAGTCAGCAAGTGTCATTTTGCCTCTTATAAATCTATGGTGAGGCCCCATCTGGAATACTGTGTACAGTTCTGGTCGCCATACCTCCAGAAGGATATTATAGAGCTGGAAAAAGTGCAGAGGAGGGCAACCAGAATGATTAGGGGACTGGAACACCTTCCTTACCATCTGAGGCTGCAACGGTTGGGCCTCTTCACTCATGAACGACAGCGTTTAAGAGGTGACTTGATCGAAGTTTATAAAATCATGCACGGTGTGGACAAAGTAGATAAGGAAAAACTATTTTCCCTATCGCATAACACTAGAACTAGGGGGCACTCCATGAAACTTTTGGGTACTAGTTCTCAAACAAATAAGAGAAAGTACTTTTTCACCCAGAGGATCACTGGTCTATGGAACTCCCTGCCAGAAGAAGTGGTGACAGCTGTCAGTCTTGACAGCTTCAAGAAAGGATTAGACAAGTTCATGGAGGACAAGGGTATCAATGGCTATAATTATGGATACCTAAGGACAACCTCCGTGTTGGAGAGATAGGCAGGATATCTCTCAATGCCATTTCCAGGGAATCCTAAGCAGGTGAAGGCATCTGCTTGAGAATACCCTGAAGCAAATTGTGAGCCACTGTGTGAGACAGAATGCTGGACTGGATGGGCTGTGGCCTGTTCCAGCAAGGTTGTTCTTAAGTTCTTATGAAGCCGTTCTCTTCACTTTGTTGTTGGCCAAACCCAAGTACTCCCTGGCAGCAATCGGCAGACCAGTAAATGAGCCAGATTCTGTGTCTCTCCACATTCATACCGCATGTTGTTGTCCAACAGAAGCCCCTCTAAGTGACTTAGGGGAGATTGAGATCTTCAGCTATATCCTCTGTGGGTTGCCCACATTCATAATTGGCCAAACCTTTCCCGATGGGTTCGCTCAGCTAGTGCACGGGCTTGAGTACCAACCGGGCTTTGCTGGAAAGGCAATTGGGGTTCAGGCTAGATTGATAGTTGGGGGGCAATTCACATTGCCTTGGCTGATGGCTCTGAATTAAAAGTCATAAGGTAATGAATTCAAGTTAATACACAATATCTCTCTCCTGGTTGTGGACTTAGTTGTGCAAACTGGCCGCACCAGACAAAGTATCACACCAGTTGCCCAGAGTCATTATACACATGGACTCCGAGATAAGGCAAGAACAATGGGTGTCGCCAACCCTGTGTGTGTGTGTGTGTGTGTGTGGCCATTTTGCCCCAACAGCTTAAAATGCCCTTGGAGGGGTGGAGGCCACATGAAATGGTGGTGTGGGCTGGATCTGGCCCCTGGGCCTTAGGTTGGAAACCCCTGCTTTAGAGGATCTGCAGTTAGAATTCTAAAAAGCAACATATTTAGCTTCCACTTTTATCTATGAAAAGGTTTTTTGAAGTTTATTTTTTTTTTCATTTCTGGTTTCCACTTTGATTTTTCATCTACATGGTTGTGTTTCATTTCCTCCACAAGACTCGCCCTCTCTATAAGTTCTAGCTTGTATTTTGTTTCAGTACTGGTACGCAGAACCATAAATAAGAGAGATTCACCTTTTGGTCATGCCATCTGGCTTCAGCACAGTTTGAATGCTTCTCTCCCATGACGGATTCAAACATTTAGCTGGTAACAAACAATGCTGTGAAAGCCTTTAAAAAACTATAGCAAGAAATTAAGTGATGGCAGCAAATCTGTCATGGGGCCAAGAACATTTTCAAAGCAGGGAAGTTTTGAAACAGTATGGGTGTGACTGGGTAAGGTAGAGAGGAATTTAACTGTTGAAGATATATAATGTTGACAGAGAATATGGGCCCACACAAGTATGCTTGTGTATATTAAATGTTCCTGCACACACAAAGTAAAAGATACACATCTTTAGAATTGCTCATTTTAGAATTGCCTTATAGAACATTGTTTTGTTCTGCTGCAAAATTTCATAGCTGCACACCATAATATACGGGTATCCGTAGTAGCTTAGTGATTAAGACACTGAACTTGACTGGAAGATCAGCAGTTTGAGACACATGTACTGTATGATGTAGCAAGCTCTCATCTCTGTCCCAGCTTCTGCCAACCTAGCAATTCGAGTAAGAAATTGCAATTAGATAAATAGGTTAATAGCGTTCCATGTACTCGTGTCTAGGCATACCTGCCGCATGTCCATGGAAACATCTGCAGGCAGACAGCACTGGCTCTTTGGCTATAAACAGAAATGTGAACTGAACCCTAGAATTGGATACAGCTGGATGTTTTTATTTAAATGGATGTTCTTATTTAAATACTAAGAAACACAGAATAACTGAATTAGAAGGGGCCTTTTAGGCAATTGAGACCAACCCCCTTCTCAATGCAGGAATCCAAATCAAAGCAGATGTTGTTTGTCCAATTCTCACTTGAATGCTTCCAATGCTTTTATAATTTTTCTTTCTAGAGGTGCTGAAGTCCCAGTTTTTAGAAAAATGTTCCTCGGTTGAAGTGTTCGCATATTTTCATTATAAACTATCCTGAGTCACAGAACTGGAAAATTATTTTATGACCTTCTTAAGACTACATTTTGCCAGAATAAAATGAACCAGAATTTCAGTTTTGTGGGGGCTTAGTGGTTAAGACACTGAACTTGACAACCAGAAGGTAACTAGGTCAACACTTGGAGACTCAAATGCAGCATGACAGAACGAGCTCTGCCCCAGCTCCTGCCAACTTAGCAATTTGAAAGCAAGAAATCATAAGTAGGTTGCATCAGGTGGAAAGGTAAGTGTTCCGTGCACTCTGGCATCTAGTCATGTCACATGGTTCAGCAGACTGGTCATGTGGTTCCTCCCACCGGAACCAGAAAACGTGCTTTGCAATTTGTTTTGCAACAGTATGAGATAGGGTTTAAGCTGCCATTTTCTCTGCTTAAACCAGGGGTGCCCAAACTATGGCTTGTGGGCCAGATCCAGCCCCCGATACCAATTCATCTGGCCCACGCCGCCCTCATCGCTCCTGGAAGCGGAAGTAAAACACCACCATACAGGCACATTTTACTTCCGCTTCCAGGAGTGATGAGGGCGGCGTGGGCCAGATGAATTGGTATCAGGGCTCGATCTGGCCCACAAGCCATAGTTTGGGCACCCCTGGCTTAAGGTAATCCTCAATTGTTTCCTGCCTCATCCAAAGGCTGCTACCCTCTCTGGAAAATCTCAAACTGGTCTTGGGTCTCCACTGCATAACAGGACTACTCCGTTCTATCCCAGGAAGTGCTTTGGTTTTGAAAACTAAAGGTTTCCTAAAGGTGCATCATAAAACACAAAGGTTGATGTTTATTGAGACGTTTCCTCTGCCTGGGGAAGCAATTGTTCAAAGGTCTTCCACCAAACAAGCTGGTTACGTGATCTGTTACATGTATGATTTTGCAACTAGTGCAAGGCCAGATGCATGAACGAGTGGAGACGCTTATAGGATATGTAGATGAACAGAACTGTGGCCCAGAGATAATAATAATTTTGTCAGAAATTATTCTGGATTGAAAGTATTTTTGCGGAGTGCTCAGGAAACGCCCAAATGAATCTCCTTTCATGTCCCCAAGAACTGGGACAGAGATGGGCACTCAATCCGTCATGCAGTACCCAGGTCTCAAACTGCTGACTTGCCGGCCTTCCAGCTAACAAGGTGAGATACTTAACCACCGAGCCACCACAAGGCCAGAGATGAAAATGTGGAGATGGAAGGTCTTCCTGTCTCTGCCACTACCACCCAGTTTATGCAAAGATAAGAAAAGAGAAATGAAGATAGGCAAGGCCCTTCAGATGTTTCAGACTATATTTTCCATGGTCCTTGATCAATGGCCATGTTGGCTGGGGATAATGACCTTCAAAAAGGAACAAGAGGAAGGCTGATGTCAGGGGAGGAACCTGAGGTTTTCTACATGTAAAGCTCCTCTTTAGGGACAGAGGGACAATCCTTCCTATCTTAAAAAATGATCAGTATAGCTGAGTAAATTGAATAATGGCTCAGTGGTGAAGAAGCTCGCCTTGTTAGCTGGAAGGCTGGTAAGTCGGCAGTTTGAGGCCCGGGTACTGGATGACAGATTGAGTGCCCGTCTCTGTCCCAGCTCTTGGAGACATGAAAGGAGCCTCACTTGGGCGTTCCCTAAGCGGAGTTTCTTTCACAAAAATCCTTTCAACCCAGAATAATTTCTGACACAAAATTATTAGTAGTAGTAGATTGATGTGCTTGGCTGTGTAGGCCGAGTCCAGGAGTTTGAATTGGCTAGCAGAATGACATCCTTTGTCCTCTGCCCAGTCCAGGGCAAGCCGAGTCCATCCCAGAATGCCACCAAAAGGAGCATCTTAGGAACAGCTTTATATCTAGAAATCCCTAAGAGAATAGCTAGAAGTCAGAGACAACTTGACAATAACATCATTCTTCTTGTCAGGAATGGCGGGTGAGGATGCTTTTTCTTTCCACTATGTTTTCAATCAGAATCACCCATGTCCAAGGCAGTGGCATGAAGGTAAAATCTGAAGGGAAGCCATAGTCTCAACCCCAAGAGGAGTCCAAACGCAAACAGCAATGTTGAAGGGAGTAAGCCAAGCGTTTTCTGGCAGTTTTATTCTCCACTAGAAATAGCTGAATAACCACCCTTAAATAATACCCAAGGCTGCGGTGGCTTAAGCTTGATGCCTGGAAGTTTGGCAGGTCAGCAGTTCAAGAGCTGAGTGCTGTGCAACAGAGTAGACTCCTGTCATCTGATCCAGCTCCTAGTAGTTGAAAAGCAAGAAACTTTAAGTAAACAGGTACTGCTGCGGTGGGAAAGGTAACAGCATTCCATGCGCTCCAGCATCTAGTCATACCAGACATATGACCAAAAACGTTTGCAGACGTAGATAGTGCTGGCTCTTTGGCTGTGGTATAAACACAGATTACCACCCCCACCACCACCCCCCTTGGTCAGACACAACTGACTTTCCTGCAAGGCGACCTTTACTTTACACATAATGTAATGGGTTTTTTATTTCTATTTTAGTAATTATTGTTATTTTTATAATTATTACTGTTAGTTTATATTTTACATTTTTATCTCAAATTTAAAAACAAACAAACAGCATTGTGGTTTGCTTTATCCCCCTCCTTTCTCTCTCCTAGGGACCCGCCGCCGGCGAGAGCCCTGCTTTCCTTCTGCAGACATCTGCGCCCTGCTGTCCACCACCCGCCAGACGCATTTGTTGCGCACGGCATGAGGAGGGCGGCGGCTCCCATTGGCCAAGCAGCGAGCCCTCGGCGGCTGATGGGCGGAGCGTCGGCTGGCTATTCGCCGGCCCCGGCCCGCCCAAGTGGGCAAAATGGCTGCCTCGGGGGTGAGCGTGCCCGTGGTGGGCTCCTTCCTCTTCCTGGCGCTGCCGCTCTTGCTGGCGTCGTCGTTGGTCGCGGCCTCCAAGGTCGGACCGGGGCGTTACTCGCCGGACTGGCCCAGCCTCGACTCGCGGCCGCTGCCGGGCTGGTTCGACGCGGCCAAGGTCGGGGTCTTCGTGCACTGGGGTGTCTTCTCGGTGCCGGCCTGGGGCTCCGAGTGGTTCTGGTGGCACTGGCAGGGCGAGCGGCGGCCGGACTACCAGCGCTTCGTCCAGGACCGCTTCCCGCCGGGCACCACCTACGCCGACTTCGCCCCGAGCTTCACCGCCAGCGACTTCTGGCCCGAGCAGTGGGCGGAGCTCTTCCAGCAGGCCGGAGCCAGGTGGGGACCCACCCACCTGCGGGTCGGGAGGAGAAGGGGCGTGGCTTCATCAATGACTACGCCCTGGGGCGTGGTTGTAACCCCGACTCCGGGCTAGGGGCGTGGTTATGGTGCCTACTCCGCCCCGTCGTCCTCGAAGCCACGCCCCCTGCAGGACTTGATGCCTGCAGCCTGCTGTGCTTTGGAGAGGATTCACACGTGTACACGTGTATGGAAAGGGCTCTGTGGTAGCCCAGTTTTTGAGACTATGAAGATCTTTCGATTATTATTTTCTGTCTTCCAGGGTATTAGTTATTCCACCCCAATTTTGTGTCACCCACAAATTTAATAAGCATTGCTGCAGCCCCTCATGCAAATCATTAATAAAAATGTTGGAGTAATGAGAGGTCTGAGCCATGTAGTAGTACCTCCACCTGATAGTTTGAGAAAGAGCCATTGACAAGCACTCTGGGTGTAATTTTGTAACCAACTATGTATCTGCCTGACCCATCCCACACCTAGTTAGCTTGTTGATGAGAATATCATGGAGCATTTTGTCATAAGCATTGCTGCAGTCAAGATATATTATGTCTACAGCATTCCTACTGTCTACCAGGGAAGTGGCCAAATCAAAAAAGAAATAAGGTTAGTTGGGCAGGATTTGGATTTTCTTGACAAATCCATGTTGGTTTCTAGTTCCTATTGCTCCCTGGTGGCTCAGTGAGTAAAAGCACTGTTTATGGAGACCGAAAGGGGACTGGGTTCAATTCCCTGAGAGTCCCACCATAGGGGACAAGAAAGGAGCCTCACTCAGTTGTCCCCTGCAAAAATCCTTTCAACCCAGAATCTCAGACACCATAAAAATAAAAATACCGAGCATGTCAAATTGACTTATCTGCAGTTTCTGGATTCTTTCTTTACCTCCTTTTTAAAGATATGAATAACATTAGTCATCAATTATCCGTCCGTTATCTGAAGAAAATAATGGGCAGTGGTTCTGAGAGTTTTTCTGGCAGTTCCTTCAGCACTCTTGGATACCATTTAACTGACCCCAGTGGTTTGAACTTGTCCAAAGTAATAAGACATGGCTTGACTATCAATTTTGGGCTTCAACCCTGTCATTTCTTCTTAGCCTTCACATTTTCCTTAAGAATCATAGACTGTATTTTGGGAAAAGACCAAACTAAAGTAGGAATTGAGCACTTCTGTCATTCTTTGCCTTCTAAGTTTCTCCTTTGCCTTCTGACCTTGGATCTTTCCTGACAGATATGTGGTGTTTGTCACAAAGCATCATGAAGGCTTCACCAATTGGGGGTCTTCTGTGTCCTGGAATTGGAATTCGGTGGATATTGGACCTCATAGAGACTTAGTAGATGAACTGGGCGATGCTCTCAGAAAAAGGTATCTGTTCTGGATTTGTGGATCTTAACAATACACAGGGAGCTGGCATTTTTTGTTTTTATTTTTGGTCCTTTGATGACTTCTGCATAAGAACATTTAAGAGCGCATTACAATAATCTAGTCGGGAAGTGACCAGAGCGTGGGTGACCATAAGCAAGGAGCCCCGGTCCAGTTGCTGATCCAGTACAAGACCTGTTCCTTTATTCCATGACTGGTAGGTTTATTCAAGAAACTTTGGTGTGGGACCTTGTCAAAAGCCTTCTTAAAGTCCAGATAAACAATGTCAACTGGATCCCCATTATCCACATGCTTGTTGACACTCTCAAAAATTCCAACAGATTAGTGAGGCATGATTTGCCCTTGCAAAAGTCATGTTGGCTCTCCTTTAGCTGCACCTTCTTTTCTATGTGCCTATTAATTCTATCTTTTAGGATGTTTCCATCACTTAACCTGGGACACATGTCAAACTGGTAATTTCCTGGATCACCCCTGGATCCTTTTTTGAAAATTGGTGTTACATTCGCTACCTTCCAGTCATCAGGCACAAAGCCTGATTTGAGGGAAAGATTATATATTTTGGCTAGGAGATCAGCTCCTCGCTCTGCTCAGTAATTTTTGCATCCTCCTCACTACTCAAGTACACACTTTCCCGAACTGGATGCTGCCCAGCTCCTGTCGGCTTTCCCCCAGTTATCAGTTTAAAAGCTGATAGTGTTATAGTTCAGTGCTTGTTCTTTCCACCTTTATTTCTCACTTCAGGAACATACGTTTTGGGCTATACCATTCTCTTTATGAATGGTTTAATCCGCTGTACTTAATGGACAAAAAGAATGGATTCAGGACCCAGTTTTTTGTCTCCAAGAAGACTATGCCAGAGCTTTACGAACTTGTTTTAAGGTAAGAGGAAAAACCCTCGGGAGGGGGGAATCTAAGCCAGTTTTAGACTATAGTGACAGTGGTTAAGATGCTGAACTTGATGACTGGAAGGTCGGCAGGTCAGCGGTTTGAGACCTGAATGCTACATGATGGAATGAGCTCCTGTTTCTGTGCCGGCTCCTGCCAACCTAGTAGTTCAAAAGCAAGAAATTGCAAGTAGATAAATAGGTACAGTACTGCTTTGGCTGGAAGGGTAAACAGGATTCTGTGTACTTAAGTCATGCCTACCACATGTCCACTGAAACGTCTACAGACACAGACAGTGCTGGCTCTTTGGATATTAACAGAGATAAGCAGTAAACCCTAGAGTCAGATACAACTGGCTTTAATGCAAGGGTGACCTTTACCTAAATTTGCTAGTAGCGGTACCTCGCATAATGAATGCATCACATAGCAAAAAAATTCGCACAACGAAGCGTTCGTTATGCAGTGATGATACCCCCGTAATGAATTTTTTCTCGTTATGTGGGGTTTTTGGTAACTGAGGTATAACTGCTTAATGGGAACCCCGGTTAAATAACTTTTTCGTTATGTGGAGCATCTCCCATAGGGAACCACATAACGGGGAAAAACCGCATAGCGGAGCTCCATGAAATAGAGTTTTTTCGTTATGCGGGGTTCTACTGTATTAGGAGCCAGAGACCTGGGCAAGACTCCCGCAGCTACCCTCTTCTAGTGGTCTCATAGTTTTTAACAAGTCCACAAATTTTGGCTTGCCTTGGTAGCCAAGCCCGCAACTGTGATGATTATCCAGTTCCTTCCTTGTAGTTTTTGTATTAGATATGTTTTCTGAGAAATGAATCATGTTGCATTAACTCAGGGAAACATATGTAGAATTGTGTCTTTGTATAGTCTTGGTGGCTTCGTGGTTAAGACGCTGAGCTTGATGACTGGGAGATCAGCAGGATAGCAGTTTGAGACCCAAGTGCTGCATGATAGAGTGAGTCCCCTTAGTCTGTCCTAGCTGTTGAAGAACAATAAATTGCAAGTACATGAATAGGTACTGCTTCAGTGGGAAAGGTAACAGCATTCCGTGCACTCTGGCATCTAGCTATGCCTGCCACGTGACTATGGAAATGTCTGCAGAGGCATACAGCGCTGGCTCTTTTGCTATAAACCTTCTGCTTCTGTACTCAGCTCAACATTTTCAGAGCCTGAGGAAAGTTACTGAAGCTTATTTTGCTGCTGGCTTGTGTATTCTGCTCAAAATCAGCTAGATAGCCAGGCAAACCTTTCCCTCCAGAGCTAGAGGTAAAAATGGTCTTGTTTAGAAAGAACAGGCTTGGCTTATAAAAGGACGGTCAACGTGAGAACTGCATAAAGTCCCCTCTTTGCCACCACTTAATTTGGCCGTATTGCAATGGCAGTAAAGTAAGATACATGGAAGGCATGTGCCTTGTTTCAAAGAAAATAGTGTTCCATGAATTGTGATTCTTCTTTAAAACAAGGCATAATCTATTTGCTTAGCTTACTTACTTGGGGGAGACCAATCGCTGGTGGCTTTTCACACTAGGAAGATCAATATCTCAGACACGACCTATTACTAAGTTTCCTGGTTTTGTTCATGTGTATCAAAGGTACAAACCAGATGTCATCTGGTCTGATGGCGATTGGGAGGCTCCTGATACGTACTGGAATTCAACAGCTTTCCTTGCCTGGCTATATAACGATAGTCCTGTCAAGGTATTTACATTTCTTTCAAATTGGGACTGCAGTGGCTTAGTGGTTAAGACTCTGAACTTAAGGGCTGGAAGGTCAGCAGTTCGGGACCCGAATGCTGCATGACGGAGTGAGTTCCCAACCTCTGTCTCAGCTCCTACCAACCTAGCTTTTCAAAGCAAGAAATTGCAAGTTCTGTAGATAAATAGGTACCGCTTCTGCAGGAAAGTTAACAGCATTCAGTGCACTCTGCTGTCTAGTCATGCCTGCCACATGACCATGGAAACATCTGCAGACGCAGACTCTTTGGCTGTAAACGGAGATGAGCACCCAACTCTAGAGTTAGATATGACTAGCTTTCAAGCAAGAGCGACCTTTACCTTTAGATCAAGAACAGGACAGCTTCTCTTCCTACTTGCTTGCATTTGAGGGATAATGTTGCTTTGGAATTAACACTGTGGCTCTGCAACGCTTTGCAGGGCCATGTCTTGTTCTTTCCGCGCTTTTGTTCACCCAAAGCTAAGCGAGGAACCAACAGAAAGGAACAACACCACGTTTGCAGTGGTGGCAAACCTATGACATGCATGCCAGAGGTGACACTCAGAGCCCTCTCTGTGGGCACCTGTGCAGTCACCCCAGCACAGAGTTTGCCCCGTCCCTCTGCCCAGCACCCCAATGGGAGTGCTTGCTTCCTTCCTCCCCCAGAACAGACTTCGCCCTGTCCCTATGCCCAGCAGCCCAATGGGAGCTCTTCCTCCCTCCCCCCAGCACAGAGTTTGTCCCGCCCCTCTGCCCAGCACCCCAATGGGAGCTCTTCCTCCCCCATAGCATAGAGTTCGCTCCACCCCTCTGCTCAGCATCCCAATGAGAGCATTTCCTTCTTCCCCTGTTGCTGTGTTTGCACTTTGTGATAAATAAGTGGGTTTGGGTTTGCAGTTTGGGCACTTGGTCTCTGAAAGGTTCACCATCATTAAGCTGTGTATTTTTGTGGAACACGTGAAGCCTAAGTGTAGGGACAACTGCAGAGCTCATTCAGACCCATAAATACTGTCTAGTCAAAGTGCCTTCAACTGTTCCTTGTGGGGGGACTCTCTCTTCTTAGGACACAGTGGTGGTGAATGATCGATGGGGCATCAATTGCTCCTGTCATCATGGGGGCTATTACAACTGCCAAGATAAATATAATCCTGGCACTTTGCTGGACCACAAGTGGGAGATGTGCAGCTCTATCGACAGAAGATCGTGGGGTTATCGAAGCAACATGCAGATCCAAGAACTCATGGATGTGTCTAGCATCATTCAGGTAATCAAAGTGCTGGCAATAAAACCAAGGGTTTGTGGCTCAGCAGGGATATTGCAGATGCTGGTGGGGAATTGCCAGGGGTTTTCAACCAATCAAATCTCTTTATTACAGTCAATGACCAGCACAGTAAGAAGGGTTTAAGTGCACGGCACACAGTCATAATGCACCACCACAATCACATCTACTTAAGAATAAAACAGCATAGATTTATACGTATACGACAGCTGACATCTCTAAAATCTGACATAAATTCAAAAGTTATAGTTATAAACATAAGGATAAAAGTGTCAATATACAAATGCACATAATGGATACAGTATACAGTAAAACTCCTACTTACGGGGAAAAAGTCCATTCCGTAGGCTTTTGCTTATTTTTTTTTATGTAACTCGAAGCAAACCCATAGGAAAAATTATTATTTTGCGTAATGTGAAGCAAACCCATAGGAAAAATGAAATTTTTATGTAAATCAAAGCAAACCCATAGGGAAATGAATTTTTACATAACTCGAAGCAATAACGCTTAGTGCACTCTGGGTGGTTCACAAGTTAATTAACATTTTGCCCCCAACATGCTGAGGATTCATTTTACTGACCTTGGAAGGAAGGAAGGCTAACTCAACCTTGATTCCTGGTCAGGATCGAACTCACAATCTTTTGATTGCAGTACTGCACTTTAACCACTGCGCCACCAGGGACTCTAGGTGTACTTAGGGTAGGCCTGCTTCTTTAAGACAACAGCCTGATGGAGAATGGGTTATGGGTGTCAAGAGTTTCAAAAACGCCACAATCTTCGTGGAGGCTCTTTCTACGTACCCCACTAGATAGCTGAAATATGCAGATGCTTCCATTTTACAATTCTCTGGTGGAATGACTCTTTCCCCTCCTGACTTGATCTGCTTGCTTGCTTTCTTATCTGTCAACAGGAACTTGTGCAAACTGTGAGTTACGGAGGAAACTATCTTCTCAATGTGGGGCCCACGAAGGAAGGGGTGATTGTCCCCATCTTTCAAGAGAAGCTTCTACAACTCGGGAAGTGGCTGAGTGTTAATGGGGAGGCCATATATGATTCAACGCCATGGAGAGCACAAAAGGAGAATGCGACAGATAATACGTGGTACCTGTAAACTTAAACCCTTCAAGGGTTGGGGGTAGGGGTTTTTGCCTGCTTCTGTAAAGTGCAAATCCTTTCAACCCAGAATAATTTCTGACATGACATTATTATTGTAGTAGTGGGTTAAAATCTAAACCAAGGGTGGCCAAACTACGGCCTATGGCCCCCAATACCAACTCTTCTGGCTTACGCCACCCTCGTCACTCCTGGAAGTGGAAGTAAAACATGTATGGGCCAGATGAATCGATATCAGGGGCCAGATTTGGCCTGCAGACTGTAGTTTGGGAACCCCTGGCTTAAGCAGAGAAAATGGCAGCTAAAAATCTATCTCATCCTGTTGCAAAACAGATTGCAAGGCGTGTTTTACTTCCGTTTCCGGTGGGAAGAAACACATGACTGGCCCGCTGAACCACATGACTGGCCCACAGCCTGAAAAGTTTGGGCACCCTTGATCTAAGCAGAAGGCGGAATGAGAACATGAAACAGCATAATGGCATTCAGAGCATTAAAGCCAGTTCCACTACAGGAGAGACCTGTGGAAAGTTTTGCATGGTTCCCCTTGCCAAGTCTATTAACGTATTATTGACGGCGGCAGCTGGTGAAATAAAAAAAGACAGATTGTAATGCAATGTTTGCCTTTTCAGAGTATGTGTAAAGGTGGACTTTGAGGCTTTCATCACCTCTGGCTGTGCAGAAACCAGAAAATCAGTTACACCCACTTTGTAGCCTGGCCTTCAGCTGTGGCCAACCCAGCCGTGGCTTAAGGTTGTACAAGTGGTGGCTGCATTTCCTGGAAAGATGGACTCCTTGTATCTGCTTTGGTATTTTCACGATGCTGTTTCACAACTAAAAAGGTTTGCCTCTTATTCTCCCAGGTACACTTCAAAAGGGACGGCAGTGTATGCGATCTTCTTGAGCTGGCCAGAAGATGGCATGTTGAAACTTTTGTTCCCTCTGCCATCAGCAAGCACTAAAGTAAGCAAAGCGAAAACTCAGCAGAATTTTTGAAATAATCTCATTGATTCCCAACCCACCCCCCAGACAAAGCAACTCACAGGGATGAATTAGACATACAATAAAAGTAAATCCACAAAGTATATTATTCAGAGTCAGTCAACGGCCAAAATCCGCTCAGTTACACCCACTTGCATAGCACAATCAGCACAAACCTTGAGACCAACCTGGAAAATGCCCATGCTGACTTTTTGGCTTCCTGCAGTTCACCATGAAAGTTGAAGCTGATTGCAGTGTGCCAAGGTAAAAATGTAATGTAATAGAGCAGGAGTTTGCAACCTACGGCCCATGGGTCAGCACTATTCCATCCAGCCCGTGGCGACGACCGTGGAAGCGGGTGCATTTATGACAGCCGTAAACGTGCATGCACAAACATGCCTGTGCATGTGCAAATGTTTGCGGCAGGGGGAGCCCACATATCTGGCTCTGTCAGCTGTCTGAGCAGGCGTGGTTCGGCATGTGGTGCTAAAAGGTTGAAAACCCCTGTAATAGTGTCTGGCCAGGTTATCCTGCTATGGTAATAGAGGAGACCCTACTGCCAGTAACTCACCACCGAGTGTCAGTGGCAGTTAAGTAACCTGACCACCTGACTAATAGCCTTGGGTGGTGAAGTCCACAGGAAAGGGTGATGGTCCCCAAGTGGATTAAATCCCACTTGAATCCATCTTGATGATGGGCAGCAGCTTTGTCCATTCTGGCCTGGGGCTGAGGAGGACTTTGCATGCCAAAAGTGCTCAGGACCAGAAAGTGACTCGTGGAACTTCATCAGTGGTATGGGGGCCATGCTACAATGCGCTGGGTGGCATGCATTATATTCACAGGACAGTCTTCATGGCTGATCGCTATGATGATCGCCAATATTCAGATTCAGATATTGCAGAAGAAAAATAAACATTACAATTGTGGTCTTACTCTGTGCGCTGCACTCATGATGCTTCACTATTGAACCTCTTGTTTCCTCTCCCTTGCAGGTGACTCTGTTGGGCTTCTCTGAGCCATTGAAGTGGCATGCTTTACCAGACAAAGGACTGCAGGTCACACTACCCTCAGCTATCCCTTCACTTCTCCAGCAGCAGGGCTGGACTGTCAAGCTACTCGGTGTAGCATGATAAAGAAGCTGAAGGAGATTCATGTGAATCCTTTGCTTTTTAAAATTTCCTTCTCTCTCTCTCTGTCTCCTAGAGGTGGAAGAGTTTGGTGCTGCTCTACTCAATGAATAAGGTGGGCTTAAATGATTGGATCCGAAGTTAAATGAAACTAGATTGCTGCACCTTAACCGTCCTTGGGTTTTGCATTTTAATCGAGGCAGATTGAAGGGTCAGAATCCGCTTGGCAGGATTTAACTCGCCCTGATGCCTGTGTCCAAAACTGCTGTAGTATGTTAATATCATTTATACATGGAATAAGAACTGTGTCTAATAACTTTAGGGGAGTTACTTTGGCCTTACAATAAACCCCCGCACAACGACGTGTTCGAATAACGTTATTTTCTTACAACGACGCTTGTTTTTCTGCAAAGTCTCCTTGTGCACAACGACGTTGTCACGTCATTGTGCAGGAGGTGACTGCAGAAAAACCACACTTCCTGTTTCCCCTTGTTGCCTTGCGCCTGGGGGTGGGGAGAGTAGAGGTGGAGTGTTTTTGGAGTGTTTCTATGGAAACATTATTCGAGAGGTCTCCATAGGAAGCCGTCCCCCCCCCCCCCCCCGTCGTTGTGCAGGAACTCGTGAATAACTACGAAACACATGTAACGACGCGATGCTTGGAACCAAGCTTTGTTGTTGTGCGGGGGTCCACTGTATAGGAGTTTTACTTGGTGGAACGGATCTGAGGACAGAACAGATTTGAGGTGGAAGAAGTTTTCCTTGTCATTTAAAAAATTCAGACTCCCACTCAGGATGCAAATCTGCCTAGACCCATTTCACCTTTCTTATAAGCACTTCTGATGTTGATAACCTTGAAATTTTCCTTGAGATGGAATGGAGCAATCTTTCCGATGAGTTCACAGGCAGTCAGGAAGGGTTGGGAGAGGAACAGAGAACTGCTGATAACAAGCTGTTCGGTCTATGAGAATCATGGGGCAATACAGAATTAAATGTCAGGTGATTCTCAATCAATTCAGTGACTTGAGGGAAGTGAAAACAGCTTGGTTCTTGGGGGGAAAAGAGTTGATGACATCAACATGATGTCAGGAATGTGCCATTGTGCAAGTTTACTCCTGAGCTTCAAGGTGATTGAGATCTAAACAAAACAGGAGAGGATTGAGGAACTAGGGCCACCTTCATATTGACTGAAAAGTATATACAGTACATTATAAAATTCTTCTGCTTTTTCTTCCTCTTTAAGTGCCATATATGATTCCAAATATTGGCTCTACTCATGGCGCTCAGCCATGAAGATTGTCCTGGGAGCAATATAATGCAATGGCCTTCCATTTTCCTTCCACATCACAGCATGACACTGTGGTACACTGATCCAGTTCCATGAGTCAATTTCTGGTCCTGAGCCCTTTTGGCGCAGACCTCCTCAGACCCAGGCCAATATTGATGAAGCTGCTGCCCTCCATTAAGATGGATTCAAGTGGGATTTAATCCATTTAGGGACCATCATCTTCCCTGCAGACTTTGCCACCCAAGGCTGCTAGTCCTCAGGGTGGTCAGGTCATGGTCAGGTTAGTTCTCTGCCACCTGACGATTAGCATTCAGTCACTACCACTCCAGTGGTAGGCATCAAAAAAAAATTCCTACCACACTGTGGGCGTTGGCCATGTGACTGGGTGGGCATGGCCTGTTGTCCATGTGACTGCTCTTTGCTATAGAGCTATGAAAATAGAAGCCTCCTCTATTTTCATCACTCTATAGTGAACCTCTGAAGCCATTTCCCCCTTGTCCAACGCTTTTCCAGGGCTCTGTTTCATCAGCCCGGGGATGCGGGGCAGCTGCGTATGAACTTTGTTTAAGTGTATGCTGTATTTTTTTTCCTTTTTTGAATTGTATTCTGTAATTTTGAAACTAATTTTTCTGTGATATGTTGTGAAGCCGCCCTGAGTCGGCCTAGTGCTGAGTAGGGTGGGGTACAAATTATATTGATTGATTGATTGATTCATCCCAAAGGGCTTCCCCAGCCACTCCGGAGTGGCTGGGGATGCGCTTTGGGGTGAAATGGAGCCCAGGAAAAGCCTTTGATGAAGAGGGAAATGGAGCCAGCTCCCTCCGAAGCCTCTTCTAGGAGGAGGAGGAGGAGGTGGGCATGGCCAGCCATTTTTACTACCGGTATGCACGTACTGGTGCGAACCTGATGATGCCCACCACTGATCTACTCTGTTACCATAGCAGGATAAACTGGCCGGACTGGATTATAAAATTAACCGTACAATTCCTAGCTACACAGTCCTAGCCTTTTGCTTTTCTCAGATTTTCATATACATTCCCATTGGGTGAATTCTACCTAGGGTGGAGGGTTTCTCTTTTACCTGTGCCCTTCATTCATACATTTTTATTAGTTTAATTGTATCTTGAAGATAAAAGCAGATCATTTAGCTGCATAGAATTCACATTTCTTAAGGTGCACGTTTCAGCTTGCCTTCTAGATTTCTCTAGAGCCGTGATGGCAAACCTTGGCACTCCAGGTGTTCTTGGACTTCAGTTCCCAGAAGCCCAAGTCTCTGTGAGTCCACACGAATGGGTTTACTGCTTCTGGGAATTGAAGTCCAAGAACACCTGGAGTGCCAAAGTTCGGCACCACAGCTCTAGAGACTGGCTGTAAAAAACAAGCCTGGAAACTTTTCTTATAAATCACTTCTCTTCCAGGGCTTCATGTAAGCAAACACAAATGCCAAAAAAAGATTTTGTGGCTTTGGTCCATTCCTTAAAGGACAGTCCTGTCTTCTAGAGCTGTTACGGTCCAGATGTTGCCATGTACCCATCACAGTGTCATGTCTGGTTTTTGTTTTGTTTTTTTCATATTTGATTTCAAATGTCAATTTTTTCAACAATAAACTTTGGAATCGGAGTCTGTCTGCACATGTTTACGCAAAGGGCATCGCAGTGTACAAGCACTAGGAACGAAATGCTTCCCTCACCCCTTTCTTTAATGAACCATAGAATTATTTCTTAGTCCATGAAAAGGGAAAGACTGGTGTGATGTTTATGAAAAGAATGATGGTTGTGAATAGCATGGTTCAATTATTAAATTGGGGCTGTGGTGGCTCAGTGGTTAAGAAGCTTGCCTTGTTAGCTGGAAGGCTGGCAAGTCAGCAGTTCAAGACCTGGATACCGAATGACGGGCTGAGCGCCTGTCTCTGTCCCAATTCCTGCCGAACTAGCAGTTCGAAAGCAAGACACTGCAAGTAGATAAATAGGGACCACTTCCGTGGGAAAAGATATTGGGGACAAGAAAGGAGCCTCATTCGGGCGTCCCCTGAGCGGAGTTTCTCCAGCAAAAATCCTTTCAGCCCAGAATTATTTCTGACACAATATTATCATTAAATTGTCATGCTTTGCAATACTAGTTCGCAAGATAGATCGTGCTTGCGTTGGGATTCAGTCACTGTCAACTGGTGTCATCAGCTTTCTGGCCTAGGAACATGTGCAAATGCAATTTCAGACGTCTTACACCATTGGCAAACAGCTTTTGGCACGGATCCTAACTTGCAATCATTGTAGAAGTCGCCAACATGCTCTCCACATGGGTAGCATTGACAATGATGGACCAAAGCTATTATGTTATCTCTTGCGAGGGAGGAGAAAACTGACACACCTCTTTTGTGGACCAGGGCATAGTCCCTGAATTGCAACAAAAGAACGATTAGCAATTGGAGAGCCAAAACAAACAGGTTGATTTCAGGCCAGCATCCCCTGTTAATTTAATCGTTTGTATAAATGCTCAGAGGACCGCGTTTTCTCATCGGCTGGAGAGGTCAAGCTCCGCTAAAGCTGTATTCAAACAGAAATACGCTAGCCTATCAACATGGGACCCTCACGAAGAGGAAGCCTTATGGGACAGGTAGTGCTTTTATAAAAATAAGAAACAATTTGTGTTCGTCTTCTGCTTTAATGGCACATTGAGACATTTCAGGGATTTTTCTTTTTTTAGAATATAAGGAAGGGCAAGTCAAGATGGGGGCACTGTTGCCGTGTTTGGCATAAATGTTGCCAACAGAATGCAGTTTAATGAATGATGAATTGCCTATATTACTATGTCCAGTGTCTTAATAAGGGCTGGTGTGTGTATCCTTTGCTTGAAAGCTAATTGTGTCTGAATCTAGAGCAGGGATTCTCAACCTGTGGCCCGTATGCGGCCTGCGGCGCCATTTCATGTGCCCCACGCACACCCTCGGAAGTGCCATGTGGTGGAGGAAGGGCAAAATGGCCGTATGGCCCCTGAAGTTGTCTAAGGGAGCATGACCCCGGTCCCTGGCTTAAAAGGTTAAGAACTCCTGATCTAGAGCGCGGTGTGCCTCTCTTTACAAACAGCACTGTCTGTATCTGCAGGTGTTTCCATGGTCATGTGGCAGACAGGATTAGAGTGCACAGAACACTGTTACCTTTCCCATTAAGGTGGTAGCTATTTATCTACAGTACATTACTTGCATTTTCCCCCTTTCAAATAGCAATTGGGTCTCGAACTGCTGATCTGCCAACCTTCGAGCTCAGCATCTTAACCACTAAGCCACCACCAGCCCCTTAGAAGTGGCATATGGACAAACACATATCCCCTGTTTGCCTCTCGGTGCAAAGAGAATGGAGGGCGCAGGTGGGCTTCTTGATTTGGCCTGCCTTTTTAGGGGGCAGCCGGGTTAGCCAGAAAAAAACAGGAGGAATCTTGTGGCAGCTAATAAGGAAGAAAATGTCTGTTTTGTCACTTAACAAGCGACTTGCTTAACATAAAATTTGTATAACAAAAGGAAACCCATAGAAAATAGTGACTTGGTTAACAACAACCGCCCCACCCCCGAACAGATTAATTGGTTTTCAATGCATTCCTATGGGAAATTGCATTCAATGCATTACTATGGGAACTTGATTTTACACATTTTTCGTAGTACAAAAGGTACAAAAGAACGCATTAAATTTGTTAAGCGAGGGTCCACTGTATGCTTCTGTCCACTTATTCTGTGCCTAGGCCAGACCTTTAAGTGAGTTCATTCTGCAGTTCCCTTCGCCTGACCTAGTGTGAGAAATATTAGCCGGCAAAACTAAGGTTGCCTTTACTAGAATATGCCCGTTGGTGGTTCAAGAATACCACAATCTTCGAGGAGGCTCTTTCTGGCCTTAAGCCCAAAGGGCACAGCGTCCTATCATTTCCCAGATCAGCTCAGGATCTGAGTTCGATCCCTATAGGTTCCAGGTTGATTCAGCCTTCCATCCTTTCCAAGTAGATAAAATGAGGACCCAGCATGTTGGGGGCAAAAATGTTTCTTGACCTTGTGAACTATCCAGGGAATGTCTTTGTACTGTATGTAAGCAGCTGCTTTGCCTTGAATTTGCAATGCAGAGAAAGAACTTGCTCATGCGCAGAGTTCTTTCCTTTCCTTGCCAAGCTCAAAGTTCTCCTATCTCCATGATGGTGAACCTTGGCACTCCAGCTGTTCTTGGACTTCAATTTCCAGAAGCCCAAGCACCCTGTGAATCCACACGAATGGGTTTACTTTGATTCATCCAGCCCGTGCTGCCCTTGCCGCTCCCGGAAGCAGAAGTAAAATGCGCCCGTACGGTTAAGGCTCTTCTGGGTTAACCCTTCCTCTGTCCGGACGCGTTTTATTTCCGCTTTCGGGAGCGACGAGGGCAGCACGGGCCGGATGAATTGCAGTAAACCCATGGATTCACAGGGTGCTTGGGCTTCTGGGAACTGAAGTCCAAGAACAGCTGGAGTGCCAAGGTTCGCCATCACGGTCCTATCTGCTCCCCGCCCTCCACTCCGCACCTTCCAAAACCGAAACCAACCACGAGGAAGGTTCGTCTCTTGCGCAAGTACCGCCCACCCCGGGGTCACATGGAGGAACACAGCCTTCCCAAAGTCATGTGACCAGGGCTGGCTCTGCTGCTGCCTGGGCCTGCTTGCTGTGTTATGTTATGTTACTGTACCTCCCCGAGTCCCCAAGAGGAAGGAAGGAAGGGGACAGGGGAGGAGGAGGAAGGATGATGGTGGCCAGGAGGGCGATCCCGAGGCTGGTGGCCTCCCTACGGCCGGTGAGGGGCGAAGAGGGCCATGCGGGGGTCCTGGGGTGGCCTACCTTGCGGGGCGGGAAGAGGGATCGGGAGAGGGTTTAGCAGGTCGTGGGGTGGGGGGAGAGCTGTCTGGGTCCTTGTGGATTCACAATCAACAGGAAAAGGATTGGGTGTCCTGACCTGAATGCTCAAATCTTGCAAATTCAAACCTGTGGCTTCCTTTAGAACATTGTGCCTTCCTCTTTCCCAGCTTGACTGTGGCAGAGAATCCTGCCTTCCCATGATGCGCCCATAGTAACAGCCCTATGAATAGGTGATCTCCAAAATGGCTTGTCTTCAACAGCTCTCTTCTTGTAAAATTAAACCTGTGGTTTCCTTTGAAGTCAGCCCATCTCACATTGGGTCTTCCTCTTTGCCTGCTGCTTTCCCCAGCTTTACTGTCTTTGGCAGACATGTGTGGCAGGCAGGGCAAAATGGCCGTCCGGCCCTCAAAGATGTCTGAGGGAGTGTAACCTGGCCCTTGGCTTGGAAAGGTTGAGAACCCTGGCTTTAGAGTCTTGGTTCTCGACATGGGGCACACGCCCCACAGTAGGGCAATTTGATTTTTTTGGGGTAGGTGGGTGGGGCAATCTAAGAATGAGTTAGACCAAGTTAATGGCCTTTTAGGCTTCTTCCATGTCCCCTTTTTGAAAAATAAGAATTATATGTCACGGGGTGGGGGTCATCAAGATTTTAGAGATGCTTAAGTGGGTCATGGCCCAAAAAAAAAGGTTGGGAACCACTGTTCTACAGCTTTGAGAAAGTAGATCTACTTAGTGCTGTTGACATCACGTTGACATCTTGGTCATGCCCACAGGATGACGGCAGCGACCAAGAGGCGTATGGACAATCAGATAAGAAATCTGTGGAAATGTTTGGCTCACATAGTTATGATTAATGTACTATTTTTCTCTCACATTATTTTTCTACAGCTCAGCTCATCAACAGCTGGAATACTTCCGAAACATGTGAAAATAGTTGAGGTTGGTCCAAGGGATGGATTGCAGAATGAAAAGGTAAATGATGGTTGCTAAACTGAGTTGGGCTTGAGTCTGAAATCTACAATAAATTGGGTGGATTAAAAAATAATAATTTAAATTTTATTTCTTACATAAGCAAAAAACAGCAACATAAAGATACAAAATACAAAAAAGTGAATACACAAGAAAGCAAATGGAAGACCTCTGCATTATATTGCCCCCAGGGCAATCTTCATAGCTGCTAGTCATGATGATAGTCAATACAATAAAACCCCAACTTACATATGCCTCGAGTTACATAAAATTCGACTTTCATAATGATTTTAGCATTAAAACCATGTCCCAATTTTCCATAGGACATTGTTCTATGTAAATCGGGACATTTATGTAAATTGGAACGTGCAAACATCATTATGTAAGTTGAATTTTATGTAACTCGAGGCATATGTAAGTCAGGGTTTTACTGTACTGTAGAACTCCATATAATGATTTTAATCCGTTCCACGGAGCTCATCGCTATGGGATTTCATCGTATGATTTTCCCTATGAAAAAGTTCGTACAATTTTTCAATGGAAAAACCCGCTTAGCGCCAAAAATCGTTGTACGGATTTTTCCATAGGGAACATCGCTATGCAGAATGCCTCCCCCCCCAGCTTAATCGCTATGCGATTTCATCGCTGTATGGGGTGATCGTTATACGGAGTTCTACTGTAGAGTAAAACCCCTACTTACGAAAAAAGTCAGGACCCCAGTTTACGAAAAAATCGTTTCGTAAATCAAAAAAATGTATCTTGAGGTGGTCCGTAAGTCGGGGTTTTACTGTATGGCGGAGGAAATGCATTATCGGGCTAGTCCAGGATCCCAGGGCCTCTTGAAAGTTCACAGTCAAGATATAATGCCTGGAAATCTCTCCCAGATTGGTTCTTATGAATGTAGTAATGCGGGATTATTGTGCTTCTAAAATGGGGATTGCCCATGGCAATCACAGCCAGCAAAATCACAGACCAACCTTTTCCCTATTCGTCTAATCTGTGGGCTTCCTGCCCAGATGAAGTGGTACACATTTCTGATGTTTTTGTAGCCTCTGCCCTGAGGTAACCTGAAGGATGACAGAAAGAAACTCTGCAAGTACACAGGGACAGGCCGTTTGTTTTCAGAGTGACTTGAATGTTTACTTATTGCAGAATTGCAGGTTGCCAAAGAGGAACTCTGTTCCCCTACTTGGGTTGCAAAAACTCGCAGTGGTCGGTACAAAAGGCAAACAATCTGCCTACAGGAGCAAAGTTATTTATTTCTGCATTAGTGTACATCTCCCACCCCATCTTGATGGCCCAGAATCAGTTGCAATATAAAAATGAAAGTGTGCAAAAGGTTATAAGAATATTGCATTTTGTTTTTTTCTCTCCTCTCCTTTATCTTCTTTTAAAAATTATTATCATTGTGAACCATACCATTGAAAATGAAAGAAAGAGAACTTTGAATGGGATGGTTGGTTTAAAGAGAGATGGAATATGGCAATAAATGATAGAGTGATGCGTGAATTAAAGTTTTAAAAGAGATTCTTTAAAAAGTCTAATTTTAGAGAGACTTGGGGCGAATTTATTGAATATGTGTGCCAAAAGGGCTCAATAAAGTGACTCGTGGAACCGGGTCAGTGTTATGGGTGTCACACTGTGACATGGAAGGCCACTGCGTTACATGGTTTCTAGGACAATTTTCATGGCTGATCGCCATGCGGATTGCCAATATTCGGAATTTGAGACGGCACTTAAAGAAGATATTTTCTGTATTGCTATACCTTTCCCATTATTTTCTAAGAACAGCGTGTGAGGAGCCCATAGATTTCTTCTAGAGTAGACCATACTGCCAGCAACTCAACGCCAAGTGTCAGGCAGCAGTTAAGTAACCTACAACCCTGAGGACTAACGGCTTGAGTAACAAAGTCCACAGGGAAAGATGATGGTCCCCAAGTGGATTAAATCACACTTGAATCCATCTTGATGGAGGGCAGCAGCTTCATCCATTCTGGCCTGGAGCCGAGGAGGACTTTGCGTCTCAAAAGGGCTCAGGACCAGAAAGTGACTCACAGAATTAGATCAGTGGTATGAGTGTTATGCTGCAATGCAGAAGTCAGACGAAAGGCCACTGCATTATATTCTCAGGACAGTCTTCATGGACGAGCGCCATGGATCGCCAATATTCAGATTCAGATACGACAGAAGAAGAAGAAGACTTCTGCTCTGTTCTTTCTGAAAAGAGAGTTTTTCCACGTCTCGCTATGTGACCATCTTATCCATAGTATTCTATCTCCAATTTAGGGTCTTCCTCTTTTAAAAAAGGTTGAACCGGATGCTTGGAGCAAAAGTAGCATTACAGAATTATTCAACCAAATTTCTCTCTTTCTTTTGTAGCATATTGTCCCCACCCAAATGAAGATTGATTTAATCAACATGCTTTCAGAAACGGGGCTTTCTGTCATAGAAGTGACTAGTTTCGTCTCTCCAAAATGGGTCCCTCAGGTCAGTAAGAAATGGCGATTCAACTAGAATGTTGTCGATACAAAAAACAGCTACGAGAGAGCAATGGGTAGAATATATTTGTACTTGGGGGGGGGGACTTGGGGTCATTCTCTTTGTGGGGCTGGACGCTCAGGATAATTTTCCATGTCTCCCGAAAGAGACCAATTAATAATGGCAGAAGAATCTGGAGAAAATCATACCATCCTTGGATATAATCAGTTGTTATTGTACATATATTTTGGGTTTTGGGGTACACAGAAAGAGCCTCCTCAAAGATTGTGGTATTTTTGAACCACCATCGGGTGTACCCCGGTAACGGCCACCTTGTGTTGCCAGCTAATCTTTCTCACACTAGGTCAGGTGAAAGTTACTGCAGAATGAACTCACCAAAAGCTGCCTTCATTTTGGCAGTTTCACGTCTGGCCTAGACACAGAAGAAGAAATTTCTGGTTTTAACTATTGTATACCACCCAGAGTGTACAATTTTATTAAATAAAATAAATAAAATTTGCCTTTCGTGAGGAGAGGCCTGCCTCTTCAGTTTTAAACTTTTCAAAGGGCTTCCTTTGGTTCGTTAACCATTTCCCTCTTTTTGTCCTCCGTCCTGGATGTATCACTCCATTCTCGCCTTGATTTTCTTGGGTCTGGAAGGCTAGATGGGCCTCTTTTTGACTTCCAAAAGCATTTAGTGAGTGGGTGGGTAGTTTTTAAAGCAGTTTTAACTATGTTTTTAATTGTGTTTTATTATGCTGTGAACCTCCCTGAGTTGGCCTTGGCCAAGTGGGCAGTATAGAAACTGAAATAAATAAATAAAATTTAATTCCTGACTTCATTTCTCTTGGGTTTCCCTCTTAGATGTCTGACCATACGGAAGTCATGCAAGGCATCCAGAAAGCCCCCGGCATCAGCTATCCTGTTCTGACCCCTAACCTCAAGGGTTTTCAAGCAGCGGTAAGGGATGCTTATGAATGCAGAAGGTCTTATGGGGGATCACCTTGGTGATTTGGAAACAGAAGGCCCATAACTCTGATTGCCATGCTATGTATGGTTCAGACAGATATACTTTTATGTGCTCTTTAGGTTTCACTCGAGCCATAGATGCCATGGGCTCATCTGTTCTTAGAGCGTATAACAACCACACAACAACAATTTTGCTACCGGAAATAACACATGTGATTTACATGATATCGAGTGTGCTGATTCCAAATCTGAACTCAGAATTTGCCTATCACATACAGATTTTAAGGCATGCTATAGCTGTTCAAATGGTCAGTAATTGGGTAATGTATTTTTATATGGGAACATAACAGTTGCAGCTACCACTATGCCTGCTGCCACCTCAGCTGAATCACATCCCCTGGTGGCATGCATGTTCCAGCAGTGACTGGGCATGTCTGGGCAAGTCAGTGAGCTGATGTCAGAAATAGGTATTTCAGGCGAGATGGACCAAGGGCTTATCTCTAGTGCAAAACCATCTTATTGAATAGTACAGCTAGGCCATAGTGAGTCTGTTTTGAGCTAAAGATGAGTAGGCACAGTTGCGTTAATAAACCGGACAATTTTTGCTACATTTGTGGCAAATATATCCTGCGTGATCAATGCAAGAACCTAACCAAGAGGGTGCGATTTGCCAACTTAAGATCCTGTCATCCTAGGCAGAATTGGACTTCAGCTATGGATTCAGCACACTTGATTTAGTGCAGGACACATGGATTAGACCAAGTGGCAGACAATATTTATTTATTTGTGAATGATGCAGTGTAATTGATCAGTTCATCTCCACGACTTGGCAGGTAGCGGCAGGAGCTAAAGAAGTGTCGATCTTTGGGGCAGCATCGGAGCTTTTCACGAAGAAAAACATCAACTGTTCCATAGAGGAAAGTCTGGAAAGATTTAGCGACGTCCTGAGTGCGGCTAAAGAAGCCAGGATCCCGGTCCGAGGGTAAGCACTAGGAATGCAGTGCTGATTTGGGTGGCAAACCTTCCTTCCTTTGTTCATTCATTCATTCATTCATTACTTCGCACCCGGATTGGTATATGCACCACTCTGGGTGGCTTAAATCAATGAAAGACAAGTCCACAGAACACTCCTATAAACCAGAAAAAGACAGAATAAAAAAGAAATGGAAAACATTAATAAAATACCTACCCAGGTGGCATTAATAAATTTAGAGTCTCGCACAAATTAATAACCTGTGTCTCCTGTTCACAGCCAAAATATAACTCAGTCAGCAAAAACAAATCATAGTTAAATTAGAATTAAGTTAAAAATCATACAGTTCATTCATTAATGAATCCTGCACTTTTGTAATCAAGTTACTTAGAAGGGAGATGCAAGTTGGAAGAAGAACATTTTTAGCTGTTGACGAAATGCTGTAAGAGTGGAAGCAGATCTCATTTCTGCAGGCAACTCTTTCCCCCTCTTTCTACTTCCCTGGTATGAAGCTGGAAGGAGAGGAAGGGGTAACAGGTTTGGGAGGGGAAAAACCTGGATTTGTTGATTGTAATAAGATCCACTCGCTTCTCTTGATTGCAGGTATGTGTCCTGCGTCCTTGGCTGCCCTTACGAAGGGAAAATTGCACCATCCAAAGTTGCAGAGGTGAGTTTATATATGAGCAGAAGGAGAGCTTTAAAAGTCCACCTTGAGCCCAGCAGGACTGTGAAGGGGGTTTATTAGGAGTTGTCGGACTTTTCCCCCTTGACAACCTCTGTAGAATCTATCGCTAAAGGTTGTATATCGATGGAAAGAGTAAACAATGCTTTTCATGACATTTAGGGGATATCAGCCAGCCTTCTGAAACGGCAGCTCCATATTAAGCATTCCCATGTAGCTTAGTAAAGGTAAAGGTCACCCTTTCTCAAAAGCCAGTCATATCTGACTCTATGGTTCAGTGCTCATCATCTCTGTTTACAGCCAAAGAGCCAGCACTGTTTGCACGTTTCCATGGTCAAGTGGCAGGCATGAGAGCATGGAACACTTACCTTTCCTGCCGAAGTGATACCTGTTTATCTAGTTGCAATTCCTTGCTTTCAAACTGCGAGTTTGTTGAGCTGGGACAGATGGCGGGAGCCCACTCTGTCACGCAGTGATGAAATGGCTGACTTGATGACCTTCCGAAGTCATTTGAATCAATGAAACACACAGAGCAGTTGATTCACCCAATCCCCACAGATTCAGTGGGCTTACTCTAAAGCAGTTTACCACTCTAATCAACGGGATTTTGACCCAAGCATTTCTCAGCTATTAATGTTCAGACGAGCAGAAAAAGTTGTTTGTTACATGCTATCAAGTTGCATTTGACTTATCTTAACCCGATGAATGAGAAATCTCCAAAGTTTCCAGTCTTCAACAGCCCTGTTCAGCTGTTGCAAATCCAAGCCCATGGCTTCCTTTATGGAGTAAATCCATCTCACATTTGGTTTTCCTCTTTTCCTGCTGCCTTCCACCTTCCCCAACATTATTTGTCTTTTCCAAAGAATCTTGCCTTCTACAGAAAAAAGTACTTGGGCTTTTTTTTTTTTGGCCTAAGGTGAATCTGCCTTCTATCAATGTGCCCTTCTGTGTGACAGGTGTCAAAGAAAATGTATGCTATGGGATGCTATGAGATTTCCCTCGGCGACACCATTGGCATTGGGACGCCAGGCAACATGAAGGAGATGCTTTCTGCGGTCATGAAAGAGGTGCCGGTGGAGGCTCTTGCTGTTCATTGCCATGATACGTATGGACAGGCACTTGCCAATACACTGGTGGCCCTGCAGGTATGTTCTTCATGGCTGTACAGTTCAAAGCATAACTTTAGGGACTCTGACCCTCAGCCTACTCAGGGTCCTCCAAGTGATGTAGGGGAGGTGGAGTTCCTCAGCCACCTCCTCCTTTAATGTCGTTCCTTGCCCAGTGAGCTCCTTCCTCCATCTTCCAATTTGCTTTTACTCTTGCCTACCCTCAAGAATGTTTGTTCTTGCCATAAAGCACTTCCTGTATCTGAGCCAGTGGACTTGAGGCTTATATCCAACTAAATACTGTGAGAGCAAATAGCACCGTCTAGATCTGACGGTGAACCTTGGCACTCCAGCTGTTCTTGGATGCCAAGGTTCGCCATCACAAGTCTAGATCAGGGTTGCCTAAACTTTTCAGGCTGTGGACCAGTCACGTGGTTCAGGGAGGCAGTCACTATGGCCCGGAGGCTGTATTTTGGGTACCCCGGTCTAGATCGTCAAAATCTAGTTAAGCCCACGTCCCGTAATTTCACTGAATAGATTAGATAGCCACATTAGAAACAGCTCTTAGGAGAATCTTACTTCTGCTTGCAGATGGGGGTGAGCGTGGTGGATTCCTCGGTCGCTGGTCTCGGAGGCTGCCCTTACGCGCAAGGAGCATCTGGGAATGTGGCAACGGAAGATGTGGTGTACATGCTTCACGGTCTTGGCATTCACACAGTAAGTAGGATGCTACCTGATTGATAACCTGGTTGTCCTGAACCAGGCCGTGGGGGTGGCGCTGGGTGCTCCGACGGCAGACTTCTGCCCTCCACCTGCTCCCTTGGGTCTGCCCGGCAAATGGAGCGAGAGAACGGGCTTCAGACATAGCAGGCCAGGCCCCTCCTCCACGTTGCTTCACTACATCCGGTCCATGGGAAAAATTGTTTAGCATGAAACTGGTCTGTGGTGCAAAAAAGGTTGTGGACCTCCGATATAAAGCATCTTTATTTGTACAAAAGAAGCAGCAAGATCATTTCTTTCCACTTCTTCTCTCCTACCAAGGGTGTGGAGCTGCCCAAACTCCTGGAAGCCGGTGCCTTTATCTGCAAAGCGCTGAACAGAAGGACAAATTCCAAGGTGGCCCAGGCAATGTGCAAACTCTGACTTTGGGTCAGGACTGTTGCCAAACTTATTGGGAGCAAGACTGTGCCTAGGCAATCCAATCTGCCCTGTTTGGGATCAGTTGTCTAACTTGGTCTAAGCCTTGCTCTTAAGTGCCAGAAGGCTGAAGACCAATGTCAGCTACCTGGTTCATCTTTGAGAAGGTCTCCTTTTCTCCTGGTTGAATCTCACCTTGAAGGAACCAATTTCTTGCCAGACATGCAGTCCTTAACATCTGGCATGGGCCTCATCTGTTCCCCACATCTGGAATCTCAGACGGACTTCGGACTTGTGGCCAAAGCCTTCCCTAAAATCTTCTTTTATTTAAAAACTTTGACTGAATCTGTGGGTTATTAAGAAAAGCAACAATTTTGGCTCTTTATTCCCGACTTTTATTTCTGGATTTCCCAGTTGGCAAGAAAATGAAACTGAGAAAGACATCACAGTCTAGGTCAATGATGGCAAACCTTGGCACTCCAGCTGTTCTTGAAATTCAATTCCCAAAAGCCCAAGTCCTTGTGAATACACACAAATGGGTTTGCTGTATGTACATTAAACCCTTTTGTGTGGATTCACAGGGACTTGGGATTCTGGGAATTGAAGTCCAAGAACAGCTGGAGTGCCAAGGTTCGCCATCACGGGTCTAAGTAAAAAGAAAGCAACCTCTGAATATTCTTGTTTGGCTGAAAGGGCTGGACTCTTGTCCAAACAAGGCTGTTGGCTTCCTGAAAATCCCCTTTATTGAGTCAAACTATCCTCACCACAAATTCCCATGTGGCTGTAGCCTTCACATGTCCCTCCTTAGATATTATATGGCTTGTCCATATCTCTCTTGGAGTATCCTTGGAGAAAACGTATTAGACAGTGTTCTTTCTAATACCAGTGTGCCGATTATCCTAGGAAAAATGAATGCAGGTTGGAGTTCTCCTTGTGGCAATATGGGGGAAGTAATGGTGCAGCCAGGGACTGTGGTGGCTTAGTGGTTAAGATGCTGAACTTGACGCCTGGAAGGTCAGCAGTTCAAGACCTGAGTACTGCACAATGGAGTGAGCTCCTGTCATCTGTCCCAGCTCCTGCCAACCTAGCAGTTCGAAAGCAAGAAATTGCAAGTAGATAAATAGGTACCACGTCGGCAGAAAAGGTAAACCGCGTTCCATGCACTCCAGTGTCTGGTCATGCCTGCCACATGTCCATAGAAACGTCTGCAGATGCAGACAGCATTGGCTCTTTGGCTGTAAACAGATGAGCACTGAACCCTAGAGTCGGATACGACTGGCTTTTGAGCAAGGGCTACCTTTACCTAATGGTGCAGCCAGCTTTGGATCCGGACCACTCTTTGGGTCAAGTTGACTTAGCTCAGCCCTGCTCCAGGGAGTTCTGCCTAATGGCCAAAAGATGGGCTTCTTCTACTCCATCCTTGTGTTTTCCCTACTGCATTTTAAAGAGTTGGTTAAGAGATCTCCACCCTGTCTTTATAGACCACTGCGACTGGTCTCTGGGCTGTAAACTTGGGCAAACAGACCTTGAGCAACCAGGATCCCTTTGCATGGCTGGTTTTTATCCCAGGATAAGTGGCTAAACGCTGACTGGGAGGCGGAAGGTCAGCAGTTCGATTCCCGAGTACTGCAGGACGGAATGAGCTCCCTCCCGTCTTTGTCCCAGCTCCTGCCAACCTAGCAGTTCGAAAGCAAGAAATTGCAAGTAGATAAATAGGGACCACTTGGGTGGGAAGGTAAACTGCGTTCCATGTGCTCCGGTGTCTAGTTATGCCTGCTACATGACCATGGAAACGTCTGCAGAAGCAGACAGCGCTGGCTCTTTGGCTTTGAAACAGATGAGCACTGAACCCTAGAGTCGGATACGACTGGCTTTCGAGCAAGGAAAACTCTTAAGTCCTGAGCAATTTCGCTCATGCCTGGAAGAGGAGTAAGAAGACCTTAAAATGACAGCAACTATCCATTGATCTGAAAAGAGATGATCCACATGTGACAATTCTACTCTCTTCTGGGATTATGTGTATCTTGCCTTTTGAAACAACAATAAAACTTACCTTCTCCGAGGCGTATTGTGTCATTTATTTGAGGGGTAAACTCAGGGCTTCGTGGTCTTCTAAAATGATTAACAGGGCTGCGGTGACTTAGTGGTTAAGACGCTGAACTTGATAACTGGAAGGTTGGCAGGTCAGCAGTTTGAGACGCGAGTGCTGCACGATGGAGTGAGCTTCTGTTTCTGTCCCAGCTCCTGCCAACCTTGCAGTTTGACTGCAAGAAATTACAAGTAGATACAGTGGAACCTCGTATAACGAAGGCATCATACAACGAAAAAAACCCGTACAACGAAGAGAATTTGAAAAAAAATGTTGCATCGTACAACAAAAATCTCTATGGGGAAAAAAATCGTACAACAAATATTTTTCTTTGTACAAATTTTCCCATAGAAATTTTTGTTGTACGATTTTTCCCATAGACATTTTTGTTGTACGATGCATCCCATGGGGATGTTTGTTGTACGATGCATGCATCATACAACAACAAAAAATCGTATAACGAAGTGCCTTGTGAAACCAATTATTTTCGTTAGACGAGGTTCCACTGTACTGTATTATGCCGGCGTATAAGATGCATCGGAGTTTAAGATGCACCCCGTTATTACCAAAATAGCCCACTATATACAGTACAAGACGCACACCATTTTCCAGTGTTTTTTTTTTGGGGGGGGGGGAATGTGTCTTCTACACCAGCAAATATGATAAGTACAACATTGGTGGGAAGGTAAACACGTTCCGTGCACTGACTCCGGTGTCTAGTCATGCCTGCCACATGTTCACGGAAACGTCTGCAGATGCAGATAGCTCTGGCTCTTTGGCTATAAACGGAGATGAGCACCAAACTCTAGAGTCGGATACAACTGGCTTTTGAACAAGGGTGACCTTTACCTTAAATGATTAACAGTTTAGAAAATGGTTTAGAAAATGATTTCCTTGACTTCCCTGGAGCATGAGGATGGGCCCCAAGGCCTAGAAACGCAACAAATGAAAGCTAAGGAAGCCCTCCTTGGAAGAGAGGTAGAACAGGAATGTCACAAGTAAGGACACACGACTGGGTAGTACATGATGAGAACATCAGTGTTGATATGTCTTGAGTGCAGGATAGAAGGAGCAAGCCAGCTAAGTAAATGAGGGAGGTGATGAAGGTGGGTCAGGATGGAGCATTATCTTCTACATCCCAGGCATCTATCTACCTTTCCCACACTGGTTCTTGAGGACATTGCCAAATTTCAAGGGAAAGGAAAAAATGAGAAGCAAAGCCACAGAGAGGAGAACCCTAAATTAACTTAGCAAGCAAGAAGAAAATAGCCAGTCTTGTTAGAAGTCTACCTATATCAATGGTTCCCAACCTAAGGCCCGTGGGCCAGGTCTGGCCTGCGGCACCATCCCATGTGGCCCCCCATCCTTCCAAGGGCATTTGAGAAACAAAAGCGCCACCCCCTTTGAACCTGTTGGGACAAAATGGCCACCCGCATCGTGCAGGCAGGGCAAAATGGTTGTCCGGCCCTTGAAGCTGACATGACTTCCCCCCCCCCCCCGGCCTGAAAAGGTTGGGAACCCCTGACCTATATAGTCTCTTCCACTCTATCCGTATGGTCTCTGGTAGCATGCTACAACATAGGCACAATATTCATTGTAACAATACTAATTTAGATAATAATTTTATTACTCCTTTAACTCTGATCAGATACACTCTTAAAATATATTTTTAAGTACCCTTCACTTCTATCTTTCGCTGTACTATGCTGGTCTTGGACCGTAATAAAAGTTAAAGATTGACTAGCTTTTGAGCAAGGGAAACCTTACCTTTACCTTAGCCATCAATATAGTCCGATGAAGTGGACTTGATCCATGAAAGTTAACATTAAAATACAGCAGTTGATCTTCAAGGTGCCACAATATATATATTTTTGTCTTTTTTTGTTTTGTTTACTCCCTGACATCCATACAAGTTGATTCCTTCTTTGCTGCCCTTCTTCAACTTCAGTCTTCTTCTGATCTCTTGGCTGCATTTAGACCCGTGATGGCGAACCTTGGCACTCCAGATGTTCTTGGACTTAAATTCCCAGAAGCCCCCGTGAATCTGCACAAATGGTTTTACTGCAATTCATCCGGCCCACGCCGCCTCATCGCTCCTGGAAGCGGAAGTAAAACGCGCCCGTACGGCTAAGGCTCTTCCGGGTTAACCCTTCCTCCATACGGGCGCGTTTTACTTCCACTTCCAGGAGCAACAAGGGCGGCGTGGGCCGGTTGAATCGCAGTAAACCCATTCGTGTGGATTCACAGGGGGCTTCTGGGAATTGAAGTCCAAGAACATCTGGAGTGCCAAGGTTCGCCATCACGGATTTAGACCAGTGGTTCCCAACCTCGGCTCCCCAGACGAGAACTTCCCAGAAGCCTTCACCACTGGCTGTACTAGCCAAGATCTTCATTGTCAGCCTTCACATCTGAAAGCACAAGGCAATGGGGAACTCCCCCTTGAAAACCCTAGGGCGGTGGGGAGGGGGGCTCTGATTCCCTGAAGTTGTTTTGGATTTTTTGGGGGGTGGGGGTGGAGCCGTAGGTCCAAACTACAACTCCCATGATTCCAAAGGGATGGAGCACAGGCAGGCGTTCCGAAGCGGTAGCCCTGGAAAGTGAAGGATGAAGCCGACGGAGATGGGGGGGTGGGGGTGGGGGTGGGGGTGGCGTTGGTCTTGTCCTGGACTGGACCCTTTGCCTAAGCCCTCTTCCAGGCTGCGTTTGGGGAAGGAGGCGCCCCGCCGCCATTCCACCCCGAAGATCCAGACGGCCCCCCCCCCCCCCGAAAGGTTCTTCCCCAAACGCAGCCTGGAAGGGAGTTGGGGAAGGGGGTGATCAATAAATGGGCTGGAGGTGGGGAGGAAGCTTTGCTTAAATGTCTTCCCCATTTTCTTGGGAAAGGGGCTTGCCTGCTTGCTTGCTTGCTTGCTTGCAAGTTGGTTCTTTTTTGATTGGTTGGTTTATTTTTGTTTATTTTATGTTGGATTGGGGCCGTGAGGAGGCCCTTAGGATCCCGGAGGAGACTGGTCAAAGGAACGACACGAGACAAGATGGAGCGAAGACCAGTGATTTATTGAGGGAAAACCATCAGTATATATTATGTTCAAGGCTGCGTGTGGTAGAATCGTCATCTGACAGAGAATCACATCACCCATGTACCCGGGTTAATTGAGAACCTCTCTTGGGGAAGTTAATTAACTAAGGCAAACACTGACAGGGGAAAACCATTGTTCCTGGCTTGCTCAAGAGCAAACATGGCCACTATTTGCACTAAGGATTAGGCTTAACTGTAACGGAGTTTAATGATTCTCCTTCCTCAGCAGAATTGCTGGTCAGGTCAGATGTGGGTGAATCAACCCTTATGATTATTAATCTGTTCCCCAATTTCCATACTGGCAAGGGCCAGTGACCAGGAACCTTCTTCGCCGGTGTAACCTCTGCCAGGGGCAGTTTGTGCCAATTGCGCATGCGGAATCCGCATCCCCCCTTTTTCTGTTATTTATGGACCTGACAGGCGACCCTGCGCAAGAGGGGCATCAGCTGATGTACGGGAACAACGCTTCGGGGTTCCCCCCACGGGGGGCATCTCGATAGCAGCGAGGGAATACATTGCATGAAACAGCATCCTGCTATGCTTAGTATTACCACCCCCGCAATCACCTTGAGCGTTATCTGGAGCCACCCCCATGGGAGCCATGACCACAACGAATCCCACCACCCCCATGAAGAATCCTCCTTGATATTCTTGACTAGGGTGTGGGGGTCCGTGAGCTGGCTCTGCACCTTACGTGTGTTGTCTGTGAGATTAAAGCAACACATGCTGTGGACAGACTCGCAACCCAAATGATGTAACAACAGGGGATAATCGATAGCTGCTTGATTATCCAGTATGGCATGGCGAAGCTCTGTCTGCTCCTGGTTGAGCAGCGCTATTGCCGAGGAGGTGTGGTTAATGGCTCTTGCAAAAGCGCAAGCCAATTGACCAATTCATTCTCCGAGCGTTGCCTATGGCTAAGCCTGACACGCTGAATATACTGACTGCTGCCTGGTTTTTCAGAACTGTGGGTCTGAATCCAGACTGCTTTCTGTAGCAAGGCAAGATAATGAGGTGTGTCATTGATTTCTTACTGTGACCTAAGGTGATTCTAACCTCTGCCAGGGGCAGTTTGTGCCAATTGCGCATGCGGAATCCGCAATTTTATTTATTTATTTATTGTTAAATTTCCATACCGCCCACTCAGCCAAAGCCGACTCCGGGCGGTTCACACAGTGGGTAAAAACAGATAAAAACAAATAAAAACCAGCAATAGGAACACACCCCTAAAAAAGAGAGGGGTGCAGGAACCGAAGAAACAGTGGGGCAGGCATCCTCCCTTATATTAACCACCCAACGGAAGCCACCCCTCCACCTGCACCCCAAACTTGGCCCGCCAGCCAGGTTTTTAGTTCTTTTCTAAAGGACAACAACTCCGTCTGGAGACGCAGTTCTACTGGCAGGAGGTTCCAAAGGGCCGGTGCGGACACAGAGAAGACTCGTCCCCCCCTGGCTGATGGAACAATTAGAGAGCCCCTCCGGTCCGTTCTGGTTGGACGGACAGACGTCCTTAGGGCGATGCGGTCTCTAAGGTAAACTGGCCCACTACCATATAGGGCTTTAAAGGTCAAAACCAGCACCTTGAATTGCACCCGGAGACATACTGGTAACCAGTGCAGTTCCCGAAGCAGTGGTGAGGCATGGGCATAACGTCCACACCCCATCACCACCCGGTCCGCCGCGTTCTGGACCAGTTGCAGCCTCCGAATGGTCATCAAGGGCAGCCCCATGTAGAGCGCATTACAATAATCTAGTCTGGAGGTCACCAGAGCATGAGTGACCATGAGCAAAGAGTCCCGGTCCAGGAGCGTGCGCAATTGGTGAATCACCCGAAGTTGGGCGAAGGCCCTCCTGGCCACAGCCGCCACCTGTTCTAGCAGCAGCCGCGAATCCAGGAGGACCCCCAAGTTGCGCACCGGGTCGATCTGGGGCAAAATAGCCCCATCCAAAGATGATAGCTCCCGGGATAGCACAGGGCCCCCCATCCACAGCCACTCAGTCTTACTAGGATTCAGTTGTAACCCATTCGCCCCCATCCAGACCCCAACCGCCTCCAGACAACTGGAAAGGACTTTGACTGCATCACTGGGGTCCCCATGGGCCGAGATGTACAACTGTGTATCATCCGTGTACTGGTGGTACCGCACCCTGTGGGAACGGATGATCTCACCCAGCGGCTTCATGTAGATGTTAAATAGGAGAGGAGAGAATACCAAGCCCTGAGGCACCCCATATTTTAGGGACCTAGGACTGGACTTCTCGCTCTCCAACCACACCGACTGGGTCTGGCCCCTCAGAATTTAGGAAAACCAGGACCATACCGTGCCCTGGATCCCCAGTCCTCGGAGCTGTTCCAGAAGGATACCATGGTCGACGGTATCGAAAGCCGCTGAGAGGTCAAGAAGAGCAAGGACCGCCATCCCGCTCTCGCCAGAGATCATCCATCAGCGCGACCAATGCAATCTCAGTACCATATCCAGGTCTGAATCCTGACTGGAAGGGGTCCAGATATTCCACTTCATCCAGTACCCCCTGCAACTGATGTGCCACTGCCTTTTCCAATACTTTCTCCAAAAAGGGGAGGTTGGGAACAGGTCTGTAGTTGGTTAGGACTGCTGGATCGAGTGATGGCTTCTTCAGGAGGGGGCGCACCAAAGCATTTTTCAACGGTGCAGGAAATATCCCCTCCCGATAAGACACATTAATTATAGCCCCGACCCAGCCACCTGTCACCGTCTTAGAGGCTTTTACCAGCCAGGCGGGACAGGGATCCAGTGGACAATTAGTGGCGGAGCCTGTCCACTTCATCTGAGGCAACAGGATCAAACTGATCCCAGATAACACAGCAAGACTGTGCACTGGCTCCCCCCTGACCCTCCCCATCCACGCCAAGATTAAACCCTGACCCAATCCGATCGATTTTCTCCACCAGATGGTCAGCAAAGTCCTCAGCCGATCCCTGCCAACCAGGCACAGCCCCCCCCCCTCCAAAGTTGGTTGCCTCTTTTTTGATTGGTTTGTTGGTTGGTTGCTTCTTTTTTGAGTAGTTGTTTATTTGCTTGCTTCTTTGATTGCTTGCTTGCATATTTCTTTGATTGATTGATTGGTTTGTTGCTTGCTTGCTTGCTTTCTTCTTTGATTGATTGGTTGGTTGGTAATTTGATTAGTTGGTTGGTTGCTTCTTTCGTTGGTTGGTTGGTGGATAGGTTGGTTGGATGGTTGCTAGGTTGGTTGGCAGGCCATGCTTTTCCTGATGGGGGAGGGGGACACACTCAAGGTGGATCACAATTAGAGATGTGAACAACTGGGGGGGGGGAGGCAGTAAAATTCACGAGGGGACTGTTTCACCACCACTACCACCCAAGTACTGCACGATGGAGTGAGTGTCCGTTGTCTGTCCCAGCTCCTGCCAACCCTAGCAGTTCAAAGGCAAGACATTGCATGTAGATAAATAGGTACTGCTTTGGCAGGAAAGGTAATGTCATTCCGTGTCTTCTGGTGTCTAGTCTTGCCTGCCACAAGACCATGGAAACATCTGCAGGCGCAGACAGTACTGGTTCTTTGGCTGTAAACAGAGATGAGCACTGCCCCCTAAAGTCAGATATGACTGACTTTCGAGCAGGCAGTGGTGGTGAACCAATGGCATGCGTGCTAGATGTGGCACTCAAAGCCCTCTCTGTAGGCACCCGTGTGGTTGCTCCAACACAGAGTTTGCCCAGCCCCTCTGCCCAGCATCCCAATGGCAGCACTTCCTCCCTTCCTTGTTGCCATGTTGGCACTTTGCGATAAATAAGTGGGTTTTGGGTTGCAGTTGGGCACTCGGTCTCTAAAAGGTTCAATGTCACTGACCTAAGGTTTCAAGAGCCATATACATTTTTAAAACAAGCATTTTTTTTAATTCAGAGTTCTTGAGAAGAGCTTCTCGTATGGGAAAGGGTGGTCTGATTGGAGCAGCCCTTGGAATAGGTAAGCAGACGGACGGACAGGGGTTTGGTCTTGGGCATTATTGAAAAGAATAACCCTCCACTTAACTCTTGTAATCTCTTGATACTGTATTATCCTTTGTAAATATATATAGCAATAGGGCTGTGATGGTGAACCTTTGGCACTCCAGATGTTCTTGGACTTCAATTCCCAGAAGTCCCCATGAATCTGCACGGATGGGTTTACTGCAATTCATCCGGCCCACGCCGCCCTCGTCGCTCACGGAAGCGGAAGTAAAACGCGCCCGTCAATCCAGTTATTCAGTCATGTATCTTAATGTCAAATATTGTGTTTCTGCAATTCAGGTATCACAGTCTGTGCTGTTCCAGCGGTGTTGGGGGTTGTAGGATTCACTAGCGCAGGAATTGTTGCCGGGTTGATGGCCGCCAAGCTTATGTCAGCTTCCGCTATCGCTAGTGGTGGAGGAGTAACAGCCGGCGGTGTGGTGGCGACGCTCCAATCTGTCAGTAAGTCTCCTAGACAGTGGCAGTAAGATCCATCCAGCTAGGAATTTTAGCTAAACCTGAACCCCAGGAACCAGTTCCGGGAGTCATTTTCTGGTGACATAGTGGTTAAGATGCTGAACTTGACGACACGGAGGTCAGCAGGTCAGCAGTTCGAGAGCCAAGTATTGCACATTAGTGTGAGCTCCTGCCAACCGAGCAGTCCAAAAGCAAGAAATTGCAAGTCGATAAACAGATACCACTTTGGTGGGAAGGCAAACAGTATTCCATGCACTCCAGTGTTTAGTCATGCCTGCCACATGTCTACAGACACAGACAGAGCTGGCTCTTTGGCTATAAACAGAGATGAGCACTGAACCCTAGAGTCAGTGATCTTTGAGCAAGGGCAACCTTTACCCTTTCCCGCCCCCTAGTGCTTAGTGCACTCTCTGGGAGGTTCACCAGTTAATTTGCATTTATCCCCCAACATGCTAGGGACTCATTTTACCAACTACAGAAGCATGAAAGGCTGAGTCAACCTTGATACCGGTCAGAATCAAACTCACAACATCAGCAGTGTTGGCTGCAGTGCATCAGTTTAACCACTGCACTAACTCATTTTACTTGCAGGTGCTGCTGGTCTTGCAGCCTCTACCAAAGTGGGTGTGACGGCTGTGGCAGCCAGTGTTGGAGCAGCCATCGGTGCTTCCAAGAAGTAAGTCCCCTCCCTATGGATTTGGTGATGGAAGACTGTATAGTATATCTTTTGACCATTAACCTTGTAGCCGTTGTAGTATTGTATGATCATATCATTGTACAGTATATTATGACATGTGCTTTTGTAGGTTGAATATGATATAATTATTGTCTATATTGTATTATTGTGTTTAGTGTATAATTATTGTGTGAGCCACCCTGAATCGGGTTTCCTGATTGGGTGGAATACAAGTGTGAGAATTAAATTAAATTTTATGTTAATTTGTTTTTTGCTGAGAACTCTCCAGAGCAGGGGTTCTCAACTGGTGGACTGGACCCAGCCTGCAGTGCCAAATCATCTGGCAGAAGCGGATGCATTTACGACAGCCGTAAAAGCTTTGGTTGGGAATGGCCAAAAAAGGTTGGAAACCACTGGTGTAGGGTTTCTCAACCTCATCTCTCCAGCTGTTCTTGGACTTCAGTTCCCACAAGCCCAAGTCAGTATACCTGTTGATCTTTGCTTCTGGGAATTGAAATCCAAGAACATCTGGGGGACCCAAGCTTGAGAAATCCTGGTGCAGAGTAGATATTTGCTTATTGGAACAGAAATGTAGAGGAGCAAAGTGAAGTTCAGCATGTTGTTTCTTTTTACGCAGGGAACCTGCAAAGATTGAAGAAGGAGAAAAGAAGCCCTGATACTTGTAAGTTTAATGATTTAAAGTAAACAAATCCTTTGAGGGCTGTGGGGTCTCTCAGTTCTATGCTGACAGTGTACAGTCTGGCGTTCCACTACCGTTGTCATGGGAAACATTTAAGATGATCCTAAGTGCCTACATTTTTTAGGAATTAAGAATAATACAAATAATATATTATATTTTAAATATATACAACACACACACACAGTGGCACATCATACAACAATTGCCCCATATAGCAACGAAATCATATAACAATTAGGTTTGGGGGGGAAATGGTGTCCCGCATAACAATTTTCCCTATGGAAAAAACTACAACAATTTTTCAATGGGAAAAACCACTTAGCAAAAAAAATCGTTGTACGATGCATCCCATAGGGAAAATTGCTATACAATGCATGTATTGTATAGCAATTGTTTCGTACAACAATGAGTCCCGTGGAACAGATTAAAATCGTTGTATGTGGTACCACTGTCTCTGTGTGTGTATACACACATACATACAAACAATATATTAAATATTGTATATATTAAAATATATACAAATAGATATACAGTATAGTTCTTACACCACTAGCTGCATGTTGATTCAGTTATGAGTTTCTTTTTTGTATGTGTTATGGTTTGTAACTCTGTTTTAGTAGCTGGTTGCTATGTTGGAGGGTCTGGCGGCTTAGTGGTTAAGATGCTGAACTTGATGACTGGAAGGTCAGCAGGTCAGCAGTTTGAGACCCATGTGCTGCATGACGGAGTGAGCCTAATCTCCGTCCCAGCTCCTGCCAACCTAGCAGTTCGAAAGCAAGAAATTGCAAGTGGATAAATAGGTACCACTTTGGTGGGAAAGGTAACAGTGTTCTGTGTTCTCCGACGTCTAGTTGTGCTTGCCACATGTCCAATGAAAGATCTGCAGACGCAGATAGCGCTGGCTCTTTGGCTATAAACAGAGATGAGCACTGAACCTTAGAGTCAGATACGACTGTCTTTTGATAAGGGCGACCTTTCCCTATTATGTGGAAATGTTTTGATTACTTTAGATAAAGATTGTTATTTTACTATTTTTGCTTTGCTTCTCAATCTTCTTTTCAACCAAACCCAGTGCTTTGGTTTCCTTTCTGTTGTAGAAATGTAAATATATAAAAAATAAGTCCAGGTTTGTTAACAGCATTAATAATAATTGTATGTCGGAAATTATTCTAGGTTAAAAGGATTTTTTCTGGAGAAACTCCACTCAAGGGATGCCTGAATGAGGCTCCATTCATGTCTCCAAGATCTTTTCCCCAATGAAATGGTCCCTATTTATCTACTTGCAATTTCTTGCTTTCAAACTGTTAGGTTGGCAGGAGCTGGGGCAGACACGGACACTCAAACCGTCAATGCAGTACCTGGGTCTCAAACTGCTGACTTGCTGGCTTTCCAGCTTTCAGGGCGAGCTTCTAAACCACTGAGCCACTGCAGACCCTGTTAACAGCATTGTAACCATACTAAATACAAATGTTTTGGACTGCATAAGATCTAAATGCAACTTTTTATCTTAAAAGGCGGTGTAATGAATTTGACAAAGAGTTCACAACTTCTTTCAAGAGCCCTTTTCAAAAGACAGGGTGAAAACAACTCTTTTGTGCATGGCCGGACCAGGACACTTTACTACCCGGGGGAAAGCTGCGAGTGACCTGATACTTCACTTACATCGAGATGCAAAGACAAAATATTTCAATGTGTAAAAGTGGACATAATAACCTAGAAGCATTTCTCCGTAATTGCGTGCAGTAAAACAAATGAAACCAGAGAATGCTGTTGCTCATTTAAAAAACTCCAGAATCCTTACTGTGGGGAATACCTTTAAAAGCTAGCCAAAAAAAAAAGGCACAAAAAGGACGGTGGATTTCAAGATGAGCGATGTCATCTTTTTGCCAAGGTAGCTAAAACACAGTACAGTGGTACCTCGCTTAAAGAGCATAATGCGTTCCACAGGATTGCACTTTAAGCGAGTTTGCTCTTTAGGCGAAACACCATTGTAAGTGACCAATTGTGACTTCTGGCAGGGGGCAGGGGAATTGCGAACCCCAATTTAGTTGTTAAGCGAGTTTTGGGTTGGTTTTAGTTGTTAAGCGAGGCGACCATTCAGAGAAAATTCTGCTCTTTAAGCAAGTTAGTCTCTAAGTGAGGCGCGCTTTATGCGAGGTGTTACTGTAATAGTAGTCAAAGACTGTACAAAGACTTGATCCATGAAAGCTAACATTAAAATATAGTAACAATACTTATTATTTAAGGTTGGATAAAAAAAGTAAAGGTCACCCTTGCTCGAAAGCCAGTTGTATCCGACTCTCAGGTTCAGTTTTTTTTTAATCGTGTCAGAAGCAACACAAAGTTTCCTTCTGGGTTGGAAGGATTTTTGCTGGAGAAACTCCACTCAGGGGACACCCGAATGAGGCTCCCTTCATGTCCCCAAGATCTTTTCCCACCGAAGTGGTCCCTATTTATCTACTTGCAATTTCTTGCTAACTGCTAGGTTGGCAGGAGCTGGGGCAGAGATGAGCACTCAAACTGTCATGCAGTACTTGGGTTTCGAATTGCCAGCTTGCCGGCCTTCCAGCTAACAAGTCAAACCTCTTAACCAATAAGCCACCACAGTCCCAGGATTCAGTGCTCATCTCCGTTTACAGCCAATTGCTATCTGTGTCTGCAGGCGTTTCCATGATCATGTGGCAGGCATGACTAGACACGGAATGTTCTTTACCTGTCCTGCCGAAGTGGTACCTATTTATCTACTTGCAATTTCCTGCTTTCAAACTGCTAGGCTTGATGTGGTCCAAAATTTTATATGGATTTAAATGTTATGAAGTCACCTTTTTATGTTTTACAAACCCTTATGTCCAATGAGTTTGAATGCAGAAGTTTTAGATCTCTAAGCACTTATATTCAATTATGCCCAGAGCTTTAATTTTAATTCTAAGCGCTCATAATCCAATTGCTCCTAGAAAGTCTTGGGGTTTGGTGACTTTTTGCTCACCCAAAAGCTGAATGCTTATAGTCAATTGCAGCCAGCGTCTTTCCTGCGTTTCAATCTCCCATAGATAGATTGAGTTTAGAAAATAATTCAGGAGCAAGAAAGTATTTCAAATCTGAGCGCTTTATTATCTGGCCAAATAGCAAAGGAGCAAATTGGTGTACCCAACAAAGCCTCAGTGTTTGTCGGAATAACACAACATACAGAAAGAGAGGCACGTTCTTATTCATTTTCCCTTGTTTTCTTTCCCTTCCAAACCCCTTCATGTTTACAACAAATGATCAAATCGACCCAATAGGTTAAAAATTCTGATACTTCTCTTCTTGTGATTGGCCCCGTTGGCTTTTCTCGCCTGTCAGTAGATGGGATTCGGAGTAAGAGGCAAGAGGTTCCTAAGATTTAAGGCTGTGGTCTGGTTTGTTAGTCCTTGAGAGAAGGGTGTCTGCAAAGTTACACTCCCTGACTTTCCTGCTGTGAAAATTGTAACAGGGCTGTAAAGAGGCTGATGAATGCTGTGGATTCAGGTTGAGAATGGGTAGTTATCTTAGAATAACATCTTTAGAATAGCATCCCATCATCTTCTTATCTCTTAATGGCCTTAAGGATGTTCTACAAAAGAACTTGTTAGTTTAAGCATTCCAAAATGCTACTAAGGGCTTACTTGATTCTTACATTTCACTATATTAAGTATATAATTTCTAAAACTACTAATATAAAAGTCTACTTAATAATGAGTTTATTCACTAAACATTGAATAAATGGATATAGTTCATTCGAGTGTGCTTAAATGAATGTTTTTAAATGAGTATACTAAGGCATGAAGATAAAAGTGGAGATATGTTTCTTTGTGTTTTAATATATAGGCTAACAAAAGTAAGGCTAACATAACTATTTGTGTATAAGAACTTGCTTTTGTATAAGTTTAGTGTATGAGAGTCAAGACACAGGAAACAGCCAAGGGCTGGGTTAACTCAGGTTTATTGCATGGTGGACAGAGGGAACATGAGGTAATGGCGGACGTACAGCTCTATATATATGGTAGTAACGTATTTGAATGTGGCTCCACGATAGCCCATTGGCTACTGCCCGCGTGACGTCATGGCTGGTCACGCCCTTCTTGTCCAGGTGTAGGTAGCGGCGGGAAACTTCCCGCGCTGTGGCCTTTAATGGGTTTGAACCAAGAGAGCTTGGACGCTCGCTGCTGCCAGCTGGTGGTCATTAGCTCGCGTCCCATTACAGGGTTTATAGTGATCAGCTGAAGGTTACATTGTTACTCGTAGGCAAGGTTACATTGGTTCAGATACATTGTTATCACATGTAGAAGGTTACACTGTTAGAACACAACAATAAGAATATAATTGTACTTGAACATATTGCAAGTTCCAATCTTAAACTTTTAGAATAGTGTTCCGTATATATCTAGTGGGGATAAATGCAATGTGTTAGTAAAATACATTTTCTATATAATTATAACGGATACATATATTTAATAAAATCAATTCCTCATCAGGTTGGCCAGAGCTGGGAGAGGGACAAGGTCTCGAACTTCTGACCTTCCAGTCATCAAGTTCAACGTCTTAAACACTAAGCCACTGCAGTCCCTATTTAAGTCGCTAGATGTTTTGGGGGGCTTCTTTGTTGTTTTATTTACTCTCTGATATGCTTGCACAGACTAACACAGCTACCACGTCAAAATTCTCATTTATACCTGAATAGGTATAGCTTCAAAATCTTGCGATGCGACAGTTGAGCAAAGGAGGAGTAATAATTGATTATAAGCATATATTATTATGCCAATCACATTTCCTTTTGGACGCTCAGATCTTGCTCGGACACAAATTATGCATGGAATAAGTAAACTGCCCTTCTTCTACTACTACCGTTAAAGACTTCTCTGGACATTGTAAATATCACGGGGTGAGCACGCCCATATACGTCCATATGGGTACGTATGTATGTATGTTTGTATGTGTGCGTATATGTGCGCATGTGCATGTATGCGCTGACGCACATATATGTATAGTTATGTTTTAGCATAAATAATAAATTTGTGAATTAAAGGGTATATTATGCATATTAGTCGAAATATAAAGCTTAAATCACCAGCAATAAAGATTGGTTAATATGTTATTAATGTAGTAATGCATTAGCTTAAAAAGATATTGGGGTCAGAAGGCAAAATTATATACTGTGTATGTATCGGCAAAATGCATTTTTCCCATTTCTTTTATGTATATGTGTTATATTATTTGGTGTAATTTTGTTTGAAAATTAATAAAAATATTTAATATTTAATATTAATATTTTTTAAAAAAAGACTTCGTTGTTCGAGTTCGGAGTCTTTTGGCCTTTGCGGCATCCATCCCGTACAAAGGGGGCGGAGGCGGAAAAGGAAAAAGAGCGACACGTCCCCATGGGGAGGCCCGCTGCGTTTCGCCATGCCAGGAGCTGGGCGGGGCTGAAAGAGGAAAGGGGCGGGGTTAAGGCGAGAGGTCCTTAAAGGGGCAGCACCAATATTGCGTGCGGCGTGCGCCCATATTGCCGGGAAGGAAGGCGCTTGCAAGACGGAGGTGAGTTCCATCTCTCGTGCTTGCGTTGGCATGAATGAACAGAAGAATGAATGAGACAGAGAGAGAGAGAGACCTGTTGAATCCCTTTCTTGCGGGTCCTTTTTTTTTTTTTTAAATGGGGGATGCTTGGTAAAGATGATTTTCCTATTATTATTTTTTAAAGGTATTTTTTCCTGGAGTCCCTTTGGTTTTATTGCAACTTGGCAATGTGTGGCTCTTCTGCCTCTCGGTGTTGCCAACTTTTTCTGACTAGCAGGCTCCTCTGCTATTAAGCAGGCTGGTGCATGGACTGTGAATGCCCCAGAGAGAGAGAGAGTCTCTTTAATGAAGGATCATTTCTTACCATCCTCAATTAACTCATTAGCAGATGGGTAATGCCAGAATGTTTATTTTGTACTACCTATTTATAGCTCAAGAGAAACAAAGTTAACGGCAATAAATCTAACCCCAGCCAGGGATCTCTTCTGTTATTCTAGCTGTAAATGGACACACTGATCTTCTGTTGTTATTAGTTGTAAATAGCTATCTGTTACGCTAGCCACGAAAGGTAACGTTAAAATACAGAAGTTAGTCTTTAAGGTGCCACTACGTTTTTTGTCGTTTGGTTTTGTTTACTCTTTAAAGGGCGTATTTTATTTGCCACCAGTCTTTCTGAATTGCACTTGAATCGGATTCACTCCAGGAGAGCATCTGCCTCATTAACCTTGGCTGGTCTTTAAGGTGCCATAAGACGTCTTACTAGGTCCGTGATGGCGAACCTTGGCACTCCAGATGTTCTTGGACTTCAATTCCCAGAAGCACAAGCCCCCGTCAATCCACACGAAGGGGTTTACTGCAATTCATCCTGCCCACGTCGCCCTCATCGCAACTGGAAGTGGAAGTAAAACGCGCCCGTACGGTTAAGACTCTTCTGGGTTAACCCTTCCTTCGTACGGGCGCATTTTACTTCCGCTTCCAGGAGCGACAAGGGCAGCGCAGGCCGGATGAATCGCAGTAAAACCATTTTGTGTGGATTCACAGGGGGCTTGGGCTTCTGGGAATTGAAGTCCAAGAACATCTGGAGTGCCAAGGTTCGCCATTTACAGTACTAGTATTTTTTTTTGCTGCAACAGCCTAACACAGCTATCCTGATTCATTGCCAGGGGGTTCATAAGAAACTTTTATAGTCCAAGGGAAAATCCCGTTTTCCTACTTGCCTGCTGCGAAACCTTCTGCTACCCCTAGTTCCTGGTAGCAATTTGTGATAAATTACTTGCAGGTAGGTAGAGCAGATAGTTAAGTATGAGTCTCTCTTTTTAGGTTCTGAGCATCCTCTTCTCAGATCTCAAGGCTGACTCGGTTTTTTAAGTTAAGCATAGAAGCGAACCCATCCCCGCACCCCCCCTAAGGGGAAACCAGGGACTGCAGTGGCTCAAGTGGTTAAGATGCTGACTGGAAGGCAGGAGGTCATCAGTTTGATTCCTGAGTACTGCAGGACCGAATGAGCGCCTGTCTTTGTCCCAGCTCCTGCCAACCTAGCAGTTCGAAAGCAAGAAATTGCAAGTAGATAAATAGGGACTACTTCGGTGGTAAGGTAAACAGCGCTCCGTGTGCTCCGGTGTCTAGTCATGCCTGCCACATGACCACAGAAACGTCTGCAGAAGCAGACAGCACTGGCTCTTCAGCTTTGAAACAGAGATGAGCACTGAACCCTAGAGTCGGATACGACTGGTTTTCGAGCAAGTGAAACCTTTGCCTTTACTAAGGGGAAACCCTTGGATAGCATGTATACTTTTGCTTTCAATGGGCTATATTCCCGTTGGAGAGTGGAGGGCAAATTTCAGGGTAGTTCACAGCAGTAAGTCCTGTGATGATTATCTATAAGACTAACAAAATAGTTCATACCAGGGGTTCCCAAACTTTTCAAGCCAGGGGCCGGGTGACACTCAGGGCCATTTTGCCCTGCCTGCACGATGGGGGTGGCCATTTTGTCCCAACAGCTTCAAAGGGGGTGGCCACTTTGTTTCTCAAATGCCCTTGGCGGGTTGAGGGGCCACATGAAATGAAGCAATGGGCCAGGTTTGGCTCACGGTCCTTAGGTTGAGAAGCCCTGGTTAAGACTGAAGCACAATATGGATAAAGTTAGAGTTGAGGGGCGGGGGGGGGGGGGGGGGGTTGGACATTCGTGGCATGAGGTGAGGCCAGTCCTTCTCTTCTTGGACACATTAGGACATACTCTCGCATTCATGATTTTTCGACCTGCCCATTCATTTTGCCTTTGCTGGGTCCCAGATTCCATCATGGATGTGGAGCCTTGGTTTCGTTAGGGACATTGACCCCGGTTCCATTGTGGATGCCGAGATTGGGTATCATTGACAATTGAGCCCGGCTCCGTCATGGATGGCGAGCCCTGTTGTGTTTTTTTCTCTTGGTGCTATGTATGATGAATATGATGCTTTAAAATTTATACATTTGTAATTTGTATATTCTGTATTCTTTTGTTATGTTACCTTGTTATATTCTGTATTTATTGCTTTACTCCATTGTATTTCTGTATAGTTATAATTGTATCTTTATTTGAAATGCTGTTAGCTGCCCTGTGCCGAGATATAAATTATTATTATTATTATTATTATTATTATTATTATTATTATTATTATTATTATTATTATTATTATTATTATTATTATTATTATTATTATTATTATTATTATTATTATTATTAAGAATGCAAATGCAGAAGGAATTAGTAAAAACAAAAACAGCTGTACTTCACATTTAGGTTCCCCCTCTTATGGTTAGGAGGGAAAGGTGGTCTGAATAATGTTCTGTTCCCAGTTTGGTTCACACAAGAGCACTCTTAGTTATCCACTCCAAGGATGAAATTTTCTTGTACATTATGTGTGGGTGACGCATCAACGAAATCTTGAGCACATTAATTTATCCGTTCATTCTTTTTCTCCCAAGAAATGTTTGGGCAGTTTAAACCAGAAAGTGTGGCTTGACCAGCTCACTGTGTGTGAGAATCCATTTGCGAAGCCTGAACCAAACGGATGTGATGGTTAAAAGCAAGGCCAGATAAATAATATCGTCCACTGGCTGAATCATGATTTTCTTCTCCTCAAGCTGTTTCCCAGATTTTTCCATGTCGATTTTCATAATGCCTCTTTATAAGGCCATCGCGTGGTCTTAAGTTAAACAGAGTTTTTTCCTGCTTGCCTCTGTGTTGTTTTCCATTGCAGTTGAGTCACCCTCTTCACAGCAGGATTGGAAATGCACTTTGAATTGGGAAGAGCAGGAAAGTATGACTTCTAAAATCCCATGGTAGCCGGGGAGGGGGGGCGGGGGGGATCCTGAGAGTTGTAGCTTTTTAGAAAAAGTAACTTCCAACTTCTGTTTTCTTGTTGTTGTTGGGATGTCTGTGTGTTCAGATTTTAGAAAGCGGGTCCCTGGTCCAGAAATCCTGGCTCAGACAGCGTCAATTGTGTGGGTCCGGTTGTAGGATGCCTGTTCCACGTCTGATGTTGGTGGTTTGCAATTCACAACAAAGGCCATGGCAGGGAAAGTCAATAGTTAAACATCAGGAAAAGTTACAACTTGCTGGCTCTGTAACACACCTTTCTTTATCTCTTAAACTAGATTGTCAGCTTAAAAAAAATTAGCCTGGAAACAAACTTGTCAAAACAATTGTTAATATTTAGACTACGCCTTGTTTTCAGTGGTCCATCTTGCTCTAGAACAGTGGTTCCCAGCATGGGCCCCAGGCCCCACAGGGGGACTCCAATTCCCAGAAGCCTTAGTCAGTCCATTGGCTGATCAGTGCTTTGAACAATTGATTTTGGCTTCTGGGAATCAAAGTCCAAAAACCAAAGGTTGGGAAACACTGCTTTAGAAAGTTTTGCTAATTCACGCCCTGCCCTGTTCAATCTTGGATTGTGTAACTTTGACCTCTCCTACATCCTGGTTCCTTGAAGCATGCTGGTCACGTAACCAGACACATACTTGTGTTGTGCACCTGTGCTTTGACACACCTTTTAAAGCTGAACTGGTACTGATCTTGGTTTGACTTCCTTAAAAACTCAGCAGTTAAACCAGGGGTGCCCAAACTTTTGGGCCACAGGCTGGTCACATGGTTCAGGGAGTTGGTCACAATTGCCCGGGGGCCGGATCCAGCCCCCTATGCCAATTCACCCGGCCCACGAAGCCCTTGTCGCTCCTGGAAGCGGAAGTAAAACGCACCGTGCGGGCGCGTTTTACTTCTGCTTCCAAGAGTGACGAGGGCTTTGTGGGCCGGATGAATTGGCATAGGGGTTGGATCAGGCCCCTGGGCCATAGTTTGGGCACCCCAAGTTAAAGAGTCAGAGAACCTGTGGCTTCAATTTGATTTTTTTATTTAAAAAAACGTCCTAGGCGTCTGGTCTTTTAACAAACCATCTGGCAGGTAGAAGCACAGCAAATAATACGTTTCCATGCATAGTACATTGATAAGAAAAGATCTACCTGTTGGGTTGGAGAAGCCCTGCTGGTGATAGAAGTAGAGGGACAGGACCAGTGCCTTAAAAAGAAAAGTTGGTAGTCCCTTCTACTCAGATGGGGCTGCGGTGGCTTAGTGGTTAAGACACTGAGCTTGTTGACATCTGGAAGGTCAGCAGTTCGAGACCCAAGTACCGCATGATGGAGTGAGCAATCATTGTCCCTGCTCCTGCCAACTTAGCAGTTCGAAAGCAAAAAAATTGCAAGTACTTATAGATAAGCATGTATGCTTCGGCAGGAAAGGTAATAGTGTTCCATGTACTCCAGTGTCTATTCATGCCTGCCACGTGACCACGGAAACGTCTGCAGCTGTAAATGGAGCTATAGATGGAGATGAGCACTGTCAGATACGACTGGCTTATCAGCAAAGGGGACCTTGAACTTTGTTACTCAGAAGGGAAGTCAAAGTGGCAAGCTTAGGTAAATGTCACCCTTGCTCAGAAGCCAGTCATATCCAACTCTAGCGTTCAGTGCTCATCTCTGTTTACAGCCAAAGAGCCAGCGCTGTCTGCATCTACAGACATTTCCATGGACATGTGGCAGGCATGCGTCAACAGCAGAGTGCACAGAACACTGTACCTTCCCACCAAAGTGGGCCCTCTTTATGTACAGTACTTGCAATTTCTTGCTTTCGAACTGCTAAGTTGGCTGGAGCTGGGACAGAGACAGAAGCTCACTCTGTCATGCAGTACTCAGGAATTGAACTCCGATCTTCCAGTTGTCGAGTTCAGCGTCTTAACCTCTTGTGCCACCGCAGTCCTCGCAAAGTTACTGGAAGAATATCAGAAGCTTAGTCTCTTTCGTATATCTTGACAATAAAAACTTACCAGTTCATCCTTCTGCAGCAAAGGCTGCAGGTTATAAAGCGAACAAAAACAGACAACGTGGACTTGATCTGCAAAAGCTAACAGTAAAATATAGTTTTGTTGTTCAGTCGCATAGTCGAGTCTGACCCTTTGTGACCCCATGGACCGCTGCACGCCAGGCACCCCTATCCTCCATCATCCTCTGCAGCCTGCTCAGCTCTACATCCACGGTGTCAACAATGCCATCTAGCCATCTCATCCTCTGCTGCACTCTTCTCCTTTTGCCTTCGATCTTTCCTAGCATCAAGGCCCTCTCAAGTGAGTCCTCTCTTCCCATTTGGTGGCCAAAATGCTTGAGCTTCAGCTTCAGTACTTGCCCTTCCAAGGAGCAGTCAGAGTTGATTTCCATTAGGATGGACTGGTTTGATCTCCTTGCAGTCCAGGGGACTCTCAAGAGTCTTCTCCAGCATCACAGTTCAAAGGCGTCTATTCTTCTGCACTCAGCCTTCCTTAGGGTCCAGCTCTCACGGCCATACGTTACTACTGGGAAGACCATTGCTTTGACTATGTGGACTTTTGTTGGCAGGGCGATGTCTCTATTTTTTAATTGTGTTCCCTAAGTTTCTCATAGCTTGCCTCCCAAGAATTAATCTTGTCTTTAAGGTGCCACAACGTTTATTTTTGTCTTTTCTTGTTTACTCTCTGATATACTTGCACAGACTAACACTGCTTTCAAAAGTTTCTCTATGTCCGCGATGGCGAACCTTGGCACTCCAGATGTTCTTGGACTTCAATTCCCAGAGGCCCAATCCCCCTGTGAATCCACACGAATGGATTTACTGCGATTCATCCGGCCCACACTGCTCTTGTCGCTCCCGGAAGCGGAAGTAAAACGTGCCCGTATGGAGGAAGGGTTAACCCGGAAGAGCCTTAACGGTACGGGCGTGTTTTACTTCCGCTTCCAGGAGCGACAAGGGCAGCGTGGGCCGGATGAATCGCAGTAAACCCATTCGTGTGGATTCACAGGGTGCTTGGGCTTCTGGGAATTGAAGTGCCAAGGTTCGCCATCACAGCCCTATGTGTTTGTGTGTGTCAGTAGACAAGAGTACATTTTCCCACTGGATGAGTGGTTTGTTGTGCTGGCCTCCTTTTCTCAACTAGTACTCTGAGGGCTTCTGTTCCAGGACAGAGGTGTGTCCCTTCCAGAAAGCATCTTTTCAGGATGAACACCCCTCTCCTTGTTCCCATCCCTTCCTGTAAATGTCCAGCCTTCCTTCCTGCCAAGGGAGTCGATGGACAGTAATCTCTTTCACTCTGTGGGCAGCCAAGTTATTCTGCCCACCTTCCAGGCCCAGAAAGATACATAATCTCCAAGGTGTGGTTTCTGGCGGCTGCCTCTCTGTGGTGGCAATCTTGGTTCCTGGCTGCTACCTCTCTGTGGTGGCACTCTTGGTTCTCCGTGCCGGGGTGGGGTTTGGGTTTGGGGACAAGATAGATCTTGGCATACTAATTCCTTGTGCAGATTCTTTCTGCACTAGATCCTTGAGGTAAAAGGAAAGGTCTCCCTTGCTCGAATGCCAGTCATGTCCGACTCTAGGTTTCAGTGCTCATCTCCGTTTACAGCCAAAGAGCCAGCGATGTCTGTGTCTGCAGACGTTTCCGTGGTCACGTGGCAGGCATGACTTAGACCCGTGATTGCAAACCTTGGCACTCCAGGTGTTTTTGGACTTCAATTCCCAGGAGTGCTGACTTAGGCTTCTGGCAATTGAAGTTGAAGAACACCTGGAGTGCCAAGGTTCGCCATCACTGGATTAGATGCTGAAGCACATGGAACGCTATTACCTTTCTCGCTGAATTGGTACCTGTTTATCTACTTGCAACGTCTTGCTTTCAAACTGCTATAATGGCCGCCCCAAATACTAATTTAAAACTCAAGATGTTACTTCTAACCACTTTGCTTTTGCTTGGTTTGGATTGGGGGAGGGGGTGTTGTTTTTTTGCTTTTCCCGCAGTCCAGAGAATTCCAGGGTCATGAAATTTCCTCCAGAACTGTCAAAGTTGCCCGTCCCGAAGGTTAAGTTGACACAAACATTAGCCACAACTTGTGAGCCTGGGATATAATGCCTCTGTTGACATTGTGGTACACAATGCACAACACTACACTAATTTCAGGAGCTGGAAGTTGTCCCGTTGGAGGCAACAAGGTGTTCTGTTTGCACAGGGTGTGTATGAATCCTGTGCAGTAAAACCTTCCATAAAGAGCGCCTTGCTTAGAGACTAACTCACTTAAAGAGCAGAGTTTTCTCTGAATGGTCGCCTCGCTTAACAACTAAAAAACAACCCAAAACTTGCTTAACAACTAAATCAGGGTTCGCAATCCACCGCCGCTGCCCCCCACCCCCCGGCCAGAAGTTACAATGGTGTTTCGCCGAAAGAGCAAACTCGCTTAAAGAGCATTCCTGTGGAATGCATTATGTTCTTTAAGCAAGGTACCACTGTATATGAATCCCTCCCCTCCCCTTTGCGGCTATTTAGAAGAGAGGAGATAGACACAAAACAGGCCTTTCTTTACACAGGTTTGCCACAAACCAGGCCATAAACTGTGAACTCTAAATTTAAGTTCCAGAAGCTGTTTTTTTTAAATTGGTGAATATTGGCAGATTTTTAAAAGCTGGACTGGTAGAACCATTGCATGGAAATGGGAAAATACAGTAAATCCCCTACTTACATAAAAAGTCTGTTCTGTAGGCTTTTATGTAAATCGTTTTTTTTTTACTTAACTCGAAGCAACCCCATAGGAAAAATGAATTTTTACATAACTCGAAGCAAACCCATAGGAAATTGTGTTACATAAATCAGGACATTTACGTAAATCGGGACATGGTTTTAGTGCAAAAACCATTATGTAAGTCAAATTTTGCGTAACTCGAAGCATACGCAAGTCAGGGTTTTACTGTACTAAAAATCAAGGAGTAGGACGATAGGTGGAGGGGAAAGAACATGAGTAGGCTATTTGCCCCTTCTCATCCATCTACACTGGTTTACCTGGTAAAATGAAGCCTAATGCGGATTAAGTTATGCAGGAAGGATCAAGCTCTGGATTAAGTTGGCACTGGTTATTTGGTGATGAGGAATTTTCTGCACACTCAAGCATTGTTCCCTTTTGAAGCTAGTTTGTCACGCGCAAACCCCCTCCCTCCCATTTTAGTGTAAAAGTAAGAAGAGAAACTTTCCAGCAGATGCATGGAAGATCGAGGGTAATCATAAATCATAATGCAAAACATCTGGTTTCCCTACATATAGGTATTTAAGGCTTGCTGCAAAGGAATGCTGATTCTTCTTCTTTCATGTTCTTCGTCAGACTTTTAAACTGCCCAAACGAAGCCACTTTCTTGGCTTGGCCATTGGCCAAAATTAAATCTGCTATAACTTAACGGCCATGAAGCCACCTGTAGAGTGATCCCATTTACTTTTTCGATGGTTACTTGGCCTCCAAAATTGCAGATACTTTTACTAATGTCACAGACACACCCCACCAGTTTATCCCTAAACTTTAGTAGGCAGAATGACCAGCAAATGAGCTGGCATCTGTATCTCTCCACATTCACACAGTGCGTTGTCTGCCATTAGCCCCAACTTGAGCATGTTGGTCTTGCATTTAGGGACTCCAACCCTCAGCCTATTCAGGGTCTTCCAAGTTAGAGGGAGGTTGAGTTCCTCAGCCATGTTCTCCTTTAATGTTGTTCCTGGTCCAGTGAGCTCCTTCCTCCATCTTCTGATTTGATTTTGCTCTTGTGTACCCTCAAAGCCAGTCTGGCCTGGTTATCCTGCTATGGAAATAAAGTAGACCCTACTGCCAGCGACTCAATGCTGATTGTCAAGAGCCGGTTAACTAACCTAACAACCCTGAGGACTAGCAGCCTTGGGTGCCGATGTCCTCAGGGAAGGATGATGGTCCCCAAGTGGATTAAATCCTGCTTTAATCCATCTTGACGGAGGACAGCAGCTTCATCAGTACTGGCCTGCCGCCGAGGAGGACTTTGTGTGCCAAAAGGGCTCAGGACCAGAAAATGATTTGTGGAACTGGATCCATGATACGGGTGTCACACAGAAGGCAGATGAGAGGCCATTGCATTATATACTCATGACAGTCTTCACGGTTGATCACCATGACGATTGCCTGTATTCGGATTTGGATACAGCAGAAGAAGTACCCCCAAGAGTGTTTGTTCTTGCATAAAGCTCTTCCTGGATCTCAGCTGGTTACTTGAGGCTCATGTTCATTCAGAGGCTGTCAAGGGTCCTTCTCTTACTTAGTTCTCTCAGCGTCCACTGCTTGATTTGGTCTGAGAAGGACCAAATTTAGGCCCTGAGGCCGTGATGGCGAACCTTGGCATTCCAGATGTCCTTGGACTTCAATTCCTAGAAGCCCAAGCCTCCATGAATCCACACGAATGGGTTTGCTGCAATTCATCCGGCCCGCTCCGCTTTCGTCGCTCCTGGAAGCGGAAGTAAAACGCGCCCGTATGGTAAAGGCTCTTCCAGGTTAACCCTTCCTCCGTACGGGCGTGTTTTACTTCTGTTTCCAGCAGCGGCAGGGGCGGTGAGGGCCGGATGAATCACAGCAAACCCATTCGTGTGGATTCATGGGGGCTTGGGCTTCTGAGAATTGAAGTCCAAGAACATCTGGAGTGCCAAGGTTCACCATCACAGCCCTAAGGTTTCCCACTCTGGATCTAGTCTCTTTGCAAGGTTCCTGAAGCTCTCAATGTAAAAGTAAAGGTCACTCTTGCTCGAAAGCCAATCGTATATGACTCTGGTTCAGTGCTCATCTCTGTTTATAACCAAAGAGCCAGCATTGTCTGCATTTGCAGATGTTTCCATTGACATGTGGCAGGCATGCTTAGACACCAGAGTGCATGGAACGCTGTTTCCCTTCCCACCGAAGTGATACTTATTTATCTCCTTGCGATTTCTTGCTTTTGAACTGCTAGGTTGGCAAGAACTGGGACAGAGACGGGTGCTCACTCTGTTGTGCAGTACTTGGGTTTTGAACTGCTGACCTTCCACCTCCCAGTCAATGTCTTAACTACTTGAACCACTGCTCTCTAGGTCCCTGAAATGATCCCTGATGGTTTACTTCTTTCCTCTTTCAGGTGAAATGTCAGAAAAGATTCTTGTGACCGGCGGTGCCGGCTATATAGGTAGCCACTGTGTGTTGGAGCTGGTGGAGGCCGGATACACCCCTGTGGTCATTGACAACTTTCACAATGCCATCCGAGGTAAGGACTGAGTTCTGAAAAGAGTCCCGGACTTGATTCTTGCATTTCTCAATAGGGTTGGAAGAGATTTCTTGCCTGAAACCTCGGAGCACTACTGTTGGCCAGAATTGGCAGAATGGAACTAGACCAGGGGTTCCCAACCTAAGGTCCATGGGATGGATCTGGCCCACAGGCGCCATTTCATGTACAACACCTCCCCCCCCCCCCCGCTCCAAGGGCATTCAAGAAACAAAATGACTGTCCCTTTGAAGCTGTTGGGACAAAATGGCTGCCCCCATCGTGCAAGCAGAGCAAAATGGCCACCTGGCCCTCAAAGCTGACTGAGAGAGTGTGACCTGGTCCCAGGCTTGAAAAGGTTGGGAACTTCTGCACTAGACAGACCAGGAGTGTGATTGGTGGAAAAGCTACTTTCTGTGCTTCTGCCTGGAAGAATTGTAGCTCAGTGGTGGAACTCATGTTTTACTTGCAGAAGTTTCTGTGGTCATGTGGCAGGCATGAGTAGACTCCAGAGCGCACAGACTGTTGTTACCTTTCCCACCGAAGCGGTACTTGTTTTTTGTTCTTGTTGTTGTTGTTGTTGTTGTTCAGTCGCACAGTCGATCCAACCCTTTGCGACCCTATGAACCATTGCCCTCTAGGCACCCCTGTCCTCCACTATCCTCCTCAACCCGCCCAACTCTGTGCCCATTGCATCAACAATACCATCTAGCCATCTCATCTTTGGCCGCCCCCTTCTTCTTTTGCCCTCCACCTTTCCCAGCATCAAGGCTTTCTCAAGTGAACCCTCTCTTCTCATTTGATGTCCAAAGTACAGTACTTGTTTATCTTCTTGCAATTCCTTGCATTCAAGCAGCTAGGTTGGCAGGCTCAGCATCTAAACTAACCACCACAGCCCCCTGCCTGGAAAGATGGACTTATAATAATATTTTTTTAAAAAAGATACAAAAATTACATGAACATAATAATAAAAATAAAGAAGAGAAAATAATAATAACAATAATACATAAAAAGAAGAATGATACAAATTAATCTTTTCAATATATCCACTCTCTTAACCATTCCACCTATATGTATATATATCTTAATACTTTGTTCAAATTATTCTCATTAGTATGGTATTCCAATTTTCTCAGATACAAACACATGAACACCCTAATGTGCTAAACCCATGTCCTTGAATCTACCAGTTGTCTTCCATTAACTTATTTATTCTTCCAGAAACTCATCACCTCTGGTACAGGTTTATATCCTTTATTTTTTTTTCTCCAATGTGTGTTGCAGAAATGGCTTCCATATGTCCCAAAATCTGTTTTGTTTTAAAATCCCCATTTTTATTATTAAATCCCATGTAAGTTTTTCATTAAGTGCCATATCCCAAACATCAATATACCATTTACTCAAATCTAGATTCAAACCACCTTTCCAATTTCTGGCAACCTGTTGTCTTGCTAATGTTAAGAAAATAGCCAATAAATCCTGTTTATTTTCATCTTGATTCAGATCCTCTAAATCAGTCAATAATACTATTTCCCATTCAATTTTAAATTAATATCCAGAATTTTGGCTATCGCTTGTTCAATTTTGTGCCAAAAATCGTAAACAATTTAACAATTCCACCACATATGATTATACGCCCCTGTCTCTCATTGACATCCAACATACTTTTGAATTATTATTATTTATTTGGTTTAGTCGAACTGGTGTCATACCATCGCCACATAATTTTATAATTATGTTCTTTAACCTTTGTGGACAGGCTTCACATAATTCTTTTTTCCACTTTTTCTTCCAGTTTTCTTCAGAAATGCTAATACAGTATTTAAACCTATTTCCCACATTCTTTTAAGGGCATTCTGGTTTTTTCAATACAGTTTATCGTTTTATACAGCTTGCTCACTACTCCTTTTATCCCCATTAAGCCTCTTCTTAACTTATATCCGGACTCTCCATGCCTCTCCCGGGGGCTCTTTCCATCAGCCCCGGGATGGGAGGCTGCTGCGCCTGGCGCCCCTCTCTCCTGGCCCCGTCCGGGCAGGGGTTAAAAGAAGCACCGGGGACGCCGGACTTTCCGTGCCTCTCTTGGATAGGACTTTGTGGAAAGGTTTTCGCGTTGTTTTTTGAATTTAATTGAATGCCACGGAAATTTGTATACTGTATTAATTGGATTTTGTGTTGTGAGATACTTTCTATTATATTATAGCATACTGTGTTGTATTTTGATATTTTGAATGTATTGCTTTGTGATACTTTTTTGATGGCTGTTGAATATTGTATTGTGTATCTTGATTTGGAACAATTGCATTGTATTTATTTTGTATTGCTGTGTTTGATATTTCTATGTAATGTTTTGTATATTGTGAGAAGGCTTTCTTTTTGTTGAAGAAAGCCTTCCTTTTCCTATGTTGTAGGCCGTTTTGAGTGGCACTCGTGCCAAGAAAGCGGGATATAAATAAAACCTATTATTATTATTATTATTATTATTATTATTATTATTATTATTATTATTATTATTATTATTATTATTATTATTATTATTATTATTATTATTATTATTATTATTATTATTATTATTATTATTATTATTATTATTATTATGCAGTAAAACCTCTACTTATGAAAAAAGTCCGTTCCATAGGCTTTTGCTTAAATTGGTTTTATACATAACTTGAAGCAAACCCATAGGAAAAATGAATTTTTTACGTAACTCAAAGCAAACCCATAGGAAATCGTGTAAACCGGGGCATGGTTTTAGCACAAAATCATTATGTAAGTTGAATTTTATGTAACTCGAGGCATATTTAAGTCAGGGTTTTACAATCTGTCAGTTGTCTTACAAACTATAACTTCTCTTTATATCCTTTATTCCAGCTGTCACCGATAGTATCTGAAGCCAGTTCAACCTTAATTCTTTACAAATCTCCATTCTAATTTTTTCATCCTCACATATCCTCAACCAGAACCCCTGGTCAGTAGGTGTAGTCAGCAGCTGCTGGTCTAGAACCAGGGAGAATGAGGTTCTAGACCAGGGGTTCCCAAACTTTTCAAGCCGGGGGCCAGGTCATGCTCTCTCAGTCAGCTTCGAGGGCTGGATGGCCATCCCCCCCACCCAATGGGGGTGGCCATTTTGTCCCAACAGCTTCAAATGGGTGGCCATTTTGTTTCTCAAATGCCCTTGGAGGAGTGGGGAGGCACATAAAATGGTGCCATGGGTCAAAACCAGCCCACGGGCCTTAGGTTGGTAACCCCTGTTCTAGATCAAGGGTGGGGAACCTGCATTCTTGAGGGGAGCTTGGGCTTCTTGGGATTGAAGTACAAGAACACCAGTGAGACACACTGGAGTTGAGGATGCTAATGGATTTGTCTTTCCTCCAGGGGGTGACACATTACCTGAGAGTATTCGGCGGGTACAGAATATTGTGGGGAAGGAGATCCCCTTCCAGGAGATGAACGTTCTTGACCAGGCAGGCCTCCAGGAGCTTTTCAGGAAGGTGAGATCCTACGTCTTCCCTTCTCCATCGTAGGTCCTGCAACAGGAATGGGAGTTGAGGTGACCAGGCCTGGCAGATCAAGGAGCCAAGACATCACCCAGCTTCACCCAGTGTTCCTTGGTTGTCTGAGATGACACCTCATCCCTTAGCAAAGATGTTCCTCTCGCTGGTGAGCCTTGGTGGCGCAGCAATTAAACTGCTCTACTGCAGCCAGAAGGTTGTGAGTTTGATCCTTGCCAGGGCTCAAGGTTGACTCAGCCTTCCATCTTTCCGAGGTTGGGAAATGAGTTACCCAGCATGCTGGGGGGGGGGGGAGGCAAAATGCCGATTAACTTGCGAACCGCCCAGAGAGAGAGAGTGAGTGAGTGCTCTAAGCACTATCGTATCAGGAGGGTATAGAAGTGTGATTGCTTTTTGCTTTGCATTGAGGTTGGTTTTGCTCATTTCCAACTGTAGTTGCTGGCTCATGCATAGTGAAATGAGCAAAATCAGACTCTGTACGACAGGGGTGCCCAAATTTTTTGCACCGGGCGCCTGACCACACCTCCAGAACAGCTGAGCGGGCCTGACCACACCCCCAGAAGTGGTTCTGGCTATCTGCGAATGCGCAAATGTGCCCCTGCCACTCCCAGAAGTGGTTCCGGACACACGTGCATTGGTGGGTGTATCCCCTATCCACTTTTGGGAGCGGAGCAGGTGTTGGGGGCCAGATGAATTGGCATTGGGGGCCTGAAATGGCCCATGGGCCGTAGTTTGGGCACCCCTGCTTTATGAGATGCTTTGACTCTAAGGAAGCCACAGATTTGGGTTTGCAAGAGCTGAGCGGGGCTGTTGAGGAGAAGACATTTTGGAGAGCATTCGTTGATAGATTCGCCATGGGTTGGAGACATCTTGACATCACAGCAACAATGTAGTGAAAGAGCAGGAATCATACACCCAAATGGATTCTTGGTATATTTTGCCTTTGTAGACCAAGGGGCCGAATCCAGCTCCAGAGAAATTCATTATGGCACAGGTGCATTGGGGCATGGTGGGCGGGGGTAGCAAAAGAATGAAAGTCAAAAATACCAACTCTGAGTGTTAACTACCAGCTACTGTAAACCAGAGAGAGTATTTCGACCTTTTGAAATGGGGTTGCGAGTGGGAATCACAACAGCTTCCAGTCACCAAACAATGGTATTATGGGGAAACCACAAGGTGTCACATTGAGACTCCAGAAGGATCCTCACCCCGCCTTAGAAGTTAGGATGCGTTCATGGAGGAGGTGTGGATTTTCACTCTTGCATCACACCGGCAAGCAGGGTCCTCAACTTTCCGTTTCCCGGGCAGCACCAGTTCTCAGCCGTGATGCATTTTGCGGGCCTCAAAGCCGTCGGAGAGTCCACCCAGATGCCTCTGGAGTACTACAAGGTGAACCTGACGGGGACCATCTGGTTGCTGGAGGTAAGCGGCGGCTTGGGCATACATCTGTAGCAGCTGTACTGAACCTTAGTTGGGGAGGAGATGCATTTGTCTTTTGCATTGGTTGCATAGAGCTGTGACGCAGATGTCTTGAAAAAGCCCAAAATACGCTTTTCAAAAACATTTTCTGCCTTGGTGGTGGTGGTTCTCCTGTCACTTAATGTTTAGGTCAGGAGTTCACAACCTTTTTCAAGCCGGAGGCTAGGTCATGCTTTCTCAGTCAGCTTCACGATGGAGGTGGCCATTTTGTCCCAATAGCTTCAAAGGGGTGGCCATTTTATTTCTTGAATGCCCTTGGAGGGGGTGGGGGCACATGAAATGGCGCCGTAGGCTGGATCAGGCCTATGGGCCTTAGGTTAGGAACCCCTGGTTTAGGTAAAGGTCAAGATCTCCCTTGCTCGAAAGGCAATGGATCTGACTCTCGGGCCGTGATGGTGAACCTTGGCACTCCAGATGTTCTTGGACTTCAATTCCCAGAAGCCCAAGCACCCTGTGAATCCACATGAGTGGGTTACTGCGATTCATGTGGCCTGCGCTGCCCTTATCGCTCCCGGAAGCGGAAGTAAAACGCACCCGTACAGAGGAAGGGTTAACCCGAAAGAGCCTTAACTGTACAGGCGCATTTTACTTCTGCTTCCGGGAGCGATGAAGGCAACACGGGCCGGATGAATCACAGTAAACTCATTCGTGTGGATTCACAGGGTGCTTGGGCTTCTGGGAACTGAAGTCCAAGAACATCTGGAGTGCCAAAGTTCGCCATCGCGGCTCTAGGGTTTGGTGGTCATCTCTGTTTACAGCTGAAGAGCCAATGCTGTCTGCATCTGCAGAATTTCCGTGGTTATGTAGGGGGTGCACAGAACACTGTTATCCTTACTGCTGAAGTGGTACCTATTTATCTACTTGCAATTTCTTGCTTTCAAACTGCTAGGTATCTCCATCCAGGTCTGGCATAGTGGTGATCAGCATCTTCTACCAGAGATGGAGGGTTGGGCAGATATTTTTTGATTGTATGAATCTTGGGGCATCAGGAATAAACTCCCAAGTCCTTGGCAGCTCAGATACTGTTCCTGAACAAGGTCTATAAAGCACTTTCATTGCTTTTCTGGGAGGAAATTTCCTGAATTGGCCAGCCCTGCCATTAGACAACATACCTGAGCAGCCTCCCTCTCTCTAATGGCAGGGCCTCAGGTGGTAAACTTTGAGTTATTTTGAAAAGGATGCCAATTATTAGCTATTTCTGATGTGGTAGCTGCATTAGTTTCTGCAAACATATCAGAGAGTAAACAACAAAATAAAAATGTTGTGGCACCTTATAGACTAACTCCTGTATTTTAATGTTGGCTTTTGTGGATCAAATCCACTTCGTGAGACCTAAGAGTGAGACTTATGGCATCATTTTATACAGTACAGTATATCAATTTATACATACATGCAGAGGAACATTTCAACCTTTAGAAATGGGGTCGTGATACATACGGACAGTGGTGGCTCAGTGGTTAGTAAGCTCGCCTTGTTAGCTGGAAGGCCGGCAAGTCGGCAGGTCAAGACCTAGGTACTGCATGACAGATTGAGCGCCCATCTCTGTCCCAGCTCTTGGGGACATGAAAGGAGCCTTATTGGGGCATTCCTTGAGCTGAGTTTCTCTAGCAAAAATCCTTTCACCCCAAAATAATTTCTGATAGGAAATTATTATTATTACCAGAAAGGCCACTAGCTTAGTGGGAGATTCAGGTCTTATGACCACTTTTGAAACCAACTTCACTGGGTTCTTTGGAGCCCTGCGAGTCTGCCTTTTCTCGATCATTCCAGGCCATGAAAGCTCACCGAGTCAAGAACATCGTCTTCAGCAGTTCAGCCACTGTCTACGGAGACCCAGCCTACCTCCCTTTGGACGAGAAACATCCTGTCGGAGGCTGCACCAACCCCTATGGCAAGTCTAAGTATTTCATAGAAGAGATGATCCAAGACTTGTGCAAAGCAGAACCGGTAAGAAAATAAAATGATGTTATAGATATTTGGGGTGAATTTATTAAGCAGGTTTTTATTAAAACTAGAGGGATAAAACCAGCACAGGATTATGTAACTTTTTTGGAAATAGAGGATAAGGAAAACAAAAGTTAAAATTAGATTTCATAGGTAAGATAATAAATCTCCCATTGGTGGTGGTGGTGAACGTATTTATTTATTTAATTTGTACAACGTATGTGTTGATGTTATGCTAGTGGCTGGGTGGTTGTTGTATTTTTAATTGGAGGTTATCATTTCTGGTTTTGTTGATATTTATATTTTATTCAGTTGGCTAAATTTTTATTGTCATGATTTTGCTTTTTAGTATGTTGTAATCCGCCCAGAGAGGGAAAATATCTCAGATGGGTAGGCTATAAATCAGGGGTTCCCAAACTTTGGCTCGTGGGCTGGATCCAGCTCACAGTGTCAAATCATCTGGCCGAAGCCACTCTCGCTGGTCCTGGAAGCAGAGGTAAAACGTGCCCACACATGCACAAAATGCTGCCCTAAATGCACCTGGGGCTGTCGTAAATGCATTTACAACAGCCATGGGTGCATTTATGGCAGTGTTTTGCGCGTGCATGGGCGCGTTTTGCTTCTGGTGGGAGGAACCACATGACCGGCCCACGGCCCGAAAAGATTGGGAACCCCTGATGTAAATGAATAAATAAATAAATGTTATCCTTTATTACTTTTAGTATTGTATTTTTGTTTGTTTTTATAAACAAAATTTTTAAGGTGTGGAGCCTTAATGGGAATACGGCTCCAGCCTGTTGGCTCATCCCCAGTTAGTACTTAGTTAATATCCCTCCCTTTGTGTTGTTGTATCCCCCCATTCCATTTTATTTCTTTTTATTCTTTTAATTGGGGGCGGGGGTAGTAGGGTGGGGAAGTGAGTGGGCAATTTGGGATTTTAAAATCTGTTTTTATACATTTTTAACAGTTGGGTTCTCCTGATTGGGCGGCATATAAATTTAATTATTTTTATTTTTCCTACTTTGTTGTATTTTGTTTTATTATCAATAAAAATTAATACAAAAATAGAAAAGAAAGCAAAATGTTGCTCCCAAACGCCCCTCTTTGTCAGAGATTCTGCTCTACCTTCCTACATCTGCAGTTCTTTCCCTCGGTGCCTCTTCTCTCAGGACTGGAACGCTGTCCTATTGCGGTATTTCAACCCTATTGGAGCCCACGAGTCAGGAATGATCGGAGAGGACCCCCAGGGCATCCCAAACAACCTAATGCCTTACGTTGCCCAGGTAGCTCACCCCATATCCATACCCACCCTGCTAAAGAAACTTTTAGTCTGTTTCATCCATTTAATTTAATTTCATTTTCATTTCAAATTTAATTTATATCCTGCCCCTTTCAGCACACGGCCGACTCTGGGTGGCACTACAACACATTATACAATCACAATAATAACATGATATAATCAACAATAACAAAATACAAAGCTAATAACAAGTTACATAGCATCATTAAAAACATATCAGCAAATCGTCATCACATAACATCACGAATCACAGTATCAGTATCAAAAAGCATCAATATCACAATAGACAAAGTATTACAGAAGCAAAGTCACAAAACATCATTTGCAAAAACACAATACTTATACTGGATGTGAAAATCCGGACAGTCAAAGAAATCACCACACTTGTCCTCCTCCTGGCTGATGGAAAGGGCCAGGGGGCGCGGCAGCACAGCTGTTTTTTCATTCCCACAAGGCCGGGGGAATGAAGGGCATCCGGTAGCAGCATCTGGCAGCAGCGGTGGCAGCACAGTCAAAGTTCTTAAGTCCGGCCACTGCGCCGCTCAGCTGGTCCTCATTCCCTCCAAGCGGCCTCAGCTGAGGGAACGCGGCGGTGGTGGTCCTCTCGACGGCCCCGGTGGCTTTTCTTCCTTCCCGGACCAGGGGAGGGGTTGGCCCCGGGAGCAGCCTCAGCTGAGGAGATGCGGGCGGCGGCGGTGGTCCTCTCGCCGGCCCCGGTGGCTTTTCTTCCCTCCCATTGGGGTGGAGGGTTTTTTGGTGGTACAGTAATACCCGGATAACATTAAAACTTGGTTCCACAAGTCTTAACATTATGCGGTTTTTAACGTTGTGCGATACATTTTTCGCACAACGTTTAAAAAAGCCCGGTTCCCTTTCCGAAGAGGAAAGGGAACCGGGGATCGATCCACCTGCCTGTTTGGGAAGGGCAAGCAGGCACCAGACGCTCCAATGCCCGCTGCCATTTCCAAACAGGCAGGCGATCCGGGGAGGGGGAGTGTTACTGAAGAGAGGCTGGGGAAATTTTTCCCCAGACTCTCTTCAGACCACCACCCCGGCCTGGATCGCTAAGGGGGAGACCCGCCCTGCCGGCTTTGGGGCAGAGATCAACGTCGGGAAATTTGAGGAAAACTTTTGCCTCGCACAAAGTTAACTTAACGTTGTGCGGTGCAAAAGGTTTCCTCAAATTTCCCAATGTTATCCGGTTTTGAACTTGTGTGGTGCACACATTAACTGGCGCATTACTATATCTCTTTTCTTCTTCTTTTCCCTTCGCAGGTGGCCGTGGGGCGCAGAGAATACCTGAATGTGTTTGGGGATGACTATAACACCACAGATGGGACGGGTGAGTTGTCTCCAAGTGTCTAAAATACTTCTTTCATGTCCTGATCAAACCCTGGACTGCCAAAATGAAGCCACTTTCTTGGCTTTGTCATTGGCCAAACTTAAGTCCTCATCGGTGCATGTTTCTGGCAGTAATCGACAGACCAGTAAATGAGCTGGATTTGTATCTCTCCACATTCACACAGCATGTTGTTGTCCACTAGCAGCCCCCAATTGAACATGTTGCTCTTGCATTTATGGACTCCAACCCTCAGCCTATTCAGCGTCCTCCAAGTGATGTAGGGAAGGTTGAGTTCCTCAGCCATATCCTCCTTAAATGTTATTGCTTGTCCAGTGAGCAATTTCCTTCATCTTTTAATTTGGTTTTCCTTTTGCGTATCCTCAAGAGTGTTTCTTCTTGCCTTAAAGCTCTTCCTGGATCTGAGCCGGCGGACTTGAAGCTCATATCCATGCAGAAGGTGCTGAGGGTCTTTCTCTGGCTTAGTTCTCTCGGCATGTTGACCAAAACAAACCAAAGTGTCTAAAATGAAAGGCTTTTTGAGAACACCTAGAAATTGCCTGGCAGAATCATTTGAAGATGTACAGCACACACAGGGAAGGGCTTCGGGTTGGACACAAAGAGTATTTTGGTCTTGTTGCAATAGCAATTGCACTTATATGCCACCCCGTAGCACTTAGCACACCCTCTGGGCAGTTCACAAGTTAATTAGCATTGTACCCTAACATGCTGGGTTCTCTTTGACTGACCTTGGAAAGATGGAAGAGGCTGAGTCAACCTCGAGCACTGGTCAGGATCGAACTCACAATGTTAGCAGTTTTGGTTGCAGTACAGCAGCTTAACCACTGTGCCACCAGGGCTCCTATAGGGACCTTTTTTTTGTTTGATTTCTGCATACATTGACTAACAACAACAACAACAACAACAACCACCTAGGGGTGTGGGATTTGCCCAGCTTGTTGAACCAACCCCAGTATGATGGGCTCCTTTCTCCGACAGGTGTTCGGGATTACATCCATGTAGTGGACCTGGCCAAAGGCCATCTTGCGGCCTTGAAAAAGCTCAAGAACTGTGGCTGTAAGGTACGCAAGTGGGCCATCGACCAGAATTTGGGAAAGTTGTGTTTTTTAAAAAAAATTATACCTCCCAGAACTCCCAGCCAAGCACTGCAGCCTGAGAAAGTAACTTGTGCAAGCTTGGTGTTTGAGAACTTGTCCTGCAATCTCAGATATGCACAACTTTGTTTGGTTTTGCTAGTCCAGGGGTGCCCCAAACTTTTCAGGCTGCGGGCCGGTCATGTGGTTCAGGGGGCCAGTCACTATTGCATGTGGTCTGGATCCAGCCCACAGGCCATAGTTTGGGCATCCCTGTGCTACTCACAGGAGGTACGAGGTGTGATGTGGAGGGTTGAAGTTTCCCTTCCAATAAATATTTCATAGACCAGACAGCCTGCATGGTGTTTGGCTTTCTCCTGCATTGCTTCTGTGGCCTCCCACTGGTTCCGAGTTTAAATGCATGCGCTTCTCAACATAGCACCTGTTTCCCTTCTTTTGGAGGACAATACAGTAGCACCTCGGTTAACGTAATTAATGCATTCTCCAGGATGTTTCTTACAGCGAAAATTACTTTAACCGAATTTCCCATAGGAATGCACTGAATGTAATTTCCCATAGGAATGCTTTGAAAACCAAAATACTTTAACCGAAATGCAGTTTCCCACAGGAATACATTGGAAACAAATTAATCCATTCAGTGGAGGGAAAAATCCATAAACTGAGCCACTATTTTCTGTGGATTTCCTTTTGTTATGCGATGTTTATGTTAACTGAGCCATTTGTTAACCAAGGTTCCACTGTATAGGAAAATATGCTAATGGGAGAGAGCCTTAATGACACAAGTTGTCTCCTTGCAGATCTACAACCTTGGAACTGGAACCGGCTACTCAGTCCTACAGATGGTTAAAGCCATGGAAAAGGCGTCGGGAAGGGAGGTGCAGTAACCAGACTGGCAGGATTGGGGCTGCTGGGAGAGAATTAGACCTTTCGTGTGGCCTGCTTCCACCGCAACTAGAAGTGCAAGCAGGTGCATTTAGGACAGCTGTAAAACGCACCCGCGTATGCGTAAATGCAGATATGTCAGATATAAATGCGCCCATGGCTGTCGTAAATGCGGAAGCGGGTACATTTGCTTCTGGGGGTGGGGTGTGGTCTGGTCCATTCAGCTGTCTGTGGCGTGCGGTTAGGCCCACGGTGTAAAAGGTTTGGGAACCCCATCTTAGATTCAGGGCAGCTTCAGCCTTCAGAGAGCCAGAATCTTCTCCTCCTTATTCAGAGTTGCTTACCACTTTTATTCTCCTGGAACTGAATAAATATACAGTGTGGGCGGAACATTTACCCATGGTTTTAATGCAAATATTCAGGTTCAGATCCCGCTCTTCACCAGTAAACATGAGCAATATAATGATCCGGTGAGGATTTTACTGACAGCTCCGTAGCTTGAGTTTTTAGCCGCTGCTCCTGGAATCAACCAAGGCCTTCTTTACAGATGTGGTCCATGAAGCCACTACCTTGGAGGGTGGGGTGGCTGGGTCTCAATGTCATGCTAGTGACATCCTATCAATTCCCAAGCCATTTTTTACAGGGAGTTTTGCAGTGGTGGGCATCAAAACATTTTCCTACCACACTGTGAGTGTGGCCATTTGACTGGGTGGGCATGGTCTGTTGGCCATGTGACTGCTCTTCGCTATAGAGCTATGAAAATAGAAGCCTCTTTTATTTTCATCACTCTATAGCGAACCTCTGAGGCTATTTCCCCCTTCGCCCAAGGCTTTTCCAGGGCTGTGTTTCACCCCAAAGTGCCTCCCCAACCACTCGAGTGGCTGGGGATGCACTTTGGGGTGAAACGGAGCCCAGGAAAAGCCTTTGATGAAGGGGGAAATGGAAGCAGCCCCCTCCGAAGCCTCTTCTAGGAGGAGGGGGAGGTGGTGCTTGGAGCCGGGAGGTGGGCGGGGCCAGCCATTTTTACTACCGGTACGCGCGTACTGGTGTGAACCCACTGATGCCCACCACTGGTGTTTTGACTTTATTCCAGATAAAGTACAAGGTTGTTGCTCGACGGGAAGGGGACGTGGCAGCTTGCTATGCGAATCCTGGCCTAGCTGAACAAGAGCTTGGTTGGAAAGCCGTCTTTGGCCTGGACAAAATGTGTAAGTACTGTATTCTCTTTCGTTTGCCTTGGTAAGGTTCAGTCTCCAGGTCAATCATCTTCATTGCAAAAATCCTTCATGGAAGGCTGCCTTGTAGGGAACTGGACCTGTTTACTCTAGTATTTAGGGAACTGTGGTGGCTTAATGGTTAAGATGCTGAGCTTGAAGACTGGGAGGTCGGGGTTTGATACCCGAGTCCCGCATGACAGAATGAGCTTTCGTCTCTGTCTCAGCTCCTGCCAAACTAACAGTTAGAAAGCAAGAAATTGCAAGTAGATAAATAGGTAACACTTCGGTGGGGAGGTAAACAGCATTCCGTGCACTCTGGTGTCTAGCCATACTTGCCACTTGTCCACAGAGATGCCTCAAGATGCAGACAGCGCTGACTCTTTGGCTGTAAAGAGACAAGCACTGAACCCTAGAGTCAGATACAACTGGCTTTCGAGCAAGGGTGACCTTTACCTTTTACCCACCATAGTAATTAAAAGGGACTGTGGTGGATTGAGGACTGGGAGGTTGGCAGGTCAGTAGTGAGCCCCCGTCCCTGTCGCAGCTCCTGCCAATCTAGCAGTTCGAAAGCAAGAAATTACAAGTAGATGAATAGGTACCGTACTTCAGTGGTGGGCATCAGCAGGTTCGCACCAGTTTGCCAGAACCAGTAGCAGAAATTCTGGTCCCATCTAAGTTTTGAAATATAGTAGTCCTAATTTGGGTGCAACGCAGGGCTTCCCCCCTGGCCACACCCACCATATGACGTCCACAGTGTGGTAGTAAAAAAATTTTTGGAGCCCACCACTGCCGTACGGGTGCATTTCACTTCCACTTCCGGGAGCAACAAGGGGCAGCGTGGGCCAAATGAATTGGCATTGGGGGCTGGATCTGGCCCACAGCCCATAGTTTGGGCACCCCTGCCCTAAGCCAATACTGTATTTCCCAACATGGGGGCCCACACCCCACCAGTGGACTTCAATTCCCAGAAGCCTAAGTCAGTCCATTGATTGCTCAGTGCTTTGGGGGAACCTAGGCTTCTGGGAATGGAAGTCCAAAGACCAAAGGTTGGGACGCCCTAAAACTTTCCTTTTCCACCTCTACCCCTTTTTTCAGGTGAGGATTTGTGGCGGTGGCAGTCACAGAACCCAATGGGCTTCAGCAAGAACTAGCAACTGGAAGAGAGAGACTCCGGATGCCATCCTCATTCAGGCACTGCGACTGCACCAAACGCAGTTCCAAGGACTGGTCAGCTTCTCAACTCAGGGAAGAGGATGGTGGTCTTTTCCCATCGTTTTTTTCAATTCCCTCCCCTTTTTTGAATGACTGACAGCCTTTGTCCTCTGGCTTCGGCAGTTCTATCCCCTCTGTCTCCTTTTTGCCAATCCAAATTAGGCAGCGAGGAACTTGTACACACACTTTCTTAAAATATCAAGGGAGACGGGGCAACCAGAGCCAGTATCATGGACGGCATGTTCCATATCAATTCATAGGTTTGGTTTCAGGGATTTCTTCTTTTTTCAGGCTCCGACTGCTAAGTCTTTAGCATTCGATGCTCAGATACAAGATGTTGACCTATGAGAGCAAGTAAACATCTATTGTAACCTGATGGGGAAGGAAACCTGGGTATTAATGAGGTCTTTGATCTTTTGTCATTCCCTGGTTTCCTGTTTCTAATTTATAAAGCTCCCAGGGTTGTTTGTATGTTAGAAGAGCTCATTTAATTGACATCTCACTGCCTAGGCCAGTGACGGCCAACCTCGGCACTCCAGGTGTTCTTGGACTTCAGTTACCAGAAGCCCAAGTCAGCACTCCTGCTGATCAGGGCTTCTGGAACATTTGGAGTGCCAAGGTTGTGCAAACTGTAAGGATGAACATTTGTTAAGGGCACCAACTGAAAAAATGCTGCAATTTTGCAATTGTGCGAAGGCTGAAGGTAATGATGCAGTGCTATGCTTTGGGGTAAATATTTTGAAGCAGTTGATCCATTTTGGGTCGAAGTAGCAATTGCAGAGAATTAGCCATTCCCGAAATATGGAAACCTGCCCAATTATAATCCTGTGAGTTGCTCCTGATCCACTGTAGCTTATGGATTTGCTTGCTTTGTTTTAGGACTGTGATGGTGAACCTTGGCACTCCAGGTGCTCTTGGACTTCAATTCCCAGAAGCTCAAGTCTCTGTGAATCCACACGAATGGGTTTACCAGTAAACCATTCATGTGGATTCACAGGGTGCTTGGGCTTCTGGGAACTGAAGCCCAAGAACATCTGGAGTGCCAAGGTTCACCATCACTGTTTTAGGATGGTTGGTTATCAGGAGATAGCCACCAGCTTTGCTGGTGTTTTGATTGCTCAGACAGGATGTTGGCAGTGGACTCTTCCTTCTGGATGTGCTCACTGTAGCATCTGGTTTTACTCTAGTATATATATTTTTAATGAATAGCTGCATCTGAACTTGAACGGAAGACCTGCCGGGCTACCTCATTCAACCGATGCCATCTGACGATTGCGTTTTTTTGTCTATAAAGATGAGTTCATGCTGTGAAGAGCAGCCCTTAGTGTTTCTACACCAGTGACCTATCTTTCCTTTCTCCCTCGGGATCCACTTATTTTGGCCTTTCTGTCAGTCACCACCCTCTGTAATCTTGTCAGCTTTAGGAAGGCTTCTATGTGGTTCTACAGTTAATTAAAACATCCTGAAAAAGGTATTTATGAAATGAATAAATGCCCGGCTAGTTTTGTGTGCTGGAAAGTTTTATCCTTTCTGCCCAGATTTTATTTTAGCCTAACATTATATACACACAGTGGACGCAGTTAGCAGTTAAGACGCTGAACTTGACATCTGGAAGGTCAGCCGTTCAAGACCAGAGTGCTGCATGACAGAGTGAGCTCCCATCATCTGTCCCAGCTCCTGCCAACCTAGCAGTTCAAAACAAGGAATTGCAAGTAGATAAATAGGTATCGCTTCAGCAGGAAAGGTAGCATTCTGTGCACTTGTCTAGTCATAAGAACATAGGAACATCCTTGCTGGAACAGGCCACAGCCCATCCAGTCCAGCATTCTGTCTCACACAGTGGCTCATCATTTCCTTCAGGGTATTCCCAAGCAGATGCCTTCACCTGCTTAGGATTCCCTGGAAATGGCATTGAGAGATATCCTGCCTATCTCTCCAACCCGGAGGTTGTCCTTAAGTATCCATAATTATAGCCATTGATACCCTTGTCCTCCATGAACTTGTCTAATCCTTTCTTAAAGCTGTCAAGACTGACAGCTGTCACCACTTCTTCTGGCAGGGAGTTCCATAGACCAGTGATCCTCTGGGTGAAAAAGTACTTTCTCTTATTTGTTTGAGAACTAGCACCCAAAAGTTTCATGGCGTGCCCTGTAGTTCTAGGGTTGTATGATAGGGAAAACAGTTTTTCCTTATCTACTTTGTCCACACCGTGCATGATTTTATAAACTTCGATCAAGTCACCTCTTAAACGCTGTCGTTCAAGAGTGAAAAGGCCCAACCGTTGCAGCCTCAGATGGTAAGGAAGGTGTTCCAGTCCCCTAATCATTCTGGTTGCCCTCCTCTGCACTTTTTCCAGCTCCATAATATCCTTCTGGAGGTATGGCGACCAGAACTGTACACAGTATTCCAGATGGGGCCTCACCATAGATTTATAGAGGCAAAATGACACTTGCTGACTTATTTTCTATACCCTTCCTAATGATCCCTAGCATTGAGTTTGCTTTTTTCACTGCTGAGGCACACTGGGCTGACACCGTCATTGAGTTGTCCACCAGGACACCAAGGTCCCTTTCCTGGTTTGTCACAGAAAGTTAAGACCCCATCAGTTTATAAATGTAATTGGGGTTCTTTGCCCCAACATGCATCACTCTGCACTTACTAATGTTGAAACTCATTTGCCACTGTTTTGCCCACTCCCCCAGTGTCGAGAGATCCCTCTGGAGCTCCTCACAATCTCTCACATGCCTGCCACATGACCATGGAAATGTCTACAAATGCAAACAGCACTGGCTCTTTGGCTATAAACAGAGATGAGCACTGAACCCTAGAGTCGGATAGGACTGGCTTTTGAGCAAGGGCGACCTTACCCATTATACTCGTGATGGTGAACCTTGGCACTCCATATGTTCTTGGACTTCAATTCCCAGAAGCCCAAGCACCCTGTGAATCCACACGAATTGATTTACTGCAGTTCATCCGGCCTGTGCTGCCCTAGTCACTCCCGGAAGCAGAAGTAAAACGCGCCCATACGGTTAAGGCTCTTCCGGGTTAACCCTTCCTCTGTACGGGTACATTTTACTTCCGCTTCCGGGAGCAACGAGGGCGGCGTGGGCCAGGTGAATCATAGTAAATCCATTTGTGTGGATTCACAGGGTGCTTGGGCTTCTGGGAATTGAAGTCCAAGAACATCTGGAGTGCCAAGGCTCCCCATCACAGCCATATACACATACACCAAGCAGCCGTCTTATTTTAAATTCTGGTGGGACAAGCAAGTAGATCGAAATCCCGATGCAGATATCTTGGTGTATAAAGGGAATAGTTCCCAAAGCTCTGGAAGCAGAGGGCTCTATGTGTGTGTTTCCCATGGACTACCAATTCTAGGACAAGGCAGAAGAAGGGGCAGACTATTTTTTTTATCAGATCTGTTATACTAAAGCAGAAGGACACTGCTTAGCAATGTCACACTGCTCTGCCTTTACCTCCAAAACATTCTTTGGGCTTCCTATCCCATTTCTGGTTGTGTCAGCAGTGTTGTTAAATCCCCCCCCCCCCCACACACACACACTTTGGTTCAACTCTTGCTTTTTCCAAAAAATTAAATCAGTCAAGGCCACCGTTGGGATCTTTCGTACCTTTATTTCCAGTCTTTGTTCAGGCAAGCGTTACATGCCCTTGGTGGAGGGCAGTTGGAAGAGAGGTTGGCAGTTCCCCCATCTCTCTCCTGCCTCCTTCCCATTTTGTGAGGTGGCTGTGGAGTTTCTCCTGGTGCAGGTCTCGGAGAATCGTGTGACCTAGTTGCACCACCATATATAGCACTCCTTGGCACTCCAGGTATTCTTGGACTTCAATTCCCAGAAGCCCAAGTCAGCACTCCTGCTGATCAGGACTTCTGTAAATTAAAGTCCACGAACACCTGGAGTGCCAAAGTTGGCCATCATGCCTCTGGCAACGGAGGAGGGCCTTCCCCGTGTCCGCACTGGCCCTTTGGAACCTCCTGCCAGTAGAATTGCTCCTCCAGACGGAGTTGCTGCCCTTTAGAAAAGAACTAAAAACCTGGCTGGTGGGCCAAGTTTGGGGGGCAGGTGGAGGGGTGGCTTCCGTTGGGTGGTTGGTATAGAGGATTATTCCTTTCCCCACGATTCCTTCGGTACCTGCACCCTTTTTAGGGGCTGGGTTCTTAATTCTGTTTTATCTGTTTTAGCTATGATTGTGAACCGCCCTGAGTCGGCCTTGGTCAAGTGGGTGGTATAGAAATTCAAAAATTAAATTAAATCTGTACTACACACAGCATTGCAGGTGATTTTCTGTGTTTGGGGGCAGCAGGAGCAACAACAAAACATTTGGGGGTGTCGGACAGGGTGCTGCAGTGATTCAGCTGCTGGTCTAGAACTGGAGAGAATGAGGTTCTACACCGGGGTGGGGAACCTGCAGCCTGGAGGGGAGCCTAGGTTTCTGGGAATTGAAGTCCAAGTTCACCTGTAGACCCAGAGTTGAGAAACCCTGGCCTGGAGGAAACAGGCCAGTCCCCCAACACTTCTGGAACTTAAATTCCCAGAAGCTCAGGCTCCCCTGAAGGCCACAGGTTCTCCACCCCCGATTTAGACCCTGCAAACTGAGTTGGCCACACTCTCCAGAGTTGCAAAGATAATGCGAGAAGGTCAGGAATCCCATAGGCCACCTTGAACTCAGTGGGGTAACGTCTGATTAGGGATGTCACTCATGCTGTTGGTTGACTTTCATCTGTAACTGATGTGACAATGTATCCTTTTAGAAGGCACTTCCTACATTGGGCTAATAACCCTTTATCATTTAGGGACTCCTGTGTGGCTATCACAGCTGTGTTTTCAATGCATGCAGCACAAGCCTTAGTTCCACCCACCAGATATGGTACACCTCCCCCTTCTAAAGTGAAAAACAGCAATACTAACATAGCTGCTCTACAACCCGTTCCCATCCAGTGCTGTGAACCTCAACTGCCTTTGTTAACTGGGAAAGTTGGGTTTCACTTACCATGATAACTTTCGTTCTTCGAGTATATAGTTTGTGAATACACACTATTGGGTTACGCGCCTGCGCAGAACATCAATCGGAGGCTTTAAAGCTGATCGGTCAAAGGTTTTGGGAGTAAGACCGCCCACCCTTAGGCGCCAGTTCGCCATTTTACCCTTTACTTAAGCCAAGCACAGGATAAACCAAATGATCTCATCTGTGCTGCTCAAGAGGGGAGGTAGGGTGGGTAGTGTGTATTCACAAACTATATACTCAAAGAACGAAAGTTATCACTGGTAAGTGAAACCCAACTTTCTCCTTCGAATAGTTTGTGAATCCCCACTATTGGGAGATTAGCAAGATCACACACTTGGTTGGTGGGCAGTCGGATGAGATGAATCCAGGATGAAGTACGTCAGTCAGGTAAGATGGACCCTCAAGGACGAGGCGCCAGGAGCCCTCTGGCAAGGACGACACGACCAAGTCTGGCGTCTGCAGTGGCTCTGGTGTCCATCCTGTAGTGTTGGACAAATGTGGAAGGCCTGGACCAGGTGGCAGCCTTACAGATGTCCCCGAGTGGGGTGCCCTCCAAAAAGACAGTGGAGGTAGCAGCCGCCCTGGTAGAATGTGCCCTGACGTGGCGGAAGATTTCCCTGGTAGCAGCTCATAAAGGGTTGGTACCATGGCTTGGCAGATGGAGTCGAGGCGGTGAGGCCGAGGAACTTCGCTGTCAAGTTGGTCTGCCTCAACTCATTCAGGACCTTGTTGGTATCCTGTCCAAAAAGGCTCTGTCCATCAAAGGGGAACTCCTCGATCAATTTTTTCATTGAATCATCCAGAGAAGTTCCCCGCAGCCAGGCGTGTCTCCGCAACAGAATTGCAGATGACATATCCTTTGCCACATAGTCATTAATGTGGCGGGAGGTACGCATCTGCTGCTCAGCCAAAAAGTCGCCTTCGGTGGACAAGGACTCCAGTTCTTTTTGGAGATCAGCAGGTAACTTAGCGGCCAAGGTCTTCACCTTTTCCCAGAGATGGGATTGGTAGAGGCCCATAGCCACAGAGTAATTGGCCGCAAGAACTCGACGTTTTCATCCAGAACCCGATACATGCCGTCGAGTCTGGACGAAACGGAGTGGGAGGACACCGGTTTTTTCCAGGTGGCCTTGGCGGAGGTCAACATTGATGGCAGCATCGTTATGTGGACTGGCCAAATGGACTTTTTGTCCAGCTTCACTGTCATCTGGTCCTCGGCTTCAATGGGAGGATGGTCGACCCGTATCTGGAGGGCAGTTCCGAGACAGGTCAGCATCGCCGTGAGGGACCTTTGATCCTCACCCCTGGGCGGATTGATGACACCGATAGCCTGGTCCGGCATCTTGTCCGCATCCACCTCTACCTCATCCTCTGACGATGAGCTGGAGTCCTCGGAGGATGAGGGAGGAACCCTGGTAGTCACGTCGGGTCCACACCAGTACGGCCTGGGCGGGTCGAAGGACTGGGCGCTCATCGCTTCTACGTTCGGACCGTGCCAGTCTTGCCTGGCTGGGCCAACGGAGCGACAGCATGCGGTGGTCGGTCCCAGAGCCGCAGAGGCCGCAGGAATGGTGGTCTTAAACGGTGGCAAAGGATTTTGCCATGACCTCAAACATTGTCTTGAAGAGGTCCATCTGGCAAGCAGTAATGGTAGCCATGAGCGACAAAATGGTGGGAGGTGAAACGGTGGGAGGAATGATGGGAGATGAAATGGTAGCTGAAATGGTGGCTGCCGGGGCGTCTATTGTTGGAGTATGCGGCCTGGGAGACACAGAAACTTGCCACGTTGTGGAACGGCCCATCTCACCAGCCGGTGGAGAAGAAGAAGAGAGAGAAGCAAGGGGCGAGCTGGTGCACCAGCCCTGCGGCCCTTGTTCAGTGAGTCCGAGGAAGAACGGCCACCCCAAGCAGAGGATCCCGGAGTGGGACATCTCGCTATGGAGAACGGCGGAGAAGGCCAAGGAGAAGTCGGAGGACGAGTAGGAGGCAAAGAGCGACGCTCCTCAGTCCTGTGTTTCTTCTTCTCTCCATTCTTATCCTTCTTCTTCTTATGGATGAGAGTTGAAGAAGAAGGTTTAACAGCCCGGTTGGGGAACACTCGTGGTAGCAGAAGTGGAGGGCACAACGGTGGGCGCTAGGGCGAGCGCCATTAGGTGCACCTTGAGTCTGTTGCTCCGATTTTGGACTGCAAGGCGGGCGAAATGTTTACAATGCGCACAAGACTGACTCTGGTGTGATTCGCCCAAACAAAAAAGACACTGACTGTGACCGTCTGAAGCCGGGAACGTCTTGAGGCAAGAAGTGCACTGCTTAAAAGCCGCAGCCATGAAAAAAAAATCTTCTCTGAGAAGGCAAGGAGAAAGTAGAACGTTCGAGAACAATGCCCCGAAGGGCCGGCCTACCGCTACCCCCTTGAGGGGGGGAAACGGCGACCTGAGTGAAAAGTGACTGAGTCCTACGAGAAGAAACAGCACTGGGGTGGCAATCCTGCCCTAGAGACAAGATCGCTAGGAAAAAATTATTTCGAAAAGTAGTCTATTCCTAAGAAGCGACAGGCAAAAATTGAGGAAGCTCTCGACGATCATCCTGCTGCTGAGGCAGAAAGAAGAAAACTGAGGTAAAATAGTGAACTGGCGACTAAGGGTGGGTGGTCTTACCGCTAAAACTTTTGACTAATCAGCTTTAAAGCTTCCGATCGATGTTCTGTGCAGGCGCATAACCCAATAGTGGGGATTCACAAATTATACGAAGGAGAACTGATGAGAGCCACTGTCTAACACCGTGATGTTGAACCTTGGCACTCCAGGTATTCTTGGAATAAACCCATTCGTGTGGATTCACACAGACTTGGCCTTCTGGGAATTGAAGTCCAAGAACACCTGGAGTGCTAAGGTTTGCCATCACGGATATAACATCTGGAAGGGGGAACAGGGCAGGCAAAGTGGAGGGGGTCTCTAGCTGAAGCGACTGTATTGTTTGCTGTCCTTTCCCAAAATAAAAAAGGGCGCCGATACAAGGTCTCAAACGAGATGGAAGAAACATTGGGGAAGTAGAAGGAAACCAGGGTTTGACAATGGATCTTCCATGCAGACCAGAAATAAAACAAACATGTGCAGTTTCAGAATAAACGAGAAGTATAAAAATATCCCAGCCTCCGTTGTGACTGAAATATCGACTTCCTAAATAGCAGTGCTAAGTTTGCTGGCGTTCACATCTGCAACTCAAGGGAAGCAGGAGGGTTAAACCCAGCACACCGAGAACTGCCTCTACACCAGGAATAAATTGGAGGACAGGAATTAATAGCATCTGTAGAACTCCTTGTTCAAGCATTTTTTAGAAGTTGTGAGCAAAACGTAACCTTGCCAGAACATGTTTGTTAACTTGAGGCAAGAAAGTTTAACTGCAAATGGGTGCATGTTTGTAATGATTACTGCACAGTACTAGGCCCATGATGGTGAACCTTGGCATCCCAGCCAGGTGTTCTTGGACTCTAATTCCCAGAAGCCCCAAGTCTCTGTGAATCCACACAAGCAGTAAACCCATTTGTATAGATTCACAGACTTGGGGCTTCTGGGAATTGAAGTCCAAGAACACTTGGCATGCCAAGGTTCGCCATCACTGTACTAGCCTATTACTAAGTTCACTTCTAGCTTTTATGACTGCACCAGCAGTAACATGTAAGCTCATCCTGGTTTAAGTGGGACTGTTTGGGCCAGTGAAGTAGATCTTTGTTTCCAAGCCAGGCATAGGAATCTTTAACAAACAGCATTTTTGGTACAGCAGAGTATAATTAGCTGATTTCCTTGGGGAAGAAAATGCAAAACTGTTTCACGAGACAAGAGGCAGACAGAATTAACTGTCCATTTCTTGCTTTCGGTTACAAGATGAGGCTCCAGATAACTTTTCAACATTTATTCCAAGATTCAATTCTGAGCATGGCAAAAATAAATCTATAGATTATGTTGTTGGGGTCTGGGTTGGAAGAGGCCTAGGAATCCCTCTTCTGTGTGCAGAGAGCATCTATGATCAATCCCTGATATTTCCGGTTTGACTTTCTTTGTATCTAGGATCATGTACTGGTTATTGTAGGCACCAGAATTTTGCTTTTCAAAGATCTGTGCCCAGGTATTTCTAGAGCAGGGATTCTTAACCTGCGGCCCACGGGCCGGATGCAGTCCACCACCACACCTGGAAAGTGCCATGTGGTGGAGGAAGGGCAAAATGGCCGTCCGGCCCCTGAAGCTGTCTGAGGGAGTATGACATGGCCCCTGGCTTAAAAAGCTTGAGAATTCTTGTTCTAGTTTCCCAAACTATGTTTTGTGGAACACTAGTGGACTTCAATTCCCAGAAACCTGACACTCAGTGCTATGGGGAATTGACTTAGGCTTCTGGGAATTGAAGTACAAAAAACCAAAGGTTTGGAAACACTGATCTTCAGCCAATGTGGTTCTGGCTTGAAATCTTTAACTGGGGATGGCTGAACTACAGTAAAGAAACAACACGGTGAGACACGCCACAGTTGTGTTTGTTTAATGTCGGAGGAGCGCATAAAATAAAGATGACATGAGAAGATGAAAGGAAAAGGGAAGAGGATAAAGAGCCATGGACAAAGGGCAAAGACAAGCTGCCATCTTCCTTTGGCTTCCTTATTCTTAACATGCCCTTCTCCAAAAAATAATAATGACAAACCACCCTCCAATCCTCCGGTGATAACGTCTCCTGGCTTCAAGGAAGGGCCAACCAAAATGGAAGTGGGGTCAGTAGCAAAGAGAACATCTCTCTCGACATCTCAATGCAGAACAATCCTTGAGAGCTGTAGCGGTCATGCTAAACAGCCCATCTTGCTTTCAGTGTTAAAAACCACACAGACACTGCCCACAAGTTAATATTTTTTTTAGCAAGGCAGAGAGAAGGGTGGGCTAAAACCGTGGTGTTCTTGGACTTTATTTCCCAGAAGCCCAAGTCTCTGTGAATCCACACAAATGGGTTTACTGGCACTCCAGGTGTTCTTGGACTTCAATTCCCAGAAGCCCAAGTCTCTCTGAATCCACACAAATGGGTTTATGTGCAGCAAACCCATTCATGTAGATTCAGATGGGCTTCTGGGAATTGAAGTCCAAGAATACCTGGAGTGCGCCAAGGTTCACCGTCACTGGGCTAGAACCTTGTTGATGAGGGCCTTTATGTTACTTGCAGAGATAATTTAAAAAAAGAAAGAACTGAAACGGTCAAAAAGACCTCCTCTGCAGTCACAGAACGGGTACAATTCCCTGCCACCTGGATTTTACTACTACATTTCTAGTCCACGAGTAGGACCAGACCTGGCAGCTTCTACCTGCTGCCATTGTCCAAACACAGAATGGAGTGTGGAGGTTTCAAGTCTTCTGGCGGGGCACGCAAGAAACAATTTTACTGGTAGAACCGGTATTATGCAAGTAGAACCGGTATTACGCAAATTAGCCCATGGAAAGGTTATTGCTTTCTGCGCCTGTGGTGGCAATGGATGAAACGGAGGCCCTGGCGAATGCCTGTTCCATTCAATCTCATTCCTGCCTCCCTTCCTTCAAGTCCCCTCTTCTGCTTGTGTGAATCTTGCGCAACTTTGGCTTAAAGCTACCTATCGAGCCTGATTTGGGATGAGACTAAGGAAATCCCTGCGACTAGCAGGACAGTAGTGCATTATCGTCTGCCAAGAGGAGGAGGACCTAAAGGGGTGGGGATTTTTCCATAGCAGAGCAACTATTCTAAGATGGAGGCTTTGCCTTTGCCCAAGAGCCATGCTTGGTCTGGATCTAGTTGTCCTCAATGTTGGCATCAGCCCTACCACAAGAGGCAAGCAAGGCAGTCTTGTGCTGAACGCAGGAGAGGCAGGCTACGAGGAGGGGAAAGGTTCAGGAGATACAGGGCATGTTGTAGATCAGTGATGGCCAACCTTGGCACTCCAGGTGTTCTTGAACTTCAATTCCCAGAAGCCCTGATCAGCAGGTGTGTTGACTTGGGCTTCTGGGAATTGAAGTCCAAGAACATCTGGAGTGCCCAGGTCGGCCATCACTGTTGTAGGTGAATGAAGCTGCTCTTCATCCTTATGAACCTCTTAGTGGTTGTCACTCCATCCCAGAAAAAATGAAATCAGAAAAATGTTGCGTGGTTTTCTCGTTTTGGGCTGTAAGTTCTTTGTACAACATCTAAAACTCCTTCATTCTAACTGGGGGCTTTAAATGTTACAGTCAAGGGGTGGCCATCCTTTGTGTCTAACTGTTTTAGGACTTCAATTCTTAAAAGCCCTGATCCGCAGATGTACTGACTTGGGCTTCTGGGAATTGAAGTCCAAGAACAATTGCACCGCAAAAATTGGCCACCACTATTGTAGTCCTGTTCCTCTCCAAAAGAACATTTCCAAGCTCTGATAAAAGAATCGTAAAAACAGTATTGGTTGTGTCAGAGATATCCTAGTTCAGGGGTGGCAAACCTGACTGGCACTCCTGATGTTTGGGGCTACAACTCTCATAGTCCTTTATGCAATACAGGCCAAGGGGCCCTTGTAGCCCAAAAGATATTGTGCACCAAAGGTTCGCTGCCACCCCCATCCTATTTCCTATTTTCCCTCCTCTAGAATAGAGGAAGTCTCCAGGGAAGAGGATTGTGTTATGGTAAAGGTTTGGAGGCAACGGCAGCCCTTCAACCAGAAGATGAGAGAAGAATCTCATTTAGAAAAATACGACTTCCTCCATCTCGTCTTCATGTCTGATGGAGGCTGCTTTGCTGCATTGACACTCCATCCGGGGGCAACGGGAATCTTTGCTCTTTAGCAACACAACCTCCATCAAACATGAAAACGAGAGCCCGATTCCTGGTGAACGGAGAAATCACACACCAAACCAAGACGTGCAGGGAAGTGTTGCCCAATGGTTCCACTCCCAAGTGGAGCAGCTATTGAGAGTTGAAATAAAACAACCTCCTTTGGAAGATATTATGACCTTGGCTCTGAGATGGGGGGGGGGAGAGAGAGAGAGCGGAGGGGGACGATGGGAACCGTTGTTCTTCGACAACACAACCTGTCAGATGTGGATGCACGTTGGGCCTGCCTCTGAGTCCAGCCACCTCCCTGAGCGGTGTGCTCTTCCGATGCGGCTACGCTGCAGTAACTCTGGGCAGAAGCGGGTGGCCCCCACGACGCATCAGCAGGACAACCAATTGTGATGGTTAACGGAGGATAAAGAGGGCTTGATGGACGCACCCAATGCATCAGCATGCCAACCGCCAACACAACCTGTGAGTGGCGTGCATACTGGGTGGCACAGGAAGACCATTCTAGGATGTTGTCTTGGGAAGATGATCCGTAGCTCATTTCCCCCACCCCCCACCTACTGCTTTCCCATGCTTTCTTTCCCCCAGAGGTTGATGACACTTTAGGCAGGGGTGCCAAACGTTTTGTGCTGCGGGCCTGACCACGCCCCCTGGACAGCTGAGTGGGCCTGACTATGCCCTCAAGAAGTGGAAGTGTTTATGCATGTGTGGGCACGTCCACTTTCACTTCCAGGTGTGGCTCGGGAGCATTTATGCATATGCGAGCACGTCCACTCCCACTTCCGTGTGAGGGTGGTGGCAGGCCACATTGAATGTTGCCAACCCATGGGCCATAGTTTGAGCACCCCTGGTCTAAGGGTCAAGTGGAAAGACTGGTTGGAAGGGGTTTCTCACTGAGAGAAAGGGACAGCTTGAGGAAATGGGAGTTGAGTCTCCCTGCCCCACTGTGATTGGTCCTGTGGGATTGACAAGCTGGAAAAGGCTCCACTGACTACAGGGAGGGCGAGGATGATGATGGATGAAAACAAAAGGGAATCCTGATCCCCCCGAAATAACTCCCTACCAATACTGAACACTGTCTCATAATATCCTCTGTCCTAAACCGTCGGCTCCTGCCCTGTTGACTGCCACAGCGAGCATCGTGGAGGAGAAGGGGAAAAGAGAAAGCAGGGAAAGACTGAACTTGGGGGGTGGGGTGGGCGGTGAAATCAAGAAATGCTAATTTGCAAGGTATACAGCCACACCCAGATCCCAGTTGACCCTGGAAACCGCTGTTGCCTTCACTCCCTGGAGAGGAGAAAGGGGTGACCCTCCCTGGGCCACACAATGTGGGAGGAAGGGGGAGGCCAGAGAAAAGAAACCGGCTGGAGTGGAGGTGAATTTGCCGTGGCTTCTGATTGCAACCAACAGGGTCGAGGGGAGGGGGAAAGGCCGCGAGGGGGCGACCTCCGTCTCCTCTACCTGCCAACAGTCCACAGTTGTTCGGTTTAAATCCTGGGCAGCAGCTTCTCAATGAAATCCTTCACAGCCATCATCTCCTGAAAAAGAGAAAGAGGAGGAGAGTAAGTGTATTTTGCATGGTAAGAGGCAAAGAAAGGGCCGACCTAAGAGGTGCCATTCATTAAACCAGGGATTCTCAACCTGCAGCCTGTGGGCCAGATGTGGCCCTCACACCATGCCAGGAAATGCCATGTGGTGGAGGAAGGACAAAATGGCTGTCCAGTCCCCCAAAGCTGTCTGAGGGAGCGTGACCCGGCCCCTGGCAGAAAAAGTTTGAGAACCCCTGCCTTAAACTATGGGCGAAAGAAAGTAGAAGGAAGGCAGAAGAAAGAAAACAGTAGAAGGAAGATGAAAGAAACAAATATATTAGTCATAGCCGTAAGATTGACTGTGGTCACAAAATGGAAAGTAGACTTTGATTTTTGAACTTGATGACTGGTTTAAAGAGGTATGGAATCTCGTCCATAACAATAAAGTAACATATGAAATTAAAATAAAAAAGGATGAGTGAAAGAAAATGATTTTAGAGATATATAGCATGGGAATAATTTTTTGGATCATGTGCAAGTGAAAAAGAAAGAGACAAAGCCAGAACAAGACATATTATTTTTGGGAGGTGATATAAGAACATAGAAAATAATTATATAATAATGTTCAGAAGACTGATGGGTGGAGGGATATTAATGTTATGTATATGTTTCTTTATTTTTGTCTTTACTTTATTATAATAATAAATTATTATTTTAAAGCAAAACAAAGCACAATAGACCCAAACCATTAATTAGTCAATAAAATTCCTATTCACACCCTCACGAAACTTTAAGTTATTTCTGAAAACAATTTTCTAAACAATAGACTAAAAGTTCTTGTTTTTGCAAGTCTAAATGGCTTGCTTCTTCTCTATGCTGCATGAGTTGTGGCCAAAAAGAAGTGTTCAGATTTTTAATTTCCCCCCACTAATTTTTAAGCAGTCTTTGGCCAGAAAAACAGATTCACAATTAGCTCCTGGTACTTCAATAGGCAGACTTAACTGAAACATCAATTTCACAATGTAAACCTAGACGAAAGCAAAGCCACCAGCACTTTACAGAGAAATATAGGTCTTGTGGCCTTAGCAAACTTTCTGGGTTACACAGAAGGGGCCCCCTTGAAGATTGTGATATTTCTGAACCACAATCGGGCATACCCTGGTAATGGCAACCTTATGTTGCCAGCTAATCTTTCTCATACTAGGTCAGGAGAAAGAAACTGCAGAATGAACTCACCAAAGGGTGCCTTCATTTTGGCAGTTTCACATCTAGCCTAGACACGGAAGGAGGCTTTCTCAGATCCTTCAACTAGCAGGATGTGATGTGATACCATGTTGTATCTGCCTGCTTTTTAATGTGCTGCAGGTCATGCTTGTTGCCTCCCCACTGCTCCTTGCCTGCACTACTTCCTTGAAATTAATCTCCCCCCCCCAAGACCAAACACACATTTAGTGAATACAGCCATCCCAGGGTCCATCTGAGGTCTCTAGAGCTACACAAGCTTTGTAGAAAGATGCATAGTGGTGGTAAGCCCTTTAGAACAGGGTTCCTCAAACTTGGCGCTCCAGGTGTTCTTGGACTTCAATTCCCAAAAGCTTCTGGTAATTGAAGCCCAAGAACATTTGGAGAGCCAAGTTTGAGGGACCTTGCTCTAGAGCAGTGGTGGCGAACCTATGGCATGTGTGCCAGAGGTGGCACTCGGAGCCATCTCTGCGGGCACCCATACAGTCACCCTAGCACAGAGTTCACCCCGCCCCTCTGCCAAGCAGCCCAATGGGAGCACTTCCTCTCTCCTCCCAGCACAGAGTTCACCCCATCCCTATGCCCAACAGCCCAATGAAAGTGTTTCCTTCCTCCCCTGTTGCTGTGTTGGCATTTTGCGATTAAGTGGGTTTTGGGTTGCAGTTTGGGCACTCGGTCTCTAAAAAATTCACCATTATTGCTCTAGAGCCATGATGGTGAACCTTGGCACTCCCATTCGTGTGGATTCAGAGACTTGGAATTTTGAGAATTTAAGTTCAAGAACATCTGGAGTGCCAAGGTTTACCATCACTGCTCTAGAAGGAAGGGCCACCACAAAGAAAGCCCTCTTGACAGCTGTTGTCAGGGAAGTTCACACAAAAGAGGCCATTCTCAGCATGCGCAATGCTTTCCAGCCAGACCCTTAACAATGAAACAGAGATCAGTCTGAGCCAGGCATCTCAGGAAAACGAATTAGCAGCTATCAACAAACCTGAGGGCATGAGCTGTGCATCAATCCTGGATAGGTTCTAAACTGGATCTTGCTAGGGGTCACGATTGCCTTCAGCTTCTCAGATGTGAGGGCTCCAAAGCGTACTGGGATCATGGGGTCCATTTCCCCATGGCACTGAAGGATAGGGGTGTCTTTGTTCATGCTGTTATTTGCTGCCTGCAATGAGAAAACGGCGGTATGGTAAGAGTATTGAACTGTGAACAAGCAAAGAGAACTGAAAGACTGACCCTGGGCAACCTGGAAAATATGGCCCGCTGTAGGGCCACTAGAGAGAGAAGGCTCCACCAAACAGCCATCGCCCTGTTCATTAGGGTATGGGTATACTCTTCCTCAAGAACTGTGGTGGCTTAGTTGTTAAGATGCTGAACTTAATGACTGGAAGGGCGGCAGGTCAGCAGTTCGAGACCCAAGTGAGCCGCCTTGAGTTGCTTAGGTGAAAAAGGCGGTTATATAAATCCAATAAATAAATACATGACAGAGTACTGTACTTTGCATGCACTGTAAACCTATCAGTTTGAAAGCAAGAAATTGCAAGTCGATAAATAGGTACCACTTTGGTGAGAAGGTAAACAGCATTCTGTGCACTCCTGTGTCTAGGCATGCCTGCCACATGTCTACAGAAATGTCTGCAAATGCAGACAGGGTGAGCACAGTGGTGGGCATCAGCAGATTCGCACCAGTTTGCCAGAACTGGTAGCAGAAATTCTGGCTGGCCCCTCCCATCCAAGTTTTGAAATAAAGTAGTCCTAATTCGGGTTCAACGCAGGGTTTTCCCCCTTGGCCATGCCCACCATACCACACCCAAAGTAAGTATTTTTTAAAATCCCACCACCGGGTGGGCACTCTGGCTATAAACAGAGATGGGCACTGAACCCCAGAGTCAGATACGACTGGCTTCCGAGCAAGGGCAACCTATACTCCTCCCCAACCCCACACAATGGGATGATAATTCTGAGAGAAGAGTGGCTACGGTACCTGTGGGAAGGTCTTGTGCAGGGGGAGCCAGCAGCTGAGGGCCACAACACCAGCCAACTGATGTGGGCAAGTGAGCGCCGTGTAGAGGGAGAGTGCACCACCCTGGAGGACAACCGTGAGTATGGCATCAGGTTAGGAATGTGGCTGAAGACGAACTATCCATTGATGCAAGCACAAACAGGCTACTACGCACACAGCCCTCGTCGACTATCACCCTTTCCTCCCTTCCCCCACCTGTGCAGAAATGCAAGTTCCTTCCAGAGGTTCAAAAGGCACCACTTGTGCTAAATCTATGACATGCATAGATGCGCACATCCCTAGGGGAGCCCCCACAGCTGTGTATTAAAGGTAGCCCTCGAACTTGCAAAAGTGAAGCACTAGCAACTTGAGTACGTTATATGCAGACTTCAAAAAGTTGCTTATTTTGGCATAAAAACATTCTGAGAAAAAAAAGATAGAAGAAGGAATCAGGGAGGTAAGTAGAGATAAAGAAAGATGGAAAGAAGGAAGGAAGTAGAGATGAAGAAAGAAAAAATAGCTAGCTAGGGGAATGGTAATCCATGCCAATGGCCTTGTTCTGCCACTTTCCAGCTTTCAATATCTTATCAGATATCACACCAACATCTGCATGCAGATCACCCAGATGGTTAAAAGCCAGAAAGCTGTTTTCAAGTGGGTGGGTGGGAGCATGAAAGCAAAGCTACTCAGGATACCACATTCTCCACCAACAAGCCATGGCTTAAGACAGGGGTTCCCAACGTAAGGCCAGTGGGCTGGACGCAGCCCACAGCACCATTTCATGTGGGCCCCACCCCCTCTAAGGGCATTTGAGAAACAAAATGGCTGCCCCTTTGAAACTGTTGGGACAAAATGGCCACACCATCGTGCAGGCAGGGCAAAATGGCTGTCCAGACCTTGAAACTGATTGAAAAAGCATGACCCGGCCCCCGGCTTGAAAAGGTTGGGAACCCCTGGCTTAAGCATCCTTTCTGACTGTACAGTTCTAGGACTCTAAGCCATGTGAGACTCTCAGCTCTCCCTTGGCATGGCCTGCTTCTTCTGGTTCCCAACCTTTTTTTTACCATGCCCCATCTAAGAATCTCTAAAATCCTGATACCCCACCCCCCAATGACATATAATTATTATTCAAAAAGTGAACTCTTATTCACATAGAGTGGGGATTCCCAAACTAAGGCCCATGGACTGGATGCAGCCCATGGCACCCTTCCAAGAGCATTCGAGAGAAAAAATGGCAGCCCATTTGAAGCTGTTGGGACAAAACAGTTGCCCCATTGTGCAGGCAAGGCAAAAATTGCTGTCCAGCCTTCAAAGCTGACTGAGAGCATGACCCGGTCGCTGGCTTGAAAAGGTTGGGAACCGCTGACATAGAGGGAGCCTAAAAGGCCATTAACTTGGTCTAAACAAGATTCAAATTGCCCCCCTTAAAAATCAAATTGCCTCTCCTGTGGGGCATGTTGGGAACCACAGCTCTAAGTCTTCAGAAGACCCCATGGCTCAGCTGGCCTTTTACATGCAACAGAGATGCTTACCTGTGAAAAGCCTCCCAGGATGATACGGTTGGCTGGGATCCCGTTCTTTATTTCATGTTCAATTGCTGCTCTGACTGCAATAAAAAGAAGGAAACAAGTTCAAGGTGGCAGCACCACAGGCCTTGTGTTCTTGCTGCCAAATGTCATGTTGCGCGCACAATAAATCATAAAAGCAAGTCTGCTAGCACAGATTCACAGGGTTTTCCTCCGTTCCAAAATGCCAAGTGTTTAAGAGAGCCTCATATTTTCCTGTGCAAGGCCTGCAGGGGCAAAAGATCAAGGGGAAAGCAATAGCAATGCGCTATGGCAAGGGTGCCCAAACTACAGCCTGTGGGTCAGATCTGGCCCCGATGCCTATTCATCTGGCCCATGCCACCCTTGTCGCTCCCAGAAGCGGAAGTAAAATGCACTTGTGGTCAGATCTAGACCACAGGCCATAGTTTGGGCACCCCAGGTTTAAGCAGAGAAAATGGCAGCTTAAGATCTATCTCATCCTGTTGCAAAACAGATTGCAAGGCACATTTTAATTCTGCTTCTGGTGGGGGGAACCACGTGACCGGCCCATGGCCCATAAAGTTTGGGCACCCCTGCACTATAGGAAGGAGCATGGAGGAAATCATCTCAGGCCTTCCTTGTGCATCTAACGAACTTGGATATATCACATGAAAGCTTTAATGTGCCACAGGGTTTAATGTGAATTAAATCCAAAGTGCCACAGCACTCTGGGCTTGACTGTGGAATACTTCTTTCACTCTTCTTTCGTGTCTAGGTCAGACTTTAAAATGCCAAAACGAAGCCACCTTCTTGGCTTTGTAATTGGCCTAGATTAAGTCTTCATCGGTGCATATTTCCAATAGTAATTGGCAAACCAGCAAATGATCTGGATTCTGTGTCTCTCCACATTCACATAGTGTGTTGTTATCCACCAGTAGTCCCAATGCTGGTCTTGCATTTAGGGATTCCAACCTTCAGCCTATTCCGGGTCCTCCAAGTGATGTAGGGGAGGTTGAGTTCCTCCGCTATCTCCTCCTTTAATGTTATTCCTTGTCCTGTGAGCTCCTTCCTCCATCTTCTATTTTGGTTTTGCTGTTGCGTACCCTCAAGAGTGTTTGTTCTTGCCATAAAGCTCAATGGGATTTGTCCTGATTACACTGGAATCTTTTCAGAAATGAGCCCATGAAGATACAACCCTCAACCTATTCAGGGTCCTCCAAGTGCCTCAGCCATATCATCCTTTAATGCAGGGGTTCACAACCTTTTCAAGCCAGGGGCCGAGTCATGCTCTCTCAGTCAGCTTTGAGGGCCGGACAGCCATTTTGTCCTGCCTACACGATGGGAGCAGCCATTTTGTCCCAACAGCTTCAAAGGGGCTACCATTTTGTTTCTCAAATTCCCTTGGAGGGGTGAAGGGCCACATTAAATGGCTGTGTGCCGCATCCGCCCCACAGGCCTTAGGTTGGGAACCCCTGCTTTAATGTTATTCCCAGTAGATCCAGGGCTTGACTGGTGACCTCAAACCACTGCTGAATAGATTTCTAATACTGTACTTTACAACTAGGAGCCTTTTTGAGACAATACTGTTGAAGCTGGGAAAGAACTGATACACTCTTGAATGGGAAATCACAATGGTGCGCCTTAGTCAAGAACGGGATATATGGAAAGCTGATAACAGCCAATCCTCTGGGGTCTTTAGCTTGTCTAAAGCCTCTCAGATGTGGCTTCAGGCCACAGATTTCCCAATTCTCAGCCAGTCTCACCCATTTTGGAGTGTTAGGGTAAGACAACACACGGTGACGCAAGAAGACCCGCCTCCATATATCCAGAGCACATGGTGACCCTTCTGCACAATACTCCAAAACTATTCTCCAGAGCTGGAATGCAACAAGAAAAAGGATAGTCCAAAGCTGTTGAGCATCTGGAAAACGTGGTCTCCCTTCTCCACTTCCTTTCCACTGGATTCAATCCTCTTCTCTCTTTTTCTGCCAATATCAACTACTACTGTCGGCGTAGCTCAGGGACAAAACACAGATTTGCTGCCAGAGGAGGTGACAGGATCAGACCCCAGCAGGTAGGAATGGAGAAGATTCCTGTCTGAATCCATGGACTTCAGGGATAGTCAATACAGACCAGACAGAGGGAAACTTTGTCTACGTATTTTGGGCATTGTCTGCCAGAAGCCCCAAATAGCTCAAAGTAAGCAAGCGATTACAGGAGTTGTCTTCTTAAACACCTCCAGGGCTAAAGGTTCCCCACCCTGATGTAAACAGAACTGAGCTAAGCATCTGACTGACCCAGGCACAGGTGGGAACCAGACTTCTATAAGCCTGGGGTGGAGGGGTATTAAATTTCAAGACAATTCTCAGGGGGAACATTCCACAATTGGGTGGGTGGGGATAAAAACAAAATACTGTACCAGCATATTTTCACTAAAAGTCTTAGTTCCAGCAACTGAGTATTGGGAAGAGACACTTCTGACCATCTCCCTTGTTATAAAGGGGAATAAAGGGACAGATCATGTCCTGGATCAGCAACTGGCTAAGGGACAGGAAACAGAGGGTAGCACTAAACGGACACTTCTCCAAGTGGAGGGAAGTAAAGAGTGGGGTCCCCCAAAGTTCAGTACTGGGACCCCTGCTTTTCAACCTCTTCATAAATGATCTAGAAGTAGGAGTAAATAGGAAGTAGCCGAATTTGCTGACGACACTAAATTATACAGGGTAGTGAAAACTGTGAGAGATTGTGAGGAGCTCCAGAGGGATCTCTTGACACTGGGGAAGTGAGCAAAACAGTGGCAAATGAGCTTCAACACTAGTAAGTGCAGAGTGATGCACTTTGAGGCAAAAAAAAACAAATTACATTTATAAACTGATGGGGTCTGAACTCTCTGCGACAAACCAGGAAAGGGAACTTGGTATCCTGGTGGACAACTAAATAAAGGTGTCAACCCAGTGTGTCTCAGCAGTGAGAAAAGCAAACTCAATGCTAGGGATCATTAGGAAGGGTATAGAAAATAAGTCAGCAAGTGTCATTTTGCTTCTTTATAAATCTATGGTGAGGCCCCATCTGGAATACTGTGTACAGTTCTGGTTGCCATACCTCCAGAAGGATATTATGGAGCTGGAAAAAGTGCAGAGGAGGGCAACCAGAATGATTAGGGGACTGGAACACCTTCCTTACCATCTGAGGCTGCAATGGTTGGGCCTCTTCACTCTTGAGCAACGGCGTCTAAGAGGTGACCTGATTGAAGTTTATAAAATCATGCATGGTGTGGACAAAGTAGATAAGGAAACACTGTTTTCCCTATCGAATAACACTAGAACTAGGGGACACTCCACGAAACTTTTGGGTACTAGTTCTCAAACAAATAAGAGAAAGTACTTTTTCACCCAGAGGATTACTGGTCTATGGAACTCCCTTCGAGAAGAAGTGGTGACAGCTGTCAGTCTTGACAGCTTTAAGAAAGGATTAGACAAGCTTATGGATGACAAGGGTATCAATGGCTATAATCTATACCTATAAAATGGTGCGTTTACCATTGGAATGTGACAAAGGATGTTGCACCAGGCCCCACTAGCCCATAATGGGCCTCCGTTCACTCGCCCGAACCCGGTTCGCAGGTAACTGTCGGGTTGAAAATTTCAGCCAGGGGGCAAGAGCCCCCTGGACGCAAACAAAAAAACGGAACTTCAATTCCCAACGTTCCTTGCGCCGTGCCGCACCAGAGCCAATCAGGCGCAGCAAAAGGAACGTTTGGAAACGCGCCGCGGCCAATAAAAAAAAGCCACAGGAAAAAAACCGCTGCAGTAACCAAACACGCGCAGGCAAAACTACAAGCCCCACGTCCTGCGCACTATTAGCACACAGAACGCTGAGGCAACCGGCGCGCGAAAAATAAAATAAAAAAACACCCCCGCCGCCGCTGCCCTTACTTTCAACGGGCCAGGTATCAAGCCTGGCCCATGAAAAAAAAGGAGAACACCCCCCCCCCATGCCCTTTTCTCTGCACGGGCCAGGCTTCGAGCCTGGCCCATGAAAAAAAAGACACCCCCCCCCAAAAAAAGTACACACCAAAACAGTCAAAAACAGTCACAAAAGCAGTCAAAACGAAACACAAAAACATCAAAAAAATCACCACAAAAACATCACAACGACCCCCCCAAAAAAACCAACCCCCCCCTGCAAAAACAAAACAAAACAGGGAGCTTACCAAGAGATGTCTTCATTCCATGACGACCGGAACTCAACTGAGAAAATGAAGAGAATACTCACCGGAAGCGACACCCAGAGGACAGAAGAGAAAAATTGTAGAGAGGAAGAAAAGCTCATCACCCCCACCCAGAGGCCAAAAGAGAAAAAACATTCAAAAATATTGAAACTATTAAGATTAATTCCCAGATTAATCCAAAAAGTTATCAAAACATTCAAAAATATTCACACTAATCTCAAAAAAACCAAAAAAAAAACAGAAATCACTTTTCACTCAAAAAAACCAAAAACAAAAAACAAAAATTTAAAAATGTGTACAAATAAAGATTTTAAAAAACAAAATTAAATTTAAAATTTAAAAAATTAATTTACATTAAATAAATTAAAATAAAATAAAATTTGCATAAACATAAAACAAAAACCTTCCAAAAACAATTTAAAGAGCCCGGCACTGAGGAAGCCGTCGCACAAAAAATAAAAATAAAACACACACTGGGAGCACAAGTCCGCCGCAGGCAGACGCAGCGCCTCAAAGCCACAAAATCAAAAAACCTTTCAACACCAGTTAAAACAGCCCAGCACCATTGGTTCAAGGGGAAAAAAATGAAACCCTTTACTATCCAACACAATTTTGCAAAGCCCGGCACCACCGGGCAAAATATGCTAGTTATGGATATAATTAAGGACAACCTCCAGGTTGGAGAGAAAGGCAGGATACCTCTCAATGCCATGTCCAGAGAATCCTAAGCAGGTGAAGGCATCTGTGTGGGAATACCCTGAAGCAAATGGTGAGCCACTGTGTGAGACAGAATGCTGGACTGGATGGGCTGTGGCCTGTTCCAGCAAGGCTGTTCTTATGTTCTTATGGTTTTACTTTCTGGGTTTAGAGGCGGGTCTTCTCAGGTCAGTTCTAGGAAAAGAACCCAAGTGTCTCTGGTAAAAGTCGCCCTTACTTGAAAGCCAGTCAACTCTAGAGCTTGGTGCTCATCTCTGTTTATAGCCAAAGAGCCAGAGCTGTATGTGTTTGTAGATATTTCCGTGGACACATGGCAGGCATGTACGGAATGTTGTTTAGCTTCCCACCGAAGTGGTCCCTATTTATCTACTTGCAATTTCTTGCTTTCAAACTGCTAAGTTGGCAGGAGCTGGGTCAGAGACGGAAGCTCACTCTGTTGTGCGGCACTCAGGTCTCGAACTGCTGATCTGCTGACCTTCCAGTCGTCAAGTCCAGCATTTTAGCCACTAAGCCACCACAGTCCTACCTACTGTCCCTACCTCATTTCTAAAAGCCAGCAATTAGAATTCAAAGGAAATGTTGGCTAACACCAACAGGCAAACTTTTCTTACTGTTGTCAGCTGCTCTTTTGATTCCAGCTTCATCCTCTGGCGCTTCTGGACTCAAGCCCATCAGATCAAACCTAGAAGATGGGAGGGAAGGTGAAGTTAGTTCACTGGCCTTTCTAGGACTAAACCGGGCAATATGGGAAGCAAGAGCAGGGCAAAGGTTTTACATCAGAGCAGCAGTTTAGTGCACTGAACTAAATGCTGATATATGGACGCTTCCTAGGAGACATTTAAAGAAGGTCCAGCAGCACTACGAAGAAAGATTTTCCACTTTCCACCACCTTCGGTATCCCCTTGGGCACATAGTGATTCCCAGATATTCTTTCTTCTAAGTCAGAGGTGCCCAGACTATAGCCTGTTGGCCGGATCTGGCCCATGAAGCCCACGTTGCTCCCGGAAGTGGAAGTAAAATGGACATTTTACTTCCGCTGCCGGGAGCAACAAGAGCTTCATGGGCTGGGTGAATTGGTGTCAGGGGCCGGATCCAGCCCACAGGCTGTAGTGACCAGCCGGTGGTCCAAAAAGTTTGGGCACCCCTGTTCTAAGTTTTCAAAGGAAGAATAGCAGCCTTCTTTCCTTCTCCCTTTTTATGGAACAAATCCATGTCACTGTATAGAAAAGCAACCAGAACCAGGGGCCAGGTTATAAATTTTGCAGAAATAACTTAAAACAAAACCTGTGGACCCACCAAGATTATTTAAAGCCAATCCCAAAACTGGGGGTTGAGAGATCTGGGTCAGACACACTTGGTTAGCAGGCGCAATCAGTAATCACTCCAGACCAAATTGGCTTACTGGTGGCTTTATGGTAAATTGGACTACACTCTTTACACCCAGGATCATGGACCATTTTATTTCAAACAAGCTGTTAAGACTAGGTTGACGCAATTTAAAAAGCAGAGCCTCTGGCCAGGAATAAATAGAACAAACATCCTCTGAAACATGTTCAACCCAAATATTCATCTGCTACTGGGCAGCCCCTGAAGGTTTCATCAGGTCTGGTAAGATTCTTCACAACTGATTTCTTTTCCCTTTCTATTTCTCCCCCCACCCCACCCCGCGCATTATCTTTCTCCCTCATTCATGGTAAAGATAAAGGGTGAAGGTCTCCCTTGCTCAAAAGCCAGCATCTAGGGTGCAGGGCTCATCGCTGTTTACAGCCAAAGAGCCAGCACTGTCTGCAATTGCAGATGCTTCCATGGTCATGTGGCAGGCATGAGTAGATGCTGAAGCGGACAGAATACTGTTACCTTTCTTGCCAAAGTGGTACCTATTTATTGACCTGCAATTTCTTTGTTTTTGAAGTGCTAGGTTGGCAGGAGCTGGGACAAAGATGGGAGCTCACTCCATCACGCAGCACTCGGGTCTCAAGATGCCAATCGTCAAGCTCAGTGTCTTAACCACTAAGCCACCATTGTCTTCTTCATTCATGGTAGTTACCTTAAAAACATTAGCTATCCTCTTTTTCCTTTTCTTTATTCCAGTTTCATATGGAGGTAGATAGGACAACCAGTGAGAGATAGTTGACAGAATGTTGGTGCAGGAGATTTTGGTTCAAATCCCTGCCTGACCATGGGAACTCACTGTGGGCTGGAAATGGTAAACCACTCTCTAACCTTCTCATAGACCTCTAAAGCAGGGGTTCCCAACCTACAGCCTGAGGGCCAGACCTGGCCCGCAACACCATTCCATCCGACTTGTCACCGCCCCCGGAAGTGGGCACGTTTTACGTCAGCAGTAAGATGCGCCCATGGCTGTTGTAAATGCGGAGGTGGGCACATTTACGACATTTAAATGCACCTGCTTCTGGGGGGCATGGTCCAGCCCCACAGCATAAAAGGTTGGCCACCCCTGCTCTAAAGCCTTGCTTGGTTTGTTATACCGTATATACTCAAGTATAAGTTGAGTTTTTCAGCCCCCCACATGAGGTCCTAAAAGGTGACTCAACTTATACACGGGTCAATGACCACGAGGGTCCCAAAACTGCATTGGATTTGGTGCAATTTGGCACCTTAAAAGTAGCTTCGGCTTCTGGGGAGGGGGGAAAAACATATAAGAGCATTGAAAATTAATTTCTTCTATTCTGAAGCTTTTGTTTTTTGTTTTCAACGCATTTCTATTGGAAACAAAACTTGTGCGTACAAAGAAAGGATTTCACTTACCTTCGTGTCATGTCTTTGCTCCATGCAGTGGCCAAGATGGGCGGGGAAAGCCATGCTTCTTGCTCACAGGGAGAGCAAGAGGCTAGGCTAGAGCAACACTTCCTGCCTCAGTGCAATTGACCTGCCCACTTCCTCTGCAGCGCCACCACTGGTTGTGTGGTGCAAATACAGTAAAAATGCACTAAACTAATTAATTTTACTGTATTTTCATGTATTTTAATTATTGAAACTCACTAGCAGCTGCTGCATTTTCCACCCCCGACTTATACTCAAGCCAACCTATTTTCCTAGTTTTAGAGGTCCAAATTAAGTACCTCGACTTTCATTCGGGACGACTTATACTTTAGTATATATGGTAAATCAGAAGCTACATGAAGGCACATAACAAGGACATGGACTGAGACACAGGTGACAGTAGCAGGTCAGGGTGACGCATCTTACCTGCTGGCAATGGTTTATTTTGTTTTATACTAACCAGGATGGCATGACCATCTTCATGTTAAGGGTGACAGGGATCCGGGGCCTGAGGAGGGGAAAAAAGGGGAGCAAATCAATGTAATGCAGAAAGAAAGGAGCCATGAGGTTGCTAACCAACCTAAGACATCTGCACTTACCAGAGACATCAATGGGGAAAAATGATTTCTTCTTCATTGATAAAATGCAGGCACAAAAACCAGAACTGTAAACTCTACTGTCCTACATATGCACAAATATGGAATATACACCACAGTGTGGGCAAGTTATTTTTTGAAAGAGGCAAAGAAGAATTTCAGGATCCAGAATCAGCCAACAAAGCCGCTAAGACAGTGATGGCCAATCTTGCACTCCAGATGTTCTTGAACTTCAATTCCCAGAAGTCCTGATCTACAGGAGTGTTGACTTGTGCTTCTGGGAATTGAAGTCCAAGAACAGCTGGAGTGTCAAGGTTGGCCATCACTGCACTAGGACATTACCAGTCTTGCAATGCTGAAGCGTACAGGCATGTACGTATATACTGCTAATAGCTGTTAAAGCTACCTCTCTTCACCTTTGCACCAGATCCAAGATGGGCTAGATTAGATTAAAAACACACTTTTCGTCGTGGATCAAAGGTTATTTGGTAGGATTACCTAGCACAGCGTTTCCCAAAATATGTTCTGCAGAACAATGATGGACTTCAATTCCCAGAAGCCTAAGTCAGTACATTGGCTACTGGGAGTCTTCTGGGAATTGAAGTCCAAAAACCAAAGGCTGGGAAACACTAACCTAGCAAACCTTCTAGGGACTTGGATGTCTGCAGACTCAGCTTGATCTTGCTGCTTTTGCTGGCAAGGTTGTGGAGAAATGGCAACCATTGCTTCTGGCAAAGGAGGCTCAGCCACTGCCACTCATCAATGTAGGCTTAGCACTAGGGACGTGGCTGTCAGAGAGCCAAGTTAGAGAACTAACATCAAGTTGCTCCAGTTTGTACAGAACCTGCCTTATCAGTAGATGTGTCTGCCACTGATGGTAAAGAGGCATGATTATAGATATGATGTAGAACAGTATAAATAAGGCTCCTTTCATGTCCCCAAGAGCTAGGGCAGAGATGGGCAGTCAAGCCATCATGCAGCACCCAGGTCTCAAACTGCTGACTTGCCAGCCATGTTGGGGGTTAGTTAGTATGATCTCCTTCCAGCTACAGAGTTATAAAAACAGGGATTCAGAGATGTTACAACTGGGCAGCCAAGAGTTAAACCACTGCCGCCCCTAAAATATAGATTATTCTGGAATGCAGGAGTGTCCTCCAATTTTGAGAAAGCAATGGAGCTGGTTCAGGACAACAATGAAAAGCACGGAAAAGTTGCTGACATTCTGCCCCAGTAACAAAAACAAAAGCAGACTAACAAAAGGCCAGACATGACTCTCAATAGGCATCTATCACAGCCCGGTTCTACTGATGCCATCTGTACTGTACAGTGCCTGAAGCAATGAAGCCTTTGGTAATGACTGACTGGGCTGATGAATGAGTCTAAGAGTCCTGATCCCATCAGACTAAAGGCTTAGGTCATGGGTTCCCAACCTTTTCAAGCCAGGTGCCGGGTCATACTCTCTGTCAGCTTAGAGGGCTGGACAGCCATTTTGCTTCAAAGGACAGCCATTTTGTTTCTCAAATGCTCTTGGAGGGGTGTGGAGGCACATGAAATGGCACCATGGGCCGGATCCAGCCCACGGGTCTTTGGTTGGGATCCCCTGGCTTAGGTGATCCAGGAACTTGTGGCAAACAGAGGCTGGCCAGATATCTTTTGTGAACCTGCAAGTAGGGATAGTTAGAAAGATAAAAGGGGTAGCAAGATGCTTGAAAAGAATAACAGAGCAAGGAAGGTAGCAAGCTGGGAAACTGAAATCACAAATGAAAGGTAACTGAAGGTTTAAGAAAAATAACAGATGAATAATGAGAAACTCACTGGGCACACATTTTACATATTTTAACCATGAGCCTGTGTGTTGCCCCCAGGCTTCTACTATCTCTATAACCTGAACGTTTGGGGCTAGGGGAAAACTTCACTCACCAAACTGACATCCATGACCTGCACACAATCCTTTTAGAAATAAACCATGTATGGTTTGGCAACCCATCTTTTAAAACCTGAAACTGTTCAAGCTGGCTGATATAGTGGCAGCACAATTTAGAAATGCCCTCCACAATAAGATAAACAGGTTACACCCTACTCCATATCTGAGATTCAGGATCCATGGTTTCACTTATCTATGGGTCTAAAAATATTCAAAGAAAAATATAATATACAGTGGAACCCTGATTTACGAATTTAATCAATTCCTTGGGATGACTCGTATTATGAAAAAATCATGTCAAAGTTCAGTTTCCCGTAGGTGGCATTGGTGGTGTTATTATTATTATTATTATTTCTCCGGGTGACTCACAACAGTACACAATAGACAATAAAATCACAATAAAAACACTTGCAATAAAATACCGATCATCCAGGTACAAAAGTTCAAAAATGGCCACAGACAGTCCAGGGGCTGGGCTGGTCAGGGGGGCGATGTCTGGTCCCCACCCCAACAGCCAAGTCCCGGCACCAGAACAGAACAACTCTCGCCATGGGTGTGGCCCAGAGTCGCAGCGGTGTTTCTGCCTCCCGGAGCGGTGGCTCTTCAACCCCGGACATGGGTGTGGCCCGAGGTTGCGGCGGCGTTCCTGCCACCCGGAGCGGCATCTCTTCTACCCCGGCCATGGGCATGCATTGAATTCCAAACAATCCGTTCTGGAGGTCAGAAAAAAGCCATTTTTTCCGACTGCTTTGGCAGCCTCCACCACTTCCTAAGCCAATGGGAGGGAATTCAGAGCATATTCGCTCCATTTTTTGAATTTTCCATAATGTTTTTACCACGTTTTGGCAACTAAAAAGCGGTGATTTGGCATTTATTTCTATGGTGCAATACCAGAACTGGCCACTAGAGACCACTGTCTGCAATGTAAAACAGGGCTGGCTGTTATCTGCGGTTTCAGGTATCTGCTGGATTACATTGTCTCTGCATGTTGTTCCTATTAAGTCTTTTGAAAACATTTAGGCTTCAACTTTTCCAAAGGATACTGTTTTATGTATTTTGTTTAAACACTGTTTGTGTCTATTCCTCTACCATAGAGAGAAGACTGATAGAGAAATATTCTCAATATAATAAAGCCTGGATTCAAACCTAGTACAAAGACAGTACTTACGCATGAGGGCAGATGTATTTCACATAAGGGAGACGGATGGAGGACAGGGCCTCAGCCCAGCTGTGCCTGCAATGTGAAAAAAAAAGAAAAGATCAGCATTGGGCTTTCTTGTCAGGCAAAGGAATGCGGTCAGGAGAGGGAGCCATTCCTATTTGTCTGGCTGGCCCTTCTCTCTCCTTACCCACCAGACAGGAAAGCCATTCCAACTGCCAATGCTGGGCTCAGAAAGTTGGGTTTCACCTACCAGTGATAACTTTGGTTCTTCGAGTATATAGTTTGTGAATACACACTATTGGGTTATGCGCCTGCGCAGAACATCGAACGGAAGCTTCAAAGCTGATTGGTTAATAGTTTTGGCAGTAAGACCGCCCACCCTTAGGCGCCAGTTTGCCATTTTACCTCAGTTCCATACTTAAGCCTAGCACAGGATAAACCAAATGATCTCATTCGTGCTGCTCAAGAGGGGAGGCAGGGTGGGTAGTGTGTATTCACAAACTATATACTCGAAGAACGAAGGTTATCACTGATAAGTGAAACCCAACTTTCTCCTTCGTATAGTTTGTGAATCCCCACTATTGGGAGATTAGCAAGCTCACACTTACGTGGTCGGTGGGCAGTTGGATGAGATGAATCCAGGATGAAATACGTCAGTCAGGTAGGATGGACCCTCAAGGGCGAGGTGCCGGAGCCCTCTGGCAAGGACGACACGACCAAGTCTGGCGTCCGCAGTGGCTCTGGTGTCCATCCTGTAGTGTTGGACAAATGTGGAAGGCCTGGACCAGGTGGCAGCCTTACAAATGTCCTCAAGCAGGGTGCCCTCCAAAAAAGGCAGTGGAGGTAGCAACCGCCCTTGTAGAATGTGCCCTGACATGTGGAGGAGGTGGCAACGAGGCAGCCTCGTAGGCCAGGTAGGTGGTTGATGTAATCCATTTGGAGAACCTCTGGGACGAGATGGGTTCGCCTTTGGACTTTCCCCCATAGGCAACAAACAGACGCTGTGACTTACGGAACTCACGGGTCCTGCTGGTGTAAAACAATAAAGCTCGTTTCACATCAAGCGTGTGCCAAGTCCTTTCTTGAGTGTTGCTGGGGTTTTGAAAGAAAGTTGCTAGAGATATAGTCTGAGCCATGTGAAATTGAGAGACTACCTTTGGTATGAAGGCGAAGTCGGCATGGAGCACTACACGGTCATTGTAGAATTTGATAAACGGGGCATCCGCCCGCAAAGCAACCAGCTCACCAGCTCGTCTAGCAGACGTGATAGCCCCAAGAAATGCAGTCTTCCAGGTGAGGAGACAGACGTCCGTAGTAGCCATCAGCTCAAAGAGAGTCCTAGTGAGGGCATTCAAGACTGTAGATAGACCATTGCGCGGTCGGAGTCTTAACCGGAGGAAAAGCGTTTCGCAGACCCTTGAGGAAACGCTTCACCGTTTGGTCGTGGAAGGCACCAGAAACAGGTGATCCAGCTGGAGAGTGGGCTACTACTGCTGCCAGATGGACCCTGATGGAGGTAATGCTGAGACCTGACTCAGCCAAATGGAGGAGGTAAGCCATGCAGACCAACGTTGAATGGTGGCACCTGTTAAGTATCCAGGAAGGCACAAAATCGCCTGTACTTGGAGGCATAGGACTTCCTCGTAGAGGGACACCTTGCTAGTTCCAAGATCCTGGACAGTCTGGGATTATCCTCCACGCAGTGAGGTGGAGACTGGGCAGGTCCGAATGGTGAAGTTGCCCTTGCTCCATTTGTAGGGTTGACGTGGCCATGCTGGAGCAATGAGAATACCATTCGCCCGTTGCTGGTACATCCTGGTGAGGACCTTCTGAACCAGAGGAAACGGGGGAAAGGAGTAAAGGTAGTCCTGGTCCCACCGTTTCATGAAGGCGTCGCCCTCGGAATGCAGTCCGATGCCCGCCCTGGAGCAGTACCTGGGACACTTGTGGTTGGACTCTGATGCAAAGAGGTCGATGCTCGGGGTCCCCCACAACTTGCAAAGGGAGTGAAATACCCTGCTGTCCAGTTCCCACTCGTAGGTCATCAAGGTGAGACGACTCAGGTGGTCGGCCAGCACATTCAGTTTGCCCTGGATGTGGACTCCAATTGGAAAGATGTGTCTCTCGAGATACCATTCCCAAAGTTGCACCGCCAGATACAGCAACATGGTGGATCTTGTCCCTCCTTGCTTGTTCAGGTACGCAATCGCGGTGGTATTGTCTGATGCTATTTGACTGCCTTGCCACATAGCAAAGTCTCGTAGGACCGCATGGCCTTCCATATGGCCAGCAACTCCAGGTAGTTGATGTGGTGGACGATCTCATGCAGAGAACAAGTGTTGTTGACCGTTAGAGTCCTGCAAGCGGCACCCCAGCCGAGGTTGCTCGCATCGGTCAGAACTTGGAGAGACAGCTGTGGAGCGTAGAGGTTTTTCCCCATAGCCACGCCAGCTGGTCCAACCAGTTCCGGAGAGGGAAGCAACCGTTTGGACTGACTCTCCGTGAGCGGATTGAATTCATGGAGAAGCCACGATTGTAGGGACCGGAACTTCAATCTGGCGTGAGGATTCACTGCCATGGTTGAAGCCATCAAACCCAGGAGTCGTTGAGCCTTCTTTGCTCTGATGAAAGGTTTGGTCCTGAAGTTGCTTACTACCTGTGCAATGTCCAGTAAGCATTTGTGTGGGGCAAAGGCCCTGAGTGCCAGCGAGTCCAGAACTGCTCCGATGTACTCCACTCGCTGTGAAGGTTCCAAAATTGATTTGGCAAAGTTGATCCTGAGGCCAAGACTCTCCATGAGATGGATGGTGTACTCCGTGTCCCGAATGGCGGATAATCTGGTGGGGGAGACTATCAGCCAGTCGTCGATGTACGTGAAGACCCTGATCCCCTTTTGTCGGATGAAGGCAGCAACCGGAGCCATGTATTTGGTGAAGACTCTCGGTGCTGTGGCCAAACAGTAGGCAATGGTATTGGTACACAAAGTCACCTATCCTGAAATGAAGGAACTGTCTGCGCTCCTCGAGGATGCTGATGTGAAAGTAAGCATCCTTGAGGTCTATAACGATGAACCAGTCCCGTTTGTTGATGAGGGGATGGATGGTCTGGAGAGTCACCATCCGGAACTTCCTGTTGTGGATGCCTTTGTTGAGGCAACGCAAGTCCAGAATCGGACAGAGGCCTCCGTCTTTCTTCTGGACAACGAAATACCTCGAGTAGAAACCGTTGTCCCAATCGGTCGGTGGTACCAGCTCAATGGGCCCCTTGGAGAGAAGAGTTGTAACTTCCTCTTCCAGATGGAGAGACGAGGTGGTAAAACGGTATTTTCCTACCCGAGGCATCCGGTCGAACTCAATGGCGTAACCAGTGGACAAGATCTTCAAGACCCACTGGTCGCTCGTGACATCGGACCACACCTGGAGGAAGTTCCGGAGGGGGAGGTACGGGAGTTGGAGTGATAGAGTCTTGGCCTGGGGGAAGTCAAATGCGAGACTTTGATTTGCCGTCCCTGCGTTTGCTTTGTCCATACGGTTGAAATCGTTGCTTGCCATGTTGTCGCCTAGGGCGATAAAACCCGGCCTTGGACTGTTCAGCAGGTGTACCTTGTTGCTGCTGTGGGTTGCCACGGTACCAGTTGGTAAAGGGCTGAAACCTCAGTTTCGTGGGCTGTGAAGGAGTGGTGAGGCCCAAGAATTTTGCCGTCGAGTTTGTCTGGCGCAACTCATTGAGCACTTTGTCTGCATCTTGGCCAAACAAATCCTGGCCATCAAACGGAATCTCTTCGATCAACTTTTTCATGGAGTCGTCGAGAGTAGTGCCCCTAAGCCAAGCATGTCTTTGTAGAAGGATGGCAGAGGACATATTCTTGGCCGCATAGTCGTTTATGTGCCGGGCAGTCCGCATCTGCTGTTCAGCCAGAAAATCGCCCTCCTCGCTCAGGGAGTCGAGTTCCTTCTGGAGGTCAGGTGGAAGCTTAGCAGCGAGAGTTTTGGCCTGCTCCCATAGGTGCGATTGGTAAAAGCCCATGGCGGCTGAGTAGTTCGCTGACCTGAGGAAAAGAGAACCGGTGGCGTAAAATTTACGGCCCACCGCGTCAAGTTTCTTTCCCTCTGGAGTGGATGGTACTGGAAACCCGCTGACGGCTGTCTTGTGCTAGAACGCCTTTACCACCAAAGAATTTGGTAAAGGGTGAGCTTGGAGAAACTCGACCTCCTCGTCCAGGACTCGGTACATCCCATCGAGCCTGCACGAAATGGAGTGTGCCAAAACGGGCTTCTTCCAAGTGGCCTTTGCAGATGTCAACATGGAAAGGAGCATTGTGATGTGGACAGGTCAGATGGCCTTCGTGTCCAACTTGGCCGTCATCTGGTCCTCACCTTCCAGTGGCGGCTGGTCGACCCGTAAATTGAGAGCAGTTCCCAAATGGGTGAGCATAGCCGTGAGGGATCTTTGGTCGTCTCCTCTCGGCAGACCAACCGCACCAATCACTTGGTCGGGCATCCTGTCCGTGTCCACAACCCCCTCCTCCTCCGAAGACAAGCTGGAATCATCGGAGGATGAGGGGGACTATCGCAGCCACATCGGGACCGCGCCAGTACGGCCTGGGCAGGTCGACGTGCTTGGACTGTGCCAATCCGTTATGGCCGGGCCAGCCGAGCGACTGCTCGACCCTCGAGAGTGTGGTGGAGCGACAGCAGGGCCAGAATACCTGGGGCATGCAGTGGTCGGTACAGGAGCCTCAGAGGCCACAGGAATGGTGGTCTTAAACTGTTTGGCAAAAGATTTTGCCATGGCCTCAAACATCGTCTTGAAGAGGTCTATCTGGCCAGCAGTGACCGTAGCCATGGGCGACGAAACGGTGGGAGGCGAAAGGGTGGGAGGAATGATGGGCGACGAAATTGTAGCCGAAACGGTGGGTGCCAGAAGGTCTATTGTAGGAGTACGTGGCCTGGAAGACACGGAGACTTGCCGTGTGACGGAACGGCCCCTCTTACCAGCCGGTGATGCAGAAGAAGAGGGAAGCAAGGGGCGAGCTGGAGCACCAGCCCTGTGGCCCTTGTTAGAAGAATCTGATGAAGAACGGCCACCCCAAGCAGAAGATCCCGGAGAGGAACATCTCGTGATGGAGAAAGGCGGTGAAGGCCGAGGAGAGGTCAGAGGAGTAGGTGGTAAAGAACGACGTACCTCTGACCTATGCTTCTCTTTTTTCTCCCCGTTCTTGTCCTTCTTCTTCTTGTGAACGAGAAGCGAGGAAGAAGAAGGCTTGAGGGCCCGGTCAGGCGGAGGAGCACTCACAGAGGCAGAAGTAGAAAGAGCAGCGGTAGGAGCCAGGGCGAGCTCCATCAGGTGCGCCTTCAGTCTGTTGCTCCGGTTCTGGACCGCCAGATGGGTGAAAACAGACTGTGTCCATCAGAAGCCGGGAACTTCTTCAGGCAAGAAGTACACTGTTTAAAAGCCGCAGAGGCCATGAAAAAATTCTTCTCCAGAGAAGTAAGAAAACATGGAACGTTCGAGAATAATGCCCCAAAGGGCCGGCCTACCGCCACCCCCCTTGAGGGGGGAAACGGTGACCTGAGCGAACAGTAGCTGAGTCCCGCAAGAGAAACAGCACTGGGGTGGCAATCCTGCCCGGGGGACAAAATCGCCGTAAATTTTTTTTGTTTAAAAGAGGTCTTTTCTGAGGAATCGACAGAAAAATTGAGGAAGCTCTCAATGATCGTCCTGCTTTTGAGGCGGAAAGAAGAGAACTGAGGTAAAATTGCGAACTGGCGCCTAAGGGTGGGCAGTACGGTGGGCGGTCTTACTGCCAACTTTTAACCAATCGGCTTTGAAGCTTCCGATCAATGTTCTGCGCAGGCACATAACCCAATAGTGGGGATTGACAAACTATACGAAGGAGAACCTTGCTTAAAGAAGAATTAAGGAATGCTTATGTCTGGCCAGGTTATCCTGCTATGGTAACAGAATAGACCAGGGGTTCCCAAACATTTAAGCCATGCGCTGGGTCATGCTCTCTGTCAGCTTCGAAGGCCGGATGGCTATTTTGCCCTGCCTGCATGATTGGGGTGGCCATTTTGTACCAAGAGATTCAAAGGGGGTGGCCATTTCATTTCTAGAATGCTTCTGGGGGCGGCCACATGAAATGACACTACAGGCCAGATCTGGCCCACAGGCCTTAGGTTGGGAACCCCTGAAGTAGACCATACTACCAGTGACTCAACACCGAGTGTCAGGTGATGGTGAACTAACCTGATCACCATGGACTAATGGTCTTGGGTAATGAAGCCCATTGGGAAGGAGGATGGCCCCCAAGTAGATTAAATCCCACTTGAATCCCTCTTGATGGAGGGCAGAAGCTTCATCAATACTGGCCTGTGGCAGAGGAGGACTTTGTGTGCCAAAAGGGCTCAGGACCAGAAAGTGACTTGCGGAACTGGGTCAGTGGTGGTACGGAGGTCATGCTGCAATGCAGAAGGCAGATGAAAGGCCACTGCATTATATTCTCAGGACAGTCTTCATGTCTGATCGCCATGAGGATTGCCAATATTCGGATTCGGATATGGCAGAAGAGTAATCCTAAAAGGTAGGACAGTACAGTATTGTCCTCAGATTCATGCAGCATTCAAACCTGTGCCTTTCAAATCATCAAGGAATGTAGAATATACAAGTCATAGGATTTTTGGAAGTGATCTGTGCTGTATATTATGCTCTGCCTGCACAGTGCTATTGCATAGGTTCCTGTCCCCGTTTGAACATTGCTTCCTCTAATTGAGAACTCTGGCTAAGCTGATTCAGCTGCCCACAAATCTGATTTAGCCTGCTTTTCTAAAGGAGACATCAAACCATTCAGATGAATGCAACTACTGTATCTCAGTTTCAATTCTGCAAAACGTGGAATGTATATGTGCAAAGTTTAATAGTGCAGCAGTAGTGCAGTACACAGAGCCTCCTCAAAGACTGTGGTATTTTTTGAACCACAATCGGGTGTACCCTGGTAACGGCCACCTTGTGTTACCGGCTAATCTTTTTCACACTAGGTCAGGCAAATGGAACTGCAGAATGAACTCACCAAAAGCTGCCTTCATTTTTGCAGTTTCATGTCTGGCCTATACATGGAAGAAGTAGTAGTAGTAGTACAGCATACGTTGTTGGGTTTTTTTGGTGAGAAATTCCAGATTCAATTTGCAACCCCTCCATGTAGCACCTGGAAAGACCCTTGACCCTGAAGAATTGCTGCTACTGAAAGTAAGCCAGATGTGGACATCTTCATCTCTCCAAATGTTCTGGGTTGTTCTACTACCTCTGTTTTATCTAAACTGATGACACAACTCCACATTATCTGGAGGGTCACTGCTGCTCCTGGAACTAGCTAAGGGGCTGCAGTGGCTTAGTGGTTGAGAAGCTTGCCTTGTTAGCTGGAAAGCTGGCAAGTCAGCAGTTCGAGACCTGGGTACTGCATGACAGTTTGAGTGCCCATCTCTGTCCCAGCTCTTGCCAACCTAGCAGTTCAAAAGCAAGAAATTGCAAGTAGATAAATAGGGACCAGTCTGGTGTGAAAAGCTCTTGGGAGACATGAAAGGAGCCTCATTCGGGCATCCCGTGAGTGCAGTTTCTCTTCCCCTTTGGTGGCTAAGAGATCAGCTTTCATAACCTTCTGGGCAAGAACAAGAGCACCAGTCTTCTTCTGATATAGACTGTGGGAGTGAAGATGGACCTTCCTCTAACTTTCTGCCAACTACCAGTCTCAGAGCTTCAGATGACTCAGACATGGCCTCCTTTTCTCCCAAAATACTCACCCTGTGTCTCCAAGCCCATGTAAAAAAATGACCTGTAAAATGAATCAGAAAATAAACACGTTGACTGGGACAAAAAGTAACAAACAGCTGTCTTAGCACATAAGGAAGCATCCTGTGAGGCCAATCAGTTGCAAAAGTAAATAAATGAGTAAAATAAAAGCAGACCATGTTGTAGGAGAAAAGCAAGAGAAGTGCAAGCTAAGGTGAGGAGGAAAGGTTGAAAACACAGAATGTTTATGCCCTAGTTCAGTGATGGTGAACCTTGGCACTGCAGCTGTTCTTGAACTTCAATTCCCAGAAGCCCAAGTCTCTGTGAAACCACACAAATGGGTTTACTGCGCGTACACACAGTAAGATCATTTGTGTGGATTCACAGAGACTCGGGGGGGGGGGCTGTGGTGGCTCAGTGGTTAAGAAAATCACCTTGTTAGCCAGAAGGCTGCCAAGTCAGCAGTTCAAGACCCAGGTACTGCATGACGGATTGAGCACCCATCTCTGTCTTGGGGACATGAAAGGAGCTTCATTTTGGCGTTCCCTGAGAAATCTTTTCAACCCAGAATAATTTCTGACCCAAAATTATTATTATTGTTATTACAGAGACCTGAGCTTCTGGAAATTGAAGTCCAAGAACACCTGGAGTGCCAAGGTTCGCTATCACAGCCCTAGTTGTAACCAGGCTCTGAAGGGAAATAAAACACTGGAATAGGACTTGTTAAATCAGTATGAATAGGTCTTCCTTGGGAAACTGGAGAGCAAGCACAGATTGTGAATTAAGCCACTTTATCCTTCACAAAAGGAGCATGAAATCCCCTCACCTGGATTTTGTATGCCAAAGCCAAGACCAGATAGCAATAACCTTGACCCAGAAGTTACTATCTGTGAGTTAATCTGTTGAGCATTTCCTCCCCCTGCCCACCCTGCATTTAACTACAAGGTAAAGTGTATGATAACACTTTTTGTGTGATAAATGCATCTCTCAGCCCTTCTGCCATACAGACGTTGAGGTCTACAAGGTTCAGCAGAGATGCAAACTCTATTGACTGACATTGACAGAAGCACAGAATTTTTGCTTCCTGAAATCTGTTTCTGTTTTCAAAGAAAACAAGTTTCTACACTAGTGTTTTCCAACCTTTGGTTTTGGGACGTCAATTCCCAGAAGCCTAAGCCAATTCTCCAAAGCACTGATCAGCCAATATCCTGACTTAGGTTTCTGGGAATTGGAAGTTCCCCTGTGGGGCGTGTGCCCCACATTAGGAACCACAGATCTAGAGACTTATGACTGTGAAGAAATCAATACTGTCTGCTGAGATCTCAGGAGCCAAAAATGGAGTTTCTGAAGTGATTTCTAGAGGCTGGGATTTCAAATGCCTGTCAGAATTCATTGTTCTCCTCCTACACCCTGGTAAATAATTTATGCAAACCTTAAACGCTGTCAATTAGGATGAGAAAACTCAAGAGAAGCAGCCCAAACTAGCAAAATGTATGACAAATGCAAAATTTATGAGCTTCAGTATAGACAACTCACTGATATAAAGTTACTATTTAAAAGGGTCACCACCATGAAATCCAGCTTTAAACTGCTTCATACGGAAATACTGGCAAAACTTTCATTTGTTTGTCAGGAAAATTAATCCTTCTTGATCAACAGACTGGGACCCAGGAAGGCAAATGTCACCAAGAAACACTCATACTTTAACCTTCCCATTTTTACTGGTAAATACACCCAAAGGAAGCAGACCTGTTATTATTTTTAGGCAGCTTGGAGAAGCTTGTGAGTCAGATCTGGGTGAAAATGTTTCTGCCATTTACCATCCATGTCGAGTGCTGCTAGAGCTGAAAGGTTATTGACAGTACTGTATTAGATCTCCTTAGAGGCAGATAAACTGGTCTATTCACACCATCAGCTACCACAGAATTGGGTCTTCCTGATCTTATCCAAAACTAGACTTCTCCAACTTGGCATCATCCAGATGTGAATGGATGGGCACTTTCACTCAGCTGGAGGGCACCAAGTTGAAGAAGAGATTGCTCATCTCTGTTCACATAGCAACACAAATGACTGTGCTTGTTCAGAGGATTTTCCTCCAACTGGAATAGGCAAAGCAGGGTACTTAAGAGACCGCATTACCCCAAGGACATCTGCCTGTCCTACCAGAGAGGCTCCCTGATGGTTCCATCGGCTAGAGAGGTCCACCTCTCTAGCACTAGAAGAAGGGCCTTTTCGGCATCTGCTCCGGCCCTGTGGAACTTCCTGCCGATCGAGCTACGTCTCCAGGCAGAGCAATTACCCTTCAGAAAACAGCTCAAAACCTGGCTTGTGCAGCAGGTATGGGGTGCTGCCGGTGTGGTAGCCACTCCGCGCTGGTTTACATGAACTGCCTCCGCCACACCAGGAATTGCCATGTGGTGGAGGAAGGGCAAAATGGCCATCCAGCCCCCGAAGCTGTCTGAGGGAGCATGACCCGGCCGCCGGCTTTAAAAGGTTGAGAACTCCTGTCTTAAGTCATGAAGAAATCTGTGTCTTTATTTTCAACAGAAAAATGAGTTTGTAGCCTATACAGATGGACTTGAATTCCTTGCAGTTTTTTTCAGTGTCCCACAATGGCTCTAAGTCTTCATGCTATAGACCAGGGGTGCCCAAACTACAGCCTGTGTTACCAAGTGACTGGCCCGCTCAACCACATGACCGGCCCACGGCCTGAAAAGTTTGGGCACCCCTGTTATAAATGTTCCCAATTATATAACAGGGATTTGAAACCTCTCAATTCTTTCTGGACTGCATGACTGGCTATACTGGCTGCAACTGACTGGCGGACTACATGGTACCCAACCCTCTTTGACAGCCTTACCCGTGAATATACGTCTCCCCAAATTGCATAGTAGAGACATGTCTGAAATTCTCAAGAGTTTTAGATAACTTTTTGAAAGGTTCAACATTTTTCTCCACTGAATTCTGCATCAAACAGAAGTTAGTTCTTCCAGCCCTGATATATCACAATCTCCCCCATTTCCACACTCCTGAAACAGCATCTTCAAAGTTTTATTTCACAACCAATCGCATCCATCTGTCCCTTTCCATCTGTCCTTTTAAAAAGCTGAGCCAAAATTACAATGGCAAACTAAGCACAAACACATGTTTGCATACTGTCTCGGAACAAAAACATGGGTTTTATCAATTCTGGAATATAGCAATTTGAACTATGACTGGTAAAAAGAAATGGAAGAAGTTGCCACCTCACTGACTCAAATAACCACCTAGAACCATGATGGAGAACCTTGGCACTCCAGATGTTCTTGGACTTCAATTCCCAGAAGCCCAAGCACCCTGTGAATCCACACAAATGGGTTTACTGTGATTCATCTGGCCCACACTGCCCTCGTCGCTCCTGGAAGCAGAAGTAACACGCGCCTGTACAGGTAAGACTCTTCCGGGTTAACCCTTCCTCCGTACAGGTGCATTTTACTTCCGCTTCTGGGAGCGACGAGGGCAACGCGGGGTGGATAAATCACAGTAAAACCCATTCATGTGGATTCACAAGGTGCTTGGGCTTCTGGGAATTAAAATCCAAGAACATCTGGAGTGCCAAGGTTTGCCATCCCATCACGTACCTAGAAGCAAAGCACACACAGAATGCAGGATTCACCATTGCGGGTAGCTTAGAGGAATAGATGGAATTGAATCTTAAAGACCCCATAGAGATGGTAACTTTGCAGAAATAGCAAAGCAATTGGGAAGACGCATGCCAAGCCCCTCCAGTTTGCTACTCCAACTTTTTCTCCTTTCCTACCGTGCTCAAGAGCCTAAATCTTAGAAGAGTCCTGGTGGCGCAGTGGTTAAACTGCTGTACTGCAGCCAAAAGATTGTGAGTTCGATCTTGACCAGGGCTCAAGGTAGGCTCAGCCTTCCATCCTTCCAAGGTCAGTAAAACGAGTGCCCAGCATGCTGTGGGCAAAATGCAAATTAACTTGTATACCACCCAGAGAGTGCACTAAGCACTATGGAGGGGTATGTAAGTGTAATTGTTACTGCTATATCCTTGTTAAATATAACAATGTTCTAATTATGGACTATCTACAAAGTTTATTTCTGCCCCTACGCTCCTATCAAATTCTTCTTCATGGTCTCTGTGATTCCACACGAGTGAGTTTACTGCACATACACGCAGTAAACCCATTAGTGTGGATTCACAGGGGACCATGAAGAAGAAGAAGAAGTTATAGGTAAGCAACCTGTCATTATAGCGCTCTGGTGGCCCAGGGGTTAAACAGCTGCACTGCAACCAGAAGGTTTTGAGTTCAATCCTAAACACTTTGGGGTGCTATAGAAGTGTAATTGCTAAGCAGAATTATATGACTTAAGTCCATCAGGAAAAAAATAGGTTTGATTTAGTCAACGTGTTCTCCTTGCGGAATGTGACTGTTGTGAGAGAGGGCACAGTTCATACACAGGCAAGCAGTCAACCACAGGGTTTACGTCTGATGGTGCAGATACAGCCAGAGCTAGCAAGATTTAGGATTAAAGGGGCGCAGAAGCCCCCCCCCCCCCCATGCCAGTGTTATTTCTGTGGAGCCAACAGGCCTGAACCATCTGTCACCACAGTCTGGTGCCTGCATTAGTTGGGGGGAAGCAAGCAATGGCCATTTATTACCTTGTTAGTGCAACCGCCGGGAGGCCAACACAATTTGATACAGCTGGACTAAGTTACCTGCTGAAGGCAGGAATGCGCTTTTCTGCCCAGGTTCTACACAAGCACTACTGTGTGGTATTACTGGAAAGGAACAAAATAATTTTGATCTCTTCCTGCTGCACTCCCCTCATGAAAGTTAATCTCCACAAAATTCCTGCCGCCCACCCCCCATTCCCTTTCAGTTACAGTGAGAGTGGTCCCTTGTGCTTAGCTTGCAGCTGGGCATAGGGAAGGGGGGGGGGAGAGAAATCTAGTTAATTCCCTTAATCTCCCTGGATCCCAGCAGATGGTAAGCTTAGGAGGGCAAGCAAGCCCTTACCGCTGCAGTCTCCCGTTCAGTCCCTGAAATGGTCACCGCATCAGCAAGGAGGGGGACAGACATGTTGTTACCGCACATACACCGATAGAGGTTTCAGCAGCTCACACCTGCAAGAAAGAAAGATATAAACATAAATGCATTTAGATATCTAAAAGTGTTATTATACCACCCCTCGAAAATGCCTGGCCTCCCATCAATGCTGTATGACAGGGGATGCCCAAATATTTTGGGCTGCAGGCCTGACCATGACCCCCGGACAGCTAATCGGGCCTGTCACATGATTCCTCCCACCGGAAGCAGAAGTAAAATGTGCCTGCACATTACACTGCCATAAATGCATTTACGGCAGTGTTCTGTGCATGCATGGGCACGTTTTACTCCTGCTTCCGGGAGTGGGGAGGGTCGGATGAATTGGTGTTGGGGCTGGATCTGGCCCGTGGGCCATAATTTGGGCACCCCTGCTGTAAGATGAGAGCCAAAGGAGAAAAGTGAAGCAAGATACATGCAAATCATGATAACAAAAAAATCACACAGGTTATATAGGTTTCTCTGCTGAATATTCTCCAAATCTCTTCCCCCCTAAGGGGGAGGACTAAGACCTTGCTGTAGTTTGAAAACTGACAAGACGGTATGAGCAGGAGAAGTTAATGCCCACCTTAAGGACAGCACAAGAATCTTAAGATCACAATTATATAGATTGTAGTCAACCAGCTATGAAGGACAACTTTCCCTTTTGGAAAACTTTCACACTTTATACCAGCAGGCACAAGTAGCAAAGGGACTATCCTGAGTTCAAACTCAAAAAGTAAAAACCCAATCTGATGTTTTACATTACTTTCCACAGCCAGCCTCAAAGGTGATGTGGAAATTCACATAAGTTTCAGGTGAATCTGAAATATTAAAGGAAGGGAGTGGCCATCTAGACAAAAAGTGTTAAAATACATACAGGTGAAACTCGGAAAATTAGAATATCGTGCAAATGTCCATTCATTTCACTTAAATGGTGAAACAAATATATGAGATAGACTCACTACATGCAAAGCGAGATACAGTAAAAAACCCTACTTACAAAAAAAAGCCCGTTCCGTTGGCTTTTGCTTAAATCATTTTTTGTGTAACTCGAAGCAACCCATAGGAAAAATTATTTTTACGTAACTTGAAGCAAACCCATAGGAAACTGTGTAAATCGGAACATGGTTCAACATTTGCACGATATTCTAATTTTCCGAGTTTCACCTGTACACACAACTCCTTTCCCTTCTTCAAAATTCACTTAGAATCTAAGGATGCTTCTTTTCCCCCAATTGCTAAGCAACAGAACATCAGAAAATAATTTTGACTTATTTCCAGAATACTTTACAAAGGTGTTCAAGTAGATATCCCAAACAGTAAGTACAGTAAAGGTAAAGGTCGCCCTTGCTCGAAAGCCAGTCGTATCAGACTCTAGGATTCAGTGCTCATCTCTGTTTACAGCCAAAGAGCCAACATTGTCTGTGTTTGCAGATGTTTCTGTGGACATGTGGCAGGCATGACTAGAGTGCACGGAACGCTGTTATCTTTCCCGCCAAGGTGGTACCTCTTTATCTACTTGCAATTTCTTGCTTTCAAACTGCTAGCTTGACAGGAGCTGGGACAAAGGCGGGAGCCCAATCCTTTGTGCAGTAAGCATTCTATAAAACCTTTTCTAGAATTATGCTGAACCAAATTACTTTTTCTTAAAATAAGTGCTTTTTTGTGTTACTTCAAATGTTGTTTGTGACATAGTTTAGGACAGGTACTATGTGTTATACACTTCTAGTATATAGATTACACAGTTCTGAGCAAAGATGACCTATTGGTGATTAAAAGAAACACAGACCATTCATTTAAAGTTCGCTACTTAAACAGCGTTCCGTGCACTCCGGTGTCTAGTCATGCCTGTCACATGTCCACGGAAACACCTGCAGACGCAGACAGCTCTGGCTCTTTGGCTATAAACAGAGATGAGCAGTCGGATATGACTGGCTTTCGAGCAAGGGCAACCTTTACCTTTACTTGGGCAAAGTAAGTCTCCAGTCAGTAATGCATACCAACAATCTATGCTGAACTGACTAAGATTAATCAAATAAAAATGAACTCTACCACTCAGATGATCTGTGATAGCAAAAGCCACATGAAAGGGCAAAAAAGCAAAACAACTTTGTGCAATTGGCAGGATATAGATGTCATAAGAAGGGATGAGGAGACAAGATGCCATTTAGAAAAAAACATAGAGGCTGGTCAGAATGTAGTTCTTCAAATAATTTTCAGATGGCAAATGAATATTCAAATTTCCAGAAATGTCGCATCTCATGAAAAAGGGACAAAAATACAAAACAAGGAAAGTAAAAAAGACAATACTGTTTTTGTACTATTTAAGGGTTTTCTAAAACTATTTTACTCCAGCACATGCGCTCACACATAAGAAACCTGACTAATTGCTAGACCACATTATGCCAAAAATTGGCTGAGCAAAGACCAGGCTAGGGAAATGACAGTTTGTTTTGCATTTTGATGCCTTCTGTCTCAGACAGTTGACAGAGAAAATTCCATCTTGCTGCTGACTTTTTTCAGCCCCTTAAGAATTACTATTTAACCAGCTCCTCTGCTTTAAAATGGCAATGAGGTTAGCTCAAGCCTGTAGTAGTAGTAGTAGTAGTAGTAGTAGTAGTAGTAGTAGTAGTAGTAGTAGTAGTAGTAGTAGTAGTAGTAGTAGTAGTAGTAGTAATAATAATAATAATAATAATAATAATAATAATAATAGTTTCATGTCAGAAATTATTCCGGGTTGAAAGGATTTTTTGCTGGAGAAACTCTGCTCAGGTGATGCCAGAATGAGGTTCCTTTCCTGTCCCCTAGAGCTGGGGCAGAGATGGGCACTCAATCTGTCATGCAGCATCCGGGTCTTGAACTGCCGACTTACCAGCCTTCCAACTAACAAAGCGAGCTTTTTAACCACTGAGCCACCTCAGCCCCTAACCACAAGTATATGATGGAAAATTAGCAGTCAAACAACAACATTCCAGAAGACTGTGGCTGCTAGTTCTTACAGGAAACCAACATAAAATAAGTGTTGTGTTATAACAAACTTTTTATGACATCCTTTAAAAGGATAACGAACTCAGTATTAGAGAAGCTGTAAAGTTTCCTTACACTAAGAGGATGCTATCATATTTGCATGCAGTAGCTGACAGTATCTGGAATACTGTGTACAGTTCTGGTCGCCATACCTCCAGAAGGATATTATGGAGCTGGAAAAGTACAGAGGAGGGCAATCAGAATGATTAGGGAACTGGAACACCTTCCTTACCATCTGAGGTTGCAACGGTTGGGCCTCTTCACTCTTGAACAACGGCGTCTAAGAGGTGACCTGATTGAAGTTTATAAAATCATGCACGGTGTGGACAAAGTAGATAAGGAAAAACTATTTTCCCTATCACATAACACTAGAACAAGGGGGCACTCCATGAAACTTTTGGGTACTAGTTCTCAAACAAATAAGAGAAAGTACTTTTTCACCCAGAGGATCACTGGTCTATGGAACTCCCTGCCAGAAGAAGTGGTGACAGCTGTCAGTCTTGACAGCTTTAAGAAAGGATTAGACAAGTTCATGGAGGACAAGGGTATCAATGGCTATAATTATGGATACTTAAGGACAACCTCCAGGTTGGAGAGATAGGCAGGATATCTCTCAATGCCATTTCCAGGGAATCCTAAGCAGGTGAAGGCATCTGCTTGGGAATAATACCCTGAAGCAAATGGTGAGCCACTGTGTGAGACAGAATGCTAGACTGGATGGGCTGTAGCCTGTTCCAGCAAGGCTGTTCTTATGTTCTTATGAGATATTAAAAGTGTTTCTGTATTTTCATTGGAAAAAGAACAACCCTCCTAAGATACTCAACACACCTTCTTTATACATATACAGTGTACTTTGTGCTGGCTTTGCAAATATATTTAACTAGCCACAGCAGGGGAATAAGTCAAGAGGGAAGTTGAAAATATCCTCCTGTTAAAAATTCCCAAGGTCGATTAGTAAGCTAAAAAACCTTTGCAAAACAAAATGCTCTCCTGGATGACCAGAGCGGCATCTGTTGCACTGAGAACCAGAAGGACCAAACCTCACCGAGTTTTCAAAGATGTTCCTGGTCAATAATCATACAGTTACTCTTAAAGGCAAAGATTTATTGACCATTCAATCATAAAGAACACATACGGAAAAAGCAAACCCAAGAGACTCCTTAAATAATTGAATGCTAAAGACTAAATCTCTTTCAGCATCTTTGGTCTAATATCAATCAATTATAATATTTTAAAAGTTCACAACATTAACAAGAAAAGGGCTTTCTCATTTAGATCTATACCCAGAAGGTCTGCTTCAGACCAAAAGGAAACTGTACTGTGACATGTTATCCTGTACACCCCTGTAAAAATTACAAGACAGAACATACCTATAGACTCTACCTCACTACTCCAGTGGCATAATATTTGGGCATGAAGTATACCTTGGAAGCTCCCATCCATTTATACACATCTCAAACAAATAAGAGAAAGTACTTTTTCACCCAGAGGATTACTGGTCTATGGAACTCCCTGCCAGAAGAAGTGGTGACAGCTGTCAGTCTTGACAGCTTTAAGAAAGTATTAGACAAGTTCATGGAGGACAAGGGTATCAATGGCTATAATTATGGCTACCTAAGGACAACCTCCGGGTTGGAGAGATAGGCAGGATATCTCTCAATGCCATTTCCAGGGAATCCTAAGCAGGGGAAGGCATCTCCTTGGGAATACCCTGAAGGAAATGGTGAGCCACTGTGTGAGACAGAATGCTGGACTGGATGGGCTGTGGCCTGTTCCAGCAAGGCTGTTCTTATGTTCTTATGTTCTTATCTTCCTTTGCTAATTTACATAGCTGGGCTACAATAACACAGGCCCAGAGTTAGGATTCAATGGATGACACGTCTGGCTTAGGCAGTCTATTTTAAGGAAGAAGAGCTAGAGCAATCCTGAACTTCACCCTAAAGAACCAAAGCTCATAATATTTTCATTACCATCTTCTGCATTTGTAGGCTGCCTAGGTGTGAAAGCGGTCAGTGTGATTTATAATTTTAACGAATTGGGGGTGGGTGGTGGGGGTGAGACATGGATGGGTGATCTGTGACCCTCTAGGCCAGAGTTTCCTAACCTTCAGTTTTTGGACTTCAATTCCCAGAAGCCTAAGTCAATTCCCCAAAGCACTGATCAACCAATGTACTGACTTAGGCTTCTGGGAATTGCAGTGCCCCTGTGGGGCATGGGGCCTATGTTGGGAAACACTGTTCCGGGCCCTTCTTGACTTACTCAGCAACAGAAAGGCTGTAAGAATGCCACAGATCCCCAAATTCAAAATATAAGGACAATATGTGAAGCAGCTGTTGATGTTGGCTAAGGTACTTCCCCTTCCACCTACATACAGTATGAGCACCAGAAACACCACAATCTTTGCCTTCCTTGGATTAATGTGACACTGCTTTAACCCAGAGTTTCTCAATGGGGCAGCAGCCTTTCTGCAATACATGGACCACTTGGTCATTTCTATGCTCTGGATCTTTTATTTCACTGAATGCCATTCTTGGCAACCTTGAAGATGTCATTTTGCTGCCAACATCAAACACTTTGCTTCCACTCTACCCATCTCCGCTCCAACTGTCAACTCCTCACCAGATTTTTCATGTCTCTTATGCCAGTCCATGGGCAACATCCTGCCAAAGACCTTGGGACTCACCATAGGAAGGACATGCAGTGAGTCACTTGCTCTGGCTGAACTACAGCATAGATATATCCACTTTCAGTACACATTTCACGTTCTCCTACAGCTCAAAAGCTGAAGTGTTAAAACAAGCTTTTGCTTGCTTCTATACCATCAACAAAGGACAAGGCTATTTATATAATTGCTGATAACACTGAAGGGACAAGAAGTTTCAGTAGCTGGTGATGCCTCAGTTACTACTGACGCAACCAGCAGAAGTAAAATACAGACTGTGCCTGGTGGCTGCCTGGTTGGATAAGGCTATGTTCCCAAAGTCCAGGCTTTTTCCATTCATCCAGGTTAGTTCCCCCTCCTCCGTACGTCAAGCAAGCCAACTAATATACAGTATTGGTTGTGCAGAATAACCATCGTTCAACCCCGACTGTGCTGCTAATTGTCCCTCAGAAGAAATATCGAGCATTGCCAAGTCAAGAGTGTGGGGGACTCTAATAACTTGATAATACTGACAGCCATCCCAGCTTTCATTAAACATCAACATCAAATTTGCCAGCTCATGTTAATTCCCAAGCTTTTCAGCAACACATGCCGTCTTTCTATAACCCTCATTCTCCATGGTTTCCCATCTGTTCTTTACAACCAGCCAGCACCCCTCTTTAAAAAGTAATTCAATACCTATTTCAAAATAAAAATTAAAAAAAAAAGATAAGCCTCTAGGGAAAACATATTTTAAGATTATTACCTAGTATGAAGTTTGAAAATACTGTAATGCATCGGTTTAAGCTGATAAAAATGTGTTTCCACCATGGAAATCTCACCTAGCAAAACTCTTCCCCCTCAGAGAGTTATTTATGTCCCTTCAGTTTTGGAAACCAATATTCTGGCCTCATGAACTTGTGTAGAAACCAGCTCTAGGTTTCTCTATAGTGCAGAGATGAGATACTAACATCTGATAATGAATGAAGGATGACACTTATTAGACAGTTCTACATGCTGCTTTTCCTCCAATGAGCTTAAGGAAACTTAAGTGGCTCGCTTCCTATTACCACAACCTTGTGAGTTAGGGCAATCCTTGAAATAACCCATTAAGCTTCATGCCTCAGCATGGACAGGAACTCACATTATTCACGTCCCAATCCCACATTTCAAGCACTGCATTAGATGAGCCTCACACAAGAATACCAGAGTGGCTCAGTGGTTAAGAAGCATGCCTTGTTAGCTGGAAGGCTGGCAAGTCGGCAGTTCAAGACCCGGATACTGCATGACAGATTGAGTGCCCATCTCTGCCCCAGCTGTAGAGGACAGGAAAGGAGCCTTATTTGGGTGTTCCCTGAGCGGAGTTTCTTCCGCAAAAATCCTTTCATCCCAGAATAATTTCTGACACAAAATTATTATTAGCTACAGAAATGAATGTTTTCTGCTTATGAGAACTTCCACATAATTGGTGTTGCTTTCTGAGCAAGCTGATGCTGCTTATATTAGTGGCTGGGTTTTATTTGGTCATGCTACAACTACCCTTTGCTTCTGATAAAAAGGAAAATGTAGTCTGCAGATGTCATTTTGCAGCCCGAGTAGAAGAGGCACATCAGTTTATCCCATGGACACTTTTATTGAGCAACTCTTTTATCGTAGATATCAACACCGCAGCCTTCCTCATACTGCAGTGCTTCCTGCTTCTTTGTCCTTATCAGCAAAGAGATCAATCTTCGTAAGTCTAATAGTCTAGCTCTTGACCTAGCCCTGTATGGTGCCAACATAAGCCACTCATGCAATTAAGTCGTACAGTTGGAAAAAGCTGTTCTCCCAAGGGATCACAAGCCTATCTACCACTGCATTCCACACAGGAATATTTGATTAAAAATCTATATGCAAAATGTGTCCAATCAAATCCCACCATGTGTTTCATAAATGATCTAGAAGTAGGAGTAAATAGCAAGATAGCCAAATTTGTTGACGACACTAAATTATACAGGGTAGTGAAAACTGTGAGATTGTGAGGAGCTCTAGAGGGATCCCTTGACACTGGGGGAGTGGGCAAAACAGTGGCAAATGAGCTTCGACACTAGTAAGTGCAGAGTGATGCACGTTGGGGCAAAAAAAAAAAACAATTACATTTATAAACTGATGGGGTCTGAAAGGGACCTTGGTGTCCTGGTGGAAACTCAAAGAAGGTTGTCAAACCAGTGTGCCTCAGCAGTGAAAAAAGCAAACTCAATGTTAGGGATCATTAGGAAGGGTATAGAAAAGAAGTCAGCAAGTGTCATTTTGCCTCTTTATAAAACTATGGTGAGGCCCCATCTGGAATACTGTGTACAGTTCTGGTCACCATACCTCCAGAAGGATATTATGGAGCTCAAAAAAGAGCAGAGGAGGGCAACCAGAATGATTAGGGGACTGGAACACCTTCCTTACCATCTGAGGCTGCAACGGTTGGGCCTCTTCACTCTTGAACGACGGCGTCTAAGAGGTGATCTGATTGAAGTTTATAAAATAATGCACAGTGTGGACAAAGTAGATAAGGAAAAACTGTTTTCCCTATCACATAACACTAGAACTAGGGGGCACTCCATGAAACTTTTGGGTGCTAGTTCTCAACAAATAAGAGAAAGTACTTTTTCACCCAGAGGATCACTGGTCTATGGAACTCCCTGCCAGAAGAAGTGGTGACAGCTGTCAGTCTTGACAGCTTCAAGAAAGGATTAGACAAGTTCATGGAGGACAAGGGTATCAATGGCTATAATTATGGATACCTAAGATAGGATATCTCTCAATGCCATTTCCAGGGAATCCTAAGCAGGTGAAGGCATCTGCTTGGGAATAATACCCTGAAGCAAATGGTGAGCCACTGTGTGAGACAGAATGCTGGACTGGATGGGCTGTGGCCTGTTCCAGCAAGGCTGTTCTTATGTGTTTTCCCCAGGGCATTTAACTCCCACTAATCCAATCTAAGACTGGCATGATAGAGCAATACAACAGTCAAGACCAGAATTCAATAAAGGGAAGTATCAGTGCAGCCATCTTATATGAAATCCACTTTGTTTTTAAACCCAGTAAAAAAAAGTTTTAAAGACTCACCCTTCTATCTTGGGGAAAGAACTAGATATTTAAATGGTAATGTTTATAGAAGGCATGGATATAAGTTGAAAAACGTGAGGCAGAAAATGGCAATAGTAAGGATCCTCCTTACCTTATGAACCTATCAGGTAGGACAAAAACATTTGAAATACTGAGTCCCCACAATTTCTTTCTCCAAGGCATGACATCATTTATTGAGTGGCAAGCCCAGAAGGGGCTGCAGTGGCTCAGTGGCTAAGAAGCTTGTCTTGTAAGCTGAAAGGTCGGCAAGTTGGCAGTTCGAGACCCGGGTCCTGCATGACGGTTTGAGCACCTGTCTCTGTCCCAGCTCCTGTCAACCCAGCAGTTCGAAAGCAAGAAAATGCAAGTAGATAAATAGGGACCACTTTGGTGGGAAACGATCTTGGGGACATGAAAGGAGCCTCATTCGGGTGTCCCCTGAGTGGAGTTCCTCTAGCAAAAATCCTCTCAACCTAAAATATTTTCTGACATGTAATTATTATTATTATTATTATTATTATTATTATTATTATTATTATTATTATTATTATTATTATTATTATTATTATTATTATTATTATTATTATTATTATTATTATTATTATTATTATTATTATTATTACCAGACATCAGGATAGAAAAAGTCTCAGGTTAAGGGTTTCTTATACATAAAAAGAAAGCCATACACTGACACTTTAGAGACCAGTACAAAGTCAGCAGCCAGTCTGAAATGTAAGATACAAGATTTTTGATGGCGAACCTTGGCACTCCAGATGTTCTTGGACTTCAATTCCCAGAAGCCCAAGTCAGCACTCCTGCTGATCAGGGTTTCTGGGAATTGAAGTTCAAGAACAGCTGGAGTGCCAAGGTTTGCCATCATTGATACTTACTAGATAGTCTAGTTATCTATTTTCACATTGTCACAGTGCAGAACTACTCCTGCCTTCATCTTTTTAATGGAAGGTCCATTAATCCCTAGTTCAGAATTGGAAAACTGGAATTTATTTTATTTATTTATTTATTTATTCAAATTTATATGCCGCCCAGGCTCAAGTCGCTAAGACGCTGACTGGGAAGCGGAAGGTCAGCAGTTCGATTCCCGAGTACTGCAGGACGGAAATGAGCTCCCGTCTTCATCCCAGCTCCTGCCAAACTAGCAGTTCGAAAGCAAGAAATTGCAAGTAGATAAATAGGGACCACTTCGGTGGGAAGGTAACAGCGTTCCGTGCGCTCCGGTGTCTAGTCATGCCTGTCACATGACCACAGAAACGTCTGCAGAAGCAGACAGCGCTGGCTCTTCGGCTTAGAAACAGAGATGAGCACTGCACCCTAGAGTCGGATATGACTGGCTTTCGAGCAAGGGAAACCTTTACCTTTAATCAGGTAAACCCGACTCTGGGCGGCTCACAACAAGATTCTACTGATAAGCCTAAATTTTAGAAGTGAGTTTTTACAAGACTTCGTGCCATACCAGTATCTGACTAGGAAGGGTAGTTATTAACAAAGAGGGCAGCATATCTTGAATTTGCAGTGACTTAAACTTCATGGGACCACTGAAATCAACTCTTGCCAGAGGGATAGCAGCCTATACAATACATTTTAAGGGATCCAAAATATTATAGACTAATTTGACTAGCTGCTGTCCTTGCTAGAAGCATTATTAAGACCTAGCACTTGTAATCACAGCCATACATTAAACTACATAAACTGTAAAATACAATGTTTTGAAAAACAAATTACAGAATTTCATAACTAACATAGACATGCTAGCTGGGTTTTAATTTAGGTGAAGTACCGTAACAGTTTTTTGTTTTTTTTTTAAAGGGGGGAGTGCCACAGCAAAACACAAAGTCAAGTTAAAGGGACTGTACTAAATAAAGAAGGGAGTCTATCCTGTGTTTTCACAATCTTTTATGCAAATGAGTTTATCAAGAAGAATGAAGTAGGAGAAACCCCATTCTGTATCTGAAAATGAGTTAAGGGTTGAAGAAGGAAACCACCTCAAATGTTAAGTGAGATTTCAATTGTGTTCTTCTCTGCCTATTCTCTGCTAACAAAGAGAAGCTAAGCAATATTAATCATAATGCTTCTCCAGGAAGAACACTTAATGAGGAGCATCGTACAGACCAAGCTCATTTACAAGTCCTAAACACACACCAGTCAATAAACAACGTGAGCATTGCCTCTTTACTAGGACTGATTAAAAACGTCCCAAAATACCAAGAAAACAAGTTTCAAAAAAAAGTTTGAAACACTGTTCAATCTTTTGCAACATGTTAGCTTACTGTATTAATGATATCGGAGAGTAAACAAAACAGCAAAAAAGACAAAAAACATTGTGGCACCTTAAAGACTCAAGATCAGTTCATCAGACATAGGTTGGATTTGTTTCTAACCAGCTACCTGCAGGTAGGCCTAATAGTCTGCTAGTTGAAATGTTTTTTCTACTGCCTCCTGAACAGGAAATATCAGTAAACAGCTGCCTGGAATTTGGGAACTGTTTCAACTGCCCATCTGCCATTAAACGTTGACCCTACTGCAATACAGTCTTCAGCTCTAGCCATAAGAGGTTCCAAGCTTCTATCCATGACTTAGTATTTAGTGCAAGATGCATGCAATTGATTCATTGTTACAAGTAGTACCTGCCTGGCCAGACATCCCGCTATGGTAATGGAGTAGACCATACAGCCAGTGACTTAACACTGAGTGGTGTCAGGCGGCAGTTAGCTAACCCGACTCCCTAAAGGAGCCAACGGCTACGGGTGGATGAGCCCCTTTAGGTGGAGGAAATGCCACTGGAAACCATTATATTGGGCCCAACAGCAAAATGAGTGGAGGAGAAAATCTGATTCCAAACGGTCATGGAGGCAGAAGAGGTCATGCCAGATAGACTGGCTGTGAAGGCGCACCTTGTCCATATCCTTAAGACTGTGGCAGTCCATTGCAGTCCCGGTGTTAAATCCTGCATGTCGCCCTTCATGTGTGCCATTGGTGATGGCTCCGAGATCCTCGTGTGTGGGTCACTTCATGGCAAGATGGGATCCACCTTAAACAAATTCATGCCAGTGACATTCTTCCTGCTTCGGGGGGGGGGGGGGGGAAGCATTCTTGGATATGAGTTGCAATCGATGATGACCACAAGCAGTAATAGCTAACTTATACTGCTTTTAAAAAGGCACCAAGAAACTCCCAAAGGACAGTTAGGACATCAACTTGTCAACAACAAAAAATAGCAACAGAGCTTCCTTTTTTTAACATCGCTGAGAATATTACATTAGAGACAAAGGTTGGAGCTGTGGTTTTCATGCCCTGCTTATGCAGGTATCTAACTGGCAGAGGTATTTAGACACAGATCGGTGGTCCAGATGGCTCCAACCTGGGCCAAGATCCAACACTGTATTTCAATACCCAAAGCTAGCAAAAGGATGCCATTCCTCCCCTTCCAGATAGGTTTCCAGCCCTGCTAAACAGATTTCTAAGTAGATGTGAAGGGAACTGACACAGAGTGGGTGGATCACTAATTCTGGGAGCAGGAGCACGATCCAGCAGATGTACATCATCACATCTTTGGGCTGACCCAACAAGCTTCTTTTGGGGGTGCACTAATGAATAACAAAATGGCATGTGTCTTCAAAAAACAAACAACTTGATTTCTTGTAATCTGCCGTGGTGCTCAAGAACAAACATTATTGGTTAAGGGCCAAATCATAACTTCTGGGATGTAACCGCCACAGATTTGAGCTTAGGATCAGTGTGATGATTAACTAGATTATAATACTGTATTGGGATCTTTCAACAAAGTATGAATGCCATAGTTACTACTGTTTCTAACAGAGCACATCTCCCCCTTATTATTTAAAATCTAAATCATTGTTCTTCAGACACAACCTTCCCCAATTATTAGATAGACAAATTTAAACATGTCAGGTTTAAGGTGTTTAAACATGTCATAACGGATGTTCCAACCTAGTTATTACTACCTCTCTTCTATACAAAGCTACTTTATCTCAATGAATCTTCAGGCAAAGCTAATATAGCTATGTTTTCATACAAATTTGTGTTTTAATACAATCATTCTAATTTTGTTATGAAGTTGAAGATAGGCATTATTACTCAACAGACAGATCCATATGCGCTTTTAATGATAAAATGTTTGATTTTGTTACCAAATATACTCAACTAACCACATCTTTTAGGAATGCGGGACTCTTACTCTGAATCTGGTAAGAAGTGAGTGATTATCATCACTAAAGGTTAGGGTCATAACCACAGACAAAATATACTCTAAACAACCAGATGAAACAAAAATCAAAAGAAACACCCTGTTTTAATGTGAGTTTTCATATATCAACTCTACTTCCTCAGAACAGACTTTATGACCATCCTATTTCTACAAAGCCAAAAACTAATATCAAAAGCCCGAGGAAGTGAGCTCTATTTTATAACAGCAGGTTCTCATACCAAAAAAAGTGTACTGTTCTCTACAGTGCTAGAAGATTTTCTTGCCTGTTCATTTATGCTACCATGTTATAACAAAGCTGCAACAGAAAACAAGAGAGTGCTGGTGGCAACCCTTAAGACTAACCGGTTCAATGCCTGGTAAACAACCAAAGTGGGAAAAATGAAATATAGACAAAAACATTGTGGGAGTTTAAAGACTAAACTGCTTTTAAAAATGTGGATCAAATTCATTTCCTCACACTTAGTCTTTCAGGTACCATAACCTTTAGGTCTTTTTATTATTTGGTTATTTATTCCATTTTTATACTCAGGATCTGGGATGTTTCCCACTCTGGGTGGTGAACAAATAATTGAATGAAGAAATAACAAAACCAAGCAACACTATGAGTGTTTTGTTGCTTTCACTTTGTTTCTCACCTGAGACAAAGAGGCAGAGTCTTTTGTTTCTGAAAAAGATGACATGCGATGCAAATGATTTAAACTCCCACCCCCAACAGCTTTGGCCCTGAGCTGTGGAGCACATGAAACAAGTTGACATTGCTGTTACTGCTCCATCTAAGACAAGGAGAGACGTAGTAGTGGGCCCTGAGAGAACTAAGCAAGAGAATGACCCTCAACATCCTCTGAACAAATATGAGTCTCAAATTCACCGACTCAGATCCAGGAAGAGCTTTATGGCAAGGACAAACATTCTTGAAGGTACGCAAGAGCAAAACCAAATTAGAAGATGGAGAAAGGAGCTCACAGGGCAAGGAATTACATTAAAGGAGGATATAGCTGAGGATCTCAACCTTCCCTACATCAGTTGGAGGACCCTGAATAAGCTGAAGGTTGGAGTCCCTGAATGTTATACCAACATGCTCAAGCAGAGAATGCTTGCAGACAACAACATACTGCGTGAAAGTGGCGAGATACAGAATCCGGCTCATTTACTGGTCTGCTGAATACTGGCAGAAACATGGACTTAGGTTTGGCCAACAACAAAGCCAAGAAGGTGGCTTCATAACAGCCTTGCTGAAACAGGCCACAGCCCATCCAGTCCAGCATTCTGTCTCACACAGTGGCTCATCATTTGCTTCAGGGTATTATTCCCAAGCAGATGCCTTCACCTGCTTAGGATTCCCTGGAAATGGCATTGAGAGATATCCTGCCTATCTCTCCAACCTGGAGGTTGTCCTTAGGTAACCATAATTATAGCCATTGATACCCTTGTCCTCCATGAACTTGTCTAATCCTTTCTTGAAGCTGCCAAGACTGACAGCTGTCACCACTTCTTCTGGCAGGGAGTTCCATAGACCAGTGATCCTCTGGGTGAAAAAGTACTTTCTCTTATTTGTTTGAGAACTAGCACCCAAAAGCTTCATGGAGTGTCCCCTAGTACTAGTGTTGTGTGATAGGGAAAACAGTTTTTCCTTATCTACTTTGTCCATACCATGCATGAGTTTATAAACTTCAATCGGGTCACCTCATAGACACCGTCATTCAGGAGTGAAGAGGCCCAACCGTTGCAGCCTCAGATGGTAAGGAAGGTGTTCCATTTTGGCAGTCCAGGGTTTGATCAGGAGATGAAAGAAGCAGAAGATTGCTTTTAAAGAGGTGGCATGCAATGCCAATGGTTAAAGCTCCCCACCCCCTCAGCCAGCAAAAAACCCTCAGAGACTGAGCGTGGTGGCCCTTCCCCATACAGGTGAAACTCGGAAAATTAGAATGTTGTGCAAATGTTCATTCAGTTCAGTAATGCAACTTAAAAGGGGAAAGAAATATATGAGATAGACTCATGACATGCAAAGTGAGATAGTTCAAGCCTTACTTTGTTATAATATTGATGCATATAGCTTACAGTTTATGAAAACCCCAAACCCCCCAATCTCATGTACCCCATAATCATCACATAATCTCATGTACGCTGCACGCCATGATCAGCACAATTATAATGAATTAAGGCATGACATCTCTCGCTTAGCATGTTGTGAGTCTATCTCATATATTTGTTTCACCTTTTTAGTGAAATGAATGAACATTTGCACGATATTCTAATTTTCCGAGTTTCACCTATATGGCCCTCCATTCCCCAACAGCCACCCCTGAGAGAAGGGGGGAAACCACCTCACACCCCACATAAATACATACAAATACAAAAACACACACGCAATGGCCACTCCTGAGGGAAGGAAGGGAAATCACCTCACTTCACCTCACCCCGACTTCACATCACCACACAAATATATAAACACACACGCAATGACCATCCCTGAGGGGAAAGGGGCAAATGAGATTCAACACAAGTAAGTGCAGAGTGATGCACGTTGGGGCAAAAAAACAACAACAAACAATTACATTTATAAACGGATGGGGTCTGAACTTTCTGCGACAAACCAGGAAAGGGACCTTGGTGTCCTGGTGGACAGCTCAATGAAGGTGTCAACCCAGTGTGCCTCAGCAGTGAAAAAAGCAAACTCAATGCTAGGGATCATTAGGAAGGGTAGAGAAAATAAGTCAGCAAGTGTCATTTTGCCTCTTTGTAAATCTATGGTGAGGCCCCATCTGGAATACTGTGTACAGTTCTGGTCGCCAAACCTCCAGAAGGAGATTATGGAGCTGGAGAAAGTGCAGAGGAGGGCAACCAGAATGATTAGGGGACTGGAACACCTTCCTTACCATCTGAGGCTGCAACGGTTGGGCCTCTTCACTCTTGAACGACGGCGTCTAAGAGGGGAGGGAAACCACCTCACCTCACCCCGACTTCACATCACCACACAAATACATAAGCACACACACAATGGCCACCCCTGAGGGGAAAGGGGGGGAACCATTTAACCTCAAGCCCCACTTCACGTGAACACACACAATGGCCACCCCTGAGGGAAGGGAGCGAAACCACTACTACACCTCACATTTCATGTCACCACACGCACTCACAGACCGCCACGCACGAGGTAACGGGCCTCCCCTCAGGCCTTGCCTCCCTCTTTCCCGGGCGGCCTCCCTTTCCTCACCTCTTCGACCTCGCGTCGGACTCCGGCTCTTCTGCCACGCTCCCCACCCGGCGTCGGACTGACTGAGGCGAATCTCGCTCGCCCGCCGGTCTCGAGCGCTTTTAGACTGCTCCGGAACTTCCGCCGCGCGCGGTGGGCGGGCCCAGCCTGAGAGGAGCCGGGGGGCCCTCCCACGGCTCTCGGGAAGTGACGTAAGCCGCCGCCACAAAGAGCCTGTACGGAACCCGGAAGTAGGTTAGGGAGGGAACAAGTGAGGGAAGGGATCCGTGCCCTGGGCGCGGCCATGTTTCTTTCTGGGTAGCGTCTTTTCCCCTTCTCTTTCTAATACGGGGGTGCCCAAACTACGGCCCCGGGGCCCGGATCCGGCGCCCGATGCCAATTCATCCTGCCCCTGAAGCCCTCGTCACTCCTGGAAGCGGAAGTAAAACGCGCCCGAACGGGTGCATTTTACTTCCACTTCCAAAAGCAACAAGAGCTCCGCGGGCCTGATGAATTGGTGCCAGGGGCCTGATCCGGGCCATACGTACTGGCATGTTTTACTTCCATTTCCAGGAGCGACAAGGGCTTTGTGGGCCGGATGAATTGGCATTGGGGGCTGCATCCGGCCCCTGGGCCATAGTGACTGAACCACGTGACTGGCCCACAGCCCAAAAACTTTGGGCACTCCTGAAATCTAATAGTTTAAGTAGGCAAGAAAATTCCTGCCCCCATTTCTACCAGTCAACACTGGCCAGTGTTTCCTAATTGCTCATATTTCATTAGGCACTGATGATAATAGTAATCATTGGGGCTTTTAAAAAAAATTGGTATTTGTTGGTGGCAATTATTAATATTTGAGATTTTTTTGCATCGCACCTGGAGCTATTGCGCAACAGTTGGCAATTCATAATTACTATGGAAATCAGGATGTGGGCGTTGCTAATTGTTGTTTTTGGTGCTCGTTTTAGCAACATCAATTAATTTGGGTTTCAGGTCATAACAACACCCCATGGATCTAATCCTAGTCCTGTTTTGTGCTTTTTGTCCTCAGTAGGTCATTCATCAGTTTAACTGCAATTTGGGTTAATTTTATATTGCCTTGAGCATATCAAGTCATGAGGAGAGTTCGTCCTGTTGACAGGACAGGGGAAATACACCATTCCTTTCATGTTTAGGTGAAACATTCTTTCCATGCCACCATTGAATTAGTCTTTATTTAATTTGAAACAAATGTGATAGGGTCATTGACATTAATGAACAACTGCAAAGATGAGTTTAAGATTCCTAACTTGTGGAAACAGGCTAGAGTCATTGTTTTATTGAAATCGGGCAAAGAACCAGATGACCCGAAAAAATACCAACCAGTGTCACTCCTTTGTCATCTTTATAAAGTACTAGAACAGATGATTTACAATCATATTTCTGAATGTATTGATGGAAAGATCATGAAAGAGCATTTATGGCAGCATTTTGCGCATGTGCAGGAATGTTTTACTTCTGCCCCTGGAGGGAGGAACCACGTGACCAGCCTGCGGTGCAAAAAGTTTGGAAACACCTGCACTATATGAATGTGGAGATACACAGAATCCGGCTCATTTACTGGTCTGCTGATTACTACAAGAAACATGTACCGATGAGGATTTAATTTTGGCCAACGACAAAGCCAAGGAGGTGGATTTATCTTGGCAGTCCAAAGTTTGATCTGGACACACACACACACAAAAAGAATTGGCATTCTTAGGCTACTTCATGTTAGACTAAAAAGTGGTTATTATTATTTTTAAATATATTTAAAATATAAAAGAAATATGCACTCATTTTGATGAGTTACAACATGATGAGGGCTACTTGGCTTAGGAATACAGTACTACACATGAGAAAGATCTTTAGTATATACAATAAAAACCCTACTTACGAAAAAAGTCCATTCCGTAGGCTTTTGCTTAAATCGGTTTTTTATGTAACTCGAAGCAAACCCATAGGAAAAAATATGTTTATGTAACTCGAAGCAAACCCATAGGAAAAATGTAATTTTTATGTAAATCGAAGCAAACCCATAGGGAAATGAATTTTTACATAATTCGAAGCAAACCCATAAGAATCTTTATGTAATTCGAAGCAAACCCATAGGAAATCATGTAATTCAGGACATGGTTTTTAGCACAAAATCATTATGTAAGTCAAATTTTATGTAACTCGAGGCATATGTAAGTTGGGGTTTTACTGTATGATAAGCAGAATATTGATACAGCTGTTCAATGAGGCTGCCCAAAAAAATTTTTTTGCTTTTTTAGGCTGCATTAGTGGAAGAATTTTGTTACTGTATCAAATTATGTGAAGTATTAGTTCCCTTCCACTCTGCACTGGTTAGCACTCATCTTAAAAAATTTATTTTTCTTCTGTGTCTAGGCCGGACGTGAAACTGCCAATATGAAGCAAATGTAGGAGGAAGGCGATACCTTTTATTGTGTCAAAGAATAAAAATAAATGTTTTGCGAGCTTTCGAAATACAAGATTTCTTCTTCAGGCATGGCATGTCTTCTTGCTGCATTTTTTGTAACTTGAATATCGATCACATGGCTAAGTCTCTTTGTTTGCCTATGCCAGTGATGGTGAACCTTTGGCATGCGTGCCATAGGTGGCACTTGGAGCCCTCTCTATGGGCACCCATGCAGTCACCCCAGCACAGTTTGCCTGCCCCACTGCCCAATGGGAGTGCTTCCTCCATCCCCCCAGCAAAGTTTGCCCACCCCTCTGCCCAGCAGCCCAATGGGAGCGCTTCCTCCAACACAGAGTTCACCCTGCCCCTCTGCCCAGCAGCCCAATGGGAGCTTTTCCTTCCTCCCGTTGCTATGCTGGCACTTTATGATAAATAAGTGGGTTTTGGGTTGCAGTTTGGCACTCGGTCTTTAAAAGGTTCGCCCTCACTGGCCTATGCCAATATGAAGGCACCTTTTGGTGAGTTCATTCTGCAGTTCCTTTCACTCGACCTAGCGAGAAAGATTAGCTGGCAACACAAGGTGGCCGTTACCAGGGTATGCCCGATTGTGGTTCAAAAATACAGTACCACAATCTCCAAGGAGTCTCTTTCTGTGTGCCCCATCTTAAGATAAGCATCAGTCTCATCTTAAGAACTGTGTCCCATTCAGCTGGGTCAGGTTCAGAGGAGGGTAACCAGCATCAGATTGGAAACCAAGCCCCGTGATGAAGGTTTGGAAGATTTGGGCATGTTCAGCCCTGAAAGATGAAAATAGGAGGTATGACCACACTCTTCAAATACTTGAAAGGTTATCATGCAGAGGAGTAGAAGCACTTCTCAGTAAGTGCAGGGCATGTAGTCATGGGCTCGTTACAGGAAGCTTGGTTTCAACTGAATTAGCAGGAAAAGCTTCCTGTTATCAGTATGACAATGGAGCCAATTATCTTGGGAAAAGGTGAGCTTTCTACCCCTGGGGGACAAGACACCTGTCAATTACTTTATTCTTTGATTTGGAGCCCCATATTGAGCACAGTTGGACTCAATGTCTTATAGATCCCTTCCAGCTTCATTATTGATTCTACTTACCCACAGAGAGGTATGACTGAGTGTAACTTGGCCGTACACTTGGCAGCAAATAGTTTTAATTGTTTTGTAACATGTAAAATGGCACTTAACAACCCAATCCAGTGTGTGTTCAGAAAAAAAACAAAAAGTCATTGGATTCAGGTTTAGTGTCAGGTCTATGTCTTGTCCTTCCCACTTTAAATGGTGCTGTTTTTCTGTTCTCAGAAAGTACCAAATCAGCATGAAATGGAATGCTGGAAAATGCTAGTAAAGGCCTCAGGCTCAGATAGTTTTGTTTACATGCCTTTACAAAAGATCTTAAAGAGTTTATTAGCTTAAGCAACCAGGCCTAATCTGTGTTCATAGGCAGCACTAGTGAGTTTTGCTGCTATGGCAAGAGCTGGGGACCTCAGCCTAATTTCAAAAGCTCTTTGCAACACTGCTTCAGATATTTGCCAAGAATAATCCATCTTTTCCTGTCTGGCCAGGTTATCCTACTATAAAGTAGGCCATACTGCCAGTGACTCAAACGGTGGTTAACTAACCTGACAAACCTGAGGACCAACGGCCTTGGGTGCCGAAGCCCACAGGGAAGGCTGGTCGTTTCCACAGTTTAAATCACACTTGAATTCATCTTGATGGAGGGCAACAGCTTCATCAATCCTGGCCTGGGGCTGATGGAGATTTTGTTTCAAAAGGGCTCAAGGCCAGAAAGTGACTCGCTGAATTGGATCAGTGGTGGTGGTGGTGGTGGTGGGGGGGGGGTGTCACGCTGCAATGCAGAAAGCAGATGAAAGGCCCCTGCATTATATTCTCAGGACAGTCTTCATGGCTGACCGCCATGAGGATCGCCAATATTCGGATTTGGATATGGCAGAAGCAGCTTCATTTCCTTTATTGCTAGTAGTAAGAGTGTAGAAACCAACAGACACAAGTGTTCCTTCTCATATTTATTAGGGGGAAAAATAAACTACTTCAATTATGAATTTGTGTCTAAAAGAGACAAAACTCCAAGATCTTTAATTCTCCAGTTTTAGACGCAAAGTTGAAGCTGCTAGATTATCAGAAAGAGATTGATTCTTAAGCAAAGGCATGCAGTACTTTGGCATACAGTCATACTGCCATGTGTAAGTCACTGTAATACACTTCAAAATTAGCCAACATCTGCCTAGAACCATGATGGTGAACCTTGGCACTCCAGATGTTCTGAGACTTTAATTCCCAGAAGCCCAAGTCTCTGTGAATCCACAAGAATCCACGCACAGTAAACCTGTGGATTCACAGACTTGGGCTTTTGGGAATTGAAGTCCAAGCGCACCTGGAGTGCCAATGTTCACCATCACTGGCCTAGAACATTGGTATCTTTGCCCTGTATAAACTACAATCAAAAGCCAATGCAGAATCCTAGACTGTCTAATGCTCCCAAATCAAACTGCCCAACAGCTTCACACTAGCAGCAAAAGTAGCAACTAAACAGCTCAGAAAATGTTTGACCCAGACACAGATTGTACATTTAAAATTGCCACGCCATAGGAATGCAATGGTCAACATTTTCAAGAGCTACATCTTCAATACCTCTAAAGTCCCAAAGCATGATTGTCCTTGGCAATCCTTTTTTCTACCTATTTGCCAAGCATTCAGTGCTCTGCTTTCCCAGAACGTACCCACACCCACAACAAGGGGGGGGGGGAACCTCTATGATGGGCATAGCCTCAAGTATTCCAAATCCATTCAGGTATGCCCAATGTTCTGTTGTTTGCAAAAGCCTCCAAAGTTAGGAAATGAAGTGTGTTTGTGGTGTGATCTGATCAATTTTGTGGTCAGCTGGGTTTGCTGCTGCTTCATAGTTGCAGATGGTCACTTCATGTCGATGAGGCTGCACAGAAACAAAAAGACAAATTAAGATGCAAGGTAAAGGTCACCCATGCTTGAAAACCAGTCGTATCCGACTCTAGGGTTCAGTGCTCACCTCCGTTTACAGCCAAAGAGCCAGCGCTGTCTGCATCTGCAGACGTTTCCGTGGTCATGTGGCAGGCATGGCTATATGACAGAGTGCATGATACACTATTACCTTTCCTGCTGAAGTGGTATGTATTTATCTACTTGTAATTTCTTGCTTTCAAACTGCTAGGTTGGCAGGAACTGGGACAGAGACGGGAGCTCACTCCATCAAGCAGCACTCGGGTCTTGAACTGCTGACCTGCCGACCTTCTAGTTGTCAAGTTCAGCATCTTAACCACTAAGCCACTACAGTCCCCTTAAGATGCAAACTTGTCCTCAAAAGCCAAAACAGTAATTTCATATTCTATTTATTACTACAGTAAACCCCCGGTTAACATTTCTTGGTTCCCAACGTTGCGACGTTAACCGGGAAACATCATTAACCGGGAGGCACTTCCTGCTTCTCTTGGCCCCCCCCCCAAAAAAACCCGGGTTTTCCTCTTAATTATCAGGGGAAGGGGGGTTGCGATGCCCCTCTCTGCTGGGTCCCCTGGGTCCGGAAGGGTTGGGGGGAGAGACCCCTTTCCCCCCCTCCAACCCTCCTGGACTCAGGGGACCCGGGAGAGAGGATTGAATCCACCACCCCAACACTCCGTTGTTAAAAAGAGAAGAAATCCAAGTGATTTCTTCTCTTTTTAGCAACCGAGTGTTGGGGGTGTGTGGAATCCCCTCTCCACCAGGTCCCCTGAGTCCAGGAGGGTTGGGGAGACAGACCCCTTTTGTCTCCCCAACCCTCCTGGACCCAGGGAACCCATCAGAGAGGGGCATCGCAACCCCTCTCCCCCTGATAATTAAGGGGAAAACCCAATCGGGTTTCCCCCTTTATTGTCAGGGGGTGGGGGGTTGCGATCCCTATCTCTGCCGGGTCCCCAGGGTCTGGGAGGGATGGGGAGACAGACCCTTTTTGTCCCCCCCAACTCTCCTGGAGTCAGGGGACGTGGGAGAGGATCGAATCTACCACCACCCCAACACTCCGTTGTTATCAACGGAGTGTTGGGGGGGGGATGATCCCCTCTCCGCCAGGGTCCCCTGAGTCCAGGAGGGTTGGGGAGACAGACCCCTTTTGTCTCCCCAACCCTCCTGGACCCAGGGAACCCGGCGGAGAGGGGCATCGCAACCGCCCTCCCCGATAATTAAGGGGAAAACCCGATCGGGTTTCCCCCTTTATTATCAGGTGGTGGGGGGTTGCGATCCCTCTCTCCCCTGAGATAGGATCCGCCAGGCCACCTGAGTCCATGAGGGTTGGGGAGACAGACCCCTTTTGTCTCTCCAACCCTCCTGGGAACCAGGAGAGAGGGGCATCACAACCCCTCTCCCCCTGATAATTAAGGGGAAAACCCAATCGGGTTCCCCCCTTTATTATCAGGGGGTGGGGAGTTGCAATCCCTATCTCTGCTGGGTCCCCTGGGTCTGGGAGGGTTGGAGAGACAGATCCTTTTTGTCCACCCAACTCTCCTGGAGTCAGGGGACGCAGGAGAGAGGATCGAATCCACCACCAACACAACACTCCGTTGTTAAAAAGAGAAGAAATCCAAGCAATTTCTTCTCTTTTTAACAACGGAGTGTTGGGGTGGGGAAATCCCCTCTCTGCCAGATCCCCCTGAGTCCAGGAGGGTTGGGGAGACAGACACTTTTCTCCCCCCCCCCCTCCTGGACTCAGAGGACCCAGGAGAGATCGAGTTTCCCCTTAATTATCAGGGGGAAGGGGATTGCAATGCCCCTCTCCGCCAGGTCCCGAGTCCAGGAGGGTTGGGGGGGACAAAAGGGGTCTGTCTCCCCAACCCTCCTGGACCCAGGGAACCCGCGGAGAGGGGATTCCCCCCACACCCCATTTTAAAGAGAAGAAACCAAGCAGTTTCTTCTCTTTAAAAACGGAGTGTCGGGGGGGGGGGGTAGGGGGGAATCCCCTCTCCGCCAGGTCCCCTGAGTCCAGGAGGGTTGGGGAGACAGACCCCTTTTGTTCCCCCCCCAACCCTCCTAGACCCAGGGGGTCCCTCCCTGTGCCCAGCTCTCCGCTTACCCAGGAGTGTCTGGAAAGCTAGGAGGACCTATCCTAAGCTGTTTCTGCCTTCCTATCACCTCCCTGGCCCACCAAACAGCTGAGAAAAATTGCGGCCACCATCTTTTTTTATTTTTCAAAAACAAGATGGCGGTCGCAACTATTCTCAGCTGTTTGGCAGGCCATGGAGGTGCTAGGAAGGCGGAAACAGCACAGGATAGGTCCTCCCAGCCTCCCAGACACTCCTGGATAAGCGGAGAGTCAGACACAGGGGTCTGAAGATGGCGTTTGAAAAGGTAGGAGACCAAACATGCTCTCCTGGATAACGATGTTAGTCATTGTCCGGGGGAGTACTTTTCATGAAAAAACGCATCGTTAACCGAAAATGACGTTGTCCGAATGCATCATTAACTGGGGGTTTACTGTACTGCTATTTTCTACCTCAATAGATTTTCCCCCAAATTCATTACTGTACAGATTTTGATTGACTTGTGCTTGTTTGGAGAAACTTTATGTTGATGCAAACAAAGCGGAAAGCAGACAAAAATGGGAGACTAACTATCAACAATACAACACCTATTTAGCTTGGCAGAACACTTCTTCTTCCATGTCTTGGCCAGATGTGAAATTGCCAAAATGAAGTCACCTTTATGGTGAGTAGTTCATTCTGCAGTTCCTTTTGCCTGACCCAGTGTGAGAAAGATTAGGTTGCAACACGAGATTGTCATTACTGCCCTAGTCTGTAGAAAAACAGTAATTGCTTTCACCCAAAGTATGGTGGGATTAGGAGATGTGAAAGAAGACATAAGAGAAAAAAATAGGCATTTTAAGGTAGCACATTTCCTGCATTATCTTCTGGATACTTTCCCACAGATAAAATTCCCCTTATAGACTAGCCAACCCCTTGAGGCCAGTTTAAAACAAATCACCTGGCAGGTGTGTGAAAAAGTCAATTTAATGGACATCAGTGATATATTTCAGGACTATCCACATTTTAGAGCTGTGGTGGCTCAGTGGTTAAGACACTCACCTTGTTATCTGGAAGGCCAGCAAGTCAGCAGTTCGAGACCCAGGTACTGCATGACGGTTTGAACACCCGTCTCTGTCCCAGCTTCTGACAATCTAGCAGTTCAAAAGCAAGAAATTTCAAGTAGATAAATAGGGATCACTTCGGTAGGAAAAGATCTTGGGGACATGAAAGGAGCCTTATTTGAGTGTTCTGAGTGGAGTTTCTCCAGCAAAACTCCTTTCAACCCAGAATAATTTCTGACACAAAATTATTATATCCAAAAAAACTTAAAAACTAAGACAAATACATTCAGCTGTCAATGATAAATATCTGTAATAGCTTTTATTTAGGAAGAAACTTAATGATAATCAGTTAACAGTGTTTCAAGTTAACAGTGTTTCAAGCGGAAAAGAAAATTACAAAGGTGAATTAACTTTTGGATGCTTATCTGCTAGTGTGGCATACTTGTCATGAAATATCTTGTGGTTTTCTCATTATCATAACACTAGCACCAGGAACTGAAAGGGTACAGTATTTAGGAAGATGTTGTGGCACAGTAATAATTATATTTAAAATTTAAAATATTTTAATATAGACGGATGTTGTGCATGAGTCACTGGGCTACATTTCCACAGGACATTGTCTGTTACTCTGTCATCACCATTAACAAAAGCATACTGTTCTTATGAACAACTTTTGTGTCCAAATCAGTTTTACATTTGTTCCGATCTACGTAAGCCAGAAGAGTTTTATGAAACTGCAATTAAATTGGTTCCTTCTCTCCCAGCTTATAAATTGTTTTTAGAATTTCCTATTTTTAACATAGTTCATTAAAGTTAATAGTTATTTAAAACAGTAAGATTAATTAACTGCACTAGAGAATTTATTGCTAATGAAGTACCATAATCACCATTGTTTAACTATGCAGAGAAGTTTTAGAATGGCCCCAAATCGACCTAAAGAACTAGCCATAAAAGCAATTTGGGATATGTTACTTATCATACAATTTTTTTCCCAAAATTTAATGAGCTATGTTAAGTTTTAAAAGCAACAACAGTAATGTTGCTATCCTAAAAAGTATGTGCTGCAATTTGTATCACTGCCAAAAACAATTTCCTCATTGGATAATACTGCTAATGAAGAATCAATTTTGCAACCTTTAATAACGGGCATCTACATTAGCTTGCTCTCTGTTCCACCCACATTTTGGGACTATTTACTTAACTGTAAGGAAATGAGAAAGTGATTACTTGTTTTTTAACCCGGGGTCCAAAACCACTGGGCTGTGGGACCCCTGTTTTAGCATCTGTGTAGGCCTTTCTAAATAAATCAAAAATAAGAAGAAATTCTCTGGATAGTATCCTTTCTCTATGTATTCACGCTTGTTGTAATATCGACCCAAGACTTACTTCTGTCCATTCGCCTCTCAAACCTATATAAAAGATCTTTGTTGTCTCGGCACCAAAGTTTTTGGAGAAATGGATGGAGAGATGATGGACATTTGAGAAACGAGCAATCCTGAAAGATAAGGGGGGGGGGGAAAGGTTCAACTATTGTGTAAATAAAATTCCTGTTATGCACCACAATTACATTCCAGTATGATGACTGGAAGGTCAGCAGTTTGAGACCTGAGTCCTGCATGACAGACCGAATTCCCGTTGTCTGTCCCAGCTCCTGCCAACCTAGCAGTTTGGAAGCAAGAAATTGCAAGTAGATAAACAGGTACCACTTGGGCAGGAAAGGTAACAGCATTCCTTGTACTTCGGCATCTAGTCATGTGTGCCACATGACCATGGAAATGTCTGCAGACGCAGACTGCGTTGACTCTTTGGCTATAAGTGGAGATGAGTGTCGCCCCCTAGAGTCAGGTACAACTGAATTTTGAGCAAGGGAGACCTTTACTTTTACTCATGTGAAGCAATAATGGCTATCAGTACTTCACATAGGGAAACCAGGAAAACTAGGTTATATTGGATGTTAACCAGGCATTCGCAACATACGGCCTGCAGGCCAGACCCAGCCCCTGATGTCAATTCATCTGGTTCTCGCCGCTCCCAGAAGCAGAAGTAAAATGCACCCCATGCATGTGCAGAACACTGGTAAATGCATTCTGTGCATGCGTGAGGTGTGTTTTACTTCTGCTTCCGGTTGGGAGGAACCAAGTGACTAGTCCGATCAGCTGTCCAGGAGGTGTGGTCAGGCCCACAACCTGAAAACGTTGAGAAAATACTGGTGTAAATTATTTCTCCACTCCTTGGTAAAAAAGGAAATTGGCAAAACAGCAATTGGGGGGGGGGAGCACTAGTTCTCTGTTTTCTAGGAATCAAAGTGATTTTTCCTTCCTTGCTGTTATTACTTAACACATTTCCAACTGTGCTACTAAGATTTGCCACACACACTTCAGCAGCAGAAACACAACATTACCCCATATAACAGTAGCAAAATGTTTCTAAATCGTTCAGGGAAAATACACACAGACTAAAACAGCAATCAGGTACAGTGGAACCCCAGGTTACGGACGCTTCAGGTAATGGAAAACATGATTTACAGAGAGAAATCCATTGAAAATAATGCCTCGGCTTACATAATGTTTTCAAAATTTTTTGTTTTCAATGCATTTCTATGGGAAACTGTGCAATGCATTCCTAAGGGAGCTACGCTTCAAGGAAAAATTGCTATAAGGAAAACTCCGGGAAACGGATTAATTCCGTAACCCAGGGTTTTTACTGTATACCCCTTCTCTATTCACTGCCTCACACCAAGACTGTCCCATGCTGAAGGAGAAGTGACAGAACTGCAGTTCCCTGTATATCTGCAACTGGAATAATAAGTGAAATTCCCAGTAAGGAAAAGATAGCATAGAGAAGGTCCATCAAAGCTCAAGTTAAATATTCTGGAACAAGTGGCCCATCCATTTCAGAGGGTTCTTAAGTAAGAGGGTGCTATACAAGCCCAGTGAATGCTGAGCAGACTGGCATTTTGTTGTTGTTCAGTCGCACAGTTGATTCCGACCATTCATGGCCCCATGGACCACCGCCCTCCAGGCACCTCTGTCCTCCACCATCCTCCTCAACCCGCCCAGCTCTGTGCCCATTGCATCTACAATACCATCTAGCCATCTCATTTTTGGCATACTTAGTAGGATATTCCAGTTCTCCTGTAGTGTCACGATTTAGGCTGAACATCTGATCTGGTTCTCTGGCTGCATCGCCAAAAGACATGTGAGGAATGTTCTTAAACCTAGAGAAAGGCAAAGACAACGGATGTAGTTAGTATGCCCCAAACCAAAGGCAACCACTATAGCAATTTATTTTAAAATTCTATTTTTAAAACAAGAGCAAACTCATGCAGTATTTAAGACAAAAGCAAGCATTAAAAATAAACAAACATGAAGAAACTTAGTTTTCTTTTTTGAAGGCTGCATATTAATAGACTACTTAGAAAAAGGATCTATCCCCCCCACCCCCAATGAAAAGAATAGGAAGCACAAATCAGTCCTCCATGACTTGGTATGTAGGTCAGAGTATCTTATTAACTCAACATTAATTTAGCATTTAAAGGATCTTCCCTCATCGTCCCAGGCCATGAACTCCCTGGCCTTTTTATCTTTGTATTTAAATACAGTGGAACCTCAGTTAACAAATTGCTCAGTTAACATAAAAATCGCATAACAAAAGGACATCCATAGAAAATAGTGGCTTGGTTTACAGAATGTTTTTCAGAACAGATTAATTAGTTTTCAATGCATTCCTATGGGAAACCACATTTCGATTAAAGTAGTTTGGTTTTTAATGCATTCCTATAGATTCGGTTAAATTAACTCCTATAGGAGATTCGGTTAAAGTAATTTTCACTGAAAGAAACGTCCCAGAGAATGCATTAATTACGTTAACCAAAGTTCCACTGTATAAGGGTGGCAGAAAAGCAATCCAGTCACAAAGATCCTGCATCCAACTGTTAAGCGTGAACTGTAAACACAACTAGAAAGCAAGTACTGTACAGTAAAACTCCGATTTATGTATGCCTCTACTTACATAAAATTTGACTTACGTAAGGCTTTTTTGCGTAAATCACGTCCTGATTTATGCCAAAAAATGAGTTACGTAAGGGGTTTCCTGATGTGTTTAGATTTTAAAATGGCTCCACCATTTTAAAAGCTAAAATTCCACCACACGCTGCCCATCCCACTGCTAAAAGTCACAAGATATCACTTACCGTGGTGGCGGTGGAGGCAGCGGCGCTTTTCTGTGGTCCCCGCTTGTTTCTGCTTCTGCCAGGACTGGGAGAGTGCGGGGGGGAATATCCGCTCCCTTCTGCTGTTCACATGAGGTTTCTCTGGGGCGTGTGCTTTAGTTGTGAACACGCCTCGGAGAAGAGCTTAAAAGGTGTGTGTGTGGAAAATGCCTGTCATTACCATCTCGGCCACTAGGGGCACAAAGCATGATTTTCCATAGGGATGCATTGAAAACCAATTTCAAGCCTTTTTTAAATTTTTCAATACATTCCTATGAAGATGCATTAATTTACGTAAAACCCCTATTTACGCAAGATGCTACAGAATGGACTTTTTACGTAAGTTGGGGTTTTACTGTAGTAATTCACCTAACACACAAGCCAAACGATACTGTTTTAAAGGAAGCCAAAGAAACCACATTGCTACAAGCGTAACACAAGCAGAAGAGATATAATATCTTAGCAGTTTTAGGCTAACCAAGATTTTAAGTTTCTAGTCCTTGTTGCAGGCAACAATGCTCTTCACAGTGAAAGTCTAAAAATCAAGAAAGACCTTAGTAGACTAAAGTAAGGGCCCCATCTCCATAGTCTCAGAAGCACTATTCTTTTTATTTTATAGAGCTTTTTGGCCTGGTATTCCAAGCTAACATACATTAACAGAGACACCCGAGCCATCCAAATATAGATATTCTATCTGAATTTCAATAAATATTAGTTACTAAAGTCAATCAATCAATCTTTATTATGGTCCAAGGTCAGCATAGTACAGCGTGGCATAGTAATTGCAAATTTCACTAAATCTAGCCAATTATTTTTGTTTTCAGGGCTTTAACAGTTTGCCCCACCAAATCAATTTGAAGATATATTAAATCATTTACTGCAAGCTTACTAATTGCATTACTCAAAGCAAAAGGGAAGAAGCAAGAACAAGGAACTACTCAGATCTTTATATCCATTTTTTTAAAAAAATGTGTCTGTTGTACACAATAAATCACCAAAAATGACATGCTCTTGGGTTCTACTTACAGCCTCATTTCTGATGGGTGTGTATCATCATCTTCTCCCATAACAATAATTCCTTTTAATTTCACGTTGCCGGTAAAACTGCAGGAAAAGATTTATCAGTGATTATTCAAGCAGCTGTGTGCCACACCTGCAATGTTATTTCTCTGGACAGATGAGTTACCTTTGTAGTTTAGTATTGTAACATTATCACCAGTGGTGGGCATCAGCAGGTTCACACCAGTTCACCAGAACCGGTAACAGAAATTCTGACTGGCTCCGCCCATCCACGTTTTGAAACAAAGTAGTCCTAATTTGGGTGCAACGCAGGGCCTTCCCCTGGCCATGCCTACCATACCACGTCCAGTGTGGTAATAAAAAATTTTTTTAGCCCACCACTGCATATCACCCCTTATAAGATCCCTGGTGGTGCAGTGGTTAAACTGCTGTCCTGCAGCCAAAATAATGTGAGTTCGATCCTGATGGGGGTCAAGGTTGACTCAGTCTTCCATCCTTCCAAAGTCAGTAAAATGAGTACCCAGAATGTAGGGGGCAAAATTTATGAACTGCCCAGAGAGTGAACTGAGAACTATGGAGTAGTATAGAAGTGTAACTGCTATTGCTTATCCTACAAAACTTTCTGAAGTTCCTTATTCTCCCTCAGTGGGAGAGCCTAGAATAGGGGTTTGCAACCTATGGCTCATGGGCCAGCCTTGGCAATCTTCCAGCCAGTGGCAGAGACCCCGGAAGCGGACGCATTTATGACAGCCATAAAGGCACCCACACGGGTTACAACAGTGTTTACTGCAGGGAGAACCACATGTCCAGCCCTCTCAGCTGTCTGAGGGGGCCGTGGTCCAAGCCCATGGCATGAAAAGGTTGAGAACTCCTAGCCTAGAATCTGGACTGTGACATCACTTGCTAGAAACTAAATAAAAGGCATAAGCACTTCAAGCAACCCAGATATACCGTCTGTTTTCCAGACTTTAGTGTTAAAAAGCTCTGAAAGATAAACATGGTTGAAAGTTGAATGGAAATAAGAAAAACTGAAGGTTGTCTTTCAAATTTACTTTTTATATTATAGCTTGACTTTCCACCAGCCCTAAAATCTTCCTAAATGTTTCTATATTAACACTCAGATTTCCAGTAAAATTATGGCCCCCAACAAACATGCATTGCTTCACATGCCAAAAAATCATGATACAGTATGTCCAAAAACAATTACTTACGGGATATTAAACAGCAGCTCTTCATCATCATCACTTTCTACAAACTGGGGGGAAAAGACAAAACTGAATTTAATTTTTTTTACATCTAGTCTATGTTGTTGGTTGGGGGGGGGAATCCTAGTTGATTTTTTTAAATAGCAGCCGTGTCAGTTTGTTTCAAGCAGATCAGAGAGTAAACAAAAATGTTGTAGCACTTTAAAGACTAACTGCTGTGTTTTAATGTTAGCTTTAGTGGATCAAGTTCACTTCACCAGACATAGAAGTGAGACTTCATGACATCAGTTTATACACATCACTTTGTGTCTGGCCAGATATCCCACTACAGTAATGGAGAAGACCAGTGATGGCGAACCCTGGCACTCCAGCTGTTCTTGGACTTCAATTCCCAAAGCCCAAGTCTCTGTGAATCCACATGAATGGGTTTACTGCGCATACACACAGGAATTGAAGTCTAAGAACAGCTGTAGTGCCAAGGTTCGCCATCACGGGAGTAGACCATACAGCCCGCACTCAACACTGAGTTTTGGGTGGCGGTAAATAATTTGACTCCTTAAAGGGACCAACAGGTACGGGCGGATGAGCCCCTTTAGGTGTGTTGATGGTCTCCCTCAGTGGAGGAAATGCCACTGGAAACCATCAGATTGGTCCCAATGGCAAAATGAGCGGAGGAGGAACCACTTTACTACTCTGATTCTCAACAGTCATGGAGGCGGAAAAGGCCATGCCAAATGGACTGGCTGTGAAGGCACACCGTGATAATATCCTCAAGGTTGCGGCAGCCCATTGCAGTCCCGGCATTGAATCCTGCAGTCTCATTGAATATGTGCCGCAGGAAATGGCTCTCTCGTCATAGTGTGTTGGTCACTTCATGGCAAGTTGGGATCCACCTTAAACAAATTCATGCCAGTGGCATTTTTCCTGCTTGCTTTGGAGGGCGAAGGCAGCCCAGAGCCAGCCAGCCTCCAAGACCTGGTATACGACCGAAAATTGTGCTACTGTATTTTAAACTCTAAGATGGTAGCGATCTCCCTACCTTTTCCATGCCGTTTGGGGACCTTATATGGCGGCGGCGGTACCTTTGCAGCAGTAAGCACTGCATTGTGACTTTGGGTGGAAGGGGTGGCCATCTGAAATAGATGCGGTGGGCATTTTGGAATTCAAAATGGCGACCACGACTATTTCAGAATTAAAAATGGCCGCCCCCTCCACCCAAAGTCACAATATAGTGCTTACTGCTGCGGAGGTGCCGTCATCGTTGTCATCAGATAAGGTCCCCAAACAGTGTGGAAAAGGTAGGGAGATTGCTCAGTTGCTTTTGTGGGGGTGAGGGACAGTCACATCTGGCATTTTTTTGTATTTTTAAATTACTATTGTTGGTGTAGTTGGGACTTTTTTATTTTCAATGTATTCCTATGGGAAAACATGCTTCAGTTATGATTTTTTCGTGTTACGATGGAAGCTGTTGGAACGGACCTCCATCGTAACCTGAGGTTTTACCGTACTCGGATCTAGTTACAGACGATGACAACTCTGTACCTGATGTGCATAAAGCAGTTTCTCTTGCTCTATAATGTGGAGTTCTTATTTTATTCCTTTTGGTAAACCGCAATCTCCCAAGTTGTGATTTGTCCACAACAGTCCTACTTTAGGCACACCGTGACAAGGCAAGAAGCTCTGATGTTAGGGAAGGCAGCAGGAAGTGACCAAAGGTGAGATGGAATGACTCCCTATAAAGGAGTTGAGGACTTCGCCGCCCCTATCAACATATTGTATTATAATGTAATGCACTGTTTGTAAGCCGCCCTGAGTCGCTTCGGCGAGTGGGCAGCAATATAAATTTGAACTAATAAATATATAATAATAAATAAATAAGCCACAGGTGGGAATTTACAAGCAGGCTGTTGAGAGCAGGGCATTTGGGAGATTTACTGTACACCGCCCAGAGTGGGGAAATATTCCAGATCAGTGGTATGTAAGTAAGTAAGTAAGTAAGTAAGTAAGTAAGTAAGTAAGTAAGTAAGTAAGTAAGTAAGTAAAGTTAAACCTCAGGGCTGCCTTGGGCCAGAGAGGTCTGCAAGCCTCCCGATACTTTCATAAGGCTATAAATGAATGTATTATTAGTAGTAGTAGTAGTAGTAGTAGCATGTGTATATGCCTGTATTATTACACAAATCTATCATTCAATTCAATGACTGGTATGAAATTAACAGTTCAAGCCCTTATAAGAAGTGCTTATTATTATGATCATTATCATTTAACTATAAATTAGCCGGTCAGTTGATCCTCTGTGCCCTCAGATGCCAGTGATTTTATTTTATTTTGGGATGTATTTGGTTGGTCTGTTTTTGATTTGTTGTGTTGTTTTGTTGTGTTATGTACACTGCCCAGAGTGGGAAATTTCCCAAAGGAGTGGCACAAAACTGTAATCAATCAATCAATCAATCAATATTGAAATAAATAAATAAGCCTCACAGTACTTTCTTAGAGCTATGAATAATAATAATAATAATAATAATAATAATAATAATAATAATAATAATAATAATAATAATAATAATAATAATAATAATAATAATAATAATAATAATAATAATAATAATAATAATAATATCTCTAAGAAAGTATTGTGAGGCTTGCAGGCCTCCTCCCCACGCAGGCCAACCCTTGAGAGGGGAACGTTTTTTGGGGGGACCCTCCCCTTCTCCCACCACCTTCTGGCGGTCGCCGCGGTCCTCCCAGGCGCGGAAGACGAGGGCCCCGCTGCCTTCTCGTAGCTCGTTGAGGCACTCGAGCCGCTGGCGGTCGATGCGCAGGTAGAGGCCCCAGGCCTGGCCGCGGCGCTCGGGGGGCTCCTCGGGATGGTCGTCGCCATGGCAACAGCTGTGCCCGTGCCCATGCGACATGGCCCAGCCACAGCGCCAAGCAGAACCCCTCTCCGACGTCGGCCAGTAAAAAGGACCCGGATGTCAACACTGCCCGACCGCATGCGCGCGAAGTCAGCTTTCTGGCACGTGATATGACCACGCCCCTTCTCTCGTCGGTGGTCCCTCGGTGATTCGTAGAGCTGCAAAACTAATAGTCGCCCTGTAAAGGTAAAGGTTTCCCTTGCTCGAAAGCCAGTCGTATCCGACTCTAGGGTGCAGTGCTCATCTCTGTTTCTAAGCCGAAGAGCCAGCGCTGTCTGCTTCTGCAGACGTTTCCGTGGTCATGTGGCAGGCATGACTAGACACCGGAGCGCACGGAACGCACCCCTGTCGCGCACCCCAAACTTCCTGTTCCCCACGAAAAGCCGTCACTAGGGCACTTCAAGCCTCACCGTTGGACTCCAACTCCTATCAGCCGGCAGGAGGAGGTGCTGGGAATGGTTTCCTTCTGCGCTGCTGTAAACCTTAGCACCAGCACTGGCTGTAGAGAGTTTAAGACGTGGAGGTATAAAAAAACTGGAGTTGTCATGAACTTGAAGCCGACTAATCTGAAAGTTCGCCATGTTAGTTGGCCCAAAACATTGGCTAATGGTGCTTTGAAACCCGAGTACTGCACGACGGCTTGAGTGTCAGTCTCTGTCCCAGCTCCTGCCAACTTAGCAGTTCGAAAGCAAGAAATCGCAATGAGATAAATAGGGACCACTTCGGTGGGGAAAAGATCTTGAGAACATGAAAGGCGTCCCCTGAGCGGATCTTCTCCAGCAAAAATTCAACCCATAATAATATCTGGTACAGTACATAATTATTATGGCAACGGAGAAATGTGGGGAAGGGCCGTGGAAAAGCCTGCAGAGAGCAGCCTAACATTTGTGAAGCAAAATAAAGAGAAATTTACATATTTCTTGGTATTAAAAAAGCAACGGCACACGATGGTTTATTAGGTGTCATTAACATATAGCAATAGCAATAACACGTCTATACCGTCCTGGCAACCTAGCAGTTCGAAAGCAAGAAACTGCAAGTAGAGAAATAGGGACCACTTCGGTGGGAAGGTAAACAGCGTTCCATGCGCTCCAGTGTCTAGTCATGCCTGCCACATGACCACAGAAACGTCTGCAGACTTGCAGAAGCAGACAGCGCTGGCTCTTTGGCTTTGAAACAGATGAGCACTGCATCCTAGAGTTGGATACGACTGGCTTTCGAGCAAGGGAAACCTTTACCGTCCCATACTGCTTAGTGCCTCTCTCTGGACAGTTCGCAAGTTAATTTAGCATTTTGCCTCTAACATGCTGGTTACTCATTTTACCAACATCGTAAGGATGGAAGGCTGTGTCTATTTCGACCCGTCAGGATCGAACTCACAACGCTTTGGCTGCAGTGCAGCAGTTTAACCACTGTGCTACCAGAACTCTTCATTTAACGTTAAAAGCTTAACTTTTGAAGCAATGATCTTTCCTGTGGAATATGATCTGCCTGGAAGTGTCTTTTTCCCCCGCCTACGTGGCAGGATTCTTATATTTATTTATTTAAATCAGCAGTGAACTTTGGTCCACGAAAGCTCACATTTAAATACAGGAATTAGTCTTTTAAGGTGCAACAACATTTTTTGTTTACTTTCTGATACGTTTTCACAGAATGATGGGTCCCTATTTCGTTCTGTTCAAACTCAATATTGACTTGTTTTAGCTTTCTTGTCATTGTTTCGTCATATGCTGTCAAGTCTGAGGTGATTTGTTTTACTAGCATATTTGTGCCCAGCCTTGCCGTGCAGTTTTTTGGGTTGTTTTTTTTGGGGGGGGGAGGTGGTTAGGGGTGGTTTAGGTGTTGGTGATTTGAATTTGTGTTTTTTTATTATTTATTTGGTTTAATTATTTTTTTTACTGTTTTTACTCTTCCGGCCTCTAGGTGGGGCTGTGGTTAAGAGTACTGCTTTTGTTTTTTTATTTAAAAATTATGTTTGACTGTTTTTACTCTTCCGGCCTCTAGGTGGCGCTGTGGTTAAGAGTAGTCTTTCTTTGTTGTTTGTTCAGTTCTGTCCCTGACTCATGGAGGGAGGAAATGGTGAGTTCTCTTGATTTTTTGTTCTGGGTTGTTGTTTTTTTTGTGTGTGTGTGGTGTTAGGCTGGAGGGTTTAAGTAGAGTTTCTACTTAAACACCCCAAAGTGTTTCTGCTTGTTCTTTTGTTTTTATTTTGGGTTTTAGATGTGATTAATTGTTTTGTTTATTTCTGGTTGTTATTTATTTTTCTGATTTATTTCGTCTTTATTTGTTTTATTTGTGCTATTTTTGTTGTTTGAGTTAGGTATTTTCGTGTTGTAGATAGGTGTTTCTAGTGTACTTTTATGGTATTTTGGGTGTTTTTTATTTTGATGTTTATTGTTTTGTTTTTAATGGGTTTATTTTATTTATTTATTTATTTATTTCTTTGTGTTTTACTAATTTTGGTGCTTTGCCTTTTGGTTTACTGTTTGGTTTTGTTGTGTGAAGAACGGCCTGTCTGCCATTTCTTCTTTTCCCATTGCTGCTTTGAAATTAGGTTTTGATGCAGTGATGGGGAAAAGCTCGCTCTTTGTCCGGTAAGGTTCGTTAGGTAGGTTGGGTGAAAAGGAGGCAGAGAAGAGCTATCTGCTTGATGATAGTTCTCTTGTTTGGGCCTCTTTTTTCCCCTGGCTTACCTAACGGGGAGATCGGCAGGCAACAATCCGTAAGGGGTGGTGCTCTTCCTTGCGGATTGCTGGCTGCTGCATTTCTATTACCTCCACCACTGTTTCGTGCTAGTTCTCGAAATAGCAGTGTGGGTAGTAGAAAGGCAGAATCCAGTCATTCGCCAGGGAGGGTGCTGCCCCTGACGAATTGCTGCCTGCTGCTTTTTTCCCCACCCTGGCTCAACTTACCTTGAGGCCGGCGGTGGTCTCGCTGTGTCTTCGTCGGGGTAGCGGGGAGGAGAGAGTCCCTCTTCTTCCCGTTGCTCCAGGAAAGAAGGGCGGCATTTGTCTCATAGTGGTTGTTTGGGGGGGGGGGGGTGTTTGCGAGGCCATGAGGCACTGCAGCCTTGCGCTCCCATTGCATGAGGCGTTTTTATTTTATTTTTCGCGCACCAGCTTTTTTAGCATTCTGTGTGCTCACGCCCTTCAGCCTGATTGGCTGAAGTGGTCACGGCGCGGAGGATGCTGGGGCTTAGAGTTTAATTTATTTTGTTTGCGTTCATGCGGCGCCTTTTTTTCTGTGGCTCAGTTTCAATTGGGTGCGCTGCGTTTCCCAACATTCTCTTTGCTCTCGCCTGTCAGCCTGATTGTCTGAGGGGCGGGGCGGCGCAGAGGACGTTGGGAATTGAAGTTGTTTTCCTTTGTTTGCGTTCATGGGGCTGTTGCCCCACTGCTGACTGTGGGACTATTGCGGCGCTCTGCGGGCCAGGTTAAGGCGAGTGCAGGCGGCTTGATATGGGATACTATAGTCGGGTGCGGGCGTGTATACCGGAGTCCAACGGTTAACGTCCCTCCTTATAGGTAAAGATAATCTAACTAGCTTTTTTGATGCAGAGTAAGTGACATTGACCAAAGCTTGAACTGTATTCCTTCTTACAGAATAAACATAAATAACAAATAATTTCAAACGTGTTAATAAAATAATATGCTAATAAAAGAAGTGTCCTGACACTGTGATATTCACGAAAGCACTGTAAAATTTACCATTTAAAACAACTGTTGCATGAACACAACAGAAATTAAGAACAAGAAGCAATCGTAAACTGTAGTGTGCTAATTTTTTGGTCCATCTAATATGGCGGCAGGCCACACCCACTGGCTTCAAAGCAGCGTACAGCAAGAAGTCTGTAGTGCCATCTCGTTTTTTTTTTATACCTCCATGGTTTAAGAGCACAGTTTTATTCATTCATTCCCAATGATCCTGTAGGATAAGGTTCATGGGATATGTAGCGTATACTGCTTTGTGAAAGGAGAAAAAACACTCCCAGAAGAAAGATAAACGTGTAATGAGTTCCGTTTATTTCTTGAAATTCCTGTGTCTCTTATTTGATTCATAAGCAGAACATGGTTCAGATAAACTGTAATAATGGTGGAATTTCAATATATATATCGTCTGGAAAAGTCTCTTGCGTCTTCAAATAATATAAGACTAATAAACTGCGTCTTTAAACCAATGTAGACTACGGAATGGCGATGTCCTTCCGGTAGTTGGACATTTCGTTGCACTTTATCAAGTGTCTACAATATAAAATATGTACAATATAATACGTTGCAGCACAATTCAATACAAGGGTTATACATAAAGTTAAATGATATTAGCATGTGAGAGCTATAGTGACTAATTTAACCATACAATATAAATGCAGGACAAAGTGGGGCATCTCATGCAAAAATTCACTACATGTCTATTCAAAAATATCTGTTGCAATTAAATCATGAATCAGTAGTCATTATAAATGGTGCATGTACATCTAGGTCTGCGACAGAGCAATTACAAAGCATCTAAAAAACCTTATAAAGAATGGAAGAAATACATACCAAAATGTATATATGTATATATTTATGTAAGTATCGCGCGTCCTGCACCTCCTGAAGTCTTGTGTTGTGTGCTCGCGTTAACTAACAGTAACCTACTATTCTTTAAATATTCTTATTCTTGCCCACTCATCTGTGATGACTCAGTAGATTTTCTAGCCCCATGTGGAAAGAATATAGATCCAGGTGCTTATCTGAAACTGTTGTGCTGGTTGTTAAAGGGACCTGTCCCTGAGCTAGGAATTATACCTAGCTAACTCTAGCATATGATAATGAAATGTTCATAAAAATGAAGATGGTTCCCAATCTGTGTTCAAGCCGTGTGGTGTTAACGTGTTGAACCGATGAATGTAAAAGGCTTCTCTTTGTAATAGAACCTTTTCCATATTGAGAATATGATATTTGTTGACATTAACAGTTTCTAGCACAATAATCTTGAGGTCTCCTGGTTTGTGTTGTTTGTTAAGAAAGTGATTTACCAGAGGAGCAGTGATGTTCCGGTTTCTAATCCGTGAGAGGTGTTCCCCTAAGCGTATTTTCAAAGAACGACTCGATTGTCCCACATAGCCTAACTGACAAGGGCATATTGCCATGTATACAATATTTTTTGAATTGCAATTAGAAAATGAGGTGAGCTCCAATGTGAAGCTGCTGGAAGGCAATTTGACCGTGTTTGCACATATCATGTGAGTACAGTATATACAATGTCCGCAAATGTGGTGCCCTGCAGGGAGGGACAAGCGCTTTTGCTTTTGAGTGGAAATGTCTGCTCTCGAAAGGAGATTGGCTAACGTCCGAGTTTTTCTGAATCCCACCAATGGTTTTTGTTGGCATCCCGGTATCGTGTCCAATATGTGCCAGTGCCTGTTGATAATGCGTTTAATTTGATTTGCTAGCGGGGTGTAGTCCAGAGACCAAACCAATCTATGCTGAGATGTTATTTGTTCCGTTCGTCTTTCGAGAAGAGAGCTTCTTGTGCGTAAATCCGCTTTCGTTTGTGCGTGTGCAATGATGTGTTTCGGATATCCTCTCGTACTAAGTGTTTGCGCAATGTCTTTGGCTGCAATTCTGTAGTCGTGTTCTTTTGAGGAATTCCTTTTGGCTCTGAGGAGTAAGCTATACGGTATGTTACTTTTCAAATGATGTGGGTGATAAGAGCTATATTGAAGGTAAGCGAAACGGTCTGTAGGTTTGTGGTACAGTTTTGTTTTTATCTGATTCGCTTCAATATATACAGTCAGATCCAAAAAAGCCAAAGATGTTCGGTTCGTGGTATGCGTGAATTTGATATTATTATGAAGACTGTTCATCCAAATGCAGAAATTATCTATGGAGGTGTAGTCCTGAAAAATGAAAAATAAATCATCTATATATCTCTTATAACTGATGATGTTGTTGAAAAAAGGATTGGTCCGTGGGTCCAGAATAAAAGTGTTATCGAAGCTGCACATAAAAATGTTGGCAATTGATGGGGCAAAATTAGAACCCATGGAGACCCCCTGTGTTTGAAGAAAGAAAGAGTTGTCAAACCTGAAGAAATTGTGTTCGAAGCAGGTGTCCAAGAGGTCTAGTAGAAAATGTGCAGGTGGCTGATTGATGGAGCGTGTTTCTAAAGCGTGGGCAACAAGAGTACGCGCTTCTCCCAGTGGGATGTTGGTGTAAAGTGAGGTGATGTCCATAGTAAGTAATACTGCTCCATTTGGCACCTGAAAGTTTTCCATCATTTGGATGAAGTGCGTGGAATCCTTTACATAAGATGCAGAGTTGCTAGCAATCTGATGGATATGAAAATCAATATAGGTGGCCACTGGTTCTAGAAGAGATTGATTCGCTGAAATGATAGGTCTACAAGGGATGACGGTGTCAGAAGTCCGAATTTTGTGTACTTTTGGTAGAAGATAAAACATAGGAACTCTTGGATATTTGTTAAGTAAAAACCGGAAGGTGTTATTGGTATACTGCTTTGTGTGCTTTTCCTGGTATGGTGGAGGCACTGAAGGGCTACATGAAATGGTGCTGCAGGCTGCATTCAGCCCACAGGCTGCAGGTTGATAATCCCTGTTATAGTGCAACATCATGCAGATTTATTTTATTTTATTTTTGAAGGGGGAAAAGTCCTACACTGTCCCTTGCAGAACTAATTCTTTAATATGAGAATGCAGATTTAATGGTTGCAGGGAAAACAACACAGAATTGTTCCTTGCAGGGCAACTCTTCGGAATCTTAACCACTACTAGCTGAACATAAAAAGCATAATCCACACTCAAAAAGAGATAGATGCACAATGTGGGTTTTGCAATACTGAGCTTTACATCCTCTGGTTTCTTCAGTTCGTCTGTTCCCAACCCAATGGAAACCCCAAGCTATTTGGCCCATGAAATTGCCCGCTTAGTATCAGAAAATTTTTGTTTGCTTGTTTTCATTTCATCTTTTATACCTAGACTCCAGTTGGTGGATCTCAAGTGTTCAATTTTACAAACCAAAAACCCAACCCCAAATTCAAGCATTTGCAGGATTAAATCATTCAGACATTAGTGGTCCATAGACACAGTTCTACAGCACTGTCTGGCCTTTGTGGACATTAGTAGCCGAGGGACTGTGTAATTAAATGTCTATTGTACAATTCATTGTGTAACTTACTGTATTGTATTATTATTGTTTTCCTATTGTATTTTCATGCTGTTTTATTGTGTCTATATTTGATTTGTTATGAATATATTGCATTTTTGTATTTTTCTTGTATTATTATACTGTTATAATTGTATGTTTATTAATTGTATGTATATTAATTTTTTGTTGTAATTGTACTTATATCATTGTGTTGTAAGCCGCTCTGAGTTGGCCTTTTGGGCTGAGTGGAGCGGGGTATAAATCCAATAAACATAAACATAAACATTACACAAAGAAATAGTCAAATGCAAAAATGAATTGTGAAAGCCTTATCAGCTTTATGAATTGCTAGGTCTATAAAGGCCCTGTACTGAGTGTTCAAATGGGAACCAGAGCATGCAACCAATAAGCAAGCAGAGCAATTACACATGCCCAAGGGCATTCGTTTTGATAAACCTTATTTTGTACTTACCCTGTTTCACAAGCAAAGATAGGAATGCTACTTGTCCTGCATTTTATCTACTGGTTAGCTAAATGGCTAAGTCTTGAAATGAAGAAATGATATAGGACCGTGATGGTGAAGCTTGGCACTCCAGATGTTCTTGGACTTAAATTCCCAGAAGCCCAAGCACCCGTGAATCCACACAAATGGGTTTACTGTGATTCATCTGGCCCGTGCCGCCCTCCTCACTCCTGGAAGCGGAGGTAAAACGCGCCCGTACAGAGGAAGGGTTAGCCCGGAAGTAAAACGCGCCCATACGGTTAAGGCTATAGGACTTGTGTGATAAGATTGGAAAATGTTTTCTGTCTAAAGACTTCCATTTTTAAGAATACGTATTATTACGCTAGTACAGTATTCACATGCTGTTTCAAAGTACTGTACTTGCTAGAAGCCTTGATATATCTGAACGTTTCCCAGCTGGGAGAAGTCAAAACGGACAGGTGGGTAGCATCAGCCAGAGAATGGAAAAGTTCCCTTTTCCCTCTGATTACAACTCCAGAACCCACCCACCCCACAGTAGTCCCATAGAGTAACTTTTCCAGACTCTGGCAACAGGACATTTTTCTGCAGATCTCTGAAGCTTTCTTGTCCAAGAATTATCCAATATCTGGAATCAGACTGTCCGACAAACAAGCAGGTACAGTAAAACCCTGACACAAATGCCTCGAGTTACATAAAATTCGACTTACCTAATGATTTTGTGCTAAAACTATGTCCTGATTTACACAATTTCCTATGGGTGTTGTAATGCTCCCCCCGGAGGATCGGAGCGGCGGCAAGGAAGGTACATAAGACAGATGTGTGGTGGAGAAAGCCAGTCCCGAACAAGTCGGGTGGTCTGCATTTATTGGCTTGTATTCTGGATCTCTTGCGCACAGACTGCGCATGACCCCTATTACAGAAGGCTTGCTTACGTGGCATGTTGCTGGCAAAAGTACATTTGCCAGCCTAAGAAAGTACTGTGTGCCAAGGTTCCCCATAGGCAGACTAATCAGCAGATGTAGTGAGACTCACTGTTCTTGTCTTATCTCAGAGTCCTTGTAAACTCTGGGCATCTATGCTTAGCTGTTTGGTCTAGCTGCAGCTTTGTATCTCCACAGATGTGAGATACTGTGTGTTGTTTGGTAGGCACTGTGACATTTGGGTGACTTCTGTCCTACTCCTTTCAGTACCCCCAGCCAAGCAATATGGATTCTCTATTGCTGCCTAATGCTATTGGCCTGAGATCCAATTTCCCTTCCAGCCGAGCCAGGTTGGTCTTGAGCCGCCGTGCGTAGCCCATAGATTTATAAATCTACTAGCAAGGGTTGCCCGGCGTTGCCAGGCTTTGTAAATATGTTTTGCATAGTTATGGGGTTTATTTTCCTTAGTGGAACACTTGTCGTTTGGTTGTTATGGTTTTTTTTTTGTTTTTTCTTTTCATTTAAAAATTAATAGTGACTCTTTTTCTTTTTCGAAAAAACATTATTTATTTTTTTAACAAATAGTTATAAAATTTAACTTTGCTCCTTTTACTATGTCCTATCAAAAACTGGTTTTATTTACAAAGGATAAATGTTTAACTTTAATTTTTGTTTGCATATTGTTGTGTTTTGTGTTGTTTGTCCCATCCGTTGTTTTTTTCCATATCTGCAATATAAGGAAATGTAGTGTTAGTGTATGTTTTTTGTCATTTTTTTATTTTGGTTTTGTTTTTGAAATTTGTAATTTTGTTGTGAAAGTTTAAATGCATATTCATTGTGTTAGATTGTTTGGTTTACCTTCATTCATCTTGTGTTGTCCGTTCTCCTTGGGCATTTCTTTTTTTTTTCATTTTGTGGGTGAATTGTGGAAAGAGATTACTTGGTTAAGTTTTTCTTTTTATGTTTATGATTCATTGTCAATTCATTTATGTGTAAATTTGTAAAAACATATTTTCTTACCTCTTGGTGTTCTGAAAGGATATTTGCTCATGTTAACGAAGTTGTCTAGTAATTCTAATGGTGTTTCAATTCTGTTGTGGTTGTTTGGACTCATGAGCCACTGCAGTTGAATGGCTATTAATTCGTCTACTGTGAGAGTTGTTGGGTTGCTGTATTGTCCCTAGGTGTCCTTTGCGTGATTATATTTTCCCTTGTTAGTTGTAGTTGCATTGTCCTGTCCGTTTTTCTGGTTAATTTTATCTATTATGTTCTGCAATTGTTCATTTTCCTGGATTGTTCTCATTTTGTTGTCTGAATCTGTTTGTGTGGATTTGTCTATGTTCAATTTCACTTCTGTTTGGGATGCTTTGTCTTTTTGCTGTCTAATGTCAATTGCCTGGTTTCTTGGTTGTTGATATGTTGGTTTTGTGCCCCTTGTGGTAATTGTTTTAGTTTTCCATGGCAATTCATCCTGTCGATTCAGATTTGTTCGGGGTGTCCATGTCCAATGATATCTGGGTGAATCAGTTTTGTTTGTAATGTCCTGTATTTGTGATTTCTGTTGGGGTGGCTTTTCCTTTCTTCTCACTACTTGCCTTTGGTTTGCTTGTGCTGATGTCTCTATTTCACTTTGTTTTGTGTTTTCTGGAATTGTTGGTTCGTTTTCCTCTCTTTTTGTTTCTGTGTTTGATTCCCCATCAATTATCTTCTTTGGTGTCGCACATGTTATTTCAATATCTATCTTTTCCTGTATGTTTTTTTCTAATCTTTGTCCATGTTTATTTTGTTCTTGTAATGGTGAAATTGTTTCTTGCCCTTGTCCTTTTTCATTATCAGTTATTTCTGTTGCTTTAATGGGCCCCTTATTATTATCATGTTTGGAATCTCCATCCCCCATTAGTTTGTCAGTTTCAATTTTGTTTATCAAAGTATCCTTGCCTTGCATTATTGTAGCTTGCTGCATTATTTTCTCCTCTCCCTAGTTTAAATTTTCTGCGATCCGGTTTTGCAATGCAGTCCCTGTTCCTTACTCTTGCGATCTTGTTTTGCAATGCAGTCCCTGTACCGTACTCCTGCGATCAGGTTTTGCAATGCAGTCTCTGTACCGTACTCCTGCGATCTGGTTTTGCAATGCAGTCCCTCTACTGTACTTTTCAGTACTTTTTCTCCTTTGTGCTTTGGCTCCTTGCTGAGACGTTAATGAATGCTCCTCCTTCGTTTTTCTTTTTTTTCTTCTGATTTGTTTCTCGCGTTGTTTGGGATGGGATTTTGCACCCCTTTGTATTGGCTTTCGCAACCTTGCAATATTTTGAATGGTGTCTGCTTGATGCTGCTGGTGTGTTTGGGTAAGTCCGTTCAACTTTGTATTTTTATTTAGTTAGCTATAGTGGCTTATATCTAGGACGGGGTGCTTGCTGATTTCAAAATGGGGTGGGGGGGCTGTCTAAATAACTTAACGGTGGCTAGGACGAGGTGCTTTTGGCTTTGCTTTTGCGGAGGGGGGGTTCGAATATGTTCTCGGAGACTGTTCCTGGGCGCTGGTTGTGGAGCATTTGCGGGTTGGGGGGCTGGGTTATCCTTTTTCCCTGTTATGGTCATGCTGCCTTTGTTTATTGTTGAAGCCTGGATATCGGCCACATTAATGGGGAAGACGGGCACAGGTGGCGTGTGGTTGGTTTGTTCCTTCCCTCCCCTGGAGGCAATGCTGCCTTTTTTGTGGGGAAGATGATCATGTGCGATGGCCTGTTTTTAAATTGTTTTTTCTTTCTTTTCGCGCCGGCTGCACCTGCGTTTTGTGGGCTAATGGCGCGCAGGACGGGGTGCTTTTGGCTTTGCTTTTGCGGAGGGGGGGGTTCGAATATGTTCTTGGAGACTGTTCCTGGGCGCTGGTTGTGGTGCATTTGCGGGTTGGGGGACTGGGTTATCTTTTTTCCCTGTTATGGTCATGCTGCCTTTGGTTATTGTTGAAGCCTGGATATCGGCGACAGTAATGGGGAAGACGGGCACGGGTGGCGTGCGGTTTGTTCCTTCCCTCCCCTGGAGGCAATGCTGCCTTTTTTGTGGGGAAGATGATCATGTGCGGTGGCCTGTTTTCAAATTGTTTTTTCTTTCTTTTCGCGCCGGCTGCACCTGCGTTTTGTGGGCTAATGGCGCGCAGGATGGGGTGCTTTTGGCTTTACTTTTGCGGAGGGGGGGGTTCGAATATGTTCTTGGAGACTGTTCCTGGGCGCTGGTTGTGGTGCATTTGCGGGTTGGGGGACTGGGTTATCTTTTTTCCCTGTTATGGTCATGCTGCCTTTGGTTATTGTTGAAGCCTGGATATCGGCGACAGTAATGGGGAAGACGGGCACGGGTGGCGTGCGGTTTGTTCCTTCCCTCCCCTGGAGGCAATGCTGCCTTTTTTGTGGGGAAGATGATCATGTGCGGTGGCCTGTTTTTAAATTGTTTTTTCTTTCTTTTCGCGCCAGCCGCCACAGCGTTTTGTGGGCTAATGGCGCGCAGGACGCTGGGGCTTGTAGTTATGGGTTGCTGCTTTGTGTTTCTGCTGCGTTTTTTTCAAATGCTTTTGTTTTGATTGGCTGCTGCGCGTGTCCGAACGTGGCGCCGTGTGTGAGCCTCTCAGCCTGATTGGCTCTGGCGCGCCGCGGCGCTATGACTGTTGGGAAGTGAAGTTCTTTCCCTTTCTTGCCGTTTGTGGGGCTGAGGCCCCCGTGCCGGATTTTTAAATCCTTCGTTGACCTGCGTAGTCAATTCGGCCGTGCGCACGAAGGGTGGGTGCGGGTCAGTAGGCCGACGCATAGCAGCCTATAGCCAGTTCCAACGGTGAACACTTGGTTTTATAGGTTAAGATACTCTTTGAAGTCTTAGAAACTACAGCAGGAATTCTCAACATGCAGCCCATGGGCTATATGCAGCCGACGGCACCATTTCATGTGGTCCCCCACCGCCTCCACCACACCAGGAAGTGCTATGTGGTGGAGGAAGGGCAAAATGGCCATCTGGCCCCCAAAGCTATCTGAGGAAGCATGAACCGGCCCCTGGCTTAAAAAGATTGACTACTCCTGAACCATAGTCTATGACAGTATTTCCAAACCTTTGGTTTTTGGACTTCAATTTCCAGAAGCCTAAATCAATTCCCCAAAGCACTGAGCAGCCAATGTACTGACTTAAGGCTTCTGGGAATTGAAGCCCCCTGTATGGGCCCCACATTGGGAGCCACTGGTCTATGGCAGTGATGGTGAACCTTTTAGAGACTGAGTGCCCAAACACAAGGGTTGGGTGCACTCTGTGCTGGTGGGAGGGAGGAAGAGCTCCCATTGGGCTGTTGGGTAGAGGGGCGGGGCAAACTCTGTGCTGGGAGTGGGAGGAAGCACTCCCATTGGGCTGCTGGGTGGAGGGGTGGGGTAAACTCTGTGCTGGAGCAACAGCATGTGTGCTGAGTCACAGAGAGGGCTCTGAGTGTTCACTCGGGCATGCATGCCATAGGTTCATCACCACTGTTCTATGGCTTCCTCTACAAAAACAGGTAGTGCAGATGCAATTCACTTGATTTAGCCTTCTGGCACTTTGTAGAAGCATTTGACTATGCATATAATCCCCATTGACCCAACTTCTAGGCATGGTAGGGCGTGTAATCCAACACTTCTCCCGGGTATTAGATAGAAGGCAGCTGAAGCAGGTCAGTTGATATGCATCTTGGCAACACCCTGACTTCTTTTGGCCTTGACTTGCACTTTCAGTTTTGCTTGTGTTCAATCATCATCATCATCATCATCCTTTCTGTCTCCTAGAGTGCCCCCTGCAGGCTTTCTCTCATCACTGCTCAATGTTCCGTTCACAGGGAGGATGTGAGAGTCTGGGAGAGTTTTTTCATTTCATTTTGTGAAGTTCTTATTGTCACTCCCGAGAGAGGAGGGCAACCAGCATGATTAGGAGACTGGAACACCTTCCTTACCATCTGAGACTGCGACGGTTGGGCCTCTTCACTCTTGAACGACGACGTCTAAGAGGTGACCTGATTGAAGTTTATAAAATCACTAGCAGATTTTGCCCGGCGATGCCGGGCTGTTTTAAATGGTTTTGGAAGGTGTTTTTTCTTAATGTTGGTAAAGAGCCGGGCTGCTTTAAATTGTGTTGTAAGGGATAATTCTTTTTGGTAATTTATGTAAAAAAGAGGTGTGTTGGTGGTTAGGGGTGGTTTTGGGTGTGCACAACCACCACTACCCATACAATACCACTCCAACCACCAACACACACATTAAAAATTCCTGGCAAGGCAGGAGTGGTGTGTGTGTGAGAGAGAGAGAGAGAGAGAGAGAGAAAGAAAGAGAAGCAGAGGGTGTGTGTGTGTGTGTGTGTATTGTCCCCCCAACCCTTCCAGAGCCAGGGGACCCTGCAGAGAGGGGATTCCCTCCCCCCACAGGACACCCCGTTATTAAAGAGAAGAAACCAAGCTCTTTCTTCTCTTTTAAAACAGAGTGTTTGGGAGGGGGGTGTATTCAATCACCTCTCCCTGGTCCCCTTGGTTTGGTAGGGTTGGGGGGGGGACAAGAGGGGTCTGTCCCCACAACCCTTCCAGAGCCAGGGGACCCAGCAGAGAGGGGATCATTCCCCACCGTCCCCCCCAAAAAAACCACTCCGTTTTTAAAGAGAAGAAACCAAGGGGTTTCTTCTCTTTTAAAATGGAGTGGGTGTGGGTGGTGTATTCGATCTCCTCTCCCTGGTCCCCTGGGTTTAGTAGGGTTGGGGGGACAAAAGGAGTCTGTCCCCCCAACCCTTCTGGACCCAGCACCTTTCATTGCCTCCCTCACCCACCCCCTAACTCTTACCTAACACTTATCTTTTCCTGGCTCCCTCCAGCTGCGTCTTTCAAAGTCTTTCCCTCTGGCTCCCACCATTTTTTTTTTAAGTTAGCGCACGTTCCCAGCCTTCTCTGTGCTCGTATCCCTCAGCCTGATTGGCTGAGGGGTTGCACAGTGCAAAGGACGCTGGGAATTGAAGTCCTTTTTCTTTGTTCACGTTTGGGGGGCTCCTGCCCCACTGTCACATTTCTCGACCTGACAGTTACCTGCGAACCCGGTTCGGGTGAGTGCAGGGAGGCTCGGTCAGGGCTAGTGGGACCTGGTGCAACATCCTTTGTCACATTCCAACTGTTAACGCAGAGATTTATAGGTATAGATGCACGGTGTGGACAATGTAGATAAGGAAAAACTGTTTTCCTTATCGCATAACACTAGAACTAGGGGGCTCTCCATGAAACTTTTGGGTACTAGTTCTCAAACAAATAAGAGAAAGTACTTTTTCACCCAGAGGATTACTGGTCTATGGAACTTCCTACCAGAAGAAGTAGTGACAGCTGTCAGTCTTGACAACTTTAAGAAAGGATTAGACAAGTTCATGGAGGACAAGGGTATCAATGGCTATAATTATGGTTACTTAAGGACAACCTCCGTGTTTGAGAGATAGGCAGGATATCTCTCAATGCCATTTCCAGGGAATCCTAAGCAGGTGAAGGCATCTGCTTGGGAATACCCTGAAGGAAATGGTGAGCCACTGTATGAGACAGAATGCTGGACTGGATGGGCTGTGGCCTGTTCCAGCAAGGCTGTTCTTATGTCAGACCCATTGGGAAAGGTAAATAGCCAATCAATGACGTGGGCAACCCACAACCCCCCTTTCTTTACTTTCTAAAGCAACTTGGCTGACAGCCTAGGAGACGTAGGACATAAGCTGCTTAGGTGTAATTGTTCCCTGGGGTCTCTGTCCTGAGTTGCACATTGACAGGAGCAAGGGGATGCACCGCGTAACTACCACTACCACTACGCCAGCAGTAGCTTGTAGTCAGCCCCATGGCACCCAGGACTAGAGCTCATCCAACCATCCCCAGTTGGAGTATTTTCGGATATGTGTGACTATGGAGTCCAAGTCAGTGATTTGACTTTGGATTCTGCGGGAGTTGTCTGTGAGGTTGAAACAACACATGTGGTGAACTGCTTCATAACCCAAATGATGTAGAAGCAATAAGTAATCAATTGCTGTATGACTATCCAAAACTGCATGTCGAATGTCAGCTTGCTCTTGGCTTAAATAAGCAATAGCTGATGAAGTGTGATTGAGAACTTTGGCTAGCGTGCACACTAGCTGACCAATTTTACGTGCGTTACCTGCTGCAAGTCCGGGCACCCCTATAAGGCTGACAGCTAAAAATACATACTCTGCTTTACTGAGTAGCCTGATGGAGCTGTCACATGTTTCATTGAGCTGGACTGCTTAAGCGAACCGGGCTGGCCGTGGGGTGAATGTGTGTAGTGTAACCATTTCCCTTTTTGGGAGTACCAGTGTTAAACAACTTATATAGCAATATGAATCTGATACATTGGCAGGTATATCCAAGTACGCTGGTTACAAGTGAAAAACCATCCTGTGGGCAAAATAACATGATCATACATTATACCAATAATGTCTGGGTGATTACATTCCCAAGTTTCTTTAACAGGGCTAAGGCAACGGGGGTGCAGCCCCTCGACTGAGGAGCAGCTAGTCATCCTGGCATAAGGTTTGTTTGGCCTGATTGCCACTTGGAATGTGACTAGAGTGACTGCATCAGCAGGCAGTCTTTGTTACCTGAGTCCCCTAGTTTATGTAAGTGGCATATGTTATATGGCGATAGCGTCCAAGTACCCGTTGAGACACCCATTCAATGTCCCCAGCCTGCTCGTTCGGAGCACGGCAGACTGGAACAAGGCAAGCTCTTAAAAGCTAAGCAGGGTCCATGTTTTGTTCTAGGCAAAAGTCAGATTGGTTGGCAAGTCTAACAAGTCTTTTCCAAATGTTGTACTGGAGCCTGGCATTTAAGTTCTTGCCAGGTGTTACGTCCCCTGAAGAAGCCCGAACTCCCCCCCCCCCCCAAAGCAAGGAAAGGATCAAGACAACCGTCAGGAAATTGTAGGTGATTTGAACTAACACTGCGGCCACCATGTTTTGAGGATTAGGCTCAGAGTGTTCTGTGTAGGTGTTAAAGACCATGGCTTGCTTTCTGTTAGCAAGGCAATGTGATGAGTTGTGTCATTGATCTCTCACTGGGGGAATTAACCTCTTTCCCCGCCTCCCGGTGGCAGAACTGGTAATTTCTTAGGCTACTTTGCAAAGTGACCTCTTCTGGTAAGTATGCAAATGCTTCTCTCACACATTAGAGGTGTGATTGACACTGAGGTTACTCTGACTCCAGGAAGCTCAGCCTTCGGTAGATGTGGCCCTGTTTGATTTTTCTCCCACCCGTGGCCAGGATATGTTCTCCTAGTGAGGGTACCATCAAAAGGGGCAAATGTGTGAGTAACATGCAATCATGTGTACAAGAATTCTTATAACCCTTGAAAAGCCCACTCAAACATGGTACAAAGGCATGGAAAAGGCATTGAAATACGAAAATAATACAAGCAAATGGCAGTAAAACATAGACATTCATCTGTTTTCCTTGAGCTTCTTTAGTGAAACTCTTTGAGATATTTATGAATTGTCCTTTTGGTGTGAATTTTAACTCAAAATGTCCACAGAAGGTGACAGTCCATTTTAGGCAAACTAATGTGTTCACTGAAAGCATTGTCCATGGAAGTAGCATTGTGTGTCATTGTGTGTACAAAATGTCCATGTGTGTGCAGAATGTCCATTCCCAAATCCACCCCCCACCCTTGAGGTAAAAAGAAAGCATGCCAAAATCATCTTAGGAGTGTAAAAATTATGGACAGCTGATGTCATCTTTAGGCAATTTTTGGCATCTGAGTTGGTGATTCTGTCTGGGCTTCCAGGGATTGACCTGCATTAGAGAGAGAAAGACTAGCTGCAAACGCAGCCTTGAGAAAGTTAGTTTTGCAATTATATGGCTGAGCATTGGCTGTAGATGCGGGGGGGCTACTTCCCCCCTTTCTTTACTTTCCAAAAGAAAAGACAGTGTGGGTTAATTCATTCCGCCCTTGCTGGATAAGCTGACCTGAGACTCAATATCAAGAAAACCAAGATAATGGCAACAGGCTATATCAGTCCCTGGAAAATAGATGGTGAAGAAATAAAAGCAGTAACATATTTCACTCTCTCTGGAGCCAAGATCTCTGCAGATGGGGACTGCAGCCACGAAACAAAAAGGCAACTGACTCCTGGGAGACAAGCCACGAAAAACCCAGGAAACATAGTGAAAAATAGAGACATCTCACTGAAAACAAAGGTCCGCATAGTCAAAACAATGGTATTCCCAGTGGCAATGTATGGCTGTGGGAGCTGGACGATTAGAAAGGTTGAGCAAAGAAAAATAGATGCCTTTGAGATGTGGTGCTGGAGGACAGCTCCAAGAGTTCCCTGGACAGCGAGAACAAATAGGTCAATATTAGAAGAGATTAGCCCTGACTGCTCCTTAGAAGGACAAATAACAAAGATGAAGTTGAAGTTCTTTGCACATCAAATGAGAAGAGAGGATTCACTTGAGAAAGCCTTGATGCTGGGGAAGGTGGAGGGCAAAAGAAGAAGAGGACAGCCAAAGATGAGATGGCCAGATGGTATTGTAGACACAATGAGCACGGGGCTGAACAACAACAACAAAGCCCTTTATTGATAGACACAATTATTTTGGCCAAATCGTGTCCTGAAATGTTGTGAATGACTGTGACTACCAACTCCTGCTGCAGAAGAAGGATTTGGTACAAACACCCATTCCACTATTCCCCCCCCCCCCGCTGGAGCCCATGAGAGGGTCCAGCGAAGAAGGGTCTAATTAGAATTATGACCTTGTCTAATCAGTGTTCCCTAGAATTTTCTAAAGTTGTACTGGCTAGACTGAATCCTTGATGTTGATCTTGGGCAGCTCTGGGGCTGCAAAAGATCGAGGCAGCTGAAATTCCAAAGAAGGTTCAGTGCTCTGCACTCTCTCAGGAACTAGGCTTAATCTCTTCCCTCCCTTTGTGCTCTGAAGGTTGCGAAATGTGTACTCGAAATAGCGAGGAGAAAAAAGGTTAGTGGTTAACTCTTATCACTCTTAGCAGATAATTAAACCGCTCGGTGGGGTGCCTCTTCTGTGTAGAGATCCTATCAATGGAAGGGTTAATTACCCAAGGAAACACCATATCTTTTGAAACGTAGCTCCAGACATGTTAAGAAAACGTGGCACCTTGGAGAGAATTTGGTAAGAGTTAAGGCATTAATCATGTAGCAGCGTCATAGGGGGAAAAAATCTCTCAAGTCTTGAGGTTTTGTTCAAAAATGCAAGGAGTAAGAGACCTTTTACCTAGATCTAAATTTCATTGAACTGATATGCCAGCGTCAGATTTCATGCAAAACCTGAGCCTGTGATTTCATACTACATTCTTAAAAACGTTTAGACAGCTACTTAGACAAAATGTACATGCTTTAACCAGAAATGAGACATATGATAGGGGTACAGGGCCCCCATATTCCATGAAGATTTTTCCTTTTTGGAGAAGACACTGGCTGGGTGAAAAAACTCAGAGGGGCAATCCTTCCACGGTTCGCGATGTCATGAAAAGACTGTCTCCCCTGCTCCAGCGCAGGTTTCCATGATGCCAATTTTCCTCACTTTGCATTTCCTTGCCCGTGTCTATTACTTCTTTCGCTTCTACTGCAACTTCTACTCCTGCTTCTACTGACATCCCTGCTTCTCTTTCTCCCTTTCCTCTTATCTTTGCTCTTGCTCCAACTTCTGCTTCTACTCCCTTCTTTGCTCCTGCTTCTAGCTTTGCTGACACTTTTTTTCCCTTCTCTTTACTTACTGTCCCTTTCACTCCCCCTCTCTTCCTCTACCTTCTCCTTACTGCCACTCCTTCTTCCTTTGCCCTGGGTGCTTAATCTGCTAAGCGGACTGCCAGGCAAGGAAGTTTTGCCTGCCGGTCCTTTTCACACTTTCTCCAGCCTGTCCCTTGAATGGACCAGGGCTGGGGTAACATTTCATTGGCCATGGAAAGCAATGTATATAACACCTGAATAGAGGTAACTGCCTAGAACACAATACCTGGCATTTTGCATTTAATGTTGCAACATTATAACACAATCATTTGAACACATAGCAACCTTTTTCAATCTTATTGGTGCACCACGCATGCATTCTTACATTCAGGCTTTTTGGATATGAATAATGTATCTAAAACATGAATAAATGATTCCTTTGTATTTCTGCGCATCTTCGAGACAAGACAAGTCAGTTTCTGCCTGTGCCTCAGGAATGCTTGGGGTATCTATTGCTGGGATTTTTCCTCTGGCAAAGCCAGAGTGGTGACTGCCTTCTTTTGGACCTGGGCTGAAAGCGTGCCCACTGGCCGGTTTCCTGGACTTAGACACTGGCTAGCCCAGTGGAAGCCCTGATGGCAACATGGGCATGTGGACGATAGTCTGTCTGCTCAAAAATGCATCTGCCTCAAGGCAGGCTGAACACAGCAGCTACGTTTTAGCTAATATCACTGCTGGCATTTCCCCTTGCATTGATCTTTTTCACTCCTCTGTAGGAAAGGACTTCTGGCTGCCTTTGAAGTGCCTTGGCTTTCTAAGTCCTCCCTGTCCCCATGCTGGTTGATAATCAGGTAGAGACACGTTGGGGCATAAACTGGTGGATTTTGGGTGTCTACTCGGACTGGACTAAATGCTGAAATGATCTGTCTACAATTGCTCCAAGTCCCGATGATGTCAGTGGGTGTTTGGGTTTCCTGCTTAAGGCGGTTCCCTACTCTGTATTCAATGTGCCTGCTTCTGGGTAGAACAAACAATGCTCCCCCAGATACCTCATGAGATCCGTCAGGCCGTGTCTGCTTACTCTAATCTGATGTCACCTGGCCAGGGCTTCGAGCTCATCCCTATGAGCCGCTTGCCTGACGGTGAAGTTTAGATTCCCCAAGCTAGCCCCCATTGCTACCTGGTGGGGAAATTCCCTGGATGTCTGATACAACGTACCGGTCGATGCTTCCACGGGATGAGTTTGGGTAGCACGGCGGGGTGAATGAGGCGCAGGATGATGTCCCTCTGGACTGGTCGGTGGATCGGGATTGCGGCGCTAGCTGGCCGCTGGTTTCTCTGCTGCTCTGCCTTAGTTGGTTCAGGATCACGGCTCTCCCCGGCTTTGGAACACGTCTGTTCCTTTGCGTGAGGCTGCCGGGCTTACGATGCTTGCCTTCCTCGAGATGGTGCTGAGTTCCGATTGGAGTTGCTGTCCGATCAGAACCACTCCGTAGCCTCTGAGAGAAATCGGTCAGCGTCTCTTGAGTAGAGCCGCTCCGTGACTCTCGAGTAGTTAGAATCACATCAGGAGGCACCAGATGTTGTAATGCTCCCCTGGAGGATCGGAGCGGCAGCAAGGAAGGTACACAAGACAGATGTGTGGTGGAAAAAGCCAGTCCCGAACAAGTCGGGTGGTCAGCATTTATTGGTTTGTATTCTGGATCACTTGCGCACAGACTGCGCATGACCCCTATTACAGAAGGCTTGCTTCGTGGCATGTTGCTGGCCAAAGTACATTTGCCAGCCTAAGAAAGTACTGCGTGCCAAGGTTCCCCACAGGCAGACTAATCAGCAGAAGTAGCGAGACTCACTGTTCTTGTCTTATCTCAGAGTCCTTGTAAACTCTGGGCATCTATGCTTAGCTGAGAACAGCTTTGTGTCTCTACGGATGTGAGTGAGATACTGTGTGCTGTTTGGTAGGCACTGTGACATTTGGGTGACTTCTGTCCTACTCCTTTCAGCACCCCCAGCCAAGCAATATGGATTCTCTATTGCTGCCTAATGCTATTGGCCCGAGATCCAATTTCCCTTCCAGCCGAGCCAGGTTGGTCTTGAGCCGCCGTGCGTAGCCCGACAGACCCACTGGGAAAGGTAAATAGCCAATCAATGACGCGGGCAACCCACACTATGAGCTTGCTTCGAGTTACATTAAGATTCTTTTTCCTATGGGTTTGGTGCGAGTTACGTAAAAATTCATTTCCCTATGGGTTTGCTTCGATTTATATAAAAATTTTATTTTTCCTATGGGTTTGCTTCAAGTTATGTAAAAAAATAATTTTTCCTATGTGTTTGTTTCGAGTTACAAAAAAATTCAATTTAAGCAAAAGCCTATGAAAGGGACTGTTTTCAAAGTAGGGGTTTTACTGTAATTCTGCTGCACCGTAACTGTACCTGTCAAGCCATATCCAAGATGTAGCAAAATGATACGAAGTCCAAACAAGGCTCTCTAGAAAAGGTGAGGTATAGCAGAGTTTTGTTGGACAAAACTGCTTCTGTGAAATGGTCACAAAACTCTTGAATTATTGTATTTACTTCTCTCAAGCTATTCTTCCATGGCATATTAGCACAAAGTTTTTTTGAATGAGTGGGAATTAGTATCTTAAGGGAAAGATATATCATAGCCCGATTACTCATATTTTTTGAAACAAAGAGAACAGAAAAACAAAGAGAACAGAAACACCTGAGACAAAACTCCAGTGTTTGGCTTTTATTGAGACACAAATTTCTTCATTTCATATAACTTATCTAGTTAAAATATTCATCTCCATATAGTTACCACAAAAAAAAAGTAAAATAGAAAATTGTTATTTACAGTTGGAGGGGGGGGGAGACGAAAAGGCAAATGTGATTCGGCATTACCTTTCCTTGCAGTTTGCAACAACAACAAAAAAGAGAATGGAGGATAATTCCATTTGGTTCTTTTGTATGTATTGTACATAGTGAACATTGCACCTATTTTTAAAGGCGTCAGATGCCCAGAGGAAATCCAAAGCAAAGTCTGTTTCACTGTGCAACTGACCTCGTCCTATGCTGCCCACCCAATTAAAAAGAAGGTTCAAAAATGCTCTCAAGACAGCTGATTTAGCACCTGGCTTAAGAATAAGTGGGGGGGGGGAGAGAGAAAAAAGGGGAAAACCTCAATCTCCCTCTACTAGAGAGCAATGAGGACTTATTTCCTGTCTCTCTGGATCTCCTTTCACCAATGAGCAGATGTACCCCACTTTTATAGAGTTGAAAGCCCTAGTGTGTGCCCCTACATCTTCCATTGGAAAAGCCATCAGACTAATCCAAAATGCTGACAGGATGGGGGAATTCTCGACCTGGGGAAGAATCTACCCAGTGGCGTAGAATAGTAGGTGATCCATAGACATTAATCTCCAAGCACACCTGGATAGCGACAAGCACAACCCTATCCAGATGTCTGTTCTCAAGCAAGCTTATGGCCACGTCATTCGAGCCCACCAGATCCACCCTGGACTGTGATGTTGCCATGTCGTGAAACCCCGAGATTACAAAGGCTCCTCTTAAACCAGCCTTCCCCATACCAAGTCTTTTCTGGATGTGCTGTACTGAAACACCCATCATCCCCAGCAAGGATGTGTCTTCAGTCAAAGCCCATGTTCGCAGAGACGAAGAGCATCCCAGTAGAGCCGATTTTGGAAAGGCAGTCCTATGCTGAGTCTGGGACGGCATGGGGACCGTATTGTGCCAGTTGGGAGGCCCTATAGCTGAGTAACCGTTTTTAGCAAGCAATGCCCCAGTTGTTTCCTTGGACTGGGAAAAGTGGGAGGAATCAACTTTCCTATATGTGTGGCTAAGAGATGGGATGTTTTCCAATCTCAAATCAAATGCTAGGCTTCTAGATTTCGCACGAAAGTTAATCCCATGGACGCATGCTGACCACATCCATCAATGGTGGGGGACTTAATCCATTTTTCTCCATCCAATGCCACTCTGGCCACTTATTCCATTTAGAAAAAGGAGAAAATACACTAGGTACAACAGCTGGCCATATCTATATAATTAACTCAACCGTTACAGCAAAATTAAGTACAGCAAAAACAAAAGCATGATTTTTTTTGTAATCCAACATCACAACACACCTTGAAATGCTACACAATGTCGGTAAAGCTGGGGCAGGGGGAGGGGGGGCTTTTCATCAGCTCCAGAACACAGTGAGAGAAACCTAGAGCCCTATTTTCCCCCCAAACACCAGCACAATTAAATTTTTTACATGTATATAAAAAAGGGGGAGATGGAACTTCAAGGGTCGTTGTTTGTTAGATCAGATGGAGGACGGCAAAGAGTTTTCACAGCCTGTATTGGCAGACGCTTTGAAGTGTCCTCAACTACTAAGGAATTATTCGTATTAAAAGCCGGCAAAGTTTTATCGGCGGCCACAACTGTCACCAACTGCCTGAGGTTCTTCCAGGAAAAATCAGTGTGTAAATGAGTGGCATTTGAAAGCCACTGGAGAGAATTTCTTTCCCCACTCCATGATATCAGGAAAAGGCTGGGCTCCTTGGGAAACCCTCCTCGCCAAAGTTCATTTCATCTTGGCACCAAGAATAACATAGCCACCAAGCCTCTTAAGAGAGATTCTCTTCCTCCACCTCCCAATATGCCCGTCAACATCAGGAAAGACAGCCGTACTTAGCCAGTCATCCCCTCCAGCTCAGAAACTGTTGCAACCAAGGAATTCCATTCCTTCCAACTTTCCAGTGGACAGAACAGATGCCCTGTTTCTTCTAGCCTCATCTATGGTGAAATGTGGCTCTCGGCTCCATTTGGATGCAGAAAATGCCATTTCTTAGACGAAAATTAGCTTGCCCGGAGCATTTCACCTGGAGCTTCTTCAAAGATCAAGAACCAAACAATGTGAAGAGAGGTTTTGGTTTCATCTTCTTCCCATCAAACAGATGAGAAAACTAAAACAGATCATAAAACGACTCCATGTCTTCCCTGAAGTTTTTTTTGCATGGACTTTGTGGGTTAAAGTGCCAGTTGTTTATTTTTTAAAAGTCAGAAGAGAGTTTCTGGCCGAAACTAAAAGTGGGACTAAAACAAGCTAAGACGGACCTCTGGTTATTAATTTGGGAGGAGAAGGGGAGGAAAAGGAGCCCCCAAAATAGGAAACCATAACTATTTGTTTTAAAAACAAATGTAGCAGTCACGAGCAGAGATAAATTTAAAACTGGACTGCATGCTTAAAATTTAGACGTCTGCAAAGTGACATTCCTCCATCCACCCTCGACAACCTCCTAAGAGCCTTTCTCAGTTGTTTGTACCACCTTGTCCTTCAACAAATCTAAAAAGCAGAAGGGGGAAGGATTTGTTTCATTTTAATTGTAGTTTGGGCCAAATTCTTGCAGCAGGCAAAAACAAAAGGCTCGCCAGCACCAATCTCAGGTGTCCATAGAATAAAAAGGCCAAACCGACACATATCTGGTATACAGATTTTTATGAACAGGAGGGGGGGGATCTCCTGAAATCGGGGATTTAAGAATTGGTGAGGAAGCAATGCTTCCAAGATGATTCCGCAGAGGGCTTAACAAGAATTCCCCAAAATGAGTTGAAAAGGAGCAGCCAAAAACACAGTAAAGGCCTTTCCGAGGAACAACGTCTGCAGAAAAGAGATTCCTTCAAATTGGACACATGCTGGGACCTCGGTCCTTAACGTGAGGGCCAAGGAAGGAAGACCACTAAAAAGGAGGTCATTTCGTTCCAGGTCAGAAAGAGATTGAATAAAGAGCAACTGTCTGTGGACCTTCTTAGCTCGGCAACTGAGCCAAGACTTTGCATTTTAAAAAACAAAACACTGGGCAGAAGGAACTTGTTTGTGGGTGCAGGGAGAGGAAAACCACCCCCCACCCCGAGGCTGCTTTGAACAATACTGTGCTGTTGTTGGTCTAAGAAGGGGGTTTGGGGGAAAAGTCATGGCCATCCCTGACCCCCTCCCCGAATTCCCCATCAAATGCCACTCCCATCCAAGGAAATTCCCTTCTCGTTGGCTCACGCTCATGGCTGCCTTTATCTCCGGGAAAACCTGTTCTTGAACGCTTTAATTGTCTTGGCCATCATAGGTGCAATTTCTGAAACAAAAAAAGAAAGAATACGGACAATGTGGCACCGTCTTGAGAAGAGAGCATGAAAGTCCTTGCAATCAGTGATTTGCAATTAATGCTCCTTGTGAATGGGGTCTAAATTTGCCCCAATTAGGTCTCCTTTGCATGAAAGCCAGTTGTGTGCAACTATAGGGAGCAATGCTCATCTCTGTTTACAGCAGGGATTCTCAACCTGCAGCATGTGGGCCAGATGCAGCCCACGGCACCATTTCATGGCCCCCCACCACCAACACAGCAGGAAGGAAGGGCAAAATGGCCGCCTGGCCCCTGAAGCTGTCTGAGGGAGTGTGACTCGACCTCCGGTTGAGAACTCCTGGTTTACAGTCAAAGAGACAGTGCTAATCAAAATTAATATAGGTAAAGGTCACCCTTGCCCAAAAGCTAATTGTATCTGACTCTAGGATTCAGTGCTCATCTCCGTTTACAACCAAAGAGCCAGCTGTGTCTGCATCTGCAGACATTTCCATGATCATGTGGCAGGCATGACTAACCAGAACACATGGAACACTGTTACTTTTCTCACTGAAGTGGAACCTATTTATCTACTTGCAATTTCTTGCTTCGAACTGCTAGATTGTTAGGAGCTGGGAGAGATGACAGAAACTCACTCCATCATGCAGTACTTGGGTCTCAGACTGCTGACCTTCTGGCTGTCAAGTTCAGTGTCTTAACCACTACTACTGCAGTCAAATGGGTGATTACTATTTAGCAATCAGAAGAGAGCTGGCCTTAGTTTTTGGTCTGTTAAGAGTTAGGGATGAATTTTACTTAGAACTGGTTACAAAAAGCATTACACTTTTTTTTATATAAGTAAGCATGGGAGGCAATTCACTTGTGGATGCAGAGCAGATATTCATTTCTCCTTGGCTTCTCCTCCTGGATTTTCATGTGCACATTTACCTCCTATCTCTCAAAGCCCACCCAAATCAAACGCGATAACTGTAATGCTCCCGCCACCAAACGTAAAGAAGCCCTGGTGGTGCAGTGGATAAACTGCTGTACTGCAACCAAAAGGTTGTGAGTTCGATCCTGAACGGGCTCAAGGTTGACTCAGCCTCCCATCCTTCTGAGGTCAGTAAAATGAGGACCCAACATGCTAATTAACTTGTAAACCGCCCAGAGAGTGCATTAAGCCCGATGGGGCGGTATAGAAGTGTCATTGCTTTGCTTTGCTTAAAGGTAAAGGTTTCCCTTGCTCAAAAGCCGGTTGTATCCGACTCTAGGGTTCAGTGCTCATCTCTGTTTCAAAGCTGAAGAGCCAGCGCTGTCTGCTTCTGCAGACGTTTCCATGGTGACCTGCTGCCTTCCAGTCGGCATCTTAGCCACTTGAGCCACTGCAGTCCGACTTGCTTTGCTTAAAGCACTTCAAATGTTCTGCGTGCCACGTGGTGGCTGCATCTGACTTTACTAAGGCAACTGATTAGATGGAGTGGCCAACCTTGGCAGTCCAGATGTTCTTGGACTCCAATTACCAGAAGCCTAAGTCAACATTCCTGCTGATCAGGGCTTCTGGAAATTGAAGTCCACAAATATATGGAGCTCCAAGGTTGGCCACTTCTGAATGGATAAAGCAAAGCAATTACACTTATATACCGCCCCATACTGCTTAGTGCATTCTTTGGTTAATTAGCATTTTGCCCCCAAACATGCTGGACACCCATTATGCTGACCTCAGAAGAATAGAAGACTAAGTCAACCTTGATCCCTGGCAAGGATCGAACTCACAACAGAGACCACGAATAACTTGATCTTATCTCCTTGAGGCAGAAATAGACATTGTAAATAGCCCATAATTAGAACGTTGTTATATTTAACAATGATATAGCAATAACAATTACACTTACATACCCCTCCATAGCACTTAGTGCACTCTTGGGGCAGTTCACAATTAGCATTTTTGCCCCAAACATGCTGGGCACTCATTTTACAGACCTTGGAAGGACGGAAGGCTGAGTCAACCTTGATCCCTGGCCAGGATCAAACTCACAACCTTTTGGTTGCAGCATAGCAGTTTAACCACTGTGCCATCAGGGCACTTAAAATGCACCCCTGGTATTGATGAAGGCTGAGCAATGGCCATAACTCCACCGCAATGCAGGAAAGAACGGGAGGTGGCCACCAAATTCTGCTTCAAACACAGGAAATGCGAGTAGCATTTTCCCCCCATAGACCTCACTTACTCTTCACAGGAGGCTTCCGGGGGTCGTAGCTGACCGATGGGGTGCTGCTCATAGAGGATCCTGAGTGACCGCTGCTGGTGCTGGGTCCATCATAGGACTGGTCCTCTTCTGCATGAACAGTGCTGCTGCTTTTGCTGGGCGTGAAGAACACTGGCTTGATCCTAAGGAGAGAGAGAGAAAGCCCAGCAATGACCATGAGATAATAATAATTTCATGTCAGAAATTATTCAGGGTTGAAAGGATTTTTGCAGAAGAAACTCCGCTCAGAGAATGCCCGAATGAGGCTCCTTTCATGTCCCCAAGAGCTGGGACAGAGACAGGTGCTCAATCTGTCATGCAATGCCCCGGGTCTTGAACTGCCGACTTGCCAGCCTTCCAGCTAGCAAGGGGAGCTTCTTAACCACTGAACAACACTCGCTCCACACTTGAGAAACACCCTGCTGGCAAACAACACTCGAAGTGAATGTGGAGAGATACAGAGTCCAGCTCATTAGCTGGTCTGCCTTTTACTACCGGAAACATGTACCGATGAGTATTTAAGTTTTGGCCAATGAAAAAGCCAAGAAAGTGGCTTCATTTTGGCATTCCCTTTCCTTTCTTTTTTAATTTTTTAAATTCTAAATAAACATAGAAAAACAACATACAAATACTATTAAAAAGAAAAAAATACACAAAATCTGTTTATAAAATTATATCTATAACTATAAAGCAAAGAAGTACGTTCATATGTCCAGTATGTGTTGCCGCCCCCCGCGATGCACTCCCCCCCAACAGGAACACAGGGCATGTCCCAGCAGACGAAGAGGGGGGTCCAGAAGCTGCGGGTGGGGCGTAAGTCCCACCAACAAGGATTGCGTTTTTGTCGTTGGTGCGCATGTGTATGCATGCATCACCAGCGGGTGCCCTATGCTGTTGTGGGTTCGTGCGTGCACCTGTGCATGCGCATCACATCCAGAGCTCCATCAGAGGACACCAATCACCACCTGAGGCCACGGCCGTTGCCCCTTGCACGCACGCTCATGAACAACACACCCCAAAGGCCGCCACTTACAAACACTGCCTGGCGAAGCGGCACCAGAGGTGCCACCTCAGCACTGCCGCGCATCAGGCCTCCACCAGAGGCGGCCGCAACGTCCCCCGGGATGTAGGAAACTGCAGTAACCCCCAAAAAACACACCGCCAGGGATACTGTCGGTCCCCCCCTTCCTGCTTGGCTCCCTCCCAGACGAATTCCGGGCACCTCTGCTAGTAAATTACTATGTACACCCACCACTAGTGGGACATTATACACCTTTAGTTAACTATTGCCTGTAATGTATCATTACATTTTATTTATAAATTTATCCCCTGATCAAGATCATACCCTGGCCTTATTCCTTCTTTTCACTAATACATCTATACCTATAAAAAGAGCCCTTAACCGTTGGGTTCATTCAAAGGCTCCTGCATCAGGCCCAACCATCCCCGACCTAGCCTTCCACACTCAACGTAACCCCTGCCTTCCTAGTGCCACGGGGTTTTGGTGGTCACCAGTGGGGCAGAAGCCCCACGAACATGACCAACAAAAAAGAACTACGATTTCCAGAGCCCTCTGCGCTGCGCCACCCCTCAGCCAATCAAGTTGAGGGACGCAAGTGCAAAGGAGGCTGAGAAAACGAGGCGCGGCGGTTTAAAAAAAAACCGCCGGGAGGGTAAGACTTTTAAAGACACAGCCGGAGCCAGGAGGTAAGTGCAGTCGGCGGGGGTTAGGGAGGGGGGGAAGACACAGCCCCAGTAACCACGCCAACACACACACCCCCAGCCCCAACACCTAGCTCCCCCCTTCCTAACCTCCACCAACCGCACTTACCTCCTGGCTCCGGCTGGGTCTTTAAAAGTCTTTCCCTCGCTTCTCTCTGGGGGTTGGCTGGGGACGAAGGTTCCGTTCCCAGCCAACCCAGAGAGAAGGAATGCCTCTCCGTTACGTGGAATTCCTCCTCTCCGGGAGGCAAAGGTGCCTTTGCCTCCCAAAGAGAAGGAATTGCTTCTCTCTGGGTTGGCTGGGAACGGAACTTCATTCCCAGCCAACCCAGAGAGACGCGAATCCTTTCCTTCCCAGCCAACCCACAGAAAATTCTCTCTCTCTCCCTCTCTCTCACACACACACACACACGGCAAACACTACCCACCTATACTCTGCGGAACAACCCCCTAACAATAAACCTTCCCTCCAAACATACCTGCACGCATCCTATTCGCCTGTCTCCTCTGTCTGACTGTCTCCTCCCCTGTCCCTCACTCTAACTCACTAGTGCCCTCTGGTGGTCTCTGTCAGTCTCTCTTCCTCTCTCTCTCTCTCTCTCTCTCTCACACACACACACACACACACACACACAGCTTCTCTCTCTCACACACACACACACAACACAACACACACAACACAAAACACACACACGCACACGACACTCCTGCCTTGCCAGGAATTTTTAATGTGTGTTGGTGGTTGGAGTGGTATTGTATGGGTGGTGGTGGTTGTGCACACCCAAAACCACCCATAACGACCAACACACACATTAAAAATGCCCGGCTGCCGGGCACAAATATGCTAGTATTCTATAAATTCTCCCTGTATTTTTCTGGTCAGTTTTTTCTACTAAATCCCTTTTTAATTTTTTTTAATTCACGTTAATTTGTCATTTAGTGCAATATTCCATCTCTCTACCAAAGGTAATGGTCACCCTTGCTCAAAAGCCAGTCATATTCGACTCTAGGGTTCAGTGCTCATCTCCGATTACAGCCAAAGAGCCAGCATTGCCTGCGTTTTGCAGACTCTAGTCAGAGTACAACACTGTTTACCTTTCCACTGAAGTGGTACCTATTAATCTACAGTAAAACCTCACATAAAGAGTGCCTCACTTAGAGACTAACTCACTTAAAAAGCAGAATTTTCTCTGAATGTTCGCCCTCACTTAACAACTAAAACAAACAAAAAACTCGCTTAACAACTAAATCGGGGTTGGCAATCCCCCCACCCCCCGAAGTCACAATCAGTCACTTACAATGGTGTTTCGCTTAAAGAGCAAACTCGCTTAAAGAGCAATCCCATGGAATGCATTATGCTCTTTAAGCGAGGTACCACTGTACTTGTAATTTCTTGCTTTTGAACTGCTAGGTTGGCAGGAACTGGGACAGAGACGGGAGCTCACTCCGTCGTGCAGCACTCAGGTCTTGAACTCCTGACCTGCCAACCTTCCAGTTGTCAAGTTCAGTGCCTTAATCACTAAAGCCACTGCAGTCCCTTCTCAATACCAATACTCAGCACCAAACCTGACCAAAGATCCCATTCTAAAACTCACTTGATCTTTTCTGGGACCGCAGCTCCTCCAGTTCCAAATTTTTCTTGTCTTCGGCGCACATCTCGGGGTGGTTTGGCTGCTGAATTGACAAATGCCATCTTGGCTACTCTGCCTGAAAGAGAGCAAAGTGAAAGAATCGAGGTTAAACTAGGAGCTCTCCTTTCATCAAGCTCTCAAGGTGCCGGTAAAGGGGTAACCATTACGAGAGATTGCCTCCTCTCCATACGTTCTTTTCAATGAACGACCCCCCACGATAGCCTCCCCCCCTGAACACAAAATGAGCCGTCCACCAGCCATTTCAAACCAAGAGCATTTCAAATATATGTTACCAAACTGGTAGCCCTATAGCTGTGATGGCAAAACTTGGCACTCCAGATGTACTTGGACTTCAATTCTCAGAAGCCCAAGTCCCCATGAATCCACACGAATGGGTTTACTGCAATTCATCCGGCCCACGCCGCCCTCGTCGCTCCTGGAAGCAGAAGTAAAACGCACCCATACGGTTAAGACTCTTCTGGGTTAATCCTTCCTCCGTATGGGCGCGTTTTACTTCCGCTTCCAGGAGCGATGAGAGCGGCGTGGGCCGGGTGAATAATAGTAAACCCATTAGTGCATGTCTGATAAGTTTGTTATCTTTGCAGCTTTTTAAAAAGGTGTTTGGCAAATAATGGTGATCTAGGCCATTTTCCAAAGCCCTTCAACAATACTAAAAGTGACTGGATGAGTTCTATAATTATACACATAGGTAGAGTACAAATATAGCAATGAGACTTATATACTACCCCGTAGTGCTTATTGCACTTGCTGGGTGGTTCACAAGATAATTAACATTTTGCCCCCAACATGCTGGGTACTCATTTTACCAACCTCAGAAGAATGGAAGGCTGAGTCAACCTTGAGCCCTGTCAGGATCGAACTTACGTTTTGGCTGTGGTACAGCTAAACCACTGCGCCACCAGGGCTCCTATATTAAAAACACTTCCTGTATTGCCAGTCCCCAGAAATTATTTTCTGGAATGTACCTCCCAGAATCCCACAGCCAACTCATGCTCATGGAGGGGATTGTGGGGGAAACAGAACTTAAAATCTAATTTTTTCCGATCTCCAGGCCAAATCCTCTATATCAGGGGTCCTCAGCCTTTTAAAGCCAGGGGCCAGTTCATGCCCCCTCAGACTGTTCAGGGATCGGACTGGTGGTGTGCCCACCCCACCTTCTGAAAGGATCCTTCTTTTTCCCTCACCCCACCACCAAGTGAGGAGAGTAGTGTGGAGGAAAAAGAAACAGGCTGAAAGATACTTCTTTTTCTCCTCACTCCACCCATAGCAGGACGTAGCCAGGGACAAGCCAAGCAGAGGGGACAAGAATTGAGACAGTGGCACCTGGAGGGCATGGGCCGGATGAGTTGGTGTCATGGGCTGGATCCGGCCCATGGCTGTAGGTTGAAAATCCCTGCTCTATGCCTTCAAATTCAGAAAGCAATCAGTAGCATCTCCCATCTCATGTCATCTGAAGGCCCAGCCCAACCACCCAAACCACCACGCTACCTTGGGGTTTATTGGCATGAGCGGATCGGATGTTTTGGGTCAGCATGCGCAGCCGCTTCTCTCGCGCATCATGCAGGCGTAAATACATCTCCCTCCATGTCTCAAACTCCTCTGGCTTCTCCTTCTTGAAATCACGAAGGCAGTGAACGTGCCACAATCGGTCTGTGTCCTCAACTAAAACCTAGCAGTGAAGAACAAGGAAAGACTGAGCACAGGCTTATTGATATCAAAAAACAAAGCACTAACTGACATATTGGAGCTACTAATATTCGACACAATCACAGCCTTGCTGAGCAAAGATTTATCTCTCTTACGCAGAACTGGTCAACTCGGTTGTATGTTTGTTAACAGTTTACTTTCATTTTTTCTTATGGTGACTGGATATTTGTATAACATAATGATTTTTTAAAGTGTTGGTTTAAGGAAGAAGAATGAAAATACTGTAAGTTTCTTCTCCTTTCATTTGTCCCTGCCGAAAACATTTCAAATTCTCCAAAAACCTGAGATACAGAAGATAAAACCACTGGCCTGCCAGATCATGCTGGAGTTTAAAATTATTTAATAATAATAAAATAGAAATAAAAAGAAGCCATTTGTGCTACCAGCTGCCTGATCCTCTATGGAGGGTACATGCCAACCCTTGGGGCTTGAACAATTAAGAAGGTGTGTGTGAGCATGTGTATTTTTCCTTCCTAGAAATGTATGACACCTCCATAAATCTTTCAATCTCTCTTTAGACCTCAGAGATTCATTCAGAACAGCAACAGCTGGTAGAAAACATGCATTACCATAATCAAGGTCTAATTCTTCCTACTATACACTACTCAGAAGGAAAGCCTGACATCCCCACTGTGACATCCTCCCGAGAGCATAACTCAGCTGTGTTATAAGAACGAAAGCCTTGCAGAAAGCAAAGGCTAAACCAAAACCAATATACACTCTTTGGAGGCCTTTCCCAACCGAATGCCTTCCAGATGTCCTTGACTGCAGCATGGATAATAGTGAATCCTATATTTAATACATACATATCTGAGTCATAGAAGTGGCAGAGGGAGCCACAGATGCCTCCATCATTCTACATGAGAACTATCAAACTGTCTGCCTCCATTTCTTTTAAACATTACATAGTAGACAGTGATCTCTAGTGGACAGCTCTTGTAATGCATCATAAACATACATATATATTACATATTTCAGGATTTATTTGAATATTTTTGGGCCCACTGAAACTGCAGAAAAGAAACCCACATCAGAGGCGACCTGTAATAGAACACTGAAGTACAACAGCTGAAACTGAGCTACACTGTACTATGTTCAAAACTTTTTGCAGATGTAGACTTGACAGGGTCATTATATATAAGCAAACAACTCTTGCTCCGAAGCATCCTCCAAACTAGAACACTTACATGATTACATTCCTCAATGCGGTACAACTGCTCTGGGGTGCATTTCTCCAAGACAGGCTCCAATACAGAGTAAGGGACACCCCCTACTTCATAGATCGCTATTGGAAAACAAATTGGGTGGAGAGAAGAAAGGGAACAATACTCATTAGATTTCTTCACCCCCAAGACCATTTAGGCTGAGTGTTGCTGGAAACTTGTTGTTGTTTTAAAGTAACTTAGCAAGCAAATTACAGATCAACAGCAAAGACAGCAGAAAGTAGCTGCAAAGGCTAGACTGCTCGGAATAAAGGTGTGCAGATGTTTTTCAGAATTATAATTCCCAGAATTCTCCAGGCAGCTATGGGCAATTCTGAAAATTATAATCTTAAACAGAAATCAAATCTGCACACCAATGTTTGTGATGTTATCCATCACAGAACCCACTGATGTCTCTTAGCAAGGTTGCAAAAAGGTTGCATGCCTCTAACAAATAAAGCAAACAGAACTGCAGTCTGCCATATTGAGCCAAGCTGATGTACAGATGTGATCAGCCAGCGAGAGCTACCCAAGGACTCCCTCAAGGAAGAACAGCTCAACCTGCATCAACTCACAGTCAATGTTATTGCTGAGGACCCTGATGCACTGCTCGTGTAGCGACATCATCTTTGGAAGGTAGGCTGTTTTGGAGCCTGAGTACACTTGCATCTTGGAGTTCAGCCGGCGTCCCGTGAAGCCTGCCTCATCCTCCTCGACAGGAGATGACAAAGCTGCAAGATCAGGGGAAAGAACAAGCAAGAAGATGTCACTGTGAATGTATAGGAAGTAAGACAACCTGGAACTGTCTAAGTGTTTCTCACATGTAATACTAGAACCAAGAATCATCTACTGAAGAAGAGTGGCGGGAGATGCAGGACAGGTTAAAGGAAGTCTATCTTCACATAGTGCATTATTACGCTAGGCAGTTTCTCAACCTTGGCCCTCCAGATGTTCTTGAGCTTCTATGAATGTCTTGCAAAAAAAGTGGTGAAATGCTGACTGAGCTTAAATGCTTTTGTACTCTTACCCCCATAGTGGGAAACCTTTGATATTTTTGTTCTTGCTGATGGAACTGAAATAAGAGAAGACTTGCATTTCCTACACTCAATTGCACTTGTGTGGAGCAATATACTCCATGAAGCCTGTGGGAACAAGCTCTTTGGGGAACATAGAAAGACATTTCCACTCCAAAAGAGATTTTACATGGCCTTCTTATGCTATTCTCCAAGTTGTGTTCTTAGAAATGAGATTGTCTTGTTTTATAAGTTAGTTTTGTGCTTCTACTCTGGTGGTGGTGAACCTATGGTACACGTTACAGATGTGGCACTCCCAGGTCTCTCTCTTGGCACACACGGCGTCAGCCCAGCACAAAGATTGCCCGCCCATCTTCCCAGCAGCCCAATGGGAGCGGTTCTTCCCTCTCCCCAGCAGAGTTCGCCCCGCCCCTCTGCCCAGCAACCCAAAGGGAGTGCTTCCTCCCTCCCCACAGCAAAGTTTGCCCAACCCCTCTGTTTCAGCACTCGGTCTCTAAAAAGTTCACAATTACTGTTCTACACTATTTAGAATGGAATACTCCCCCACTATCCTTCACGTTTCACTGTTACAACCCCAAACAGTTCCACAAGAGGAGAATGAAATGCAAACACATGGAAGTTAATAAAAACAAATTGGCAAAGGAGATCATTTGAAGCCTATTCTGAACTTGTGCTACAGAGAGAGTGAAATTAGTTTTCCATCCTCCTCCCCGTACTCAGGAACAGCAAACGATTCTCCCCAGCAGATTTCACTTAGGTCTTGGTTCACAACCTACCTTTCCTCTTTGGCTGGACAGGGGAGATGGATTCAAGTGAGGGAAGAGGGCGGTAGTTCGCCTGGATTGGAGGCAATGGGATATCAGGGAGCGTTGGTACCACATCAAAGACTATCTGAAAAGTTGGGGGGGGGATAAAAATAGGTGTGTTAGGTAAGGCTGCTGGGAAAAATAAGTCTATAAAAGAGATATTAGCTCACAACAATATTTCACAGAGAAGTGCAGATATGGATTTTTGGACCACAGCTTCCAGAACCCCCCAGACAATGTAACTGCATGGGGTAATCTGGGAGTTGGAATGAATGAAGATATGTACTCCTCCATTTATTAGCTTTCCTTCATATGGAACAGGTAGCTGCTATGGATGGCCTGAAAGAACATGAGAAAAAAGTCAATATACAGCTATGCATTTGGGAAAGCTACCCTCGTTACCAGTAGCCAGTTCTCACTTGCCATTGGTGACCACATAAGTGGCTATTTACAGGCCTGGTAAAAGGCAGCCACATATCAACAATGGGATCCCTTTTCTACAGGGTGCTGGTGGAGAGCCAGTATTCTCTGCGGCTCTTTCAATCCCAGAGGCATCCTGCCAACATATTATCAGCTAGCAAACCAGGGGCCACCATCTGTATCAGCTGCAGCTGGCAGGCAGGTACAGTATTTCCCCAAGGGATTCCTAGGTTGAATGCATTACAGTGATCTAAGCAAGAAAGAAAGATGTGGATAACTGTTGCCCAATCAGGCTGACTCAAAAAAGAAGTCACAAGCGACACAATGAACGAGACAAGCATTGGGTCGCTACAGCCAGGGCCACTGTAGTCTATCTAGGGCAGTGATGGCAAACCTTGGCCTTCCAGGTGTTCTTAGGCTTCAATTACCAGAAGCCCAAGTCAGCTCTCCTGCTGATCAAGGCTTCTGGGAACTGAAATCCAAGAACACCTGGAGTGCCAAGGTTTGCCATCACTGATCTAAGGGAAACACATTGTACAGTGGTGGCAAACCTATGCCCAGCAGCCCAATGGGAGCGCTTCCTCCCTCCCCCCAACACAGATTTCACCCCTCCCTCTGCCCAGCAGCCAAATGGGAGCGCTTCCTCCCGCCCCTGTTGACGTGTTGGTACTTTGCAATAAATAAGTGGGTTTTGGGTTGCACTTTGGGCACTTGGTCTCTAAAATCGCCATCAATGACATAGTATATGGCTGTGATGGCGAATCTTGGCACTCTAATGTTCTTGGACTTCAATTCCCAGAAGCCCAAGCACCCTATTAATCCACACGAATGGATTTACTGTGATTCATCCGGCCCGCACTGCCCTCGTCGCTCCTGGAAGTGTAAGTAAAACACACCCATATGGAGGAAGGGATAACCCAGAAGAGTCTTAACCATACGGACACATTTTACTTCTGCTTCTGGGAGCGACGAGGGCAGCGCGGGCCGGATGAATCACAGTAAACCCATTAATGTGGATTCACAGGCTGCTTAAGCTTCTGGGAATTGACATCCAAGAACATCTGGAGTGCCAAGGTTCTCCATCATGGGTATGTGGAGACACCTAAACTAAAGGTCTACTTTCTCCTGACCAGCAGCTCCTCTGTCCTGTCTTCACTTCGTCTGATCATGTTTACCCTCATTCAGCCTCTTATCAAAGCTGGGCAGCCTTCAATGGAAGTTCCTGCAACTGTGATATTCACTGATGAGCAGTAACAAAGCTGCCATGAACACCTTGAAAGAAACTGAAGCAAGTCTGTCCCTCCCTGTGTTGAATATACCAAGATTCAGTTGCTTAAGAACAGTGGTGTTCAGACTCATATTTTTCAATAGATAAAAGAAAGGCAGGATTTGGAGCAAGTTTGTCCCATGCGTGAGCATTCATGAATGAAGATCATTCTTCTTACATACTGCCTTTCAGTGAGAGATAGTGGAATTTACATATATTCAATGATTCCAGTCCTTCACTAAAGGTCTGAATCAGATTAATGCTTTCTCGGCACACTGCATGAATCCATAAGCTGCTTACTTCGATAGTTCTGTGTATGGTCAAAATGCTAGCAAGTCCATAAGATGCAACAAGACGTTCTGCTTTCAGCACAACAAAGCAAACTTTTTAAAAAGAAACCAACTAATTGTTTAATAGTTTCAAGACATAATACACTGCTAGGATACACTGGCGAATTCCCGACATGGTTTGGGGGAAAGCAGGCGCGCGCACGCCCGCTTTTCCCCAAACCAAGCCGGGAATCAGACGCTGTGGTCCCAGCAGAAGGGCCAGCGAGAATGGCAGAAACAGCCACAAGGGCTGGGGATACAAGCCGCAAAGCCCGCAGTTCCCAGGTGGAGACCAGACCTGCCTGTTTTGGGGCTTGGCTCGATCTGCCTGCCTCTTTGGAAAGGGCAGTGGGGATTCCACGCATTCCACGCATAGGTGAATTTTTTTTAACGTTATCCAATGCATGCTAAAAATCAGACAACGCTAAGACTTGTGGAACCAATTTCTAGCGTTATTCAAGGTATTACTGTACAGTAAAACCTCGGGTTATGACGAAGGTACATTCCAACAGCCTAACGTTATGTGAAAAATTTGTAACCTGAAGCATCCATAGGGAGGCATTGAGAAATTTAAAAATGGTCCCGAATTGATTGTTGTAACCCAGGAAAAACACATTAAAATTTGTAAGCCGGGACAGCATTTCCATAGGATTCGCCATCGTTAACCAAGGTAAACGTTACCTGAAGTGTTCGTAACCCGAGGTTTTACTGCACAGTACTGTACTTTGCTCGGGGTACACTGAAAGAACCTCCTCGAGATTGTGGCAGTCTCGACGCCCTCAAAAGCCGCTTGCTTCGCTGCCAAAACCACCATCTCCACTCGACTGGCGGCCGGCCGGGAGGGAAGACGAGCTGCACCTGAGGGCAGTCTTGATGCCCTCAAAAGCCGCTTGATCCATCGCCGAGACCACCATCTCTGCTCGACTGGCGGCCAGCCGGAAGGGAAGACAAGCGGCACCTGAGGGCAGTCTTGATGCCCTCAGGAGCCGCTTGGCTTCGCCGCTGAGACCACCATCTCTGCTCGACCAGCGGCAGGCCAGGAGGAAAGGCATGCGGCACCTCACCCCCTCCCGTGGTCTGGCCAGCCACGGGAGGTGGGAGCGCAGCTGGGCCCAGCTGAGAATCATCATGGCGGGGCCCTGAAAAGCCGCTGCAGCCGGTTCCAACGCCAGCGGGTGCGAGAGACTGGCCCACCTGTGAGGCGCCCGGCATGGCCATTAGAAGACCTGCCGTGCTGGAGCCGCCAACGCCGCCAGACCTGTCGGACGCTTCCCCTGGTGAGAGTGGGGAGGTGGGAGCGAGAGACTGGCCCCAGCTGTGAGGCAGCCGGCACAGCCATAAGACCTGCCGTGCCGGAGTCACCAGACTCTCTGGATCCTTTCAGTGAATTGTATTGTTTAAACTTTGTATTTTACTGAGATTGTGTCGAAATGTACTTTTTGCTTTCTGTTTTTGTATTTGATATATTTATTGTATATTTTTTATTGTAAATTTTTATATTGTGTTTTATATTGAATTGCTCTTGTATTTATATTGTGCTTTTTATTTGTTGGAAACTGCCTTGAGTCGCCCAATGGGTTTGAATAAGGTGGTATATAAATAAACCTATAACAACAACAACAACAACAACAATAATATTTTTGTACCACAATCAAGTGTACAACCTTAATGTGCCAGCTGATCTTTCTCACATTAGGTCAGGCGAAAGGAACCACAGAATGAATTCACCAAAAGGTAGCTTCATTTTGGCAGTTTAATGTCTGACCTAGACACGGAAGAAGTATTTTGCTACATGTGTCTGAATAAATACAGTGGAACCTCAGTTAACAAACGGCTCAGTTAACATAAAAATCACGGAATGAAAGGAAATCCATAGAAAATAATTGGTTTTCAATGCGTTCCTATGGGAAACCGTGTTTTGGTTAATGTATTTTGGTTTTCAATGCATTCCGATGGGGAATTTGGTTAAAGTAATTTTCACTGTAAGAAACATCCCGGAGAATGCATTAATTACATTAACCAAGGTTCCACTGTACATGGAAATCAACAAAAACATCACACCAAAATAAATCTGTTTGTCTTAAAAGTATTGCAGGATTTTTTGCTACATTGTTTATACATTTGAAGAAGCAGATTGCAATCCACAAAAATTTAGGCTAAAACAGATTAGCCTCAGAGATCCTGCAAGGCTCTTCCTTGATTTCCTTCACCAACTTTTACTTTATAATGGCCAGTATCCTGTTGTGCAGCTTTGACTGCATAACAGTAATACCATTACCATAAGTGCAGAGTGCTGCTAACCATAGAGTTTCTTTTTCAATTCTACATATACACTCATGTGCAATGAAATGAAGTGAAGAACAGCCTTGCTGGAACAGGCCACAGCCCATCCAGTCCAGCATTCTGTCTCACACAGTAGCTCACCATTTGCTTTAGGGTATTCCCAAGCAGATGCCTTCACCGGCTTAGGATTCCCTGGACATGGCATTGAGAGATATCCTGCCTATCTCTCCATCCCAGAGGTTGTCCTTAGGTATCCATAATTATAGCCATTGATACCCTTGTCCTCCATGAACTTGCCTAATCCTTTCTTAAAGCTGTCAAGACTGACAGCTGTCACCACTTCTTCTGGCAGGGAGTTCCATAGACCAGTAATCCTCTGGGTGAAAAAGTACTTTCTCTTATTTGTTTGAGAACTAGTACCCAAAAGTTTCATGGAGTGTCCCCTAGTTCTAGTGTTGTGTGATAGGGAAAACAGTTTTTCCTTATCTACTTTGTCCACACCGTGCATGATTTTATAAACTTCAATCAGGTCCCCTCTTAGACGCCGTCATTCAAGAGTGAAGAGGCCCAACCGTTGCAGCCTCAGATGGTAAGGAAGGTGTTCCAGTCCCCTAATCATTCTGGTTGCCCTCCTCTGCACTTTTTCCAGCTCCATAATATCCTTCTGGAGGTATGGTGACCAGAACTGTACACAGTATTCCAGATGGGGCCTCACCATAGATTTATAAAGAGGCAAAATGACACTTGCTGACTTATTTTCTATACCCTTCCTAATGATCCCTAGCACTGAGTTTGCTTTTTTCACTGCTGAGGCACACTGGGTTGACACCTTTATTGAGTTGTCCACCAGGGCACCAAGTATCTTTCCTGGTTTGTCGCAGAAAGTTCAGACCCCATCAGTTTATAAATGTAATTGGGTTTTTTTGCCCCAACGTGCATCACTCTGCACTTACTAATGTTGAAGCTCGTTTGCCACTGTTTTGCCCACTCCCCGTGTCAAGAGATCCCTCTGGAGCTCCTCACAATCTCTCACAGTTTTCACTACCCTGTATAATTTAGTGTCGTCAACAAATTTGGCTACCTTGCTATTTTTACTCCTACTTCTAGATCATTTATGAAGAGGTTGAAAAGCAGGGGTCTCAGTACTGAACCTTGGGGGACCCCACTCTTTACTTCCCTCCACTTGGAGGTGTCCATTTAGTGCTACCCTCTGTTTCCTGTCCCTTAGCCAGTTGCTGATCCAGGACAAGACCTGTCCTTTTATTCCATGACTGGTAAGTTTATTCAAGAGCCTTTGGTGCGGGACCTTGTCAAAAGCCCTCTGAAAGTCCAAATAAACAATGTCAACTGGATCCCCTTTATCCACATGCTTGTTGACACTCTCAAAAAATTCCAACAGATTAGTGAGGCATGATTTGCCCTTGCAAAAGCCATGTTGGCTCTCCTTAAGCAGCGCCTTCTTTTCTATGTGCCTATTAATTCTATCTTTTAGGATGGCTTCCATCACTTTACCTGGGACACATGTCAAACTGACCAGTCGGTAATTTACTGGATCACACCTGAATCCTTTTTTGAAAATTGGTGTTACATTTGCTACCTTCCAGTCATCAGGCACAAAGCCTGATTTGAGGGAAAGATTATATATTTTGGTTTGGAAATCAGCAATTTCACCTTTAAGTTCCCTGAGCACTCGTGGATGGATGCCATCTGGTCCTGGTGATTTGTTAGCATTTAATTTAACAAGACATGCAAGGACCTCCTCCCTGGTTATTTCTATCTGGCTTAATTCTTCGGTTTCCCTCTCTACGAAGATAAGCTCTGTTTTGGGCATGTGGTCTCTGTCTTCTTCAGTGAATACTGAAGCAAAGAACTCATTGAGTCTCTCTGCAATCTCTGTTTCCTCTTTAATAAGTCATACACGCTAAAGCAGTCTTTAATTACTAGCAATTTACAAATGATAACTATATCTTTCCCATTATGTAGGTGGACCAGAGCAACAGGATATTGGACCTAAAAAATGTGGGACTTCATTAACTACTGTATATAAAACCTTGGATAACTTTGGAAGAAGTTATCTGAGGGCAGCCATCTCTCCAATTCATTCTTTCCATCCTTGAGATTGGCTGGAGAGGTCATCTTTGCGTCAACAGAAGCTTCTGAATTTGGTCTGTGGTTTTTCAGAGAAGAGCATATAACGCATTGAAAACCACTGTGTAGATTGTTTTCTCCCCCAATATTAGACTTGTTACAACAGTCATTAGTTTTGAGGATGTTGAAGACCCATCTATTGGTGCAAAGAGTCCTAGTGGAATTCCCCCCCCCCATGTGTACTTTCCTTCAACGCAGGGGTGGCCAAACTCTGGCCCACATTGCTCTCGGAAGCAGAAGTAAAACATACCCACATGTGTGGGCACATTTTACTTCTGCTTCCAGTGGGAGGAACCACGTGACTGGCCTGTGGTGTGAAAAGTTTGGGAACCCCTGCTTTAATGTATATTGTAGCAGACATCAGGTACCAGCTGTTTTATATTGTGGTTGTTATGATGGCTGAACACTACTTTTAATCTTTATACAGTATGTCAAGGATTTATTGGGCATAAATAAATAAACCCAACACTTATCTGAAGCATCAGTAAAAATGAGTATGGTCTCCAAACGGATTAATCTAAAGTAAAACAGGACGGCAGCTTGGAAAAATGACTTTTTAGGCCTTGCTGGCTGAGAGATTCTGGTACTTAGGAGTCAAGAAAAGTAATTTTTCCAAGCTCTAAAGTGAACATGCAATTCCTACAAAATTAGTCTCAAAACAGATACAGGACTTTTGCACAGTAGATGGTTTAGACCTTACTGTTCTTGACGACAAGGAATAAATCTAGGATCGACCCAAAGACATTTTGACTACTCATTTGTACATTCCAGAGAAGACTTCCTACACAGCTCTTGTTGAAATGAACAGGAAAATGCATGAGAAGCATCTGATGTTTAGTTCACCACAAGTGAGCGATTCACCGAGTGACATTTCTTGGCCCAGATTCCCACTCCTTCTCTGCTGTTTCTATCCCTGCTCTCTCCAGGTCTTTGAGAGGATCCCAAATTAGCCCTCTCACATTACCTTACCTTGGAGTCGTTATTCAGTGAGGAGTCCGCACACTGGCAGACAACTCTGCGACAACATTCCACACATGCAAATGGGACTTGAGAAATCAAGTCCATCTGCATGCAGGTTTTTTTAGCCATTTGGAAATCATGTCACCCACTAGCTAGGCGGACCATGACATGTGCCCTCCGCTTTCACCTGGCCCAAGGGATCCAACGGAGGAGGCTTGGGTGAGCTTTAGTCCTGGCCTAACATCATTGACAAGAGATGGGCAACACTGCCTAGTTAAGACTACTCAAGCCCCCAACGTGTTGCCACCCACAAATAAGCCAACGGTGAACACATACACGGTGCTCCCAAGAGAGGAGATAATACCCTGACCATCACACTCGCCTTTTTTGGTTTAGACACCGCTGATTGCTTCTTCTCGTTTGCCTGCTTGTGGGGTTTCCGGCTGGGCTCGGCGCTCTTGGCGTTGGCTTTGGACCCGTTCTGCTTCCCGTGCCCTTTTTCTTTCTCTTTCTCCGGGGCAGGAGCGGGCTGCTTGACCACTTTCTTCTTCTTCTTCTGAGGCTGATCATAACTCAGGTAGGACTCAAAGGACATTGTGGGCTGCTCGTACTCGTCCTCCGCTTCCCTCTCCCCTGGGTTGGGAGGGGAGAAGCCTAGGGCTCTTTTGTGGGACTCGGAAGCCTTGGGTTTGCCCTCTGGGGTTTTTAAGCTGCCAGGAACCTTTTTTTCCTTGGTTTTACCGGAGGAATCCCCCTCAGGTTTCCGTTTCTCCTGCTCTCCGTGAGCGACCTCTGCGCTGAGCTTCATCTTCTCTGGCTTGGCTCTCTCAGGATCCTTCTGCTTCTTCCCGTGGTCCCCAGGAGTTTCCTCCAAATCAACGTGTGATTTCTCCTTCTTGCTGCCGCTGCCTTCTCTTTTCTTCTCTCGCTTAGATCCATCTGAGCTGACCTTCAGCCTCTCTTTGCCGCTGCTTGTCAAAGAAGTTTCCCGTGGGGCCTCCTTGGAAGACGTTTTCTGGAGCCGCTCAAGAGGAAAAGGAGGACCCTGCTCCTCCGCCTTGGCCTCTGCCCGCTGTTTCGCCTTGTGAGATGATTTATGTTCCTTGCTCCGACCAGAGCTGCTTTTGTCCTGGGAGTCATTCAAATGTCTGCTGTGACCTCCCTCCTGCCTGTCTGAAAAGCTGTGGCCTTTGTTGGCCTTCCGATGAAGAGACTTTGGCTCTCTTTCCTGGTCCTCAGTTTGACAGATGTCCATGTATAGTTCCTGAGGGCTCTCACTGGGTTCGGGTGAGGCTGCTTGCCCGTAGTCTGAGCATTCCTGGTCAGAGAGAACTGGAGAATGTCCGCCCCATGTCCTGCCCTCTGGAGCACCATAGCTCATGGGTTGATGGGCCCTCTCGGGCTCCACATTCCTCTTGGCCTTTTTCACACCATGATCTATGTTGTACGCTTGGCTTCCAGAAGACTGGTACACTTCTGAGTAGTCTTGCTCGACCTCATCGTTGTCTTGGGGAGACGGTTCTCGCGGCCGCTTCCTAGAGACGCTTCGGTCATAGCTGCGCTCAACAGGCTCAAGGCTATGTTTTGAAAGAAGAGAAAGTAGATTAAAACAAGGCTACGGTTAAGACAGAACCACCCTTAATCTTGGATAGATTCACTCCACTTCACTGCAATAGATAGAAAATTCAGCCACAGCTTTAGGCTCCTGTGTTCTAAACTTGTGAAATGCTTAATGTCTACTTTACCTTGTTTACTCTAATAGTGGCATACACATCCAGTTTTAATGCTAGAAAACCCCATCCTGAAACAAAAGAGGTTTGGTAAATGGTGGAGTGGACAATGTTTAAAGCCACTCAACACAGGTGAGTAGCATAAAACAAAGAATAACTGAAATAGCCAGCCCAGGGGAAGACTAGAAGGCACCTCCCTCGAAATCTGACCCTTGGTCCAATGCCTTAGGTCAGGGGTTCCCAACCTAAGGCCCATGGGCCAGATCCGGCTGGCAGTGCCATTTCATGTGGCCCCCCACCTTTCCAAGAACATTCTAGAAACAAAATGACCACCCATTTGAAGCTGTTGGGACAAAGTGGCCACCCCCATTGTGCAGGCAGGGCAAAATGGCCATCCAGCCCCCGAAGCTGACTGAGAGAGCAAATCCCGGCCCCCAGCTTGAAAAGGTTGGGAACCCCTGCCTTAGGTGAAAAGACCATTTTCCTCCCATATTCTCTGAACTGAATTTCAGAGAGATGTCTGGAACTGTGTGCCATTATTGGAGGCTTGCAAGGGGAAGAAGTTGGGACTAAAAAGAACAGCATATTTTACTTTACAGCTCCCACTACCAGTGATTAAACTACAAGATTGGCATTTCACATTTTTAGAAGGGGAGAAAAATCAGATGAAACCCAAAATCCATAAAATAATGGTGTCTTGAGTAAGGGGATTCCCATCTGTGTGGAAAACCCAAAAGAGCTGGATCCAGACTCAAAGTTTCCATTTCTTTAGCTGAAACTACAGGAAGCCAGATATAAGCTGAATATAAGGGAAAACTTCTTAACTGTTCAAGCAGTATGACAGTGGAACCAACTGCCTTGGGAGGTGGTGATTCAATTACTGCAATGAGCAGGGAGGTTGGACTCGATGGTCTAAAACAACGTTTCCCACACTTACTATAGCATGGAACACTTTACAAATCCTAAAATTTCAATGGAACACTTTGGTTTTTGTAATAGAAAGATAGGTTTGGATTTTTCAGCTTAAATAACAAATAATGTAAATAAGTAAAGGAGTTTAAAAAGAAATAAACATTTACAATTCACACATTTAGAACACAACTTAGTACAGTATTTAAAATCATACAAGGCTACTAATTTACCAACATTTCATATTTTTTCATGGAACATTTATTGACCTTCTATTGGAGACTTGTTCCGTGGAACAGTTTGGGAAACACTGGTCTAAAAATCTCCTTCCAACTCAGTTATTCTACAATTCTATGATTTACCCCTAATCTACAAAGACTGATGACAGCTTGTTAAAGGCCTTCCTGGGCCCTAAATAGAGACATCGGGTATTGAATCCTCAATCTTCTCCATACAAGTGCATGTGCACCCTAAACTAGTGTTTCCCAAACTTTGGTTCTTGGACTTCAATTCCTCAGTCAATTCCCCAAAGCACTGATCAGCCAATGTACAGTACTGACTTAGGCTTTGGGGAATTGAAGTCCAAATTTGGGAAACACTGCCTTAAACTATGGCCCTTCCCCCTACAAACAAGGAAGATCCTGGAGAAGTCCTGACAATGGGTCTCCAACCTGACCCGGCACATTCCACTGGACAGCTCCCTTCCTTTGCAACCACAGCTGAAAATAAAGTGAAGCCTATGAACAAATGAAACAGAACCCTCCAGGGTGGCTTCAAGCAAGAGCTGGCATTGGAAAATAGCACAGAGGGTTCGCTTACCGCTCTGTTTCTGGTGGGACTGGCACCAGCTTCTTCCACCTTGCCACTAAATTCTTGGCAAAATCTCCAACCTGTTCATGTTTCCTTAAACTGTTCACAGTCTTTCCTACTCCAGTCTCCTGCAGGAAATATGTAGAAAAAGAGTTCAGGTCTTGAAAACATTGGAAAGATACAGTATATTTATTTTATTTAAGTAAATATCCTACGGTACACAGAAAGAGCCTTCTTGAAGCATACCTGTGAACCTTCCCGGATTGGCCGGGATTTCCCGGTTTTCGGCGTCGATTTTTGACCTTTCCCGCTCCGCGCTGCCGAAACCCCAGATTTCGGCAGCGGGGGAAAGGAGGCACTGCGCAGCCCATCTGCGCAGGTCGCGTTGCACGCATGCGTGGAAGGGCTCTACACTTCCGTAGCTCCCTTCCATGCATGCGCAGAAGGCTACGCCGCGTGCGTAGAAGGCTACGCAAGCGGCGTAGCCCTCCACGCGCATGCATACAACGCGACCTGCGCAAACCCAGTCCGCGCAGGTCCCGGATTCGCCGGAGCCGCGGTTGACAGGTATGCCTTGAAGACTGTGGTATTTCTGAACCACAAGCAGGCATACCCTGGGCAACAGCCACCTTGTGGTGCTGCCTAATCTTTCACACAGTAGGTTGGGTGAAAGGAACTGCAGAATGAATTCACCAAAAGGCCTAGACATGGTAGAAAAAAGTATCCTGAAAAGCCTTGAGTAGATAACATTATCTCCCTCCCACAAACACATAAACCAGCCATAAAGAAAGGTTTCTTACGTAAATCTATTGCTATTATGTGCTTTTAATCTGCTTCCAATTTATGGCAGCCCTAATACGACAAACGACAAAAGAATGGTCTCAGCTTTTCACTAATGTTTCCTAAAATCCTTTTTGACATATATGCAAAAATGGGCAGTTCAACAGACACACCAGTGGAATGCCTTGCCTAAACATGCCCTGTTCACCCCAAAGAACAAGAAATGATGAAACAACCTTTCTTCAATATTTAAAATTGGCAAAGTGACTCTTGTAGGTTCGTTAGATTGGGGTGGGTGGGAGGTCTTGGACTAAGGAACTACTACTTCTTCTTCCATGTCTAGGCCAGATGTGAAACGGCAAAAATGAAGCCACTTTTGGGTGAATTCATTTTGTAGTTCCTTTCGCCTGACCTAGTGTGAGAAGGATTAGTTGGCACAAATGGTTACCATTGCCTGCAGTACACCCGACTGTGGTTAAAAAATACCACAATCTTCAAGGAGGCTCTTTTTGTGAACCCCAGATCAGGAACTAAGCAGGAGGGAAAAGTTCAGCAGAAAATTATTGGGAGATAGATTAGCCATTAATTATAGCTACCTATTATAAATTGGGAGGTTGTTAAGAGTATGTTTACTGATGCATTCTATTATCTAGAAACTATCTTAGGCGCATAACTGTTCTTCCTGAATACCAAATAAAACATAAAATAATGATAAGCATCCAATTTATATGGTAATATATAAAATGGGAAACAATCAATTAACCCTACTAGGACATAAAAGGGGGGGGGGGGGGGAGGAAATTAAATTTCAAAACTTAGCCTGATATCTCTTTGGATGAATGACACAGATGTCCTATGCAAATGAGTTTGAAGGCTTAGTTTAGGATCAACAAGGTGCTGAAAGTAACCTCTTAACAACCAGAGAGCAATGTTTGTATGACTGTACGTGTAAGTGGCCTTCACATAACATAGTCCCAAACAATTTGGGACTGTGATGGCAAACCTTGGCACTCCAGCTATTCTTGAACTTTAGTTCCCAGAAGCCCAAGTCCCTGTGAATCCACAACGAATGGGTTTATTGTGTGTATGTGTGTGGATTCACAGGGGCTTGGGGTTCTGGGAATTGAAGTCTCAAAAAACAGCTGGAGTGCCAAGGTTCACCATTACTGGTTTAAGACATTAAAGACAAAGCCCAATAAGTTCTAAAAATAAAGGGCAGCCATTACAGCTATGCAAAATAGGAATAAGATATTCCAAAAGTTTTGTGTTCTTCTTGCCAAATTCTGCACCACTTAGTTTTTTTGAGCTGTCTTCAAGGGCACCCCCAAAGACAGTACAACCTTATACTGTTGTCCATATTATAAGGTCTCCTTTCTCTGGATAACAAGGGTTGCCTAATTACAAGTGTCACCCATACCTCCATGGAAAAGGGGTCAGATTCATCAGTGCTCCCAAACTACATATGAGACTCTTCAGCCCAAATGCAGATATATCTCGGCATTGAATCAGCAGAGGAACTGCACGGATATGTGTGAAATGTATCACGATGAAAGAGCTCTTACCAGAAGAATATCAACCGTAATTGGCAACTCAGAAAGCTTTTTCAAACTCTTCATCAGCTGTGGAGACAAGAAGGCAAAAGATTGGGACAGTCATTGTGTGAAAGGTGTGCTTCATGAAGAGCCAGGGTGAGAATGACAATCTGTTATGCGGCTAAAGTTGCACCTTCACCTAGAAGGAATTCAGTAATTGGTCCTCTTGCAGAAGATACATTTGTGGACTGGAACTCAAAAATACATTTTCTAAGCTGTGCAGATCCTGACAACCCTGACTAATAAATGGCCTTGAGTTGTGAAATCCACAGGGAAGGGTGATGGTCCCGAAATGGATTAAATCCCACTTGAATCCATCTTGACGCCATCTTGACGCCATCCCTGGCGCCGAGGAGGACTTTGTGTGCCAAAAGGGCTCAGGACCAGAAAGTGACTTGCAGAACTGGATCAGTGGTATGGGTGTCACGTTTCCATGGACATGTGGCAGGCATGCCTAGAGTGCACCGGAGCGCACAGAACACTGTTTACTTTCTCACTGAAGTGGTACTTATTTTATCTACTTGTAATTTCTTGAACTGCTAGGTTGGCACGAGTGGGACAGAGACGGTTGCTCAATCCATCATGTAGCACTCAGGTCTCGAACTGCTGACCTGCTGACCTTCCAGTTATCAAGTTCAGCATGCTAACTACTAAGCCACTGCAATTCCATCTAAGTAGTGTCAATTAAACTGTGATAATACTACCACTTGAACATCAAAATTCAGAAAGCTTTCTTAAAAAACATTTGATTCTCAGACTCTCTAGTCAACATAGCCAAGTTTTATGCCAGTTGATTTTGGGGGATTCTAATAAAAATAACTCTTCTGTGATCTGAGTAGGGACCATGTCAGATTCAAACATAATGCTAATTCAAAGACCTGCAGAGAATTTTCTGCCTTCGCATATCCAAACTATTTCCACCCGATCCTTCTGCACTGTGCACCAGCTAAGCCTTGACACTACTGTGACTAGAACGTTTTTCATAACCTTTTTGGGTTTTGCCTCTATCTTGTTCCATCAAGTTTCCCCATTGTGAAATATGGCCCTCTAAGATCTACAATGGAAATAATGGCTACAAATTAAAATACCAGTCAACTTAGGTGATTCCAAAGGTATGCTTAACTTTTTCCATGTAAATATCTTAAGAAGGAAAACGTCACCATATGAATTTCGTGAGGTGTGTTAATTTTAATATTGTACCTTTTTAAAACCTTTGTTGTTTATTTAATATTTAAACAACGCAGGAAAAAACCCTTTATTAACTTATTAATAATGGAAGAACAGTCAAAGACCAGAATCCTGTTGCTGATATTCGCTTGTGTAAGAGTAACAATGTAAATATTGGTGCCAAATTGTCATTAATTAATAAGATGGTTAGTCCAAGACTGCACTTAGGATACAAACAAGAACCTAGCTAATGGCCATTAATGTACCATCAAGATTTATGAAATTTCCTTCACATAAGCAGGGAACAGTAAACTACATCCGAATGCTGTGCGCTTCTAGAGAACTCTGGAAAGGTTTACCATAAGTCAGAATCAATTGGATGTTTATGTAATTATTATTAGTTACGCATAAATCAATGTCAGGATTCTGGTCATGGACATAAATGTACCAATAACGAGAGGGATCTGGATTTCACTTATTTTGTCCCATGCATCCACCCAGGTCTCTGTACTTCAAAGCAATGGTTCCTCAACAGAAATGGCTGGTTACAAGTATATAAAATACAAAATATACATATACTACTTTTAATCAAAGGGTCAGACTCAACTGTGCAACTGAACAACCAACTTTTAATCAAATATCTAATGGTGGCTACCAAAATTCAGGAAGTAAAATAAATATTCCCAAGGTAGCTGGTGTGTAAAAGAGCAAAGGTGAGAAAGTTTAAATTTTGGTTATTTTGGAAATGCCTATAGCAGTGATGGCTAACCTTGGCACTCCAGGTGTTCTTGAACTTCAATTCCCAGAATCCCTGATCAGCAGGACTGCTGACTTGGGCATCTGGTAATTGAAATCCAAGAACACCTGGAGTGCCAAGGTTTGTCATCACTGGTCTATAGGTTAAAAAATAAACTGCATGCAATTCTTACAAGAAAACAACACTGGAGCTAGCCAGATTCACAGAGAAGAGCATTCCAGAGGTGGGCATTGCTATTAAATGGCCCTTTCCAATACAGGCACAAAGCATTTGGAAAATAGCATCAGCCAAAATCCTTTGTGTTTGTACATCCAAACGGTTTTGGGAACAGGTGCTCTTGCAAACTGCAACCATATAATGATGGGGATGACATTTCAACTTAGATTCACAGTCAGTGTAATTACCAAACATCATCAACCTTCTTCCAAACACAGCTGTGACACCTAAGGACTTAAATCTTTTTCGCTCATGGTGAGAGATTGATTTCCACTGGCACTACACCACGAAATCTCCATTTACAGTTGAATCTATAAGTGCCGGGGTGTGTGTGTGTGTGTGTGGTGTGGTGTGTTGAAGTGTATCACACAGAAGCTGATCTGCTGAGCTTGCAACCAATGGTTCCTGTTAATAGCCCTATACAGGCATCTCCAGGGCAGTGACCTAGAAGCTGAGCTTAGAAGCATTACATTCAGGGACTATAGTTCTTACACAATGTCTCCCATAGTCCAAAAAAGTAACTTTCCCCCAAGTTCTCCCTTCAAAGGCATCACAAGCTATAACACAGGAAAGATACAGTAGTTCTTTAAATTTTTTTATTATACAAATCTGTGTTTTTCTGCTCTTCAGTTTTGGCCAAGGGAGAAAGTGTGTTGGCTCCTAGATAATTAACAGCTATACAAGGGGGCTGCAATGGCTCAGTGGTAAAGAAGCTTGCCTTGTTTGCTGGAAGGCTGGCAGTTTGAGACCCGGGTACTGCATGACGAATTGAGTGCCAGTCTCTGTACCAGCTCTTGGGGACATGAAAGGAGCCTCATTTGGGTGTTCCCTGAGCGGAGTTTCCTCTGCAAAAATCCTATCAACCCAGAATAATTTCTATCATGAAATTATTATTAACAGCTATACTGTACAAGCAAAGGATTTTCATTGTTTATCTTGAAGAGATAAGAAAGCTGTAACTACCCTTAACTCTTATTTTGTGCAAGTATTAGAGGCAAAAAAACTCAGCTTTTTCTCCGCTTAAGAAAGAAAAGATGCCAGTCCAAAAGGGCAACGTTTCTAAGCAATGGTCTGGACCACAACGTGATAATTTTAAGTTTTTCATGTCCCAAAATTTCTCAGGTGGCTAAATGAGCTCAGGCATACATTTGCCACATGACTTGATCTTACCAAATGAAGCTTTTTTTTCACCTAATGACATCTAAAGCAAAAAGAAAGTAAACACCACTAGGAAGCCTCTTGAGGGCAAAAACTCCCTTTGTCAAAGCAAACATATATTTTTTAATCCTCTAGATCCATAAAATGTGAGCTGGCCTGGCCCCACACAGGCAGTATCTTCAAGATATATGAAGGGGTAGAAATTTGCCAAGGGCCAGAGTCTGCCATGTGGCATGTTGATTGACCACAGCTTCCAGCCAAATAGCAAATATATTTTTGGCAAATGTCTTCTACATCCATTGAGACCAGTGTTTCCCAACCTTTGGATTTTAGACTTCAATTCCCAGAAGTCTAAGTCAGTTTCCCCAAGCACTGATCAGCCAATGTACTGAATTAAGCTTCTGGTAATTGAATTCCCCTGTGTGGCGTGGGCTAACCACTGATTTAGACACTGATTTAGACAAGGTAAAGGCCACCCTTGCCCGAAAGCCAGTTGTATATGGCTCTAGGGTTCAGTGCTCATCTCTGTTTATAGCCAAAGAGCCAGTGCTGCTTACATTTGCAGATGTTTCTGTGTACACATAGCAGGCATGCCTTGACACCAGAGTGCATGAAACTCTGTTTACCTACCCACCAAAGTGGTCCCTATTTATCTACTTGCAATTTCTTGCTTTCAAACTGCTAGGTTGGCAGGAGCTGAGACAGAGGTAGGTGCCCACTCTGTCATGCAGTACCCAGGAATTGAACTCAGACCTTCCAGTCAGCAAGTTAAACATCTTAACCACTTGAGCCACCACAGTCATTTAGACACTGTCTAAACCACTGATTTAGACTAGACAGACAACAAAGAAGGAAATAGATTAGACTCTTCCTATCATTTACTAGAATATTACTCACCATCCTACATCATCACAAGTACAAAGCACACAAGGTTCAGTACTGGGACCCCTGCTTTTCAACCTCTTCATAAATGATCCAGAAGTAGGAGTAAATAGCAAGGTAGCCAAATTTGCTGATGACACTAAATTATACAGGGTAGTGAAAACTGTGAGAGATTGTGAGGAGCTCCAGAGGGATCTCTTGACACTGGGGGAGTGGGCAAAACAGTGGCAAATGAGCTTCAGCATCAGTAAGTGCAGAGTGATGCACGTTGGGGCAACAAACCCCAATTACATTTATAAACTGATGGGGTCTGAACTCTCTGCGACAAACCAGGAAAGGGACCTTGGTGTCCTGGTGGACAACTCAATGAAGGTCTCAACCCAGTGTGCCTCAGCAGTGAAAAAAGCAAACTCAATGCTAGGGATCATTAGGAAGGGTATAGATAAAAAGTCAGCAAGTGTCATTTTGCCTCTTTGTAAATCTATGGTGAGGCCCCATCTGGAATACTGTGTACAGTTCTGGTCGCCATACCTCCAGAAGGGTATTATGGAGTTGGAAAAAGTGCAGAGGAGGGCAACCAGAATGATTAGGGGACTGGAACACCTTCCTTACCATCTGAGGCTGCAACGGTTGGGCCTCTTCACTCTTGAACGACGGCGTCTAAGAGGTGACCTGATTGAAGTTTATAAAATCATGCATGGTGTAGACAAAGTAGATAAGGAAAAACTGTTTTCCCTATTGCATAACACTAGAACTAGGGGGTACTCCATGAAACTTTTGGGTACTAGTCCTCAAACAAATAAGAGAAAGTACTTTTTTCACCCAGAGGATCACTGGTCTATTGAACTCCCTGCCAGAAGAAGTGGTGATAGCTGTCAGTCTTGCCAGCTTTAAGAAAGGATTAGTTCATGGAGGACAAGGGTATCAATGGCTATAATTATGTATACCTAAGAACAACCTCCGTGTTGGAGAGATAGGCAGGATATCTCTCAATGCCATTTCCAGGGAATCCTAAGCAGGTGAAGGGAATACCCTGAAGCAAATAGTGAGCCACTGTGTGAGACAGAATGCTGGACTGGATGGGCTGTGGCCTGTTCCAGCAAGGCTGTGCTTATGTTCTTATGACACCTAGGAAGTGGTTACTTATTTTCATCCCCAAAATAGACAGAAACTTCACTTACATCTTTTATTTATTTATTGAATTCATATCCTGTGTTTCTTTCAAAGAGGTCAAGACAGTACCCTTAGCTCTCCTTTTCCACAGTTTATCCCAAGAACAACCCTGTGAGGTAGATTGGGTGGGTAGAACATCACTTGTCCAAAGCCAGTGACCGAATTTCATGGTTAAGTGAAGAATTGAGCATGGATCTCTCAAGTTGTGGCCCAACTCTTTAAACAGGAGCCAAGATTTCTTGGAACATATACCTGATCCTACCTAAATGCACAAAGCATTCCTTATTGCCTCACTGAATACACAACATGAATGTCACACACACAAAAATACAGTAGGCATGAACAGCTAGTAAGAGTGGAATGGTGTTCCTTCTTGCCACAGCTCTGAGTATGGTTTCCATTAATAGTTAGCAGAACCTGAAGAGTTTTACTATGGGATATTTAGAAAGAGTATATCCAATGTCTGTCACATCCCAATTACTGTAGTATTTTTTAAAGGTAAAGGAAAAGGTCACCCTTGTTCGAAAGCCAGTCGTATCCGACTCTAGGGTTCAGTATTTTTTTAAAAAGCCTCTTAAGAACATAAAAAGTTTGAAATCATTCCATCAATTTTAAAATTTCCATTAATACCAAAGCCAAATGATCTTAAATAATTTTGGGGCAGAGAAACAATTCATAATCCTTCAGAGGAACCCACCTAAAATCTAAAATTCTGAAAACAGAGGAAGTAATTTCAGCCATAAAGTTTTTTTCTGCTTCGTGGTTTAATACTACAAAGATGTGCCACCTTCTCTAAACCTTAGATCTCAGTAACAAGTTAAAATAAAAATGAAGTAACATTCTCTCCTCTTCCCTCAATTCCAATCAATTTGGTCAAATAAAAATGACAAAGCATTAATGGCTACCAAGTTGTACCTGTCCAGAAAAGGGAGTGGAAGAGAAACATACAAGCCTAGGAAAAATAACCTTTTTTTTTCTTTTTTTTACAGTTGTAAATTAAGCCATTCACCAGCAACTTTCTCAGGGTCCATCACACTGACCCTCAGTTTCTTATGCAACATCATGAAGTAGCATCAGCCCTACTATTAGCTAGAATGAAGTCACCACCACAGGCAATGGATAGGGGTAGGGTGTGTGTGTGTCACAAAACGGCAGTAGGTTTCATTCATTGTTATCACTGTACAAGTATTTTCATTGTCCAAGAAAAAGATGGTTTACGGATTTTTCTGCCTCACATGTGAAAACAACTACTTTGGAGGTATCATACATGTCACCTTGAGGGATTTCCCACCATGCCTCAGGCCCCGACAGCCCTGAACTGAAGATCACGTCACACTGTCAATTTTTTACACACTTTGTTTTCCTTCCATGAATACAAAGCCAAGAGGGTTAAAAAAAATAACAATGTTTCAAGCTTAGAGAGTAAACAAAAAACAACATTATATAGCCTATAACCTTTTTTGTTGTTTTGTTTACTCTCTGATATAATATATTTTAATGTTAGCTTTTGTGGATCAAGTCAACTTTGTCATTCAAAGGTTTCAAGCTGCGCTTTATGAGCATATTTACAGATAAAACCTGCTATAAGAACAACACTAAGGATCCAATATTGATGTGTTTTCTTAATCGTGTCAGAAGCACACAAAGGTGCTTTCTGGGTTGAAAAGATTTTTGCTGGAGGACCTCCACTTAGAGGACACCCAACTGAGGCTCCTTTCATGTCCCCAAGATCTTTTCCCACCGAAGTGGTCCCTATTTATCTTCTTGCAATTTTTTGCTTTCACATTGCTAGGTTGGCATGAGCTGGGGCAGAGATGGAAGCTCATTAGTGACGTTAAAGCTTTAGGACTGCTGAAGACCAAACAAGAGACCCTACCACTGACTTTCTGTCACAAGAGTTTGGGGCCCTCAGTTCTGATTTTAATTAGGTGAGTGGGGGTTGTTTTATTGTCTTAATGATGTTTATTTAGCTTTTATTTTAATAGTGTATGCAGCCCAGAGTGGGAGTCCATTCCAAATGGGCAGGGTATAAATACAGGTGAAACTCGGAAAATTAGAATATTGTGCAAATGTTCATTCATTTCACTTAAAAGGTGAAACAAATATATGAGATAGACTCACTACATGCAAAGCGAGAGATGTCATGCCTTAATTCGTTATAATTGTGATGATCATGGCGTACAGCGTACATGAGATTATGTGAAGATTATGGGGTACATGAGATGGGAGGGTTGGGGTTTTCATAAGCTGTAAGCCATAAGCATCAATATTATAACAAAGACTTGAACTATCTCGCTTTGCATGCAATGAGTCTATCTCATATATTTGTTTCCCCTTTTAAGTTGCATTACTGAACTGAATGAACATTTGCACAATATTCTAATTTTCCAAGTTTCACCTGTACAATCAATCAATAGGACTGTTTGGAATTGGGACTGGGGCAGAATCCTAAACATTTCACATAAAAGGATGAGAAAAGCAATTCCCCCTCCCATAGCCTACATGCAAGGCTGATATGCCATTTGATCAATATAATTTAAAAAAAAAAACACCACCCAGCGAGGTTCACAACCAACAAGCAGCAACTGAACACTGAAGAGAAATTTTGAAAACTCCACAGGACAGTTTACTGGGGGGAGGGGGGGAGGGGGGGAGGGGGGAGGCTTGAGCCGAGAACTCTCCTCCTAACTGACTCTGATTCAAATCTCAACCATTAAAACGACTGCCTTTGGGGTGGGAATGTGTCACTTAATCAGAATAAACTGTCTGATGAAACCAACCTGATTCACGAAAGCTGACGTTAAAACACAACAGTTAGTCTTTAAAGTGCCACAACGTTGTTGTTGTTGTGGTTGGTTTTGGTCTTTTTTGTTTGCTCTCTGATATGCTTGAAACACAGACTAACACTGCTACCATGTCTCAAAATCTCTATTAAATCCGAATATACAGTCTTGGAAACCTCACTTGGCCAGCCAGCCCTTGGGATGTTATTTTTTGGGAGGGGGGGGGAGGAAATCCCTGGGGAAACAGGACCCCTTCACCTCTTTCTTGCCTAGATTGGGGGGGGGAGGAAATATAAATAGGGGGGAAAGGCCTCCTCTTCCTCCCCCCTTGTCTTAAATTTCAGCAGGGGATGGGAAGGGGTGTGGGGTGTGTGTGGATGCGGTCCATAAGGACAGCCCTTGCCCAGGTTACCTGCAGCCCCACAAAGCCCCCTCCCCACCTCATGGCCATGTCACCCATTCCTAAAAACACCCCCTCCCTTGAGGTTTGACTGCCCCCCTCTTCTCCTCAGCCTCCTTCGGCCAAAGGCATTTCCAAAGGGGCCTTTGCCGCCGCTGCCCAGGAGCCCCCCAGCCCCAGCCCTTCGCTCCCACTGAACCCCCGGCCCTCTCCGGCCCTCTCGTGAGGATGGAGAGCCCCCCAAAGGCCTTTACCTTCCTGGGCTCCGAACTGCCCGAGAGCCGCGACTGCAGCTTCCCGACAACTTCGAGCACCGACTCCGCCATTTTGACTGCTGGCGAAGTGCTCTCCGCGACGGAAGTGGCGGCGGCGGCGGCGGCGTCTATCCAGGAGGAGGCGGGGCTTCCAACCGCTCGGCCGTTCTCGAGCGTCATGGTTCCCCCAGCCGCCATCTTTATTGCGGGCGGAGAGGTGAGTACTCCATTCTTTTCATAGGTTCCTCTACACCATCTTGGAAACTGGCGAGAGCTTCACAGATGGAGAAGGCGGGAGGGGAGCCAAAATCTCCATTTCGGTTCAGGGCAACCTCCCCCACAAGACCCAAAAACAGCTGAAGGAATGGGCTGGGACCTCCTCATCTTCGATAAGGGCAGGACGAGTCCCTTGCGAGCGTCAGCCCGCCATTTTGACTGCTGGCAAAAATCCTTCCGTCAAGAGCGTTTATTTATTTATTTGCATCCCGCTACATTCAGTATAAGACATTACTCTGGGCGGCTTACAACAACTAGAAACAATATAACAAAACTCAAAAATAAACAGCCAACATAAAAACAGCATTAGGTGATATAAAAAACTATTTAAAACAAGAAAAACAGCATGAGACAATATAAATGAAAACAGCAATATACAAACCTAGATGATCCCATTTCAGATCAAATTTGTAAAACATAAATCACATCACACTTCATTATCCCATTTCTTCCGAGTTGTTTGTATTTTAGCAAGGTTTTACCGTTGTGATAATTAAAAATATTTGCAAAAAGCATTCTCCTTGTGGTCCTCAAACTTTCTTCGATTGATACATACCTGTCAAACTTCCCGGATTGGCTGGGATTTCCCGATTTTCAGCGCCGATTTGCGCTATTTCCCGCCCACAGCTGCCAAAACCCCGGAATTGGCAGTGGGGGGAAAGAGGTACTGTGCATCCCTTCTGCGCAAGTCGCGTTGTACGCAAGTGTAAAAGGGTACTACGCAAGCGTAAAAACCTTCTACGCATGCGTAGAACGCGACTTGCGCAGAACCATTGTGCGCAGGTCCCAGATTGTCCGGAGCTGCGGTTGACAGGTATGGGTTGATAGTAGGAAGGATGTAGAAGGATTAGCAACAACTGAGTACTGTACAGTGTATACAGTAAAACCCCAACTTACAAATGCCCCGAGTTACATAAAATTCGACTTACATAATGATTTTGTGCTAAAACCATGTCCCGATTTACATAAATGTCCTGATTTACATACATTTACGTAACACAATTTCCTATGGGTTTGCTTCAATTTACATAAAAATTTCATTTTTCCTATAAGTTTGCTTCAAGTTATGTAAAAATTCATTTCCCAATAGGTTTTCTTCGATTTACATAAAAATTTCATTTTTCCTATGGGTGTGCTTCAAGTTACATACAAAAATATTTTTTCTATGGGTTTGCTTCGAGTTACATTAAAAAATGATTTAAGCAAAAGCCTACGGAATGGACTCTTTGTGTAAGTAGAGGTTTTACTGTACTTTAAAATTTTGGTACTCTCAGCAGAGCTTGGAAATTGTTAAAAAAATATTAACCTGACTCTTCAGGATCTACCAGCTAGGACTCCTGTAATCTAAAAAATAACTCAGGGGTTTACATTCTTTCCACAGAGCAGAAAGATAATGCCACAAGTCAAAAATTAAAGACTGGCATAAACATAATGAAGCTTGAGAACTTGCAAAACATTGTTGCAAAAAATGGACAAAACACAACTTGTGTGGATGTGGATAACAAAAGAAATACATGCACCAAGAGTAGGAAAGAGATGTTAGGTGAAATCTGGAAACTCATTTTTTTTAAAAAAAAAATAAAGAATTCTGCCTTCTGGTCACCCCTGCCCTGACATACATACATTCATATAAGTACTACATGTCTCAGTTTCCACAGTAGTGCTTCCCCCATTAGCAAGAGAAGAGCCGATGAGGAAATTGTAATAAAATTACAGTATGTGCAAGTATATCTTGAGTTCTAGGCCACGTAGATATATTGGGTTTCTGTTATGTATGACTAAATACTGTAAAGTGCGTTTGAAACGGCCACTCTGCCTCAGCAGAAGCCTTGTAGATTACATGTCAAACAGCCATGCTGTTTGACAGCCGCTGATCTCGGCAGCTCGCGTAATATCGCGAGACTTCAAGCGCGCACAATTCAAACACCGAGAAGCGCGGACTATAGCTGTCAAATGTATATACTCTTATAACATACATTCACATCATCCAATAATCTTTATTCCCGCTGTTTTGTATCAAGTCAAATGTGTATATAAGTCCCCGTTGTTCCCCTCCAAGTTGTGTTCAGACCCCAGAAATAAAAGGGGAAAATGGACGGTATAATAAACCAAGTGGCTAGGGACTTTAAGAAAACTACAAGGACTAGACAAACAAACAGGTACAGATCAGATGGCTGAAAACAACAAATATACATACATAAGCAACTTCTGAGAATATGTAGATGTAACAACCTAAGTAAATAGAACAAATAGTTGCTGCAGAGCCTAGTCATAAAGTCCGTATCAAAGAGTCCATATATAATAGAAGCAAGGTCTAATAGTTCATATCAAAAAGTCCGTATCAAAAGTCCATATATAAGGTCCGTATCAAAGTCTGTAGGTAACAAAGAGAGGTACATAGTAAGGAAGCCAAGAAGGCTATGAATACATATCTGGGAGAACAACGTCGTTGCAGAAAGAACAGGTCGATATCCTTCCGGTAACAGATATTTCATGATCTTTGTCAAGATCTGCAACAAAAAGAAACCAAAACCTCACAATAACACTGGAGATACAATAACAGAAGCATAACATACAATATATGACAGTATTAACAGCAGTAAAATAGATACCTGTAAAAAACACGCTCGAAATCACCTCTGGTAGTATTCTCATCATGGGTGAGAGCGTTAAGAAAGCTCATGTTTGTGAACCAAAAAATAAGAACAAATCAGTTTGAACCAAGAACTAAAAGAAGGCAGAATAGTCCTGATCAGTATTTAAACTGTGGGGATATAAGGTGGAAAAACGATGAATATAGAATGCTTCCCATTGCAATAAAAAACGTTCTTTGTCCATAACATGAAATTGGTGGGGGGGAAATGATTCAAGTACAGCAACCCGCATGTCCATTAGGGCGTGTTTTTTATCAATGAAATGTGAAACAAGAGGAGCTGTAATCACGAAAGATGTTCCCCCAACCTGGTTTTCAAAGGTCTGCTGGACTGACCCCCATAAACTAGATTGCAAGAACATAGAATAATATACACGACTTCTCGTGAACTGCAATTGGAGAAACGGGAGAATTGTAGTCTAAACATGCTACTCGGGATGACAATCTCGTCAGTTCTCCACATATATCAGCAAAACTTACAGTGCCTGCATGGATGATGTCCTACAGGCGATGTAGAAGGGGGAGCTTGCAAGGGCAGACAATCAGTTCTAGATAAGATGCCAGCTATGGTTCTGGTTTTACGAAACCGAGAGACAGAATCAAGTATGTGCCAATGTTTGTGAATAGTTTTCTTGATCTGTTGAGCTAAGGGAGTAAAATCCAGGGACCAAAAGATGTTATTCCTCTTGTTCTTATCCTTACGCTGGAACATGGAACTCCTGGATCTAAAGGTAACTTTCCTGTATGTATTATTAATAACATGGACAGGATACCCCCTATGTTGGAGTGATTGACGGATTCTAGTGGCTGCCAATTTATAATCAGAATCATGGGCAGAGTTCCGTTTTGCTCGGAGAAACAAACTGTACGGAATATTGTTTTTCAAAGAATGAGGATGATAAGAGTGAAACTGTAAATAAGCATGCCTATCAGTGGGCTTATTGAATAAACGCATGTTAAGTTTGTTAGCAGAAACAAAAATTTCTAAATCCAGAAAAGATACAGAATGAGGGCTTACGGTGTGTGTGAATGATAAATGATCATGTAAAGAATTAATCCATGTCATGAAATTAATAACAGAAGCCGGATTGGAAAAGACAAAAAACAAATCATTGATGTAACGTTTGTAAATCAAAATGTCAGAAAAAAAATGGATTGACAGATGGGTTGAGGATAAATGTTCATCCTTCTTTCTCTTTAAATCACGGTGCTCATTTTCCTTGCTAATTATTGTTACTGTATTCACATGAGATTTCCCGGGAACTATATGTAGTAGCCACAGTGCAAGCTTTTACGCTCTCACCCATGATGAGAATACTACCAGAGGTGATTTCGAGCGCGTTTTTTACAGGTATCTATTTTACTGCTGTTAATACTGTCATATATTGTATGTTATGCTTCTGTTATTGTATATCCAGTGTTATTGTGAGGTTTTGGTTTCTTTTTGTTGCAGATCTTGACAAAGATCACGAAATATCTTTTATCGGAAGGATATCGACCTGTTCTTTCTGCAACGTCGTTGTTCTCCCAGATATGTATTCATAGCCTTCTTGGCTTCCTTACTTTGTACCTCTCTTTGTTACCTACAGACTTTGATACGGACCTTATATATGGACTTTTGATACGGACATTTTGATATGAACGATTAGACCTTGCTTCTATTATATATGGACTCTTTGATACGGACTTTATGACTAGGCTCTGAAGCAACTATTTGTCCTATTTACTTAGGTTGTTACATCTACATATTCTCAGAAGTTGCTTATGTAGAGGAAGTCATCCATCACCAAGGTCACATCAGGTTCACCAGACCAGAGCCAGGTGTCCAGTGTAAGCAACTGGTTCTACGCCGATCTCAAGCTGCAGGACGTTCCGTTCTGGATAGAGGTCGACTCAGGTATTTCCTTCTCCATCATCCCTCAAAAAGAGTTCCTCCAGATTCCCCCTGCATCTTGCCCCAAGCTGAAAGTGTTCAAAACGTTACTAAGAGATATCCAGGGGTGCCAGATTCCGGTCCTGGGGATGGGAGCCTTTACTGTTCATTTTAAGGGTATCCGCATGCAACTGCCCCTAGTCGTAGTCAAACAAGGGACCAACAGTTTGTTAGGGGTACAATGATTTGAACCCCTGGGCATCCAGTTGTCTGGCATCAATGCAGTCACTGCGGATCCAGTGCGGGAGGTGTGCGCCACACATCCTGATGTCTTCAGGAAGGGGCTCAGGACATATGCGGGTCCCCCTGTTGATTTTGACCTTGATCCAACCGTCCGCCCCATGCGCATGAAGCCTCACCGGGTCCCCTTTGCCCTCAAAGACAAAATTGAGGCAGAACTGGATAAACTGGTTGGGCAGGGGATTTTGGTCCTGGTTGACTCTGCTGAGTTGGTGACCCTGATCATCACAGCACTTAAAAGCAATGGGGAGGTCAGGATATGCGAGGACTATAAATGTACTATTAATAAAGCCATACGGCCAAACGCATATCCTGTACCAGTTGTTAGCCACCTACTTGCCTCCTTGCACGGAGGAAACTGTTTTGCCAAGCTTGATCTTGCCCAAGCCTACCAGCAACTGTCAGTAACGCCTGCCGCTGCTGCGCCACAGACTATTGTAACACACAAAGGAGCATTCAAGGTTACCAGGCTGCAATTCAGGGTGAATGCAGCCCCTGGGATTTTTCAGTCTTTGGTTGAGTGTTTACTAAAAGGGTTGCCAGGGGTCCTGCCATATTTTGACAATGTCCTGATCACAGCTAAGGACGACATTGAACTAGCGGCCAGGCTCGATAGAGTGTTAACCTGTTTTGAGAGGGCAGGATTGCGCCTCCACAAAGACAAATGCGTGTTTATGGCTAATGAGGCTGAGTTCCTGGGATACAGAATCACTCCCCAGGGCATCATGTCTTCTAATTCAAAGGTATCGGCCGTGCGGAAGGCACCCAGGCCAACCTGTAAATCAGAACTGCAATCCTTCTTAGGTTTGCTCAATTTCTACCACGCATTCCTCCATCACAAGGCCTCAGTTGTTGAACCACTGCACTGCCTCCTAAAAAAGGACACTGTTTGGCACTGGGGCCAAGGCCAGGAAAAAGCGTTACAGGAACTTAAGAAACTGTTAACTTCAGACACAGTGCTCACCCATTTCGACCCAAAAAAGCAGGTTGTGTTGGTATGTGATGCCTCCCCTGTGGGGGTTGGGGCTGTACTATGCCACATGTTAGGTGATGGGAGGGAAGCCCCATAGCGTTCTACTCATGCTCTCTCTCCAAACCTGAGAGAAACTATGCCCAAACTGACAGGGAGGCCCTGGCTGTTGTGGCAGGCACAAAAAAAATTCACGATTACCTCTACGGGAGGCCATTTACAATCGTGACTGACCACAAACCCCTTCTTGGCATTTTTGTGAGTGGGAAGCCCACTCCGCAGATCCTGTTTCCTCGGATGTTGCAATGGGCAATTTTTCTCAACGCGTACCATTTCACTTTAGTACACTGACCTGGTAAAGACATCAGCCACGCTGATGCTCTTTCGCGTTCACCCCTGCCTGAGCTCGGGGAGCCGGATTGCAAGATTGAGCAGGATCATCAGGTCCTAATGATTGAAGCCCTCGACTCGCCTCCGGTTGTTCTGTCAGACATCGCTAAAGCCACAGCCAGGGACAAGGTTCTGTCAAAGGTGGTTTCTTGGGTTCAGAAGTGCTGGCCCACCATTCCTCCTGCTGAGGAATTTAAAACTTTTCACCGAAAGCATTTGGAATTGTCAATTGAGCGGGGCTATCTATTGTGGGGCCAGCGGGTGGTCATCCCTGTTTACTTTCTGCCACAAGGTTTTGCGATTGCTCCACACCAGTCATCCAGGGATCATCCACTCAAAAGCACTCGCCCGCAGCTATTTTTGGTGGCCCCTACTGGACCAAGATATTGAACAAATGGTTGGCACTTGTGCCAGCTGCCAATGTTCTCGCCCCGAGCAATCTCACTTTCCCTCCTGGGAATGGGATAATGCCAGGGGCCTGTGGTCCAGGATACACATTGATTTTGCAGGACCATTCCGGGGTGCTGTGTTTCTGCTGGTAGTAGACTCCTATTCCAAGTGGCTCGAAGTGATCCGGGTGTCCAGCACCACTTTGATCATGCACTTGTATAGGCTGTTCACCACGTTTGGACTTCCAGATATTCTGGTGTCCGACAACGCGTCCACATTCACACCTGCTGAATTCCAATCCTTCATGGAGTGGAATGCTATTAGGCACATCACAGCCGCTCCATTCCACCCTGCCACCAATGGCCAGGTGGAGCGGCAGGTGCGCACCACTAAAGATGCACTGCGGTGTATGAGGGAAGGAGATCTGGACTTACAGATCTGTCAATTTCTCTTCACGTACAGGGTGACCCCCCCTTGCCTCCGGGCTATCTCCTGCCGAATTACTCCAGCAAAGGAAGCTCACATCTTTGCTGGATATGTTGGATCCCTCTAGGATGAAGGACAGAGGTACAAATATAGGGATCCAACACCAGGGTCTCATCTGGGGACCCTGTCCATTGCCATTACTATGCAGCTGGTGGTTCTGCATGGGTCCCAGGTTTTGTGCTAGACCAAGCTGGTCCTGTTTCTTACAGGGTCGAAACAGCCAATGGTCTAATCTGGAGACGGCTCGCGGACCAACTGAGATCCCGAGTGTTGGACCCACAGGACGAGCACAGAAACTCAATGTTAGGGTTTGCCCCCACCTGTGTAATCCAAGGGGGCAGAGGTAATAGCCCACATCCAAATAGTTTGGACCCAGCAGAGAGTTCCAGGAATTGCTGTGATTCTAGAGAACAGGGAGGTCTTGCAGAATGCTCCCCCACTCAGGCTAAAGACATAAGGGGGTGTGAATGTGTCCCTAAATTGTTTTATCCCAAAATGCTGGAATCCCAAGTTAACAATAAACATTGTTCCTTTGAGTCGCCTTCCACTCAGGGAAAGCAAAGGAGGGACTCTCAGTTATCGTTTTTACCTCCACAATTAGAATTTGATTTAGAGTGATCCCCTGCTCCTCCCAATGACAAACGGGGCTATGATTTAAGTTCTCAAATGACCTCCCCTACTAGTCAACCTCTCATTCCAGCCGCACCACCAATCCTACGGGCCACTGAGCCAGCCCAACCAAGTGTCCGGCCAAAAAGAGAGACCCGACCACAATTCTGGTTAAGGGATTTTGTCCATACCTAGGGGGGAGGAATGTTATGTATGACTAATTACTGTAAAGTGCATTTGAAATGGCCACTCTGCCTCAGCAGAAGCCTTGTAGATTACATGTCAAACAGCCGCCGATCTTGGCAGCTCGCGTAATATCGCGAGACTTCAAGCGCGCACAATTCAAACATCGAGAAGCGAGCAGTATAGCTGTTAAATGTATATACTCTTGTAACATACATTCAAATCATCCAATAATCTTTATTCCCGCTGTTTTGTATCAAGTCAAATGTGTATATTTTATTATTTATTTATTTATTGTTAGATTTTTATGCCACCTTACTCGCGCAAGCATGACTCAAGGTGGCCATACAACAAAAATAAATACATAATACAATGCAGTATATAATACAATACTGTTACAAATAAATACAAATTCTACAGTACAATATATAAGACAAATATAGTAGCAACAAATTATGCAATACAAATTATACAATAAAACAGCATTAAATAATGAAATAACAAATAACAAAATAAGTACTGCAATGTCCTCGGCCACCTAATAGCCAGCCACCTAATAGCCAGCCCCCTCTGAAGCCTCTTCTTGGAGGAGGGGGGCATCCATTTTTACTACTGGTATGCACATACTGGTGCGAACCTACTGGTGCCCACCACTGAAGCAAACTAAACATTGCTGGAAAATTTGATCTATGAATCAGAAGTGGAACAGGAAATTTGCTCAGCAGCAAACAGTCCTTCTCAACCTGCTGACACCAGTTGTGCCTGCACATTTCCCACAAGTCTGGCATGTCTAGATCTTCCTTCACGTGTGGCATTTGTAGTGCTCCAAAAGCTTTGAGTTATGGGTATAACATTTCCCACAATCCAGACACTTGTAGAGTTTTGCTCCCGTGTGAATCCTCTGATGATTTCTGAAGTTCGAACGGTCACCGTAACATTTCCCACACTCTTGGCATTTGTATGGTTTCTCCCCAGCATGGATGCTGTGATGACTCAAAGGTTTGAGTTCTGAGAAAAACATTTCCCACACTCTTGGTATTTGTAAGGTTTCTTTCCTGTGTGGACCCTGTGGTGGATCAGAAAAGTTCAATTCTGAGCAAAACATATCCCACACTCTTGGCATTTATATGGTTTCTCTCCTGTGTGGACTCTCTGATGGATCAAGAGGGTTGAATTCTGAGCAAAATATTTCCCGCACTCTTGGCATTTGTACAGCTTTTCTCCCGTATGGACTCTCTGATGGAACAGACGGTCAGATTTCGAAGCGAAACCTTGCCCTCATTCTTGGCATTTGTATGGTTTCACCCCAGTATGGACTCGCTGGTGTCAAAGGAGGTATGAATTCTGAGTAAAACATTTCCCACATTCTTGACATTTGTAAGGTTTCTCTCCTGTGTGGATTGTCTGATGTTTTGTTAGGCCTGAGCTCTGAATATAAGATTTCCCACAGTCTTGTCATTTGTAGGGTTTCTCTCCAGCATGGACATTCTGGTGTCTCAGGAAGTGTGAATTCTGAGGAAAATATTTCCCACACTCTTGGCATTTATGCAGTATATAAGTCCCCGTTGTTCCCCTCCAAGTTGTGTTCAGACCCCAGAAATAAAAGAGCTGTATTTCACTACGCTGGTTGTCGCCTCCAGTTTCTGAACACCAAAGTTTCCTTATAAATTGCTAATAAAAAAGGAACTTTGTTTCCAGCTAGGATTGCAGAGTCTACTCTGAGTATATCCTAAGCCTATGATGGTGAACCTTGGCACTCCAGCTGTTCTTGGACTTCAATTCCCAGAAGCCCAAGTCAGCACTCCTGTTGATCAGGGCTTCTGGGAATTGAAGTTCAAGAACATCTGGAGTGCCAAGGTTCGCCATAACTGTTCTAAGCTAATATGTTTTAGCTTGTTTTTCCATTCTGTGAAAGACCAAAATAAGCTTGAATAATTAAGGAGAAAGCCAACAACCTCTCTGATAGGCCAAGACCACCTGACAGGAAGAGGCCAACAGGAATAATTGGGGCTGAGTTAATCCCATCATTCTGGGCAGAAGACAATTGCTGCTACATACAATTTGCTGTCTGCAAATTTAAAAATAAACCAAATAACCACTATTCATGTGATATCTTAAAGTCTATGCAGTTTCAGAGCTGCTTCTATCATCAGGCAAAGTCAGGCAGTCATCTTTAACAACAGATTTGGAAGGCCAGGAAGATGCAAAGCCATTTATTCTGTTAGGATTGTACAGGTGCCTCCCATATCTGTGGGTTCAGTATCCACAGCTTCAGTTATCCGTGGGTATTAAAATATTCAGTAAAAATCTTAAAATACCTATGTATTTTTATGGTGCATTATCAGAACTGCCATTAGAACAGGAACTGGACACTGGACTAGCCACTGTCTACAACGGGGTGCCCAAACCTTTCAGGACACGGGCCAGTCACATGGTTTCTCCCACTAGAAGCAGAAGTAAAATGCACCTGGGCATGCGCAGAACGCTGCCGTAAATGCATACATTTTTACAACAGCCCCGGGGGAATTTAAAGCAGCATTCTGTGCATGTGTGGGTACATTTACTTCCACTTCTGGAAGCAGCAAGGACAGCACAGGCCGGATGAATTGGTGTTGGGGGCCGGATCTGGTTTGGGCACCCCTGGTCTACAATATAAAATATAAGGCTCACTATTATCGCCAGTTTCAAGTATTCAAGTCTCAAAACATATCTTCTGTGGATACTTGGGGGGTGGGGCACCCCCCCCCCCTGTATTTTTACTTCCATGAACAAAAGGTTATTAACATGGGTATTATGGATTTATGTGGCTATGAAGGAACTAGGTAAGATCTTCAAGAGTAAGGCTGTATTCCTAGAAATCAAGATTATCTGTAATGAGTATTATATATGGGGGCTGCAGTGGCTCAAGTTGCTAAGACGCTGACTGGGAAGCGGAAGGTCAGCAGTTCGATTCCCCGAGTACTGCAGGACGGAAATGAGCTCCCGTCTTCGTCCCAGCTCCTGCCAACCTAGCAGTTCGAAAGCAAGAAATTGCAAGTAGATAAATAGGGACCATTTCGGTGGGAAGGTAACAGCGTTCCGTGCGCTCCGGTGTCTAGTCATGCCTGCCACATGACCACGGAAACGTCTGCAGAAGCAGACAACGCTGGCTCTTCGGCTTAGAAACAGAGATGAGCACTGCACCCTAGAGTCGGATACGACTGGCTTTCGAGCAAGGGAAACCTTTACCTTTATATGGATATGAAAGGCATACCTGTCAAGTTTTGGATTTGAAAATAAGGGAATTTTTGGCCACACCCCTCTGTGGGCGTGGCCAAATATAGCCATGTGACTTGCTGGGCTCTAGTCATGCCTGCCACATGGCCATGAAAATGTCTGCAAACACAGACAGCACTGGCTCGTTGGCTGTAAATGGAGATGAGCACTGCACCCTAGAGTTGGATACGACTGGCAGATCTTACTTTCTTAGGATCAAAGATCTCTGCAGATGGTGATTACAGCCGTGAAATAAAAAGGTGACTGATGCTTAGGAAACAAGCTATGAGAAACCTGGGGAACATAGTTAAAAGTAGAGGCATCACCTTGCAAACAAAAAAATTGCATAGTCAAAGCAATGGTATTCCCGGTGGTAATGTATAGGTGTGAGAGCTGGACCATTAGGAAAGCTGAGCACAGAAAAATAGATGCCTTTAAAACGTGGTGTTAGAAACAGGTCGATCCTAGAAGAAATCAACCACGACTGCTCATTAAAGGTCAAATAGTAAAGATGACGCTAAAGTATTTTGGACATGAAATGAGAAGAGAGGATCATACCTGTCAACCATCCCGATTTGGCCGGGATTACCCTGTAATCCTGCGCCGATTGACGTCATTTCCCAACCCGCGCTGCCAAAACCACGTAATTTGGCAGTGGGGGAAAGGAGGCACTGCGCAGCTCATCTGCGCAGGTCGCGTTGCACTGATGCGTGGAAGGGCTCTACACTTCTGTAGCTCCCTTCCACGCACATGCAGAAGGCTACGCCGCCTGCGTAGGCTACGCAAGCGGCGCAGCCCTCCACACGCATGCGTACAACGCGACCTGCGCAGACCTGGATTCACCGGAGCCGCGGTTGACAGGTATGGAGAGGATTCACTTGAGAAAGCCTTGATGCTGGGAAAGGTGGAGGACGAAAGAAGGGGGTGGCCAAAAATAAGACGGCTAGATGGTATTGTAGATGCAATAGGAACAAAGCTGTGTGGGCCAAAGAACCCTTTCCCCATCTTCTTGTGGGACTTTTGTTTTGTTTTCTTTCTTGTTTACTCAGTGGCTTAAGTGACTAAGATGCTGATTGGGAGGCAGAAGGTCAGCAGTTCTATTCCTGAGTACTGCAGGACAGAATGAGCTCCCATCTTTGTCCCAGCTCCTGCCATCCAAGCAGTTCGAAAGCAAGAAATTGCAAGTAGATAAAAAAGGACCACTTTAGTGGGAAGGTAACAGCATTCAGTGCGCGCTGGTGTCTAGTTATGCCTGCCACATGACCACGCAAATGTCTTCAGACGCAGACAACGCTGGCTCTTCAGCTTTGAAACAGAGATGAGCACTGAATCCTAGAGTCGGATACGACTGGCGTTCGAGCAAGGGAAACCTTTACCTTACTCATTTTTAATTAATTTTTTCCCCTGGGAAGCAAAGAAAGTGCAGAATAGTAAACCAACCCCCTAGGGTTACCAACTGCTTGTAAGCAGCTTGGCTTTAATGAACAAGCCCTGCACATGGCTAGACACTTCAACACACACATACCCCAAATTAGGGTGGAGGAGCAAGGGATTAATTCCCCCAAATTAACCAATCTATTTGTTCCTCACTTCAACCAGTTGAAGCACCAACATCTGAGAATGTCGTATCCAGCTTAAGGAAGGGAATTAGTAAAGAAGTAAAAAAGCAACCTCTGTAGTTTCCAAGCCTCCCAGCAGCTGAGGAGTTAATCTCCCTCCAAATGGTTTGTTAGAAGGTGGGGTGCTCTCTCTCTCTCTCTCTCATATAGTGATCAAGCAACATCCCCCCACACCCTCCCAAGTTAACTCTAGAACAGAAACGGAAGCCTCCAGCCAGGAGGCAGGGCAGAAACAGCTCAATAAACCATGAGAGTGAGAGAGAAGTCTCTCACTGACTTGCCCCTGCATATATGAAATATTGCTCACCTCTAGAGTAGACTCCCGTCCCAGCATGGTGGCTCCAAACAGCAGCAGCAAAACGAAGCCTTCATGACCATGTGGCAGAGAAGGGAAATGAAAGAGAAACTACAGAATGCCCCCACCACCTTCTCTCTCTCCCCTTCCACAAGCGAAAGTCACATAGTGACTTCTGGTGGCCGGAAAAACATATTGCAGCTTCGCCTGTGAGGGCTCCGGTCAGGATTTTTTTTTTTAAAAAAACAAAACAAGGGATATTACAGGGAAATTAATAAAACGGAGGGGGCGGAAAAGGGGTAAAAATAAGGGGTTTTCCCTGGGAAAACGGGATACTTGACAGGTATGATGAAAGGTGGACAGTGAAAAAAGCTAACAGAAAAAATACTTGAAATGTGGTGTTGGAGAAAGGCTTTATAGGCTATTTCAGACTTCAAGATTGACTCAGGCTTCCATCCTTCTGAGGTAGGTAAAATTAGGACCCAGCGTGTTGAGGGCAAGATGCTAATTAATGTGTGAACCGCCCAGAGAGTGCACTAAGTACTATGGGGTGGTGTATAAATGAAATTGATATTGCTAAATCGGTTCTATATGGAATTAACTCTGAAGTCTCTCTAGAAAATAAAGTGGCTGAACTGAGTGTACTGTACTTTGAATACTTTGATGAGATGACAAGACTAATTGGAATAGACAACAATGGTGGAGAAAATGACAGTAGGAAAAGAGGAGGACTGAACATGAGATGGATTGATTCAGTAAAGGAAGCCACAGTCTTGAGTTTGCAAGATGGGAGCAGGGCTATTAATGACAGTGCCTTCTGGATACCACTCATCCATAGGGTCACCATAAAGGTGGAAGTGACTAGATCATACCTGTCAAGCGTGGCTCTGGACAATACGGGACCTGCGCAGAACAGTTCTGCGCAGGTTGATTCTATGCATGTGTAGAAGCCTTCTACGCATCCCCTTCTGCACAGAACCCTTCTACGCATGCGTAGAAAGGAACTGCACAGAAGGGATGCGCAGTAACTACTTTCCCCCGCTGCCAAATCCCCCCCCCCCACTGCCAAATTACGGGGTAGTGGTGGCTCCGGGTGGGAAATGAACAAAAGCGGTGCAAAATTACGGGGAAATTCCGGCCATTATGGGGTATTTGACAGGTATGGACTAGATAACCCATCACAACCTTGACAAGGGGTGTAGGGAGCAGCATTTCTTACATTATCCCTGGAAGGCTCTGGCCAGGTTATTCTGCTATGGTACTAGCAGTGGTGGGCATCAGCAGGTTCGCACCAGTTCGCCAGAAGCGGTAGCAGAAATTCTGGCTGGCCCCGCCCATCCATGTTTTGAAATAAAGTAGTCCTAATTCAGGTGCAATGCAGGGCTTTCTCCTTGGCCACGCCCACCATACCACACCCACAGTGTGGTAGTAAAACATTTTTGGAGCCCACCACTGGGTACTAGAATAGACCATACTGCCAGTGACTCAACACCTGTCAACCCTGAGGACTAACAGCCTTGGGTGGCTGTTTGGACTAATTGGAATAGACAACAATGGTGGAGAAAATGACAGTAGGAAAAGAGGAGGACTGAACATGAAATGTATTGAATCAGTAAAAGAAATCACAGCCTTGAGTTTGCAAGATCTGAGCAGGGAAGGGTGATGGTTCCCAGGTGGATTAGATCTCACTTGAATCCATTTTGATGGAAGGCAGCAGCTTCATCCATCCTGGCCTGTGGTGGATGAGGACTTTGTGTGCCGAAAGGGCTCAAGACCGGAAAGTGAATCATGACATTGGATCAGTGGTATGGGGTCATACTGCGATGAGGACAGCAAATGGAAGGCTACTGCCAACAAGGACAATCTTCATGGCTGAGTGCCATAAGGATCACCAATATTCAGATACAGTACAAGAAGAAGAAAGGAAGTCACAGCCTTGTGTTTCCAAGACCAGAGCAGGGTTGTTAATGACAGTGCTTTCAGGATGCTACTCATCCATAGGGTCACCATAAAGGTGGAAATGACTTGATAGGTAAAGGTCACCCTTGCTCAAAAATTAGTCGTAATCAACTCTAGAGTTCAGAGCTCATCTCTGTTTATAGCAAAAGAGCCGGCGCTGTCTGCATTTGCAGAGGTTTCCATTGACATGTGGCAGGCATGCCGCAACACCGGAGTGCACAGAATGCCGTTTACCTTCCCACCAAAGTGGTACCTATTTATCTACAGTACTTGCAATTTCTTGCTTTCAGACTGCTAGTTTGGCAGGAGCTGGGTGAGAGGCGGGAGCTCACTCTGTCGTGGAGTTCTCGGGTCTCGACCTGCCGAGCTTCCAGTCGTCAAGTTCAGCATCTTAACCGCTAAGCCACCATACCCTGCAGTGACTTGATAACCCATCACAATAACAATCTATGCACATCGACACGGGGTGTAGGCAATCAGCATTTCTTAAGTAGTCCCTGGTAGAATCCAATTTCCTCTTCTAAGTCCTGATCACATTGGCTGGCCTCTTCTTGCAGGCGTAGCTGTCATCTTTTTTACATCAGACTCCTCTAGCTGTTGTAAGTGGAGACAGATGTAGAAGGACAGTCAGCTGGCCGAGCTGAATTTGGAAAAGGGGGAGGAGAGACAGAGGGATACCAAATAGCAGCTGCATTTTTAGATTTCATTTGGAGATCTCGCCGTGTTTCTGCTCACACTGCATACAGGCACCGGCTATTTCCACTGGATCAGCCTCTCAACACCAAGGTAAGAAGGGAAGGCAACTTCTGTCCTGAAGTGGTTGGCAAAAGGCACTAGCTGTCCTTTCCAACTTTAATATTTGTACAGTAGTTTACAGGTCACTTGAGCTGTTCCAAGCAGGGCGCAAACCAAACAAAGTTTGTTCTTCTCATGAAAAGGGAGACCAGTGAGAAAATGGGAAGTGGGGTGGGGTGGGGGAGACAAATGCCATATGGCTTAGATTACTAGCCTGGAACCTCAGTATTTTTCATTATTTATTTTTCTTTTTAAGTCCAACACTAGCTCTTTATTTAGACCTAAAGCCACAGCTGTGAAGGAGAAAATGTCACCCAGAATAGAATAGCCAGATTCTTTCACTAACCAGAAGCAGGCAGAAGTTATGATAGTGCTTTTGGGATGGGCCCCAGAGAGATTTTAAGTGGGGGTGGGTGGGAACCACCAAATTGCTTGCTGGACATTGAAATTCTGCCAACGGCGGACTGGTTGGAAGTTTGCCCAGTCCAGGAAAGGGTATTTCCAATTCTGAAGTGAAAAGTTTAACTTCATATATTCCAGCCTCCTTCAGGTGTGTTAGACCAGGGGTTCTCAACCTTTTAAAGCCGTCAGCCGGGTCATGCTCCCTCAGACAGTTGAGTGGGATGGACTGGTGGTTTGCCCCACTGTAAACACTGCCGTAAAATCTGTCCACGGCTGTTGTTAATGCGTTTACAACAGCAGTAAATGCATAAAAATGTATTTATGACTTTCTGCCATTTCTACCGCTTCTGGTGGCGGGAGCGAGGACAGTGGGCCAAATGAAATTGTGCCATGGGCTGGATCTGGCCCATGGGCCATAGGTTGAGAACCCCTGTGGCTCATTGTTGTGTATTGTTGTTTATTCTGTTTAAAAGTCAAACCTCGGCAAAACCAGGAACCCGGAAGCGCACCATTCAAAAGGGCGCAAAATTCAAAGGAACATATTTCCCAGTTTGGATTGGGGCCGCGAAGCGGCTGTTGGGTCCCGGAGGAGACTGGTCAGAAGAAGACGCGAGACAAGGTGGAGTGAAGACCAGTGGTTTATTGAGGGAAAATCATCATCATATATAGGAATTCAAGGCAGCGTGTGATAGAATCGTCATCTGACAGAAAATCACATCACATGTTTACCCGGGTTAATTGGGAACCTCTCTCGGGGAAGTTAATTAACTATGGCAAACACTGGCAGGGGAAGTCCATTGTTACTAGCTTACACAAGAGTAAATATGGCCACTATTGACGCTAGGGCTTGGGGTAATCTGCAGGTGCGGAATTACCTATTTCCTAACTGCTTAGTTAGACATTCAGTTTCCTCCTGCCTGGACTGCCTGTCAGGTCAGATATGGGTGAATCAATCTTATGACTATTAATCCGCTCCCCAATTTCTGTCTCCGCAGAGCCCAGAGGCCCGGAGTGTGCTCACGTGACATAGCCTCTGTCAGGGACAGTTATGCCAATTGTGCTCGCGGATACCACATCCCAGTCCGGAACTTGAGCTGAATAAAGATCACTGAGTTTAACCTGATCCTGCTGGTTAGAATACTTCTTTGTCCGGACTCAACACTCATAGAACTGCCAGCCAGCATGGGAGTTGTCGTAGGACAATGTGTGATGGGATGAGGTGTTCATATTTGATATCACATAATGCTCATTAGGTAAAGGTCAAGGTCTCCTTTGCTCGAAAGCCAATCATGTCCAGCTCTAGGTGGCGGTGCTCATTTCTGCTTACAGCCTAAGAGCCAGCGCTGTCTGCGGCTGCAGACATTTCCGTAGTCATGTGGCAAACATGATTACAACTGCAACCGGAGCACATGGAATGTTATTAACTTTCCTGCTGAAGTGATACCTATTTATCAAGAGTACTTGCAATTTCTTGCTTTTGAACTGCTAATTTGGCAGGAGCTGGTACAGATGAGGGGAGCTCACTCCAGTGTGCAGCACTCAGGTCACAAATTGCTGAACTGCCAACTTTCCAATCATCAAGCTCAACATCTTAACCACTAAGCCACTGTGGCCCTTATAGTGTTGATTACTGCTTCTTTAATGGTCAAGAATTCCTTGTGTGCATTCTTGCTTTATAATTTAAAACACATGGATGGATGATGGTGACAGTAACAATTAATAGACTGTACAAAATTAATTAGCTTACCACTCATCTAATCTTAGAGATGTTAAATATTAAGGCATAATAGCTGGGAATGTGCTGAGATACGTACCTGAAATGCTTAAATATTGCCAGTACTATATGCATGCAAATTCTTATTTTTTGACTTATGCAGAGAGTAAAGATCTGGATGTCAAATAATCTTTTATGTTAGGACCTAAGCAACATATATTAAGGGCCTAGTTGTAGTTTATAGAAATCATTTTGCTTAAAGGTTGAGAATCCAGCATTTTCTAACAGTTGGCATAAGCCTACACACTGTACTTGGCACAGTAACCTAAAAGAATTTAATTAGTCGAACTTTTCACCTCAGACTCACAGTTAGGATGGGGGGAAGAGAGAAGCAATGTATATGTGACCTCGTCCACTAGATGGGAGGGGGTCTTCAATGTACACTTGCCCTAGGACATCCATACATTGAGATGTACCATATTTGGCCCAGTATGGCACACAAATGCCAATAATCTATATCACTAACTATAAGATAATGACACACATTGTCTGGCTCAGAATCATAAAATACACAAGCAGCTGACAGCCCACAGCTGGGGGGGGGGGAGAGAAAGCTGAGGAGAAGCTCACAGCTCCGATGAGGGGGGATGCCTCATCAAGATGCCTTATTTGACTTGATGCCAAATGGAAACTTCATGGGGGCAAATTTGCCCATCCAAGATGACAATTTGCTAGAGAAAACAGGTAGCTATGAAAGCTGAATTTATTATGTTTCTTTCTTGCACTCGTTGAATGCTCAGAGGAGAGAGGCAGGATTTTAAGAAGCAAGTTTTTAAATGTTGTTCAAATGCCTATTTTATAGAAAATAGCTCTTTTGCTAATAAAGAGATCCTATGCTGATGGAACAGTGTGTTTCTTCAAAGCAAATAGGAAATTGAGAGTGGAAGGTGAGATAAGAAATTTAACAAGCTCTAAACAAAGAGACTATTCCTTTAATCTCCAAAGACTTGGAAACCAGAAGTCCTGAGAAGGGTAGTGGGCCAGCCTTCATTCTTAGGGGGGGGGGGGAAGGAGACAAAGAAGGCACAGGGCCACAACTTGGCACCCTATTATCTCAGAAGGACATACACACTCACCTCCTATTCTTCCCAGTGCAGCAAGGAGATAGGAAAGATGGTGCTTACTTACAGGAGTCAAAGGAAACTGACTTCATTTATAGAGCCACCCTTTACCCAGCTAACAGAGTAGAAGGGGAGCCACTTCTCTCACCCAATAATCTACTACAGCTCAGGGCAGAAGCTACCAAGGCAAGGCCAATGCACTGGGCATTTTGAAAGCACCACCATTCCCCTAACTGATGAGACCTGGGGTGGCTAGCAGAAAATTAATCAAGGGTAAATCAGGTTAGAGTGCCAGCACGTGGTCACCACGTGAGACAGCGCGGAGCGGTGGCGACGCTGGATAGCCAAATTATTATGTTATTTTTCATTATTTAATTGCTCATATATTTAAGATGCCTTTGTTTGATAAAAGGGCTGGATGCAAATTAACAGCACAAATCTATACCTGCCTGCATAGATGTAAGTACTCATGCTTAGTTCATTGGGGTACAGACTCCCAGGTACACAAGCACTTATACATTGTGAGAAAGATCCCACTGAACCAAACTGCTGAATCAACGCTTATGGGACTCCAGGCTTGGTTATGCTCAGATTGACTAAAATTAGTGGGATTTTGGTGCTCAGTCAGATTTGTACCCCTTTAAATTGGCTTTCAGGCACAGACCTTACTGGGAAATGGCCCAACATCCAATTGATGTTTTTCTCATTCTGCTTCATACAGCATCTTTACCCTGTGTTTCCTGAATGTTTTTTTTACTTCTCCAAGCCCTACATTTCATTTTTTGTTCCTGTGTGTTCCTGGGGCTGGATTCATCTTGTGTAGCAGCCTTTGCAGGGCTAATTCAATTAAGAGAATGAGTGAGAGAGTTGCAAATTTGTGGATGGCTTTCTTATATGTTTTTTTAAAAAAATATACACTTCCAGACTCAAGAACAGAGATAGATTACATTATGCCAGCAAGTGACATCCAGAAAGAGCCAGGGGAAACATCTCCAAGAAATGTGATCCTACCATATGCTGAACAGAGGGTGTAATCCTGCCTTCCTGCCCGCAGAGTGGGCAGAGTGGGATAGTGCTTCCTCACTCGAGTTAAAATAATAAAAAAAACAAGAGCAGAGTTGAGTGAGGAGTGTGAAATCAAAGATAAAGAATAAAATACTGGGAGCTTAGATGTTATTAGTGCTGCACATTTGATTTCCCAACCCATCTTGTTTACTCCCATAGTTGAAAGGGGATATTTGGGGGGTTGAATGCCATGTTTTCATGTTGTTTTATGCCTGTTTCCTCAATTACAATATTTAGAGCAGGGGTTCTCAACCTAGGGCTGGTGACACCATATCATGTGTCCCGTGTCACCGCTGCCACTGGAAGTAGATGAATTTACGACACCGAAGAGGAGGAGGCTGTTTACAACAGCCGTGGATGCATTTTACAGCAGTGTTTACGACAGGGGGAACCACCAGTCTGGCCCGTTCAGCTGTCTGAGGGGGCGTGGTCCAGCCGGCAGCTTGAAAAGGTTGAGAACCCCTGATTTAGAGTATGCTGTTTCCCTTCCAATTGCCATTACCTCAGTCTTCTCTTTACCGATTCTCATATTATTTATCTTGCATTCTTGGTTCATGGACGTAGGTAAAGGACTCCTTTGCTCGAAAGCCAGTCGTATCCGACTCTAGGGAGGTGAGTCAGGGGTGTGCTCATCTTTGTTTCATAGCCGAAGAGCCAGCGCTATCTGCTTCTGCAGAAGTTTCCATGGTCATGTGGCAGGCATGACTAGACACTGGAGGGCATGGAACGCTGTTTACCTTCCCACCAAAGTGCTCCCTATTTATCTACAGTACTTGCAATTTCTTCCTTTCGAATGGCTAGGTTGTCAGGAGCTGGGACAAAGACAGGAGCTCTTTCTGTTCTACAGTATTCAGGTATCGAACTGCTGACCCGCCGCCTTCCAGTCAGCATCTTAGCCACTTGAGCCACTGCAGCCCCCATGGATGTAAAAGTTGCTAATAAAGAGGCATTGTAATTCAAGAATCAGGACAACCTTGATAAATCTTACACCCAGTTTATTTAAATGCTCTGAGTGTGTAGTTTCCAGACCAGTGCAAAATGTCTAGCAATATTTTAACTTGGATGGTTCTCAAGCACATCACCACCACCACCACCACCCTTTTCGGTATCAAGAGGAATACACAGTTCTTGCTCTGGCAATTCTAGTTTTTAAAAAAATTGTGTCAGAAGCAAACAAAGGTGCTTTATAGGTTGAAAGGATTTTTGCTGGAGGAACTCCGCTTGGGGATCACCTGAACGAGGCTCCTTTCATGTCCCCAAGATCTTTTCCCACCCAAGTGGTCCCTATTTATCTACTTGCAATTTCTTGCTTTCGAACTGCTAGGTTGGCAAGAATGGACACTTATTCTGTCATAGGAACATAAGAGCAGCCTTGCTGGAACAGGCCATAGCCCATCCAGTCCAGCATTCTGTCTCACACAGTGGCTCACCATTTGCTTCAGGTGTATTCCCAAGCAGATGCCTTCACCTGCCTAGGATTCCCTGGAAATGGCATTGAGAGATATCCTGCCTATCTCCCCAACCCGGAGGATGTCCTTAGGTATCGATAATTATAGCCATTGATACCCTTGTCCTCCCTGAACTTGTCTAATCCTTTCTTAAAGCTATCAAGACTGACAGCTGTCACCACTTCTCCTGGCAGCGAGTTCCATAGACCAGTGATCCTCTGGGTGAAAAAGTTCTTTCTCTTATTTGTTTGAGAACTATTACCCAAAAGTTTCATGGAGTGCCCCCTAGTTCTAGTGTTGTGCGATAGGGAAAACAGTTTTTCCTTATCTACTTTGTCCACACCATGCATGATTTTGTAAACTTCAATCAGGTCACCTCTTAGATGCCGTCGTTCAAGTCATGCAGTACTTGGGTCTTGAACTGCCAATTTGCCGACCTTCCAGCTAACAAGGCGAGCTTCTTAACCACTGAGCCATTGCCTCCACCGGCATTATTTGGTGTTCTTGTAATATGTCTCTGATGTTTTCTCTCCACCTTCCTCTGGGTCTGCCTTGTAGTCTTTGTCTGTCTCTTCTTTCCACATATGCCTTGCAAGGTATGGAAATCCAAGACATTCTACCCAAATCTGTTGTCTCTGTATTTGAACTCTGCCACTTGTTTTATATCTGCTCCCTTGTATCTTACGTCTATTACGATATTTAGAATTTGCTGTTTCCTTCCTATGGCCACTACCTCAGTCTTCTCTTCATTGAATCTCATATTATTTATCATGCATTCTTGTTTCATGGATGTAAGGTGTTGTTGTAGTTCCTTAGCTGTAAGGTAAGGTAAAGGTCACCCTTGCTTGAAAGCCAGTCGTATCTGACTCTAGGATTCAGTGCTCATCTCTGTTTATACAAGAAAGCTGGGGCTAACGGTTATGATCCAAAAGAGAAAAGAACACTATTAAGGCCAATAATAAAGTCTAAATTTATTCTTGTAAGAGTAATCTTAACCTATAAAACCAAGGGTTAACCGCTGGAACTTGCTATAGGTTGCTATGCCTCGCCCTACTTGCCTGCACTCACCCTTCGTGCACACGGCCGATCTGGGTCCGCAGGTCAACGAAGGATTGAGAAAACTGGCAGTGGGGCAACAGCCCCACAAATGCGAAAAAAGGGAAACAACTTCTTTTCCCAATATTCCTTGCGCCGCGCCGTGCCAGAGCCAATCAGGCTCAGAGGCTATCGCACGACACGGCGCAAGGAACGTTCAGAAATGCGCCGCAGCCAATCAAAAGATAACCGTTTAAAAAAAACGCAGCACAAACTCAAAGCACAAACCCATAACTACAAGCCCCAGCGTCCTGCACGCCATGAGTGCGCAGAACACTGAAGAAGCCGGCGCGCAAAAAATAAAAAATAAAAACACCGGGAGAGCAAGTCCGCTAAGCCGCGGGAACCAAAGCCCCCCTCCCCAACGGCGCCTGAAGCTCCTGATCGGAGTTTCCCCTTTAATATCACTGGGTGGGAGGGGGTGTTGTGCTCCCCCTCTCTACTGGCTCCCCTGGGGTTGGGAGGGTTGGGGGGACCAAAGGAGTCTTTCTCCCCAAACCTCCTGATCCCAGGGGACCCGGCAGAGAGGGAATTCCCCTCCCCACACACACACACACACCCCATATTAAAGAGAAGAAACCAAGCGGTTACTTCTCTTTAAAAACGGAGTTTTAAAAATGGAGTTTGTGGGGGGGGAGTTGGGGAGACAGACCCCTTTTGTCCACCCAACCCTCCAAAACCCAAGGAAGCCAGCGGAGAGGGAAACACAAACCCCCACCACCACCACTGATATTAAAGGGGAAACCACAATTGAGATTTCCCTTTGATTATCAGAAGGTGACCTGGATTCGATCCCCTCTCCTGGGTCCCATGAGTCTGGAAGGTTAGGGGGGACAAAAGGGGTCTGTCCCCCCAAGCCTTTAAGTGTTTCGCTTACAAGGGAGGGAGAAGGCATCATTGCCTCCCCCCACTTGAAAGCGAAAAAAATCCAAAGTAAGCAAAGGCACCGCACGCATCTCCGCACGGTGCCTTCCCTTACCCAAAAAAACCCAAAACAATAAAGTGAAAAGTTACACCAAAACCACAAACAAAAACAAACAAAAACTAACACAAAAATAACACAAAGACCAAACACACAGAACCCCCCCAATAAATAAATAAAAATAAATAAATTACAATACAAAGCCCCAACAGAAATAAAACAAGCAAACTTACCCAAACGACCTTATGGCACAAAAGCTGGAAATGAAATGAGGAAACAGACTACATACAAGTGACGCCCAGACCAGAAAGAAAGACAAAGAAAAATAGCGCAACAGCACCACCCAGAGGACACAGGAGAAAAAACAGTCAAAAATATTAAGAGATAATCTAACATTCCTAAAACATTTATTAAATCATGTTTACAGTTTTCACACACACACACAAAAAACATCTAAACACAGTTTAAAAACATTGACTTTCACATAAATTATTTTAACTGCATTTTCTTAAAATAATATTTTTTCTGACAAATTAACTGAAAAACACTAAGATAAATTATAAAAAATACAATTTCAACTTACAAACAAGTTAATTACAAAACAAATTTCTGACAAAACAATTACAATTGCAAAAAAAAATTGCAAAAAATATTTTTGCAAAAAAAACCCCAACTTGTAAAAAACAATTTGTAAAAAATAAACAACTTATTACACTTTACAGAGACTCATTTTTCCTTTCTAAAAAATAAACAATATTTTAAAAAGCCTGGCAACGCCGGGCAATCCCTGCTAGTACTTGATATTTAACTTCAGTAAAAATTCAAATGAAAAATAGTTAACTCATTGTATCTGACTGGCAAAAATAATGAAACAGTTCATAGGATTCTGTATCACAAATAACAATATTTTGACTTCTGTTTTAACTGCAAATAAAAATTGTTGATTCACTGTGTCCATATCCAAGGGTAAAGTAAATGGTTCATAGTATTCTGTACAAAATATAAGTGATACGGTAGACTGCAGTGTGTCTATATAACTCTTTGCTCAAAGTTCGCTGATTAAATCTACATAAACTCATTGCTTTGACTCAGCTTGACTTCGCATAAACACTTTGCTTCTCAGCTTGACTTCGCATAAACACTTTGCTTTAACTGTGCTTAACTTCCTTTGTTTAACTTCTTCGAACCCGTTCCGATATACGGTTTTTGAGACTCTTCATCAGGAAGATTATTACGTATCTACAATAAACATTAACAATTTTAACATCATATTCCAAATTTATTAAGCATGATAAGCATTCATAAAACATTCAATCATTTACAATCAAAGGTGCCCGTTGCTAGTAAAGTTCATATTGCGGCTCACTTACCCTTTTGTGTCAATGGCCTCACACACTTTACTCTCTCGGTGCCAGCTGACGTTAACAGCCTGGGTGAGCACCGCCTATTTAAACAATGCTACCTAATTAGTGGAGTGATTTACATATGTATTGATTAAAGAGAGAGTGTCCCCAACTAAAGTGGTACTTATAGCTGTACTTGCTATCAATGCCTGATCATCTGAAAAAATGGAATTCGTTGATATTGTTTCCATCCATTGGCTTGGCTTTTTTGCTTATGCTGTCTATGTAGGTGATAAATAATAATGGTGGTCAAATCATCTTTCTCTAGGAAAGGTGACTGTTAGCAGATAATTAAAGTTACACCAACGCGATCCTAGCCACAACTAAGTAAAGGCAAGGGTCTCTCTTGCTCGAAAGCCAGATGTGTCTGACTCCAGGGTTTGGTGCTCATCTCTGTTTCCAACCAAAGAGCCAGCACCGTCTGCAGATGCTTGCATGGTCATGTGGTAGGTATGACTAGATGCTCAAAAGAGTTGCTTTAAATAGACTGTGTCGGAGTAGGAAGATCAAGGGTTAATCTGAGAAAGTGGGGTTTCCCTGTAGATGGTAGCCTGTGTGATACAATGCACACGATGCTGGTCAACGTGCACTGAGGAGGACCTTATGTTGGCAAGAAGAAATGCTGTTGATGTGGTCCGATATTGGATGGATATCATCTAGTCCTTTTAATTCCTTTTTGTTTCAGATATGTTAATTTTAGCTTTGTATGTTATTATATGCTGGTGGTGCCTCTGACATCAATAAAGAAAGTTGGAACACTGTTACCTTTCCTGCTGAAGTAGTACCTCTTTATCTACTTGCAATTTCTTGCTTTCGAACTGCTAGGTTGGCAGGAGCAGGGACAGATGACGGGCGCTCACTCCGTCACACAGCACTCGGGTCTCAAACTGCTGATCTGCTGACTTTCTAGTTGTCAAGTCCCGCATCTTAACCACTAAGCCACCGCAGTCCTGGGACCACAACTACAATCTATTAAATTCAAAGTTTAGGGTTAGGATTTAGAAGCGCCCCTCAACTTGCCTACTTGATCTTCCAGTGATTTCTTCATTCAGAGAAACATTGAATGCCTGTTGCATCTGTAGATGAAGCTTCCAGTCACAACTAGTAAAGGTAAAGGTAAAGAATTCCCTTGCTCGAAAGCCAATCATATCCAACTCTAGGGTTCAGTGCTCATCTCTGTTTCAAAGCTGAAGGGCCAGCGCTGTCTGCTTCTGCAGACGTTTCCATGGTTACGTGGCAGGCATGACCAGAACGCACAGAATGCTGTTTCCAGTCACAGCTACAGATGGCAAATAAAATAGTTGACAGCCCCAGGCTGGATGGGCGTTCTTGTCCTTCGCCTCCTTCTCATCCCATTCTAAGAATGACTGATTGCTTAAGCCTCCAGAAATTTGGATCTTTATTTTTAGCTCTTAGAGATGCAAGCCAGAAGCACTTAGGCTATTCCTGTCTTGTCACAAACAGGTTTGTTACCCAGCAGCTCAGGTCTCTCTGCTCTGCTCACGATGGCAAAAGGAAGGTAGACCGAAACAGCTGAGGAACATGAAGAAGACACCCACGTGCAGAGTGTCAGCATTTGTACGCCTGCTTGATTCAGAGATCGGGTGCAGCACTGTAGCATGTCCACATGTGGCAGGACACAACAGGGGTCCCAGGCTATGTGTGCGAGATATTTCCCTCTACCAACTTTCCCTGTCTATGGGGTGGTGTCTGGAAAGATAAAATTAGTTCCCTACCTTGGAGGTAGGGTACAACCTAGCAGTTTGAAAGCAAGAAATTACAAGTAGATAAATAGGGACCACTTCGGTGGGAAGGTAACAGCGTTCCGTGCGCTCCGGTGTCTAGTCGTGCCTGCCACATGACCACGGTAATGTCTGCAGAAGCAGACAGCGCTGGCTCTTCGGTTTAGAAACAGAGATGAGCACTGCACCCTAGAGTCGGATATGACTGGCTTTTCGAGCAAGGGAAACCTTTAACTTTACTACCTTGGAGGTAACTGAGAAAGTAGTTTTGATTATTCTCTTGAAGATGGTTTCTCAGTTGCTGTTCAGTACTTCGGGAGGGAAGGAAGAAAGGAAAGGGAGGGAGGGAGGGAGGAGGAAAACAGAGAAAGAAAGAAAAGAAAATGTAACTGTGAGAGTATTACAGTGGTACCTTGAGTTACAAATGGTTTGTGTTACAAAATTCTCACAATACGAATGAAAATCAATTGAAAATAATAGCTTGAGTTACAAATTTTTCCGGAACAGATTAATTGGTTTTCAATGCATTCTTATGAGAAACCATGTTTCAAGTTATGAATTTTGGTTTTAATGCATTCCTATGGGAAATGTGAGTTACAAATTTTTCATAACATGAAAAATGCCTTAGAACACATTAAATTTTTAACTCAAGGTACCATTGTAGCATTGTGTTCACATCTGCTCTCCATTCACAAGAAGACAGGAAAATTAGCAGCTAAACAATTCTAAACAAATAAATAAATAAATATTGAATCAGGTGGCTTAGTGGTTAAGACTCTGAGCTTGATGACTAGAAGGTTGGCAAGTCAGCAGTTCGAGACCTGAGTTCTGCATGATGGAGTGAACTTCTGTCTCTGACCCAGCTCCTGCCAACCTAGCAGTGCGAAAACAAGAAATTGCAATTACAGTGGTACCTCGCTTAAAGAACATAATGCGTTCCACGGGATTGCTCTTTAAGCTAGTTTGCTCTTTAAGTAAACACCATTGTAAGTGACCAATTGTGACTTCTGGTGGGAGGGGGATTCTGAACCCCAATTTAGTTGTTACGGTAAGTGAGTTTTTGGTTGGTTTTAGTTGTTAAGTGAGGCTATTATTCAGAGTAAATTCTGCTCTTTAAGCGAGTTACTCTTTAAACGAGGTGCTCTTTATGCGAGGTTTTACTGTACATAGATAAACATGTACCACTTCGTTGGGAAGGGTAACCGGGTTCCATGCATCTAGTCACGCCTGTCACAGGACCATGGAAATGTCTGCAGACACAGACAGCACTGGCTCTTTGGCGGTAAATGGAGATGAGCACCACACCCTAGAGTCAGATACGAGTGGCTTTCGAGCAAGGAAGATCTTTACTTTTACCTAATTAGCTTATCTAGCTTTTACATAAAATTAGGCCTTTTTTGGGTGAGGGTGTGCGCGACAGGTTTCAGAATCCTTTCCATCACATAAGAGAATGGGTGGCAGCTCAATGCTGAATGCATTTAAGAGAAGGCACAAACAAAAACATAAAAATCACACTGCCCTAAATAAAGCAGCCACTGGTTTTGCTGGTAAGGTTATAATAATTTCGGGTCAGAAATTATTCTCGGTTGAAAGGATTTTTGCAGAAGAAACTCCGCTCAGGGAATGCCTAAATCAATCCATCATGCGGTACCCAGGTCTCGAACTGCTGACTTGCCAGCCTTCCAGCTAATAAGGCAAGCTTCTTTTTTATGCTTTTTATTAAAATTTTCAATAATAACAATAAAAACAGTAACAAAATCAAATACAAATATCAGTACAATACATATAAAACAACAAAACAGAACTAAAAAATAAAATAAGTGTAATAAAGCAAAAATACATCAGCTTAATGAGTTGGCAATGCAACATCTCAATAACTATTTTTTAAATTATATTACAGAATATCATCATGTTCATATTCTATGCTCTGTTATTCCTTAACCAATCTTAATAAAAAAATTAATCTATTACATTGCTTTTTTATTACTACCGAATCTAAGCAAAAATTCAATAATAAAAATATAATAATAAATATTCACATTACACCCCCTGTGTATTATACAATGCCCTGGAGAATGCAATTTATCCCGGCAGTTTCCCACTAATTCCAAAAACTCATTTGATCTGGTACTGGTCTGTTCCCTCCAACTCCTATCAGTGAGTAATCCACAAATGCTTGCCATATTTTCCAAAATCTATTTTCTTTAATTGTACCTTTTTCACATTCAATTCCTATGTTAATTTATCATTCAGTGCAAGATCCCACATCTGTTTATACCATTCTTCTATTCTTAAAATTGCTTCATTTTTCCAATTTCTTGCAATACATTGTCTCCCCGTTGTCAATATTATAGACAATAACTCTTTTTTAAACTCATTCAAGTTCTTATCTACATCCGTCAACAAAACATTATTTGAACCTAGCTTGAGCTGCATTCCCATAATACCACATATCTCTTTCTCTATTTTCCCCCAAAAATCTTTTACCATGTTACAGTTCCACCACATATGTTCATACGTTCCCAGTGTGTTCTTACATCTCCAACACATTTTACTTTTGCTATTATCTCTCTGATGCAACCTCACTGGGGTCAAGTACCATTTCCATAACATTTTAAAATTATATTTCTTATTGTGGATTACATCTTTGTTTAATATTTTATATATTTTACTAACCAAGCCCTTAATTCCAATTTCTCCCTTTCTTAATTTCCATATCAATTCCTCAAATTCAGTCCTACCTGTTTCCAAACTGGCTTCCATCAAGTATCTGCTATTCCATTTATTTACCATTGCTATCTGGAACCAGTTCAACCTCATCTGACTATATAATTCTAATCTCTTCTCCCTATTTCTGCATGCCTGGATCCAGTCTCTCAGCAAAAGAACCTCATTTCTAAGAAGTACTTATTTCATCCTTTTATCTATTTTTATTGGAATTTTTTTATATCCTCTATTTCTATTATCGGAGATATATCTGGCACTAATTCCTTCTTCCATATTCCCAACATTGTTTTCATTATATTATTCTTAATACCTATTTTCCCTAAATCCCTACCCAAAAATGCTATTTTACCTACTTGTGCTAATTCCTTCATTTCAATTTCTTCCCAAATCACTGTCTCCTTCATTAAAACCTTCACAATATTTTTGACATCAAAAGCTCTATAATAGTTCTTCACATTTGGCAATCCTAATCCTCCCTCTTTCTGTAATAGGTACCAAAGATTCTTTGCTATTCTGGGTTTGCTCACTATTGCAATAATTATTTATTAATCTTTGATATTCCATAATTTCCTTATCCGTGAGTCTGATTGGCAGGGCATCAAACAAGAAATTAATTCTCGGCAATAGCATCATTTTACACAATGCCACCCGGCCAAACCAGGACAGCTTCAATTTTTTATATTGTTGTATTTTGTCTTTAATTTCTTTCTTCTGTTTTTCATAATTCAATCGTTTAAGATCATCAAATCTATTTGAAATATTTATTCCCCGATACTTCAGACTATCCCTCACCTGTATTTTAAATTTACTTTTTAATTTCTCTTGCTCTTCCTTATCAAAATTGCACATTATCATCTCCGATTCATCCAAATTTATTCTTAATCCTGTCATCTGCTCAAATTCCTTTAAATGTCCTTGTATTTTTTCCAATACCTTCCCAGGATGTTTCATAACCAACAAGGTGTTGTCTGCATACAAACCTATCTTGTTTTCTAGTACTCCTTCAATATTTTTATTGTCTCTTATGGCATTCAGTAGCACTTCCATTGCCATAATAAACAGTATTGGTGATAACGGACAACCCTGCCTTGTACCAGCTTCTAATTTTACTTCTTCCGTAAAAACCTCATTTACTTTAACATTAGCAAAACCTTGCTGGTATAATTTCTCAATTGTTTTTCTAAAACTATCTCCAAATCCATAACACTTAATTATCTCGTTAATTGTTACCCATTGCAATGAATCAAATGCTTTAAAAATATCTAATGATAGTAATCCTACTTTGTCTTTAGTATGACCCACCGTGACTATTAAGTCCAAGACTCTCCTTATCAAATCCGCCATCTGTCTTCCTTTCAAAAATCCCACTTGATCTTTATTTATATAGTTGTCCATAAAACTCCAATCTATTTGCCAGTAGTGCCGTAAAAATCTTGGCATCTTGATTTATCAGAGATGGGTCTTTATGCTTCCAACATACCTGTCAACCCGCGGCTCCGGAAAAAACGGGACCTGCGCAGAGCAGTTCTGCGCAGGTCGCCTTCCACGCATGTGTGGAAGGCTACGCCGCTTGCGCAGCCCCCTACGCAAGCAGCGTAGGCTTCCACGCATGTGTGGAAGGGTTCTACATGAGTGTAAAACCCTTCTACGCATGCATAGAAGGCGACTTGCGCAGAAAGGGCTGCACATTACTTCCTTTCCCCCGCTGCCAAATTACGGGGTTTTGGCAGCGTGGGTCAGGAAATGACGTCAATCAGCGCAGGATTATGGGGTAATCCCAGCCAAATCGGGAAGGTTGACAGGTATGGAAGGCTTCCACTCGTTCTAAATCTTTTCCAGGTTTTGGCAATAATACGATTATAGTCCTGTACCACGAAGTCAGTATCTCCCCTCCATCCATTATATAATTATATAGCTTCAGTAATTTTGGAACAATAATATCTTTAAACTCTTTATAAAATTCAGCTGGTAACCCATCTTCCCCTGGAGATTTATCTGTCTTCAAATTGGCTATCACATCTTTTATTTCTTTTTCAGTCATTAATTTGTCCATTCTATTTCTGTGTTCCGAACTTATCTTATTCTCAATTTGTTTCCCTAGTTGATCTTTCAATTTTCTCATACTTATACTTTTTTAAGAATATAAATCCTGATAAAAATCTTTAACAATCCTACATTTATCTTTAATCTTGTTACATCTTATTCCATTTTTATCAATCAAAATTCTAATTTCTCTTTTACTTTTCTTTTCTTTAGCAGCTCTCGCTAATAACTTTGAATTTTTATTACTATATTCAAAATATTCTCTTTTTAATAAAATAAAATCTCTTTTCACCTTTTCAATATTCTTTCCTACCAATTCCGTTTTGAATCTTTGCATCCTGTCAGAAATCCTCCTATCTTTAGGCTTTACATGTTCCTCTTGTAACAATTTAATCTCTTTTTCCATTTCCTCTTGTTTATTTTTCAATTCCCTATATTTAATACTAGCCAATTTAATACTTTCCCCTCTAAATACAGACTTCATGGTGTCCCACACCATATTCTAGCTTACATCTTCTGTATCATTCCAATTCCAACTTTCCTTCCATTTTTCTATTATTTGTTCTTTACATTTAATATCCTTAAATAATTTAGCATCATATCTCCAATTCTTTCTAGTTTTCTCACCCTCTTCTTTAGTTCCAATAACACTTTTGCATGATCTGATTCTTTAAAAATTCCCACTTCTATTTCATCTAAATTCCCAATAATATTGTCTGTAACAAATATTTAATCTATTCTTGAGTATGAGTTATACGCCTGTGGAAAAAAAAGTGTATGCCCTTTCCGATACTTTGAGCTCCCTCCAAGTATCCTTCAATTCCAATCTCGAATAATATTTTATCCCACGTTCCCTCAAAATTTTTGTCACCTGTTTCATTTTGTAACGCCAAACACGTTCATCCACTGAAATATCGTTATAGACTTCCACATCATTTCTATCAATTGTTAAAGTGCCAGATCCAGTTTGTTTCAAAAAAGCCATCACTCATAATTTATCTCCCAAATTTGCAAATTTAACCAAAACGTTCCTCTGAAAATTTTTCCCTTTCCACCCCCCCCCCCCAAATTCTATAAACACTTACAATGTCTTCACTCACAAAATCTTTTCCCATTTTCAAATTATTTAGCCAATTAATTATTCTCTCTTTCAGCTGGTCTGGCATTTTTTCCATTAGTTTACGGATTACTATGTTCTGTTTTCTCATAATTTCTTCCACCATATCTAACCTTTTCTCCTGTGCTTCCACTTTCACCTTAGTTTCTTTTTCTTCCTCATGTAACCCTTTCATGTCATTCTGCATCACTTTCATGTCTGTTTGTACCCCTCTTATTTTTTATCTATTCTCTGAAAATTATTATCAACCTTTGTTGAAAAACCAGTAAACAATGCAGCAAGTTTCTTTTGAGACCCTATTATCTCTTCTTTATCTTTTTCCCTCACCGCTTTCATCTCATTATCCATCTTATCCAACCTTTTAAACAATTTTTCCAATGTTGTAATAATTTGTGTTTGATCAATTGCTGCCGGCGTCGAATCCGCTGACTGCGGGGGAACCTCTGTTGTTACTGGTTTATCCTTCTTCTCCTCCCTTTTCCTCTTCGCCTCTGTCTTCTTGGGCTTTATCACTTCTTCCTCCTTCTCTTTTCCCTTCTCCATATTTTCCATTATTTCTTCAAACAATGATTTTAATGCCAATACCACTTTAGTCCCTTCAATTTTTTTCTCCTGAAACACTTCCAGATTTAAATAAATGTATCCACCAATTAATTTCTTAAACAATATTTTTTCTTTATATTGCTTTTATTTTAATACACAATTTTAATCAATGTAATCAAATAAAAATAAATCAATTTACTTAATAATGCTCTATCAATTTATCTATGCATCAATCAATCACCAATTGAACAATGAAATTAATAATATTTCACTGTAATCAATAGTCAATTAATAACAGTTGTTATTATATATATATATATATATATATATATATATATATATATATATATATATATATATATATATATATATATATATATATATATATATATATATATATATATATATATATATATATATATATATATATATATATATATATATGCCCAGAAGCTGAGATCCACCTTGAACATCAAGTTGGATGACTATGTCACCAACATCCCAGTCCTTGAGAAGGCACATGTAAATAGCATTGAAGCATCCATCATAGGCCATCGTCTTAGATGGATAAGGCATGTCTGCCCAAAACAAAAACAAAATGAGAAAAAATAGAAATTAAAAGAAAAAAGAAAAAACTCACTGCAGCCTCCGAGACCGGTCTCCTTTCCTCCTCCTCCTCCTCCTCCTCCTCTCGCCCAAACTCACCAACACCGTATGCCCAAAAATCTCGCCCAAAACTTTGCCTTCCTTCATTTTTTCTTTCTTTCTCCTTCTCCTCTTTTCTCCCTCTATCTCTTCTTTCCAACAACCTCCACCTCCACCACTACTTCTCTGCCACTGCTTCTCTTCCATTCTTTAACTTTCAATTTCTTCTTTCGCCGCCATTAACCTCCGTCACCACTTTCACTCTCACTTTCGTTCTACTTCCTCCCGCTTTCTACCTCGCCTTTTTCATCCCGGGCGCACACAATCTGCTCACCAGTCTCATCCACTGCAGCATCAAAGAAAGGTCCGTCTTTATTTTTCTGGCTTTCTCTTCCCTTTCCCTTCGGCCTCCCTCCTCTGGGGTTCCGTCCGCCCGCGACTGGCCTGCTCAGCCCCGGCTTTCGCTGCTAGCCTCACACACCGCAGTCGCTCCACGGAGTTCGACCCCAGACATGGATGACCGAAGATATCCTCAGTCCTTCCGGACTTCTTAGACACTTTCTGGTGGGTTTTTCTGAAACGTTCATAGTTATAATCTCATTCAAAACATATTATAAAGCGCGTGCTGTTAAAAAAAAATCGTGATAGCCCTTCGCCATATTGGCCACACACCCAAGGCAAGCTTCTTAACCACTGAGCCACCGCAGTCCCTTGCCAATAAGATTGATCTTGATAGATGAGGGCAGTGTCCAAAGACCAATCTTAATTTGTGTCATCATATGTGCCACTCTACACTAGTGGTTGACACAGTTGCTTCTTCTTCATTATTTCCTCACAGGCAACTATTTGCCCAGATGGCACCCAAGAAGAAAGTCTCTAAGAAGACCAAGTTGGTGAAGAAAGAAGATCCCGCTAATATCACAGTTGTAGAAGACTCTTCTCTTGACATTGACCACGACCATCATCATGTGCTGGACGAATTGCTCCAGAACGGTTCCGATGGATTCCTCTGCACTGCGACAGAAGTTTTTGACCCAAGACATGGCATCAATGTCTTGGAGGAGATGCGCTGCATGTATCAGGAGCATTTCCTTTGTGACCTGACTATCAACACTAAAATGAAGCCCTTTAGTGTCCACAAGCTGGTGATGTCCTCGAGCAGCGAGTATTTTAGAAACCTACTAAAAAGAAATCCCGGCCTTCAACAAGTGGACTTGAAAGAGACCTCTTCTTTGGGCTTGGCGGCCGCCATTTCCTATGCCTACACAGGGAGGCTGAGTCTTTCTCTGTATACCATCGGAAGCACCATTTCGACAGCCAGCTACCTGCAGATGTACGCACTGCTCAGCATTTGCACTGATTTCCTCATCCAAGAAATGAACGTGGAGAACTGGACGTATATCGCCAACCTAGCCGAGACGTACAATCTCAACAAGACGAAGGAGGCTGCGAGACAATTCATTCGGGAACATTTCCTGGAGTTTTCCGAGACCAAACAGTTCATGAACCTCACCTTTGAGCAGCTCAATGACCTACTGATGGACGATGACCTCCAGTTCCCCAGTGAGGTGTCCGTGTTCCAGATCTCCATGAAGTGGATTGAGTTTGACCCTAAACGAATCAAACATGCCCCTGATCTGCTGAACAATGTTCGATTTGGTACCATCCCGGCTCACGACTTAATCAACTTCATCCAGCCCGTGCCGTGTATGATGCAGAACCCAGAATGCCACCGGCTTCTGGTAGATGCCATGAACTACCACTTGCTACCTTATCAGCAAAATGAGCTCCAGTCCAGAAGGACCAAGATTCGAGGGAGCCACAAAGCCTTGCTCATGGTGGGCGGGCGTCCTTGTACAGCTGAGAAAGCTGTTAGTAAAGACATCAGTTACAGAGATCAAGAAGGGAACTGGAATAAGATAACAGAGATGCCTTCTAAGTGTTTGAACCAATGTGTCGCTGTGATGGATGGATTTCTTTACGTGGCAGGAGGAGAAGATCAAAGCGATGCTCGGAACCAGGCAAAGCATGCAATTGACAATCTGTGCAGGTAAAACAAAACAAGTTTTTAAATATTGTTTATTATCAATACAACATAAAAGCTGTCCTAGTTAGAGCCAGACCATTGGTCTGCCTAGCCCAGGGGTCAGCAAACTTGGCACTCCAGGTCTTCTTGGACTTCAGTTACCAGACGCCCAAGTCAGTACACCTGCTGATAAGGGATTCTGGAAACTGTCGTCCAAGAACATCTAGAGAACCAAGTTTCTGACCCTTGACCTAGCCCAATACTATCTGCTCTGACTGACAATTACTTTGATGGGTGTCAAGCAGAATTCTTACCACCTAGACATGCTGACATAAAAAATGCTTTAGCTGACTATGCAAGAGATCTGACTAAAGGAAGCCATGACCTTGAATTGGCAAGGACTGAGTAGGGTTGTTGATGATATAACTTTTTAGAGGTAGCTAACTCACAGGGTCTCCTCCATACATTGGAAAAGACTTGATGACAGGTAAATAACAAATACAGGGGATTAGACCTGCATGAAATACCTATATTGCTGAGTGAACTTCCAAAATGTTCCTCCAGTAGAGATGGGCACATTTTACTTCTGCTTGCGGGAGCGACAAGGGCAGCGCAGGCCGGATGAATCACAGTAAACCCATTTGTGTGGATTCACAGGGTGCTTGGGCTTCTGGGAATTGAAGTCTAAGAACATCTGGAGTGCCAAGGTTCACCATCACAGAACTAACCTATCTAGCTTGGCTTCAGTGCAAGGCCATAGCCAGGATTCTAGATGTGGGTGGGCGAATATTTTTTTCAGGATGGGCAACAAAGCCTCTTTTCAACGCATTCCTATTGGAAACCATGCTTTGCCAGGGTGGCCCAAGCCCACCCTGGCCACCCCCTGTCTACGGCCCTGCTTCAGTGCATAAATAGACTGCAGCAACATATTGAAGTTCAGCCCCTCCTGTGACATATAATTCTTATTATTCAAAATGTGAACTCCTACTCATGTGGAGGAAGCCTAAAAGGCCATTCACTCTTAATAACTCATTCTCAAATTGCCCCCCTGTGGGGTGTGTGCCCCCTGTTGGGAATCACGACTTTAAAAGGAAGTGAGCACTGCCCCCTAGAGCCAGATCTGACTGTCTTTTGAGCAAGGGAGACTTTTACCTTCACCTCCTCTTGGTTTCTTTTGCATTTCTCCATCAGCATCTTCCTTCCTCCCCTTCCAAAACCTGCCATTCAAACCAACACATTGTAATTCACAGTTGGTGACTGTGCTTCTTCCACAGGTATGATCCACGTTTCAACACTTGGCTTCCCTTGGCCAGCATGTCTCACAGGAAAACACACTTCAGCCTCACTGCCTTCGGGGCTCACCTCTATGCCATTGGGGGACGCAACGCTAAGGGGACCCTGGTCTCCATTGAGTGCTATGTCCCTTCGACCAACAGCTGGCAAGCCAAAGTCAACATGGAGCTGCCTCGCTGCTGCCATGCCAGTGCAGTGATTGATGGCAAGATCTTGGTGACTGGAGGCTACGTCAATAATGCCTACTCCCGTACGGTTTGTAGCTACGACCCAGCGACTGATTCTTGGAGAGACTGTGCTTGGCTGAGCAGTCCGAGAGGCTGGCACTGTGCAGCCACCTTGGCAGAGCATGCCTATGTTCTGGGGGGCAGCCAACTGGGCCCCCGAGGAGAGAGGGCAGACGTCATCCCTGTAGAGTGTTACAATCCTTCAACCAACCAATGGAGTTACATGGCCCCACTGCCCAGTGGCTTGAGTATGGCCGGAGTAGCTACCCTTGGAGGTCAAATCCTCCTTGTAGGGGGTTGGAATGAAAGTTTGAAAAAGTATCAGAAGAGTATCTTGGCCTACAACCCTGACCTGAATGAATGGGTTGAAGATGGGGAACTTTCTGAAGGCACCGTAGGGGTCTCCTGTTGCACAATCGCCCTCCCACACTCAAGCACCAGGGGGTCTAGGGCCAGTTCTGTGGGTTCAGCAGCGGTCAGCATGTAAAGGGGGAAGGCTGGCTAGGCATGATGGAAGGAAGAATTCAACACTGGTCTTGGGCTGCATGTCTGAATGCATCACAAGAACAGCAAGATGTGACTTAGTCATAACTTCTTTCTCCAGTTAGAGAACAGCACTCTAGCTAAATACAATTAGCACTGGTCTACTACAGGTTGTTTTTTCTAGCTCCCAGCAAAAACTTACAGGTCTTAACCACGGCTCCTTCTACTTTGTGGAAACTACTACTTTAGTAGTAGTGCATTAGGTTATTTGCTCTAATTGCACTCAGCAACTGACCTTCAAGCAAACCCCTCAAATGTCCTGTTGCTAGACTATCTCCCTACGTTCAGAAGCTGAGAGCCACCTTGAACATCAAGTTGGATGACTATGTCACCAACATCCCAGTCCTTGAGAAGGCACATGTAAATAGCATTGAAGCATCCATCATAGGCCATCGTCTTAGATGGATAGGGCATGTCTGTCATATGGACGGTTCCAGGCTTCCTCGTCAAATTCTTTATGGGGAACTTAGCTCTGGTACAGCACCTTGTGGAACTCCTTTGAAGCATTATAAGGACCAGCTGAAACAAGCTATGAAGGTGTCAGATATAAATCCACAAACTTGGGAGGCAGCAGCCTTATTTCGCCCACTTTGGTGCTAGACCATCTCTCCTGCTACCGATCACTTCAAAGGAGAACGCCGCAGACATGAAGGGGATAAGTGACAACCACGGGAGCGGTATCAAACTCAACTACGCCCTCTACCATCTATTCAATGATACTGTATGTGTGGTCACATGTTCCATGCCAGGATCGGTTTATTGAGTCACTAGAGATACATCCATCAACTGAGAAAATGAATGTGGAGGGACAGAGAATCTGGCTCATTTACTGGTCTGCCGATTGGTGCCAGAGACACGCACCAATGAGGACTTGGGTTTGAGCAACAACAAAGCAAAATGGCTTCATTTTGGCAGTCCAGGGTCTGATCAGGACACGAAAAAGAAAGAGTATTCTGTCTCCTTCACTCTAGATCAGGGATTCTCAACCTGTGGCCCATGGGCCGGATGCAGCCCATGGTGCCATTTTATGTGGCCCCCACCGCCTCCACCACACCAGGAAATGCCATTGGTGGAGAAAGGGCAAAATGGCTGTCCGGTCCTCCAAGCTGTCTGAGGCTTAAAAAGGTTGAGAACTCCTGATCTAGATTCTGCTTTCATGGTATCACAACGGCAAGGTCAAACGTGCTGGAGCTGATTTCTTCAAATAAAGAAAGTCTCTTATACTTATGAAAAGTCCACCAGAAACACAACTCTCAGAATAACAGAAACTCTAAATGTGCATTGCCTGGAGAGATAGTATTTCAGTGTTGTGCAATACAGGATTCCCGCCCTCATCTCCAGCCATTGCAAATTTTGTACCAAAAGAAAATCAAAAATATGTTTGAAAACTGTTTAAAAAACTTCAGGACCCTTTGCAATAACTGAAGTATCTTTGCTCTGAGGAGAAAACTGCTCAGTGATAGCAAAAGTGGTGGGATCTTGTTTGAACACCTATAATGGAGACAGAAATGCCTTACTATTCTCTGCCAAGTTCCCCCTCAGAAAAAAGCAACAATCATGACAAAATATATATGTGTGTGTGGATCAGAAACAGAGGTACTTGAAGCAACACTTATAGATATTTGCCTTCGTTTTAATGCTAATGTGTGTGTGTGCTACTTAGCTCTTTCTTATTATTTAGAGCAGGGGTTCCCAACCTATGGCCGCTGGCCAGATCCGTCCCCCAGGCCAAATTGCTGCCAATGCTGGAAGTGCCCCGACATCACTTAAAGTGCCAAAGTCACCACGTTTTTGTACTGAAACACTGCAGAAACTCAGCAGGAAAATTCAAAAATGGTGTGAAAATGTTCCTCCCTCGCTCCCTCCTCTAAGAGAAGCGGCGGAGGTGGAGAAAACGCCCAGAAATGTGGTGCAAATGCACACGCCTCTGCCGCCAACACTGGGAAGAACCATGTGACCAGCCCCTCAGCTGACTGAGGAGGCATGGTCAGGCCCCTGGCAGGAAAAGGTTGGGAACCCCTGATTTAGAGTATTTATCTGTTGCCGTCCTATCCCTCAAGCACGGCTCCCAAGATTTACAGTAGATTAAAATTATTAAATACAGACTTGAAATATTCTTTTAAATTCAGAGAAGGAATTTTCTTTAAAGCAAAGCAATCACACTTCTATACCAACCCATTGAGCTTAGTGCATTCTCTGGGCAGTTCACAAGTAAATTAGCATTCACAACCTTTTGGTTGCAGGACAGCCGCTTAACCGCTGCGCTACCAGGGAAGATCCAACCTATTCTTTAAAAGCCAGTTTTAAATATCAGACATGATATCTCAAGACCGTTTGGACTGCTGCTCATCAGCAGTTTAACAGAGATGGAGGCAGACTATCTTCCCCTGGGATGTGCAATGGCCCTGAGGAGGAACGTTGCCACCTGGCACAACCTGAACAACATTAGTATGATCAGACCGCCAAGGAAGCAATCGGACACGTTCCATCTGCTAGAGCAAGGGTTCCCAACCTTTTCAAGCTGTAGGCCAGGTCACGCTCTCTCAGTCAGCTTTGAGGGTCGGACAGCCATTTTGCCCTGCTTGCACAATGTGGGTTGCCATTTAAATCCCAACAGCTTGAAAGGGTGGCGATTTTGTTTCTCAAATGCCCTTGAAGGGGTGGGGGTGGGACCACATAAAATGGCACCAGGGGTCAGATAGGTTGGGAACTCCTGGCCTAAACGGTGACCAACCTTGGTGTTCCATGTGTACTTGGACTTCAATTCCCAGAAGCCCTGATTAGCAAGTACGGTAACTGAAGTCCAAGAACGCTTGAAGCGCCAAGGTTGGCCACCCTTGGCCTAAAAGGCCCCTTCCAACTCAGTCATTCTGATTCAGATGTGAACAGACATGAGGTGTGGTAGTAGCAGCAGCTTCCTGGCCATTCTCTTGTATCACAACAGACCTTCTGTGCACTCCCTAAGTTAGCTTGCAGACCTCAGTTGTGGTGTAGGAGGCTAGTTCTCCACTTGCGTCAACTTGGATTCGACTGCCAGCCTAGTTGGCTACTGCAGGTGTTGATCTCACTCCGTAGCTGTTTCTCAATTGGTAGCATAAATGCTGACACCCCAGTTGCTGCCAGCTCTATTTTTGAACTCCAAGGTCATACAACCGACACACTGCTTCACGGGATATTTCAGCTTCCAGAACCGACACAATCCAGGCTACAGAACAGCGCTGAGTTGTGCGATTCAGTGTAAGCATGGCTGGCAAATACCAATTTTCTTTTTCAGAGCGAGTCTGGAGAAAGGATGTTGCTAGGAGACAAAATAATTAGGCGGCACAGTAATTACAGGGCGGTTGATGGAAAAGGATGCCATTGGCTGAGCAACGAACCCAGATGCTTAGACATGTTTGGACTAAGGTGGTTCAAATGCAAGGAATACATTTGTGGTGCTGGAAAGACAGAGCAAAGTATATAACCGTGATGGCGAACCTTGGCATTCCAGATGTTCTTGGACTTCAATACCCAGAAGCCCCCGTGAATCCACACAAATGGGTTTACTGCGATTCATCCGGCCCACGCCGCCCTCGTCGCTCCTGGAAGCGGACGTAAAACGCGCCCATACGGAGGAAGGGTTAACCCGGAAGAGCCTTAACGGGTATATAACCACAGTCAAAAAGGGACAAGATTTTCCCCTTGATGCAGACACATCTCAAGATGTCTTGACTGATCATTTATAAGAGAGCCTTTTCTACCAAGTCAGATATTTGATTTCTCTACCTAACTTTAACAGGGACTGGACTGCGGTGGCTTAGTGGTTAAGACTCTGAACTTGATGACTGGAAGGTAGGCAGGTCAGCCGTTTGAGACCCAAGTGTTGCACAATGGAGTGAGCTCCCGTCCCTGTCCCAGCTCTTCTCAACCTAGCAGTTTGAAAGCAAAAAATTGCAAGTACTTCAGTGGGAAGGTAAACAGCATTCCATGCACCCTAGTCAAGCCTGCCACATGTCCACAGAAACATCTGCAGACGCAGACAGCACTGGCTCTTTGACTGTAAATGGAGATGAGCACCAAACCCTAGAGTTGGATACGACTGGCTTTGGAGCAAGGGCGACCTTTACCTTTTACCACTTTAACGGAGGCCAAAACTCAATTTGACCAAGTAGGAGTAACCCTCTCTTTTACTTCTGAAATGCTTAACAAGATGGTCAAAGTAGGATTTGCAAATATCCTACCCCAAGGATGTTCTTGTAGCCTGCCACTCTGTCCCCACAAATAAAAATCTAAACTAGTCAGACACCGACTCCTTAAAAGAAATACAGTAAAACCCCGACTTACAAATGCCCCGAGTTACATAAAATTCGACTTACAGTACATGATTTTGTGCTAAAACCCAAGTCCCGATTTACATAATTTCCTATGGGTTTGCTTTGAGTTACATAAAGATTCTTTTCCCTATGGGTTTGCTTTGATTTACATAAAGATTTCATTTTTCCTATGGGTTTGCTTCGAGTTACGTAAAAAAAATTCCTATGGAAAACCGATCTAAGCAAAAGCCTACGGACGTAAGTAGGAGTTTTACTGTAGGAATGAGTAAGAGCAGTTATTTCCCTCCTCTCTTAACAACTGGAAATAGTGGAGCTCAAATGCCAACTCCCCCCCCCAGCTTTTTTGGGGGGTGGGTGGGTGGATCTGGCACTTTTAGGCTGAGGTTTCCCCAAAGTGATGGTGAAACTGGGAGAAATATAGTGTGGTGGCCTGACCTATAGTAGTTGCCTGCTTATGGTTTATGCAAAGCAATTATGGGGCTTTCAGAGAAACAGAGAGTTAACGTTTACACCCTACTCTTGGGTCCATCTGAATCTGGCCCCACTACTTTTTGATAGCTTGAAGAACTTATGGCAGCACTAGGACAGATAGTTATTCCTCAAGAACAGGGATTCTCAACCTGCTGCCCCTGGGCACCATTTCATGTGGCCTCCCCCCGCCTCCACCACACCGGGAGGTGCCATGTGGTGAAGGGCAAAATGGTTGGGCGGCCCCCAAAGCTGTCTGAGGGAGCGTGACCTGGCCCCCACCTTTAAAAGGTTGAGAACTAGCTTCAAAGGACGGATGGCCATTTTGCACTGCCTGCATGATGGGGGCAGCCATTTTGTCCCAACATCTTCAAAGGTCCCATGGAAGCCATTTTTGTTTCTCAAATGTCCTTGGAGTGGAGGGGGGGCACATGAAATGGTGCCATGAGCTGGATCTGTCCTGCGAGCCTTAGGTTGGGAACCCGTGTTAAAGCATCCTCGGTACATCACTTCTTCCTCCTCTGCTCATTTGTCCTATGAATCTATAGTCCAAGTCATTCTTGTCCACTAGAATACACAATGACTTGGGTTATAGATTCATAGGATAATCCAACTCAGGGTGGCGAATCTCATTCATTTTGTGACCTAGACTGGCACCTCATGAAGAGATAGAACCAAAGATTTCGATCCTACAGGTTTATCACCTATGTTTATATGATTTACAAGGACAGAGTCTAAAGCTGTTGTCTGTAGTTCTGGGAGTCCCACAAGACCCAGAAAGTACAATGTCTCTCACCAAGTTGTGGCATTTCTTGGTGATAGTCCAAAAGTGGAGGGGAAACTCAGATGTTTGATTCTTGGCACAGGACTTTCTGGTTTTTTTTTTTAGTGACTCTCAGAATTTATCCAGGCAGAATTCATGGAGTTGGAGCCAAAAGGTAGACTTCACAGGAATTTCCATTGTTCTTGTTCAATCATAGTAGAGTCCAACCCTTTGCAACCCCATGGACATGGCCAGCTCCTGCCATCCGCCAGAGTCTAATCAACAATGCCATCTAACCATCACATCCTCTGCTGCCCCCTTCTCCTTTTACCTTCAATCTTTCCTAGCCTCAGGGCCTTCTCCAGTGAGCCCTCTCTTCTCATTTAGTAGCCAAAGTATTTGAGCTTCAGCTTCAATACCAGTTCTTCCAAAGAGCAGTCAGGGTTGATTTCCTTCAAGATTGACTGATTTGATCTCCTCTCAAAAGTCTTCTCCAACACCATAGTTCGTATTTTCACTACTTACTGTACATGAGCTTCATTCCTCTTTTTTTGTTGTTGGCCTCAGAACACTGCAGTGGCTCAAGTGGCTAAGACGCTGACTGGAAGGCGGAAGGTCAGCAGTTCAATTCCCGAGTACTGCAGGACGGAATGAGCTCCCGTCTTTGTCCCAGCTCCTGCCAAGCTAGCAGTTCGAAAGCAAGAAATTGCAAGTAGATAAATAGGGACCACTTCGGTAGGAAGGTAACAGCGTTCCGTGCGCTCCGGTGTCTAGTCATGCCTGCCAGATGACCACGAAAACATCTGCAGAAGCAGACAGCGTTGGCTCTTCGGCTTTGAAACAGAGATGAGCACTGAACCCTAGTCAGATACAACTGACTTTCGAGCAAGGGAAACCTTTACCTTTACTCTGAACACTATGACATTGCCCAAGTAATTGCTTGTGAGTGGGAAGGTCCCATGGGAGCCACAATAATTCATGGCATGAATTCACAGGGGTTCCTTACAAAGAACTATTCATCCCATGAACCACTGTGGATCCCATGAAGCCCTGAAAAGTTTCCTTCTTCAAGGCAGAAGGTGGTGACAAGAGGGCCCATGTAAAAGTAATGGAAACTGCTCCATGGGCATTTGCTGTTTCTTGGCTAGACTTGCCAGAATTCTGCTTAGGCCACTGATGGTGAATCTTGGCACTTCGTGTTCTTGGACTTCAATTCCCAGAAGCCCAAGTCACTGTGAATCCACATGTATGGATTTACTGTGCATGTTTTTGGACTTCAATTTCTAGAAGCCCAAGTTTCTATGAATCCACACAAATGGGTTTACTGCACACACACCCAGTCATGTGGATTCATGGGGATGTGAGCTTCTGGGAATTGAAGTACAAGAAACCTGGAGTGTCAAGGTTCATCATCACGGTCCTAGAGGAAAACTGCAATAAAATAATAATAATCCAAAAGTCCATACCAACTGAACTCCTTCTCCCTAACCCTCCCAGCTTTTCGTGGTGCTTCCAATTCAAGTCTGAACGCCAACCATGGAAAGATTAAAAAGTTGGATTTAATGGATCCAAACGCCTCTCATTTCTTGACATGGATGCTTTAAACCACATCCAAGGGAAAAATACACTGATATATTTTTATGAGTCCGGCAACTTCAGAAAATTAGGGATAAAGGATGAAACCACTGCAAAACGTCCAATAGTGAAAATTTTTATTAACTTTTTTTGCTTACTGGATACCGTTCATTTACCAGGAAGAATGATGCCATCATACTGTAAGAGAAAAAAGGAATCAGACATAAGAATTAAAACCTAATTAAGGCACTTTATAGCCATGCAATAATTTTTTTACACATCTGTGTGGCAATGCAGTTTAATGAACAATCATACAAATAAGTTCACTATATTCAAAAACTTGGAAATTTTTTTTACTAGCCCTATAATTAGTTTTTTGTGTGGCCTAAAGGAAAATAAAGACTTCCATTTGTTGGGAGGACAGGGTTTACTTGCGAAAGCAACCATGCAAAGTCACTGCAAGTCTGCTTAAACAATAAGGAGCTGATACACTCTGCAGTGTAGACATATTATGCCAAAAGGTATTGCAAATGTTACTCTGTTATGCATTCTGTATTGCTGTGGAAAGTCATCCAGACTGCAAGTTCAATTTAAATGATAGGCAACTCCACTATCCCATGCTGGCTTCATGGTAAAGGTCTCCACTGCTTGAAAGCCAGTCATGTCCGACTCTAGGGTGTAGTGCTCACCTCCGTTTTCAGTCTGCAGATGCCTCATGTTGCAAGCATGACTAAATGCTGGAGTGCACAGAACGCTGTTACCTTTCCTGTCAAAGTGGTGCCTATTTATCTACTTGCAATTACTTACTTTCAAGCTGCTAGGTTGGCAGGAGCTAGGACAGATGAAAGCTCACTCCATCGCATAGCACTCGGGTCTCGAACTGCTAACCTGCCAACCTTCCGGTTGTCAAGTTTATCATCTTAACCACTAAGCCATCGCAGCTCCTTTTTAGTATGGTTAAAGATAAAGGTCATCCTTGTTCAAAAGCCAGTTGTATCTCTAGGGTTCAGTGCTCATCTGTTTCAAAGCTGAAGAGCCAGCACTGTCTGCTCTTCAGACGTTTCCGTGGTCATGTGGCAGGCATGACTAGACACCGGAGCGCACGGAGCACTATTTACCTTCCCATCGAAGTGGTCCTGATTTATCTACTTGCAATTTCTTGCTTTCGAACTGCTAGGTTGGCAGGAGTTGGGACAAAGACAGGAGCTCATTCCGTCCTGCAGTACTTGGGAATCGAACTGCTGACCTCCCACCTTCCAGTCAGCATCTTAGCCACTGAAGTCCCTTAGTATGGTTAAGAGGCTGCAATTGTGTGATCTTTGCATCACTGGGCATTATGGGGAAATATTAAGCAAGCTAGATTAAACCATTTTAATAAACACCCACCACCTCAAGAAAGACAAGTGCTTTTGCAAGTAGGTTTAACAGTTAAAAATGGCAGCAGGACTTACCTTCTGCTGAAACCAGCGCATGGCTTCCTCTTTGCTGATCCGGTGCTTGGCCCCAATGCTGCCTGTTCGGCGTTTCTTATCAGCTATGCTGAAGCCTGGTCTGCCCAGAACCTGCATCAGTAACACAAACCCTGCTTTACTTCCAAAAGCTAATGTTAGGGAAACGTTTCAGACAGATTCTCATCTTTCGTTAAGAGAGCAGGAAAAAGAACTTAAGAGGTCACCTGAGGTCACTGTGATCAAAGGGAAAGGGAAAGTCTCAAAGCTTTTCACAGGGAAAATCAACCTGCCACAATAGCTAGTTTATTTGCAATTGTTTGCAATTAAGAACTCTGAGTGATCTTTTTACAAGGTATTCTCTCAGGTTCATCTGCCTTTAAACATCTTTGCAAAGCTAAAGAGCTCTTTCAAACCACTCAGAGGAAGGACACCATATAACATGGGTGCCCAAACTACGGCCGATGGGCCGGATCCAGCCCCTGACACCAATTCATTCAGCCTATGCGACCCTTGTCGCTCCCGGAAGCAAAATGCACCGTATGGGCGCATTTTACTTCCACTTCCAGAAGGGACAAGGGTGGCTGAATTGGCACTGGGGGCCAGATCTGGCCCATAGTTTGTACACCCCTGCTTTAAGCAGAGAAAATGGCAGCTTAAAATCTATCTCATCCTGTTGAAAAACAGATTGCAAGGTGTGTTTTACTTCCGCTTCCAGTGGGAGGAACCACATGACCAGCCTGCTGAACCACGTGACCGGCCTGTGGCCTGAAAAGTTTGGGCACCCCTGCCACAAAATATCAAAAGATAAAATTGAACGAGTAAGCGCATAAAAAGATTCATGAGCTAGACTAACCAGGAACAAATTCCCATGCAGTTGTTTTAAAATCTGCAGACAAAAAAATCCACTTTCTGCCTGGCTGGCCTCAAAGGACATGACTGTACAGTGATAACTCATACAACGTCCAAACTTGGTTCCACAAGTTTGGACTTTATACGGATTTGGACTTTGTATGAGGCATGCAAAATCCTTGCCGCGATGCCTCGTACAACATCATTTCCATAGAGATACATTGTACTGTAACAGCACAGACTTCAGTGCAAAGCTGCCATCAAGTCCCATCATGCAGCACAGTGTTAATCAACCAAACACCAAACAATTAAAATCACGCTCAAAACCACTCCTAAACATTCTTCACCTCGTGCAAAACCCACAAGAGCAATGCATGCATGCGTCCTGCCTTTTATACTGCCCAGGCACAATGCAACCTGGGAAAAACCCCAATGCCTCATACAAAGTCGCAGCGACTTTGTATGAGGCAACTTTTTTCAAGGAATTAGGTGATGTTGTATGAAGCGGACTTTGTATGAGTTATTACTGTATTTAACAATGTATACAACATGCTTCTGTTTCAAAAACTACAAGCCAGGAAACTGACGGCCAACCAATATTTCAATAACTATCCTGGCAGTACTTCACTAAACTTCTGTGTCAACATAATTCTCAGACACTTTGAAGGGCCTGGAAGAATTCAAGTTGACACATCCAGCTATTGTAAAACTGACTAGGCTTCTATTCACTGTCACAAACAAAGAATACTGGTAATTATTTCAATCATTTTTTCTAACATGTTTTACTTTTCTCATTTCAATCAACACAGTCTGGTGTGTGTGCATAATCAGATTTAATTCAGTCTCATCCAAAAACATGATCACAAAATGTGCGGGCACTGAAAGCTGGATACATCACTGAAACAACATTACGAATAAGGGGAAATAAAACCTGGTAATTAATGAAATTGTAGCAAATCCTAACCTTTAGATGTTAGAAAAATGAGATAGGGTCAAACAGCAGCTAAGTAACTTGCTTGTCACTCTAAAACAGGGGTTCTCAAGTTCCTTTTCATGTCGGGGGCCGGGTCATGCTCCCTCATAAAGTTGGTGGGTCAGACTGGTGCTTCAGCCATCACCGGCAGAATTGACTGTGGACTCATTAACAGCTAATATAAAACGTTTATGACGGCCATTAATGAGTCCATAGCCAATTCCAGTGGTGACTGGAGTGAGGGACCAGATTATTTGGTGCAGCGGGCAAGATCCCACCTGTGGGTCGTAGGTTGAGAACCCCTGCCCTAGAAGGTAAGTCACAAATTCTCATCCTGTTAGAGATACTTTTTAGCAATTAAAACTTGAGTGTGCGTTTGAATCTGTGCATCATGTTCACCTATTAGAACAGTTTAATGCTTTCCCTAAGTATTTGAAAATGGCTGTTCACTTTTTATATCACCATTACAGGGAGAACGAGATTTGACAAAGACAAAAATTTCTAATATCACAAGATCTTTGGAATAGTATTTAACTCTTTAGACCAAGGGTGATCAAACTACGGCCACCAGGCCATAGTGACTGGCCTGCAGTCCCAAAAGTTTGGGCACCCTTGCTTAAGACCTTATTCTTAAGGTCTTCTACTCACCACATAAAAGTCCAAGCCATAGATACCAATACTGGGATCATATTTTATTCCCAAATCAATGTGTTCCTGGATTCCAAAGCCAAAGTTGCCTGTGTCAGAGAAGTTATTCTTCCTCAGCTCGTATTCCCGCACCTGAAATAGACATTATTTTTTTTTAGCTCTGGCCCTTTTCTCTTTCCACATACCAAGTTTTATCAGAAAATTCCCCAAATGCATTAAGAATGGCTCACCTTCAATCCTTTTTCCAAAATCTCCTCAGCTTTGGCCCCACGAACGGTGCAGTGAACAGCAATTTTCTCATTTCTTCTGATCCCAAAGGACCTGACAGTGTATCGAGCTGCACAACAAACACAATTTTGGCTGAATGGAGGACCACAAATGGCAGAACATTTGGCGCAGCGATGGAAACATTACTTTAAAAAAACAAATACCTACAACTGAATGCAATTCAATAAGCAATTTTTCCATTAACAATGCCACCATACTAAATGTACAGTTGCAGGAAAAATATCTAGTTATGTCTGAGACAATATGACAGCAATATACACATCTTGTAAAAACCAGCAGACTCTTGCAAAAACAAAACAATTCAAAAGAGATCTGTGTACGTTACTGTCTAAAACAAGAACAGAATTCAAGAGGTAAACTCCAAGCCAAAATATCTACCATGGGAGTCTTTGTACCATAGTTTAAGCATTAACAATTTTTGCAGAACAACAAAAGCCTAATCCTTTTTTTTTAAAAAAAAAAAGGTACAAAAAAGGTACCTAGCTTTCCTGCTTGAAAAGATGCATGTAAATGATATGCTGGTCGACTGATTTTATTACACGTATAATTAGATTCTCTGGATACCAGCAACAATACAACTTACTCAAAAATATGGGTTCTGTTTCCAAACACTGATATAGAGGCAGATCTTTGCTTTCTTTTCCAGAAGTGAAACAGTTCAAATTACAGACTTTTGTGTGTGTTTTTGGCTTTTTGGACTTCAATTCCCAGAAGCCTAAATCAATTCCCCAAAGCACTGATCAGTCAATGGACTGATCTAGGCTTCTGGGAAGTGAAGTCCCCCTATGGGGCCCACGTTGGGAACCACTGGTCGAGTTGCTTCGCTGATGATCTTCCAAAGAGTTTACCTTTTGAGAACACAGGGGTCTGGCCTGTGAGCTGCTCCAGGACTTTGGCTGCTCGGGTGAGCCTGTCTCCGCTTTCCCCAACGCAGATGTTCAGGCAGAGTTTGCGGATGCGCAACTCCCTCATGGGATTCTCTTTCTCACCCTGGTCTTGTTGCTACATGACAAATGGAAAAAGAAACCAGAATTAAAGCAGAGGCAGCCTTCATGTATGTACAGGATGCATGACATAAAACGGGGGAACATCATCATATTAGGCTAAGTCAAAACATATCTCACAAGTTCTCTAACATTAACAAGCACAGGCAGTGCTGAAGAAATATCTGCACAGACTGCTGGAAATTCATTTAGAAAAGCCTCTTCCCCTGGTAGTGTACGTCACCATTCGGAAGCCTATGACAATGATAACATTTCAACACTTTACAGAACACATCTAGCACCACCACATGAAACAAACTGATAAAGTCATTTCTATCTTTTCATGTCTTCATGTTACTATTTGAAGCAGAGCTCTAATGTGCTGGTTTTACCCAGAAGTTAAATTAAACCCTCATGGGTAACAGGAAGGAGTAACAAAGGTGATTGAAAAGGGACTAACTGCCATCTAGCATTATAATACGTGTCTGAAGATGAACACCCCAACTGTTTAATAGAAAGCCAGTGTGGTAATAATATTAATTTTGTGTCAAAAATTACTCTGGGTTGAAAGGATTTTTGTGGGAGAAACTCCATTCAGGGGACACCTGAATGAGGCTCCTTTCATGTCCCCAAGATCTTTTCCCACCAAAGTGGTCCCTATTTATCTACTTATGTATTTATTTATATACCGCCTTCCTCGCCAACTCAAGGCGGTTTACATTGCATAAGAAATACACAGGGCTCCAACTGCTCCTCTTCTGCCCACCCACGCATTGGGTGGGTGGCGGCGCGGATGGAAAAGCTGCCTCTTTCCCCCCCAATGGCTCCTCTTCTGCCCACCCAGGCCTTGGGTGGGCGAGTCCAGGGCGGCACGGATGGAAAAGCTGCCCCAACGGCTCCTCTTATGACCACCCAGACCTTGGATATACTTGCAACTTCATGCTTTCGAACTGCTAGGTTGGCAGGAGTTGGGACAGAGACAGGCGCTCAATCTGTCATGCATTACCCGGGTCTAAAATTGCCGACTTGCCGGCCTCCCAGCTAACAAGGTGAGCTTCTTAATCACTGAGCCACTGCAACCCCTAGCCAGTGTGGTATAGACAATGGAGTGATGGGATTAGAACAGGGTTTAAACCTCCACTTGGCTATAAAACCACACGAGGGGTGTATGTGACATGATGAAACTTCATATACCAGGGGAAACTGTATTATGTTTAGACACATGTCGGTTGCAACTGGATGGCATGTAACAAAGCTATGCAAAAAACATTCCTGAAAAAGATCCCTTTCTTCTCATCAATCATAATACAGATTTACTTTCTTTTAAAAAAATGAAAAGGAATAAAGCATAGCTCAGTGACAGATGGCACTATTTACAAAGAGACCCCACCAATTCCTCGTATTTTCATGATACCAAAGGCAAGATCTCCTTCCTGTCACATAAAGTTCCGGGAAACCAATGCTAATCAAGGTGTGTGATAGTCAAGACTGGGGTGGGCAAAGTGGTTTGCAGAACTGCAAGTCCCATCAAGCTTGCCCAGTACAACCGATAGGAAAGACTAGTGAGAACTGCAATCCTACACTATCCAAAGGCTGCACTTTGGTTATCTGATTCACAGGGCCAAATAATCTTACTAGGTCCGTGATGGTGAACCTTGGCACTCCAGACGTTCTTGGACTTCAATTCACAGAAGCCCAAGCCCCCGTGAATCCACACAAAGGGGTTTACTGCAATTCATCTGGCCCACCCTGCCCTAGACACTCCCGGAAGGGGAAGTAAACCACGCCTGTACAGAGGAAGGGTTAACCTGGAAGAGCCTTAACCATACGGGCGCGTTTTACTTCCGCTTTCGGGAGCAACGCGGGCCGGATGAATCGCAGTAAACCCCTTTGTTTGGATTCACGGGGGCTTGTCCTTCTGGGAATCGAAGTCCAAGGACATCTGGAATGCCAAGGTTCGCCATCACGGACCTAGGTAATCTCATACAATTCACTTTATGTCCATATAAAGAGAAGATTGTGTTTTTGTTAACATCAGTCCTCATTCCCATGTGAGCTTTAGGGTGAAATTGCTAAGAATATTCTTCGAAAGCAAGAAATTGCAAGTAGATGAATAGGAAACGTCTGCAGAAGCAGACAGCGCTGGCTCTTCGGCTTAGAAACAGAGATGAGCACTGCACCCTAGAGTCGGATACGACTGGCTTTCGAGCAAGGGAAACCTTTACCTTTTACCTAGGCAGAGAAAGGTAATTTCACCAAACACGTCATATCTTCTGCTGTCATCCCTATAATGTCCCTTTTTGTACTATCTCTGATTACTTTTACACACACACGTATCACCCAGAAACAACTAACCCATGTCTGTTATACTGCTTCAAAAAGGGAGAGAGGGCTTCAAACAAGGAGGGAGGAGATCTTGCTCTACAAAACTAATCTGATTTCCAATCTTCTTCCTTCATGACCAGATCAAACCCTGGACTGCCAAAATGAAGCCACTTTCTTGGCTTTGTCATTGGCCAAACCTAAGTCCCCATCAGCGCATGTTTCTGGCAGTCATCAGACCAGTGAATGAGCTGGATTCTGTATCTCTCCACATTCACACAGTGTGTTGTTGTCTGCCAGCAGCTCCCACTCAAGTGTGTTGGTCTTGCTTTCTAATTGGAAAACCTCTGGTCTAGACTTCTCCATTACTCCCTACCTTTCTATGTGCAAGGAATGTGGATGCCATGCACTCTTGCTTCTAAAATCTTCAACTTTTACGCAAAAAGCACTATCGTTCACTTATCACTGAAGAACTCTTATCAACCTTAGACACTATAACCAACATACGTACGTGACAAGATGCTCTTTTAAGCAGCACTGCCTGAAAACCAAAGCTCAAGTTAGCACGAGGTAGCAGTGGATGCCGCGAGAAGCAAGCGAGAGAAGGACCCCTTGACACCCCCCAAATGGTTATGAGTCTCAAGTCCGCCAACGAAGATTGAGGAAGAGCTTTATGGCAAGAACAAACATTCTTGAGGGAACGCAAGAGGAAAACCAAATTAGGAGATGGAGGAAGGAGCTCACTGGACAAGGAAGAACATTAAAGGAGGATATGGCTGAGGAACTCAACCTCAATAGCATGAGTTTGATGAGTGTGGATGATGGGTTTAATAGTCTGGATGTCACTGGACAAGGAACAACGTTAAAGGAGAATATAGCTGAGGATCTCAACCTCCCTTGTCACTTGGGAGAACCCTGAGTAGGCTGAGGGGTCAGAGTCCCTAAATGCAAGACCAACATGCTCAAGTGGGGGCTGATGGTGGACAACAACATGCTGTGTGAACCTGGCAAGACAAACAATTGGGCTCATTTACTGGTCTGCCAATTGCGGCCGGAAACACACACCGATGAGGATTTAAGTTTGGCCAATGGCCAAGCCGAGAAAGGGGATTCATTTTGGCAGATCCAAGTTTGATCTGGACACGAAGGAACAGCACCATATGGACAAGCATCGGTGGCCCCACCTCGGTTTAAGGAAGGGGTGCCCAAACTACAACCCAGGGGCCAGATCTGGCCCCCGATGCCAATTCATCTGGACCGCGAAGCCCTCGTCACTCCTGGAAGTGGAAGCAAAAGGCACCCATACGGGCAGTTTACTTTCGCTTCCAAGAGCGGCGAGGGCTTCGCAGGCCAGATGAATTGGTGCCGGGGCCCAGATCCGGCCCCCGGGCCATACGCCTGGCTCCCTGAACCACGTGACCGCCCCCGCAGCCTGAAGTTTGGCCACCCCTGGTTTAAGGGATTGGAGGGGCAAGAAGAATGGAAAGCCAAAGTAAAGTATATTTTAGGTAAAAAGCCAAACCAGCAACCAAAAAGAGAAGGGAAAAGGACCATAGTGGGGGGTGGGTGGGAGGGAATTGAATTCCTACCTAGGCCAGTGATGGCGAACCTTGGCGCTCCAGCTGTTCTTGAACTTCAATTCCCAGAAGGCCTGATCAGCAGGAGTGCTGAGTTGGGCTTCTGGGAATTGGAGTCCAAGAGCAAGGTTCGTCATCACAGTCCCAGGCGAGCAAACAGTAACACACAGGCACCTTTTTAAAAAGCCCAGAGATAGGCTCTGCGGCCTACTGGCAGGCCTGAATTAAGCCGTGGGGCCAGACCCTCTTTTAACGCGCCCTCCCAGCCTCACCCACCCCCAGGACCGCCCCACAAGAAACTGCCCGGGCCTTCGCCACACGCCCCGGCCGCTTCTCGGCCCAACGGAGGCGTCGCCGAGCCGATGGCGGCGGATTCAAGCCCCTTGCCCGGCGCGGCTCGAACTCCCCGACGTACTCACCGCCATCCTGGAGGCGTGGAAGAGAGAGTTCGGGCGCCGGAAGCGGAACCTGTGCGCACGGTGGCGCTCTGAGGGGGTCATAGAGATTAGCCGCCGAGGATGAGCCAGAAGGGTTGATTGATTGGCTTGCGTTGCAGAAGGCGCCTGTGCTGGCACCTGCTGGCGGGAGGGCAGAGCAGCTGCATGTCCATTATGGACGTTAAAGTCGGGCAGAGATGCGATTGCAAACCTGCCCCCAGGCCAGCAGGGCCCAGCTTCCTGTGGGGCCGGGCGGGGGCAGGTTTGAAATCGCCATTAAATCTTCAGCTGCTTGTCCAACATGCTTCTCTTGTTGTTGTTGTTGTTCAGTCGCACAGTCGATTCCGACCCTTTGCGACCCCATGGACCATTTTCCTCCAGGCACCTCTGTCCTCCACCATTCTCCTCAGCCCACCAAGCTCTGTGCCCATTGTGTCCACAATACCATCTATCCATCTCATCTTTGGACGCCCCCTTCTTCTCTTGCCCTCCACCTTTCCCAGCATCAAGGCCTTCTCAAGTGAGTCCTCCCTTCTCATTTGATGTCCAAAGTACTTTAGCTTCATCTTCACTATTTGTCCCTCCAATGAACAGTCAGGATTGATTTCTTCCAGTATTGACCTATTTGTTCTCTTTGCCGTCCAAGGGACTCTCAGGACTCTCCTCCAACACCACATCTCAAAGGCATCTATTGTTCTGCGCTCAGCCTTCCTAATGGTCCAGCTCTCACACCCATACATTACCACTGGGAATACCATTGCTTTGACTATGCGAATTTTTGTTTTCAGTGTGATGTCTCTGCTTTTCACTATATTCCCCAGGTTTCTCATCGCTTGTCTCCCCATAATCAGTCGTCTTTTTATTTCATGGCTACAGTCGCTATCTGCAGTGATCTTAGATCCCAGGAAAGTAGGAATAGGAAAAGGAATAAGACAAGGCTGCATTTTATCACCCTGCTTATTCAATCTATACACAGAGCACATAATGCGCAATGCAGGGAAGGAGGAATCACAATATGGGATCAAAATTGCTGGGAGAAACATCAACAATTTGAGATATGCAGACGATACCACCCTAATGGCAGAAAGTGAGGAAGACCTAAAGAACCTCTTGATTGGATTGAAGGAGGAGAGTGCAAAAGCTGGCTTGAGACTTAATATCAAGAAAACCAAGATAATGGCAACAGGTAACCAAAACAATGTGCTATGAACTTTCATTAATCATTTTATGCCTGCCTGAAGAAGAGACCTGTTCTCAAAAGCTTGCAACATTTGTTTTGGGTTTTTTAAGTGATCCAATAAAGGTATCACCTTCCTCGTGCATTCTTTGCATTGCTTATGGTTTAAAAATGGATCACACAGCCAATCTACTTTGTTTGGCCTAAAGCCGGGTAGTTCTTCTGTAGTTATGACTTTGGTTTTTATAATGTTCTGCTGCAGCTCTGCTTTGGCCACTTTCTTCTTTGATGGGGCAGGTGTCAAGATTAGACTTAGTGATTCAAGGAGTCCCTTCTAGACCTACAATTCCATGATGCTATAACAGCTCTATCAATGAATGGTTAATTGCTGCAACAGCCAAAGAAACACTCCATGGGTAAAAAATACTTCTGAATTAAAGTCGTGTTCATGCCTTAGTACAGGGGTGCCCAAGCTATGGCCCATGGGCCAGCTCCAGCTCCCAATGGCAATTCATCCGGCCTATGCCTCCGTCGTCGCTCCTGGAAGCAGAAGTAAAACATGCCCATATGAGGGAGGTGTGGGCTGGATGCAGTGGTGGGCATCAGCAGGTTTGCACCAGTTCACCGAACCGGTAGCAGAAATGCTGGCTGCCCCTGCCCATCCAAGTTTTGAAATAAAGTACAGTAGTAGTCCTAATTTGGGTGCAATGCAGGGCTTTCCTCCTTACCACACCCACCATACCACACTCACAGTGTGGCAGTAATTTTTTTTGAGCCCACCACTGGCTGGATGACTTGGTATCAGGGGCCAGATCTGGCCCACGGGCCGTAGTTTGGGCACCCCTGGTTTAAGAAGAGAAAATGGCAGCTTAAAAATCTATCTCATCTTGTTGCAAAACAGATTGCAAGGCATGTTTTACTTCTGCTTCCGGTGGAACTACATGACCGCCTGCTGAACCACGTAATCGGCCCGCAGCCCGAAAAGTTTGGGCACTCCGCCTTAGTACTTTACTATTAGGTAAAAGAAAGGTAAAAGTTGCCCTTGCTTGAAAGCCAGTTGTATCCAACTGTAGGATACGGTGCTCATCTCTGTTTATAGCCAGAGTCAGCACTGTCTGCATCTGCAGACATTTCTGTGGCAGGTATGACTAGATGTCTTAGTGCACGGAGCGCTGTTATATTTCTTGCTGAAACCATACCTATTTACCTACTTGTAATTTCTTACTTTTAAACTGCTAGTTGGCAGGAGCTGGGACAGGTAATGGGAGCTCACTCTATTGCACGGCACTCAGGCCTTGAACTGCTGACTTGCAGACCTTCCAGTTGGCAAATTCAGTATCTTAACCATTAAGCCAGTACAGTCTTTATGCCTCATCCTTCCTAATTAAGAGCTTAGGGACAATTCATGTCAGAATAAATGGTTTGATCTTAAAAGTGTTGCACAACTCCTTGTTATATAGAGGTCAATAAATAATCAATGCCTGGATTAGTACTACCAAAGAGATTGGTGGTATTGTGGGCAATGTGTCAGATGGTGGATTGGGGGAGGTTCTAATTCAAATCCCACCTCCCTTTCTTAAAGATCACTAACAGGGTTGGGGGCTGGTCATTTTCTTTTAGCCTACCTTACCTTGCTGAACATGGGACATAAAATAAGATTGGATAAACCATATACACCTTCCATGCCGCATAGACAAAAGCTCATAATTGAAATGTAAGAAATAAATAAGCCGCCAGATTGGAGATCTGAATATCTATTTATTTTCTTTCTACTTCTGTACAACAAATTCTTTGGAACACAGTTAATTACCAAACACAACAACAAGAAATTAAATACAAAATGTATTGATGTTTCCCACCCTTTTGAGAATATCTCAAACACGTAGTGGCAAAGAAGCATTCAAAATTATTTGTAGCCTAGCTAACACTCAAACAAGTGGAAGGTGATAATTCCTGTTAATTATACTCTTGCAGATAAACATCAGGTTGACCCATGCACAAATCCTGTATTATGAGCCAAGGGAAATTAAGGAGGTTGCATTATTAGACACAGATTTTGCTGGTGAAAATTGTGTCAGTAGCTAGCTCAGATATATTCACTTCTCCACCATAGCTTCAGAGAGGCTATGGTGGATATTATGGGCAGAAATGCTAAGAAACTACATGTTGTAAATGGCTGCAAAAAGACAGGAAGTTGATTCACAAGGGAAGATTTGGAGTGGGAGAATGATTTCTAACTCAAGAGAGCTCAAAACATATGGCCTACATTGGTAGAGAGTACTGTGAAAAGCTCATATGAATGCATATATTTGCCATATGATTTCATTGTACACTGACAGCCTGTTTCACTCATAGTCTTCCTCTCATGTAAAACAGGAAGGGAAAAATGTGTAACAGGAAAGCTTGTTTCAGACCACAACTCCCACATAAGTAAATAAAGGTCTTTACCCAAAACATCTGAAAATATTTGAGAAGGCTGGCCAGCAACATTTTGAAAAGGCATGACTTTCAAGAAAGCTCTGTAGACGTTATCTGTTGTGCACGGAGCCATACAGCCTTTTGTGTAATTGAACAACAGGATTTTAGCTGTAAAATACTAGTGGCTATCATAAACATCACTGGGAAGTAACACTGGAAGAACTGGGAAAGATGCTCACTAATACTAGTGGAGAATGAATGCATAGGTCCCCATAAAATTTGCAGGAAGGATCAGGAGCAAAAATCAGCATGAATGGACCAGGCACCTTTCAGATGTCTTGGGTGATTCTACATGGATTTTCCTAATCTTAAAAGCCTTTCTTGAAGATGCAAGAAGGTACATCTGAAGTTGCCCAAGTCAGTTACAGGTCAGGACTGAACTTCTTTGCTTGGACATTAACAACATTTCTAAAAATTGGCTTTCCTCTCAACATAAACACAGTGGAGGGACGTCGTTTGGCATCTTTACATCACCATGTGAGGGAGAAAAACTGAGATGAGGCCAATGAAGCCAAGAGTAATCATGAGTGGCCACGTTAGGTCAGGATTAACAATGAGGGAACAACAACCCCTCTTCTGAGGGACACTGGAAGTCTTCTCAGTGCCTTCCTTCTCTTTCAGGTGGGACCACAGGAACTTCAGTTTCGTTGGAGGGAAGAACTTTGCTCCAAACAGGTTGCATTTGGGGAGAAAGAAATGGGTCAGATTGGCAGTGGCAACCTCATGGATGAAGTTGGACAAGACCCTCTCAAAGCAGGGAGCGGCATCCGAAGGCTTCCACTCCACATCGGTCTTCCACTCCCAGAGGGTATGCAAGAATGACGTCCGAGTGTGATAGGAACTCAAGTAAGCCAACATCTGGGGGTACTCCGTCTTGAGTGCATCCACAACTTCTTCCAGCATCTGCAGGCAGACTTTCCTGGAAGAGGACAAAGCAAAGAGCTCTTTGGTCTTTCAGCTCCTTCAGAAATGGTGTAAAAGCTGTAGCCGAATAAAAGTTTGGTTGAACTTTAATCTTGTTCTTCTTGTTCTGCCATATCTGAATCCGAATATAGGTGATCATCATGGTGATCAACCATGAAGACTGTCCTGAGAATATAATGCAGTGGCCTTTATTCTGCCATCCGTATTGCAGTGTGACCCCCATACAACTGATACAGTTCCACGAGTCACTTTTTGGTCCTGAGTCCTTTTGGTACACAAAGTCCTCATTGACCCCAGGCCAGTATTGATGAAGCTGCTGCCCTCCATCAAGATGGATTCAAGTGGGATTTAACCCACTTGGGGACCATCAGCCTTCCCTGTGAACTTCGCCAAGGCCACTAGTCCTTAAGGTGGTGAGGTTAGTTAACCACTGCCTGACATTCAGCGTTGAGTTGCTGGCAGTATGGTCTACACCCGTGATGGCGAACCTTGGCACTCCAGATGTTTTTTGACTTTAATTCTCAGAAGCCCAAGCACCCTGTGAATCCACACGAATGGGTTTACTGCGATTCATCCAGCCTGTGCTGCCCTCATTGCTCCTGGAAGCGGAAGTAAAACATGCCCGTATGGAGGAAGGGTTAACCCGGAAGAGCCTTAACCGTACGGGTGCATTTTCCTTCTGCTTCTGGGAGCGATGAGGGCAGCGTGGGCCGGATTAATCGCAGCACACACATTTGTGTGGATTCACAGGGTGCTTGGGCCTCTGTCAATTAAAGTCAAACAACATCTGGAGTGTCAAGGTTCGCCATCACGGGTCTACTCTATTACCATAGCAGGATAACCTGGCCAGACAACCAACTTTAACAGCAATAGCAATTACACTTATATACCACCCCATACTGTTTAGTGCACTCTCTGGGTGGTTCACAAGGTAATTAGCATCCCCCCTCCCCAACAATCTGAGTACTCATTTTACTGACCTCAGAAGGATAAGCCAACCTTGATCCCCATCAGGATCGAACTTTAAGTGAACTAAAGAGTAGATACTGTACAGTACTACACTTGATCTTAGCCAAAAGGCCGAGAAGCGATACTAAAGAGCAGAAAGTACCACCCACCCCATGCATCTGTGTACCTGTTAAGAGTCACTCTCGCCCCCTCCTACCTCCGCCTTGCCTCTGTCTAGGTATCTGCATATGTTAATTCCCATTGATACCTGTTCCTAGACGTCAGGAGATGGTCCTACTAAATGCACTTACCACCAGCGGGACATTATAAACCAGTGATGGCTAACCTTGGCACTCCAGGCATTCTTGGCCTACAATTCCCAGAAGCCTAAATCAGCACTCCTGCTGATCAGGGCTTTTGGGAATTGAAGTTCAAGAACATCTAGAGAGCCAAGATTGGGCAACACTGTTATAAACCTTTGTGATTAACTGATTTCAATATCATTATATTTTTATATACACATTTATATACACGTTTATATACATTTTATATATACATCCCCTCCTTCTAATAAGATAATACATTTTGCTCTGGCTTTACTTCTTCCCCATTCATTAATACACAATCTAAAAATATTATCCCTATATTTTTCTAAAATCAACTTTTTAAATTAATCTCCTAATTATCTTTATTTCACATGTTAATTTATCATTTATAGCTATAGTTCATATCTCTTTATACCAATCATCCAGGTCAAATGTACATTGACGTCTCCCTTTTAAAATAATCTTGCCAGACAGATATATACCTGCAGCACTCCATCTTGTGGTACCTGAAGCACACCTGAGAATTGCTATGCCGATTGAGAATCTCTTTTTCCACATGAAAGAAAGAAATTCTCCAGGTCTCTGAAAGATAAAAAAAATCACAGCTCACCTCAGCCTCAGGTCATTGTCAGATTAAAACCAGAAACAACATCTTACAGAAGCTAGCAGGTATTTCTTGGAGTTCCAGCGCACAAGTTCTAAGATCCACCGCCCTAGCATTATCATATTCTGCTGCTGAATATTGGCTTTGATTTTGATTCTTGCATTGAGCAGGTGGTTGGATCCGATGGCCTAAAAGGCCCCTTCCAACTCAGTTATTCTATGAAATTCTTATATTGAATGTATATAGCAGTGGTGGCAAACCTATGGCATGCGTGCCAGAAGGGAGCACTCACAGCCCTCTCTGTGGGCACGCACGCTGTCGCCTGAGCACAGAGTTTGCCCCTCTCCACCCTGCAGCCAAATGGGAGCACTTCTTCCCTCTCCCCAGCACAGAGTTTGTCCCGCCCCTCTGCCCAGCAGCCCAATGGGCGCACTTCCTTCCTCCCCCAGCACAGAGTTCGACTTGCTCCTCTGTTTGGGCACTCACAGTCTCTAAAATGTTCCCTCTCACTGGCCTAGCTCCATGTCAGTTAAGAACAGGGTTATTCTTAACCTGTACAGAGAGCTGCATCATTCATAGGGGTGGGGTTAACTCTGTGCTGGGGGGGAGGAGGAAGTGCTCCCATTGGGCTGCTGGGCAGGGAGGCGGCACAAATTCTGTGCTGGAGTGACTGCACGGGTGCCCACAGAGAGGGCTCTGAGTGCCACTTCTGGCACACGTGCCATAGGTTCGCCACCATTGCACTAGTCAATCGAGGAGTTTATTTATTTATTTGGTTTATTTATATCCCACCCTTCTGGGCGAACGCCACCCAGAGAGGCTAACAACAAAAGAAGAGAAAGCTCTTTTACAAAAGAGTTGGGTTACTGTGGTTTGCCCTTCATGAATTAGCCAAAACCTTTCCCGATGGGCTCGCTCGCTTACGCACACGGCTTGAGGACCAACACGGGCTTTGATGGAAAGGAAATTGGGTGCGGGCTAGATTAATTAGAATAAATCATATTGTCTTGGCTGGAGGCTCTGAGAAAAGTAGGGCAAAAGTCATAAGGTGACCTAACCAGGGTAAAACTCATTCTTCCTCTTCTGGCCAAAGATAAGGCTGGGTTGGGCAAACTCACTGATTCAACAGCTAAGGAAGTCAGTTTCCCGAGACCATATGGGCTCCAAGATAAGGCAAAGAACAATGGGTTTCGCCCATCCTGTTGATTAGTTCCTCAGCAGAGGTCCAGGATACTCAGTAACTCCCAAGAGCTGACGAATGTAGCTTGGTCAGCAAAGTGCCACGTATGCATTAGCCTTCTGTGACAGAGTCACGTGTTCCTTTAGGCACGGAGACCTCGAGGTAGGGCAATAAATATGCCACCCAACTTAGATCGGGACTGGACTTTCACCGCACATTCGTCTCACGTGCCTTCCCTTGCGGCCAGCCATTCCGGCCTCCATGGGCCATTGCAACAGGTTACCTTTGTTGTGTCTCCCCGGAGACTGCTGGGCTATGAAATAAAACACCTTCATTAGATGCTGCACCTCCTTCTCCACCAGAAGCTCCTTGGCTTTCTTCATGCAGGGACATTGGCCGGCCATCTCCAGTGCAGGGATGAGGTTGATGGACATGACCTTTGTGCTGTTATTATCCAGGATCACCAAGTTCACGGAAGGACAGTTGGGTTTCTTCTTTTCCAGTTTTACTTGCCAACCTGGAAAAGGCACTGAGAGACCAGATGGACCATTGGACTGAGGAAACAAGATACCTTCTTTGGCTTACATTGCAGTCAGGGGCTGGCAGAAAGAGGCAAGGAGTCTGCCCACATTTAGCAATGGATGAGAAAATTGTTGGTTCATTTTTAAAAATATCAACATCTCAAACTTTGCAAAGTTCTACACAAATTTAACAGAAGGAGCTTCACAAAGTTCAGAAGTAAATTGTTCCATGATAAATGGTTATGTCTAACCAGTAATTTTGGGGCAAGATGTCATGTAACTACTAGATTAAGGATTCTCAACCTATGGCCCGTGGGCCAAATCTGGCCCTTGGCACCAAATAACCCAGCCCCCACCCTCGCTCCAGTCCCTGCCACCACCACCGCTGGCGGAATTGGCCATGGACTCATTTACGACCTTTGGAAATGTGTTTACAACAGCCATAAATGGGAGTGGGGTGGGGGGAGGACCAGTCTGGCCCCTCAACTGTTTGAGTGAGTGTGACCTGGTCCCTGACTTGAAAAGGTTGAGAGCCCCTGTACTAGATAGAGGATTACTTGTTAGGTGGAACAAGCAATTGTCCCTTTCATACCACTGATGTCTACCCGGCATAGGTGCTGATAGGTGTCACCATGCCAGCTGAGAAATGCTGGGAATTGGAGTCCAAAAGATAGCATTTCCCAGCTGTGGACAGAACTCTGATCTTCTGAAATCAAGGTCACCTAATGTATTTTTATAGAAAGGATACATTGAGAGAAACTGAACATTTCAACCTCTGTTGATTCTAAAGATGATCAACCTGCTCTGATGTTGTGACTGTCCATTTTATAATTTCTGATGACCCCCACAAACGTTGGAGGAGTGTAGCTTGAGGAAATCCAGTCCTTTTGTGCTTGAAGCTAAAATACTAGTGTAGATGCAACATCAACACGGCTTCACCATCTCAGCTACACACAAATCCATTTAGGATTGCAGAGACATGAGAAAGCAGATCATGGCTTCCCATATCCTCACCTATCCCTCCTCACCTGAATAGTAACCTTTGGCGAACTGGTCCACATGCTGCCAGAACTCTTCCATGACGTTTCGTGGGGAGATGGTCTTCCCATCTTCTAGGAGAAGGGCTGCCGGGAAGTTGCGAGATTTCCGTGGGAGAGTCAGGGTGTAAAAGAGGCCCCCGTAGCCCTCCACCTCTTTGTACTGGATGGGCTCTGTAACGGAGATGCTCAGCAAAACCTCAAACTCATTTGGATGCAGGAACTGGAGGCAAACCAACAACACAGTTGATGAAATTCTTACCTACCTGAGCTTGTCTGCAGTTCTCATAGTTCCCCAGTGGCCATGCAATTTCTAATTATAGCTTTGATGTTGCATCTAGGGCAGGAGTTCTCAATCTTTTAAAGCCAGGTCATGCTCCCTCAGACAGCTTCGGGGGGCAGACAGCCATTTTGCCCTTCCTCCACCACATGGCTCTTCCTGGTGTAGTGGATGGAGGTGGTGGTGGGCCACATGAAATGGTGCCATGGGCAACATCCGGCCCAAGGGCCGCAGGTTGCAAATCCCTGATCTATAGCTCCTGTCTCCCATGGGGGCTTCCCCTCCTTGATATTGCTATGCTGACCGGCTTGCTCTTTGAGAACCAAACTACACGAGCCTCAGGAGACAGAGGGCTGAAACTTTTGCCACTCATGAAAGCCATTTTGAACATCAAGTGAACTACCCCCTCCCAATGTCTCTGTCTAACTGCCAGGAAGTAGTTAAAAGAATTCAGTTGTTATGCCATAGAACTTGGTACAAGATAAGGGAGCCTGGTCAGACTAGTTCTGGCCTATTGTGAATGTTGTGTATTGGGATGTCTGATGTCCATCTCAGCCTTCTTTATAAAAAGACTTTTGTCTCTTCACTCCTTGCTCTTTGCTGTAAAGTGGAGAGCCCGTATGCATAGATAAGAATAAAGCCTTTCTCTCTCTCATACTTTTGGTGCATGTATTCCTTTTGGGCACCACAGTCACACAAGCTGCAATTTCCCCATTTTTGGCAACACAGTTTATTAAAGCTGTTGAGAAAGATAGAGACAACCACACAGCCTGAGGAAAAATAATAAAATATCACACCCTCTGCATCCTTCCTACATAATGGCAGTTGAATGGTACGTCAATGTGGGTAGTGATGAGTTATCATTAGGTGTCACCACATTGGAAATGACTCACAGTGAACCTGAAATGGCTTTCAAGGTAGGTGAGATGTTTAAGGAGTGGTTTTACCAGTCCTACACTCCATGTAGGAATGAGTTTCCATGTCCAAGTGGGGACTTGAACCTGGGCTTCCTAGATCGTCTCCCTATCCACTACACCACACTGAGTTTCTCGTGATGAGATGGCCCTCTAAAATAGCTTGCTACCTCAGAGGCATTGTTTACAACAGCACTTCCCAAACTTTGGTTTCTGGACTTCAATTCTCAGAAGCCTGAGTCAATTCCCCAAAGCACTGATCAGCCAATGTACTGATTGAGACTTCTGAGAATTGAAGTCCACTGGTGTTCTGTGGAACATAGTTTGGGAAATGCTGGTTTACAACATCAATCTTTCCTTATGTCCTCATCAACTAGCCTGCTACCTTTTCATAGTCATAGCTACTTCCCAGGGCGGGTTCTTTGATGTCACTGAAGTAAGGTCTGTCCGGGCACTCTTGCAAATAAGTTAGAAACTGACTGAGGACGTTCTCAAGAAGATCTGCTGGATAAGTTTGGTCTGGCTGATTGTTTAGGGTCAGAGTCTTTGCCTTCTTCTTAACTGGTGGGATGCCCTCCGTCTGCCAGCTTTGGTTGTCTCCTCCACCACCTGCAGCAGCTGCTGAACTCTGTGTTTCTTTGCAAACTTTAATGGCGGTCAAGAGGGAAGATTCTCTCCCCTCACCTGCTAGGAGAAAATCATTTAGGATCAAGGTAGGAGTTAGTTCACATTGAATTGATTTCATATTCTGCCCTGCCCAAATGGTCAGAAATTTACAGAACTGATAATCCATGTATTCTATAATAAATCTGATTCTGCCTAGGATGTCAGGATTTTAAGTAAGCAACTCTCACCCTCTTGGTTAGGTTCTTGCATTGATCACGCCAGATATATTTGCTACAAATGTAGAAAAAATTGTCCGGTTTATTAACACTCATCTTTAGCTCAAAACAGACTCACTATGGCCTAGCTGTACTATCCAATAAGATGGTTTCACACTAGAGACAAGCCCTTGGCCCATCTCATTTTATATACCTATTTCTGACGTCAGCTCACTGACTTGTTCAGACATGCCCAGCCGCTGCTGGAACATGCATGCCACCAGGGGATGTGATTCAGCAGGCATAGTGGTAGTGGCAGCAAGCATAGTGGTAGCTTCAACTTTTATAATGTTCCCATGTAAAAATACATTACCCAATTGCCACCCATTTGAACAGCTATAGCACACCTTATAATCTGTATGCGATAGGCAAATTCTGAGTTCAGATTTGGAATCAGCACACTCGATATCAGGTAAATCACATGTGTTAGTCCCAGGAGGAAAATTGCTGTTGCGCTGTGTAATTGGAGATACCCCTGCATGCCTCTCGTCTTTCCACTTGGAAACTCCAGTGGTGTGTGAAGGCTAACCACCTGCACCAAGGGACTGAGTGCCACTCTTTGGACCATAAGGTCTGGAATCTTTAGGTCGGATATGGCCCAAAGGCTTTTCATTTTGGGCTCTCCAAGATCACCTTTCTTGCCAATGGGTGACTTTGAAAACTAATGGCATTTTTGCAGCATCCATGTTATTCACAGGGGCTGCAGGGGTTTAGTGGTTAAGACGCTGAACTTGACTACTGAAAGGTCGGCAGGTCAGCAGTTTGAGACCCAAGTGCTGCATGACGGAGTGAGCCCCCATTGTCTGTCCCAACTCCTGTCAAAAAAGCAAGAAACTGCAAGTAGATAAATAGGCACTACTTCGGTGGGAAGGTAAACAGTGTTCCATGCACATGCCTGCCACATGACCATAGACAGCGCTGGCACTTTGGCTATAAACTGAGATGAGCATTGAAGCCTAGAGTTAGATACGACTGGCTTTCGAGCAAGGGCGAACTTTACCTTTACCTATGTTATTCACTGCTGCTAGGTTGGCAAGAGCTGGAACAGAGACACTCCGTCATGCATCGAAGGCAAGAAATTGCAAGTAGATAAATAGGTACCACTTTGGTGGGAAGGTAACAGTGTTCTGTGACTGAAACAAGCTTAAATCTACAGTGAGAAAAGCATCCTCTGATTTGACACCACTTCCATGGTCATGTGGCAGGCAGAGGTAATACTCAGAGGTAATAGGCTAGTTACTCTTTCGGGAGGCAAGATACTGAGTAATGACTTTATTAAAAATGACCCAACTTAACACATACAGTACTGAGAGTTGGGTAGATTGCCTCACCTCAGAAATCATTCTTGCTGCCTGGCTAGACATGTTGCTTTTTGTTTACATTAAAATTAATAAGCATATTTACAATTCAAGGGGGGGGGGCATTGAGTAAACCTGGTACATTTTTGAGTGGACAGTTTTCAAAGAGAACAGGAAGAAATGCAGAAAGAAATCACTACCTGCCGGGTCTTGTCTGAGCCTTTTTGTCTTCCTTCTGGCCCATGGGGCAGGTGTCCGAGGATGTTCCATGGCTTCTGGGACCTGTGATCCAGGCACCTCAGGGCTTTCTGGCTTGGCGTTTATGACCTCTGCTGCTGCTGTTAACAGTGGATCGCAGTCATGCACTATATTGGTGCTGGTCTTTCTGCATGCCCTTCCTCTAGACTTCATTTGAGACATCTTCTCTATCTCTTTGACTTTCCTGACAGACATGGTGCTAAAAGAACGGAAATGCAAAGCTGTTTCTCCTTTTGAACCTGCGAGGTCTGGGAAAGAACACAGTTGACAGTTCTGGGGTCAGTGCTTGAGCAGCTGGGATCGAAAGATCCAAAAAGGAACCATGTTTTATCAAACTAGCATCCTCTAGACCAGTGATGGTGAACCTTGGCACTCCAGGTGTTCTTAGACTTCAATTCCCAGAAGCCTTGATCAGCAGGAGTGTTGACTTGGGCTTCTGGGAATTGCAGTCCAAGAACACCTGGAGTGCCAAGGTTCACCATCACGTGCCTAGAGGACCACTCGCCCGTCAGTATTTACCATTAGCTTACCCTTATATTTCTAGGAAATTGGGACCAGGCTTTGTGATACTGTAGTTTGAAATCACTCTAGACTAGGCTCAGCACTGGAGAAATGCTGTCGCCAATGCTCAGCTCTGGAGCGGTCTTTCTCCCTTAAGGAGCCCTATAAATGCACAAGGGTTTCCCCCTCAAGTCCACCAACTGCCTCCTTCCAACCGCCACAACCCATCTCCTCAGAATGTTAGGGAGGGAATGTTCTGGATCACACACCACCCAAGCAAAAGTGTACTGCAAGTTGTGCGCCATAGGTCGCTTGCATCAGAGGCTGAAAAAAGGTGCATTTTGGACTGTCAGTTCTACAACCCTCAAGATTTCCCTCAGGGGATTTTGGGTTCTATAGTCCAAACAGTTCCATCTTTTCTCATACAGTACATCCACTTCTGATCCTACAGGAGAAAGGGCCAACTCCACGTTGTTATTAGCAGCAGTGAATGTTTGCCTTTATTCTCAATTTCCTAACTCTAGGTAAAGGTCACCCTTGCTCGAAAGCCAGTCGTATCCGACTCTAGGGTTCAGTGCTCATCTCTGTTTACAGCCAAAGAGCCAGCACTGTCTGCGTCTGCAGACGTTTCTGTGGATATGTGGCAGGCATGCCTAGACACCAGAGTATATGGAATGTTGCTTACCTTCCCACCGAACTGGTACCTATTGATCTACTTGCAATTTATTGCTTTCAAACTACTATATTGGCAGGATCTGGGACAGAGACGGGAGCTCACTCAGACATGCAGTATTTGGGTACCGAACTCTGACTTTCCAGTCTTCAAGTTCAGCATCTTAACCACTTGAGCCATCGCAGTCCCAACTCTAGAGGAACTGAATTAGTTTGTAATAACTCAAGGATCTGTTATTCAGAAGAGCCTTCTATTTTAAGCTCCTCTGGTTTAAACAAGACTACTCGCAAACAGGAAGCAGAAAGAGAAGAAAAATCCCAGACAACAGGCTATTCCAGAAAATAAACAGATGTGGCCCACATGTATATAAAATTAAATCTAGAATAGATCTGTACCTCCCCTGCCATATCTATGAATCATAAACCACAGCCTTGCTTTATTTCTTCTTCTCAATTTGTTTCTTTTCCTAAGCTTATGAGCGGAGATGTGGTGAACTATGGAATAGTGCCAAAATTTGTTATCTGCTGCTGCGCGTGTCCAAGTATAGAAAATCATTTTCACAGTTGATGAAAGAAGAATGACAAACAGGAAAAATGCAATTGGCATGAAATTGTTGAAGGTGGATCTCAGCTTGTCATGAAGTGACCCACACACTGTGATTAAGGAGCCATCTCCTGTGGCACATATGGAATGAGACATGCAGGATTTAACACCAGGACTGCAATGGACTGCCACAGCCTTGAAGATACTGACCAGGTGTGCCTTCACAGCCAGTCCATCTGGAACGACCTCTTCTGCCACCATGACTTTTGGGAAGCCCCCCCCCCCTGGTGGCATAGTAGTTAAGGCACTAGGTTTGGAGACTGGAAAGATGGGTTCAATTCCTGAGAGCTGCATGATGGGGAACATGAAAGGAGCCTCATTTGGGCGTCCCCTGCAAAAATCCTTTCAACCCAGAGTAATCTCTGACAGGTAAATGAATGAATTGTTGGGAATCAGAATAGTAAAGTGGTACCTCCTCCGCTCATTTTGCCGTTGGGTTTCCATAGTCTTTGGCCCCTTTAGCATACCCATCAAGCGCGGCTCTGAAAAATACGGGAAATTACTGTGCATGCACGTATGCAATGCTCAGTAACCCATTTGCGCATGCACAGAAGCCGTTTGTGCATGCGCAGAGCCCCTTTGTGCATGCACAGAGCCCCTTTGTGCATGTGCAGAGCCCCTTTGTGCATGCGCAGAGGCTTTGCGCATGCGCAGAGCCGCTTTGCGATGGACGCACATGCACAGTAACCCCTTTCCCCGCCGTTCAAAATACAGGACGGTGGTGGGAATGGAGAGGAACGAGCGCTAAAATATGGGAAATCCTGGCCAATACAGCGTACTTGACAGGTATGCCCTTTAGGGAGTCCGGTTATTTACTGCCACCCAATACTCGACGTTGAGTTACTGGCTGTATGGTCTACTCTATTACCGTAACGGGATGTCTGGCCAGACATGTGAGAATTTGTAACGCATCACTAAGGACAGTATACCGTGTCTCATAAACACTGAAGGCTGCTATTGCTTGCTGAAAAGAGCCTTTTCTATTTCAGATAAGCAGAACAAAGACGATTCAGCATTGCTGTGCTCTCTAAGATCATGCTAGAACATTCATGTGAAAAATAATTACCTTTATGTATTGTATTGTATTGTTCTGTGTTATCTGATAAGGCAGGGGTTCGCAACCTATGACCTGTGGGCCAGATTTGGCCCACAGCACCATTTCATGTGACCCACTACCCTTGCTCCCGCTGCCGCCACTGGAAGCGCCAGAAACAGTCGTGTCCACATTTATGGCTGTTGGAAACATGTTCTAAAAAGCCATGGATGCATTCTACGGCAGCGTTTATGGCAGTGGGAAGGACTGTGACCCGGCCCACGGTCTGAAAGGGTTGAGAACCCCTGTGATAAAGTATTTAAGCAGGCTGTATTCAGAGATCTTGGTCCCTCCTTCTCAAAGAGGCACCCATTCGTGGATGCTCTTTTTGAATAAAAGCTTTTTCTGAGTTTTTTATGTCTAAAAAAGACACTGGTATTTCTTTTGAAGCCCTGTCCTTTCAGGACAAAACAGGGACAAACTAACTGCAGGTCATCCTCTCCCCCTAATATCCGTGGGTTCAGTATCCATAGTTTCAGTGGATCTAAAAATATTCAAAGAAAATTTCCTGAAATACATATTTCTCTAGTGCAGTACTAGAACTGGCCACTAGTGGCCACAGTCTGCAATGTAAAATATAGGGCTCACTGCTATCCACAGTTTCAGGTATCCACAGTAGGTCTACAAATGTATCCCCTGAAGATACGGAGGGCAACCTGTTCTAATTTTGAAAGAGGTCTGAAAGCATTTTGTTATTGCTATTGGAAATAGACTAAAAATAAATATATAAGAAATGCTAGATACTTATAGCCCCTCCTGATTTATTTATCTATACCTATAAAATGGTGCGTTAACCGTTGGAATGTGACAAAGGATGTTGCACCAGGCCCCACTAGCCCCGTCCGAGCCTCCGTGCACTTGCCCGAACAGGGTTCGCAGGTAACTGTCGGACGCAAAAAAAGGGGGGGGGACTTCAATTCCCAACGTTCCTTGTGCCGCGCCACACCAGAGCCAATCAGGCTGAGCGGCGCGGCAAAAGGAACGTTCGGAAACGCGCCGCAGCCAATCAAAAAAAAAGCCGCAGGAAAAAACCGCTGCAGGAACCAAACACGCGCAGGCAAAACTACAAGCCCCAGCGTCCTGCGCGCCATTAGCGTGCAGAACGCTGAGGCAGCCAGCGTGCGAAAAATAAAAGTTAAAAAAAACCTGCCACCGCTGCTCTTCCTTCCCACGGGCCAGCCAGCATGGCCCGCAGAAAAGAAAGGCCCACCCCACTGCCGCTGCCCTTCCTTCCCATGGGCCAGCCAGCATGGCCCATGGAAAAGAAAGGCCCCCCTGCCGCCACTGCTCTTCCTTCCCACGGGCCAGCCAGCATGGCCCATGGAAAAGAAAGGCCCCCCCTGCCGCCGCTGCCCTTCCTTCCCACGGGCCAGCCAGCATGGCCCGCAGAAAAGAAAGCCCCCCCCGCTGCCGCTGCCCTTCCTTTCCACGGGCCAGCCAGCATGGCCTGCGGAAAAGAAAGGCCCCCCACCCGGCCTTTCCTTTTCACGGGCCAGGCTTTGAGCCTGGCCCGTGGAGAAGAAAGACCCCCCCCTAAAAAAGTAAACACAAAAACACAAACCAAAAAGAGTCAAAAACACTCAAAATCAAAAATACAAAAAGGAAACACAAAAACATCCAAAAAGTAACCAAAAAAAATCACAAAGACCCCCCCAACCCCCCCCCCCCAAAAAAAAACAACAACCCAGAGAGCTTACCAGGAGATGTCTTCACTGCATGACGACCGGAACTCAACTGAGAAAATAAAGAAAATACTTATCGGAAGCGACACCCAGAGGACAGTAGAGAACAATTGTAGAGAGGAAGAAAAGCTCACCACCCCCACCCAGAGGCCACAAGAGAAAAAACATTCAAAAACATTGAAACTAATAAGATTAATTCCCAAATTAATCAAATAAGTTATCAAAACATTCAAAAATATTCACACGAATCTCAAAAAATACCAAAAGAACCAGAAATAACTTTTCACTCAAAAAAACAAAAAATCCAAAACAAAAAATAAAAAATGCGTAAAAATAAAGATTTAAAAAACCAAAATTAAATTTTAAATTAACAAAATTTAATTTACATTAAATAAATTAAAATAAAATTTGCATAAACATAAAACAAAAACCTTCCAAAACCAATTTAAAGAGCCCAGCACTGAGGAAGCTGGCATGCAAAAAATAAAAATAAAACACATATTGGGAGCGCAAGTCCGCCGCAGGCGGACGCAGCACCTCGAAGCCACAAAATCACAAAACCTTTCAACCCCATTTAAAACAGCCCAGCACCATTGGTTCAAGAAAAAAAAACCGAAACCCTTTACTATCCAACACAATTTTACAAAGCCCGGCACTGCTGGGCAAAATATGCTAGTAGTATTATATTATGGTCTGATTTGTATTTTCCATTGACTATGTGGCATATAAAGGTAAAGGTCTCCTTTGCTCGAAAATCAGTCATGTCCAACTTCTGTGCTCATCTCCATTTATATCCTAAGACTCAGCGCTGTCTGCATCTGGAGATACTTATCTGGCCATGTGGCAGGCATGACGAGACACCGAAGTACACGGAACACAGTTACCTTCCCTGCCAAAGCTGTACCTGTTTATCTATTTGCAATTTCTTGCTTTTGAACTGCTAGCTTGGCAGGACCTGGGACAGATGGTAGACACTCACTCTGCCATGCAGCACTCGGGTCTCGACCTGCTGACCACCTAGTCACCAAGCTAAGCGCCTTAATCACTAAGCCATTGTGGCCCTATGTGATGTATAAACCAGCACAAATCAGTTGAGAGTTCATGACTCCACAATCTGTACTTTTCTCCCTCTGCTACTGGAGCTTCCATTGTCCCCCAACTGGATGCATATAGATTTAATCAGAACGTGATTGCTTGAGCCTATGCTGAATAGATGCAACCAGAAACTCTCTGTCCCACCTTCTTCATTCCTAATAGAGAAAGGAGAAGCATCAGTTCTCCTTAAGAGATCATCCCGTGTCTTCAAATCATTTTCTAGAAAAAACTTAGAGCAGGGGTTCCCAAACTAAGGCTTGTGGGCTGGATCTGTCCCACAGCACCATGTCATGTGGCCCCCACCCTTCCAAGGGCATTCAAGAAACAAAATAGTCACTCTTTTGAAGCTGTTGGTACAAAATGGCCACCTCCATCGTTCACACAGTAGGTTGGGAACCCCTGACTTAGAGAAAATGCTTGAACACTAGATCAGTTGGAGATGGGGGCGGGTCAGAAGAATGAGGAATCAGCAGAGAGCGAGGAGGAAAATGCTTGTTAAGGTAACTCTTTGCAGCTTGTTAAGCTAGCTTTGCTGCAAAATCTGGCCCTCCACAGGAGGGCTACCTTAACAAGTTGCAAACAAGTCAGGTTGTCAATTTCCTCCCCTCCTTGCTGATTCCTAATTAGTCGACTAAAGTGGACATACAGAAAGAAGATGAAAGACTCTTAACATTCAAGATTGAGTAAATGCAGATTTCTTCCACCTTCTGCAGCTTTTTTAATGAGATTTTCACAGCTGTTTTTTTTGGATATAGCAATAGATGGAGGGGAAAAAAGATTTCATGCCAATGCAACAGACCAGTGGCCTTTGGTGTCAAAGTAGGCACTTGTACATAAGAACCTAGAAAAAGCTTTCCTCCTGCCATCTATTTCTTGCTGGCTTTCACAGCAGATTTGGTAACTTTGGCAGCCACGCTGGCTTTCTTATCAACCGCCTTGATGACTCCAACCGCCACTGTCTGTCTCATGTCACGGACAGCAAAACGACCTGCCAAAGAGAGAAGGAGAATTACAAGTTGGTGCCAAACAAGGAAGGCACACTTCATCACTAAGCAGTGGGCTATATGCCAGTGTCGTCAGTTTCTGGCCAGGTTATCCTGCTATGGTAATAGGGTAGACCCAACTGTCACTGGCTCAATGCCGATTGACAACCTTGGGTACTAACGGCCTTGGGTGGTGAGGGCCGCAGAGAACGATGATGGTCCCCAAGTGGATTAAATCCCACCTGGATCCATCTGGATGGAGGGCAGCAGCTTCCTCCATCCTGTCCTGGGGCTGAGGAGGACTTTAAGTGCCAAAAGGACTCAGGATCAGAAAGTGACTTGCAGAACTGGATTAGTGGTACGGATGGAAGGCCACTGCACAACAACAACAACAACTACTACTACTACTACCAATAATAATAATAATAATTTCATGTCAGAAATTATTCTGGGTTGAAAGGATTTTTACAGAAGAAACTCCACTCAGGGAATGCCCAAATGAGGCTCCTTTCATGTCCCCAAGAGCTGGGACAGAGATGGGTGCTCAATCCGTCATGCAGTACCTGAGTCTCGAACTGCCGAGTTACCAGCCTTCAAGCTGACAAGGCAAGCTTCTTAACCAGTGAGCCACTGCAGCCCCCATTGCATTATAGTATATTATACAGTTATTCTGAGGACATTTCACACCATTCTCTTGCTATGGCAATAGAGTAGACCTGTGATGGCGAACCTTGGCACTCCAGGTGTTCTTGGACTTCAATTCCCAGAAGCCCAAGTCAGCACTCCTGCTGATCAGGTTTGCCATCACTGGAGTAGACCATACTGCTAGCGATTCAATACTGATCGATCGTCAGGTGGCAATTAATTAACTTGACAACCCTGAGGACTAATGGCCTTGGGTGGTGAAGTCTACAGGGAAGGGTGATGGTCCCCAAGTGGATTAAATGTCACTTGAATCCCTCTTGATGAAGGGCAGCAGCTTCATCTGGCCTGGGGGCAAGAAGGACTTTGGGTACCAAAAGGGCTCAGGACCAGAAAGTGACTCATGGAATTGGATCAGTGGTACTATGGGTGACACACTGCAAATGGAAGACTACTACATTATATTGTTTCCAGGACAATCTTCATGGCTGATTGCCATGATGATCACCAATATTTGAAATTGGATACGACACTTGAAGAAAAAGAAAAAAAGTAGTGGTAATGGTAGTAATAGTAGTAAGTAGTAACCAGCCTCTTGCCTGCACCAAGAACAGTGTCAGATGAGGCTTTTACTGCACCATCACTTTGCCTTGTTCACTAAAATTTAAGGAGCATCCTGTTGATGTTCTGCTGTACTCATAACATGTCCAGAAACAATCAGAAATGTTATTTATTTATTGGGACATTTATTGCCCGCCCTATTGGCGCAAGCGCCACCCAGGGCTGCTAATAACAGAAAGGAGAGGGCTCCATTACAGTAAGAAGCCTTCTCCATATAATACATAAAAATGCATAAGAAAACAATCATAAAACATCTAGAAACACCCCAACAATACCCTCCCTAACCTCTTAAGAAGCAAAAGTTAAAAGATAAAAGGGAAACGTAAAGGCATAAAAACAACATAGACTAAAAACACTATACTAACACTACTGACAGATCACAGAAGAACTCAACCCGGGAAGCGAAACTAGCCAGTGGGCCAGTGTTGTGTTCTAATGGTTTTACCTTCCACATGGATTACAATGTATCTGAGCCAATGTAACCTTGCCTATAGCAACAATGTAACCTTCAGCTGTATCATATAAACCCTGTAATAGGACGCGAGCTAATGACCACCAGCTGGCAGCAGCGAGCGTCCAAGCTCTCTTGGTCCGAACTCATCAAAGGCAACAGCGCGGGAAGCTTTCCCGCCACCACCTACACCTGGACAAGAAGGGCGTGACCCACAATGACGTCACGCAGACAGTAGCCAATGGGCTACCATGGCACCACGTTCAAATGTATTCCTACTGTATATAAAGAGCTATTGATCCGCCATTACCTCATGTTCCCTCTGTCCACGATGCAATAAACCTGAGTTAACCCAGCCCGAGGCTGTGTCCTGTGTCTTAGTTTCATACACTAAATTGGCGACGAAGGTGGGATCAATGGATTCCCAAGGAGCAGCCAGGGCACAGAGCGGGTTCAACATCACCAAACCGCAAGACTGGGAGCTGCTTGAGATGGACTTCCATGCGGCGCTGGTGGAGCTCAAAGTCAAGGAAGACGATGAGGAGAGGAAGAGGGCCATCCTCACCCGCATGCTTGGAATGGAAACCAAGCGGACGCTGGTGGGCATCATCGCTCCAAAGAAGGTGAGCGAATTTAAGGCGGACGACATCATGAAGCTGCTACGGGAGCGCTTCCAACCCGCGAGGGCGATGTTTCCCGCTCGGAGCGCGTTTTGGAGGCGAGTCCAAGCGCCGGACGAGTCGGTCGAGGCATTCGTGGCCGCCATGAGGGTAGCCGCTGCCCCCTGTAAATGGGGCAGCATCCTAGAAATGGCCCTCAGGGACGGCGTGCTGTGTGGCCTGAAAGACAAGGAGGTGCAGCGCAGCTTGATGAATAAGGAGCCGCCACCCACGCTGGCAGAGGTCGTCGAGGCCGCAGAAGCCGCAGAGTCCACGAATGCTGGAGTGGACGAGATGCACCAGTGGCGTGAGTGGCGTCCCAGAGCCGGCAAGGCGGAAAGGTCGGTGCACGCAACTCAACGGGCCTCAAAGTCGTCCTCAGAGAGCAGCGACGGCGAGGAGGTCCAGAAGGTCCGAAAAGGGGGGCGCCGCTGCGATGGTTGCGGAGCGGCCCACGAGCGTGCGAGGTGCCCGTTTAGAAAGGCCGAATGCTACACCTGCGGCCGTCGGGGGCACATCGCCAAGGCATGCAGAAAACGGAAGGAGGGCCGGAGGCAGTCACCAGACCGTTCGACCAGGCCGGACCGTTCAGCGAGGCCCAAAGATGGCGTCCAGACCACGAGGAAGCAGGACGGCGTGGGCCGCGTCTCGGACAGCAGCGAGGACGACGTCCCAGTGCTCAGTGTGTCCGCGGAACAGTCCCATTATTTCGTTGAGGTACTAGTACAAGGGGCCCCCATCAGGATGGAAATTGACTCGGGGTCCTCCTATTCCATAATTCCCCAGAAAGAGTTTTTAAAAATCGACCCCCACGTGCGGCCCAAACTTAAAACTTTGAGGTCCACGCTACGAGATGTACAGGGGAACAGCATTCCGGTGTTGGGGGTCGGGAAATTTCGGGTTGAGTTTAAGAGACACTCTGCGGAGCTGCCCTTAGTTGTCCTCAAGGGGGGGAGTTGTAGCCTCCTAGGGACACAGTGGTTCCAGCCTTTAGGCCTGTTTATAGGGGGAGTACATGCAGTGGGGGTGGACCCAATACAAGCGGTGTGCGATGCGCATCCCGCCGTTTTTGAAAAAGGACTCGGAAAATTCAAGGGACCCCCTGTAGCCTTCGACCTAGATCCGGAGGTCCGCCCGATAAGACTCAAACCGCGCAGAGTGCCTTTCGCACTAAAGGACAAAATAGAGGCGGAACTGGACAAATTGGTGGGCCAGGGGATTCTTATTCCTGTTGATTCCGCGGAGTGGGAAACTCCAATTGTAACAGCTCTGAAGGCTAACGGGGAGGTGCGCATTTGCGCTGATTATAAGTGTACGATTAACAAGGCGATCCGCCCTAATGCTTATCCGGTGCCGGTGGTCAGCCACCTTTTGGCTAGGCTAAATGGGGGAAAGTGTTTCGCTAAGCTCGACCTGGCACAAGCCTATCAGCAGCTTCCCGTAACACCCGCCACGGCCGCGGCACAAACGATAGTCACACATAAAGGAGCGTTCCAAGTGTCGCGTTTACAGTTCGGCGTGAACTCGGCACCCGGCCTTTTTCAGTCGCTTGTGGAACGCCTCCTGAAGGGGCTGGAGGGGGTGTTACCTTATTTTGATGACGTATTAATAACAGGGGGGAGTGAGGCCGAACTGGCACGGAGATTGGACAAAGTGCTAACTGTGTTCGAGAAAGCGGGGCTGAGACTGAGGAAGGACAAATGTGTTTTTTTCGAAACCGAGGTCGAGTTCTTAGGGTTCAGGATCACACCCGAGGGTATCAAGCCATCCAAATCCAAAGTAGTAGCCATCAAAAAGGCCCCTCGCCCCACATCCAAAACCGAGCTACAGTCATTCCTGGGGCTCCTCAATTTTTACCATACATTCCTTCCGCGGAAGGCGTCCGTGGCCGAACCGCTTCATCGGTTGCTTAAAAAAGAGGAGACTTGGGTGTGGGGTGACGAGCACGAGAGGGCGTTCAAAGAATTAAAGCAACTCTTGACCTCTGACGCAATTCTAACGCATTTCGACCCCAAACGGCCGGTGGTCCTAGTCTGTGATGCGTCACCGGTGGGGGTGGGGGCGGTACTTTGCCACGTGTTGGATGACGGAAGGGAAGCCCCGGTTGCATTTTATTCAAGGTCCCTGTCCCAGGCAGAGCGAAATTACGCACAAACCGACAGGGAGGCATTGGCAATTGTAGCGGGGACCAAAAAGTTTCACGATTTTTTGTATGGCCGCCCGTTCAAAATCGTGATGGATCACAAGCCACTGTTAGGGATTTTCACGGCAAGCAAGCCCACCCCGCAGATCCTATCACCGAGAATGTTGCGATGGGCCATTTTTCTCAACGCTTACCAACACGAGTTGGTGTACCGGCCCGGAAAAGAGATCAGCCATGCTGATGCACTTTCGAGATCCCCTTTGCCCTTGTCGGACGACCAGAAGGCTAGAGTAGGAAGAGACCGCCAGGTGTTACTAATTGAGGTTTTAGATGCACCCCCAATTGTACCAGCGGATATTGCTAGGGCGACAGGCAAGGACAGAACGCTCGAGAAAGTCAGCTCATGGGTACAAAAGGGGTGGCCGGCATCATCCCCGAGCACGGAATTCGACCCATTCTTTCGGAAAAAGCTAGAGTTGTCCCTAGAAAGGGGGTGCCTGCTGTGGGGCCAACGGGTGGTGGTCCCTACATCCATGCGGCCGAGGGTGCTCAAACTGCTGCACGTCAGCCACCCGGGCATCGTGCGTTCGAAAGCGCTGGCCCGCAGTTACTTTTGGTGGCCTCAGCTGGACGCGGACATTGAGCACATGGTCGGCACTTGTGAGGCATGCCAGGGATCCCGACCAGAGGCGGCCCGCCTTCCGCATAGGGAATGGGACGCAGCGAGGGGGCCGTGGTCCAGAGTGCATGTAGATTTCGCTGGCCCATTTCGAGGGACCATGTTTCTCCTGGTGGTGGATGCGTTTTCCAAGTGGCTGGAGGTTATCCCAGTAAAGAGCACGTCCTCCGCCACGACAATTAGCCAGCTACGGAGAGTCTTCTCCACGTTCGGTTTACCCGACACTTTAGTCAGCGATAACGCGAGTTGCTTCACCTCCTCGGAGTTCGGGGCATTCATGGAAGCAAACGCCATTCGGCATGTTACATCCGCGCCGTTTCACCCGGCCACGAATGGCCAAGTGGAACGGTTGGTGAGGACAACAAAGGATGCGCTTCGGCGCATGGGCCCGGGGGACCTAAACCACCAAGTGTGTCAGTTCTTATTAGCGTATAGGGTGACCCCCTTAGCGTCAGGTTACTCGCCGGCAGAACTCTTGATGCGGCGAAAACTGACCACGCTTCTGTCCAGGCTGGACCCGACGAGAGTCGAGGACAAAGGAAAAAACATAGGATTGGCAGTCTCGAAAGGGTTCGCCGCCGGCGACCTTGTTTACTGCAGGAACTATGCAAGCGCAGGGCCAGCCTGGGTGCCGGGAACAGTAATTGAGCAGACGGGGCCAGTGTCATATCGGGTGGAAACGAGCACCGGCCTCCTCTGGAGGAGACACGCTGACCAACTGAGGCGCCGAGTGAGTGAAGGGCCGGTTAGTGGGGCGCAGCAACAGGATTCAGCGATAGGGTTCTCCCCCACCCGTTTAGCCCAAGGGGGAGACATTGAGGGACAGCAGTCCGAAACCGGGGGGGAAAACGGTGGTCCCGACTCATATCCTTTTGATACCCCAGTTCTATCAGAGCCCGGGGGGAGGGAAAAGGAATGTGCGGCCGCCGCCGCGTCCCCCGAATGTAATTTTGATTTTGGTTTTGCGAGCCGGGGGGGTTTTCAGGAGTGTTCCCCCACCCTTCCAAGCGAGAAGAGGGGTTTTTCGTTAGCCCCCAGTGCCCCCGGTTCTTCCCCGAGAAAGAGCACACCTCCCAACAACGCCGCGGAGCCGCGGCTAGTCACTAACAAGTCTCCCTCTCCAATTACAGGGCAGGAAACCAGGGGACAAAGAGAAGGTAGCAAACCCGGGGAAAGGCAGCCCGCATCGAGACCCCAGCGTGTTCGAAATAAGCCATCTTGGCTGAGGGACTTTGTCTCCTAAGGGGGGGGAGTGTGTTGAAGTGTGGGCTCGAGACATTGTCTCGTCCTAGGGGGGAGGGATGTTGTGTTCTAATGGTTTTACCTTCCACATGGATTACAATGTATCTGAGCCAATGTAACCTTGCCTATAGCAACAATGTAACCTTCAGCTGTATCATATAAACCCTGTAATAGGACGCGAGCTAATGACCACCAGCTGGCAGCAGCGAGCGTCCAAGCTCTCTTGGTCCGAACTCATCAAAGGCAACAGCGCGGGAAGCTTTCCCGCCACCACCTACACCTGGACAAGAAGGGCGTGACCCACAATGACGTCACGCAGACAGTAGCCAATGGGCTACCATGGCACCACGTTCAAATGTATTCCTACTGTATATAAAGAGCTATTGATCCGCCATTACCTCATGTTCCCTCTGTCCACGATGCAATAAACCTGAGTTAACCCAGCCCGAGGCTGTGTCCTGTGTCTTAGTTTCATACACTAAAGCCAGGGCTGTACCACATGAAGGGTCCCAGACCTGCTGACAAAGCCAGGTCTTAAGCACCTTTCTGAAAAGGAGCAGCTCTGTCTGGAGGCGCCATTCCGATAGTAAGAGGTTCCACAGGGCCGGAGCAAACACTGAGAAGGCTCTTCACCTGAAAAAGGTGCTGTTGCAGAGACAGCTCCTCTCGTACAGAAGATGCAGTTCAACATGGGAGAAGCCCTTACCAAGTGGAGGATAGTCCGAGAAGCTCTCCACACACATGGGTTTGCCAGGGATCATCTTGACAATGGCCGCATCTCCGGACTTCAGCGATCTGGGGTTATCCTCCAGTTTCTTGCCAGACCGGCGGTCGATCTTCTCCACCAGCTCGGCAAACTTGCAAGCAATGTGGGCTGTGTGGCAGTCGAGGACAGGGGCGTAGCCAGCTTGAATCATTCCTGGATGGTTCAAAATAATAACCTGCACAAAGAAACAGGGATTGCCAGATGGGCAAAACAATGAGCTTTGTCTTGCGTTGAATCATAGAAGCGCTGAGTTGGAAGGGACCTTTTAGGCCAAAGTTCTCAACCTTTTAAAGTTGTGGGCTGGGTCACGCTCCCTCAGACAGCTGAGTGGACCAGACTGGTGGTTCCCCCTGCTGTAAATGCTGCCGTAAAACATGTCTGCATTTGTCATAAACGTGTTTATGACAGCCACAGGGGCGTTTACAGCTGTTGTAAATGCATTTATGACAGCCATTAATGTGGACATGGCTGTTTCCGCTGCTTCTGGTGGTGGCAACAACAGCGAGGGCAGCAGGCCACATGAAATGGTGCTGTGGGCCTGATCCAGCCCATGGGTCGTAGGTTGACAACCCTTGTTTTAGGCCATCTAGCCCAACCCACAGCTCAAAGTTAGGAAAAACCTCTTAACAGTTAGAGCAGTACAACAGTGGCACCAACTGCCTTGAGAGGTGGATAGTGCTCCAACACTGGAGACATTCAAGAGAGAATTGAATAAACCTATGTCAGATCTGCTTTGATTTGGATTCCTGCATTGAGCTGGGGGTTGGACTCAATGGCCTAAAACAGTGATGGTGAACCTCGGCACTACAGCATACCTGTCAAGTTTTGGATTTGAAAATAAGGGAAATTCTCTGGCCAAAATGGGAGACTTCACAGCTATGCTTATCCTGGGCAGCCCTCCAGTGGCAGCATTTGGGCATTGCCGTCTAACTAATACGGGAGGATGGTGGGAAAGAGGGTAAAATACGGGAGTTTCCCGGCCAATACGGGAGACTTGACAGCTATGCACTACAGATGCTCTTGAACTTCAATTTCCAGAAGCCTTGATCAGCAGGAGTGCATAGAGCAGAGATGGCGAATCTAGGCACTCCAGGTGTTCTTGGACTTCAATTCCCAGAAGCCCAAGTCCCTGTGAATCCACATGAATGGGTTTACTGGGAATTGAAGTCCAAGAACAGCTGGAGTATATAGATAGTAAACCCATTCATGTAGATTCACAAAGACTTGAGTTTCTGGGAACTGAAGTTCAACAATACCTGGGCTTCTGGGAATTGAAGTCCAAGAACACTTGAAGTGCCAAGGTTCACCACCACAGGCATAGAGCAAAGTAATCACACTTATATACCACCCTATAACGCTTAGTGCACTCTCTGGGTGGTTTACAAGGTATTTAGCATTTTGCCCCCAACATGCTGGGGACTCGTTTTATTGACCTTGGAAGGATGGAAGGCTGAGTCAACCTTGAGCCCGGTCAGGATTGAATTTACAACCTTTTTGGATGCAGTATAGCAGTTTAACCACTCTGCCACCAGGGCTGTCCTCTTAGTCCAAGTTGCTTAGCTTTACCAAACCAAGACTTGGGTGCAGAGCACATCATAACTAGGATCTAAAAAGGCAAAGCATTCAGACCAGTCATGGCAAACCTTGGCACTCTAGCTGTTCTTGAACTTCAATTCCCAGAAACCCAAGTCTCTGTGAATCCACACATATGCGAAGCAAACCCATTCATGTGAATTCACAGAGACTTAGGCTTCTGGGAATTGAGGTGCAAGAACAGCTGGAGTGCCAAGGTTCGCCATCATGGCACTTATACCCTCTTCCATACATCTCCCCAACTCACCTGGGCCGTGAAATTGTCTGCCTCCATGGGGGGATCGTTTTTGGTATCTCCAGCCACGTTCCCACGGCGGATGTCTTTCACAGAGACATTCTTCACATTGAAGCCAACATTGTCCCCGGGCAACGCCTCCGCCAGGGCCTCATGGTGCATCTCGACCGATTTCACCTCAGTGGTGATATTGCTCGGGGCAAAAGTGACCACCAAGCCAGGCTTCAGGATACCAGTTTCTACCCTTCCCACTGGGACGGTGCCAATGCCTGGCCAGATTGGGGAAAGGGGGAAGAAAAAAATTTGAATACAGGTTCCACACCTAAATCTCCTAAAGCCTTTTCAAGACGTGGGCCGGGTCACACTCAGTCAGTTTCGAGGGCCAGACAACCATTTTGCCCTGCCTGCACGATGGGGGTGGCCATTTTGTTCCAACAGCTTCAAAGAGGTGGCCATTTTCTCTCTCAAATGCCCTTGGAGGGGTGGAGCCTTAGGTTGGAAACCCCTGTCCTAAAGTTATCATTCTGTAAAGCAGTCTGCATTTACTTAAATTTTCAAAACAGGTGGTTGAGGGCCCAGATTACTTCCTAGTCCAGTGATGACAAACCTTGGCACTTCAGCTGTTCTTGAACTTTAATTCCCAGAAGCCCAAGTCTTTGTGAATCCAAACGAATGGGTCCGCACAGTAAACCTATTTGTGTGAAGTCACAGGGAATTGGATTTCTGGGAATTGAAGTTCAAGAACATCTGGAGTGCCAAGGTTCACTATCACGGACCTAGCTGATGGATCATAACCACAGGCACTCAAACCTACACCACTTGAGAAAATATAGCCTCTTGTTGGTATAGCTCTACCTAAGGAGAGACGTAGCAGTAGACACCGAGATAACTAAACAAGAAGATGACCCTCAACTTCCTCTGAATGGATATGAGCCTCAAGTCCTTCAGCTCAGATCCAACAAGAGCTTTATGGCAAGAACAAACATTCTTGAGGATTGGAGCCACCATTGGTTTGGTTTCATGTATTTCAAAACTCTATTAGTCCTCTCCTGACATGGACTCACCGCCAATCTTGTAAACGTCTTGTAAAGGAAGACGAAGTGGTTTGTCAACAGGCCGGGATGGAGGAATGATAGAATCCAGGGCTTCCATCAGTGTTGTTCCTGTAAAGGTCCCTTCCTTCCTGGTTATTTTCCAGCCTTTGAACCATGGCATCTGATAAGAGAAACGTGAAGTTGGTGCCAACAGTGGCATTCGCACACACAACTTTGCCTGCATATACTTGTAGGATCTCAAAGATGCCATCAAATTAGTTTACTCGAAGGTGAGGATTATGGGAGTTGTAATTCAGTGCATTAGAAGAATGTTCTTCCAATGCATTCAATTACAATCTCCCATAATTCACACCTAGCAACAACAGGGCACAATGCCATTGACGAAGAGAGTATTTTGTTGTTCTGAACATTTGCGATGCTTCTTAAAGTCCAACTCCATGTACACAAATAAATTGGGTTTGCCCATTTAGACAGAGCAGTGGTTGCCAACGTGGGGCCCAGGCCCCACAAGGAGACTTCAATTCCCAGAAGCCTAAGTCAGTCCATTGGCTGATCAGTGGTTTGGGGAACTGACTTAAGCTTCTGGGAATTGAGGCCGACAAACCAAAGGTTGGGAAACACCAGAATAGAAGCAAAAATGGCCACCATGCCAGCCTTCAGGATACTGTACTGGGAATTCAGGAATTCCATACCTTACAAGGCATACAGTATGTGGAAAGAGGAGAAAGACAAAGGCTACGAGGCAGACCCAGAGGAAGGTGGAGAGATAACATCAAAGAAACATTACAAGAACACCAAATAACACTGGTGGATGCCACAATCAGTGCCAGAGCAAGAACCTGTATCTGTATCTCTCTTGACACATGAAGGGGTAAAACAGGAAGTAAAGAAGAAGTAAAGAAGAATAAAAGAAGAAGCATTTGCTATACCCACTCAAAAATGGCTCAAGTATTGTCCTAGATCAGCAATGGTGAAACTTGGCACTCCAGGTGTTCTTGAACTTCAATTCCCAGAAGCCCAAGTCTCTGTGAATCCACACGTATGAGCAGTAAACCCATTCATGTGGATTCACAGAGACTTGGGCTTCTGGGAATTGAAGTTCAAGAACACCTGGAATGCCAAGCGCAGTAAACCCATTTGTGTGGACAGGACTGCCATCGGGGGGGGGGGGGGGAGCCCAAAAGGACTCCCATCCCGGGCCCGGAAATGACGGGGCCCCGGTGGTGCCAGGAAACCACTGATGTTTGCATGTGCAAACAAACCACGCATGCGCTGAAAACCACAGGGGTGTGGCGTCGCTGGGAAACCCCTGATGTACACATGCGCAAACAAACCACGCATGTGCAGAAAACCACAGGGGCGTGGCCAAAATGGGGGGCGTACCAGGCCCGGAAATTTCTGATGCCGGCCCCGCGTGTGGATTCACAGAGACTTGGGCTTCTGGGAATTGAAGTCCAAGAATACCTGGAATGCCAAGGTTCACCATCATGGTCCTAGATGGATAGTGTTAGCAACATCATGTTCTAAACATCAAGGGCCCTGGCAGAAGGCATCCCAAGGTACAAGGTTCATTTTTTGTTTATTTGGCCATCCTGGGAAAGCAAAGACTTTGGGACGTTAGCAAAGCTATTTGTGGTTGAGACCTTCTGTTTGCTGGAAACTTAGAGTGTCTTATTGGAAGAACAGTACAAATAGATATCACAGAAATGGTTGACAATCACACTGCAGCTGAGATGTTGATCCAATACAAACCTTGTGGCTTAGTTAGATATATGGATTATTCATGTCAGATGCACCACTAGCATATAATAACATTGTTGTTGTTCAGTCGCACAGTCGATTCCGACCCTTTGCGACCCTATGGACCATTGATCTCCAGGTACCCCTGTCCTCCACCATCCTCCTCAGCCTGCTCAGCTCGGTGCCCGCTGCGTCCACAATGCTATCCAGCCATCTCATCCTTGGCCGTCCCCTTTTTCTTTTGCCCTCCACCTTTCCCCAAGGCTTTCTCAAGTGAATCCTCTCTTCTCATTTGGTGTCCAAAGTACTTCAGCTTCATCTTTACTATTTGACCTTCAAAGGAGCAGTCAGGACTGCTTTCTTTCAAGATTGACTTATTTGTTCTCCTCGCTGTCCAGGGTACTCTCAAAACTCTCCTCCAACACCACATCTCAAAGGCGTCTATTCTTCTGCACTCAGCCTTCCTAATGATCCAGCTCTCGCATACATACATTACCACCGGGAATACCATTGCTTTGACTATACAGATTTTTGTTTGCAAGATGATGTCTCTACTTTTCACTATGTTCCCCAGGTTTCTCATGGCTTGTCTCCCTAGAATCAGTCACCTCTTTATTTCATGGCTGCAGTCACCATCTGCAGTGATCCTAGATCCCAAGAAAGTAAAATCCGTCACTGCTTCTATTTCTTCCCCGTCTACTTTCCAGGTGCTGATAGGGCCTGTTGCCATTATCTTGGTTTTCTTGATGTTAAGTCTCAGGCCAGCTTTTGCACTCTCTTCTTTCAACCTAATCAGTAGCTTCTTTAAATCTTCCTCACTTTCTGCCATTAGGGTGGTATCATCTGCATATCTCAAATTGTTGATGTTTCTCCCAGCAATTTTTATCCCATATTGTGATTCCTCCATCCCTGCATTGCGCATTATGTGCTCTGTGTATAGGTTGAAAAGGTAGGGTGATAAAATGCAGCCTTGTCTTACTCCTTTTCCTATTCCAAACCATTCTGTCATTCCGTGTTCTGTCCTAACTGTTGCTTCTTGACTCTTGTACGGATTTCTCATGAGGCATATGAGGTGTTCTGGTATTCCCATTTCTTTAAGTACTTGCCACATTTTATTGTGGTCCACACAGTCAAAGGCCTTGGTGTAGTCAATAAAGCAAAGGTATACTTGTTTCTGATATTCCTTTGTTTTCTCCATGATCCACCGTATATTGGCAATGTGGTCTCTAGTCCCCCTGCCTCTTCTGAACCCCGCCTGCACCTCTGGCAATTCTCTCTCCAAGTGCTGCTGAAGTCTATCCTGTATTATCTTGAGCATCACCTTGCTAGCGTGTGGGATGAGCGCAATTGTTCGATAATTTGAACACTCTTTGGCACTACCCTTCTTTGGGATTGGAACGTATACTGATCTTTTCCAATCCTGTGGCCACTGTTTTGATTTCCAGATCTGCTGGCATATCGAATGCAGTAATTTGATTCCATCATCTTTTAGAGCTTTGAAAAATTCAACTGGGATACCGTCATCTCCACTAGCTTTGTTGTTTGCAGTGCTTTTTAGGGCCTTTCTGACTTCACTCTCTAGGATGTCTGGCTCAAGTTCAATGTTCTCATCATTGTGATTATCAGTGGTGTTGAGGTCCTTTTTGTAAAGTTCCTCTGTGTATTCTTTCCATCTTTTCTTAATCTCTTCTGCATCAGCTAACTCCTTGCCGTCTTTGTCCCTTATCATGGTCATTTTTGCTTTGAATGTTCCCTTGATTTCCACAATTTTTTTTGAAAAGATCTCTAGTCCGGCCTCTTGTGTCGCTTTCCTCTATTTCTTTGCACTGTTCATTTAAATAGATTTCCTTGTCTCTCCTTGCTTTTCTTTGAAATTCTGTGTTCAAGTGACTGTATTTTTTCTTTTCTCCTTTGCCTTTTGCATTCCTTCTTTCCTCTGCTATTTTAAAAGTCTCATCAGACAACCACTTTGCTTTCTTATGCTTCTTTTCTTTTGGTATGGTTTTCCTTGCTGCCTCCTGCATGATGTCCCGCACATCTGTCCATAATTCTTCTGGCACTCTGTCTATCAATTCCAAACCATTAAATCTGTTCCTCACCTCCACTGTGTATTCCTTAGGGATGTTGTCTAGGTCATATCTGTCTGGCCTGATTGTTTTCCCTATTTTCTTTAGTCTAAGTCTGAATTTTGCTATTAGTAGGTTGTGCTCTGAGCCACAGTCTGCTCCAGATCTTGTTTTTGCTGACTGTATGGAAGTTCTCCATCTTTGGCTGCAGAGTGTGTAATCAATCTGGTTTCTATGTTGGCCATCTGGTGATGCCCATGTGTAAAGTCGCCTCTTGTGTTGCTGGAAGAGGGTGTTTGCTATGACCAGTGTGTTATCTTGACAGAACTCTATCAATCTTAGCCCTGCTTCATTCTGCGTTCCAAGACCAAACTTGCCTGTTATTCCATCTACTTTTTGATTTCCTACTTTGGCATTCCAATCTCACAAGATAATGTGGACATCATTTCTTGGTGTCTGTTCTATGAGGTCTTGTAGGTCCTCATAGAATTGGCCCACTGTGGCTTCATCTGCGCCCGTGGTTGGTGCGTATATTTGGATTACAGTGATATTAAAAGGTTTGCCTTGTATTCTGACTGACATCATTCTATAATTTTTGAGATTGTATCCCATTACTGCTTTTCTCACTCTTTTGTTGACAATTATGGCTACTCCATTTTTTCCGAAGTTTTCTTGACTACAGTAGTAGATGTGATGGTTTCCCGAGTTGAATTCACCCATCCCTGTCCATTTTAGCTTGCTGATTCCCAAGATGTCAATGTTTATTCTTTCCATCTCATTTTTCATCACTTCCAGTTTTCCTTGGTTCATTGACCTCACATTCCATGTTCCTATGCAGTATTGTTCTTTGCAACACTGTATTTCTCCTCCCCCTCTCCCATCTCTCCCCTTCTTTTGGTCTGTGTTAAGCATCCTGTTTCATCTAACTTTCCTCTTTTGTTTTGCCTTTTGTTCTGGTCCATAGGGTTCTCTTGGCAAAAATTTATGGCGTAGTTTGCCGGTTTCTACACCAGTATCCTCACATCATACATGTTGTTACAGTTCAAAACAAAGTTTTATCATGCATATTATCAGTTTAAAAAACACAGTTCTACTTCATTTGTTATGAAAGTAAAAGTAAAAACTTAGTATGAAGGAAAAGTCCACTCTATGGACTTTCTAATAACATACAATGCTAAAATTAATACATCTAAAAGCAAAATAGAATTTAAAAGGGCTAGATGACATCAGTATCGGGTCACATCAGCAGCCATTTCCTCTCGCCAACATAAGGTCCCCCTCAGTGCACATTGAGGGGCATCATGTGCATTGTATCCTATGGGAGATAGTTTGTACTTCTCCATATTCACACAGACTGTCCTCTACAGGGAAACCCCACTTTCTCAGATTAGCCTTTGATCTTCTTACCCAGGCATGCAGTCTATTTAAAGCTTTCCCCACAGGCCATGGTTGTTCTTGGCTAGGCAGTAGAGAGTCCTATGGTTCTGCCAGGTTATCTGGTAGTTCCCTGCTCACCTTCCATAGTTCGAAGGTCATCTGTGACGGCTGATAATTGGATAGAAACATAAGAAAGCCATCTCACCTTGGAGCTGGCTTCCAGCATGTTGTCTCCGTGCCAGCCAGAGATGGGCACAAAGGCCACTGTGGCTGGGTTGTACCCGATCTTCTTGATGTACGTGCTCACTTCCTTCGTGATTTCCTGGAAACGCTTCTCGCTGTAAGGGGGCTCTGTGGAGTCCATCTTGTTCACCCCAATGATCAGCTGTTTCACCCCTAGGGTATAAGCCAACAGGGCATGCTCACGGGTCTGCCCGTTCTTGGAGATGCCCGCTTCAAATTCACCAACACCAGCGGCCACGACCAGGACTGCGCAGTCAGCCTGGAAAAAAGACGGTGAGTTTTGAAGAATTCTGGAATGATTAGGGCAGGGTACAGCATTTGAGGGAAAGCTTTGCCTATTGAAAAGGGACTGGGGTGGCTTAGTAGTTAAGATACTGAACTTGATGACTGGAAGGTCAGCAAGTCAGCAGTTCAAGACCCGAGTGCTACACAACAGAATGAGCTCCCACCTTTGTCCCAGCTCCTGCCAACCTTGCAGTTCAAAAGCAAGAAATTGCAAATACATGAACAGGGAAAGGTAACAGCATTCCGTGTGCTCCGGTGTCTAGTCATGCCTGCCACACGTCCATGGAAATGATGTCTGCAGACACAGACAACACTGGCTCTTTGGCTATAAATGGAGATGAGCACCAGATCCTAGAGTCAGATACAACTGGCTTTCAAGCAAGAGTGACTTTTATCTTTTCCGTAATAGCAATTATATGGTTGGAGAACACATTATACTTATTGGTCGGCTTTAGTGATAGCAATTTTGCAGTCTATAGAAAGGCAGCTTATAAATACTGGGGAATTATATATACATAACTTTATAAAGTCTCTTTCCATTTTGCCTGTATGTCAGTAGTACAACTCATGATAAAATGGACCAACATACTTTCCCTTAATGTAATAAATCATACTAAAGTAGGGTCAAATTAATGCAGATTTAGTGAATTGTTTCCTCTGTAAGTTCCACTTATTCAAATAGACCATCTTTAGCTTAATATGCTAAAATAAGCTGCTGTTAGAATAGGTCTATTTGCATCAATTGAACTTACAGAGGAATGGACCCACTATATCCCAGTTGATTCAATGGGATTATTCAAGTGGGATTTACTATGCCAAGCAAGAGGAGTTTGGCCACTACTTGTTACCAAGAAGTCATATTTTAAGGAGGTTCAGAGTTCTCAACATTAGTTTGTTGGGATAATAACAATTTTGTATGCACTAACCACTGTGTATCAGCGGGAAGAGTCTTTACAGCCTAATGTGAATGGTCCTTTGCCACCAATTTGATTTTTTAAAAAAATATTTTACAGCATCTGCCATTTGAAGAAAATCCCAGTCCCATCTTCGTGTTTGTTTTTATCTCCATTGTTTTGTTGATCATCTTCTCTTCTGCTTCTGACCTTCCTCCAAGCAATAAGCAAGAAGGGTCTCTCATATTTTGGAGACTCCATCACCTCTCTCCTTTTCCTCTTGGCTATAACTACTGGAGGCAATTGTAAGTAAAGATACTTTCCCCCCTACTTTAAATGTTTCTTGAGCGATTTACAGGGTACGTACAGAATGATGGATGTTGATTTAGCCAATGAGAGAGTGTGTTGCTAATATGTACCAGGCTCCAAACGATATATGCCCAGCAAGATTCTGTGACTAAGGCAAGGTCATTGCATAATTAACCTGGAAGCCCCATAAATGAGATGAACTCTCCGTTACCTGAGAGGTCCCCGTGATCATGTTCTTGATGAAGTCTCTGTGCCCAGGCGCATCTATGATGGTGATGTAGTACTTGACGGTTTCAAACTTCCAAAGGGAGATATCGATGGTGATGCCACGCTCCCTCTCGGCCTTCAGCTTGTCCAGAACCCAGGCATATTTGAAAGACCCTTTCCCCATCTAGGAGAAACAGAACATCTGATACAACAAGAGGTCGAGGCTCACAGAATTTCCCTCGGTCTCCTTTGCTCATGCCTGACTCTAGGGGGCGATTCATCTCCGTTTACAGCCAAAGAGCCAGCACTGTGTGTGTCTGCAATTACCAACCTAGCAGTGCAAAAGCAAGGAATTGCAAGTAGATAAATAGGTACTGCTTTGGCAGGAAAGGTAACAGCATTCCATGTGCACCAGCGTCTAGTCATGCCTGCCACATGACCACAGAAATGTCTGCAGATACAAACAGTGCTGGCTCTCTGGCCATAAACAGACATGAGCGCTGAACCCTAGAGCTGGCTTTTGAGCAAGGGCGACCGCTATACTGACTTCAGGCAGCATATTTCAGGTGTGGTGAAGAGGCAGCAATCTTGTTCCTATTGTTTTTTTTTTAATTGCTAACAACAGGGAGAAAAGTCTGAAGGATGTTCTGGCTTCTAAGCCAAAAGAACTTGGATAGCTTCAGTACGATTTACCTGAAGTTGAAACCCTTATTTTTCAAGATAGTTTGGGCTGGTGGTGAGAATTAAGTCAGATACTTAACCCAAATTAAGTTTATAGGTATTCTTAGCTCTGCAAAAGATTGGATTATCAACTCACTGCTAAAATGCTGAGCCTTGGGCAAAGGGACCACAAGCAATTATATTTTTTCTAGGACATTTAAACGCCTTGGACTGCATGAGACACCAAGATCCATTAAACTGAGATATTATTTCTGCTTCCATCCCCTTCAGTCTCACCCCATATGGCCAGCCTAGCTTTATTAAGTGTTTGTTTCCTCCTGACCTCAGCGGCTTCCTTTTCAAACTTCTCAATAGTCCTTTTGTCAATTCCTCCACACTTATAGATGAGATGTCCGGTGGTGGTGGACTTCCCCGAATCCACATGGCCGATAACCACAATGTTGATATGGGTCTTCTCTTTTCCCATTGCGGCAGCTAAAGAGGTTTGAAGAAGAGAGCAGAATGTTGGAACACGGATGACTCAGTAAGTACCAAAAAGACCCTTTTTTACAACACCAAGGGGATCTCAAAGAAAGAGAAAACAGCAGATCTCTCTTAACAGGAAGAACAGTCAAATACCCTACAGCAGGGATTCCCAACCTAAGGCACGTGGGCCGGATACAGCCCTCAGCCTATTCAGTGTCCTCCAAGTAACATAGCGGAGGTTGAGACCCACAGCTATATCGTCCTTTAATCTTGTTCCTTGTCCAATGACAAGGAACATCCACCATCCACAACCATCAGACTCCTATTATCGAGGCTCCCGATGTAACCCAACATATCTGACAGACCCAAGGTTTAGAGATAATGGATCAGATAAGTTCAAGGAGTAGCATCTGAGATGGGCACCTAAACACTGGAATCCACCCCAGAGAGATTACGGTAGATCAGGGTGACCAACCTTGGCACTCCTGGTGTTCTTGAACTTCAATTATCAGCAGCCCAAGTCAACATTCCTATTGATCAAGGCTTCTGGGAATTGAAGTTCAAGAACACCTGGAGTGCCAAGATTGGCCATGCCTGGATTATATATAAAACCTCTTCTCTAATGTATTTCTGTACATAGATGGGTTAATTACTGCTTCTGTTCAGATGCCTCCCATTAAAGGAAAAATCGCTTATCCTGCCTTAATAGAAGCAGAGTTTGGTGAAATGTGAACTTAGATGTATTAACAACAACAACAACAACAATCCTGTTTTTCTCTCCATATAACCAATAAAGGCATTTCATCGCTGATTATTTGTCAAAGTTATGATAATTTCCTACTTATCCTCCTACCTTAGACTCAAACAGTGTTTTCCATAGGTAGTTGATGTTAAAGGAATTATTTACTTAACTGTTTCACAAATTATAGAGTGCTTTAAAAACAGGCCTTGAGACCTATAAAGTTTCATCTGCACTACTTTGTGAGGCTCCACCCCTATAATAAAAGTAACTACAAGAGTTACAGTTACAACACAAAAGAGTGAGGTTGTACCTTATTAAATTTCAGGTGTAGTAAAGTCACACCTTTTTTCAGTTAATACTAGAATTACAGTAATCACAATTCATTAGAATGTATTTATAATTATAGTTATATGGGATTATAATTGTCTAGATATTTATAATTACTTTATTCCAAGCCCTGAAACAAATACAGGAAAAGGTAAAGGTAAAGGTTTCCCTTGCTCGAAAGCCAGTTGTATCCGACTCTAGGGTGCAGTGCTCATCTCTGTTTCCAAGCCGAACAGCCCAGCGCTGTCTGCTTCTGCAGACATTTCCGTGGTCATGTGGCAGGCATGACTAGACACCGGAGCGCACGGAACGCTGTTTACCTTCCCACCGAAGTGGTCCCTATTTATCTACTTGCAATTTCTTGCTTTCGAACTGCTAGGTTGGCAGGAGCTGGGACAAAGACGGGAGCTCATTCCGTCCTGCAGTACTCGGGAATCGAACTGCTGATCTTCCGCTTCCCAGTCAACGTCTTACCTACTTGAGCCACTGCAGTCCCTAAATACAGGAAACAAACAAATAAAAAGTTTTACAGTAAAAAAGAGCATTAACTCTAAGGCAAAGCAAATTCTGTTGAAAGATGATATAAAGCATGTTCTAGATCAGGGGTTCTCAACCTATGGCCTGCCGGCTGGCCCCAACCCACAGCACCATTTCATGTGGCCTGTATTGCTGCTGTTGCTAGAAGCAATTTTTTTTACGACAGCCGTAAATGTGCCCACAGCTGTCATAAACGCCTTTATAGCAGCCGCAGATGCATTTTACAGCAGCGTTTACGGCAGGGGGACCCACTAATCCGGCCAGCTCAGCTGTCTGAGGGAGCGTGATCCGGCCCATGACTTTAAAAGGTTGAGAACCCCCCGTTCTAGATTCAACGGACTACCCAAACATTTCAATATTGCTTTATAGCCAGCCCTTATACTTTGTAAGGACTTCTAAGAAATTTACAACTGGACTAAAATTATCACCCAGGGAGGTATATTACCCTAAAGATTCTCATTACCCTACAAATTGGCTGGAACAATAATTACAAAACATTAAAAACCACCCTCTCTTATACTCATCCAAACTCCTATGTGTGATATTAGTAAACAGATAAAAACTTAGCAGCAGATGTAATGGGGGAAAAAAAAACTTACCTGTATCAAATTATTTATAAAATAATGAACTCAACCACCCCAAAGTTCTTTCTCATGTAACCCAAAATCTCAAGTTTGGCCAACCACACCCTTTTGTTATGGTGAGAACCAATCAATGCTCATTATTTGTTAATTGTTGCTTCTGTTGAGATGTTACCAGAAAGAGGAAGGTTAGTTCATCTTACCTTCATAGAAGCAGGATTAGTACAATACTTAGTATTTACTAAGAGGTAAATTCTTCCATATTATTGTTGTTGTTGTTGTTGTTGTTCGACTTACATGCTGCCCCACTCGCACAAGACTCTGGGCGTCTTACAGAAGCAAAATACAAATAACACAATACAAAATATAACACCACTAAACATATCAAAACATTCCAATCAATCCCCAGTCCCAAGTACAAAATATCACATCATAAACATGTCGAACAATTCAATGAATCTCTGGTCCCAGTTACAAAATATCACAACACGAGACATGTTGTGCGTTTAATACATCCCAAATTACAAAATATTGCGTCGCAAGACATGTTAAACATTTCAATAATCCCAACCCCAATACAAAATCATTTCACAAAGTATTCGGTGTGTAGTGAAGCTTTGGGGAGAATTGGACATTACAAATAGTTCATGATTAGAAAAAGAAATGCTTGAGTTATGAAAGCACCTTCTAAGTAAAGTAAAGGTAAAGGTTTCCCTTGCTCGAAAGCCTGTTGTATCTGACTCTAGGGTTCAGTGCTCATCTCTGTTTCAAAGCCGAAGAGCCAGCCCTGTCTGCTTCTGTAGAAGTTTCCATGGTCATGTGGCAGGCATGACTAGACACGGGAGCGCATGGAGCGCTGTTTACCTTCCCACCGAAGTGGTCCCTATTTATCTACTTGCAATTTCTTGCTTTTGAACTGCTAGGTTGGCAAGAACTGGGTCAAAGACAGGAGCTCATTCTATCCTGCAGTCCTCGGGAATCGAACTGCTGACCTCCCGCCTTCCAGTCAGCATCTTGGCCACTTCCATATTAGTTTGTTTGGTAAGTTATTCTCAGGACTTAAACCTATGATTGATATGATGTCTGAATTTGTAAACATGAAAGATTGCTTCAGTTATTTATCTCAAACGCTAATGTGCTTTCCACTCTAACTGTAGATCATCCAAAATCTTTGTTTCTCCGATAATGTCCAAGTAAGTATGCATAGGATTGTAGCCCTAGTTTAGTACCCATACCTCACAGGAAGCCCCATATTGTAAGACAAGTTGGCTTCTCAATAAACTTTCATTAATAGATTCCTGTCTCAGGTGATGGGGAAAGCAGAATACAGTAATAAGTTGCTAACAGTATTGCTAGTTAGTTTGGTTTCCACCTGTATTGCTGATTGCAGAATTGCTCTCTGATCCGTCACCTCAGGCAGAAAAACGACTGAGACAGACCTGTCTCTACATGACTGTAGAGTAGTGCTTTACCAGATGGACAAAGTATAAATTTACAAAACAAATAAATAAAATAAATAAACAAGATGTGAATTTCTAGCATTTTATCCTCTCCAGTTATTATAATACTGGAAGGATAACTAAGTAGTTTGCTCTTCCCCGGCTTCAAATGGCTTTTAAATCTTCAGGAAGTATCTGAGATAAATAAATAAATTTCGTGTCAGAAATTACTCTGGGTTGAAAGGATTTTTGCTGGAGAAACTCTGCTCAGGGACACTTTAGTGTATGCAAACCAAGACACCGGACACAGCCTCGGGCTGGGTTAACTCAGGTTTATTGCATCGTGGACAGAGGGAACATGAGGTAATGGCGGATCGATAGCTCTTTATATACTGTAGCAATACATTTGAACGTGGTTCCATGGTAGCCCATTGGCTACTGTCTGCGTGACGTCATTGCGGGTCACGCCCTTCTTGTCCCGGTGTAGGTGATGGCGGGAAAACTTCCCGCGCTGTTGCCTTTGATGAGTTTGGACCAAGGGAGCTTGGACGCTCGCTGCTGCCAGCTGGTGGTCATTAGCTCGCGTCCTCTTACAGGGTTCATATGATGCAGCTGAAGGTTACATTGTTGCTATAGGCAAGGTTACATTGGTTCAGATACATTGTGGAAGGTAAAACTATTAGAACACAACACCCCTCCCCCCTAGGACGAGACAAAGTCTCGAGCCCACACTTAAACACACTCCCCCCCCTAGGAGACAAAGTCTCTCAGCCAAGATGGCTTATTTCGAACACGCTGGGGTCTCGATGCGGGCTGCCTTTCCCCGGGTTTGCTACCTTCTCTTTGTCCCCTGGTTTCCTGTCCTGTAATTGGAGAGGGAGACTCGTTAGTGACTTGCCGCGGCTCTGCGGCGTTGTTGGAAGGTGTGCTCTTTCTTAGGGAGGAACCGGGGGCACTGGGGGCTAACGAAAAACCCCTCTTCTCGCTTGGATGGGTGGGGGAACACTCCTGAAAACCCCCCCGGCTCGCAAAATCAAAATCAAAATTACATTCGGGGGCAGCGGTCGCGAACTCCTCTCCCCCTTCCCCGGCCTCTGATAGGACTGGTGTATCAAAAGGGTATGAGTCGGGGCCGCTGCTTCTGCCTTCCCCCCTTGCTTGGGACTGTTGTCCGCTGCTGTCTCCCCCTTGGGTTAAGCGGGTGGGGGAGAACCCTAACGCTGAATCCTGTTGCTGAGCCCCACTGACTGGCCTACTCACTCGGTGCCTCAGTTGGTCTGCGTGCCTCCTCCAGAGGATGCCGGTGTTAGTCTCGACTCGGTACGACACTGGCCCTGTCTGTTCTACAACCGTCCCCGGTACCCAGGCTGGCCCTGCGCTGGAATAGTTCCTGCAGTGAACAGGGTCGCCGGCGGCGAACCCTTTCGAGACTGCCAACCCTATGTTTTTCCCTTTATCCTCGACTCTCGTCGGGTCTAGCCTGGACAGGATCGTGGTCAGTTTTCGCCGCATCAAGAGCTCTGCCGGCGAGTAGCCTGATGCTAAGGGGGTCACCCTATACGCTAAGAGGAATTGGCATACTTGGTGATTCAGGTCCCCCGGGCCCATGCGCCGCAGCGCATCCTTTGTTGTACGCACCAGCCGTTCCACTTGGCCATTCGTGGCCGGGTGAAACGGCGCGGATGTGACATGCCGAATGGCGTTTGCCTCCATGAATGCCCCGAACTCGGCGGAGGTGAAACAACTAGCGTTATCGCTGACTAAAGTATCGGGTAAACCGAACGTGGAGAAGACTCTCCTTAGCTGGCTAATTGTCGTGGCGGAGGACGTGCTCTTTACTGGAATAACCTCCAGCCACTTGGAGAACGCATCCACCACCAGGAGAAACATGGTTCCTCGGAAGGGGCCAGCGAAATCTACGTGCACTCTGGACCATGGCCCCCTTGCTGTGTCCCACTCCCTATGCGGAAGACGGGCCGCCTCTGGTCGGGATCCCTGGCATGCCTCACAAGTGCCGACCATGTGCTCAATGTCCGCGTCCAGCTGTGGCCACCAGAAGTAACTCCGGGCCAGCGCCTTTGAACGAACTATGCCCGGGTGGCTGACGTGCAGCAGTTCGAGCACCCTCGGCCGCAGGGACGTAGGGACCACCACCCGTTGGCCCCACAACAGGCACCCCCTCTCTAGGGACAACTCTAGCTTTTTCCGAAAAAACGGGTCGAATTCTGTGCTTGGGGACGATGCCGGCCACCCCTTCTGTACCCATGAGCTAACTTTCTCCAGCGTTCTGTCCTTGCCTGTCGCCCTAGCAATGTCGGCTGGTACTATTGGGGGTGCGTCTAAGACCTCAATTAGCAACACCTGGCGGTCTCTTTCTACTCTCGCCTTTTGGTCGTCCGACAAGGGCAAAGGAGATCTCGAAAGTGCATCAGCATGGCTGATCTCCTTTCCGGGCCGGTACTCCAACTCATGTTGGTATGCGTTGAGAAAAATAGCCCATCGCAGCATTCTCGGGGACAGGATCTGCGGCGTGGGCTTGCCTGCCGTGAAAATCCCTAACAGTGGCTTGTGATCAGTCACGATTTTGAACGGGCGGCCATACAAAAAATCGTGAAATTTTTTGGTTCCCGCTACTATTGCCAATGCCTCCCTGTCGGTTTGTGCGTAATTTCGCTCCGCTTGGGACAGGGACCTTGAATAAAACGCTACCGGGGCCTCCCTTCCGTCATCCAACACGTGGCAAAGCACCGCCCCCACCCCCACCGGGGATGCATCACAGACTAGGACCACCGGCCGTTTGGGGTCGAAGTGCGTCAGGATTGCCTCAGATGTTAAGAGTTGCTTTAGTTCTTTGAACACCCTCTCGTGCTCGTCACCCCACATCCATGTCTCCTCCTTTTTAAGTAATCGATGGAGCGGTTCGGCCACGGACGCCTTCCGCGGGAGGAATGTATGGTAAAAATTGAGGAGCCCCAGGAAAGACTGAAGCTCGGTTTTGGATGTGGGGCGAGGGGCCTTCTTTATGGCTGCTACTTTGGATTTAGACGGCTTAATCCCCTCGGGTGTGATCCGGAACCCTAAAAACTCGACCTCCGTTTCGAAAAAAAACACATTTGTCCTTCCTCAGTCTCAGCCCCGCTTTCTCGAACACGGTTAATACTTTGTCCAATCTCTTTGCCAGTTCAGCCTCACTCCCCCCTGTTATCAACACGTCATCAAAATAAGGCAACACCCCCTCCAGTCCCTTTAGGAGGCGTTCCACAAGCGACTGAAAAAGGCCGGGTGCCGAGTTCACGCCGAACTGTAAACGCGACACCTGGAACGCCCCTTTATGTGTAACTATCGTTTGTGCCGCGGCCGTGGCGGGGGTCACAGGAAGTTGCTGATAGGCTTGTGCCAAATCGAGTTTAGCGAAACACTTTCCCCCATTCAGCCTGGCCAAAAGGTGGCTGATCACCGGCACCGGGTATGCATTAGGGCGGATCGCCTTGTTAATTGTACACTTATAATCAGCGCAAATGCGCACCTCCCCGTTAGCCTTTAGAGCCGTTACAATTGGAGTTTCCCACTCCGCGGAATCAACAGGAATAAGAATCCCCTGGCCCACCAGTTTGTCCAGTTCCGCCTCTATCTTGTCCTTGAGTGCGAACGGCACCCTGCGCGGTTTGAGTCTTATCGGGCGGACCTCCGGGTCTAGGTCGAAGGCTACAGGGGGTCCCTTGAACTTTCCGAGTCCTTTCTTAAAAACGGCGGGATGCGCATCGCAAACCGCTTGTATTGGGTCCACCCCCACTGTATGCACTCCCCCTATGAACAAACCTAAAGGCTGGAACCACTGCGTCCCTAGGAGGCTACAACTTCCCCCCTTAAGGACAACTAGGGGCAGTTCCGCAGAATGTCTCTTAAAATTGACCCGAAATTTCCCGACCCCCAACACCGGAATGCTGTTTCCCTGTACGTCTCGTAGCGTGGACCTCAACGTTTTAAGTTTGGGCCGCACGTGGGGGTCGATTCTCAAGAACTCTTTCTGGGGAATTATAGAATAGGAGGACCCCGAGTCAATTTCCATCCTAATAGGGGCCCCTTGTACTAGTACCTCAATGAAGTAATGGGACTGTCCCGCGGACACGCTGAACACTGGGGCGTCGCCCTCGCTGTCGTCCGAGACGCGGCCCACGCCATCCTGCTTCCTCGTGGTCTGGGCGCCATCTTTGGGCCTCGCTGGACGGTCCGGTCTGGCCGAACGGTCTTGTGACTGCCTCCGGCTCTCCTTCCGTTTTCTGCATGCCTTGGCGATGTGCCCCCGTCGGCCGCAGGTGTAACACTCGGCCTTCCTGAATGGGCATCTCGCGCGCTCATGGGCCGCTCCGCAACCATCGCAGCGTCGACCACCCTTTCGGACCTTCTGGACCTCTTCGCCGTCGCTGCCTTCCGTAGACGACTTTGAGGCCCGTCGAGTTGCGTGCACCGCCTGTCCGGACTTCCCGTGCACCGAATTTGCCGCCTTGCCGGCTCTAGGACGCCACTCACGCCACTGGTGCATCTCGTCCACTCCAGCATTCGTGGACTCTGCGGCTTCCGCGGCCTCTACGACCTCTGCCAACGTGGGTGGCGGCTCCTTGTTCATCAAGCTGCGCTGCACCTCCTTGTCTTTCAGGCCACACAGCACGCCGTCCCTGAGGGCCATCTCTAAGATGTTGTCCCATTTGCAGGGGGCGGCGGCTATCCTCATGGCGGCCACGAATGTCTCAACCGACTCGTCCGGCGCTTGGACTCGCCTCCAAAACGCGCTCCGAGCGGGAAACATTGCCCTCGAAGGACTGAAGCGCTCTCGCAGCAGCTTCATGATGTTGTCCGCCTTAAATTCGCTCACCTTCTTCGGAGCGATGATGCTCACCAGCGTCCGCTTGGTTTCCATCCCGAGCATTCTGGTGAGGATGGCCCTCTTCCTCTCCTCGTCGTCTCCTTTGACTTTGAGTTCCACCAGTGCCGCCTGGAAGTCCATCTCAAGCAGCTCCCAGTCTTGCGGTTTGGTGATGTTGAACCCGCTCTGCGCCCTGGCTGTTCCGTGGGGATCCATTATCCCACCTTCGTCGCCAATTTAGTGTATGCAAACCAAGACACCGGACACAGCCTCGGGCTGGGTTAACTCAGGTTTATTGCATCGTGGACAGAGGGAACATGAGGTAATGGCGGATCGATAGCTCTTTATATACTGTAGCAATACATTTGAACGTGGTTCCATGGTAGCCCATTGGCTACTGTCTGCGTGACGTCATTGCGGGTCACGCCCTTCTTGTCCCGGTGTAGGTGATGGCGGGAAAACTTCCCGCGCTGTTGCCTTTGATGAGTTTGGACCAAGGGAGCTTGGACGCTCGCTGCTGCCAGCTGGTGGTCATTAGCTCGCGTCCTCTTACAGGGTTCATATGATGCAGCTGAAGGTTACATTGTTGCTATAGGCAAGGTTACATTGGTTCAGATACATTGTGGAAGGTAAAACTATTAGAACACAACAGACACCCGAATGAGGCTCCTTTAATGTCCCCCAAATACATCGTGCAGCACTCGGGTATCAAACCCTGACCTTCCAGTCTTCAAGCTTAGCATCTTAAAAACTAAGCCACCGCAGTGCTGCATCTGAGATTTACTGAAGACTTGTACAAAAGAGATAAAAGGATGACAGCTGCCTTTAAATTAAAAAAATATCCTATGATGAAGAGCCTGAAGTTCTAGAAAGTGAAGGGAAAGATGCTTTGAAAGTACTAGGAAGAAATAAATCCCCCAGGCAGATGGAATACTGTACTTGTAAAATTATTTCAAACCACAGGGAGTGAATATGGCAAAAATCCTAACAAGAATATGTCAAGAAATCTGGAAAACAAAATAATGGCCCAGAGACTAGAGGTGCTCAATATAAATTCCAGTCCCAAGGAGTGCAGTAATTATAGAATGATTGCTCTAATTTCCCATGCAAGCAAGGTACTGCTCAGATTGCTTTAACAAAGGCTTTTACCTTACATGGAACGAAAAATGTCTGATTTCAAGCCCGATTCCAAAAAGGAAGAGGTAGCTGAGATCATATTGCAAACGTCCAACGGATACTGCAGCATACCAAAGAATGTTAGAATACCAGCCTGTACTTTATAGACTACAACAAAGCCTTTGACTGTGTTAATTATGAAAAATTATGAGTGTTTAAAATAAATGGGAGTGCCTCATCACTAATTGTCCTGATGCATAACCTGTATTGCAGACAAGAAGTAACTGTTAGGAAATAATATGGAGTGACAGGATGTTTTCCCCCAGGCAAAGTTGTTAGGCAACCGTGTATTTTATCCCTTAACTGTTCAGGTCAGTATGCAAAACAGAAGAACTAAGCAACTTGAATGTTGTTTGGTGCCCAAACTTTTTTGGGCTGTGGGCCAGTCACGTCATGTGGTTCAGCGGGCTGGTCATGTGGTTCCTCTCACCAGAAGTGGAAGTAAAATGCACCTGTTGCAATCTGTTTCGAAACAGGATGAGACAGATTTTTAGGCTGCCATTTTCTTTGCTTAAATCAGGGGTGCCCAAACTATGGCCTGTGGGCCAGATCTGGCCCCGACACCAATTCATCCGACCCACGCCACCCTTGCCGCTCCTGGAAGTGGAAGTTTTACTTCCACTTCCAGAAGCGGCAAGGGTGGCGCAGGCCAGACGAATTGGTATCAGGGGCTGGATCCGGCCCATGGGCTGTAGTTTGGCCATCCCTGTTGTAGATGAAAAAATCAAGGTAGTGAAGGATTTTATATGCCTTGGTTCAGTCATCAATCCAAATGGGGACTACAGCCAAGAAATCAGAAGGCTGGGACTTAGAAGGGCAGTAATATAAGACCAAAATCAAGATAATGCCACATTATAGTACAGTAAAACCCCTACTTATGAAAAAAGTAACTGGAAGCAAACCCATAGGAAAAATGAAATTTTTATGTAAATCAAAGCAAACTCATAGGGAAATGATTTTTTTACGAAACTCAACGTAAACCCATAGGAAAAAGGATCTTTAGGTAACTTGAAGAAAACCCATAGGAAATGTGTAAATCGAGAAATGGTTTTAGCACAAAATCATTATGTAAGTTGAATTTTATGTAACTCAAGGCATTTGTAAGCCGGGGTTTTATTGTATTCCCAATCACTGTGTTTGAGCACGAAAGTAAAGAAAGCAAACATGGGGAAAATTGATTCATTTGAAATGTGGTGTTGTAGGAGAGATTTTCAGATACCCTGGACTGCCAGAAAGATGAATAAGTTGGTCCTGGAGCAAATCAAGGCTGAACTGTCTTTGGAGGCTAAAATGATGAGGCTGAGGCTGTCCTACTTTGGGCATATTGTAAGAAGGCAAGACTCTGGAAAATACAATGATGCTGGAAAAGGCAGAAGGCAGCAGGCACAGAGGAATACCAAATGTGAGATGGATTGAGCCCCTACATAAACCACAGGTTTGTTTGTTATTATAGTACAGCTCCCTTCCAGTTCCACCGCTCACATCCCATAGGGACAATCGCTATATGATGCATATAATAATAATAATAATAATAATAATAATAATAATAATAATAATAATAATAATAATAATAATAATAATAATAATGCATGCATCATATAGCAGTTGTTTCGTACAACGATGAGCCCTGTGGAACGGATTTAAATTTTTGTATGAGGTACCACTGTAGATGAATAGGGACCACTTTGGTGGGAAAGGTAAACAGTGTTCCAGTGTCTAGTTAGTAATGCCTGCCACATGGCCACGGAAACGTCTGCAGAAGCAGACAGCGCTGGCTCTTCGGCTTTGAAACAGAGATGAGCACTGAACCCTAGAGTCGGATACGACTGGCCTTCGAGCAAGGGAAACCTTTACCTTTAATAATAATCATTTTGTGTCTTAAATTATTATGGGTTGAAAGGCTCTTTGTGAGAGAAACTCCGCTCAGGGGACGCCCGAATGAGACTTCCCGCAGTTATTTCATTGAAATACAAAATAGAACACACAAAAACAGACCAAATCACAACAGCTACACAAGAAAAGGTACCAAAATCGTAACAAACTTACATATAGTAATAAAGGTAAAGGTCACCCTTGCTCCAAAGCCAGTCGTATCCGACTCTAGGGTTCAGTGCTCATCTCTGTTTCAAAGCGGAAGAGCCAGCGTTGTCTGCTTCTGCAGGCGTTTCCGTGGTCATGTGGCAGGCATGACTAGACACCGGAGCACACGGGACGTTCTTACCTTCCCACCTAAGTGTTCTCTATTTATCTACTTGCAATTTCTTGCTTTCGAACTGCTAGGTTGGAAGGAGCTGGGACAGAGGAGAGAGCTCACTCCGTCCTGCAGTATTCGGGTATCGAACTGCTGACCTTCCTTCCACCTTCCAGTCAGCGTCTTGGCCACTGCAGTCCCGTTGTGATACAAAAAGAACACACAAAAACAGACCAAATCACAACAGCTACACAAGAAAACGTACCAAAATCTTAACAAACTTACGTATAGTACAACAATATACTATATTGGGCCACCACTGCCTGGGGTGCAGAGTGGTCCATGGTGGGGTCGCAAAGGGTCGGACTCGACTATGCGATTGAACCACTGCCAACCTAGCAGCTCGAAAGCAAGAAATTGCAAGTAGATAAATAGGGGTCACTTCGGTCGGGAAGGTAAACAGCGTTCCGTGCACTCCGGTGCCTAGACATGCCTGCCACATGTCCACGGAAACGTCTGCAAATACAGACAGCGCTGGCTCTTTGGCTGTGAAACAGAGATGAGCACTGAACCGTAGAGTCGGATACGACGGGCTTTCGAGCAAGGGTGACGTGGTCCTGCTTTGGGCCGCCCGCCCGCCCGCCGGCTCCCTTCCGAAGGGGGCGTAGCCGTGGCGCACGTGACCTCCCCTCTGTCTCCTGCTGGGCCCGCGCGGGTCGCCGCGGGAGCCTGGGCGAGTCATATGACCCATTCATGATGGCGCCAGCCAGGCAGGCGGTGGTTTTTCATCGGCCGCTGCTGCTGCTGCTGATCCTCTTGGCGGGGATGGGTTTAGGCAGCGGAGCGGAGCCGGTGCCGCTGGTCATCTGGCATGGCATGGGTGAGTGGGAGCAGGCCAGGGTCTCCCTCTGGTCTCTTGACCCCTTGGGCTGACCTTTTACTACCTTTTCTGGGCTGTCTGTGCGGGTTTGGGCGGGTTGGGGCGGGGTACCCCCCACCCTCCAGCACTTAATTCTGAATAATGGTGTTGAATTAAGGGTTCGTTAATACTAGTGTTGGACTGCGGTGGCTCAAGTGGCTAAGACGCTGAACTCGCTGACTGGAACCTCGGCGTTTGATTCCCGGGTACTGCACGACAGAATGAGCTCCAAACTCTGTCCCAGCTCCTGCCAACCTAGCAGTTCCAAAGCAAGAAATTGCAAGTAGATAAATAGGGACCCCTTCGGTGGAAAAGGTAACGAGCGTTCCGAACACTCAGGTGTTGAGGCATACCTGCCACATAGTCTGCAGATAGACCGTGCTTGCTCTTTGGCTATAAACAGATGAGCACTGAACCCTAGAGTCGGCTACAACTCGCTTTCAAGCAAGTGCAACTTTTACCTAATACTAGTGTTGAAGGGACTGCAGTGGCTTAGTGGTTAAGACGCTGAATTTGACCACTGGAAGGTCAGCAGTTCAAGACCCGAGTGCTGCATGGTTGAGTGAGCTCTCGTCATCTGTCCCATCTCCTGCCAACTTAAGAGTTCGAAAGCAAGAAATTGCAGGTAGATAAATAACAGTGTAAAACAGTGTAAATTTAATAGCTATATAGTAAAGGTAAAGGTTTCCCTTGCTCTAAAGCCAGTCGTATCTGACTCAAGGGTTCAGTGCTCATCTCTGTTTCAAAGCCGAAGAGCCAGCACTGTCTGCTTTGGCAGACCACTGTCCATGGTCATGTAGCAGGCATGACTAGATACCGGAACGCTATATACCTTCCCACCAAAGTAGTACCTATTTATCTACTTGCAACTTCTTGCTTTCGAACTGCTAGGTTGGCAGGAGCTGGGACAAAGACGGGAGCTCATTCTGTCCTGCAGTACTCGGCAATCAAACTGCTGACCTCCCGCTTTCCAGTCAGCGTCTTAGCCACTTGAGCTACTGCAGTTCCCCTATGCATGTCATAAATGTTCTTGAGGAATTTTTGATTTGGGGTAAAGAACACCAATGGTTTGGAAGGTAAACAGCATTCCCTGGGCTCTGGTGTCTAGTCATGCCTGCCACATGACCACATAAATGCTTGCAGACACAGAGAACGTCTCTTTGACTGTAAAAGGGGATAAGCACTGAACCCTAGAGTTGGACACAACTGGCTTTTGAGCAATGGAGACCTTTAACTTTACCTAATACTATTGTTGGTTCGACGTTGGGCTGGGATACTCTTTAGGCAGGAAAAAGATTGGATTTTTCAAAACACCTTTGGTTGAGCTGATAGTCGGTTGCCTAGACTTATGTTTAAACACTGGTTCTGTTACTACAAGCACACTGTTCTAAAAGTCTTTATTTTTTATTGGATTCTTCTTCAAGTGTTGTATCCATTCTGAATATTGGTTATCGTGGTGAAAGTCTTCCTGATTTTAACTCCTTGGAGCAGTCCTTCCGAGGACATTTCACACCAATCTCTTGTTATGGTAAATGAAATACCATGTCTGGCCAGGTTATCCTGCTGTGGTAATAGAGTTGACTATACTGCCAGCGACTCACAGCCTTGGGTGCCAAAGTCCACAGAGAAGGGTGATGGTCCCTGAGTGGATTAAATCCCAGTTGAATCCATCTTGATGGAGGGCAGCAGCTTCATCAATACTGGCCTGGGACTGATGAGGACTTTGTGTGCCAAAAGGGCTCAGGCCCAGAAAGTTATTCATGGAACTGTTTCAGTGGTACTGGGGTCATGCTGCAATGAGGAAGGCAGATGGAAGGCCACTGCGCTGTATTGTTCCCAGGACAATCTTCATGACTGAAAATCAAATAAATATGGCCCTCTGTCCCTGGCAGCCCTTCATTGGGTAGAGGGTGCTAAGAATCTCTTGGTCAGCTATAAAAGTTTGATTGGAGTAGTATTTTTAAAGAGGTTGAAAGGCAGAATTCTATAAATCTTCCCTTAGAAATTTTTGAAGTTGTAGTCGTATTAGTCTGTGTAAGCACATCAGAGAATAAACAAAACATAAAGACAAAAAGCCTTGTGGCACCATAACTCCTGTAAGTGGACTTGATCCGTGAAAGCTAACATTAAAATTCAGGAGTTAATCTTTAAGGTGCTACAAAGATTTTTTGTCTTGTTTACTCTCTGATATTCTCCCTTAGAGTAACCGAAGGGAAATGAGAGAACAAAAGTAGTACGTGGCAGATAGCTTTTAGTTCATTCTCTGTAAAATGGTCAATTTGTAGTGTTGCTAAGTGGTTGAGATGCTGAACTTGATGACTGGAAGGTTGGCAGTTCGAGACCTGAGTACTGCATGATTGAGTGAGTGCCTGTCGTCTGTTCCAGCTCCTGCCAACCTAGCAGTTCAAAAGCAAGAAATTTGAAGTAGATAAATAGGTACAACTTCAGTGGGAAGGTAAACAACGTTTCATGCACTTCATTGCCTAGTCATGCCTGCCACACTTCCATGGAAACGTCTGCAGATGCAAACAGCGCTGGCTCTTTGTCTGTAAACAGAGATGAGCACTGAACCCTAGACTCGGATATGACTGGCTTTTGAGCAAGGGCACCTTTACCTTTACCTAATGAAAATAGCTGGCTGGAGAGCTCAGTGGTTCAGGTCTCTTGGTTGTGGAAACAGAGGTTGGGAGTTCAAATCCTCACTGTATCTCCAGAGAGAAGCGCCAGTCTGTGTAGCCTCTGGCAAGCTGCATAATCTCAGGGTGCCCCCAGAAGAAAATGGGAAATCACTTCTGTGTATTTTCTACCTAGAAGACCCTGGAAAGGTTTGCTGTAAGTTAGAATTGACTTGCCGGCAGAGACTATTTTATAATTTATTTTATTTATGTATGACATTGATATCCCGCCCATCTGGGATATTTTCCCACTCAGTTGTTATTGAGAATGGAAATAAGAACTGAGAAACTTCCTCTTGCTAAAAGATTGTCTCACTGGACATCATAGAGCAGGGTTGGGAGGACCCCAGGTGTTCAGGATCTACATTGCCTTTTACCTTGGAGTTGTTATTCAGTAAGGAGTCCTTGTATGAGTAGACGTCTCCGTGTTGACATTCCGCACAACTTCTGCCCATAGTAATCCGTGTTGGTCCAACATTTTTATTCAGAATATCTTCCCATCTGCGAGGTGGTCTTCCCCTGGGTCTTTTGCGAGCTCTTGGATACCAATTCATTATTCTGGCACTTCATCTATTGTCACTTGTGTGTCCAACATGACTAGCCCACCTTAATTTGTTCATTTGGTATTCTATTACTACGTCTTTTAGCAGTGATCTTTTACTCTTTTTAAAAACTAGTTGAGTGAGGTCCACAAGGCAGACACACTTGTTGCATAGTAGCTCATCTCAGGGAGACGTGTACTAAAAATTTAGGAACATAGTGTCTGTGGGCACAAGCTTAGCTCAGGAATGTATAATCCCATGCACACATATATTGAAGGCACTGTTGTCACCACCACCTGCAACTCGTATCTGAGAATGCATTTCCCCCCTGAATCAGGAAAAATGCCATGGGTGGGGATTTGTTTAAGATGGATCCCAGCTTGCCATGGAGTAACCCACACACTGTGATCATGGAGCCATTGCCTGCGGCACATATGAAATGAGACATGCAGGATTTAACACTGGGACTGCAATGGACTGCCACAGCCTTGAGGATATTATGAAGGCGTGCCTTCACAGCCAGTCCATCTGGCATGGCCTCTTCCGCCTCCATGACCGCTGGGAATCAGAGTTCCTCCTCCACTCAGTGTGATAGCTAGAGAGAACAGAATGTCACTTTTTCCTTCTAACTCATGCAGCCTGTGCTCAACAGATTTTCCAGTCAAATATTTACTTACTTGAAGGAAACTGATTTCTTTCACCTTACAAAAGTGGGCAGGCAGTTTTCTCTAAGGTGGCTTACCCTGAGATAAAAACCAATGTCCTGTGGTCTTTCTAGTAGCCATATGTTCAGTTCTAAAGTGTCAGTAGGAATTAATTGTGTTCTCAGCTTGCCTGGTACTCCCTGGGTGTCCTGATATTGTACATCTCTTGTACATCTCATTGTACATCTTATTGTACATCTCTTTTTATAAACAGAAGATGGAAACTATTTTAAATCTGGAAAGGGGTCCAGCATGGTGACATGGATAGAGTGTTGGATTAGACTGCGACTTAAGAGTTCTTGTCCCTGTTGAGTTGTGAAATTCACTGTGTCACCTTAGGCCAATCTCTCTCAACATCATCTGTCTTAGAGGGTTGTTGTCAGGACAAAGTCTGAAAAAAGGAGTACTGTGTGTACCACCGTGACTCATTGGAGGAAATGTAGGTTCTGAGTGCATTACGATAGATAAATAAATAAATAAATAATCAAAAGCAACAAGCAAATGCCTTGTGCAAAGGCAGAGGTCCTTCAGAGTCCGGTTGAAATCTGTAAGTTGTTTTCCCCCGCCAAATATAAGATGTAGTTACAGCCTTATGCTTCTTTCTGGGTCTCATTCCCAAAGTGGATTTAGTTTGGAAATAATATTTGATGCTCATGAGAATAAGTGGTGGGGGAAAAAATGTTTCTTCAAAGATGGCCAAGCATCAACCTGCCTTTTGCACTTTAATCACCTAATTGGATCAACCTGTGGGATGATTCAGTCATTGAAACGAAGTGGAACTGGCTGTTTAATGCGCTTCTAAAACATGGAAATATCTTCTAATCCCCATTAATGTTAAAATGGAGAACACAGAAGATAGAATGGGCACACATTTATATTGATTGTACTTCAACCAGAGAATTAATTTTTGCCCTCCCTCCCTACAAATTACCGTATTTGCCAGCGTATAAGACGCATTGGAGTATAAGACACACCCCATTATTACCAATATATCCCACTATAGACCACTATATACAGAACGATGCACTCAATTTTTCCAGTGTATTTTAAGGGGGGGGGGGAAAGTGGGTCTTATATATCAGCAAATATGTCAACCCTGGAATTGGAGTTTGGAAAAAAGTTACCATTTGTGCTACATATCCATGTCCAAATATTGGCTAGTAACATGGTGATCAGCCATGAAGATTGTCCTGGGAACAATATAATGCTGTGGCCTTTCCTCTGCCTTCCGCATCACAGAATGACCCCCATACCACTGATCCAACTCAACAAGTCACTTTCTGGTCCTGAGCCCTTTGGGCACGCAACCCCAAGCCGTATGGATGAAGCTGCTGTCCTTCATCAAGATGGATTCAAGTGGGATTTAACCCACTTGGGGACCATCTTCCTTCCCTGTGGACTTCACCGCCCAAGACTGTTAGTCCTCAGCGTTGTCAGGATAGTTAACTGCCGCTTGACGATCTGCTTTGAGTCATTGGTAGTAGGGTCTATTCTAATCTATTACCATAGCAGGATAGCCTGGTCAGACTGTAATATGTAAGTTACTGGTATAGTAATAATTTCATGTCAGAAATTATTCTGGGTTGAAAGCATTTTTGCTTGAGAAACTCCGCTCAGGGGATGCCTTTCATGTCTTCACGGTTTTTTCCGCACCGAAGTAGTCCCTTTTTATCTACTTGCAATTTCTTGCTTTTGAACTGCTAGGTTGGCAGAAGCTGGGACAGAGATGGGCGCTCAATCTGTCATGCAGTACCCGGGTGTCAAACTGCCGAGTTGCCGGCCTTCCAGCTAACAAGGCGAGCTTCTTAACCACTAAGCCACAGTAGACCATAATCAAAACGAAGTACAGTGGAACCTCATACAACAATTGCCCTGTATAGCAAAGAAATCGCATAACAATTAGGTTTTGGTGGTGGTGGTGGGGAATGGTGCCCTGCATAACAATTTTCCCTATGGAAAAAATCGTACAACAATTTTTCAATGGGAAAAAACACTTAGCAAAAAAAATTGTTGTATGATGCATCCCATAGGGAAAATCGCTATACAATGCATGTATTGTATAGCAATTGTTTCATACAACAACAAGCCCCATAGAACAGATTAAAATTGTTGTATGAGGTACCACTGTACAGTAAAACCCCAGGTTATGAGAAAGGTCAGTTCCAATAGCCTCCGTCGTAACCCCAAAAAATTGTAAACTGAAACATCCATAGGGATGCATTGAAAAATAAAAAAAGTCCTAAATTGATAGTTGAAAACTGAAAAAAATATATTAACAATTTGTAAACTGGGACAGCATTTCCATAGGATTTGCCATTGTAAACCACAGGAAACTTCAACCGAGGCGATTGTAACCCGGGTTTTTACTGTAAATATCTTCTGTAATAGAGAGAGACTGAAAAACACAAATGTAGCCTCTTCTGCCTCAGGTGATTTACTGCTTTCTGGAATCCCCTCACTAACAAAAATATTAATTATTCGATATATTTCCTGATTAATTTTTCTGGGAAAACACACTTTACGTGTTCAGTTTCATATAGAACTGAAATCAGGGCGTGACGGATGAATAGGACACTGTGGTAGAACGGAATAGTTGTGAAGAAATATTTTTGAGGAAACCGATAATCCAAGCGCTCTCCTACACTACAGTTTTCTTGCTAAACCCGTCTCCTTCTCCACACTCCCTTGTGTCTGGTGAATTTGTAGTCCTTCTTCTAGGAGCAGAGCAGAGGAATTCCTGTTTACAATGATATCGGCTCTGGTTTGTGGGTAGTGGCCTAAATTCTTGTCATGAGTCTGCTATTAAACATGCCTGGAAGGAGAAGCTACAGACTTGTTGGTTCCTGTTCAAAACCGCAATTGTATGCTGCAAATTTATGTAGAGTACTCAGATCCAGGAAGAGCTTTACGACAAGAACAAACTTTTGAGGATACACAAGAGCAAAACCAAATTAGAAGATGGAGGAAGGAGCTCACTGGGCAAGGAATAACATTAAAGGAAGATATAGCTGAGGAACTCGACCTCCCCTACGTCACTTGGAGGACCTCGAATAGGCTGAGGGTTGGAGCGCTATCTAGTGGCCACCTCTAATAATTTTGGGTAGTCTAAGGCCGTGATGGCGAACCTTGGCACTCCAGATGTTCTTAGACTTCAATTCCCAGAAGCCCAAGCACCCTGTGAGTCCACACGAGTGGGTTTACTGTGATTCATCTGGCCCATGCTGCCCTCGTCACTCCCGGAAGTGGAAGTAAAACGCTTCCGGGAGCGATGAGGGCAGCGCGAGGTGGATGAATTGCAGTAAACCCACTCGTGTGGATTCACAGGGTGCTTGGGCTTCTGGGAATTGAAGTCAAAGAACATCTGGAGTGCCAAGGTTCGCCATCATAGGTCTAAGGGTTTGAAAAATAAGAAGAAATATAGAGTACATGATGTGCATGTACAAGAGGAAAAACGAGGGATTGAGGAAACTATTCTTATTTTTCTTTTTCCTACTTTGGATGGTGAATGGTTGCAAAAATCCAAATCAACAAATGCGATTCTGTTGGTTTTATTTTTGAAGTTAGTCAGCTCACCAAACACTATTTTAGAGGTCAGACATACCTCCTGCTGTATTTATATCCTGCCTCTCTTCCGAAGAGGTCAAGGTGAGCAGGTGGAGTAAGATTTCTCCCCTTCCTATTATTTTCACAACACCTTTGTAGGGAAGATCTTCTTTCTTTTCTAGATCAAACTTTGGACTGTCAAAATGAAGGCACTTTTTGGGCCAAAATTAAATCTTCATCGGTACATGTTTCCGTTAGTGATCAGCACAGCAGGCTAGTAAATGAGTCAGAATCTGTATCTCCCTGCAATCACACGGTGTGTTGTCCGCCAGCAGGCCCCACTTGAGTATGTCGGTTTTACACCTAAACACTCCGACCCTCAGCCTATTCAGTGTCCTCCAAGTGATGCAGGGGAGGATGAGTTTGTTAGCTATAACCCTCCTTTAATGTTTTTCCTGGTCCAGTGAACGCTTCCTCTGTCTTCTAATTTTGTTTTGCTCTTGCGTACCCTCAAGAACGTTTGTTCTTGCCGCAAAACTTCCTGGATCTGAGTCGGCGGACTTGAGGCACCTCAACAGCTTAGGATCTATCGATATGGAAATTTAAAAAAATAAAATGCACATTTTTATTTTGAGATAAATCATTACTATGGGAAGAAAGGTAAAGGTGATTGATCAGCTAATATTCTGTAGTCAATAGAGCACCCTAGTTACTAGTGAGAGGTGGTAGTTAATTTTGGCAATCTAATGTACCCTTGCAGCTGTCTGTCTCTGTCTGTCTGTTTACCTACCTACCTACCTACCTATCTAATTTTTATACAGCCCATCTGGGATATTTTCTGCTCTGGGTGGTGTACAAATAATTAAATGAACAAACAACTATGCTATATAACAAACAAAACAATAAAATAAATATCTGACAAATTTATGATATTACATTTTTGTAGCATATTTTTATCAGGCTAAAGAAGACTATTTGTGAACTGTCCACTTGTCCACATGTTCTGATTACTAATCATATTCCTTTTTTCTCTCTCTCTCTTCCCCCATTAAACTATAGGAGACAGCTGCTGTAATCCCATGAGTATGGGCTACATTAAAGAAATTGTGGAGAAGAAGATCCCAGGAATTTATGTCCTGTCTCTACAGATTGGCAAAACTCTGATTGAGGTGCTCCTGTTTTGCTTTGTTTTGACTATCTGTGTTCTCCATGTGGGTTGTAGTTAATAGCAATAACAACAGCAATTACACTTATTAAAGTGTAATTAAATTGCCTCCCAACATGCTTGATACTCATTTTACCAGCCTCTGAAGGGTGGACGGCTGAGTCAGCCTTGGTCAGGATCGAACTCACAGCATCAGCAGCAGTTTTGGGCTGCAGTACAGCAGTGGGATGCAGTGGCTCAAGTGGTTAAGGCGCTGAACTCGCTGACTGGAAGGTCGGAGTTCGATTCCCGGGTACTGCATGACAGAGTGAGCTCCCGTCTCTGCCTCAGCTCCTGCCAACCTAGCAGTTTGAAAGCAAGAAATTGCAAGTAGATAAATAGGGACTTTGGTGGGAGGTAAACAATGTTCTGTGCACTCCAGTGTTGAGGCATGCCTGCCACATGTCAATGGAAACTTCTGCAGATGCAGACGGCACTGGCTCTTTGGCTATAAACAGAGATGAGCACTGGACCCTAGAATCGGATATGTCTGGTTTTCGAGCAAGGGTGACCTTTACCTTTACCTTACAGCAGTTTAACTTGGTGTGACACTTGACAGGACACTCTCTTTTAAGCAGCACTTCCCTGAATACCAAAGCCAAAGTTAGTACAAGGAACATCATCATCAGGAAATTCACAAACTGCAAATGGGGAACTCAGCCATCCACACTGCATACATCAGCTTTGGCCCTGAGCATCTCTGTAGCAGAATTTGCTGCTCCAGTATGGAGCGCATCCACACACATGAAACAAGTTAACATCATGGTTAATGAAGCCATGTATATAGTGACAGGATGCCTCAAACCTACACCAGTTGAGGAAATATACCCTCTTGTTGGTATTGCTCCACCTCAGATAAGGAGAGAAGTAGCAGTGGATGCCGAGAGAACCAAGCAAGAGAAGGACTCTTGACATCCTCTGAATGGACATGAGCCTCAAGTCCACAGGCTCAGATCCAGGAAGAGTTTTATGGCAAGGACAAACACTCTTGAAGGTACACAAGAACAAAACCAAATTAGAAGATGGAGGAAGGAGCTCACTGTACAAGGAACAGCATTAAAGGAGGATATAGCTGAGGAACAAAACTTCCCCTACGTCACTTGGTTGTTGTTGTTCAGTCGTACAGTCGATTCCGACCCTTTGCGACCCTATGGACCATTGCCCTCCAGGTACCTCTGTCCTCCACCATTCTCCTCAGCCCGCCCAGCTCTGTGCCCATTGTGTCTACAATACCATCTAGCCATCTCATCTTTGGCTGCCCCCTTCTTTTGCCCTCCACCTTTCCCAGCATCAAGGCCTTCTCAAGTGAATCTTCCCTTCTCATTTGATGCCCAAAGTACTTAAGCTTCATCTTTACTATTTGCCCTTTCAATGAGCAGTCAGGGTTGATTTCTTCTAAAATTGACCTATTCTCTTTGCTGTCCAGGGGACTCTCAGGACTCTCCTCCAACACCACATCTCAAAGGCATCTATTCTGTGCTCAGCTTTCCTAATGGTCCAGCTCTCACAACCATACATTACCACTGGGAATACCATTGCTTTGACTATGCGAATTTTTGTTTTCAAGGTGATGTCTCTACTTTTCAATATATTCCCCAGGTTTCTCATAGCTTGTCTCGCCAAAATCAGTCGTCTTTTTATTTCATGGCTGCAATTTCCATCTGCAGTGATCTTAGATCCAAGGAAAGTAAAATCTGTCACTGCTTCTACTTCTTCCCCATCTATTTTCCATGTATTGATAGGGCCTGTTGCCATTATCTTGGTTTTCTTGATATTGAGTCTCAATCCAGCTTTTTCACTCTCTTCTTTCAATCTAATCAGTAGCTTCTTTAAATCCTCCTCACTTTCTGCCATTAGGTTGGTATCGTCTGCATATCTCAAATTGTTGATGTTTCTCCCAGCAATTTTGATCCCATATTGTGATTCCTCCATCCCTGCATTGCGCATTATGTGCTCTGTGTATAGGTTGAATAAGTCTGAATAGGGTGAGGGTTGGAGTCCCTTAATGTTATACAAACATGCTCAAATGGGGACTGCTGGTGGACAATAACACGCTGTGAATGTGGAGAGATGCAGAATCTGACTCATCTACTAGTATGCTGATTGCTGCCAGAAACACGCACCAATGTGGACTTAGGTTTGGCCAATGACAAAGCCAAGAAAGTGGCTTCATTTTGGTAGTCCAAGGGTTTGATTGGGACACGAAAGAAGAATCTGTACCTCGCAGCAGAACCTGCTCTCTTCCAGATAGCACAGGGGTCCAGCTCCTGTAACCCTAGACCGGGGTGGGGAACCTGCGGCCTTGAGGGGGGGGGGGCTGGGCTTCTGGGAATTGAAGTTCCAGAACACTTGGAGGACTTGCCTGTTTCTTCTAGGCCAGGGTTTCTCAACCTTGGCCCTCCAGGTGTACCTGGACTTCAATTCCCAGAAGCCCAGGCTCCTCTCAAGACTACAGGTTCCCCACCCCTTCCCTCCCCACGTGGGATGGAGCAGGTTAGGGGTTCTAGTCCGCTAATCTCAGAAAAGACACACATCTTCTAGATCAGGGGTTCTCAACCTACAGCCTGTGGGCCGGACCTGGCCCACTCACCATTTCATGTGGCCCACGCCACTGCCACCAGAAGCGGGACACGTTTACGAGAGTTGTAAATGCAGCCGCAGCTGTCGCAAATGCATTTACAACAGCCATGGATGCATTTTACGGCAGTGTTTACAGTGGGGGGGGGGGGAACAACCAGTCTGGCCCGCTCAGCTGTCTGAGACGGTGTGGTTCGGCTCGCGGCTCGAAAAGGTTGAGAACCTCTGTTCTAGATGCACCTGTGAGACCAAACCGGACTTCCTTTGGGCTGGGATGACGGCATGATACATGTCTAGCCCTGAATGAAGGATGGAGGCATTCATCTCATTTACACCTTGGCTTTGTGAGGCCATCTCTGGGAAAGTTGCTCTTTTCTCTGCAGATGGGAAAGGGTTCCCTGTTTTCCCCATATAGCACAGACTGAACTACTGTACTCATCCGGTATGTGGGTAGAAGGTAGGGTGAGATGGGAGGGTAAGTAGTAATACACTTACGGAGGTGATGAATTTGGGGTCATCTTACTCTTTAATCCCATGGAGTAACCCTGAACTAGGGATTTACTAAAACCCAGTGAGTAATTAGCTTTAAAGGCAGATTTGCCGATGAGCTATTTGAAACCCTGGTTGCCTCAGACTGGGCTTTCTTTAAATCCTGTCTATGAACAAGCTGTTCTCCTCCGTCTCAATAGATGTCCCGCCAAGTGCTTTGATTTTGGCTTCATTGAAATTTGGGGCGGTCTCATTCTGGCGTTTTGTTTTCTCATCTTCATTTCTCTAATAGCAAATCCTTGCTCTGTTCCATGGGATTCTTATGGGGTCATTAGAGGGGGAAGCTGGCTAGATAGCTGAGTGAGTTAGGTATCTGGGTGTGGAACCAGAAGTTGAGAGTTCGATTCCCCACTGGTGACTCTTGGGAGAAAAAACCAACCTGTGTAGCTTTGGACAAGCTGCACAGTCCCAGGGTGCCCCCGGCAGGACAGGAGTGGTAAACCACTTCTAGATGACCTCTACTGAAGAAACCTTGGGAAAGGCTCACCATAGCTCCGAATGGACTTGATGGCACACACGATTATTATTAATAGACGGGGAAGCAAAGGAGCCATCTGAAGGTTTAGTACAAGCAACGTCTTCTTCAAGTGCTGTGCAGTGGAACCTCGGTTTAAGAAATCAATGCGTTCTCTGGGACTTTTCATATTACGAAAAATTTGTAAACCGAATTTCCCATAGGAATGCATTGAAAACCAAAATACAACGGAACCTCGGTTAACTTGGTTAATGTAAAAATTGCATAACGAAAGGAAATCCATAGAAAATAGTGTAAACTACTGATTCCCCCCCAGAATGGATTAATTGGTTTTCAATTCATTCCTGTTGGAAACCGCATTTCAGTTAACGTATTTTGGTTTTCAATGCATTCCTATGGGAAATTCAGTTTAAGTAATTTTCGTTGTACAAAACGTCCTGGAGAATGCATTAATTCCGTTAACTGAGGTTCCACTGTATGTAAACCGAAACACGGTTTCCCATAGGAATGCATTGAAAACCAATTAACCTATTCTGAAAAAAATCCGTAAACTGAGGCATTATTCACAATGGATTTTTATTCTAAAACTGAAAATTATGTTAACTGAGGCATTCATAAACTGAGGTTCCACTGTATTGGATTCCGAATATTGGCGACTATCATGGCGATCAGCCATGAAGATTGTCCTGGGAACAATCTAATGCAGTAGCCTTCTGCATCACAGTGTGACCCCCCCTCCCCCCAGTACCACTGATTCAGTTCCATGAGTTACTTTCTGGTTCTGAGCCCTTTTGGCACACAGAATCCTTCTCAGTCCCTGGCCAGTTTTGATGAAGCTCCTGCCTTCCATCAAGATGGATTCAAGTGGATTCCATCAAGATGGATTCAAGTCACCCAAGCCATTAGTCCTCAGGGTTGTCAGGTTAGTTAACTGGTGCCTGACGCTCAGCAATAAGTTGCTATCAGTAGGGTCTACTCTAGTACCATAGCAGGATAACCTGGCCACAACTTGTCAAAGAGGAGAGAATGCAAGCAAGCATGACGGAAGGAACTGGGCATGTTTAGCCTTGAGAAAAGGAAACAGAGAGGGAGTATGATAATAGCACTATTCAAATACCTGAAAGTTAATCATAAAGAGGAAGGGAAGGATTGGTTCTCCATCATCCCAGAGTGCAGGATGCGTAATAGCGGGCTGAAACTACAGGAAACCAGATATAGGCTGAATATTAGGGGAAAAAACGACTTACATTGTTATAGTAGTACAACAGTGGAACTAAATACCTTGAAAGGTGGTGAGCACGCCCAACAACGGAAGCATCCAAGAGAATTGGAAAGCAACCACCTGTCAGATCTGCTTTGATTCCGATTCCTGCATTGAGCAGGGGTTGGACTCGATGTCCTAAGAGCCCCCTTCCAACTCAGTGATTTAATGATTCTATGTTGACTCTTCAAGGAAGGAAGTTGGCTAAAATCTCCCATTGGCTGACGTGGAATGGAGAGTGGCCTTCTTACTTTTTAGTTTTGGACACAGGAAGCCCAACACATTGAAATGTGTAAAACTGCTTGCATTCCATTGTAGGAATAGGATTTGGGAGATCTAGGTTCAAGTTCCCACTTCACCCTAAAACTTACTGGGTGACCCCAGATGAGTCTCTCCGCTCCTCTTTCACCTGGCCTTGTAGGGTTCTTGTGAGGGCCAAGCAGGAAGAAAGAAAGCCACATCTATTGCTTTGAACTCATCAGAAAGCAGGTGATGGTTGAACGCCATGGATAAATACAGTAAAACATCAAGATCCGAAATGAAATTGTTCCTTGAGGTGTTTTGTATCTTGAAAATTTTGTATCTCGAAATGTGGTTTCCCAGAGAAATGTATTGAAAAGCAAAAAATCCGTTCCGGAGTTCAGAAAAAGCAAATAAAATAAAACAAAAGGTATTTTTTCTATTCAAAACTCTTCATAAAATGCACTTTGGAATTTTTCGCTGCATTTTGGCCATGTTATAAAGAGATTTGAATATTTATTTGGCTTTTTTCTGAGCTTCGGAACTTATTATTTTGGTTTTCAATGCATATTCGGCACATTCCCGATAGCACTATCTAGTGGCCACCTCTAATAATTGCAGGAAAAGTACCCGCTGATCCGGTGGTGAGGGGACAGGGAAATTTTCAGCATTTCCTGGTTGCAGGGAAAGCTTCTGGCAGTGCCAAAACATGACAAAAATTTCAAAAATGGAGCCGAAATGCTCGAAACACAGCCATGGAAAGCATCAGAAGACCCAATTTTTTGTATCTTGAAAAAATTTGTATCTCAAAGCAAATTTTCCCGAGATTTTCTCTCGCGTTATGAATTTTTCGTAAGTCGAAGCATTTGTAACTCAAGGTTTTACTGTATTAAAATCTCCATTTTCCTCAGGACATGGAGAACAGCTTCTTCATGAACATCAACGACCAGGTGGCATTTGTGTGTGACAAACTCGCAAAGGACCAGAAACTTCAAGGGGGTTACAATGCCTTGGGCTTTTCGCAAGCCGGACAGTTCATGTAAGTATCTAAGGCAGTGGTTCCAACTGTGGGGCCCAGGCCCCACAGGGGGACTTCAGTTCCAAGAAGCCTGAGTCAGTAAATTGGCTGATCAGTGCTTTCGGGGAATAGACTTAGTTGCCTGGGAATTGATGTCCAGAAACAAGGTGTAGACAGGGTTGTGGGTCGAAAGTGGGGAGACCCTTGGCTTCTGGCAGTATGTGGGGTTTGCAGGTTCTGGTATCAGACCATCTACATTTCTAGTTAAAAGGATACCACACACAACAGCAGGAAACAATTTTTGCAGATCATCTTCTAGATAGAATGGAAGAGAACTATGTGGAGAAAGCCTTTGATACACTAGAAACCATCTTCCATTCCCCCCCGAGACTTCCCTGCAGTACTTTGCTGAAGTAGAAGCCATCCCAGATGCGAGGCCCTCCGTAACACAGTGAGCTATCACACTTGTGGTATCTCTACGCAGTAAGGACTACACCGGCTTCTTCAGTTGGGGGCTTTTCAGATTATTGGATTACAGCTCTCATTATTGGACTGCAATTCCCATCATCCCAGACCAATATCCTGATTGAATTTGATTATTTATCGAAGGCAGTGCCTTTTACAAAGCATCTTTTTAAAAACAGTTATGATGGCCAACCTTGGCACTCCACGTGTTCTTGGTCTTCAATTCCCAGGAGCCCTAGTCAGCAATCCTGTTTATCAGGGCTTCTGGGAAGCTGCTATAGGGGAATCATTCAGTAGCCTTATTATGGGTTGTTGGGTCATAGACTGGAGATTTCCTTTGGGGGCTAGACATGGTACGGGGAGACACCTAAACTGACATCAGCCCAGATGGTATATCGGTGTGTTACACAGGATTGTGCATATTAATCTATATTACGGAATCCATATCAGACACACTGAAGCAAAGCCAATCAAGGTCATCGTGCGGCAGATTTGACATGCATCACTTTGAGACTTAAATGTTATTTGGGCATTGCAGATTCTGATCCTCTGGCTATGGTTGATCTTTTCTGGGGTTTTCTTGTTTTCCCAGGAGGGCAGTGGTGCAGAGATGTCCGTCTCCCCCTATGCTCAATTTGATTTCTGTGGGAGGCCAGCACCAAGGTCAGTCTGCCTAAGGCACCTTCTCTTTTAACTCTGGGCTGGGCTACAGGTTGAAGGGACTACCGTGGCTCAAGTGGTTAAGACGCTGAACTCGCTGACTGGAAGGTCGGAGTTCGATTCCCGGGTACTGCAGGACGGAATGAGCTCCCGTCTTTGTCCCAGTTCCTGCCAACCTAGCAGTTTGAAAGCAAGACATTGCAGGTAGATAAATAGGGACCACTTTGGTGGGAAGGTAAGTAGCATTCTGTGCACTCTGGTGTCTAGTCATGGCTGCTACATGTTCACGGAAATGGCTGCAGATGCAGACAGCGCTGGCTCTGGCTATAAACAGATGAGTACTGAACCCAAGAGTCGGATACGACTGGCTTTCGAGCAAGGGCGACCTTTACCACTCCTTAGTGCTTAGTGCACGCTCTGGGCTGTTTACAAGTTAATTTGCATTTTGCCCTGAAATGCTGGGTACTCATTTTATCAACCTTTGAAAGATGGAAGGCTAAGTCAACCTTGAGCTCTGTCAGTATCGAACTCATGCACCACTTGGGTCTCAAACTGCCGACCTGCCGACCTTCCAGTCGTTAAGTTCAGTATCTCAGCTATGCAGCTGTTTAACCACTGCACCTCCTTACTTTACTGTTCGAGTGTAGCAGAGCTATAGAAGTAGATGTTAGAATCCTTTAAGGATTGGCTGTATCGATCGTTGCCCAGAATTGCTGAGTTGGGCGGCAATAGAAATTTGAAGAATGAATGAATGAATGAATAAATAAATAAATAAATTGTCATCTGGGAAGGCTGTTTCTCTGAGGAACAAGAAAAACAACTTGACGCTCGCTTGAGATGAATGCGATTAGAAGCTGCAATCTTTCGGCCGTCCAGCTCTGAGCCCGCCAGATTTTCACCCCCACAGATTCCCAGGGAAGTCGCTGCTCACCAGAGGTGTTTGCGAAAAGCGGCTGAAAAGGACAGTGTAGGTGTTTAAACCTTTTAAATATGGATTTCCACTGACAGCTACTGAAGCTGATCCAAAAGTGGAATACTCATTTCGGGAGCAGTGAAAGCAAATTGGCAGGAGACCAGCGGCTGGGACGAACGGGATTCGAACGGAGCTTTAGAAACGACAAGTCCCTTGCGGTGAAGTTCTTTCACACAACAGCGAAGTGGTCACGTCAGTTAGATGATGACAGTAGCCTAATGAGAAGAACTTGGGAGTGTTAAACTCTTAATTGTTCTCAGTTACTTTTGCAATTACAGGGAGGATGCAGCTTCGCTATTTCCTCATGTCTACACCGCACCCGCTGTCAAATGTTTGTGGGTTTACAAAGGATAATAAATAATGAGAAAGTCGAATGTGACATTTCAAAGCTGCCTGAAAGTTCTGCTATGATGCCTTTACGGAAAACATGTCATGTGAAAAATCAGTTGTTGGAATAGAGAAAGCAGTATCGTTGTGCTGCCTATAGTTGTGTTACTGCTGTTGTTAGCTGTGTCTTCAACGACAGAAAAATGCTATCAACACTTAGCGATTAAGACGCGGAGCTTGAAGACGGGAAGTTTGGGTTCCGATACCCGAGTGCTGCACGACGGATCTTGGGGACATGAAAGGAGCCTCATCCGGGTGTCCCCTGAGCGGAGTTTCTCCAGCAAAATTGCTTTCAACCCAAAATAATTTCTGGCATAAAAATTTATTTATTTATTTGGGCTTTCTTTCCTCAGAATATCTTGAAAAGGTATTATATAACCAAGTTGTTTAACCCAAGTTGATGACTGAGCCTGAAATCAAATTAGGCTTGTTAGGAAGATTGTCAACAGCCCTGTTGTGCACAGTGGTTAAAATGCTGTGTTGCAGCCAGAACTGCTGATCTTGTGAGTTCGATCCTGACAGGGATCATGGTTGACTCAGCCTTCCATCCTTGGTTCTAAGCCAGCAGTGCCCAAACTATGGCCCATGGGCCCAATTAGGCCCATACATCTCATTAATCTGGCCCATGCTGAGAACCCAGGGCCTCTGGACCGCCTCCCCCATCGCCTGACAAGCAATACGTCACCTACGGTGGCGGCGGCAATCGGGCTTCACTCCTGCTGGTCCGAGCAGCCTCCGCTTGGTCCCAGCGCTTCAGAAGCCTTTGGCAACATGGATTGTTGAATTGCAGAAATTTTCCGAGGCTTCTCCGTTTCAAAATCTGGGGTGCTGGAAGGGTAAACCTGGCGCACCGTGCTGACATCAGTCTTGGTGCACTTTTCCCAGTGCTGCAGATTCTGAAATGGAGAAGCCTCGGAAAATTTCTGCAACGCAGCGATCCACATTGCCAAAAGCTTCTGAAGTGCTGGGACTGAGCAGAGGCTGCTTGGACCAGCAGGAGCGAAGCCTGATTGGCGCAGTTGCTGACATCAAAATGGTCTGCAGCGGAAGCAGCCCGCCTCCAGCCCCCACAGCTGTGTGTCGGGGGCAGGACAGACCGGCCAACGAAAAGGTTTGGGCACCACTGTTCTGAGCTCACCTGGCCCACATGGTAGGTCGGCAGGTAAGCAGTTTGAGACCTAAGTGCTGCATGACGAAGTGAGCTCCCATCGTCTGTTCCAGCTCCTGCCAACCTAGCAGTTCGCAAGCAAGAAATTGCAAGTACTGTAGATAAATAGGGACCACTTCAGCGGGAAAGGTAACAATGCCCTCTGGTGTCTAGTCATGCCTGCCACATGACCCCAAAAGTGTCTGCAGACACAGACAATGCTAGCTTTTTGGCTGTAAACAGAAATGAGCACCACCTCTTAGAGTTGGACATGACTGGCTTTCGAGCTAGGTAGGCCTGAATATGGTAAGGGTTGCTTCTAGAACCTAAAGGATCTACTGGGGGTATTTTTTTGTTCTTCTGTCTTCTTTCAAGCCATCGAGCTGACTTCCATAAAATCAGATCTGCAGTAAGACTTGGGACTGCAGTGACCTAGTGGTTAAGACACTGAATTTGAACACTGGAAGGTCGTCAGGTCAGCAATTCGAGACCTGAGTGCTGCACGATGGAGTGAGCATCCGTCTCTGTCCCAGCTCCCGCCAACCAAGCAGTTTGAAAGCAAGAAATTGCAAGTAGATAAATAGGGACCACTTTAGTGGGAAGGTAAACGGCATTCTGTACACTTCGGTGTCTAGTCATGCCTGCCACGTGTCCATGGAAATGTCTGCAGATACAGACAGCACTGGCCCTTTGGCTGTAAATGGAGATGAGCACTGAACCCTAGAGTTGGATACAACTGGCTTTCGAGCAAGGGAGACCTAAGAGCTAAAAAAGTAAGGCTTATTATGTTGAAAGGCTCAACCCATGTGGAGATGCTTCCATGCCTTTAACTGTGGTTAACTTTTGTGCTGCAGGTGTGTACGGATTCCCGCGCTGTCCCGGGGAGAGTTCTCACCTCTGCGACTGGATCCGAAAGGTGCTGGACGTTGGAGCTTACACCAAACCCATCCAGGAACGGTGAGTCGTGTTTAGCGGGAGACGGGTGGTGCCGGGTGAGTTGGAACTGAGGATCGGTTCTTCGAGGCATCCATTTCACACTCACATTTTCTTTGTTTCCTCTCTCCCATAGCCTGGTCCAAGCTCAGTACTGGCACGACCCACTGAATGAAGAAGCGTATCGGAGGCACAGCCTCTTCTTGGCCGACATCAATCAGGAGCGGGTAAAATTGCTTTTTTCCCTTCTTCTCCCATGCTCTGACAAAACCAGTGTCATGGTTAAGAGTGTCAGACTAGGGCTTGGAAATTTGCGTTCTGATTTCCACGTGGCCTTTGGCGTTCATTAGAAGATCTTGGGTCTCTACCACTCTCTTCAAGTGTCCTACCTCGCAGGGTTCAGGTAACAGGAAAGCCACTTTACATCTCTTGTTTGTTGGAGGAAAGGCAGAGGAGCAATGAATGAAGCCAATGTTTTGTGGGGCCCTGGTGGCACGGCAGTTAAACTGCTATTCTGCAACCAAAAGGTTGTGAGTTTGATCCTGACCAGAGATCAAGGTTGGCTCAGCCTTCCTTCCAAGGTCGATCACACGAGTATCCAGCATGTTGGGGGCAAAATGCTAACCGCTTAGAGCAGGGGTTCTCCACCTGTTTATGCCGGGAGCCGGATCACACCCACTCAGACCGTTGGTGGGCTGGACTGGTGTCTTCTTACAACATCCACCCTGCTATGGAGCGGTGTTAGGGATACGTCTAGCCAGGCAGAGGGGACAAGGACGGCTGCAACGGTGGTGGGAGCGAGGGTGGGTGCCGTTCGCAATGGTGCCATGGGCTGGATCCAGCCCATGGGCCGTAGGTTGAGAACCCCTGGCCTAGAGTGCACCAAGTTCTATGGGGTGGTATAGAAGTGTAATTTGCTTTTTGCTTTGCTATAACACCCCCCCCCACCCCCCACCCCAGTTTGGAAGCTTGGTTATCCAAATGACTGCTTTCAGTTCTTGGGGTCATTAAGATGATGCTCCTGAGCAGAATTAGGGGATTTCTTTCCAAAAAGTAATTAGAGTTACAGCGCGAAGTCCCAGAAGTAGTTACAAAACTTGCTTCTTAGGGACTCTGAGTTGGCTAGATGTTCTGCCAGCGGAAGTGGAAGATGAGTTCTTTAGGGAGGCTTTTCCGCCGTTGTTTCAGGGGCCACTGTGAGCATGAAGCCAATAAGAACATAAGAACAGCCTTGCTGGAACAGGCCACAGCCCATCCAGTCCAGCATTCTGTCTCACACAATGGCTCACCATTTGCTTCATGGTATTTCCAAGCAGATGCCTTCACCTGCTTAGGATTCCCTGGAAATGGCATTGAAAGATATCCTGCCTATCTCTCCAACCCGGAGGTTGTCCTTAGGTATCCATAATTATAGCCATTGATACCCTTGAACTTGTCTAATCCTTTCTTAAAGCTGTCAAGACTGACAGCTGTCACCACTTCTCCTGGCAGCGAGTTCCATAGACCAGTGATCCTCTGGGTGAAAAAGTACTTTCTTCTCTTTGTTTGAAAACTAGTACCCAAAGGTTTCATGGAGTGCCCCCTAGTTCTAGTGTTGTGCGATAGGGAAAACAGTTTTTCCTTATCTACTTTGTCTACACCGTGCATGTTTTTATAAACTTCAATCAGATCACCTCTTAGACGCTGTTGTTCAAGAGTGAAGAAGCCCAACCGTTGCAGCCTCAGGTGGTAAGGAAGGTGTTCCAGTCCCCTAATCATTCTGGTTGCCCTCCTCTGCACTTTTTCCAGCTCCATAATATCCTTCTGGAGGTTTGGCGACCAGAACTGTACACAGTATTCCAGATGGGGCCTCAACATAGATTTATAAAGAGGCAAAATGACACTTGCTGACTTATTATCTCTACCCTTCCTAATGATCCCTAGCACTGAGTTTTGCTATAAAGCCTCCCCCCACACACACAGTTTGGATAGGACTGGCTTTCGAGCAAGGGAGATCTTGATTACATTAATTAAACCACTTAACTCGTGAGTAATGAGCTTTCAACTAAGGGGTGCTTCACTTTCGCTAAATTAAACTGTTAAATTTCCAAAATTGCTTTTTATTTCCAGTGTTTTAATATTATAGTTTTGTGTTTTAACAACCTTTTTTTACACTTCCGTGTACTGTTTTAGTATTACAGTTTTGTGTTTCGCAACCATTGTGTACATTTCCGTGCCCATTTTCTGTCTGCATCCATTTTAATTTTGTTGTGAATTTTCTTGAGTCCCAGTCCTGGTAGAGAGGTGGGGTTTTGATTTAAAAAAAAAATAAAGCTTAAATTTGAATCCTGGTCCACGTCAAACCAAATTCTCTGGCCCAACTCTTTCAATAAGACGCTTATACTGATGTGTTTAATGCCCTATCACTCAACACAAAATTCCCAATGGGAATTTCCCAGGTTTTACACTGGAAAAGTGGTTTCTTGTACATAATAAATATATTTATTATTATTTTTTGGTATACGTGCTCCCTTTCTCTCTTGATTGGGATCCACAGTGGCTTGGATTTTTCCTTTCCTTTTCCATAATCGGGCTTGAATTCTGGAGCTGAGCAGGTTGGAGTTAATAGGACTTTGAACTGTGCCCAAAAACAGACCAGTAGCCAGTGAAGCTGTTGTAGAAAGGGAATGATAGATGGCTGTTGATGGTGAACCTTGGCACTCCAAGTATTCTTGGACTTCAATTCACAGACATCCAAGCCAGCACTCCTGTTGATCAGGGCTTCTGGGAATTGAAGTTCAAGAACATCTGGAGAGCCAAGGTTCGCCATCACTAATATACGGCATACCACCAACCCGAGGAAAGATGAGCCCTGGGAAAAAATAGGATTCCAAAGTTGCTCAAGTGGCTAAGACGCTGACTGGAAGGCGGGAGGTCAGCAGTTCGATTCCCGAGTACTGCAGGATGGAGTGAATGCCCGTCTCTGTACCAGCTCCTGCCAACCTAGCAGTTTGAAAGCAAGAAATTACAAGTAGATAAATAGGGACCACATCGGTGGGAAGGTAAACAGCGCTCATGGACTCTGGTGTCTAGTCATGCCTGCGACATCTCTACAGGAATGTCTGCAGAAGCAGACGGCGCTGGCTCTTCGTCTTTGAAAGCGATGAGCACTGAACCCTAGAATCAGATACAACTGGCTTTCAAGCAAGGGAAACCTTTACCTTTACTAAAGATGCCATCATGTCTTTCTAAACCTCTTCTTTCTCTTCTTCCATTTCCGGCTTTCCCAGTGCATCAACAAGACTTACAAGACCAACCTAATGTCTTTGAATAAGTTCGTAATGGTCAAGTTCCTCAATGACACAATGGTTGACCCTTCTGCTACAGAGGTGAGTCAGTCTCTGTGGTCTTTGTGTGTGCACCTGAGCATGTGTGAATAGACTCACTACAGATTCAAAGGATCTGCCGAAGGGCTGTTTTAGCCAACTGGCGAATAGGAACGACGTTAAGAAAGGGGAAGAGGTCCTCACAGCCTCATTGTGGCCAACTTGGGTCTGCAGTGGCTTAGTGGTTGAGACATGGAACTTGATTATTGGAAGGTCAGCAGTTCGAGATCTGAGGGCTGCATGACGGAGTGAGCTCCCATCTCTGTCTCAGCTCCGGCCAGCCTAGCAGTTCGAAAGCAAGAAATTGCAAGTAGATAAATAGGGACCACTTTGGTGGGCAGGCACTCCGGTGTCTAGGCATGCCTGATACATGTCCATGGATATGACTGTGTTTCGAGCAAGGGAGATCTTGATCTATAAACGTGATGCAGCAACCAAGATTGTCGCCTTGATTTCTTTCTTCCATCTCCTTCTTTCCCAGTGGTTTGGTTTCTACCGGAGTGGCCAGGCAAAAGAGACCATCCCTTTGTGTGAGACTGCACTGTACAAAGAGGTAATGAATAATCCTGAAAGGTGATTTTCCCCTACAAAGGATGTGGAACTAAAATTAGCTACTGGAAGGGTTGACATTCACCTATTGCAGCCATGTTTGTCATATGTACAAAAAAGCCTTGTATTCTGGGCTCTTACTCCACCATAAAACAAATAATATAATAATCATCTTACTACTGCAGCCCCTATCAAAGAGGCACCTCAAACACTGCAGTAATTTGAATCTAGCAGTAACTAGAAGAGCTTCTTAAATAAGCACATTTGCTACAAACTGAAATATTATTAGGCTTGTCTGTTAGAGTGCGCGCCCATCGTCTGGCCCAGCTCTTGCCAACCTAGCAGTTTGAAAGCAAGAAATTGCAAGTCGATAAACTGGGACCACTTGGATGGGAAGGTAAACAGTGTTCTCTACGCCAGTGATGGCGAACCTTGGCACTCCAGTTCTTGAATTTCAATTCCCAAAAGCCCTGATCAGCAGGAGTGCTAACTTGGGCTTCTGGGAATTTAAGTCAAAGAACACCTGGAGTGCCAAGGTTGGCCATTACTGCTCTACACGTTGGCCCCCTCTTTCTAAACACACATGACATCTTCTCTCCGACTCATAGAATCACTGAGTTGGACGGGACCTTTTAGGCCGTTGAGTCCAACCGCCTGCTCAGTGCAGAAATCCAAATCAAAGTAGATCTGACCAATTCTCTCTTGAATGCTTCCAGTGTTGGAGCACTCACCACCTCTTGAGGCAGTGGGTTCCACTGTTGTACTGCTCTGACCGTCAAAAGGTTTCCCATGATATTCACCCTAGATCTAGCTTCCTGTACCCTGAGCCCGTTTTTACGCATCCTGCACTCTGCAGTGATGGAGAACAGATCGTTCTCTTCAACTCTTCCGCCACTGCCCGTGAGTGGGTTTTCTAACTAAAGCAGGCGTTCCCCACCTAAGGCCCACGGGCCAGATCCAGCCCATGATGCAATTTCATGTGACCCCACCCCACCCCTCCAAGGGCATTTGAGAAAATGGCCACCCCTTTGAAGCCATTGGGACAAAATGACTGTCTGGCCCTCAAAGCTGACTGAGAAAGCGTGATCTGGCCCCCGGCTTGAAAAGGTCGGGAGCCCCTGAACTAATAGGACCTTTCTTACTCTGTGCTTTCTCTTAGGATCGTCTGGGGCTGAAGGAGATGGGCCAAGCCGGGAAACTGGTGTTCCTAGGGGCGGAAGGAGACCACCTCCAGTTCTCCAAAGATTGGTTTTACAAGAACATTCTGCCATTTCTACAGTGAAGTTGATGCCTAACCCCCACCCCCTTTCAGAGGAAGGGCCTTTTTAAAAACCACATCCGGTTGCTGGAAGCGACTTTAGCACCAGTTTGGCCCATGGGCCTGTAGAGCTCTGGCCTGAAGGCGCAGTATTACCCCCTCTAACTTGCTAGATGCTGGTGCAGAGATTAACACTTTTGAGTGAAGACATGAGGTGTGCTCTGCCTCTTCCGACTTTTTAAAAACGCGAGCATGAAGTTTCTTCTACAGGAAAGGTGGAGAAAGTTTGGTAGCTTTCAAGGGGCTACCCAAGCATAAACTCTGCACTGGCCAGAGATTATGGGAGTTAGTCTGCACTGGAAGGCCACCCCATTTCTACTAACTCTCCAGTTCAGAGTTAGTCTGAAACTGGAAGGCCACTACAATTTCTGTAGGCTTGCTCTAAAACAGGGGTGCCCAAATTACGGCCTGTGGCCGGATCCGCCCCCGATGCCAATTTATTCGGCCCACAAAGCCCTTGTCGCTACTGAAAACGGAAGTAAAACGCACCCGTACGGGCGTGTTTTACTTCCGCTTCCGGGAGCGACGAGGGCTTCATGGGCCAGATGAATTGGCGTCGGGGGGCAGATCCGGGCCACAGTGCAGACTAACTCCCACAGGCCAAAGTGACCTCCCCTGAAGTGACCGGCCTGTGGTTCAAAAAGTTTGGGCACCCCTGCTCTAAAAAGCTTCCCACTGTAGTTCTGCCTTTTCTAACCCAACTCTGTTAATCCCACAACTAGCATTCTCTTTTTAACACATGTGAACCGCACCAGGTTGACACCCTTGTGTTGAAGGTCAATTGCTTTAGAGAATATTCATGTTTTGAGGATACTTTTTTTACCCTGTACTTCTGCCACATACACCAAGGCAAAACCCAAAATCAACCACAACGGAGGAGAATCCCTTGAAGTATGATTTTTACTGATTTGTTAGTACAGGCTGCAGTTGGAAGGAATGGACATGCTGGGGTGTGAATCTGCTGAGAAAGGTTGTAGTTGTAGTTGTTAAACCCTTCACAGAATTCTCAGGGATGACATATGTAATACCTCAGAGGGGGGAGTGTTGCATAGAAAGCTGCGCTGAATACTGGAATGTAGCATAGATTTCTCTGTAGCAAATGAAACTGACACAGAAACATCTGATTTATACATACAGTCTAGCCAACATGAGGTTAATCTGGACCAGGGGTGGCTCAACTACAGCCCTTGGGCCGAATCCAGCCCACAGCGGCAAATCATCTGGCCTGCGCTGCCCTCGTCACTCCCGGAAGCAAAGCACGCCTGTGTATAACGTGTACACGCATAACAGACATAAATGACCCGTGGCTGTCATAAATGCGTTTACAACAGTCACAGGTCATTTATGGCTGCGTTATGCCTATGCACGTTTTACTTCTGCTTTGGGTGGAACCATGTGACCGGCCTGCAGCCCGAAAAGTTTGGGCACCCCTGATCTAGACTCACATTTTACCAGTAACATCAATTCAGAGGGCTGAATCTATAAACCTGGGTGGGAGGCTGTTGCAAAGATGTGATAAAAGCTTTTCTGTTACATTATGTTGTTGGAAGGACTTGAGTATGTTTGCAACCTGACCCATTCTAATAAAGGAATTTTAAACAAGACTAAGGGGTTGTTTTGCCACGAATTTAACTTCCAAGCAAGAGCCATTTTAAGTATTTCGTTTTTGTAAGACAAGCCTTGAGTGAGCCATTAGCATCAGCATTATCCCCACCCGCAAAACAAAAGGAAAAGTGGCGCATGACCCCATAAATAAGAAAGGGTAATTTTAAACCATTCCTTAGAAAGAACTAACCTTCCAAGTTGCAGAACTGGGGTGGGCTGCTGTGGCCTTGTTTCAATCTGCAAATCTCAGCAGGTCAACGCAGCCCAGCTAATGTCAAGGGATTATTGCAGGGGTGCCCAGGGGTGATGCCAATTCATCCGGTCCACGTAGCCCTTGTTGCTCCTGGAAGCGGAAGTAAAACATCCATACGGGTGCGTTTTACTTCCGCTTACAGGAGCGACGAGGGCTTCGTTGCCCAGATGAAAAATGGTGTCGGGGGCTGGATCTAGCCCCCAGGCCACAACGACCAGCTCCCTGAACCACATGATCTGCCCACAGCCTGAAAAGTTTTGGCACCTCTGGATTAGGGATCTAGTCCCAAAGCAGCTGCAATTCCACATCTACCAACCTTGCGGAGTGAGACGAGGCCACTTAGCTGAGAAGGTTGCTTTGAGTTTGGGCAAAGGACAGGTTTAGGTCCTTCTGCTACGTTGGAAAACAAGGATCATAGACAATAACTGAGCTGAACGGGGCCATGGAGTCCAACCCCGTCAAATGCAGGAATCCAAATCAAAGCAGGTCTGACAGATGGTTGCTTTCCAATTCTTTCTTTCTTGAATGACTCCAATGCTAGAGTACTCTCCACCTCTTGAGGCCGCTAGTTCCACTGTCATACTACTCTGTTAAGGTGTTCCTGATATTCAGCCCATATCTGGCTTCCCTGCACTCTGGGATGATGGAGAACACATCCTGCCCTTCCTCTTTATGATGCTCTTTCAGGTGTTTGAAGGGTGCTATCACATTCCCCCTCACTCAAGGCTACACATGCCAAGTTCCTTCAGTCTTCCCTCATCTGGCTTGGTTTTTATTCCTCTGATCATCTTGGTTGCCCTTCGGTGTAGCTGCTCTAATTTGTTTGCCTCTTTCTTAAAGGTTGGTGCTCAGAACTGGACACCAGGACTCTAGATGTGGTCTAACTAGTGCTGAATAGAGTTTTGGAGACAATACTACACCACAGTAGGTTCAATCGTGTTGTGTAAGTTTTGTTGATATTCTGTTCTGGCCTTTGACTGTAATAAAAATTGAGACTAGACTTCTGCCATACAGCCCAACAGCGAAGGACTGTGAAACCCTGTATGATGATTTTAATTTATTCCACTGGTCTGGTCGCTATGCAATTTTTGTCGCTGTAGTTTTTCCTATGGAAAAAATTGTACGATTGTTTTCGCTAAGGGGCTTTTCCCATTGAAAATTTGTTGTACAATTTTTTCCATAGGAAAAATCGTTATGAGGGGTGACATTTTCTTCAAAAACCTATTCGTTATACGATTTAGTTGCTATAGGGCCATGATGGCGAACCTTGGCGCTCCAGATGTTCTTGGACTTCAATTCCCAGAAGCCCAAGCCCCCATGAATCCACACGAATGGGTTTACTGCAATTCATCCGGCCCGCGCCGCCCTCGTCGCTCCTGGAAGCGGAAGTAAAACGCGCCTGTATGGAGGGTTAACCCGGAAGAGCCTTAACTGTACAGGCGCGTTTCACTTCCGCTTCCAGGAGCGACGAGGGCCAGATGAATCGTAGTAAACCCATTCATGCAGATTCATGGGGGCTTGGGCTTCTGGGAATTGAAGTCCAAGAACATCTGGAGTGCCAAGGTTCACCATCAGGGCTATAGGGGGTGTTCGCTATATAAGGTTCCACTGTATGGCTTTTATTTTCTCAGCAGAGCAGGCTGCAGGCTAAACAATAAGGACACACTGCTTTTAATGAGCATCTTGGCATTAATTTTATTCTATCTTCAGTATAATTTTAAGTACATTAAGAAAAAGGTTTTATTTCCACAAGCCTCAGGAGAGAAGGACAAGTCACAGGACAGTTTCAAAATAAAAAGTGGAATTGCATATCTTCCGTTAGGTCTCATTTTACGGGTAGGGGGAAAATAAAACCCTCATCATTAACGTGGCAAAGAGAGAAGATAGATATGCTTAAGCGACCCGAGACACTGCGATTTGGGGGCACAGGCAGCTCCCTGGGAGGGGTGGGTGGGTCAGTAAAGTATCAATGCCTTTTCATTGTGGTGCATTGCAGTGCCAGGCTGATAACACCGGACTCTCTGCAGAAAGGAAAAAAGCCAAGCAATTTGGGGTGGGGTGGGGAGAGGAGAAATATCACACAGCCAGCTTAATTTACAATGTAAACTACGCTTTGATGGGTAGCAGAACCAACCTCAACAAACTTGTGCTTGCAAATAATTAAACACTGGACTTGGAATAAAGAACCGATCCTTTCCTAGAAAAGTTTGTCCCACAGGGTGGTGGTCAGAGAACTGTCCTGGAAGACTGAACAATAACTCAGTGGCTCAGAAGAGGGGGGCCTTTGGACACGGTTTTCCCTTAAAATGGGGGGGGGGGTGTTTGCAAATGGAAGTGGCTGAGCAGCTGCTTTCTAACCGCTAGACAGATTCCTGGGGGAAAGGGTTGGGGCTTGGGTTTCCGATGCGTGGTCGTTTTTTGTGGCACCTGTAACTGAAAGTCTTCCCCGATATCGTGGCACGACACAGAATTTTACAGAGCAGAGTATACAGGGAAGGGAGAAATAATCACAGGGAAACGAGGAGGAATGTAACGTATCCCAGATTTCATCATTTGGTCCATCAAAGCCGTTCCCTGAATCTCTTTTTAACACCACCCCATAAATTGGTTTAGCAGATGTGGTCAAATCCCTTATACTTCCACGAAGCGGATACAATTTCACACACACATCACTGGAGACTCTCTACCCTGATACTCGTTTCACTCCAAGGGGGGGGGGGGAGCTTCCTTTCTTAAATGTAGGGTGGGAAGGAATGGAAAACCCCGGAACCCCCATTCTCGATAAGTGGCTCCGATCAACACAAACAGGTTGGACAAAGTGATTGGCGATTTGATATTGTCCAACCGGGGTGGGGTGGGGTCTTTACAATTCCCGATCAACCGATAGAAGCACCACCTGACCTGAAATCCCAGCCTGAGGTATGTTTTCGTACAGGTAGGCAGGCCAGTTTCAGGAAGAAGACAGAAGCATTTGGAGAGTGGGAAAAGGGTACAAGAAATCTAAAAATCTTCCCCAAGAAGAAAAGAAGAAAAAAAGCAGATTTTTGTCCCACAGTGGTGGTGGGGTAAAGAGGAGGGCGTTGAGCCTGACAGGTTGGCTTATCCAGCAATTTCCGTCATGGTGGTAACTAACTTCTGCCCGTTCCACAGCGTCTTGAACTGTTCTGGGATGGGGAACTCGTTCTGAGGAAAGAAAACACTGCAGTCACTATTCTTCATATGCAACCTTTCAGTTCCTTTGCCCTTAGGCCAGGGATGGGCAACCTTGGCACTACAGCTGTTCTTGGACACTCTTGCTGATCAGGGCTTCTGGGAATTGACGTTCAAGAACCAAGGTTGGCCATCACTGCCCTAATCTCTGCCCCAGCTCCTGCCAACATAGCAGTTTGAAAGCAAGAATTTGCAAGTAGATAGCTAGGTGCCACTGGTGGGAAAGGTAACAGCCTTTTGTGTGTTCTGGCATCTAGTCACGCCGGTCACATGGCCACAGAAACATTTGCAGACGCTCTTTGGTTGTAAATAGAAATGAGCACCACACCCCAGAGCAGCGATGGTGAACCTTTCAGAGACCGAGTTCCCATACTGCAACCCAAAACCCACTTATTTATTGCAAAGTGCCAACATAGCAACAGTGGAGGGAGAAACGATCCCATTGGGCTGCTGGGCAGAGGGGTGGGGCGAACTTGTGCTGGGGTGACTGCACGGGTGCCCAGAGAGGGCTCCGAGTGCCAACTCTGGTACGTGTGCCATAGGTTCACCACCGCTGCCCTAGAGTCAGATACGATTGGCTTTTGAGCAAGGGAGATCTTTATCCTTAATCCTCAAGACACAGTGCTTTGATTTCTCCCTAAAAAAACATTGTTTGCTCAGTTTCATCAGGATTTGGAGAACGGCTGAGATTTTGGCGGCCAACGCAGCTGTCTGGCTAATTTTACACTCCAGCAAAAGGACAGTCCCTGTCCAAAAAGAACACCCCTTCTAGCTAATGACCACCACCACCACCACTATCTCTTAAGTGGCCGTGTCACCCAGCAGTGACAAGCCACCCCACCCTTGCACATACAGAAAGAGACTTACAAAGTCGCCGTTGTCTGTGGGTATGAGGACGTTCATTTCCGAAGACTTGGCACTGACAATCTCGCATGCTAAGGAGCCCTTGCTCAGGTAGACGTGGCAACCGTCTGTCTTGTTGATAGAAATGGTTGGCACTTTACCCATCACCTGGAGAGAAAGGCAAAGGGATGTCAAACAGGTAGACTCCCTACTAATCCTGCTCCAGGAGACCATAGATCAGGGGTGCCCAAACTACGGCCCACGGCTCAGGTCTGGCCCCCGATGCTAATGCATCCTGTCCACGCCGCCTGCGCCGCTTCCAGAAGCGGAAGTAAAACACATTTTACTTCCACTTCCGGGAGCGATGAGGGTGGTGTGTGCTGGATGAATTGGCGTCGGGGCCGGGTCTGGCTCACGGGCTGTAGCTTTGGCATCTCTGATTAAAGCAGAGAAAATGGCAGCTTAAAATCTATCTCATCCTGTTGCAAAACAGATTGCAAGGTGTGTTTTACTTCCGCTTCCAGTGGGAGGAAACATGGTGACTGGCTCGCTGAACCACGTGACCAGCCCACGGCCTGAATAGTTTGGGCACCTCTGCTGTAGATCATTGTTTTCTTTGCCTCCCTCTGCTTTACTCTAAGGGTGGGCCTGTCAGGAGCTCAAAACAGAGATAATTCCACAGTAAGGGGCCACCACCATGAAAACTCTCTTCTTTGCTTATCTTAGGGTAGCTACCCTTAACAAAGCAGCTTCTATGCATAGAATTCCTACTTCATCCTGCTCTCAAGAGACAAAATGTCCTACCTTTCAGATGTCAAGGGTAAGGGCTACAATGAATGCTGAGGGGGAACTTTGTATACCTACCTGAACCTGAACATCCCGGCTGTTGATGATCTCAACAATGCCCACCACATCATCAAATACAAGACCAAGCTTCCTACAGTTATCTGAAGAAGAAAAGAGGAAAATAATGAATGGCCTCATTTCTTATATAACCCAAATGTGTTGGTGTTGAAAACGCTGAACAACTCTAAGCTGAATCATCAATTTGCGAATTATAGGTCACTTCCCCCCCAATATATATGGGGAATACATTCCAAGACCGTCCACAAAAGCCTAAAACTATGGATAGCAGCAAGCTTTATATTTAACACATATACCTGAGTCACAGAAGTGGGAAAGATGGCTCAAATGCCTCCACTGTTCTACAGAAGAGCTACCAAAATGCCTGCTTCCTTCCGTTCCTTATAAGCATATTGCCAGCAGTGGCTTCTAGTAGCCAACTCTGGTAATACACCATAGAAATACATATATATATGATGCACTTTAGGGATTTTTTATTGAACATTTTTAGACCCAAGGATAACTGAAACTGTGGATAATGAAACCCCAGATATTAGTGTGGTGGCAATCTGTATTTTAAAACAAGGCATGACACTGGCCTTTCTTCCTTTTCTCTGAAATTTGAGAAAGAAAATGCATGGATGCAAAATTTGGTGCACATTTTGTATATATATTAGCAGAGGTTGCCCGGTGTTGCCGGGCTGTTTTAAATTGTGTTGGAAGGTTAAATTGTGTTAATCTTTTTTAAAAATTGCTTAGTTTGTAATTTTAATTTTTAAAATGTTTATTTATGTAAAAAATTTTTGGCTTGGCTATTATTAACTGTGATCTGCTTTTTTGTTTTTTGTTTAGGATTAATAAAAGAACAAAGTATGATATAATTTTTTCAAATTGTTTTATGTAAGCAAATAATGTTTTAGTTTTTTGAATTTTTTTAATTAGTTGTACCGTAGGTAATAATTTTAATAATGTAAAAGTAAATGTTTTTTACATTCAATGTTTTTAAAATGTGTTTAGATGTTTTGGGTTTTAATTTGAGTTAAAACTTAGCACAGGATTTTTAAAAGTTTCTATTGTATTTTATTGACATATGTTTGTGATTTGTGTTAAAGTGTGCTTTAGTGTAATTTTTTTGACTTGTTTTTATTGGTGTGACCTTTTGTGTAAAATTGTGAATTTGTGTTATGTTTTTGATTTGTTTTTACTTTTGTGGCCTTTTGTTTGGGGCTGTTGTGTGTTTTTGAATTGTTTTTACTATTGTGGCCAGCAGGTGATGCTGGTAGGGGTTATTGTATTTTGACTGTTTTTTCTGTCCTGGCCTCGGAGCTTCTTCTGGTAAGTAGTCTTTCTTTATTCATTTCTTTTCCGGTCCTCGTGGAGGTAGGACATCTTTTGGCAAGTTTGCTTGTTTCCTTTCTTTTGTGTGTGTGTGTGTGTGAATTTGTATTTTTGTCTGTTTGTTTTGGGTTGTGTTTTTGTTTACTTCGTATTGTTTTTTGGTGTTGTTTTTGTGTATTTTTTGATGTTTTTGACTGTGTTTTTAGTAATTTTTAAAAATTATTTATTTATTTGGTGGTGGGGAGGGGGGCGTGGTTGTTGGGGTTAGGAAGGGTGGGCTAGGTGGTGGGGAGGGGGGCGTGGTCGTTGGGGGTTAGGAAGGATGGGCTAGGTGGTGGGGAGGGGGTGTGGTCGTTGGGGGTTAGGAAGGGTGAGCTAGGTGGTGGGGAGGGGGGCGTGGTCATTGGGGGTTAGGAAGGGTGGGCTAAGTGGTAGGGAGGGGTGCGTGGTCGGTGGGGGTTAGGAAGGGTGGGCTAGGTGGTGGGGAGGGGTGCGTGGTCGGTGAGGGTTAGGAAGGATGGGCTAGATGGTGGGGAGGGGGCATGGTCGGTGGGGGTTAGGAAGGGTGGGCTAGGTGGTGGGGAGAGGGGCTTTATTGTGTTATGGTGCTTTGATTGTGTGAAGTCATGAAAGTAGATCGGGGTTTCCCCTTTAATATCAGTGGGTGGGGGGGTTGCGACCCCCCTCTCCGCTGGCTCCCCTGGGGTTGGGAGGTTTGGGGGAAAAAAGGGGTATGTCCCCGCCCAACCCTTCTGGACCCAGGAGACCAGGGAGAATGGATCGATTCCACCCCCTCCTTAAAACAATTCCGTTTTTAAAGAGGAGAAACCGCTTGGTTTCTTCTCTTTAAAGACAGAGTTTGGTTTTTTTTGGGGGGGGGTCGATCCACTCTCCCTGGTCTCCTGGGTCCAGAAGGGTTGGGGGGACATACCCCTTTTGTCCCCCCCAAACCTCCCAAGCCTAGGGGAGCCAGCGGAGAGGGGGATCACAACCCCCGACCTACTGATATTAAAGGGGAAACTCCAGTCGGGCCCTTCAGGCGCCATGGGTGAGGGAAAGAAGGGCGGTTGGTGTTTGCGTGGCTGTGAGGCGGTGAGTAGTTTTTTTAAAATTTTTCGGGTGCCGGCTTCCTCAGCGTTCTGCGCACTCATGTTGCGCAGGACTCTGGGGCTTGTAGTTATGGGTTTGTAATTTGTGGTTGTGGTGCGTTTTTTTCCTGCGGCTCGATTTTGATTGGCCGCGGCGTATTTCTCAATGTTCTTTGTGGTCGCGCCTCTCAGCCTGATTGGCTGTGGCGCGGCGCAAAGAACATTGGGAAATGAAGTTGTTTCCCTTTTTTCGCGTTTGTGGGGCTGTTGCCCCACTGGCGCATTTCTCAATCTTGCGTTTACCTGCGTACCCAGTTTGGGTGTGTGCACTAATGGTGAGTGCGGGCTAGTAGGGCCTGGCTAAGGAGCCTATGCAAAGTTCCAACGGTTAACCCTCGATTTTATAGGTTAAGATTTTTGTGAATGTATATAGTGTGTATAAAGTCACATGGCATTTCCTTCATGGAAACATCTGTCAGTATAGGAAATAGTTTAACACAGGGGTTCGCAACATACGGCCCACAGGCCGGACCTGGCCTCCAATGCTGTTCTATCCAGCCTGTGGCAACGGCCCCGGAAGTGGCTGAGTATGTCAAACGCACCCGCCGGCAGGGGGAAACCAAGTGTCTGGCCCGCTCAGCTGTCTGAGGGGGAGTTGTCCAACCCGTGGTGCGAAAACATTGAAAACTCCCTGGTCTAACACATGTGAAATGGTCCAGGCAGGGAACGGGTAGAGAACAATTTGACACTTTGGTTAGTTTGTAAATAAGGAGTAGTAGTACAAGCTAACTGTAACTTTCAGCATGAATTCTGCATCAACTACCTGTGTTTCAATCAGATTTCAAGCATACTGGGAAATAACAAATAACACTATTTAAAAAATAAACCATTCATCCTAAGGAAATCTGAACATACCCAATGTGATAGAGTTGATTTTGCCTTTGATGTGGAGTGTGCTGTTCACGCACTTGTAGACGTAGGCCACTTGCTTCAGTTCTGTGTCACTAATCACCAAGTTAGAGGCATTCTCTTGGTTTTCCTGAAGATAAAATAAAATAGTTGCTTATTCCACCTAGGTAAATGTCACCCTTGCTCAAAAGCCAGTCATATGTGACTCTAGGGTCCAGTGCTCATCTGTTTATAGCTAAACAGCCAGTGCTGCCTGCGTCTGCAGATGTGTCCATGGACATGCGGCAGGCATGACTCAACACCGGAGTGCACAGAACGCTGTTTAAGCAAAGCAATCACACTTATATACCACCCCATAGCACTTAGTGTACCTCTCTGGGAGGTTCACGAGTTTACTTTCCCACCGATGTGGTACCTTTTATCTACTTGCAATTTCTTGCTTTCAAACGGCTAGGTTGACAGAAACTAAGACAGATATGGGAGTTCACTTCGCCGTGCAGTACTCAGATATCGAAATCCTAACTTGCCAACCTTCCAGTTATCAAGTTCAGTGTCTTAACCACTAAGCCACCGTAGTCCATGTTTTAAACTAAGAGACTTCAAAAAGCTTTACATTTCAATGAATTTTAGTAATAATTTGGGTTCAATTGATATTTGTACCTTGCTACATTTCTAGACTCTCAACACTCACCACTCTCCATTTTTTGCCTTCAAGCTCTAGCACAGGTGGTTCTTTCTTAACCGGTTTCTGGAGAGCATTTACAGTGCCACTCGGCTTGGGAGCTGTGAAGGGCTTTGGTCCCGTCCGCATCGGGCCGCTCTGGCTTTTCAGTGTCGGGTTCTTGTGGGTCTTCATGTCATCGGATACGTGCTTCAGGCCTAGGACACAAAACAGGCACTGATTTCCCTCTTGAAGTTGCTGAAAGTTTTAAGACCCTCAAGCCAAGCCAGCAAAAAGTGTCCCAAAGCACTCAAAGAGTTCTCCAATTACTCTAAGGCCCCCCAATAGTAATGTTACACTTGAAGAATGGGTGCAATCCATGTTTTTCCTCATCAAACCGGAAGCTCTTAAACAATAGGCCTATGATGGTGAACCTTGGCATGCCAGCTGTTCTTGGACTTCATTTCCCAGAATCACAAGTCTCTGTGAATCCACACGAATGGGTTTACACAGTAAACCTATTTGTGTGGATTGGATTCAAAGACTTGGGCTTCTGGGAATTGAAGTCCAAGAACACACACAGTAAACCCATTTATGTGGATTCACAGAGACTTTAACTTCTGCGAATTGAAGTCCAAGAACATGCACAGTAAAGAGACTTGGGCTTCATAGGAATTGAAGTCTAAGAACACACACAGTAAACCAATTCATGTAGATTCAGAGACTTAAGCTTCTGGGAATTGAAGTCCAAAAACACCTGGAGTGCCAAGGTTCACCATCACTGGATTATATTGTTGCATGCATTTTGTGTCAGTGATTACTCTGGGTTGAAAGGATTTTTAGAAGCGGCTCGAAGTAGGCTCCTTTCATGTCCCCAAGTGCAGTTCTTGGGTATTGAAACCTGACCTTCCAGTATCCAGCTTAGCACCTTAACCACTAAGCTACCGGGGGAGCTTCTGACTATATTGCTGAAATGATGGGACTGCAGAACTACTCCCTCCACCTCAAATATAAGTGAAAGAAACTGAACTCCTGCTATGGTGGGCTCTATATTTTTCCAATTTAGAAAAAATGCAGGCAATGTTCCAAAAGGCTTTTTTCTCAACAGCACACAGACTCCGATCCACAACTCACATTTTCTGGGTCTACCAGGTTACTCACCAGAAGTGATGGCTTCTCCCCGGTTGATCTGGGCAAAGAGGGCTGAGCGTGATGCAGGGTCATCTGAGCCAGAATTGGTTGGGGCAGAAGCTGGAGGGGGTGGGGGGCCAGGGGGCGGCGGCGGAGGGCCACCGTGAGGATCAGGGCAAGCCTGAGACTTCTTTTCTTTATCAGTTGGTATTGGTCCCTGGAAAGTGGATGGAGAGAGGACTTAGGGATTTTTTTAAAAAAATATTGCCAGCAGTTTTACTGTGGCACTTTGGAAATTTAACTTTATTTATACATGTCAGATGCATCACCAGCATATAATAAGATACAAAGCAAAATTAACACATCTAAAAACAGAATAGAATTAAAAAGTTCAGCAGTTCGAGCCCCAAGGGCTGTGCAATGGAGTGCCCGTCATCTGTCCCTGCTCCTGCCAACCTAGCAGTTCGAAAGTAAGAAATTGCAATGAGATAAACACTTCGGTGGGAAAGGTTAACAGCGTTCTGTGCGCTGGAGCGTCTAGTCATGGCTGCCACATGACCATGTAAATGTCTGCACATACAAACAGCACTGGCTCTTGGGCTGCAAATGGAAAGCAAGAAATTCGAAAGCAAGAAATTGCAAGTAGATAAAGAGGTACCACTTCGGCAGGAGAGGTAACAGCGTTTCATCTTTATTTATTCATGTCAGAGGCACCACCAGCATATAATAACACTAGCATTTTTTTGTCTGACCCTGCCGGGCATTTTTAATGTGTGTGTTGGTGGTTAGAGGTGGTTTTGGGTGTGTGTGTGCGCGCGCACACACACACACACAAAATACCACTCCAACCACCAACACACACATTAAAAATTCCTGGGAAGGCAGGAGTGTCGTGTGTGTGTATTGTGTGTGTGAGAGAGAGATAGAGAGAATGACAAATAGCTGGAGTAGACCACCAGAGGGGGTTAGTGAGTTAGATAGAGTGAGGGAGGAGACAGGAGACAGACAGACAGAGGAAACAGAAGAGGAGGGCGGAGGCTACCTGCTGAGGCTGCATGCAGGTTAGTTGGGAGGGAAATTTTGTCGTGTGTGTGTGTGTGTGTGTGTGTAGGGTTTCCCGCGGGGTGTGTGTGTGTGTGTGTGTGTGTAGGGTTTCCCGCGGGGTGTGTGTGTGTCTGGGTGGGGTGGGGTGTTTCCCATGGCTGCGGCGGTGGCGGCGATGGTGGTGGGTTCCCGTGGCCTGGCTTCGCTGGCCAGGCCGTGGGGACCCCAACGGTGGCGACGGCGGCAAGGGGGGAATTCCCTGGTAAACAAAGACAGCAAACAGGGCTCCGGTCGCTGTCTTTGCTTCCTGGGAATTGGTTTGCTTTCAATGGGGTGGTGGGGGTGGGGAGGTGAAGGCACCAGTGCCTTCGCTCCCCACCCTCCCCCCCCCGTTGAAAGTGAAACACTTCCTCGGGAAGTAAAGACAGCGACCGGTTGCTTACCGGGGAATTGGTTTGCTTTCAGCGGGGGGTGGGGGACTTTGCCCTCCACCCTCCATTGAAAGCAAGTAGGTGGCTGCACTGGGGAAAGGGGCAGCCATCAAAAGGTAAGGGTGGTGGTGGTGGACAGGAACTGGGGGGAGGGGCGGCGAGGCGGGGGGGCGTGGTTCCCTTACATTTTGGTGTCTGGCCCGTTCCCCCAGGTGTGGCTTTCTGCGTTGGTGCGTGGACCGGCCTGGCCTTTGTCCCTGCAGGTGTTGAGGCTTTGATGCCGGCAGGGATGGAGGACAGTCCGATGCTCGTTCCAGCGGAGAAGGCCGTGCCGGGGGAACGGGACAGCCGGCAAAAGGTAAGGGGGGGCAGGGAGGAGGGCAAGGTGATGGTGGTGGGCGGCGGGGTTCCCGGGGTCGTTCTTCCCACCCAGCCCCTCTCTCCCGCCCCACTTACTTTTTTGGGGCAGCGGGTTGGTTTGGGTCTTTCCCCGGCACTTTTTTTTAAACCGCCGCACCGGCTGCCCAGCCTCCTCCACGCTCGCGCCCTTCAGCCTCATTGGCTGAGGGGTGGTGTGGCGCGAAGGAGGCTGGGATATGTAGTTTAATTTTTTTTTGTTTGCGTTCGTGCGGCGCTTGCCCCACTGGCGACTGCTGGACCCTTGCGGTGATGGTTGGGCCGGGTAAAGGTAAGTGCGGGCGGTTCGGTAGGGGATAGTAGGGACGGGTGCGGGAGCCTTTGCCAGATTCCAACGGTTAACGACCCTCCTTATAGGTAAAAATAAAAAGCTAAGATTAACATATCTAAAACAAAAAGGAATTAAAAGGGTTAGATGACATCTACCCAATGTTGGGCCACATTGACAGCATTTCCTCTTGCCAACATAAGGTCCTCCTCAGTGCACGTTGAGAGGCATCGTGTGCATTGTATCCTATGGGAGATAGTTTGTACTTCTCTGCATTCACTTAGGCTGTCGTCTACAGGGAAACCCCACTTTCTCAGATTAGCCCTCGATCTTCCTACCCAGAGCACCAGAAGTAGAAATGACTACAAAGGAGATTTAACATATCTAGCACCAGAAGGAGGGCTTTGTCAGTGTCTGCTCCGGGCCTTATGGAACCTCCTGCCAATTGAGTTGCATCTCCAGACAGAGTTGCTGCCCTTCAGGAAAGGCCTAAAAACCTGGCTTGGCAAAGCAGGTGTGGGGTACCAATGAAATGGTGACTCCTGCCTGCTGGCTGATCTAGAAATAACACATTCTATTAATTGGTAAGGGTTGGGATAATTTTTGATAGTTTTTAATGTTTTTTTATAGGTTTTAGAGTTTTTAACTGTGATACTGGTTTTTATTCTTTGTGTGCTGCCTAGAGTCTTTTGAGTTGGGCGGCAATATAATTCACATAAACAAACAAACTGCCCAAATTAGCTAACCATCTAGAGCCGTGATGGCGAATCTTGGCACTCCAGATGTTCTTGGACTTCAATTCCCAGAAGCCCAAGCCCTCGAGAATCCACACGAACGGGTTTACTGCGATTCATCTGGCCCATGCCGCCCTCGTCGCTCCCAGAAGCGGAAGTAAAATGTGCTCGTACGGTTAAGACTCTTCTGGGTTAAACGGGCACGTTTTACTTCCGCTTCCGGGAGTGACAAGGGCGTCGTGGGCCGGATGAATTGCAGTAAATCCATTCATGTGGATTCACGGGGGCTTGGGATTCTGGGAATTGAAGCCCAAGAACATATGGAGTGCCAAGGTTTGTCATCACGGGTCTAGAGTAGCTCTTAAGCTAGATGGGCACAATGGAAATTGAATAAATAAAATATATAAATGAACAGGCTGCAGCCCTTCACTCACTGTTTTGCTCCAGGTGAGGCCGGTGGTATGATATTCCTTAATGTACGCCTGCAGCTCTGTCCAAATGCTCAAATAAGCTTTCACCCAGTCCACATGCCTCTTATCTCTAGGGGAATAAAAGAGAGGTTGGTTAAACTAATTGACCAAGGTAAAGGGACAATGGAGTGAGCTCCCATCTCTGTCCCAGCTCCTGCCAACCTAGCAGTTAGAAAGCAAGAAATTGCAAGTAGTTAAATAGGTACTGCTTCAGCGGGAAAGGCAATAGCCTTCCCTGCACATCTCTCTTTATGGCCAAAGAACCAGTGCTGTCTGTATGTGCAGACATTTCCATGGTCATGTGGCAGGCATGACTAGATGCCGGAGCACACGGTGGGAAAGGTAATGATGTTCCATGAGCTAGTCATGCTTGCAATATGAACATGGAAACTTCTACAGATGCAGCCAGTGCTGGCTCTTTGGATATAAACAGAGATGAGCACTGCACCCTAGAATCCTTTCCTTTTGAGCAAGGAAGACCTTTACTAAAGGAGATACTTGAATTGCCAGTTACAACAGGGGTCTTTAATCCAGTACCACCTAGCCTGCAGATGGAACTTTTCATACAATTAATATTCTGAGCTTCCTAGCAATGGCAGCCTCCCTCCACCCAAACCTCTATATCAGGGGTCAGCAACCTACGGCCCGCGGGCTAGATCTGACCCATGGTGCCAAATCATCTGGCCTGCCGCCCTTGCTCCCGTCGCTGCCACAAGTGGTGGAAACAGCTGTAAATGCGCCCACAGCTGCCGTAAATGTGTTTACGACAGTTGCAGACGTTTTACGGAAGTGTTTACCCACCAGTCCGGCCTCCTCAACTGTCTGAGGGAACGTGACCTGGCACCCGACTTAAAAAGGTTGATGACCCCTGCTCTATACTATGGTCCTCTCTTTTCTGAAGCCACAGCCAATCTGGCCTCATCCCACAGCTAACAATACTTTATATTTACAATTCTGCTAGCCTTGAATCTCCTTTTTAAAAAACTGCTGTTTGAAAATGTCAGTTGAAAAACCCATGGCCTCTTAAGCACATAAGGGGAATCAGATACTGTGTCTTCTGATTCTGCACTGCTAGGACTGTACTTTGCTAATCAATGTTAAACTAGCAATATCTGCAACTAGAATTAACTTTCCTGCAACTTTTCCAAGAGACTAAATTCTACAGTCCGGGAAAGTTTTAAGGAATCTAGTAGATTGGTTAGCTAAGGCTCAGAAATGTCTTAGTAACCCAAAATAATTCTCGGCTATTTGCAGCTTTCAACAATTTATGAGGAAAAACCAAGCAAAACCTACACATCTTTGTATTCCTTGAGGACTCGGTTGCTGTAAAATGTGGCAGCATCTGTCATTTCCTTCACATAAGGGCCTGGTTTGGGGGCCTACAAGAAAACAATGCATATTAGAACCCTAAGCAATCATGTGCTACCCTAGTTGCATTAAAAAAAATCCAGCACAGTTGTAAAGCAGATGTCCTAAATGTAAGGGGTTTGGTTTTGAATCAGTGCATGGAAAATGAAAAGTAAATAGAGAAATCAGTTATGTTAGATAGGACGGGCATCAGCTGAAGACCAGCACTATGGAAAACCCCAAGCTTTGCTTCAGCTCAAAATGGGAACTTAATTGTTATCAACAGAAAGAAGGGACCAAATGAGAAAGACTGGATGAACTCTCAGAAAATAAATACATAAAATGGCTATGGACATACCAATATCACCAACTTATTCTTGTTTTATACCCTTTCACATTTTGATGGAGACTTTGCCCTATAACAGGGAAAGAAACCTACAATCTTTCAAATCCTGATGAACTATTATGTCCCTTCATTCTTCGTGACTAGCCGGGCTAATAGATCTGGAGCCCGGAGAGGATTCCCATGTTCCATCTTGTCCTAACACATCTCCGGAACTGTGGTCTAACGTGCCAAAGCAAGTTTCCCCTCTCTGTCACACACAATTGCAATTTCAGGTTTCCTGGGTGACAGCAGATGTGCCCTAAGCGAAGGTGAAAGGATTTGACTGGACTAGTAGTTGGTTGGGAAAGAGAGGGTAAAGCCGTTCTCATCTGTGCAATATTTGCCTCCTAATTTATGCATTCAAATCTGGCCAGGCAGGCCTTCCACTCACTTTTTTTTAAAGTGAAAAAGTGAGTGTTTTTCATTAAAAAAGTGAGCAAAAAGTGACAAAATTGAGGGCAAATCCTCGAGGTCTGCCTTTGATTTTCCACCAAAATCCAAATTAAAATACTCAAAATTGCATTTTTTTTATTCATAAAATAGGTGTAGTGAAAGTGGGAAGTCAATAACACAAAAAAATAGCATATTGAAACATTTATTTCAAAATTTAATAGGCTCATGCCTTTTAAAATTTAACTTAAAAAACAGAACAAAATAAAGAATTCTTGACTTGACTAGGGTAAATATACAATTTACAAGGTAGCTACCTACAAATATGTTACGTGAGATCAATAAAAAGGACAAACGTAAAGTAAGAGTAGGAGCTGGGTTGTCATCATCAAAATCCTTTCATCTCTTCTTGTGGTTTTTGAACAGCTGTTCCAAAAGAAAGGAAATCCTCGTCTACTTTCTTCTGGAGGGGATCCCTCTTTTTCTGCACCTCTTCGGCCCGCGAGTGCAGAGCTGATGCCCCTTCAAACATCCCTTAAGCAAACCTTCACTTTCTTCATGTCACCCTTGCCAATGGCCTCATTCAAATTTTTCCTGCGCCTCGTCCATGAGCTGGTCGGCAGCCAGGCGCTCCTCGACTTCTTTCTTGGAAGTCTTAATTAGGTCTTCTTTTAGCTTTTTTTAACTCTTGCTTTTCTTTCTTCTGTGCAGCCTCTTGTCTTTCCCTTTCTTCGTGAACGTGCTCTTCCTCTTCCGCCTTTGGAAGCTCTTCCTTTTTGTTTCAGTTCCGCTTCCAGGCAATCTTCATACTTGCTGCATGCCGCTGTGGCTCTTTTCAGAAGGTCTGGGGTGAGAGGGACTTTCTCTGGAATGCCTCCATACTTGCAAAGGCCATCTTTGATGTTAAGTCTTGCATTCAAAGTACGCTCCAGCATGGCAAACCGTTCAGCTGGGAGCTGATTTTTCGAAATGGAAAACCCTCGCTCAACGTCAGAGCTGCCATGGGCCAGGCAGAGGGCAGCCTTCACTACCTTGCTTACCAGAGGATATTTGATCCCGTTGGTGACATCCGTCTTTGTAAATATATGATGTGTCCAGTAATCATCGATTCTACTTCCAGGTTCTTGAGCAGGTAGATTTTCCAGCTGCAACAGTCTCCACTCGTCGCGGAGAGCCTCTTCATTTATCTCCATGGGCAATCACAGCACTTTGTACATGGATAAAATGCAGCGCGATGGCATGGTTTCCTTGATGTTTAGTGGATTCAAACACTTCAGGTGCCAGGCTTTTCTGCCCTTTGCTAGAATAGACTTCTGAAGGATGTGAGTCGCAGCCGCCTGATAGTGTTTCAGGGCCTCTTGGTGGAATCTCAAATTTTGAAGTTCAGAACATTCTTGGTCCTTGAGGAGTCACTCAGCTTCAGAGCCGATGTCAACTTTGCGCACTTCTACACAATTATTACTATTAAAAAAAACTTTCCTTCATGCAGTCAGTCTTGTTAGTAAGAGATTGTTCTTTACAGAACCTACTTAATACTAAAACGAATAGGGACTCAATCTCTTCATATAACACATGAATCATTGGCTGATCCTTCTGGAAAATTTTGGAGAAGCGTTCAAAGATTCTAGAACTAGACAGTACAAACACAATCTGAGCTGGAAAAGTTTTGTCTCTCAAGGCGCTTGCAATAGCCTGGCAACACTTAGAGGAGATAAGCTTTTCAGCATCTTTTCCCTTTTGACTGGGCAAAACTTTAAGAAATAATGCTTGAGAACAGGCAATTGCTCTTGAAGTCTCTCTGCTGCCGGGGAAATAGTGAGCCTCCGGGTAACTACATGCTTGATAAACTCATGCAAAGGCACTTTTTTCTCAATTTGAGGGTTTTTAAAAACACCTCAAAACAGCTAGGATACTCCAGGAAATCATAAACAAGAATTATTATATCAGACACTTTCATCCCAAACACTTTGAGTCCTTTCTGAAGTGCTGTATGAAGAATGTGCAGGTCAAGAAGACCTCAATCACAATCAGCCTTCAGTTTATCAGAAATTAGCCTGAAAACAGTTTTGTTGACATTAGGCCCGTCGCTAGACAACATGAGCATTTTCCCAAAGTAAAGGGAACCATGATCAAGTGCGGCAACGATTAAATTAAAAAGTATATCACTCCCAATAAAGTCGACGACGCCATCACATGATGCCATGGAGTAACCGGACTGCACACACTTCATGGCCCAAATCAATTCTGCCTGTGTGGCATTGGGTTGCCGCAGGGCGAGCTGGAGCACAGGTGCAGCAGCGGCGTGCCCAGGAAGACTTGGGAGAGTTGCTCTGCTAGCCACAGTTCGAGCTGGGCAGGGCAATAGTGAGTTGTTAATGAGCTGCCACCGCCAAGGTAGATGCGGAGAGCGGCTGCGAAGACAGGACCAGCTGCTTTGGATGTAGCTTGGTAGTGACAGACTTCTTGTGCTTGTCATACGTGACATGCTGCTCAATTGCCTGAAAAAACAAGAGGGGACAAACTAAAAAAACGTGTACATCACACATTTCCGCAAAAGCAATGGAACTAAAACAAAAAAGTACTGGTAATGCAGTAGATTCCCCTTACCTGAAAACCTTTCCGTTCCACAGATATGTTGGTCATGCACGTGTTGCAGTGAATAGAGGTGTTGGAGTAAGGGGACGCTCAGTCGCTAATCCCAGGCTGTCCTCCCGGTCAAACCACTCATTGTGCATGGAGCACTTCGATGACTTCTTAAGATTCTTTGCCATTGGTCATTAGTTTACCACAATGGACCAGCACCACTGGGAGCAAAATACTCCCTTGTGCTGGCTTTGCCTGCTTCCCCCAAGAAGAGATGGGCCTCGTGCTCTTGCAGGCCTTCCTGCCTGGTGTGATAGGGAGGAGCCAACAAGCCTAGTTTCTAGGTTTTTGTCTCTTGCTGGGCCTTTTCCTGGGAGAGCAGTTTCACTTTTGCTTGGCTTGCATACACTGGCTGGGGCCTTTATTTGGGTGGGGTAAAATCATGATAAACTAGCACACTTGAAGGTTTTTGAGGTATATTTTAACAAGAAAAGTGAGAAAAGTGAGCGTTTTCTTAAATAAGTGAAAAAAGTAGACTAATGTTAGAAAAAGTGAAAAAAGTGAGCCGGTGTAAGGCCTGTGGCCAGGTTATCCTGCTATGGTAATAGAGTAGACCCCACTGCTACTGACACAATGTCCATTGTCAGGCAGTGGTTAACTAACCTGTCAATCCTAACGGCCTTGGATGGCAAAGCCTGCAGGGAAGGGTAATGGTCCCCAAGTGAATTAAATCCCACTTGAATCCATCTTGATGGAGGACAGCAGCTTCATCAATACTGGCCTGGGGCCGATGAGGACTTTGCGTGCCAAAAGGGCTCAGGACCAGAAAGTGACTTGTGGAACTAGATCAGTGGCACGGGTGTCATGCTGTGATGCGACGGCGTCTAAGAGGTGACCTGACTGAAGTTTTTAAAATCATGCACAGTGTGGACAAAGTAGATAAGGAAAAACTGTTTTCCCTATCGCACAACACTATAACTAGGAGACACTCCATGAGGTACTAGTTCTCAAACAAATAAGAGAAAGGACTTTTTTACCCAGAGGATCACTGGTCTATGGAACTCCCTGCCAGAAGAAGTGGTGACAGCTGTCAGTCTTGACAGTTTTAAGAAAGGATTAGACAAGTTCATGGAGGACAAGGGTATCAATGACTATAATTATGGATACCTAAGGACAACCTCTGGGTTGGAGAGATAGGCAGGATATCTCTCAGTGCCATTTCCAGAGAATCCTAAACAGGTGAAGGCATCTGCTTGGGAATACCCTGAAGCAATGGTGAGCCACTGTGTGAGACAGAATACTGGACTGGATGGGCAGTGGTCCGTTCCAGCAAGACTGTTCTTATGATGCGGAACGCAAATGGAAGGCTACTGCATTATAATGTCCCCAGGATTATAATGTCCTTCACGGCCGATCGCCATGAGGAGAGCCAATATATGGAATCGGATACGGCACTCGAAAAATAAAATTTATGCATGCAGCCAGAGGGCTAGAAGGACTCCAAATTAAATTATATCCCAGATAATAAGATTTTGAGTACTTTCAAGGAAGGTATGCAGACATTTTGAAAAAAGCAAGCTTTGTAACATGTTTGGGTGGGACAGCCCCAACATCGGAAGTTATTGTAGGGGTGCCCAAACTTTTTAGGCCGTGAGCTGGTCACATGGTTCAGGGGGCTGGTCACTATGGCGTATGGGATGGTCCTGACCCCCAATGCCAGTTCATCCGGCCCACGAAGCCCTCGTTGCTCCCGGAAGCGGAATATAGCCCATGGCGCACATATGGCCCATGGGCTGTAGTTTAGGCACACCTGCGTTATGGGCTTAACAGTTCTTACCATGGCAACCCAGCCTAGCGCTGGGATACTCTCGGAAACTGCTGAGAGGTGGTTGAAGAGTTTGCTGCCGCGGTTTTTCTCCCGGAAGTTCTGGACCACTTGGATCTGATTTGATATAGGCTTCAGCAGGGATGAAAAGTTGTTCTGCAATAACAAGTGTCACATAAATTGAGTCTAACTAGTTCTTTGCTGTTGGATACAGCTACAAAAATATGCTAGAAAGATGTTTTGCAAACTTCTATAAGCTGAAGGGCCAGTTTCTAAAATAATTTCAAGTGGAGACAGGTTTTCACATCAATTAAGAGGGAAACATCTCAAGGAAGGAAGAGGAAATCGAGTTTCAGTTTTGCACTATATAAGGAATAGAATTGCACAGTCGATCAGCAAGACCCCATTCTGGGTGCTGAAACTAGTCTGTTATATACAGAAGGGCAAGCTCTTTTATTTAATTCAGGGGTGCCCAAACTTTTCGGGCCACAGGCCAGTCATGTGGTTCAGCAGGCTGGTCATGTGGTTCCTCCCACCAGAAACGGAAGTAGAAAGCACCTGCATATGCACAAAAAACTGATGTAAATGTACCCTCAGCTGTCGTAAATGCATTTATGACAGCCACAGGTGCATTTATGGCAGTGTTCTGCACATGTGTGTTTTACTTCTGCTTCTGGAAGCGGGGAGGGCAGTGTGGGCTGGATGTATTGGTGTTGAGGCCTGGATCCGGCCCAAAGGCTGTAGTTTGGGCACCTCTGATTTAATTGTTTGTACTGTACAGCGCCCAGAGTGGGAAATATCCAAGATGGCTAGTATAAAAATGTAATAAATAGATTTTTATCAAAAGAGTGACTAAACTTTAGGTCACGTGTATCACCACTAGTTGGTAAATTCCATATACGCTCACGCACAACTAAGATCCTGATTTTTTGAAAATAAGAGCATTTGACTTGTTCAGAACATTCCCTTTTTGCATCAGACCACTTTCAGGCAAAAACAAATTGACTTACCGCAGTGGGTTGTTGACACTGAGACGCTGTCACAAGGAGAATTCGCTCTATCATTAACCCCACGTGAACCATTTCAGACTTTGAAGAGCAGCAGGGAAAAGGAGACGAAAGGGGGAAATGAGACCAGTGTATACATTAATTGCCACAAATGCTGAGATGATATCCTGCGAAACAAAGGGACCACTGACTGTACCTAAAAATTAGGCACAGTAGTAACAAATTCAGGGACTGCGGTGGCTTAGTGTTTAAGATGCTGAACTTGACGACTGGAAGGTCGGCAGGTCAGCAGTTCAAGACCTGAATGCTGTGAGTGTCCATCATTTGTCCCAGCTCACGCAAACCTAGCAGTTCGAAAGCAGATAAATAGGGACCACTTCGGTGGGAAGGTAAACAGCGTTCTGTGCACTCTGGTGTCTAGGCATGCATGCCACACGTCTATGGAAATGTCTGCAGATGCAGACAGTGCTGGCTCTTTGGCTATGAAACAGAGATGAGCACTGAACCCTAGAGTCAGATACAACTGGCTTTTTCGGCTGGTACTCATCTTTAAATTAACAATGACATAGGAAACAAGGCTGAGAGACAACAGTAATAGATAAATGGGATCAAAGCAATTTGGGGCTAGCAATGAAGAGAGGTGCAAAAGGGGGCCAGAGACTTGCTGCGGAAGGAAAGGAAGGAGCAAAGGGCTGTTATGAAATTCTTTGCAAGAGGCAAAGAGGAAGTGAAGAGAAATTTGTGGTGGAAGGGCAGGCGCACAGCTACTTCTGTTTTTTTGTAACACTTGATTCATACAGCTTGGGAACAAATTTTGGAGTATCAGAACAGCCACTCTGCTGCTTTAGGAGATAAATAAGCAGGGAGGCTGAATTCCAAATTTCAATTGAACTTGGTGAATGATTCTGAGCAAGCCCCTACACTACAAGCCCAGCTACCAACAGTGACAAAAGTTGTCCCTTATAAGGCTTCTAATAAATGTTTGCTGATGAGGCATATGAAGACCTCTTGACACGTAAAGCTGGCTACTTAGAAGTGAACATTGCTGCTTTTAATATGACAGAGATTTAAGGCAGTCAGGCAAAGGTAACAGGTAGCCAGTATCATCAGTCATGTAATCTGTTTAAAATGAGGTTTATTTCTCAGACTGGAATATATTAATTTTTCCAGTGAGAGGTAGGTGGCATGCCAAAGCCACATTTTCATGTTCTTTCTCTGCTAACGTAATTTCTGGGCCAAATACAATTTTGCCTTTGGCTCACTGCCAAAGAAATCGCTTTGCAAAATGCACAAATGGAGCCAACAGGAAACATACAGCATACAGTATTTATTGTTTTGCTTCCAGTTCTATGGAAAATGTTTTCCTCATTCTCAGGTGACTACTCTCCAAAGTCTGCATTGTAAGCATCAAAAATAGGCCACCCTTTCTTGAAAGCCAGTTGTATCTGACTCTAGGGTTCAGTGCTCATCTGTTTATAGCCAAACAGCCAGCACTGTCTGCGTCTGCAGACATTTCTGTGGACATGTGGCAGGCATGCCTAGACACTGGAGTGCACCAAATGCTGTTACCTTCCCACCAAAGTGGTCCCTATTTATCTACTTGCAATTTCTTGCTTTTGAACTGCTAGGTTGGCAGGAGCTGGGGCAGACGGGAGCTTACTCTGTCGTGCAGTACTCGGGTCTCGAAATGCTGACCTGCCGAACTTCCAGTAGTCAAGTTCAGCATCTTAACCACTTGACCCACCGCAGTCCCTAAGCATCAAAAACACATGTCTGCAAACCATTTTAAAAAAGGAAACCTTACATGTTTTTGAACATCACCACCAATCTCTTTGCTTATCCGCATATATTCAGCTACCGGTCCGTCCAAAAGAGTGTCAAAAGCGCGCACATACGCAGCTACTCCTGTAGCGGAAAGAAAACAGAAAGCAGTCTACGACAACAGAGAAGCAGCAAATGGGATTTTGAAGCATTTGTAAATTACATTTGCAGTAAATATCTTGTTCCTCTAAATCCGTTTCTCACAATCCACACAGCTTCGCTCTACACCAGATTTACGACAATCATTTCCATACACTCACAGGTTGCATCTGGTGATTTTTGTTTAAAATAAGCTTTTAAAAGAGAGTGCTACACGGAGAGTCAGCAGCACAGGAACACCGTTTCAATCTGGGAGCTGCAGAGAAGGGCAATCTATTTCCTGTTATTTGTATGCTTTACAGAAGCCAGCTGTACTAGTCAGTCAACTAAATGTATTAAGTAGAGTGGGACTAAATGGAAACTGTTCAATCTTACCTTTTGTTGGGCTATCACCACAGCCACCGGCCGCACTGGAGCCATGAGACATCATCTCCAAGCGTCCAACAGCGTTCTCCAACCGTTCGACTAGGCTTTGCAGCTCTGTCATTGTTCAGCACCTGCTAAATATACCAGATATTAAGCATAAAGGTGAAGCAACCAACACTGAAACAGATTTAATCCACAGTCTTGTATCAACTAGGGCTGCAGTGGTCACAAACCTGGGTCCTTATGTATTCTTGGACTACAATTCCCAGAAGTCTTTAGTACAGTAAAACCCCTACCTATGAAAAAAGTCCGTTCCGTAGGCTTTTGCTTAAATCATTTTTATGTAACTCGAAACAAACCCATAGGAAAAATGAAATTTTTATGTAAATCGAAGCAAACCCATAGGGAAATGAATTTTTACGTAACTCGAAACAAACCCATAGGAAAAAGAATCTTTATGTAACTCAAAGCAAACCCATAGGAAATCGTGTAAATCAGGACATGGTTTTAGCACAAAATCATTATTTAAGTCAAATTTTATGTAACTCGGGGCATTTGTAAATCGGGGTTTTACTGTATTGGCTGTGCAGACTAAGGCTTCTGGGAGCTGCAGTCCTCTATGGAATGCCAGTGTTCCGCGGAACATAGCTTGGGAACTGCTTGTTACAAGAAACAGATTAAAGCCAAGAGTGGAGTTTTGAAAGATAAGGACTATTAACATTATTTTGCAGGACTGTAGTGGCCCAAGTGGCTAAGACACTGACTGGAAGGAGGCAGGTCAGCAATTCGATACCTGAATACTGCAGGACGGAGTGAGCACCCGTCTCTGTCCCAGCTCCTGCCAACCTAGCAGTCTGAAAGCAAGAAATTGCAAGTAGATGAATAGGGACCACTTCGGTGGGCAGGTAAACAGTGTTCAATGTGCTCCGGTGTCTAGTCATGCCTGCCACATAACCACGGCAATGTCTGCAGCCGCAGACAGCACTGACTCTTTGGTTATGAAACAGAGATGAGCACTGAACCCTAGAGTCGGATACGACTGGTTTTTGAGCAAGGGTGACCGTTAACTTTTACCTTCTTTTGGGACAGATACTCCTTGCTACAAACAAGAACTATACAAGTTCAATATATACCACACAAGTGTAAGTAAATATAACCACTGTTCTGTTTTCTTGTGCAATTATTACATTTGGGAAGTTACACAGTGCCCCACGCACTACCTTAAATTATATCTCCAAAACCCTGATGCGAAATGCAAAAAGATCTGTGTTCCACAATGATCTATTCTAGTGTCTGGTAATTATTTTTGTTTTGTTTTGTTTTGTCTCTCTTCCTTTCGGAAACTATTTCCACCCAAGTCCCAAAACAGTTTAACAGGTCTCAGCCATGGATGTTTTACTAAACGACACCCACATATTATCATTAACCAGTGATATATAATCATTTCTTCCTCCCATGAAACAGAGACAGCTTCACAAATGGGATGGGCAGTGGTGTTGAGAGGAGACCTAGGTTAGCAAATGCTATCTATGACCAGTACTAAAAAAAGGCAAGTGAAGAACTTAAGCCCAGACCAGGCACTGAGAAAGATTAAGATACTCTTGCTGCACCTGGCCTAGTGGCTTCCTATTCCTAGGTGTGGTAAAAGCTTCTAGGAACTCTGATAAGAACAGCAGGAAGAGGCTTTCCCTTAAGGTTTGCCCTCATACCTGTGTTCTTCATTTTCTGGAAAACACAGTGGCTTTCATGTAACTAACTTGCCCAAACCTCAGACAAAATCATGGTGAATTTCTCAATCTACTTTTCCAAAACATTTTTTTTTGCAAAAGTTGACCTGAAACTCAACATCAAAAAAACCAAGATCATGGCATCCGGTCCCATCACTCCCTGGCAAATAGAAGAGGAGGAAATGCTGAAGCAATGACAGACTTTGTCTTCTTGGGCTCTAAGATCACTGCAGATGGTGACTGCAGCCATGAAATAAAAAGACGCTTACTTCTTGGGAGGCAAGCTATGTAAAACCTAGGCAGCATAATAAAAAGTAGAGACATCACCCTGCCAACAAAAATCCGCATAGTCAAAGCAATGGTATTCCCAGTAGCAATGTATGGCTGTGAGAGGTGGACCATAAGGAAGGCTGAGTGCAGAAGAATAGACGCCTTTGAACTGTGGTGTTGGAGAAGACTCTTGAGAATTCCCTACACTGCAAGGAGATCAAATCAGTCCATCCTGAAGGAAACCAACCCTGACTGCTCCTTGGAAGGACAAATACTGAAGATGAAGTTCAAGTACAGTACTTTGGACACGAAAAGAGAAGAGAGGACTCACTTGAGAAGGCCTTGATGCTAGGAAAGATCAAAGGCAAAAGGAGAAGGGGGTGGCAGAGGATGAGGTGGATGGATGGAATTGTTGATGCAACAGGCATAAATCTGTGTGGGGTGCGGAGGATGGCCGTGGAGCCTGGCATGTGATGGTCCATGAGGTCGCAAAGGGTCGGACTCAACTGTGCGACTGAAAAACAACAAACTTTTCCAAGCCATCTAACTAAAGAGGAAGATTCTAACACAGACCTCACTGGTCCATTTAGTCAAGTATTGTCAGCTCTGGCCACAAGTGCTCTCCAAGGTTTTAGGCAGGATTCTTCTCTAGGCCTACAGGTGGATGCCAGCCAGGGATGGAACGACCTGGGACCTTCTACATGCAAAGCATCCACTACACCACGGAGCAGCAATCCCTTGCAATGTTCATAACAGCGATTTCCATAAGATTACTGTGCATTGCCCTCTTTGCCTATCCTCAAATCTGCTAGAAAATACATTTCACCGCCCTCAACATTTAGATATGACAGTCTGCATGTCATGTGCCATCAAGTCACATCCAAGTCACAGTGACTCTAGCTGCTATGGGCACGTTTTACTTCCGCTTCTGGGAGCAACGAGGGTGGTGTAGGCTGGATGAATTGGTGTTGGGGCTGGATCCGGCCCCAGGCCATCATTTGGGCACCCCTGAACCATGTGACCGGCCCGTGGCTCAAAATGTTTGGGCACCCCTGCTCTAGCAGGGCTTTCAAGGCAAGCAAGATATTTAAAGGTACTATTGGCATCGCTCAGTGAGTTTCTGTGGTTCAGCAGGGAATCTTGAATCCCAGTTCATTAATCTTATAATGAGGTCCTAAGAATTGTGGAGTGTTTTTTAATTGAACGAGCCACTAAAGGGAAGTGATTTTCTTCTCAGAGCTGTGATCTTGCTATGAAGGAGGCAGTGGCACCTTAATCGTGCCCCTCAGAATCACAGAAGGTCTTATATTGAATAATAAAGAATTGCTAAAAGGGATGGTGGTGGCTTAGTGGTTAAGATACTGAACTTGATGACTGGAAGGCCGGCAGGTCAGCAGTTCGAGACCCGAGTGCTGCACGATGGAGTGAGCTTCTGTCTCTGTCCCAACACCTGCCAACATAGCAGTTCAAAAGCAAGAAATTGACATAGATAAGTAGGGACCACATCAGTGGGAAAGTAAACAACATTTCGTGAACTCTGGTATCGAGTCATGCCTGCCACATGTCCACGGAAACGTCTGCAGACGCTAACAGTACTGGCTCCTTGGCTATAAACAGAGATGAGCATTGGACCCAAGAGTTGGATACAACTAGCTTTCAAGCAACATACTTAAAAATTGCTGGGGACGATGCAGCAATCCAAATGATGCCAAAATGTCACTGTCATCAGTCCCTCAACCACTGGTGATGCTAGCTAGGGCTAATGGGAGTTGCAATCCAACATTTAGAAGACCACTCATTGCTTTAATAATAATAATAATAATAATAATAATAATAATAATAATAATAATAATAATAATAATAATAATAATAATAATAATAATAATAATAATAACAACAACAACAACAACAACAACAACATTATTATTATTATTTCATGTCAGAACTATTCTGGGTCGAAAGGATTTTTGCGGAAGAAACTCCGCTCAGGGAATGCCCAAATGAGGTTCCTTTCATGTCTCCAAGAGCTGGGACAAAGATGGGCACTCAATCCGTCATGCAGTACCTGGGTCTAACAAGGCAAGCTTCTTAACCACTGAGCCACTGCTATGACTCCATCTAAAATCCATCTTCTGCTTTCCCCAGAACAATCAGGCAAAACCAGAAAGCTTACCCTGAAGTCAGCTCTTCCAAAAGCAACTGCAATACCATCTAAGCGGCTCACTCTGACAGCACCAACCAAATTAGTGTGCCAGCTTTACCACACATGCCAAGGCAAGCAGCTGCCCCAAGATGTTGGACAATAGCACCCCTGTCCATGTTTCTCCACAGGGCTCTGTTTTCTGACAAATGCCAAAGAATGGATTTCAGCACGTGAGTGCAATTTCTGTTCACTGCTTCCTTCAGAACAAGCACAGCCCACTCACAGCCTTTCAAATGGTTTCTCATTTAGAATTTGCCCTCTCTAGCTCACAAGCTACAACTATGGGGAATGGTGGGAGCAACAAGCCAGCTACTTTCCATTTTATTAAATCATTAACACAGTGAATCATTGGCAAACATGAATCACAGTTCCAGTCTGAAAGAACATTCCCTTATATTGCTTAGAAGAGGTCAAAAAGAAACCCGGAAATGTAGCTGGTCGCAATACAGGGCCCTAAAGAGAAAAAAAGAATCCTTAGTAATACTTTAGGCCGGGGGGGGGGGTCCCCAACCTAAGGCCTGTGGGCCAAATTTGGCCCATGGCGCCATTTGATGTGGGCCCATTCAAGGGCATTCAAGAAACAAAATGGCTGCTCCCTTTGAAGCTGTTGGGACAAAATGACCATCCCCATCATGCAGGCAGGGCAAAATGACCATCCGGCCCTCAAAGCTGGCTGAGAGAGTGTGACCCGGCTCCCGGCTTGAAAAGGTTGGGAACCCCTGCTTTAGGCACTATGTAGACACCGTGTATACAGTATGGCCTTTAAGTGCCCAATTAGACACTTGGGCACAGAACATAGTAGTAGTCACTTCTTCAACATAAGGATCTGGAATTTGAGTTGATTCATATTGACCTGCAGACAGAGCAGCAGACAACATAGTAAAACTCCAAGCTAAACCTCCATGAATATACTACTGTAAAAAAGGTCCACATAGGCGTGACCAATGAAACACAGCATATGAATAAGATGATGGTTTTTACTTGAAAACCTGGGGAAATGAAGTGTTGTTTGTGTCAAAGACACAATTTCGGTTCAAAAATGAGACCAGCAAAGTTACTCTGCATATGCCATTTCTGGTTTCCCAGAAGCATCGCAAGACACAGTAAGCATACAATCACAACCTAATGCAACGCTCTGCTTTTGCTACATAATGCATTTTGCCGTTCAAAAAAAAAAAGGGGGGGGGGAATCGTCCTTCCTGGAAGAATTACATGTCTTTATTTACTTCCTTTGCTTAAAAAGTTGAGCAGCAGCTCTCAGACAAGTGTGCCAACTGGAGAGTCTGTACAAGGAGTTGTTGTATGTCATCCCAGCTCATACCAATAAGCTTAAGTTTGAATACAATCTTGGCACTTGTCCATGAAGAGGAAAAGTTGTGTGAAGAGTCCTGGCGGTGCAGTGGTTAAACTGCTGTACTGCAGTGACAACGTTGTGACTTCAACTGTGACCACGGCTCAAGGTTGGCTCAGCCTTCCATCTTTCCGAGGTCAGTAAATGAGTACCGAGCGAGCGTGTATGGGGCAAAATGCTAATTAACTTGTGAACCATCCGGAGAGTGGCCTATGGAGCGGTAAAGTGTAACTGCTATTGCTGATACCTGAATGAGCATGGAAATAGTCCCGTCTTTTGTCTCCAAATCTCATTTCACCACAGTGAAAAGGAATGGCCCCCTACAGTGTTTCTTAAAGGGGGAAAATATGGTGAAACTTTGTCCAGATGAGAACTCTTAGGGGAGTTGTCCCAATGATAAAGCCTAATAAGGCAATAGGAGACTGCCAGTTATGTTGTGCTGTAGCCCAACAAGCAATAGGCATGCATATCCCATTGATAAGGGTTGGATTTGGACTGGAGAATCTTCAGATCCAAATATTTGCTGAGCCTCAAAAGGGCAAACTATGTGTCATTGATTCTCCTTTACAATTATTTGTTCACTGAAATACTGTGAAGATAAAGGATCAAGTTTGCCTCTATTCTAGCTCTCTGCAGTGGTGGGTGAGCAAGGACAGTTCCAAAATGTACTTACTTGTATAAGTCACAAGAACCTAAAATAGGCATGTGTGGGCAGGCAGTCTGGTATGAATTTTTGCAAAAGCCGCTCACTTGCCAATTTTAGCAGCAACAAGTTTTTTGGTTGCGACATAGGCCTAGAAATGTAGCCTTTCATTCTAGTAGCAACAGAGGAAAAGGTTCTTTCTAGGAGGGACATTTCATATGAAGACAACTGAAAACTACCATATTAGTGTAAAAAAAAAATTTTTTTTTTGGGGGGGGGGGGATCCCACAGGAAGAAAATGGAATGGTACCAAGGTAATCAACAGTACTCTTTCTCTGTATTCATCACCACAGGTAAAGGTCACCCTTGCTCAAAAGCCAGTCATATCCGACTCTAGGGTCCAGTGCTCATATGTTTATAGCCAGAGAGCCAGTGCTGTCTGCATCTGCAGACGTTTCCGTGGACATGAGGCAGGCATGACACGACACTGGAACGCTGTTTATCTTCCCACCGAAGTGGTCCCTATTTATCTACTTGCAATTTCTTGCTTTCAAAATGCTAAGTTGGCAGGAACTGGGACAGAGACAGGAGCTCACTCTGTCATGCAGCAGTTGGGTATCGAACTCCGACCTTTCAGTCTTCAAGTTCAGTGTCTTAACCACTTGAGCCACTGCAATCCCCATTCGTCACCATACTTGTGAACATAAAGATGACAAAAAAAATTGCAACCGAATATCCTTTCATTGTTCTTTCTGAATTTGGCATGCTTCTAATAGATTTCATTAAAGCAATTCCTTTCTGCTTAATGGAGCAGACAGAGGTGCCATTTTGCCCTCGAGTCCGGCTGCATTCCATATGGGTCTGATCGGATTAGAGCCCCATTAACATCTGACTGATTGCATTTCAGATACGGATTATTTTTAATTTGAAAGCTCAGGTACAGAACCATTTCTTGCCCTGAGAAATCTGACAAGCTGTTGCAGGTCTAGCCTCAGTGGAACTCTGAGGTCCCCCCCCCTCTTGTAATTGGTTTTATTGAAGGGCTTTTAACTGTTTTTATTTTGTTTTAAAGTTTTGCTGAGCAGCCAGTGAGGTGTACGCTGGACTGTATACAACGCCCAGTCTATTGATTGGGGCGGCATAAAAAAAATCTAAATAAATAAATAAATAAAAACTTGTTTGGATATGGTCTGCTCTGTAAATAGTTCCTGAACATCAGGAAGCATGTGTGTCTAACTCTAGAATGTCAGACTTCCCCAGTTTCCCCTTGTGGTCTGAGAGGAGCGATCTGCAATATACGCACACAGGGTATATTTGAAGCAACTGCTGCTTATGATCTGGGAAAATACACTTTAAAGCACCAATCCTGCACTCAACTGCTGATGTTGCACAATTTACCAAGATAAGTTAAAGGCATTCTCGGGCATCTCTATAAATAATTTAAACATCATGGTTTGTGCTGACCAACGTTAAGGATGCAAAGCATGGTTAAGATCCCAAGAAGACTATGAAATCTGCATTTAACTTAGGTAAGCTTAAGGGTGCCTTTAGAGAGCAAATCTATACATTAGCGTAGTCTGAAAACAAACAGTTACAGGAAGTGTCATGACCCTCTGATTTCTAAGTCCAGATATTAACACTTAATCAGAAATAATACAAACTATTGTTGGAAAACAATTTGAGGCCACAGTTTCGCATCCAAGCATGAAGCCAGACCTTGCTTTAGAGTTGTTTCCAACTCTAAGCTTCAGTACTCATCTCTCTTTATAGCCAAAGAACCAGCGCTATCTATCTGCAGACAAACACCGGAGTGCACGGAATGCTGCTTACCTTCCCACCAAAGTGGTACCTATTTATCTACTTGCAATTTCTTGCTTTTAAACTGCTAAGTTGGCAGAAGCTGGGACAGAGACAGAAGCTCACTCCGTTGTGCAGGACTTGGGTCTCGAACTGCTGACCTTCAAGTGATTAAGTTCAGCATTTTAACCACTAAGCCACCACAGTCCCTTATACATGATTTAGACATAGACAAAACATTTGAGGAAAAGCAATGCTTAATGTCATGTCTGCATACAAACTAAGTACAGTAGTTCTATCTACTTGTGATCTTCACTTCTATCCACAGATAACACCCCCTTCCTGTAACAAAAACTGTTTTGAAGTTGGTTCCTATTCTGTATGCCTAACAACTGCCAACTGATGTCTCCACAAGGATTCATCAAACACTAAGATATCTTTCAAATATACTTCTTACAAGAACCTGAAAAACAAGGGTTTTTTAAAGGATGGCTTCAGCTCTGGTCTCTTCTATTGCAGCAACTAGACAGAAAAATAATGCCTCTTACAGGAATGTGTAGCCTCAGGGTGGAAGTGGTTAGCTGGACTGTTTTTCCATTGCTACACAGATTTTGAGGGGGGGGGGCATTGATACTCATCCAAGTTTTGTTGCTAAATTTTGCAAATACATAATTACTGCACACAAGGTACTCAGCTATTAGTGATATCAAAACCAGCAAAGAAACATAATTCTTATCCCAAAATACAAAAAGGGTGTCTCATGACCATTCCCAATACCACAGCCTTCCTCTTTTTCGTTCATACACCCTTTGAGCAATGACCATTGTATGTATTTTGGTCTAGAAACAGAAAATAAAAGCACATTTCACTGTGAAAGGTTTGACAGGCAATAAGTAGTAATGGTGAAAATTAACAGTAATGTAATATAAAGGACAATATGAAGGGAGGGGAGGCAATAACTTCTGAACAGCTTCAGCATGCCATTAATAGAATTCTCATGTTATATTAGTGTGAAAGCTATTATGTTCACTGGAGATGGCAGGACGAACCAAGGTTCAACATCTAAATGAGATATAGAGGCAGTCTTGTCTTATTAGGCTGAACCTTCAGCTTGATTAGATGTCTATTCATCTCATTTCCATTAGGTATATTCCTATTAGACTTCAAAAATTTTAACCTCTGCAAACCCAGTGAGGTGAAATAGTTAGTCACATTATAATAATTTTGTGTCAGAAATCATTCTGGGTTGAAAGGGGTTTTGTGGAAGCAATTGCTCAGGGAATGCCCAAATGAGGCTCTTTTCATGTCCTCAAGAGCTGTGGTCCATGGGGTCGCAAAAGGTCGGAATCAAATGTGCGACTGAACAAAGAGCTGGGGCAGAGACGGGCACTCCATCTGTCATGCAGTACCTGGGTCTCAAACTGCTGATTTGCCAGCCTTCCAGCTAACAAGGTGAGCTTCTTAACCACTGAGCCACCGCAGCCCCTTATTTAGTCACATTTATTTAATATCATGCACAGAACAGGCAACTTGTGGTACTCTAATTCAGGGGTGGCCAAACTTGGTGCTCCAGGTGTTCTTGAACTTCAATTCCCAGAAGCCCTGATCAGCACCAAGGTTGAGAAACACTGCTCTAGAACAGATGCTGTTCCTACCAACCTCAGACAGCACATCTTACAAGAGAGAGAGGGTGGGAATTGCAGGGCAATATTTTGGAGGGCTGTAATTGTCTCCTCTCTATGCCATACACATAATTATTTCCAGAACAATTTTCTTTTTAAAAGAGAGAGCCCTCTGTTCAAAGTAACTCAATTTAAAATTCTGCCACAGTGCAGACCAGCATGTGTATGAATGTTCCTACAGGTGAATTAAAAATTTGCTTAACCACAGTTTAGTGTTATGCTGGGATTCTAAAGCTTTTAGCCTTAACTTTAATTTTGCTGATCAAATCAATTTAACCAACTAGATTTTGAAATCTGCTTGCATTAAATGTCCCATTTTCCAGCTTTGCACATTTGTTGGGTTCAAACAATAAAATTGTAGATAATAAAAAACCCACAGTAAATGTTTTTCAACTCCTCCTTTCAGTTACAGACAGGGAGGGAGCCTAAGATCATTCTTATCATGATAACACTTTATCATAATGTCTGAACAGAGCCACAAGCTGGAAGGTACAGTTTTCCAGACACAATTCTGATTTAAAGGTAAAGGTTTCCCTTGCTCGAAAGCCAGTCGTATCCGACTCTAGGGTGCAGTGCTCATCTCTGTTTCTAAGCCGAAGAGCCAGCGCTGTCTGCTTCTGCAGACGTTTCCGTGGTCATGTGGCAGGCATGACTAGACACCGGAGCGCACGGAACGCTGTTACCTTCCCACCGAAGTGGTCCCTATTTATCTACTTGCAATTTCTTGCTTTCGAACTGCTAGGTTGGCAGGAGCTGGGACGAAGACGGGAGCTCATTTCCGTCCTGCAGTACTCGGGAATCCTGATTTAGACACACATAATTTACTTTGGTTTAGGCTGGTGACAAAGACTGATGAAGTTAACTTAAAGGCTTGTTGAAAAAGTTATGTCTGAATAATAGATACGAAGGAAGGAAAACAACATAACTGTTGTGGGCAAAGGTTTTTAGATATATGAGGCTGGAAGAGAATAGCTTGATTTCAAGAAGGCTTGGTTACAAAAGGTTTAATGGACAGGACTCACAGAATTCAGCTGATTGTGGTAGCATGCATACAAACAAACAAACATATCAATACTATCATCATTTATTAACCACTTATATCATGTTTTCTTCCAAGAACAGGGCAGTATACCTGACAGCTTCAGAGAATACAAGGGGGATAGGTTAGCCAGCATTTATGTTTATAGGATATTTTATTTATTTATTTATTAAACTTATATATCCCACCCTTCTAGGAAAAACTTTCCTACTCAGGGTGGCTTACAGCATAAAATTCAAAAATAAAAACTGACACAAATATTAAAATTTTCATATAAAACCCCTCAAAACCCAAACGCTCTAATAATAAAGCCTATGTTGGAAGCAGTGTAGTAGAATAAATGGGATATGGCTGCAAAGCAAACTCACAAGCTAAAAATAATTTTTTTCAGCTTTCAAAATTAGGGAACAAACCTATAAAGATTACAAGATAAATCAAAAACAGGTTAACTATAATGCATTTCAGCTATCCTAGCAAGTGAAAGTTTCCCAAAATTGTGGAAAAAACTAAGTGCCTGTCAGAGGAATTAGGCTTGCTATTTTGTCTGTTCCCTTAACACTAGATGGGGGGGGGGGGGGAGGAAGCAAAGATTTTGTCTGTAGTTTAGCAAAACACAAAACTGCACTAGTTTAATTAATATATACTTCCTTTAGTGACATTCGTAAGAGGACAATGCACATCCATCCATGCTGAAATCTTCCAATCTGACACATTTTAAAAACATTTCACAGAATTGTTTGCAGGGTAACATTAATCGAGGAAGTTGTCAGAAAAATGTTTGGGCCTATTTCCTGCTTTAATGGAACACATCTGTAAGCAAAGCTTCTGTATTAAACAGAACCCAGGAAGATTTGGGGATAGTCACTGCTTTCCTTGCGTTATATGTCTGTTGGCTTTGTTATGTCTAATAAAGAATCAGACACAAACACTGCTTCTCCACTGATTCTTGCCAACTGTGGAAAGCATATAAGGATTCAGTAGCTGCAGATCCTTTTCTAACAGTTTCCAAGTAACTAGAATGGACAGTATTTCACAAAGTGCCAGAGAGCATCAGGCTGCACATGTACTGACAGCTTCTGAGCAGGCAATTCAAGAGCAATTATTTATCCTTAAATGGACGACTGCAGGGTAGCTAACCCAACGTTCAGTTTCGACAGCGAAAAAGAGTAAGGCTCTGGGAATCTTAGTGCCAGAGTACAGATAAGATTGCCCCCAGTATCTGTTTGTTGGACGTACTATTTCTAAGCACTGAAATTCCCTGCAGCTATTTTAGTTAACAGATCAAATCCTATAGCAACTTGTCTCAAACTTTTTGAAAAGCTGCCAAATCAGCAGCTATCACCAAAGGTTTTGGTAGGGCATTCCATAATTTAATTAACCTAGACACATAAACAACTTTGTGGAGATTTGTAAACTGTGCAAAAATTAACTAGCTCAAAATGGGATTATCAGCCTGTTAAGCAGCAAAACAGTCCTCTAGACTCTTATGTTAATAATGAAAATTCACTTCTGTTAATTGAGGTGGTCAAGAAGAGATGGCCCACCCCATTCCTGGTCCATTTAGACAACTGCATTTACTTAGTGGTCAAGTCAAAGAAACATTTCTTCTTCCATGACTGGCAGAAAAACTGAGAAGTTGACTGAGAACATATCAAGCTGCCCTGCCCTTTCCCTATCGATTTACTTGCTTGGATTGTGATGCAAGTTGTTAAACACAGTTAAATTATGTATGATGAGATATAGTACTTCCCGTTAATAAATCTGCCCAGAATCAGCACCAAGGGACAAATGGATCTGTGCAGAACACACTTCTGTACTTAAGTTTTTCTTAATTAATTATCCACTTCAATTTAAGAATAAACTACATGGGCATGTGCTAATACACTTCCTACACCAATCACCATGAGGAAAAGAGGGAAGTCACGTAACTGTTCTAGCTATCATCTCCCATTTAGCTGCAAAAGTTTTAAATCACTTGCTAGCTACATTCAACAACTAACAGTTATTGCTCTAAAAACCACAAGCAGCATGTGGATTAATGCCACTTGGTACAAGAGTCATTCTTAGTTACCCAAAACAGACACAGACATTCCTTCATGAAATTTAAAGGCTCAAAGTTCACCTGCACATAGCCGCTCTTACCAGGATTACTGTTCTTCATGAAAACAACCGACTTCCTAAAGCACAGCAAACCATACTCCAAATTTCAATTCTGCTCCTTTTTCCTAGCATTCTCAACCTAGCAAAACTTGCTTCCTCATCTCCCCTTCTGTCCAATTTGTCTTCTCCTGCACCTTCATCTTCAATCTGATAATCAAGATAAACTGATGCCAAGTTTATCTTGGCATCTACCCTTTTCTTAATTGCTGGCAGTTGGCTATGTAACATTACATCTGCTACAAAATCTACAACCTTCTCTCAAGATCTGACACATTTTTAAATGTTCCCATGATTCACTGTTCATAAAACTTCCTTTGCACACAAGTTAGCAGTCCTACTTTGTCACAATGAACTCCTCCTAACTCTCATCTCAAAGACACTTCTTAGATAACAGGACTAAAATTCCTAAGGTTATTTCACAGCTTACTTCTCATTCCTTTCATGCTTTAGGATTGAACACTCCTAACTTACCTGCAGTTTCTCTAGTCATGTTTTTCAGAGAAATCCTCGCTTGTAGTCACAATGCTTTGAAATTCCTCTGCATATTTACTGGATACACCAGATTAGCTCAACATATATTACTTTGTCCCTCAAAGTTGAGAGAATATTTGTTCTCATTAGAGCAGGTACTGAGAAGGGCAACAAGGATGATCGGAGGACTGGTAATCAAGCCATATGAGGAAAAACTGAAGGAACTGGCCATGTTTAGCCTTGAGAAAAGGAGACTGAGGGGATATGATAGCACTCTTCAAATACCTGAAAGATAACCATAAAGTGGAAGGGAAGGATTTATTCTCCATCATCCCAGAGTGTAGGACGCGTAATAATAGGCTGAAACTACAGGAAACCAGATATAGGCTCAATATCAAGAAAAACCTCTTGATGGTTCAAGCAGTATGACAGTGGGAGGTGGTGAGCACACCAGCACTGGAAACAGAGCAGAGTTGGACAACTATCTGTCAGATCTACATTGATTCGGATTCCTGCATTGAGTAGGGGGTTGGACCGGATGGTCTCCTTTCTCTGTGTCTAGGCCAGATATGAAACTGCCAAAATGAAGGCACCTCTTGGTGAGCTCATTCTGCAGTTCCTTTCCGCTGACTTTGTGTGAGAAAGATTAGCTGGCAACACAAGCTTGCTGTTACCAGGGTAAGCCCGATTGTAGTTCAAAAATACCACACTCTTCGAAGAGGCTCTTTCTATGGACCCCAACTGATGGTCTAAAAGGCTCCTCTCCAACTCAGTGATTCCATTAGACCAGGGATTCTCAACCTGTGGTCCACGGGCCAGATGCGGCCTGTGGTGCCATTTCATCTAGCCCCTCACTGCCTCCACTACACCAGGAAGTGCCATGTTGTGGACGAAGGGCCAAATGGCCATCCAGCCTCCGAAGCTGTATGAGTGTGACCCAGTCCCTGGATTAAAAAGGCTGAGAACTCCTGCATTAGACTTGAGACCAATGATGGCAGACTTTGGTATTCTAGGTGTTCTTGGACTTCAATTCCCAGAAGCTCAGGTCTCTGTGATTCTGCACAAATGGGTTTGCTGTGTACGCAGTCCAAGAACATCTGGAATACAAGAACACTTGGAATGCCAATATGCCCATTCATGTGGATTCACAGAGACTTTGGTTTCTGGGAATTGATGTCCAAGAACACATGGAGTGCCAATATACCCATTTGTGTAGATTGACAGAGCCTTGGGCTTCTGGGAATTGAAGTCTAAGGTTGGCCATCATTGACCTAGGTCCGTGATGGCAAACCTTGGCACTCCAGATGTTCTTGGACTTCAGTTCCCAGAAGCCCAAGCACCCTGTGAATCCACACAAATGGGTTTACTGCGATTCATCCGGCCCGCGCTGCCCTCGTCACTCCCGGAAGTGGAAGTAAAACGTGCCCATACGGATGAATTGCAGTAAACCCATTCATGTGGATTCACGGGGGCTACTGGGAATTGAAGTCCAAGAACATCTGAAGTGCCAAGGTTCGCCATTACAGACCTAGAGTCCTAGACCTCCACAGGAGCCAAAGAGGAGCCCTGCGCAACTCAAGAGGCCAGCCAGGTCATCCCACCCCTCCTGACACAGCACATCTCAGAGCTGCAGGCCAGGCGAGCCTCGCTTGAGCCCCAGCGGCCCGGATTTCCAAGTCGACCAGCGCAGCTCCGCAGTGAACACGCCTCAGGCGGAGTAAACACCCGGGACGGCAGCGACGACCCCCCCCCCCCTAACGAGGACAAAACGAGGCAGTGGCCTGAGGGGAAGCGCCTCTCCACCACTTAGGAAGGCGGAAAAAGCGCTAATAATGAGGTTTGTGAGGAGAAGTAGGGCAGCGTCAGCCCCCTCAGGCGAGACACTCACGCACGACTCGCTCCCCCCACCCCACGGCCATTCAGACGTGCACCGTGTTTCCCCTTTCCTCAGCTCGGCCTATGCCCGCCGCCGCCAGACTCACCTCAGCCAAGGCCCAAACACGCCTCAGCGCCGTTTCCCCTCACTGAATATCCCGAAGGTGTGGCTCGCTGACCCACGAACGGCAACTCACCTCAGTCCCCACCGTGCGCGCGCGCCGCCTCCCGGCTGGCTGCTCCACTTCCGCCTGGAGACGCCCAGCAACCTTCTCCTCCCCCCGCCACTTCCGGTCCCCGACCGGAAATGCACTCGCGCGAACGATGGGGAAGGCGAGAGGGGCGTGGCGCGGACGAGTGGCCACGCCTCCCCGCGGAAAGGTAGCGCGAGGGGCGGAGGCGGAGCATTGGGCAAGGCGCGCAGGAGGCGTGGCTTCTTGAAATAGGCGTGGCTATGCTTGAAAAGGTGATTGACAGCTACTCGTGTTGGAAAGAAAGCAGGACAGGCAGAAATTGGAAAGGTGTAGCTCCCTCTCTATCTTTTTTTTAAAAAAATTTTTTTATTAAAGTTTCAAAAAATACATACAAATCAACCGAAACAAAGGAAAAGAAATACAAATACAATCTAAAAAAAGAAAGAGGAAAAGAAAGAGAAAGAAATACATAAAAATGCAAACAAATAATACTCCACAGTTCAGTACATTACTAAGGTCATCAGTAAAATCATCCATTACGTTATAATGCATTTTAAAATGTATCAAACTTTAATATAATACATATTTCTCTTTCTCATCTTGTACTCTTAGCAAAAATCCAATTCTATACTCATTTATATGTAGAAATCTAAATTTATAATTACTGTAGCATGGAGATGATGGAATTGGAGAAGGTCTGTCTGTTGGATTTCTGCCTGTCATGCCCTTGTACGAATAAAAACTAGCAATCTGGCTCTTGGGCGGTGGTGGCGCCAGTGTTGTTTGCACTAAAAAATAAATACTACAACTGTATACATTAGTAAAAGTAAAGGTTTCCCTTGCTCGAAAGCCAGTCGTATCCGACTCTAGGGTGCAGTGCTCATCTCTGTTTCTAAGCCGAAGAGCCAGCGCTGTCTGCTTCTGCAGACGTTTCCGTGGTCATGTGGCAGGCATGACTAGACACCGGAGCGCACAGAACGCTGTTACCTTCCCACCGAAGTGGTCCCTATTTATCTACTTGCAATTTCTTGCTTTCGAACTGCTAGCTTTATACAGCAACCGTATCGTTTTTCATGGTTCTCCTTTGCTTCCTCTTTTACCCTAACATGCTGGGTACTCATTTTACCAACTTGGAAGGATGGAAGGCTGAGTCAACTTTGAAATGCTGGTCAGGATCGAACTCACAATGTTCCGGCTGCAGCACAGATGTTTAACCACTGCACCACCAAGGCTCATAGACAGAATAGGATCAGACAGAAGTGGTTTACCATTCGATTCTTCTGGAGGCATCCAGCCAGCTCTCACAATAAATTATCCCAGAATAAATCCGTTAGATGTAATATCAAACTGCAATGAACTACGTGTACCACAATGCATTGCCATATGACATCACCCTGACCTCACCTAACCCTATTAAAGGACCCCAGCTTTCCTGCTCCTCATTCCCTTGCTGACCCTACTGACCACCACTGACTGCCATGTGGCCAGTGGAAATAAAGACTTTAAAATACAGCTAACGGCTCTGGAGTTATTGGACCGAACCATCAGAAAAACTCTCTAACAAAATTTTATAAAGCACATTGTCATTCCTGATTCTCTCCCCCACACCCTAGTTGTTAGTTTCAGATGTTTAGGACCCCACACAAGACATGCACAAACAACTTGCATGGTTGCAGCTATTGTGCCATGGCCATCCTTGGCATGCAAGAAGTTGGGTGGTGGTGGTGTGGTGGACATCTGGGCGAGATTGGTCATTAGACATTCCCATGGCACAGATGTGGCCAACTATCATCTATTCTAGTGCACCATGCCGTTAGGGAAAGGGGGCATTAGAAACAGAGGGTGACAATATACTTAAGTGCTTCTTGAAGTCTCACCATGCACAGCAGGGCCATAGCCCGGAGTCTAGTTTTTTTTTTTTTTGGGGGGGGGGAGGTGAAAATTTTTTCAGGAGGGGCAACAATATCAAACGCACATATACAGGTATAACACTGACATCCTGGGGTGGGTTGGGGGTGTGTGTTAGCTCAGGAGGGTTTTCGCCATCCCCACCCCCCGGCTACAGCCCTGATGCATAGTTAAACTATGGCATAGATCAGTGGTGGCGAACCTATGGCACGCGTGCCAGAGGGGGCACTTAGAGCCCCCTCTGTGGGCACGTATGCTGTCGCCCAAGCACAGAGTTTGCCCCACCCCTCTGCCCAGCAGCCCAATGGGAGTGCTTCTTCCCTCCCCACAGCACAGAGTTCACCCCGCTCCTCTGCTGTGTGGACAGCAGCCTGTTGATTTTGGGCACTCGGTCTCTAAAAGATATGCCATCATTGGCATAGATGACAATGATCTCATGTGTGCATTAGTATAGGTGTGCTGACTTGGGCTTCTGGGAATTGACATCCAAGAATACCTGGAGAGGCAAGTTTGAGGAACCCTAGCATAGACAAATAAGTGTATGGATGCTTCTCTTGCAGGTATTGTAAGCCAGGACTTGTGGCCTGGGAGAAGTCAGACTGAAATTCATCATAGAATGAGGAACGGACTGAGACACTTTATGATTAAGGATACTGTAATATGACATCACAACCTATGGTAACTCAAGTGGCTTTGTAACACTGGATCCTTGCATTGGAAGGAAATTAGAGTGACACAATTGTGTTAAAGATTGTTTGATGTAGGCAGATTGATTGCACACGACGGTGGCAGACGGGCTAAACACTACTTTATTGTAACATGGTCAATCTATACATGAAGCAATGGCGGAGCCTTGCCTCTTTATATATGGTGCATGATACATTTGAATCTCGCCCAAAGGCGCCTATTGGTTACTGTACTGGTGACGTCTTCCTGACGTCATCATACCTGACATAGTTTCACCTGTGGCGGGAAGGTTTCCCGCGTTAGTTCCTCATTGGGTGAATTGGAGCCACGTGAGCTCCGTCAGCTGCGCTAATGGCGAGCAGCTGAACTGCATGTATACACAACAGATTGTGATATTCCTTTCACCCTTTTCCTGGAAATTAGACAAAGAAAGTATAAAATTTCTTACAATTAAGGTATTTTTGGAAGGGGCTGGAAATCAACAACACTAAGAAGGAATGCATTATTATGTTCCAAATCCAACTCCTACACTTTCCCTTGCCTACCAAGGGATATCTGTGATTGTGTTTATGTGAATAGAAGAGGGGACATATGCTCTTTGGTTTGTTTCTGATTAAGGCTAATCTTATTCGTCTGTGTCTAGGCCAGACGTAAAACGAAGGCACCTTTTGGTGAGTTCATTCTTTAGTTCTTTCGCCTGACCCAACGTGAGAAAGATTAGCTGGCAACACAAGGTTGCCGTTACCAGGGCATGCCTGATAGTGGTTCAAAAACACCACGGTCTTTGAGGAGGCTCTTTCTGTGTATCCTATTAAGGCTAAATAATGTAGCATGTGCATACGGTAAATAAAGACTCATTTAGAGATAAACCTCCAGAGTTGAGAATTCTCCTTGTCTTCTGGAAATGAAGCCCCCAATCAACCATCTTGAACTCTCAGTTTTGAAACATTGGTCACAATGGCCACCAACTCGGGTGGCTTTTGAAGGGAATGTGAGAGATGCATAAAGATGAAGCTGGACTTTGTGTCTTGTTAGTCCCAGAAATACTAGATTAACTAGATGATTAGCCTGATCTGGCATTCTTCCTCTTCTTGTGCTGTATCCAATTCTGAATATTAGCAAGCATCATGGCAATCAGCCTTGAAGATGGTCTTGTGAATATAATGCCGTGGCCTTTAATTTGCCTTCTGCATCGCAGCGTGACACCCATATCACAGATCCAGCTCTGCAAGTCACTTTCTGGTCCTGAGCCCAGTGGTGGACAGGGCTCCAAAATATTTTACTACCACACTGTGGGCGTGGTATGGTGGGCGTGACCAAGGTGAAATCCCTGCAATCAAACCAAAATTAAGACTACTTTATTTCAAAACGTGGATGGGCGGGGCCAGCCAGAATTTCTGCTACTGGTTCTGGTGAACTGGTGCGAACCACCTGCGGATGCCCACCACTGCCGCCCTGAGCCCTTTTGACACGCAAATTCCTCCTCAACCTCACTCAGGCCAGGATGGATGAAGCTGCTGCCTTCCATCAAGATGGATTCAAGTGGGATTTAATCCACTTGGGGACCATCACCTTCCCCTGTGGACTTTGCCAAGGCTGCTAGTCCTTAGGGTTGTCAGGTTAGTTAACCACCGCCTGATGCTCGGGGTTGAGCCGTTGGCAGTATGGTCTACTCTATAGCAGGATAACCTGGCCAGATTTGACCTGGCATGGTTCTTTTTAAAGCTCTTATTCCTGGGAACTTGTGGGTTTGGCTAAGGAACCACCATTACCCAAGAGTTCCTGTTCATCCTGGCCAGAAATTATAGGTGTTACTTTTTTAAAGTATGACTCCCAAAATTTCTCAGTCAGCTATACAACAACAGCAACAATAGCTACCAGCTCTGATCTTGGCTCAGTGTCCTTAATATTCTACAAAGGATAGAGTGATGATTTCAGTCCTATAAGCACATTAGACTGAATATGGTTTCAGAGGATCACGAGCCTTATTGACAATTTGGATTGAAAGAAATGGGATCTGGTTTATATATACACATTCCTCTCTTGCTTTGTATTAGTTGCATTCCTTGTTCTTGTTGGTCCTAATCTACTCAGGAGGCAGACAGATTTGCAAATAAATAAAGAGCCAGAGAGTTTGAAAAACCCACGTTTGCAAAAGAGTATTACTGTTATAAACTGCTATACTTCTGGGACACGTTGAGAAGAGGAAGGAGGAGACACAGCGGTGCCGTTGCCTGGTTATATTTTTACCACCACTTCCTGCTCTCTTACTTCTTTTTACCATAGATGGTAACAACACAGTCACAGGCATGTGGAAAGTGGAAACAAACATGCATAATACTGGCCTGGTGCTCTTAACTCTATCTGCAGAGACATCAGCTCTGTTTCTGGGATTCAGAAGGGGCGTGAATCAAAGGGCTTTGTTTTGTTGCTAGGAGGGAATTAAATACTGGGTTCCTTTTTGTACATTTGTGTGTGTCAGCGTTTGCATCAAAGATGTGGAATTGTTAACATTGAGTGCCTTGGTTTTCATTTTGATTGCACTTATTAAAAAACTCTGCAAGGCTGGGAGGATATCAGATCCCTTCGCAGCCCTAAGTTCATTGCTTCTTATTAAGACTATTGGAAAAATCTTTATACCGAGACTATTTTTCTGCATAACACCCTACATCAGTGTTGGAGAAGCTTGGCACTCTAGGTGTTCTTGGACTTTGCGGTATCCGCGAGCACAATTGGCATTAACTGCCCCTGACAAAGGTTACACCGGTTGAGGGAGGCTCCTGGTCACTGGCCTTTGCGGGTACAGAAATCGGGGAGCGGATTAATAGTCATAAGATTGATTCACCCACATCTGACCTGACTGACAGTTCTGCTGAGGAAAGCTGAATCGATAACCTCCGTTAGACATTAGGCAATTACACACTTGCAGATCAGCCCAAGCCCGAGTGCAAATAGTGGCCATGTTTACCCTTGTGTAAGCCACGAACAATGGATTTCCCCTGTCAGTATTTGCCCTAGATAATTAACTTCCCCAAGAGAGATTCCCAATTAACCCGGGTAAACAGGTGATGTGATTTTCTGTCAGATGACGATTCTATCACACGCTGCCTTGAATTCCTATATATGATGATGATTTTCCCTCAATAAACCACTGGTCTTCACTCCATCTTGTCTCGTGTCGTTCCTTGACCAGTCTCCTCCGGGACCTCACGGCCGCCCCGCAGCCCCAATCCAACATCTGGTGACCCCGACGTGATCCTACCCGAGAGTAAGCGATCAACGTGGCCTGGTTCTACGCTAGAACCATGTCCGATCACCCCGGAGGACAGCGCGGCAGCCCGGTTGGAAAGCCAGCCGATCGGGAAGACAGCTCCGCGACGAGGCACTTCAGAGAGGCATCCTACAGCTTGCTCCGGCTTTCGCGGCGGCTTGCAGCACGGAAAAACGTGTTCTGCTCAGGGTCGGCTGTGAACCCCTGACAGCGCAGAGGCCACCGAGGGCCCGTGGCGGCAGTCCACGCTCCGAGCTCTACCCAGAGATTTGTCACGCAAAACCTATTGCCTGAACTACAGACGCGTCGAATCGTCCCGAAAAGGAGACTTCAAAGGACCCGGCAGGTAATATGGGGACTTGTCCTCAGCGGCAACGTCCGTCCGCTAGTCAAAGAATTCATGAGGATGAATTCAAAATCCTGGCCAGGGTATATCAGATAAGCTTTCACAGTGGAGAACTAGCGCGGCTTTTGGTGTTCTTGAGGGAACACTGCCTGCTTTACCCAGAAGTAGGTACGTTATCCCTTCAGCTCTGGGATCAGATAGGAGTCTGCATTCAGCAACCCCCGAAAGCTCCAGAAGGCGTAATTCGCACATGGAGCAAATGTAGGAAACTCTTAGCGGAGGTAGACCCAGTCCGGGTAGAGGCCAAGGAACCCCCAGCGTCAGCAGAGCCATCGGCGCCCACGGCACTCTATCCGTCATTCCAGTTTAAGCAGAGTAGTGTAGGGAGCTTTCCCCCGGTGACAGCTGCAGACGTCACCGGTGGAATGCATGGAATGGGGAGCGCTGGCGCTTCTCTGATAGCTACAGGTTCCCGAACTACCAAGAGTGCCCTTCAGCGCACAGTTGAGGAAGAGATCAGGAAGGGGGAATTGCCAGCAGAAGAACTAGCTGATCTTAGTCAGATTTGTCCAATTTGCTTGGAAGTAGATGCCCTCACAGGGCAGCAGCAGATAGTTCATTCACCAGTCCTGTATAAGCTCCTTATGGCTATACGGAAGGCCATTTCAGAGACAGGACTACAGAGTCGATTCACTAGGGGCACGCTTCAGCAAGTGTGCGAGAACACGATGTTCATCCCGCACGACTGGAAAGCCATCATGCGGATGATGCTCAACCCCAGCCAGTATCTGCTATGGGACAGCGAGTATCGCCTCGAGGCTCAGGCAAGGGCTGCCAGGATGGGGGGGGGCAATAATTCCTGACCAGTTATATGGTTCAGGTGCCTTCGAATCCATCGATGCGCAGACCGCCCTGCCGCTCGCCACCCTTCAGTTGTCAGCTGAGACGGCCTTCAGGGCTTTTCTCAAGGTCCCAGTGACTGGCAAAGCGGCCGAAAATTACACCGCAGTCAAACAGGGCGCCCAGGAGTCCTACATGGACTTTATCAATTGCTTAGAGGAAGCGATCAGTAGGCAGATCAATAATGAGCAAGCCCAACAAGAGCTCATGATGAAATTGGTTAAAGACAACGCCAATCTCGACTGCCGTAAGATCTTGCAGTCACTGGGCAATAGTCCCGACTTGACTCTCACGGACATGATTAGAGCTTGCGCCGACGTTGGCACGGACTCTTACAAAATGGGCCTGCTGGCAGCGGCGGTGCAAGGGGGTAGGAAACCCAAGAACAAAAACCAAGGGGCATGTCACAATTGTGGCAAGGTCGGTCACTTCGCTAGGGAGTGCCGATCCAAGAGCGGCGGACAACATTCCGGCCGTTCCAAGGCTCCAACCACCCCGTGTCCGAAGTGTAATAAAGGCTTCCATTGGTCCAGATTCTGTCCGAATTCGGGAAACCGGAACACGGGCACGTCTCTGGCCCCGGTCCAAACAGAGGCTTTCCTCGCTCTGGGCGAGCCAGAGCTGGATTAGATTCCATTCACATTCCAGGCATTGCGAAGGCGCAGGCCAGCCCCAAGGGTAGTACAGGGCTAGAATTGACTTGCCAGGCGGACGTTACATGCGACTTGCCAGGCACAGTCTATCTGGTGGATTCCCAGTACATGGGACCCCTGCCCAAAGGCTTCATAGGCTTAGTTTTGCCTCGTAGTGTAGCAGGAGGACGCAGAATTCTTGTAATTCCGGGAGTCATTGACTCCAATTTTTCGGGTGTTCTCCAAGTTCAACTCTGGACGCACCTACCCCAGACCATTCACAAGGGAGACACACTAGCGCAACTGATTATGGTTCCTTGTAACTCGCCAGCAGATAGCCAGGGAAGGCTCAGGGACAGCTCAGAGTCCGGGTCAGAAGACCGCTCGAGCGCAAGTGAGGCAGTGCAAGGATACCAGGTCTTAGCGACAGTGGAGACCAACATAGAATGGAAACAGCGGCCAGTTATTGAGGTATTTTTGAATAAAAAATCATTCTCAGGGTTGCTGGATACCGGAGCTGACGTCAGCATGGTCAGCCAAAGCCAGTGGCCACGGGAGTGGGCCATTGAGCCGGTCTCTGATGTGTGGGGGGTAGGCGGCATCCAAGAAGCGTTTAGAACCCGGGAGTGGGTGGAAGTCACGATCCCTAAGACTGACGGCACAGCAGTCATTCGGCCGCACATTCTGGACGTGCACATCAACCTTTGGGGGCGAGACATCTTGCAGCAGTACCGTGCCACTCTTACCTTTGGGTAATGGCCCTGCCACTTAAATGGCTTACCAACATGCCAGTCTGGGTGGAACAATGGCCGGTAGTGGGGGAGAAGTTAGTCGCCCTAAAGCAACTGGTTAAAGAACAGCTAGATGCAGGACATATAGAGCAGTCCACTAGTCCTTGGAATTCGCCCATTTTTGTCATCAAGAAGAAGTCGGGGAAGTGGCAACTCCTCCACGATCTCAGAGAGATCAATAAATGTATACAGCCAATGGGACCGCTTCAATGCGGCATTCCGAATCCAAATATGATTCCCAAGGGTTGGGAGATCCTGGTCATAGACCTTAAGGATTGTTTTTACACCATTCCCCTAGATCCGAGGGATCGGGAAAGGTTCGCCTTTACGGTGCCGGTTGTGAACCACAGCGAGCCCACGCAGCGTTACGCGTGGAAATACTTGCCACAGGGGATGCTCAATTTGCCCACCCTGTGCCAAATTTATGTTCACAACGCACTGGCAAAGTTTCGAAACCTTCACCCCACAGCTTTAGTATGCCATTTCATGGACGATATCTTGGTCGCAGCGCCGCAACTCGGCAGCGAAATGTTTAAAGACCTCCAGGCCAGCCTGGGGGAGAAAGGGTTACTCATTGCCCCGGAGAAAGTGCAGAGAACCGAGCCATTCTCATACTTGGGTCATCGGCTTCTCCGTTCTTTCGCAGCACCAGTTTTGCCCCAGATCAACTTAAAAGACTCAGTCACCTTGGTAGAATTACAGCAAGTTTTGGGTAACATCAATTGGGCCAGACCGTACTTCAGACTGGATACGGATCTTTTGAAACCGCTCTTCTCGCTGCTAACGTTAGGTAAGCAGCCGGCAGACCGGATACAAATTCCTTGAGAGGCACGCTTGGCCCTCGAGAAAGTCAACCAAATTCTCAGTCAAAGGTGGGTGGACAGGATTGCTCAGGGGCCATATGCCCCGATCCTGAACTTGTACATCGTTCGGGCCGGATCCATGTTCACCGGAGCCCTAGGAGTGGACTCCGAGAGAGGAGCGAGTATCGTGGAATGGGTGTATTTACCGAACACCTCTTCCCGAAACATCGTTCCCCCCCAAGAATTGGTCTCCGCGGTGGTCTGCCGCGGAAGGCTGAGAGCAAGGGACATTTCAGGGCACGACTTAGCAAAAATCGTGATCCCATTCACCAAGGAGCAAGTTCAGCAGCTGATGCAGCTCGATGACTCGCTTCTAATTGCCTTGGAGGGATTCAGCGGATGCTTGGCACACCACTTGCCAAAGGACCCCAGACTCGTCTCGCTTCAAACGCAGACAGTCAGCTTGTATGAATTGATTTCGCTGGTTCCACTTCAGGGGGCCAGAACAGTCTTCACTGATGGGGGTCGTACATATGGTGTCTTAACTTGGCAGGAGGGCCAGGCTTGGCGCACGCTGCTAACTCTTCCACAGAAGTCCGCGCAGCGGGCAGAGCTGGCAGTGGTGAACCTTGCCTTGCGCACCTTCTCCAAAGAATGCCTCAACATTATTACCAACAGTCAGTACATTAGGAATTTGCTTCACAGTCTACCGGGAGCATACATCACTCCCGCGATAGACAAAAATTTGCTGAGCTTGTTCCTCACAGCTCAATTTCACTTGCGGAACCACACAGAAGCGCTCTATATCGCCCACATCCGAAGTCACCAGGACCTACCGGGTCCGATTTCCGCGGGCAATAGCAGAGCGGATGCGGCTGCAAAGGAAATTCAGCAACGGTCAGTGTTAGGTGTTTTCACCACTCCAATTCAGAGTCATGCATTCTTTCATCAGAATGCCAAAGCGCTCGCCAGACAGTTTAACCTGCCACTTTCTCAAGCCCAAGGCATAGTTCGCTCTTGCCAGCATTGTGCAGGGGCACCGGGGGGGCCCTCGCGGGGGGTCAACCCACGAGGGACAGAAGCTAATCAGGTGTGGCAAATGGACGTCACACATGTCCCGCAGTTTGGCAGATGGCAGTACATGCATGTTTGCATTGATACTTTTTCACAATTCGTCTGGGCGACAGCGCAAAAAGGGGAGACAGCTTCCCACGTGGAGCAGCACCTCCTAGCCTGCTTCGCGGCGATGGGCAAACCACGGCACGTGAAAACCGATAACGCCCCGGCCTACAGCTCTAGGCAGCTGGCCGACTTCATGGCCACCTGGGATATCAAGCATACCTTTGGCGTTCCTTACAATCCGCAGGGGCAAGCAATTGTGGAACGAGTCAATCGGACACTCAAGTCCTACATTGACAAACAAACAGAAAGGGGGGAGCCACCAGCCCTCCCCAAGTCTCAGGGTCAGGCACAGCATTGTCTGAACAAGGTATTGTTCACGTACAATCACCTTAATGTTTTTTTCTGATTGCACGCCGCAGGAGAAACACTTCCGCCGCTCGGAAGCTCTCCCGCGGCCGCTGGTTCATTACCGAGTGCCACCGGACCCTTCCTGGAGGGGCCCGGCGCCACTCGTAACCTGGGGAAGAGGGTATGCTGCAGTTATGTCTCCTACAGGTGTCATCTGGATTCCAGCCCGGTGCGTCAAGCCTCACTTGGAGCCACATGGCGTGGACCCAGACCGACCCGAGTCTGATCCCGGAGATGAAGGACCTCACCCTGACCGAGGGGAACCGACGGAAGAAGCGGCGACAGCAGCCGGAGCCGAAGGTCACCTGGGGGATGGTCAAGACCCTTTGCCGTGAGGCCGAGGACGTCGTCCGACGCGAGGACTGGGAACCAACGCCGGAGAACGTCGTGTCTGCAGTTTTTGCCCTGATCACCGCCAACATCATGGCAGTCACCATCATCCTGACCCTCTCCCTACTTGCGGGGGGAGGCGTTCAGGCAGCCTCACTAAAGGCCAGCGATCTGATGCCAGGCGGAGATCTCTCTGCCTGGATGCACTACAACCTATGGGAAAGGTTGGCGGGTCTCGTCAACCAGTCCAATTTTTGCCTAAAGCAGGACGCCGGTTCTGCCTCAATGGTGAGCACCTGCCTCATCCCGGTGTGCCACACTCCAGACGCGCGCACCAGGGACGGCGACTGGCTGGTGAAGCGGATTTTCGGTCCGTTTCTCCCAACAAGTTTCTCAGCATACGCTCACTGGGGAATGCAGTTAACCATGACCTTGCCGGCTGATGCGGCCACTCTCCACACCCCTCGAGTGGCGGTCAGCCCGAACTCTACTTGTGCTCGAATGACCGGCTGCTCCGCAGTCGGCCGGACTCAGTGCCGCTGCCTTGACACTGGCAGCAGCAATTGGACTTGTGATAACCCAGAGACACTTGGTTCAATGTATGCTCATGTTACCCTGCCTTCAGGTTGGTTCTTTACATGCAATCAGTACACTTGGAATTATATTCCCGCAAATGTGTCCAATTCAATATGTTGTATCAGTCGCTTGACATTGTTACTCCCCACTAGGGATATGATTGTTCCAAGCACAAATGTTTCCTCACCCATGCGGCACACTCGCACCACCCAGTTAGACAGCTCACGTGATAGCAACATTAGGGTTCTGAGTCAAGCTGAATACGTCTCGTTGGCAGCCAGCATACTTGGCGTGCCAGGCTTAGCCGTTGGCAACGCTCGGAGAATTGGTCAATTGGCTTGCGGATTAGCAAAAGCCATTAACCATACCTCCTCGGCAATAGCGCTGCTCAATCAGGAGCAGGCAGAGCTTCGCCATGTCATACTAGACAATCGAGCAGCTATCGACTACCTTCTGTTGTTACATCATTTGGGTTACGAATCTGTCCACGGCATGTGTTGCTTTAATCTCACGGACAACACACGCAAGGTACAAAGCCAGCTCACGGACCTCCACACCCTAGTTAAGAACATCAAGGAGGATGCTTCATGTGGGTGGTGGGATTCATTGTGGTCGTGGTTCCCATGGGGATGACTTCAGATGACACTCAAGGTGATTGTGGGGGTGGTAATACTGGGCACAACAGTGTGTTGTTTCGTGCAATGTATTCCCTCACTGCTGTCGAGATGTCCCCCATGGAGGGAACCCCGAAGCGTCATCCCCCCACACCAGCTGATGCCCCTCCTACGCAGGGCCGTCTGTCAGGTCCAAAAATAACAGAAAAGGGGGGAGTGCGGTATCCGCGAGCACAATTGGCATTAACTGCCCCTGACAAAGGTTACACCGGTTGAGGGAGGCTCCTGGTCACTGGCCTTTGCGGGTACAGAAATTGGGGAGTGGATTAATAGTAATAAGATTGATTCACCCACATCTGACCTGACCGACAGTTCTGCTGAGGAAAGCTGAATCACTAACCTCCGTTAGACATTAGGCAATTACACACTTGCAGATCAGCCCAAGCCCGAGTGCAAATAGTGGCCATGTTTACCCTTGTGTAAGCCATGAACAATGGATTTCCCCTGTCAGTATTTGCCCTAGATAATTAACTTCCCCAAGAGAGATTCCCAATTAACCCGGGTAAACAGGTGATGTGATTTTCTGTCAGATGACGATTCTATCACACGCTGCCTTGAATTCCTATATATGATGATGATTTTCCCTCAATAAACCACTGGTATTCGCTCCATCTTGTCTCGTGCCGTTCCTTGACCAGTCTCCTCCGGGACCTCACGGCCACCCCGCGGCCCCAATCCAACAGGACTTAAATTACTAGAAGCCCAAGTCAGCACTCCTGCTGAGCTGGGCTTCTGGGAATTGAAGTCCAAGAACACCTGGAGTGCCAATCTTTGCTATCACAGTCCTCTAACAGTAGGACTGCAGTGGCTCAAGTGGTTAAGACGCTGACTGGAAGGCGGCAGGTCAGCAGTTGATACCTGAATACTGCAGGACAGAATGAGCTCCTGTCTTTGTCCCATCTCCTGCCAACCTAGCAGTTCAAAAGCAAGAAATTGCAAGTAGATAAATAGGGACCTGTTGCAATGAGACCTGGGAGGCGGCCATGTGGCGAAGTCCAGGCCCAACTGCAGTCGGGAGCAAGTATTTATTCCCTGCCTAGGGGCGAAGATGCATATTTAGGATAATCGTGCCATCCCCTGTACAGAAGACTTGCGTGCATGGTATTTTCCGGTGGTGTGGCTACAACGGTGGCTCTGGAAGCTACCCTGAGGTTAATGGACAACCCGCACTGTTGCGATGTGCCATGGATGGGGGCCCTCTGGTGCGGAGATGGCCCGCGGAGGTTCGGAGTGACTGGCCGCGCAAGGAAAGACATGGGAGACGAAGCGTGCGGTGAAGTCCAGTCTCGATTGAAATCGAGTGGCAGATTTATTGATCCTGCCTCGCGGGTCCTCCGTGCCTAAACGCATGGGACCCACGTCAGAGAAGGCTGATGCAAGTGGCGTTTCTGGTGGGTAAAGATAGCACCTGCCTCCGGCCATTGTCCAGTGATTAATGGACAAACCCGCAGTATCTAAGATCTGGGTTGCCGAAACCCTGTTGTTCTCGTCCTATCTTGAAGGTCAGTTAAACTGCCTTCGGGTCTCTAACTTCCTTTCCCGCTGACTCAGCCAGCCTTGCTCAGCCTTATCGAGACCAGAAGGGGAAGAGGGAATTCGACCTTGGAGTCAGCACTTTATACCTTTGTCCTATTTCCTCCGCAAGGCCTCAACTCAAGCCTTATGAATCATGCTAATCATTAATCTAACACGCTCCCAATTTCCGTTCAATCTGAGCCCGTTAATTCTCAATCCGTGTGCTTAGTGAGTAAACTCATTGGGAAGGGTGATGGCCAATCTTGGCACATGGGCATACCACATCCCCCCTTAATTTACTGTTTAAATCAGCCTGCCCGAGGGCTTGGTGGATATAGTGCATCATTTGTCTGGGTGTGAGAGGCTCTCGAGGTTTACACATGGAGAAAAGTGAAGAGATGCATTGTGCGAAACAGCAAAGCGTGATCCCCACTACCATAACACCAGCCATAGCTTTGAGTGTTGTTTGCAACCATTTCCATGGCAACCATGACCAGAGTTCATCCCACCACCCCCAGCTGGCATCTTGCTGGATATTTTTCACAATGGTGACAAGTTTGGTGATCTGACTTTGGACCTTGCGTGAATTATCCGTGAGGTTAAAACAGCACATGTTGTGGACTGATTCACAGCCCATGTGGTGCAAAAGCAACAAATAATCAATTCCTGCTTTGTTATCTAAAACTGCATGCCTCAATTCAGCTTGCTCTCTGTTAAAAAGAGCGATGGCCGATGAGGTGTGATTAATAGCCTTAGCTAGTGTGCACGCCAGCAGGCCGATCCTACGTGCATTTCCCACCACCAACCCTGGCACCCCAAAAATGCTGACAACTAAGGAGACATACTCTGCCTTGCTGAGCAATCTGATATTACTGTCGCATGTCTCATCTAACCGGGTTGCCCTTATGGACTGTGCTGTTTTTGGGGTGACTGGGTCTGGGGTGATCATGTCCTTATTGGGAAGTATCAGTGTCAAGCGACTCAAACAACAGTATGAGTCAGATATGTTAGCTGGAATGTAGTTCCACGTCTGTTGATTACAAGTAAAAAACCATCCTGTGGGCAAAATGACATTTTCATTCATAGAACGGGCCATTTCTGGCTGGTTACATTTCCAAGTCTCTTTCCCAGGACTCATGCAACGGTGATGTGGTACCTTGGCTGTGGAGCAGCCTGTCATTCTGGCACAGGGTGTGTTTGGGCTGATCGCACACAGGGTGTGTACAAAGTGAGCGCATCAGCGGGCAAAATCTTTGTTACCTGAGTCCCCCAGGCTGCATACATTGCATATGTGATTCGGAGATAGGGTCCGTGTATTTGTCTAAGCAATAGTTCAAAGTTCTTGGCTGGCGCGCTCAGAGCACGGCAAACCAGAATAAGTCATGTGCTTAACAAAGAAGAAGTGTCCGTGGTCTGCTCTAGGCAGAAGTTCGACTGGTTGACAAGTCCGGCAAGCCTTTCCCAAATGTTGCACCTGAGTCTGGTGGAGAGGTCCCCGCCAGGTATTAAGTCCCCTGGAGCAGCTTGAACACCTCCCCCCACATGCAAGGAAAGGATCAAGACTATCATTAGGGAATTGTAGGTGATCTGAGCCAAGACCGCAGCTACCATGTTGTGCGGAGTGGGCTCAGAATGATACTCTTGCAAAATGGTCATGGCGTCGTCACACAGGGTTTTGATCATTCCCCATGTCACTCTCGGCTGCTCCATCCTGGGCCGTCGTGGCTGGGGCCGCCTGCCCCACCTCCATCCCATCATTGGAGCTGCCTGGTTCCACGCCATGTGGGTTCGAAGTACGGCTTCACACAGCGGGCCAGAATCCAAATGGTACCTGTAGGAGACATAATCGCTGCATAGCCTCGTCCCCAGGTTATCAGGGGCGCCGGACCCTTCCAGGAGGGGTCTGGTGGCACTCTGTATTTAACCATGGGACGCGGGGGAGCTTCCCGGCTTCGGAAATGCATCCTCTGCGGCGTGTAATCAGCAAAAATATTTAAGTGATTGTAAGTGAATAATACTTTGTGCAGGCGTTGCTGTGCCTGGCTTTGGCTCTTAGGGGGGGGACTATCTCCTCCCTTTCTGTTTGTTTTTCAATATAGGACTTTAGCGTCCGGTTCACCCGTTCGACAATGGCTTGTCCTTGGGGATTGTATGGAATGCCAAATGTGTGCTTTATGTCCCATGTGGCTAGGAATGTGGCTAGCTGTCTGGAACTATAACTCTGGTGTTATCTGTCTTCAAGTGACCTAGTTTGCCCATGGTCGCGAAGCAAGACAATAGATGTTGCTCTATATGGGTCGCAGTTTCCCCCTTCTGGGCCGTGGCCCAGACAAACTGCAAGAATGTGTCAATGGACACGTGCATAAACTGCCATCTCCCAAATTGTGTGACGTGTGTGACGTCCATTTGCCAAATTTGGTTAGCTGCTCTCCCTCGTAGGTTTACCCCCCACAACCCCCCCCCCGGTGTTCCTGCACATTGCGGGCAGGAACGCACAATGCCTTGAGCTTGCGATAGTGGCAGGTTGAACTGCCTTGCCAGTGCCTTGGCATTCTGATGAAAGAATGCATGGCTCTGGATTGGGGTCATAAAGACTCCTGAAACTAATATTTGATGTGTTTCCTTTACTGCTGTGTCAGCCCTGCTGTTACCCTCTGAAATCGGACCAGGCAGATCCTGGTGGCTCCAAATATGGGCTACATACAAGGCTTCCCTGTGGTTGTGCAAATGAAATTGCATGGTCAGGAATAAGCTTAATAAATTCCTGTCTATGGCGGGAGTGATGTAAGCTCCCGGTAAATTGTGAATCAAGTTCCGGACATACAGGCTGTCCGTAACTATATTTAATTGCTCTTGATCAAATGTTCTTAAGGCGAGGTTCACTGCTGCCAATTCCGCTCTCTGCACTGATTTCTGCGGAAGTGTCAGTAGCGTTTTCAAAGCCTGTTCCTCATACCAAGTGAGGACCCCATATATCTTTCCGCCATCTGTGAATACTGTTCTAGCCCCCTGGAGTGGAGTTAAAGACAGCATGCTTTGTAATTTGACTGTCTCCGTTTGAAGTGAGACAAATAGATAAGGAAAAACTGTTTTCCCTATCGCACAACACTAGAACTAGGGGACACTCGATGAAACTTTTGGGTACTAGTTCTCAAACAAATAAGAGAAAGTACTTTTTCACCCAGAGGATTACTGGTCTATGGAACTCCCTGCCAGAAGAAGTGCTGACAGCTGTCAGTCTTGACAGCTTTAAGAAAGGATTAGACAAGTTCATGGAGGACAAGGGTATCAATGGCTATAATTATGGATACTTAAGGACAACCTCGGGGTTGGAGACATAGGCAGGATATCTCTCAATGCCATTTCCAGGGAATCCTAAGCAGGTGAAGGCATCTCCTTGGGAATACCCTGAAGGAAATGGTGAGCCACTGTGTGAGACAGAATGCTGGACTGGATGGGCTGTGGCCTGTTCCAGCAAGGCTGTTCTTATGTTCTTAAGTCTGGGATCACTTGGCAAATCATATGCCAAGTTGCCTGTAAAACCTTCTAATGCAATTGGAAGAGTATCACCGGGCTGCATCAGCTGGCATGTCTGTTCCTTATTAAAGGGCATAACAATTTTGGCTAAATCATGTCCTGAGATATCCCTAGCTCTAAGCCTTCCCTTATGGATGACTGTGGCTACCAGTTCTTGTGGAGGAACAATATTCCTGGAAGTGGTGTGTGGTAAATATACCCATTCCACGATGTTTTGCCCCCCCCCCCCCCGCTGGAGTCTGTGCCTCGAGCTCCAGTGAACATGATGCCTGTTCTAATGATGTATAGATTTAGCGGGGGGGGGGGAGGGATGACCCTGTGCCAATCCGATCTACTCAATGGAGGCTGAGTATGCGATTGACTTCCTGGAGAGTCTGTTTTGCCTCTCTTGGAATGTGGATTCGATCTGCCGGCTGTTTGCCTAATGTCAACAGCGAGAAAAGTGGTTTTAACAGGTCGGTACTGATTTTAAAATAGGGTCTAGCCCAAATGATGTTTTCTAGAACATGTTGGAGTTCCAATAACATTATGGAGTCTTTGATCTGGATCTTAGGCAGCACTGGGACTGCAAAAAAATGGAGTAACCGGTGACCTAAGTATGAATAGGGTTCGGTTCTCTGAACTTTTTCTGGGTCAATTATCAAGCCTTTGTCCCCTAATGAATTTTGGAGATCACAGAACATGTTGCCACCCAATTTGGGCGCTGCGATCAATATGTCATCCATGAAATGGCAAACTAAGACTTTGGGTGCAGGTTCCAGAACCCTTCCAATGCCTCGTGGACATAGATTTGGCACAAAGTGGGCGAGTTGAGCATGCCCTGTGGCAAAAATTTCCACGCGGAATGTTGGGTTGGTTTCCTGTGATTGGTGACTGGCACCGTGAAAGCAAATCTTTCCCTGTCCCTAGGATCTAAAGGGATGGTGTAAAAGCAGTCTTTTAAGTCTACAATTAGGATCTCCCACCCTTCGGGGATCATATTGGGATTGGGTGTCCCACATTGAAGCGGACCCATGGGCTGAATGCATTATTGATCTCTCTTAGATCATGCAGAAGTCGCCACTTTTCGGACTTTTTTTAATGACAAAAATCAGTGAATTCCAGGTACTGGTGGATGGTTCTATGTGTCCTGCTTCTAGCTGCTCTTTAATGAGCTGCTTTAAGGCTACTAATTTCTCTCCAACTATGGGCCATTGTTCCACCCAAACCGGCTCATCTGTGAGCCATTTGAGCGGTAGGGCCATTACCCAAAAGTTAGGGTAGCACGATACTGCTGCAGAATGTCCCTCCCCCAGAGGTTGACAGGCACATTCAAAATGTGTGGTCGGATGACCACCGTGCCATCTGTCCCCGGGATGGAGAGTTCCGCCCAATCTCATTTTCTGTAAGCTTCCTGAACTCCTCCTACCCCCCACACATCTGCAACTGACTCAATGGCCTACTCGGTGGGCCACAATTTCTGGCTGATTACGCTCACATCAGCTCCTGTGTCAAGCAGCCCATCAAAAGGTTTTTTGTTTAAAAATATCATAATGACTGGTCGCTGCTTCCACTCTATGTTCTTTTCCACTGTCGCTATGATCTGGTATCCTTCCACTGCCTCTCCCTCTCTCGGGCGGTTGGCTGACTTGAATCCTGAGCTTCCATTGATCACCTCCTTGTCTCTACCTGGCAGATGACAAGGAACCATGATCAATTGCACTATTGAATCCCCTTTGATGACTGTCTGGGATAGGTGTGTCCACAGCTGGACTTTGACTATGCCTGTGTAATCGGAGTTTATGACACCTGGGACCACGAAGATCCCTTTCTTCCCTGCATTGCTACGAGGTAAGACTAATCCTATGGTGTCTTGGGGCAGAGGACCCTTGAACTGGGAATTGACTTGGTAGACTAAGCCTGGCAGGTTGCATGGAACGTCCTCCTGGCATTCCAAGTCTAGCACTGCACTGCCCTTCGTCTCTGCCTGTGCCTCGGAAATGCGGGGTGTGATGCTGGGTGAAATTATTGGGATGTCTGCTCTGGGGCTTTCAGGGCAGCTGTCGCCTCTATTTGGACTGGAGCTAGAGACACGCCCGTGGGCCGGTTTCCCGAATTGGGACACTGGTTGGCCCAATGAAAGCCGCTGTGGCATCTGGGACATTGGGTAGATGGTACCACTGGGTGGCCCGATAGCTGGCCGCCCCCTTCTTATGGTTTTTTCTGACCTTCATTCTTTGGCAAAGTGCCCCACCTTGCCACAGTTGTGGCAGCCTCCCTTAGCCCCTTTGGGCTTGTTTCCCCCTTGCACTGCTGCTTCTGCTAACTGCCCCATTTTATAGGAGTCTGTTCCAACGTCAGTGCAAGCCCTGATCATGTCGGTAAGCGTCAGATCAGGTCTATGGCCCATTGCCTGCAAGATTTTGCGACAATCAAGGTTGGCATTATCTTTGGCCAATTTCATCATGAGCTTTTCCTGAGCATCTTGGTTATCTATCTGCCTACTGATGGCTTCCTCTAATCTGTTAATGAAATCCATGTAAGGCTGTTGCACTCCCTGCTTGACTGTGGTGTAATTCTTTGCGCCCTTGCCAGTGGCTGGCACCTTGAGGTATGCCTTAAAGGCAACTTCAGCTGCTAGCTGGAGTGTGGTTGCTGGCAGAACAGACTGCGCTTGGATGGTTTCGAACTGATGTGAACCATAAAGTTGCTCAGGGATTACTGCTCCCCCACGTCCGGGCAGCCCTTGCCTGTGCTTCTAGCCAAAACTCACTGTCCCATAAAAGGTACTGGCTAGGGTTCAGCATCATTCGCATAATGGCTTTCCAGTCATGAGGGATGAGCGTGGTGGATTCTATCAACTGCTGGAACGTGCCCCTTGTGAATCTGCTTTGGAGTCCGGTATCTGTGATGGCTTTTCGGATTTCTGAAAGCAATTTATATGGGATAGGCATGTATACCGCCACCTGATCGCCCGTGAGGGCGTTCGTCTCTAAGCGGACTGGACATAGCTGTTGGAGTTCGGCAAGTTCCTCTGCCGAAATTTCCCCTTTGCATGCTTCCTCCTCTACCATGTGCTGAAAGGGACTTTTGGTCACCTGGGAAGCGCCTGCACTTCCTAGGCTTCTCCCTCCCATGGCGTCTGCAGCTGCCACGGAAGGGGGGTTCCCCATGCCCCCACGCTTAAACTGAATGGTCGGATAGATACTCTCGGGGCAGGTGGTTCTACATACGCTGGGGGTTTCTCGGTCTCCATCTGGACTGGACTAACTACTGAAGTGATCTGTCTACACTTCGCCAATGTCCCTATGATTTTGGTGGGTGCTCGGGGCTCCGTCTTAAGGCAATCTCCTACCCTATCCCAAGTCTCTGGGTCCAGCGTGTCTGCTTCTGGGTAGAACAAACAATGCTCCCTCAGATACACCATGAATTCCGTTAGTCTTTGGCTATGAATGTTAATATTATGTAGCCTGGCCAGGTGCTTCAGCTCAACTCCATGAGCTCTTCGACTAACGGATGAATCTTGCCCCTCTAAGCAAGCCCCCATATTACCTGATCAGATGTTCCCTCGCGGGATGAGTTGGCGCGCCTCAGGCAATAAGTCGGGTGATGTGGTGCACAGGTCGTGGCCTCGGGTCTGAGTAGGTTTTGGCTACCGCAGGCTTCCCTCTGCCTCTGCCGATGGAATCAGGGCTCACAGCTCACCCCGATGTGGAACACGTCCATTCCGATGATGTTTGGGTTGCTGCCAAGCTTGCGGTTAGCACTTGAGCACTGCCTTCCTTGCTGGATGTTCACGGTCTCGGCTGGAGACAGCTGGCCTCAAAAGATGGAGCTGAGTTCCGATCGGGAAAGCGTCCCGATCGGAGCTTCTCCGCAGCCTCTGGGAAGAGTCATGCCAGAGCGGGACCCCTTCAAGATCACGTCGGGGTCACCAGATGTTGCGATGTGCCACGGATTGGGGCCCTCTGGTACGGAGATGTCCCACGGAGGTTCGGAGTGACTGGCCACGCAAGGAAAGACAAGGGAGATGAAGCGTGCGGTGAAGTCCAGTATTGATTGAAATCGAGTGGCACATTTATTGATCCTGCCTCGCGGGTCCTCCGTGCCTAAACGCCTGGGACCCACGTCACAGAAGGCTGACACAAGTGGCATTTCTGGTGGGTAAAGATAGCACCTGCCTCCGGCCATTGTCCAGTGATTAATGGACAACCCACAGTATCTAAGATATGGGTTGGCAAAACTCTATTGTTCTCGCCCTATCTCGAAGGTCACTTAAACCGCCTTCGGGTCTCTAAATTCCTTTCCCGCTGACTCAGCCAGCCTCGCTCAGCCTTATCGAGACCAGAAGGGGAAGAGGGATTCGACCTTGGAGTCAGCACTTTATACCTTTGTCCTATTTCCTCTGCAAGACCTCAGCTCAAGCCTTATGAATCATGCTAATCATTAATCTAACCTGCTCCCAATTTCTGTTCCATCCGAGCCCATTAATTCTCAAGCCGTGCTTAGCGAGTAAACTCATCGGGAAGGGTGATGGGCAATCTTGGCACGTGGGCATACCACACCGCACTTAATTGCCTTGGGCTGGCGAAACCCATTGTTCCTGCCCTAATCTCGGAGCCTATGTGGATTGACCCTGGGCACCTAGCTTTGTCCCTTGTTTGCCCCTGTTTGCTTGCCTAACTCTATTTGTCCCCAGCCTGAGCCATGGTTTATGCTTAACCTGCCCACTTATCTCCCAATTTCCTCTCTAGCCGATCACGGCCCCAACTAATTTGGGGACAGGCATGCGGGTCTGTGGACACCGGGCGCACCCCTCGGGAGAGGTTTAATATCCAATTAATGCGAGCAACCCACATTTTCCCCTTTTTTACTGTTTAAATCGGCGGCTGAGGGCTTGATAGATGTAAGGCATGATCTGCTTGGGCGTTAGTCTCTTTTTGGGCTTCCACCATGAGGTGCACATTGAAATGAGTGAAGGGATGCACTGCGCAAAGCAGCAAAGCATGATCCCAACAATTATGATTATAGCTATGGTCTGGAGCGCTGTTTGCACCCACCCCCAGGGCACCCAAGACCACAGCGCATCCCACCAAGCCCAGTTTGTGTCCTCTTTGATGTTTTTGACTAAGGTCTCCAGTTCAGCTATTCGACTCTGGACCTTGCGAGAGTTGTCCGTCAGGTTGAAACAACACTTGTTGCGGACTGATTCACAACTTAAGTGGTGTAATAGCAGCAGATAATCAATAGCTGCACGGTTGTCTAAAACCGCATGTCTAAGTTCAGCCTGCTCCTGGTTTAACATCGCAATGGCTGATGAGGTGTGATTAACTGTTTTAGCTAACGTGCATGCTAGTTGGCCGATTCGGCGCATGTTGCCTACCGTTAACCCCAGTACCCCCACTATGCTGACGGCTAAGGAAATATACTCTGCCTTACTGAGTAGGGAGATGTCGTTGTTGCATGTCTCGTCCAGTTGGACCGCTCCCCACTCAGGCCGTTTGGGCTTTCGGGTCACCATATCCCTCCCCGGGAGTACCAGAGTCAGGTGACTCACACAACAGTATGAGTCTGACAGATTGGCCGGTATGTAATTCCATGTCCTTTGATTGCATGTAAAGAACCATTCCAAAGGCAAAATGATGTGGGCATACACATAACTAATTGTCTCTGGTTTGGCACATTTCCAAGTCTCTTTCCCTGGGTTCAGGCAACAGTGGTGTGGGTCTTTGGCTGTGGAACAACCCACCATCCTGGCACAAGTGGTGTTCTGGCCGATGGCCACCCGTGGTGTGTAAAGGGTGATCGCATCGGCTGGCACAGTCTTTGTCACCTGAGTACCCCAGTTTGCATAAGTACCGTAAGTGATTTGACCACAACCACTCAGTGTCCCCGGCCTGATCTCCCGGTGCTCGGCACACCGGAATCAGGCAAGTACTCAAAAGAGATGCAGTGTCCATAGTCTGTTGCAGGCAAAAGTCAGATTGGTTGACTGGTCCAGCTAATTTCTCCCAAACGTTATATTGCATTCTAGCTGTTAAGTCCCCTCTAGATGCTTGGACTCCTCCCCCTGCCATCAGGAGGAAGATCAGACGATCATCAGTGAATTGTAGGTGATTTGTGCTAACACCGCAGCCACCATGTTTTGGGATGTGGGCTCCACGTTCTGCTCCCTCAGAATGGAGGCGTCATCACACAGGGTATTGACCATCCCCCAGGTCACTCTCAGTTCTGGACTTGCTCTGGATCGTCTGCTCCACTTCTGTCCCGTCATCAGGCTCACTCCTTCCATCTCGGGCAAGGGGTTCTGCGTCGCTCTGGCCCACGCCATCCTGCTCGAAATGCGGTTTTACATAGTGACTTGGAATCCAGACTGGACCTGTGGGGGACATAATCGATGCATACCCTCTCCCCTAAGTTATTAGCGGTGCCAGACTCCTCCAGGAGGGGTCTGGCGGCACCCTGAAGTGGACCATAGGTCGCGGAAGGGTCTCCTGTCGCCTGAAGTGCTTCTCCTGAGGAGTGCAGTCCGAAAGAATATTGAGACAATTGTATGTGAATAATACTTTGTGCAGGTGCTGCTGCGCCTGGCCCTGATTTTTTGGGGTGCTAATCTCTTCCCTTCTTGTTTGTTTTTCAATGTAGGACTTTAACATCCAATTCACCTGTTCGACAATTGCTTGTCCTTGGGGGTTGTATGGAATGCCGAATGTGTGCTTCACATCCCAAGTTGCTAGGAATGTTGCCAATTGTTTGGAGCTATAAGCTGGCCCATTGTCCATTTTTATGAGGTCAGGCTTGCTCATGACCGTGAAGCAGGTTAAAAGATGGAGCTCAATGTGAGTGGCAGTCTCTCCTTTCTGGGATGTAGCCCAGGCAAATTGCGAATAAGTGTCAATGGAGACATGCATATACTGCCATCTCCCAAATTCGGGGACGTGTGTGATGTCCATGGAAGGTTGAATTGCCGTGCCAACACCTTAGCGTTCTGGTGGAAAAATGCATGGCTTTGTATGGCGGTCGTAAAGATGCCCGCTGCTCATTTCTGGTGAATTTCCCTAACGGCCGCATAGGCCCTGCTGTTTCCCCCTGAGATGGGACCAGGTAAATCCTGGTGGCTCCTAATGTGGGCTACATACAGGGGCTCCCTGCGATGCCGCAGGTGAAATTGCATGGTCAAAAATAGGCTCAAAAGATTCTTGTCAATGGCGGGAGTTATGTAGGCTCCCGGTAGGTTGTGGACCAAATCCCTAACGTACTGACTATCTGTGATCACGTTTAGTGACTCCCTAGAGAATGTTTTTAAAGCAAAATTCACTGCTGTCAATTCCGCTCTCTGTGCTGATTTCTGTGGAAGTGTCAGCAGCATTTTGCAAATTGCCCCTTCTTGCCAAGTGAGAACTCTGTACATTCTTCCCCCATCAGTAAATACCATCCTGGCCCCCTGAATGGGGATAATGGACAGCATGCCCTGTAACCTGATGGTCTGGGTCTGAAGTGAGACCAGTTTGGGGTCCTTAGGCAAGTGGAATGCCAGGTTCCCCGTGAACCCTTCTAATGCTATCGGTAGGGTGTCTCCCAACTGCATCAACTGCTGGATTTGCTCCTTATTGAATGGCACAACTATCTTGGCTAAGTCGTATCCTGAAATGTCCCTTGCTCTCAGTCGCCCTTTATGGATCACTGTGGTTACCAACTCTTCAGGGGAAACGATGTTCTTGGATGTGGTGTTGGGTAAATACACCCACTCAATGATCCTTGTCCCCCTGTCTGAGTCTATGCCTAGCGCTCCTGTGAATAGGGTCTCTGTCTTTATGATGTACAGATTTAATATGGGGACATTCAGTCCCTCATCTATTCTGTCCACCCACCGATTGCTTAGGATCCCATTTACTGCCCCTAACGCCTGTTTAGCCTCCCTTGGGACTTGTATTCGATTGGCTGGCTGGCTCCCTTGGGTTAACAGTGCAAAAAGCAGTTTCAAGAGATCCATGTCTATTTTGAAGTATGGCATTGCCCAATTAATGTTCCCTAGAAACTGCTGTAGCTCTACGAGCGTGATTGTGTCCTTAATGTTGATCTTTGGCAGCACTGGAGCTGCGAAAGATTGGAGCAATCTATGCTCTAGGTATGAATATGGTCTATGCTCTAGGTATGAATACTTTCTCTGGGGCTATGATTAACCCCTTCTCCCCTAGCATCCTCTGGAAGGTTTGGAACACATTATTGTCCAATTTTGGTGCTGCAACCAATATGTCATCCATATAATGGCAAAATATGATCTTGGGGTGCAAATTCCGGAACCCCGCTAAGGCCTCGTGGATGTAGATTTGGCACAGGGTCGGTGAATTGAGCACTCCCTGTGGCAAATATTTCCATGCGAACCTTTTGGTGGGTTCCCTGTGGTTTGTGACTTGCACTGTAAATGCGAACCTTTCCCTGTCCCTAGGGTCTAAAGGGATTGTGTAAAAGCAGTACTTTAAGTCTATAATCAAGATCTCCCATCCCTCAGGGATCATGTTTGGATTGGACATGCCACATTGAAGCGACCCCATTGGTGGGATGCATTTATTAATTTCCCTTAAATCGTGAAGAAGTCGCCACTTTCCTGACTTCTTTTTAATGACGAAAATCGGCGAATTCCAAGGACTGGTTGATGGCTCAATATGTCCTGAGTCTAGCTGCTCTTTAACGAGTTGCTTTAAGGCTTCTAATTTCCCCCCCTACAATCGGCCACTGCTCTACCCAAACTGGCTTGTCTGTTAGCCATTTGAGCGGCAGGGCCATTACCCGAATGTTAGGGTGGCTCGATACTGCTGTATAATGTCTCTCCCCCAGAGGTTTATCAGCACGTCTAGGACATGAGGGTGGATTCCCGTTGCGCCGTCCGCCCCTGGGATCATGACTTCTACCCACTCTCTGCTTCTGCTGGCTTCCTGAATTCCTCCTACTCCCCACACGTCTGAGACTACTTTGATTGCCCACTCATTGGGCAATTATGGTGACATCAGCGCCTGTGTCCAGAAGGCCCTCAAAGGGCTTTCTGTTCAAAAATACCTTAATCACCGGACGCTGTTTCCACTCTATGGTCTGTCCCACTGCCGCTATAATCTGGTATCCTTCTACTGTCCCTTCTTTGTCCTGACGGTCTGTCGACCCAAATCCAGAATCTCCTCTGATTACCTTCTTACCCCCACCTGACAGATGATATGGAATCATGATCAGTTGTGCTACTGCGTCCCCTTTGTTGACTGTCTGGGGTAGGTGTGTCCATAACTGCACCTTGATGATGCCTGTGTAATCCGAATCTATAACCCCCGGGATCACAAAGATCCCTTTTTCCCCTGTGCTACTGCGAGGCAAGACTAATCCCACTGTTCCTTGGGGCAGGGGACCTTTATACTGGGTGTTAACTAATTTGACTATGCCTGGCAGGTTGCAAGTAACGTCCTCCTGGCACTCTAGGTCTAACCCTGCGCTGCCCTTGGTTTCTGCCTGTGCCTCGGAGATGCTGGGAGTGATTATTGGGATGTCTCCTCTGGGGCTTCCAGAGCAGGAATCGCCTCTGTTTGGACCGGGGCCAGAGACATGCCCGCGGTCTGGTTTCCCGAAGCCGGGCACTTGTTGGCCCAATGATAGCCATTGTGGCACATTGGGTATTGGGTGGATGGTTTGGCCAGGTGGCCCCCTGGAGGGCCGCCCCCTCCCTTGCTATGCTGTTTTGACCTACATTCTCGGGCAAAATGCCCTATCTTCCTGTAGTGGAAGCAAGCTCCCTTGAGTTTGTTCCCTCCTTGCACGGCCGCTGCTAACAGCCCCATTTTATAGGAGTCTGTCTCGACGTCCGCGCAAGCTTGAATCATGTCTGTGAGCGTCAAATCAGTTCTGTGGCCCATTGACTGAAGTATTTTGCGGCAGTCTAGATTGGCGCTGTCTTTAGCCAGCTTCATCATGAGCTCTTCTTGAGCCTCTGGGTTATCTATCTGCCTACTGATTGCCTCTTCTAGTCTGTTAATAAAATCCATGTAAGGCTCCTGAGCTGCCTGCTTTATGGTCGTGTAATTTTTTGTGCTCTTGCCAGTGGCGGGCACCTTGAGATATGCCTTCAAGGCAGCTTCTGAAGCCAATTGAAGTGTGGTGGCAGGCAGGACGGACTGTGCCTGGATGGTATCAAACTGCCCCGTCCCATATAGCTGGTCAGGAATTACTGCACATCCCATCTGGGCAGCCCTAGCCTGCGCTTCCAGTCTGTATTTGCTATCCCACAATAGGTACTGCCTGGGGTTGAGCATCATCCTTATCATAACTTTCCAGTCGTGAGGAAGGAGCATCATATATTCCCACAGCTGTTGTATCGTACCCCTAGTGAACCTACTCTGAAGCCCTGTGTCTGCAATGGCTTTGTGGATTTCTGCAAGCAACCTTTATGGAATGGATGTGTAAACGGCGACTTGATTGCCCGTGAGTGCGTCCACCTCTATGCGGACTGGACAGAATAACTGAAGTCTGGCCAGTTCTGTTGCCGATAATTCCCCCTTGAGTAGCTCTGCCTCTACCATTTGCTGAAAAGGACTTTTGACAGCTCCGGAAGCGCCTGCGCTTCCTAGGCTTCCACCCACCCCCGCGGCCCCTGCAGTGGCCACAGAGGGGGAGTCCTCCAAGCCCCCATGCTTAAATTTGATGGTCGGGTAGAGATGCGGCGGGGCTGATGGTTCTACATAGGCGGGGGGTTTCTCGGTCTCTATCCCGGTTGGACTTACAGCCGTAATTACTTGCCGACACTTGCTCCAAGCCCTTATGATTTTAGGTGGGGCTAGGGGTTCCTCCTTCAGACACTTTCCTACTCTGTCCCATACCTCGGGATCCATCGTATCTGCCTCTGGGTAGAACAAGCAATGCTCCCCCATGTATTCTATGAGATCCGTTAGCTCCCTTTTTCCTAATTCTACTCCCAACTCTGCTTTGTGCTGTCTGACCAGGTCTTTAAGCTCTTTAGCATGAGCTTGCTGCCTAACGGATGAAGAAGCCCCCATACTACCTGAAAGAGTCCCTGAAGTTTGTCTCCATGGGATGATTTGGCGTGCCAGAGGTAGTAGGTCAGGGTGTGCACACAGGATGATTTCCCTGGGGTATCGACTGGTCAGGATCGCGGCAGCAGTTCTCGGCCGTGGGCAGTCAGGTCTGCTTCTGCTGCTGAGGATCGCGTCTCGGCTCTTCCTTCGCTTCGGATCGCGCTTCCGATCATGTTGGGGTCACCATATGTTGCAATGAGATGCGGGAGATGGCCGTGTGATGAAGTCCAGCCCCGACTGGAGTCAGGAGCAAATATTTATTCCCTGCCTAGGGGCAAAGACACGTATCTAGGATAATCGCGCCATCCCCTGTACAGAAGGCTTGCGTGCATGGTATTTTCCGGTGGTGTGGCTACAACGGTGGCTCTGGAAGCTACCCCGAGGTTAATGGACAACCCGCACTTAATTGCCTTGGGCTGGCAAAACCCATTGTTCCTGCCCTAATCTCGGAGCCTATGTGGATTGACCCCGGGCACCTAGCTTTGTCCCTTGTTTGCCCCTGTCTGCTTGCCTAACTCTATTTGCTCCCAGTCTGAGCCATGGTTTATGCCTAACCTGCCTGCTTATCTCCCAATTTCCTCTCCAGCCGAGCATGGCCCAAACTAATTTGGGGACAGGCATGCTGGTCTGTGGATACCGGGTGCACCCCTCGGGAGAGGTTTAATATCCAATTAATGTGAGCAACCCAAAGGGATCACTTCGGTGGGAAGGTAAAAAGCGTTCTGTGTACTCCAGTGTCTTGTCATACCTGCCACATGACGACGGAAGTGTCTGCAGACACAGACAGTGCTGGCTCTTCGGCTAAGAAACAGAGATGAGCACTGAACCCTAGAGTTTGATGAACCCTAGAGTTTGATACAACTGGCTTTCAAGCAAGGGAGACCTTTACTAGTCTCCCGAACTCGTGAGGTACAAATCTCCCACTATTCAGCACTACTTAGACCACTTCTAGAGTCGTGTGTCCAATTCTGGGCACCACACTTTAAGAAAGATGCAAATGAATTAGAGCAGGTCCAGAGAAGGGCAACAAAGATGATTGGAGGAATGGAAACCAAGCCTTAGGAGGAAAGACTGAAATAACTGATCATGTTTAGCCTTGAGTGATGGAGACTGAGAGGGGGAGATGATGACAGCACTCTTCAAATACCTGAAAGATAATCATGAAGAAGAAGGGAAGGATAAGGTTTCCATCATCCCAGAGTGCAGGACACAAATAGAGCAGTATGACAGCGGAACCAACTGGCTCAAGATAGTTAAGGATCGTGCTCTTTAAAGAGGCTTTTGAAAACATCCTCCCTAATGCCAACTAGTAGTTATAACTGTTTTTCTTCATAGCTTTCCTGGATTTAATTTAGATTAGTTTTTTCTTCCATATGTTGCCAGTGGAGGGTGGGTTAGGATCATAGTATAAAACTTCTTCTTCTGTGTCTAGATCAGATGTGAAACTGCCAAAATGAAGGCACCTTTTGGTGAATCCATTCCACACTTCCTTTTGCCTGATCTAGTGTGAGAAAGATTAGCCAGCAAATCAAGGTAGCAGTTTCCAGGGTAAGCCCAGATGTGGTTCAAAAATATCACAATCTTCAAGGAGGCTCTTTCTGTGTCCTTAATCTCTTTATAGCATTTATTTAATTAAAAATCATACTGCATTTTTTATTACCCAGAGTGGGAAAACAACCCAGATAGGTGGTATATCAGGCAGGCAGCCAGCCAGCCAAGCAAGCAAGCAATCACACTTGTGCACCCTCTGGGCGGTTCACAAGTTAATTAGCATTTTGCCCCCAACATGCTAGTTACTCATTTTACCATCCTTAGAAGGATGGGAGGCTGAGTCAACCTGGAAACCTTCAATCAGTCAATCAATTAGACTTTGGATTTATTTGTATAGAATAATTGTACACTGCATGGTATGTAATATCCATCAAATATGTTTCATGTTTTCCAGCTTGCCATTACAGAAGGAGCTATCAGTCCAAGTTTTAATGGGGTTTCTGCTTCACAGAGAAGAGCAGAGAATCAAAGACGAAGACAAAATTTCATCCAACAAGAAAATCTTTACTGCAGAAAAATAAATGCCTCACTGGCTGAGAGAAAACGAAGCTCTCCGGTTTACAGCTTTTCAAAAATTTCCACTGGAAGCTAAAACCATGAAGATTCCTGGGGAACAACGGGAACATGTACTCACGGGGTGTACTAATTGTAACTCTCAAAATGTGGAATATGCCATCATCTGCCCATGTGCAAAGTTTTATATCGGTTGCACTGGCCGCCCTCTGAAGGTTCGGATCCTGGAGCATCGCTCACGGATCCGGAGCCACTTACTCTCTGCGCCTCTAGTGTCCCATTATCTTGATAATAACCATAATGAGGATGACCTAAAATTAATTGCATTAGAAAAATTACTTCCCAATATGTATGACAAGACGGATATGAACAACAGACTATTACAGAGGGAACTCACTTCATACACTTATTCAAATCATTAGTCCCATTAGGATTAAATTCGGATCAGGATCTTAGCTGCTTCTTGGAAAAATGTTGTACTGTCGCTTTGGTATTATTATATTGTGAAAAACCACATTGTTGCTTTAAGAATGTTCAGTGTTCCCTAGCATGATTATACCTGACCATGGTAGAGTGAGAATATAAGCAGTCTTTCTGACTGCCTTATTAATGTCTAAGGCTAATAGAACTCTACCATAAAGCCTGACGCAAATAAAATAAAGAATAATTACATTTTCAGTGATATTACACTTTGAGGTAAGCCACATTTATTCGATTGTAACATGCTTGTAAGAATGTATAAAATGTACATATATGTGTATATAATAATTTCTTAACTGTATTCAATAACTGTGTCTTTACTATTGTTTCTACACTATTGTAAATATCGTTATGTTGTATTATTGTAGAAAACCAGTGGAAGATTTTCGAAAAGCTGTAAACCGGAGAGCTTCGTTTTCTCTCAGCCAGTGAGGCATTTATTTTTCTGCAGTAAAGATTTTCTTGTTGGATGGAATTTTGTCTTCGTCTTTGATTCACAGAGAAGAGCACCAGAAGAAAATGGTAAATTACTTCTGTACATTCTCTGACTAGAAAACGCTGAAAAGGGCTGCTGTAATTCAGCATTGACTTGATGGCACATGATGATGATTGTAATGAAGATGATATGCTTTCACAAGGAAATACTGTGTAACTCCCTGAAAAAGCCTAATAATGATTGGCTCAATAGAGCAACAGTATGGGTATTTTTTTGCCACAACCACTGCTATTTATTTATTTATTTATTTATTTATTTATTTACTAGTATATTTTGCCCGGCAAGCCGGGCAGGTTTGAGTTGTGCAGCCCAGCAGAGGTGTGTGTGTGTGTGTGTGTGAGTGAGTGAGAGAGAGAGAGAGAGAGAGAGAGAGAGAGAGAGAGAGAGAGAGAGAGAGAGAGAGAGAGAGAGAGAGAGAGAGAGAGAGAGAGAGAGAGAGAGAGAGAGAGAGAGAGAGAGAGAGAGAGAGAGAGAAAAGCAGTCCAGCAGAGGTGTGTGTGTGTGTGTGTGTGTGTGTGTGTGTGTGAGAGAGAGAGAGAGAGAGAGAGAGAGAGAGAGAGAGAGAGAGAGGAGGCTGCAGGTGAGGAGGCTGCATCAGGGTGAGTAGGGAGGGAAGGGGGGAGGTGGTAGTTTTTCCCCCTTTCCATGCCTGGGGTGGTTGGGGGGGGGGTGGAGTAGGGAAGGGTGGGTTTCGGAATTTTTCCGTATCCCCTTTCCCGGCATTGGGGGATGGGAAGCATTTTCCCCCCTCAACTGTTTAGAAGGTTGCTTCGTGTAAACCTTCGAAACAGTTATTTGGGGGAAAAACAAAGGCAGTAGGCAACTATTCGTGAGGGGATGCGCTCTCCCTGGTGGATGGCTGGCTGCTGCCTTTCTATTACCCCCACCGCTGTTTCGTGTTAGCTTTCAAAACAGAGGTGGGGGTAATAGAAAGGTGGCAGCCAGCCATCTGCCAGGGAGAGTGTCACCCCTGATGAATCACTGTCTGCTGTTTCCCCCCTCCTCAACTTACCTTGAGGCCGGCGGCGGCCTCGTCGTGTCTTCAGTGGGGTAGTGGGGAGGAGAGGGAGTCCCTCTTCTTCCTGTTCCTCCAGGGATGAAGGCTGGTGTTGGTGTCACCGTGGATTTGGCGGGGCTGGTATTCCAGGGGTGGCGAAGCGCTGCGTCCGCCTTCGGCGGCCTTGCGCCCCCCGCTGCGTGATGCGTTATTTTAATTTATTTTCCATGCGTGGTTCTTTAGTCTTTTTTTGTTCCTGTTTGTGGGGTGGTTGCCCCACTCTTGGCGACCGGACACTTGCGGTGACCCTCGGACAGTTTAAAGATAAGTGTGGCTGGCTCTGTTCAGGATGGTTGGGCCGGGTGTAGCCGCTATTGCCAGACACGCACCAAGGTAGCCTATTCTTATAGGTAAAGATTGAATTTCTATACCTCCCATCTGGGTGTTATCTCACTCTGGGCAGTGAACAAACAGAAAACAAATAACAACAAATCATCACCATCACCATCATCATCATCATCATCATCATTTTTTGCAGTACTTATTTCCAACATTGCTGCTGTATTGGGCGGACCAAAAGTTTGCCGATAAGATGTCAAGTTTACAAAAGTCACTGATTTTTGGATTTCAGGTAACCAATTAGCAAGTACTGAATTTATAAAATTACTAATCAAGGCTTACCAAAGATTAATAATAATAATGAAAGATGACAACAATGACAACGTTGACAACAATCTTGGGGCTCAATTGATTTATTGTATTTTTTTCTCTTGTGTTCCGTTGATTGCCTTTACTTTTTATTTGCCGTCCTCTGAGCCTGAGCATGTAATGAATAAAAGCTATTTCTGCCATTGATCATTGTACACATTTTTGTTTTATTAGCCCTTCTCTTCATTGTTTCTTTTGTAAGCCAAGCATTTGTAGCTTTATCAGCTTTTCTCGCATAGAGCCTTGCTATCTGTAGTCAATGACTGTTTTAAGGATGTTCTTTTTTGCATTTCCTGTTATTTCTTGCTGAGGTTATCAGTTACTCCTTTGCTTTAGAAATTCTGGGGAAGGGGCGAGTTTTGTCTGCCAGACCATTTTGCTACAGTTATTGGATGTCCAGATTTGAGAGTAAACCCAACTGAAGTCAGGAGGGCTTACTTATGAGTAGACATGTGTAGATATTGATATGAAGAAGAGCAAAATGCATCTTAGGAATTACTGTTTCCACATAGTAATTAATGTGTATTTATAATATGAAGATTGGTGTCTCCCAGTCTCTGAAATAGGTTAACAACAAAGGTATTGTTAGACTCCTTCCCTCTTAATGTTCTGGAAATTGTTGAAATCAGATCTCCACGGAATTACAAGAGTAACAAAGAATAAAAAAGAACAATAATTCTAAACAAGGCCTCCTTTAGTGTTTAAGAAATAATGAGCAGCAGCCAGCAATACGGGCCAAACATAACCAAACACAGGGTTAAGAACACAATTTTAACTGCGCCACAGCGACTTATATACAGGTGCGCAAAGATACATTTTGGTGGGCTTTAGCAGGATTGGTTGAGAGATAGTGGGGTGATTGAAGACTTGATCTTAATCGCGCTTCTCTGGGTAAAATGGCGCGAACCCCAATCTTGCGTTACTTAGAAACCGAGGGGAACACAAAATGGTGGATAACTTTTATTCAATACACAACACCCCTCCCCCCTAGGATCACACAAAACCTTTAAGCCATTGCGGGGGGCCACAGGATCTTTTCGGCTGCACTGGCGCCTGGTCAGTTGGCTGAGCCCTAGGTTTGGTGTTATCGGGGGCAGCGGTCGCGAACTCCTCTCCCCCTTCCCCGGCCCCTGATAAAACTGGCGTATCAAAAGGATATGAGTCGGGGTCGCTGCTATCAAAATGATATGAGTCGGGGCCGCTGCTTCTGCTTCCTTCCCCCCTTGTCTGGGACTGTGGTCCATTGCTGTCTCCCCCTTGGGTTAAGCGGGTGGGGGAGAACCCTAACGCTGAATCCTGTTGCTGAGCTCCACTGACTGGCCCACTCACTCGGTGCCTCAGTTGGTCTGCGTGCCTCCTCCAGAGGAGGCCGGTGTTAGTCTCGACCCGGTACGATACTGGCCCTGTCTGTTCTACAACCTTCCCTGGTACCCAGGCCGGCCCCGCACTGGAATAGTTCCTGCAGTGAACAGGGTCCCCGGCGGCGAAACCTTTCGAGACTGTCAACCCTATGTTTTTCCCTTTATCCTCGACCCTCGTCGGGTCTAGCCTGGACAGGATCGTGGTCAATTTTCGCCGCATCAAGAGCTCCGCCGGCGAGTAGCCTGACGCTAAAGGGGTCACCCTATACGCTAAAAGGAACTGGCATACCTGGTGATTCAGGTCCCCCGGGCCCATGCGCCGCAGCGCGTCCTTTGTTGTACGCACTAGGCGTTCCACTTGGCCATTCGTGGCCGGGTGAAACGGTGCGGATGTGACATGCCGAATGGCGTTTGCCTCCATGAATGCTCCGAACTCAGCGGAGGTGAAACAACTAGCGTTATCGCTGACTAAAGTGTCGGGTAAACCGAACGTGGAAAAGACTCTCCTTAGCCGGCTAATTGTCGTGGCGGAGGACGTGCTCTTCACTGGGATAACCTCCAGCCACTTGGAGAACGCATCTACCACCAGGAGAAACATGGTTCCTCGGAACGGGCCAGCGAAATCCACGTGCACCCTGGACCACGGCCCCCTTGCCGTGTCCCACTCCCTATGCGGCAGACAGGCCGCCTCAGGTCGGGATTCCTGGCAAGCCTCGCAAGTGCCGACCATGTGCTCAATGTCCGCGTCCAGCTGTGGCCACCAGAAGTAACTCCGGGCGAGCGCCTTTGAACGAACTATGCCCGGGTGGCTGACGTGCAGCAGCTCGAGCACCCTCGTCCGCAGGGGCGCAGGGACCACCACCCGTTGGCCCCACAGGAGGCACCCCCTCTCTAGGGACAACTCAAGCTTTTTCCTAAAGAATGGGTCGAACTCTGTACTCGGGGACGAAGCCGGCCACCCCTTCTGCACCCATGAACTAACTTTCTCCAGCGTCCTGTCCTTGCCTGTCGCCCTAGCAATGTCGGCTGGTACTATTGGGGGTGCGTCTAAAACCTCAATTAGCAACACCTGGCGGTCTCTTTCTGCTCTCGCCTTTTGGTCCGCCGACAAGGGCAGAGGGGATCTCGAGAGCGCATCAGCATGGCTGATCTCCTTTCCGGGCCTGTACTCCAACTCATGTTGGTACGCGTTGAGAAAAATAGCCCATCGCAGCATCCTCGGGGACAGGATCTGTGGCGTGGGCTTGCTTGCCGTGAAAATCCCTAACAGCGGCTTGTGATCGGTCACGATTTTGAACGGGCGGCCATACAAAAAATCGTGAAATTTTTTGGTCCCCGCTACTATTGCTAACGCTTCTCTGTCGGTTTGTGCGTAATTTCGCTCCGCTTGGGACAGGGACCTTGAGTAAAACGCTACCGGGGCCTCCCTTCCGTCCTCCAACACGTGGCAAAGCACCGCCCCCACCCCCACCGGGGATGCATCACAGACTAGGACCACTGGCCGTTTGGGGTCGAAGTGCGTCAGGATTGCCTCAGATGTTAGGAGTTGCTTTAGCTCCTTGAACGCCCTCTCGTGCTCGTCACCCCACATCCATGGTTCCTCCTTTTTAAGTAACCGATGGAGCGGTTCGGCCACGGACGCCTTCCGCGGGAGGAATGTATGGTAAAAATTGAGGAGCCCCAGGAAAGACTGCAGCTCGGTTTTGGATGTGGGGCGAGGGGCCTTTTTAATGGCTGCTACTTTGGATTTGGATGGCTTAATCCCCTCGGGTGTGATCCGGAACCCTAAAAACTCGACCTCGGTCTCGAAAAAAACACATTTGTCCTTCCTCAATCTCAGCCCCGCTTTCTCGAACACGGTCAGTACTTTGTCCAACCTTTTCGCCAGTTCAGCCTCACTCCCCCCTGTTATCAACACGTCATCAAAATAAGGCAACACCCCCTCCAGGCCCTTTAGGAGGCGTTCCACGAGCGATTGAAAAAAGGCCGGGTGCCGAGTTCACGCCGAACTGTAACCGCGACACCTGGAACGCTCCCTTATGTGTAACTATCGTTTGTGCCGCGGCCGTGGCGGGGGTCACTGGAAGTTGCTGATAGGCTTGTGCCAAATCGAGTTTAGCGAAACACTTCCCCCCATTTAGTCTGGCCAAAAGGTGGCTGATCACTGGCACCGGGTATGCATTAGGGCGGATCGCCTTGTTAATTGTACACTTATAATCAGCGCAAATGCGCACCTCCCCGTTAGCCTTTAGAGCTGTTACAATTGGAGTTTCCCACTCCGCGGAATCAACAGGAATAAGAATCCCCTGGCCCACCAGTTTGTCCAGTTCCGCCTCTATCTTGTCCTTGAGTGCGAACGGCACCCTGCGTGGTTTGAGTCTTATCGGGCGGACCTCCGGGTCTATGTCGAAAGCTACAGGGGGTCCCTTGAACCTTCCGAGTCCTTTCTTAAAAACGTCGGGATGCGCATCGCAAACCGCTTGTATTGGGTCCCCCCCCACGGTATGCACTCCCCCTATGAACAAACCTAAGGGCTGAAACCACTGTGTCCCTAGGAGGCTACAGCTTCCCCCTTTGAGGACAACTAGGGGCAGTTCCGCAGAATGTCTCTTAAAATTGACCCGAAATTTCCCGACCCCCAACACCGGAATGCTGTTTCCCTGTACGTCCCGTAGTGTGGACCTCAACGCTTTAAGCTTGGGCCGCACGTGGGGGTCGATTTTCAGGAACTCTTTCTGGGGAATTATGGAATAGGAGGACCCCGAGTCAATTTCCATCTTAATAGGGGCCCCTTGTACTAATACCTCAACGAAGTAATGGGACTGTCCCGCGGACACGCTGAACACTGAGGCGTCGTCCTCGCTGCCGTCCGAGACGCGGCCCACGCCGTCCTGCTTCCTCGTGGTCTGGGCGCCATCTTTGGGCCTCGCTGGACGGTCCGGTCTGGCTGCGCGGTCTTGTGACTGCCTCCGGCCCTCTTTCCTCTTTCTGCACGCCTTGGCGATGTGCCCCCGACGGCCGCAGGTGTAACACTCGGCCTTCCTGAACGGGCATCTCGCGCGCTCGTGGGCCGCTCCGCAACCCTCGCAGCGTCGACCACCCTTCCGGACCTTCTGGACCTCCTCGCCGTCGCTGCCTTCCGTAGACGACTTTGAGGCCCGTCGAGTCGCGTGCACCGACTTTTCCGCCTTGCCGGCTCTAGGACGCCACTCACGCCACTGGTGCATCTCGTCCACTCCGGCATTCGTGGACTCTGCGGCTTCCGCGGCCTCTATGACCTCTGCCAGCGTGGGTGGCGGCTCCTTATTCATCAAGCTGCGCTGTACCTCCTTGTCTTTCAGGCCACACAACACGCCGTCCCTGAGGACCAACTCCAGGATATCGCCCCATTTACAGGGGGCGGCGGCTACCCTCATGGCGGCCACGAATGCCTCAACCGACTCATCCGGCGCTTGGACTCGCCTCCAAAACGCGCTCCGAGCGGGAAACATTGCCCTCGAGGGGCAGAACCGCTCTCGCAGCAGTTTCATGATGTCGCTCGCCTTAAAGTCGCTCACCTTCTTCGGAGCGATTATGCCCACCAGCGTCCGCTTGGTTTCCATCCCGAGCATTCTGGTGAGGATGGCCCTCTTCCTCTCCTCGTCTTCTCCTTTGACTCTGAGTTCCACCAGGGCCGCCTGGAAATCCATCTCAAGCAGCTCCCAGTCTTGCGGTTTGGTGATGTTGAAACCGCTCTGTGCCCTGGCTGTTCCGTGGGGATCCATTATCCCACCTTCGTCGCCAATTTGGTGTATGCGAACCAAGACACAGGACACAGCCTCGGGCTGGGTTAACTCAGGTTTATTGCATCGTGGGCAGAGGGAACATGAGGTAATGGCGGATCGATAGCTCTTTATATACAGCAGTAACACATTTGAACGTGGTGCCATGGTAGCCCATTGGCTACTGTCTGCGTGACGTCATTGCAGGTCACGCCCTTCTTGTCCAGGTGTCGGTGGTGGCGGGAAAACTTCCCGCGCTGTTGCCTTTGATGAGTTTGGACCAAGAGAGCTTGGACGCTCGCTGCTGCCAGCTGGTGGTCATTAGCTCGCGTCCTATTACAGGGTTTATATGATACAGCTGAAGGTTACATTGTTGCTATAGGCAAGGTTACATTGGCTCAGATACATTGTAATCCGTGTGTACAATAAAACCAACAGAACACAACACTAGGGCTCTCTGAAGAATGTAATGATTGTTCCGCAGTACCTATTTATCTACCTGCAGCTTCTAGCTTTCAAACTGCTAGGTTGGCAGGTGCTTGGGACAGTGACGGGAGCTCACTCCGTCGTGCAGCACTTGGGTTTTGAACTGCTGACCTACCGACCTTCCAGTCATCAAGTTCAGCATCTTAACCACTAAGCCACCGCAGTCCCTATATAGCCATAGATTTAGATATAGGTGGGACTGCAGTGGCTCAGGTGGCTAAGACGCTGACTGGAGGCGAAAGGTCAGCAGTTCGATTCCTGAGAACTGCAGGACGGAATGAGCTCCCGTCTTTGTCCCAGCTCCTGCCAACCTAGCAGTTCAAAAGCAAGAAATTGCAAGTAGATAAATAGGGACCACTTCGGTGGGAAGGTAACAGTGTTCTGTGCACTCCGGTGTCTAGTCATGCCTGCCACATGATCACGGAAACGTCTGCAGAAGCAGACAGCGCTAACTTTGAAACAGAGATGAGCACTGACCCTAGAGTCGGATACGACTGGATTTCGAGCAAGAGAAACCTTTACTTAGATATAGGCAACAAATACAGGTAAGATGAAAATATATTCAAATCAAAGCATTCAAATGAAAACACTAAAATGCTTTTAATGGGTTGCCAGCACTGTTTGCTAGAGATGTCATCTCTTTGACAATCCAGTAGAGGGCACCTTTCTCCCACTGCTGGATTAAAGAGTTTTGACTGCCACACTGTGGTATGACTATTGCTGAAAATCAGCATGCTGTTGTATGGATTGAAAGCAACATGTGATAGACAAGAACCAGCACGGAACAGAGAGTCCAGGGCTGGAAACATTTTATTAGAACAGAGAGCAATTATTCTGCAGAGTACATTGGCATGAGTAGGCTAGCAAATGTACAGAAGACCAAAGAGAAGGTTGAAGTCGGGTCAGTGAGAGATGAGGAGGGCATGGAGTTGCCCTTTTAAGAACCTGGGAAAATGGCATTCCTGGCATGAAAATTCTGGGAACCGTAGTCCAAAATAAAAACAGCAACAATCCCACTTTTTTTAAAAAAAACTTTTATTTTATAATCATGGAAAAAACCACCAACACATAAAAATTAAAGGTAAAGGTTGTCCTTGCTCGAAAGCCAGTCGTATCCGACTCTAGGGCTCAGTGCTCATCTCTGTTTATAGCCAAAGAGCCAGCAATTAGAAAATCTAACACCCCCCCCCCCGGGTGTTCAGAGTCACAGCACTATTTTCCACATCTTTATGGAGCTTCATTCAATTTCTTCTGGTTTTATACACTACTAGCATTTTTGTGCCCAGCAAGCTGGGCAGTTTTTTTTGTGTTTTTTCGTTTGGGGGGGGGGTGATTTTGGGGGGGTACACAATGCAAACACACACACAACACAACTCACACACACACACACAACCTCACACACATGCACAATCACACACACATGCACGACCACACACAACACAACCACACACAAAGCACAATTACACATACAACCTCACTCACACCCAATGTACACACACATAAAACCATGCACACACACAATACTCACACTCCACACAACACAACCAAACACACACTCAATACACACACATATACACAACACAACTACACCCACAAAACAAACGAACACACAACACACACTCATTACACATCCACACAACACAATCATACCCACAACACAATCACACCCACAACACAATCACACACACACACGCCATAGCTCTGTGGGGAGAGGAGGGCCTCCCCCGCCTCCCCCTGAAGGCTTGACGACACACACACACACTTTTGGTGAAGCTGTGAGGGGCTTTCCCTCTTTCTCCCGCACAGCCTTGGCACGGAGCCGAGGACTGCCAGGAGCAGAAGGGAAGGCGTTGCTGGGAGCCCAGGCAATGGAAGGGCCAGCCAGCATCAGGTAAGTAGGGTGAGGGACATGGACTGGGAGGGGGGGCTGGTGGGCGGTGTGGTTCCTGGGCCCTTCCCCCCCTCAGTCCCTCTCCCCCGTCCAACCTACCTTTTGCATACCGGGGGGGGGGTGTCCTTCCCGCGGCCTGGCCAGTGAGGCCATGCCACAGGAACCCCAGCAGCGCTTCAGGCAGTGGTGGTGGGGCCCTTTTCCTTCCTGCAGCCTGGCCTCGCTGGCCTGGTCGCGGGAACCCCAGCGGCACTTCAGGCTGCGGTGAGGGAGTGGTTTCCTTCCCGCAGCCTGGCCCATTCTGCTCCCCCGCCCCACTTAGCTTCCCTTCGGGAGACAAAGTGTCCCCTGGAGGGAAGTTGTCGGCACGTTGGCAGTTTTTTTTTTAAGTTGGCGTGCTGCGCATTCCTGGCCTCCTCTGCACTCGCGTCCCTCAGCCTGACTGACTGAGGGGTTGCACAGCGCAGAGGACTCTGGGACTTGTACTTGGTTTTTTTGGTTGCGTTCGTGGGGCGGCTGCCCCACTGGTGACCTCCGGACCCTTGTGGCGATGGTGAGGCCAGGGTAAGGTGAGTGCAGGCGGCTCGGTTAGGGATGGTTGGGCCAGGTGCGGGAGCATTTGTTACATTCCAACGGCTAACATCCTTCCTTATAGGTAAAGATTGTGGGAGTGAAGTTATTATCAAGGTGTATCAACCAACCAACTGACCGACCAACCCACCGAGTGACCCACTGACTGACCCACCAACCAACCCACCAAATCAGCCAGCCAGCCAACCTACCTATCTACCTACTGATGCTGATGTTAAAAGTAATCTATCTTTGGGAGAAATAAAACAATAAAACTAATAATAAATAAAAGTACAGTGACAACAACCTTTGCTAAGAGTAGTATCCCTTCATCTTGGCTCTTGGATGAATGGAAAGCAAGGCACCAGAATCTGGTTTCCAGGTGGATTTCCACTTTTCATAAGCAGCTTTCAAAAATCATGTCATCCCTGTGTAAGGTGGGTAACAAGAAGGGAAGAGAGACAGAAAACACTTCACTGCTACCATGCTTTCTGTGCTAGTTATAATCACTGTTCTGTTTGCTTTTGATATTTTTTAACCTGCCTCTGTTCAGGGATAAAATTCTGCCCAGTTGGGTTCAAACAGATGACATTAAGACAGGAAGCTATTGCCAGCACACACATACACAGTGAAGAGGCAGAGTCGGTGGTTGGATTGAATAACGAGCCACTTTTATTAAAGATCAAAACATTGCACTGGGTCAGTAATACGGGTGGATAATGGATCAAGGTAACAATGACATCGGGAGAAAAATTACTATGGGCCAAGCACACCAGAGTCCAATAGTGAGCCACACATGGTGATCAAGCTGGATAAGGCTTACCGATAAGCCAGCACCGGTGGAAGGTTGCTATAGAAGCCTTGTGGCACACCCCTAGATGATACCATTCCAGCTCCCGCAACAACCCCAGCCCAAAACCGATGTGTATAATATAATTTAAGTAGGAAAGCACCCGCACTACCTGCCACACGGGGGAGAAGAAACGATCCTGACCCACCCCAGCCCGACCGATCGGACTGGGGGGACCCCAGTGCAAGGGAGAGAAACAACAATAGGGAAAATAATGAAGGGGTTGTAACCCTGCTCCCGCAAGAGAAGGAACCGGCGGCAACCCAGGGCTCAGAACAGGCCAGAGGCACAGATGAGGGACCTGCGAATAAACATACGAAAAAGGACAAAGTTAGACATGCAACAGAAGGAAGGAATCAGGTGCCAGCAGGTGACAAAGGAACAGAGGCATGGGCACCGGGGGTTAATGCAGGGCCGCGTGGCGTGGGTCATGCTGCGGGGCGGGTAGAGGCCAAGGACGGGCAGGCTGAAGCGGCATGGTTGCCAAAGCAGATAAGGCACTCATGCTTGTAGCGGCATTGCTTCTTGGTGCAACGCCCCTGCACCGCAAATTCCCAGTAGTAAGTGCGGGGGGATGAGGTCTTGGAAGGAGGCTGGACAGAGGGGGGAGGAGGTTGCAGGACAAGGTGGCTGCAATCATACCTATCCCCTGGGGCCGGATGGGAAGGTGTCATGTACTGAAGCCAGAGGCCCAAGTGAGGCTCATCTCACCGCATGGTGGGCCGGATTGCGGCCCGCATATGGAAATTCTCATCGTAGGCCTTCCAGGCATCGCCCAGGAAGTCTATGCTGTTGGAGGTTGAACGATGATGACTAACAATAGTAATTAGTAATAATAACTGTTTATTTATTTCTTTATAATTACAGGAACATTAACTCAGTACAGTAATACCCCATACAAAGTCCGCTTCATACAACATCGAATTCATACATTGCCTAATTTCTTGAAAAAAGTTACCTCATACAAAGTCGCTTGACTTTGTATGAGGCATTCAGTTTTCCCCAGGTTGCATTGTGCCTGGGCAGTATAAAAGGCAGGACACATGCGTGCATTGCTCTTGTGGGTTTTGCACAAGGCCAAGAGTGTTTAGGAATGGGTTTGAGCGTGATTTTGGATTTTTTTGAATTTTCCATCAGAATTTTTAGAAGGATTCCTGGGATTTTTGCAGCATTCTTCGGGTTCTTGGACAATCAGGGTTGTTTGACATGTTTTTGTAACGTATTTAGCCTTTAAACAATGTTTTCTTAAAGTTCTGTCAGTTTCCTTGACTTTGCCCTGAAGTCTGTGCTGTTACAGTACAATGTATCTCTATGGAAACGACGTTGTACGAGGCATCGCAGCAAGGATTTGGATGTTTATAAGGCATCGCGGCTAGGATTTTGCATGCCTCATACAAAGTCCAAATCCGTATAAAGTTCAAACTTGTGGAACCAAGTTTGAACGTTGTATGAGGTATCACTGTATAACTACATACGGAATGACAGTTGGAAGTGACTGTTGGAACTCAAGTAAGCACCTTCAACCCTTGTGGGAGGGGCTAGTAGCCAGATACATGATGGTACTTGTATTCCATTCCATTCCATTCAATTCAAATTTAATTTGTACCCCCCCTTTCTCTGACCGAGGCCGACTCAAGGCGGCAACAACATCTTAAACAAAACAATATAATAAAGTACAATTCAGAAAGCAGTTATACAATACAGAATATGGATTTGATGTTTATATTTAACAATGCCGCTTCTAACATCAAACTCACTGAAAAATAAAGGACAGTAGTGTTGCAACAACAGTATTTTCATATTTACACATAGTTTTCGAGACAAATATAAATGCTGTTTTGAAGGAAGAAGTTTTTAAAGAATGTCTGCTATTTGTTCTTTGGTATCACAGTGTATGGTTTCAATTAATCCCAATTTTGAAAGTTGTCGTACATGTTTGTATTTTATGTCAATGTGTCTTGACCTATGACCAATTGCATCTGCTTTGGATATTTCAATGGCAGCTTTATTATCTTCGTGAATTGTTATGGGATTGACAGGTTTTTTCCAAATAAAAGTTATTAGATCGTTAAACCAAATTAAATTGTTAGTTGCTTGTGATAAGCATACATATTCAGCTTCAGTAGTCGAAGTTGACACCAAATTTTGTTTTCCTGTGTACCAATATACTAGGCAATCGTTTAACATTACTATATATCCTGAGGTACTTTTCCTTGATTTTGTATCTCCTGCCCAATCAGCATCAGCATAACACGTAATCTTGGGGAAATCAACGTGTTTAGGGGCAAGTGACATTTGTGCGTCTATTGTAAATTTAAGATATCTTAGTATTCTTTTTACTGCATTCCAGTGATATATTTTAGGTTTATTCATATTGTCTGGACAGTAAATTCACAGCCAGATTAATGTCTGGTTGTGTCCATTTTGCAATGTATAACAGTAATCGTATTACAGATCTGTACAATGTGTTTTCATTGAAATCTTCATCCTCATTATGATTATTTTTAAAAAATCTGTCTGCATAGGAGAGTTACAAGGTTTAGAGTCTGACATATTACAATTTTTAATTAATTCAAATATTTTATCTCTTTGCGAAAAACTGAATCCGTTAATTGTTCTTGTAATTTTTACTCCAATATATTTATCTACCTTGCCTAAAGCCTTGAGTGAAAAATGTTTCTTTAAATCACTTGCGAATTTATCACATTGTATTTTGTCCTTTCCTATGAATAAAATGTTGTCTACATATACTAAAACTTTCTCCACATTATTTGTTCCCCTTCTGATGAAAACACATTTTGTCTGCGTCTGAAGTTATAAAACCCATTGCTTCCAATTCCTTAGATAGACAGTCATACCATCTTTTCCAGATTGTTTTAAACCATATAGGCTTTTGTGCAATAACTATACATCTCCCTCTTCCTTGTCAATACCTAATGGAGCTTTTACGTAAATTTCCTTGTCCAGGTCAGCATGCAAATAAGCTGTCTGGACGTCAAACTGATATACTCCCTCCCCCCCTAATATGGAGGCAATTACTAGGGCGGTTTTTACACTCTCAACTCTTACAGTTGGAGCATAAGTTTCTGTATAATCCTCAGGAAAAGTTTGTGAAAATCTTTGAGCCACTAGTATAGCCTTATAGAGAACCTGATTATTATTGAGAGGTTTAATTTTAAATATCCACTTTGTTCCTATCAGGTTTTTTCTTCAGGATTATTTTTAACAGGTGTATATACTTGCATTTCCTTTAAGCTGTTCATTTCTCTCTGCATAGCCAATTTCCAATTTTGTTGTTCGTCTGGGGGAAGTCTTAATATGTCTTGGTAATTATTTGGGGGGATGTAAGAATGTTTAATTGTCATCACATAATCTTCGAACTCTTTGGATAATTTACCTTTGTTGATTCTCTCTTGGGTATGAATTAGTTGAATTATTATCTGTTTGTTGACTAAATTTATCAATTTTGGGGGCTATATCAATTGAATTATTTGTTTTTTTCAGTATACAAGTCAACCTCATCTGTTTGGCTTTCTTGTGAAACACTAGAATGTGTCTTTCCTTTTTTACTACTAGCAAGGGTTGCCCGGCGTTGCCGGGCTTTTTTCTCCGTGTGTTTTAATAAAAAATGAACCAATTTTATTTTTGCAATAGTTTTAAATTGTGTTGGAAGGTTAAATTGTGTTAATGTTTTTTAAAAATTGCTTAGTCTGTAATTTTAATTTTTTAAATGTTTATTTATGTAAAAAAATTTGGCTTGGCTGTTATTAACTGGGATCTGCTTTTTTGGGTTTTTTTGAGGATTAATAAAAGAAGAAAGTATGATATAATTTTTTCAAATTGTTTTATGTAAGTGAATAATGTTTTAGTTTTTTGAATTTTTTTAATTAGTTGTAACGTAGGTCATAATTTTGATAATGTAAAAGTAAATGTTTTTTACATTCAATGTTTTTAAAATGTGTTTAGATGTTTAGAGTTTAAATTTGAGTTATAACTCAGCACAGGATTTTTAAAAGTTTCTATTGTATTTTATTGACATATGTTTTAGTGTAATTTTTTTACTTGTTTTTATTGGTGTGACCTTTTGTGTAAAATTGTGAATTTGTGTTATGTTTTTGATTTGTTTTTACTCTTGTGGCCTTTTATTTGGAGCTGTTGTGTGTTTTTGAATTGTTTTTACTATTGTGGCCAGCAGGTGGTGCTGGTAGGGGTTATTGTATTTTGACTTTTTTTCTCTCCTGGCCTCTGGGTGGAGCTTCTTCTGGTAAGTAGTCTCTTTCTTTATTCATTTCTTTTTTAGTCCTGATGGAGGTAGCACATCTTTTGGTAAGTTTGCTTGTTTTCTTTGTTTCGTGTGTGTGTGTGGGGGGGCGGGGGGGTTGGAATTTGTATTTTTTGTCTGGTTTTTTGTTTTTGATTGTGTCTTTGTTTACTTTGTATTGTTTTTGGTGTTTTTGTTTTTGTGTATTTTTGGATGTGTTTGACTGTTTTTAGTAATTTTTTAAAAAATTATTTTTTTATTTGGTGGTGGGGAAGGGACGTGGTCATTGGGGGTTAGGAAGGGTGGGCTAGGTGGTGGGGAGAGGGGCATGGTCGTTGGGGGTTAGGAAGGATGGGCTAGGTGGTGGGGAGAGGGGCATGGTCGTTGGGGGTTAGGAAGGGTGGGCTAGGTGGTGGGGAGAGGGGCATGGTCGTTGGGGGTTAGGAAGGGTGGGCTAGGTGGTGGGGAGAGGGGCATGGTCGTTGGGGGTTAGGAAGGGTGGGCTAGGGGGGCCATGGTCATTGGGCTTAGGAAGGGTGGGCTAGGTGGTGGCGAGAGAGGCATGGTCGTTGGGGGTTAGGAAGGGTGGGCTAGGGGGGCGTGGTCATTGGGCTTAGGAAGGGTGGGCTCGGTGGTGGGGAGAGGGGCATGGTCGTTGGGGGTTAGGAAGGGTGGGCTAGGTGGTGGGGAGTGGGCATGGTCGTTGGGGGTTAGGAAGGGTGGGCTCGGTGGTGGGGAAGGGACGTGGTCATTGGGGGTTAGGAAGGGTGGGCTAGGTGGTGGGGAGAGGGGCATGGTTGTTGGGGGTTAGGAAGGGTGGGCTAGGGGGGCGTGGTCGTTGGGCTTAGGAAGGGTGGGCTCGGTGGTGGGGAGGGGGGCTTTAGTGTGTTATGGTGCTTTGATTGTGTGAAGTCGTGAAAGTAGATCGGGTTTCCCCTTTAATATCAGTGGGTGGGGGTTGTGACCCCCCCTCTCCGCTGGCTACCCTAGGGTTGGGAGGTTTGTGGGGAGAAAAGGGATATATTGCCCCAACACTTCTGGAACCTAAAGATTAGGCACAGTGGATCGAATCCCCTCCCCCTCCTTAAAACCACTCCGTTTTTAAAGAGAAGAAAAGACGGAGTTGTTTTAAGGAGGGGGAGGGGTGGGATCGATCCACTCTGCCTGATCTTTTGGTTCCAGAAGTGTTGGGGCAATATACCTCTTTTCTCCCCACATACCTCCCAACCCTAGGGTAGCCAGCGGAGAGGGGGATTGCAACCCCCCACCCACTGATGTTAAAGGGGAAACTCCAGTCGGGACCTTCAGGTGCTGTTGGTGAGGGAAAGAAAGCCAGCTGGTGTTTGCTTGGCTGTGAGGCAGTGAGTTGATTTTCGTTGGGGGTTAGGAAGGGTGGGCTAGGTTGTGGGGAGGGGGGGCATGGTTGTTGGGGTTAGGAAGGGTGGGCTCGGTGGTGGGGAGGGGGGCATGGTCATTGGGGGTTAGGAAGGGTGGGCTAGGTGGTGGGGAGGGGGGCTTTAGTGTGTTATGGTGCTTTGTTTGTGTGGAGTCGTGAAAGTAGATCAGGTTTCCCCTTTAATATCAGTGGGTGTGGGTTGCGATCCCCCTCTCCGCTGGCTACCCTAGGGTTGGGAGGTTTGTGGGGAGAAAAGGGGTATATTGCCCCAACACTTGTGGAACCAAAAGATCAGGCACAGTGGATCGAATCCCCACCCCCCCTCCTTAAAACCCCTCCGTTTTTAAAGAGAAGAAAAGACGGAGTTGTTTTAAGGAGGGGGGGTGGGGGATCGATCCACTCTGCCTGTTCCTGTGGGTCCAGAAGGGTTGGGGCAATATATCCCTTTTGTCCCCACAAACCTCCCAACCCTAGGGTAGCCAGCGGAGAGGGGGATCGCAACCCCCACCCACTGATATTAAAGGGGAAACTCCAGTCGGGAGCTTCAGGCGCCGTGGGTGAGGGAAAGAAAGCCGGCTGGTGTGTGCTTGGCTGTGAGTTGTTTTTCTTTTTCATTTTTCGGGCGCCGGTTTCCTCAGCGCTCTGCGCGCTCATGGCGCGCAGGACGCTGGGGCTTGTAGTTATGGGTTGCTGCTTTGTGTTTGTGCTGCGTTTTTTTAAAATGCTTTTCTTTCGATTGGCTGCGGCGCGTTTCCGAACGCTGCGCCGTGCAAGAGCCTCTCAGCCTGATTGGCCCTGGCACGGCGCGGCGCAAGGAATGTTGGGAAGTGAAGTTGTTTCCCTTTCTTCGTGTTTGTGGGGCTGTTGCCCCACTGCCGGTTTTTTCAATCCTTCGTTGACCTGCGTACCCAGATCGGCCGTGTGCACGAAGGGTGAGTGCAGGCAAGTAGGGCGAGGCATAGCATCCTATAGCCAGTTCCAACGGTTAACCCTTGGATTTATAAATTAAGATTACTATTGATGTCATGTTCGTTTATAATTACTTCATTGGAATGAATTTTACTCCAGTTGCTGTTTTCATAGAATACCGCAGACCTGCAAACTATTACTTTCCCTTGATTGTCTAAAAATCTGTACACTTTGGATCCAGGTTCATAACCCATAAATATTAATCTTTTGGATATTTTATCCCCTTTTCTCCTCATCTGCTTTCGTATTAGAACATCGGCCAATACACCAAATACATGCAGATGAGATAGCCTTGGTTTTCATCTGTATAATGCCTCATACAGTGTCATATTTATTACACTAGACCACACCCTGTTCAAAGTATAGTTGCAGTAAAGTATGGCTTCACCCCAATATGAATGATTCAAATTTGCATCCTCTAATTCACATCTTAGCATTGTTTGTAATACCCCATTTCTCCTTTCAGCAATGCCATTTTGAAATGCAGAGAATGGGGAAGTAGTATAAGGTATGACACCTTGTTTGATGGTCCATGCCCTGAATTCACCTGATAAGAACTCAGATCCCCGGTCTGTCATAATTTGTTTAATCTTAGCATCATTTTGTGTTTCAACTCTTTTATGGAATTCCTTAAATTTTGTAAAAGTTTCTGCCTTGATTTTTAGAGTGTAGACAAACCCATACCTGCTATAGTCATCAACTATTGTCAAAAATATTTCTTTTTTCCTTATGATTCCTTTAGTGGCCCTACCAGATCTAAGTGAACGAGTTGAAATGGTTGGGAAGTATTTCTTAATGAAGTTTTTGGTATGGGTGAAGTTTTTTTCTTTGAACATTTGCATATGGAACATTCGAGATAATTTTTACAACTTTTAATTTTCGATCCATCAGAACAATACAACATTTTCCCAATTACAGGAAAACTCACATGTCCAAGTCTTCTATGGAGCATGTGTACACACTCATCATGAACTGGTTTCCCAAAAAATAACTTTTTAAATTAACTTCAATTTTTGTACCTTCAAATTTATCTCATTTCTCATTTTCCACAATTACTTCTGCTTCTCCTTCCTTATAAGGTTTAGTACTATCTGTAATTTCACCTTCCCCTTCTGATTCAGACCCAGCATCGTTATTGATGTCAACAGAGTTAGCACACACCCTTTCTTTGTTTTCATTCAAGTATATCAAATATGGTAACACGTCTATTGTTTCAATGTTTTCAACATTTTTGCCATTTTTTGGGACCTTTATCATTCCCTTTTGGAACAACACTTTTACATTTGTTTCATTTGATAATTTAACTATTGCTAATACATTAATAGGTATTTCTGGAACATAAAGCACATCATTCAAAATTTCCAAACCTGGAATAAATTTTTTTCCTTTGCCTAGTACCTTAGCAAAATTTTGATTTGCCATTCTAATTTTAAATGATGTTGCCACAAAATATTGAAACAACTTTCTATTGTGCAATGTATGAGCAGTGGCTCCTAAATCTAACAACCAATGAAGGTCTTTATCACATAGTTCTGCATTATCTCCTTCAAATTTAACCCCATTGACCAAGTTATGTTCAGTTTTATTATATCCCCTTCTGAATTTGGCATCTCTTCTAGGGCTAGGTGATCTTGATGTATTTGATCGGTAGTAATTGTGATTTTGCATGCGCCTATCTTGGTAGTCTGTTTTGTATGATGGTGGTTTTTCTGTCATAATTTTTTGCTATCTTGGGGCAATATTTTTTTAGGTGATACCATGAACCACAAATATAACAAGTTTGATGTGTATTTGCATTAATAATGAAATCTACCCTTTTTGTTGATCTGGAATCTTTGTGTACGATTGCCCTATCCTTTCTCAAATTATCTTCTGCAATAAGTCTACTTGATAATGATTCTAATGATATGTTCCCATAACTAATATTATCTAATTGACCTACAAAACTGTCCCAATTGGGATCTAGAGAGTTAATAATTACACTAATGAGACTCTCATCAGTTATGGGTTCACCTCTTTGTATCAGTTGAGATCTCATCCCAATTAAATGTGACAGGTGTTCCCCCATAGCTATTCCTGGTCGTAGTTTGGAGGAATGAAATTCCCTTGAAATTCTAGATGCTGTACTCCTATTTTTGCTATCGAATATATTGCATAGTTTGTTTCAAATTTCTGACACAGTAAGGCCACTGGGAATACTGGGGTACAGTGCTGGTTCGATAGAACTGAGTAATAAATAGAATATTTTATGGTGTAGGCAATCTAATTCTAGACTCCAAGGTTTCGGTGGTGGATTTTGTATGAGAAATAATGCCTTATCTCTCATAAGTAATAATTGAAATTGTTGTGTCCATTTGAATATGTTGTTACCTGTCACTTTAAGCTTGGTGAATTTGTTGGTCAAATCATAGTTTTTTTTTTGTTTTCATTCATCGTTAATATTTGTCTTTGGTGGTCAGGGACATTAATAAACTGACAGAACGGAATAGGTACACAGCCAGTTAGATTAAAAAAAAAAACCTTCTTTATGAGCAGAGTCCCTGTTAAGCAACTGTGCATGTCCTAGATTTGATGCGTGTGCAGTATTCATTTGTTCTTGACTCTCGCCAGGGAAGGCTCTCCTAAAGTCAATCAGCTCTGGCAACGCTCCCACAAAATATGGAGACCCCAAATAATAATAATAATAATAATAATAATAATAATAATAATAATAATAATAATAATAATAATAATAATAATAATAATAATAATAATAATAATAATAATAATAATAATAATAATAATAATAATAATAATAATAATAATAATAATAATAATAATAATAACTGTTTATTTATTTCTTTATAATTAAAGGAACATTAACTCAGTATAACTACATACAGAATGACAGTTGGAAGTGACTGTTGGAACTCAGGTAAGCACCTTCAACCCTTGTGGGAGGGGCTAGTAGCCAGATGCATGATGGTCCCTGTATTCCATAATATGGGTTTGATGTTTATATTTAACATACGCGTCTACGGTAGATCAGGTCGAGGTACTGCAGGAGGGGGAGCGCGAGGGCAGGCTGGGACCAGACAGAAACACTGGCATAAATAAGGAAGGCCAGCAGCCAGTTGTCCCCCGTCCGTGGGGGTTTCCTGCGCCTGACCCTTTCCTTGTTGGCGTCATCCATATTGGCAAATTCAACCTTGGGGTACTCCCGGTTGAGGAGGCCGAAAAGGTCGACATATTCCCCCCTTATAATCTTGTCCCTGGTGGACTGTAGCAAGTGGTCCCCGAGAGGAAGAGCCATGTCCCCATGGGGGAGGGACGCTGAGGGTACAGTGCTGTGGTCCAGCCAGGCGTCCCATACACCTACCCTCGCTCCCTTCAATGTGACTGCTCCTGAGAAATGGCTCCTGTACGAGCGACAGTTCCGCCACGCCATGGCAGCTCAGGACATCGTCGATGAGGACAAGAAGCACTCCTGCTTCTTGTCACAGTGCGGCCTGGCCACCCTCAAGCTGGCCACGCACCTCATGTTGCCCAGGGACATCGACACCGTCTCACTGGCTGAGATCTTGGCGGCTCTTCGGACACACTTCCAGCCGAAGGTGTCCATCTTCCCGGTCCGGGTGGCATTCCACAGAGGAGATGTTTATATTTAACATACGCGTCTACGGTAGATCAGGTCGAGGTACTGCAGGAGGGGGAGCGCGAGGGAAGGCTGGGACCAGACAGAAACACTGGCATAAATAAGGAAGGCCAGCAGCCAGTTGTCCCCCGTCCGTGGGGGTTTCTTGCGCCTGACCCTTTCCTTGTTGGCGTCATCCATATTGGCAAATTCAACCTTGGGGTACTCCCGGTTGAGGAGGCCGAAAAGGTCGACATATTCCCCCCTTATAATCTTGTCCCTGGTGGACTGTAGCAAGTGGTCCCCGAGAGGAAGAGCCATGTCCCCATGGGGGAGGGACGCTGAGGGTACAGTGCTGTGGTCCAGCCAGGCGTCCCATACACCTACCCTCGCTCCCTTCAATGTGACTGCTCCTGAGAAATGGCTCCTGTACGAGCGACAGTTCCGCCACGCCATGGCAGCTCAGGACATCGTCGATGAGGACAAGAAGCACTCCTGCTTCTTGTCACAGTGCGGCCTGGCCACCCTCAAGCTGGCCACGCACCTCATGTTGCCCAGGGACATCGACACCGTCTCACTGGCTGAGATCTTGGCGGCTCTTCGGACACACTTCCAGCCGAAGGTGTCCATCTTCCCGGTCCGGGTGGCATTCCACAGAGGAGATCAATGACCATAGCTGTCAAGTATCCCTTATTGGCCAGGAAAACCCCTTATTTTACCCACTTTCCCACCGTCATCCCTTATTAATTAGATTGCAATGCTCTATTGCCGCCATTGGAGGGCAGCACAGGATAAGCATAGCGGTCAAGTGTCCCTTATTTACCAGGAAATTTCCCTTATTTCCAAATCCAAAACTTGACAGGTATGTCAATGACCTGGGGAGTCTGTAGCCGACTACGCTGCAGCGCTGAGGATGACTGCCGCCCCATGCCAGTGGGACAACCTGGAGCATGCGTTGCGGGATGGCCTGCTGGCTGGCATGCAAGACGAGGAGACTCAACGCCGGCTTATGGTCAGGGACGTCCTGACCTTCAATTCGGTTCTCCGGGAGGCGTTGGCATCCGAGGCTGCCAGGTCGGGCATCAAGTCTTTTAAGCACAGGCCTGCCGCCTCCGGGAGTTCGGAGTCCGCTGTGCAGGCCCATCGCTGCTCTTCATCCCGCTCGTCTGCGTCTTCAGCATCGCCTGCGACTTCGTCCATATCCAGGTCTGGCGACGAGGACGGTGAGGTCCTGAAGGTCCGGAAGAAGGCGTCGGACAAGCGCACCGCCGAGTGGGCCCATCGCAGATGCGTCGGCTGTGGAGCGAGGCACGGCTGCACTCAGTTCAAGAACGCTGATCGCCATCACTGTGGCAAGAAGGGCCACTTCGCCAAGGTCTGCAGGCAACGGCAGAAGCAAGTCTCGGAGCAACCCAACTGACCGAGCCGGAAGGGGGCATCGGAATCTAAGATTTCAGCCGAGGAGCTGTTCATCTGCCATGTGTCCAGCATTGCCAACCATTTCTTTGTGGAGGTCCAGCTGCACGGTGTTCCGGTCAGGATGGAGGTAGATTCTGGTACATCCTACTCCATCCTGCCCCAGAGGGAATTTTTGAAAATCCCCCCAAAGCTTCGCCTGAAACTTTGGGCTCTGAAGTCGTCTCTCTGGGGTGGGGGTGGGGGATTTCTCCATTGCCTTCATAAACATTAAAACAAAACTTAAAATTAACCAGGGACCCCACAGAGGATATACGTAACATCATTAAGGTGGTAATAATGGAAGGTTTAGCACTAGGCTATATCACAGAGAAGACATATAGGTATTATGGACAGCCCATAATATCGGGGGTTGGTAGCATTCTGGAACCGATTAGTCAATTTGTAGATTACCACATAAGAGACTTCACCAGGGACACTAGCACGTTTGTCCGAGATTTCACGCATTTCATTGCACAGGTGGAGGGTTTTGTCTTTCCAGAACAGGGTGGCTTGGTTACTGTTGATGTCACGGCATTATACACTAACATACCTTTTGAGGAGGCTAGATTGGTGGCACAGGATGTTTTACTAACACACACCGTGCAACAACCACCCACCCACTTTTTGTTTGATTTATTAGAAATATGTTTAGAGAAAATTTATTTCTGTTTTGACAAGGATTTGTACCTGCAGGTTAAAGGAGTGGCAATGGGGTCTCCGATGGCACCCAGTGTAGCCAATTTATTTATGATTTCATTTGAAAAAAGTATCATTTTGAATTCTGAACATAACCCTTTTTTTCATCACATTGTATTATTTAAGAGATTCATTGATGACTTGTTTTTTGTTTTCAATGATTATACATGTATTCCTGAGTTTATTACTTGGTTAAATGCACAGAACTCTAATTTGAAATTCATGCGTAGTATGGACAGGACAGCACTACCTTTTTTGGATCTAACTGTGTTTGTTGCAGATAATAACAGTCTGAGGACTAAGTTGTTCAAGAAGCGCATGGACAGAAATACATATTTACCCTATGAATCCTACCATCCGCCACATCTTCGAAACAGTATCCCATTTGGTATTTTTGCCCGGGCTAAAAGAAATTCATCAAGAGTAATGGACTTTAAGGAGGCTGCGATCACCATTAAGGAAAATTTAATGGACAGGGGTTATCCTGAGCACGTGGTTGATAGTTCTTTATCTAAAGTCAAGAAGATTCCGAGGGGTACTTTATTAATGAGAAAGGCTAGACCGAGCCAACAGAGAGTACAATGGTCAATAGAGTACTCACCAAGAGCCAGAGAAATTAGGAACATCATTAACAGATATTGGTTTCTGCTCTCGGATATTCTGGGGTGTGATGCAAAACCATTAATTGGGCTGAGGAGGACTAGAACGGTGGGTAGTATGATCACTAGAGCAGATACAACACCACGTAATAGACGCTGCAGCAGTCTAATTAAAGGGCACTATAAGTGCGGACATTGTGGGGTGTGTAGATTCACATGGGAAACACAACATATTGAATTCCCGGAGCTGATTTTTTTGAAAACTTTGGGATTTTTTAGTAATTGCAACAGTCAACACTGTGTGTATCTCTGGTGGTGTCCATGTGGTCTCAGATATGTGGGAAAATGCTCCAGAAAATTAAAAATCAGATTGATGGAACACCGTTCGAGGATCAGGGGGCAAGTAGAACAAGCGCCCCTGGTTAGCCATTATGTTGCTAGCAAACATCAAGACACCGATTTCAAGTTTGTGGTATTGGAGAAACTTTGCGTGACTAAGGGGAGTGGCATCAATTTAGAACAGATATTGTTACAAAAGGAGGCTTATTACATACACAGGCTGAAAACCTTACATGCAAAGGGTTTAAACTTGGAATCTGACTTATCATGCTTTTTGTAAGTGCTTAGACACCTACAGCTGTTGCCACTTCAATCTTGCAGAAACACCATTACACAGGTGTCAGCGAACAGGGGTTCATTTAAGGGAAACCCAGTTAACATGGGATAACGTCCTAAAGCACCATAGAGAATAAACGAAGGAGGCAGAGAGGACGCATATAAGGTACTGTCTATGGAAAACAATGTAAGTCAGCGCATGCATGTTTGATAAGATACACTTTTAATGAGTACTTTTTGTATAATCTTTCAGACGGACAGATTACTCCCCTGATGAAATAGTAATGAAATGTCTTTATAACCGGATAAGACATCGGGAGTATCGGATACATATTACAGGAGTTCGACTCCGCAAGAATAACATCCAAGAGCCTCGTTGGACGACCAAAATAGCTATTTGCAATTTGGGAGCTCGACTTCGCTAGATTTAAACTGAATAGCCTCGTTGGAGTACCGAAAGATTGATCTATTTTTACAACAAGATATTAGGACATAGAGAATATATCTACTTTGAGTTTTGTACATATGGACATAGAGAATGTATCTTCTTTGAGTTTTGTACATATTGTGCTGAAAATAAGCATTTTTGAGTATTATTTACATAAAGATTCATCATTAATAACATCCTTGGATATTGGGATTCATTATTCCTGATTAGCTTTACATTGAGACGATATACAGAAGAATACTAGACCGAGTTCATTACTACTTTGTGGTCTTCACAAACGGTTTTGCAGCATTACCATTGAGTTACCGTTTGGCCATTTGAGTTACATTGTAACGTGCACCCAGCAGTTTTTGAAAAGGGTCTAGGAAAGTACAGGGCCCCCCAGTGTCTTTCGATCTTGATCTGGCTGTGCGACCAATCCGCCTCAAGCCTTGCAGGGTGCCATTTGCTTTGAAGGACAAGATCGAGGCCAAGCTGGACAAACTGATGGGCATGGGGATTTTGGTCCTGGTGGACTCCATGGAGTGGGAGACCCCTATCATGACTGCGATCAAATCCAATGGAAAGGTGAGGATTTGCGCAGATTATAAATGCACCATCAACAAGGCCATCCGGCCTAATGCTTATCCGGTGCCGGTGGTTAGCCACCTATTGGCTGCTCTACATGGGGACAAATGTTTTGCCAAATTAGACCTAGCACAGGCCTATCAACAGCTATCTGTTACACCTGCTGCTGCTGCGGCCCAAACCATTGTTACACACAAGGGGGCCTTCAAGGTAACTCGCCTTCAGTTTGGGGTGAATGCAGCCCCGGGGATTTTTCAGTCACTTGTCGAACGCTTACTAAAGGGTCTCCCTGAGGTCCTCCCATACTTCAATGATGTCCTTATAACCGCTGGAAGTGAGTCCGAACTCGCCAGCAGGTTAGATCAGGTGTTGCAGGTTTTCGAAAATGTGGGGTTACATCTGAGAAGGGACAAATGTGTTTTTCTTGCAAGGGAAGTAGAATTTCTCGGGTTTAAGGTCACTCCCGAAGGAGTTAAACCCTCTGATACAAAGGTTGCTGCTGTCCGCAATGCCCCCGTCCAACCACAAAGTCTGAGTTGCAGTCCTTCCTAGTACGCTCAACCTTTATCATTCTTTCCTGCCAAGGAAGGCTTCCGTGGCAGAACCGCTACACCGGTTTCTTTAAAAAGATGCAGTCTGGTGGTGGGGGCAGGCCCAGAATTGTGCATTTCATGAGTTAAAAGAGCTTCTTTCATCCAAAGCAGTTTTGACTCTCTTCAATTCCAGGAAGCCTGTGGTTTATTATTTATTTATTTATTTATTGGATTTCTACCCCGCCCTACTCAGCACAAGGCCGACTCAGGGCGGCATTACAACATAATTAAATACAAATAAAGGTAATTAAATACAAATTAAACACAAACAAAATAAAATAGAAAAAACAATATCACGATACAATATCAGGATACAATTGCAACAAAATATACAACTATGAATACAGTAACAGTTTACAAAATATACAACTATGATTACAGTAACAATTTACAAATCAAAGAAAGAAGGAAGGGGGAAAATACAATAATCCAAGGGTGTGTGTGTGGAGCCCAAGGTTCAACAACCTTAAACGAGCCCAAACTAGGTCAAGGTTCAGCCTTAACCTTAACTAGGGCCAGGGCAGCTCGCGACCATGTCGGAGCCCAGGTCCACATACTCAGCAGCATCACCAGGGCGAGGTAACAAGACGATGCTGCAAGCCTGAGTCGAACCATGAAGGGAAGAGAGAAACCCACGCAGCCTATGCCAGAATGAAGGAAAGGGCTCAGATGAGGCGGCGTCAACGTCCGACTTTGAGTCTTGAGTCTTTGCCGCACCAGGAGCCCAAGTGTTCTTGCTCCCCCACGGCCAATGCCGGACCGGGGGAGAGGGCTCAGGCGAGGCGGCGTCCTTGCTGAACCGGGAGCCCAGGTGTTCTTGCTTCCGCCTCCAGCTGGGAAGGCGAGGCGGGTGGTGGTGTCGGGGCTGCTTTTGGGGCTGTGGTCCAAGCAGCCCCAGCTGACGGCAATCTTCTGCCTCCAGCCGGGAAGGTGAGGCGGATGGCGGCGTCGGCGTTGCTTTTGGGGCCTCCATCTGAGCAACCACAGCTGATGGCGATCTTCTCCTGCCTCCAGCCGGGGAGGCGAGTGGTTCTTGTGTATGATGCTTCACTGGTGGGGGTGGGGGCTGTCCTGTGTCATGTTTTGGAAAATGGGAAGGAAGCCCCGGTTGCATTCTATTCAAGGTCTCTATCTAACACAAAGTGCAACTATGTCCAGACTGACAGGGAGGCTCTGGCCATAGTTGCTGGAACTAAGAAGTTCCACAACTTCCTCTACGGGAGGGAGTTCACCATTGTAATGGACCACAAGCCCTTGCTGGGGATTTTTGTAACTTCCAAACCAACTCCCCAGATTCTTTCCCCCCGCATGTTATGCTGGGCCATTTTCTTGAACGCTTATTAGTACACCCTGGTGCTCCATCCGGGTAAAGATATCAGCCATGCTGATGCGTTATCACGATCTCCATTGCCAGACCTGGGGGAGGCGGATTGCGAAATTGAGCAGGCTCTTCAGGTGCTGCTGATTGAGTCTCTCGACTCCCCCCCCCCCATAGTGCCTTCTGACATTGTTAAGACAACTGCACGGAACAAACTCCAGTCCCAGGTGATTTCCTGGGTTAAGAAAGGCTGGCCCACATCCCCTCTTAGCGAGGAGATTAAAGTGTTCTTTAGAAGACGGTTCGAGCTTTCGCTCGAGAGAGGTTGCCTCCTTTGGGGCCAAAGGGTGGTCGTTCCTACAGTATTGTGCTCTAAGGTGCTGAGGCTTCTACACATTAGTCACCCTGGTATAGTGCGCTCAAAGGCATTGGCCAGGAGCTTTTTCTGGTGGCCCCAGGCAGACTGTGACATTGAGCAATTGGTAGGCACTTGTTGGAGCTGCCAGAGTTCCTGACCTGAGGAGTCCTGGCTTTCCACCAGCGAATGGGACACTGCCCATGGCCCGTGGTCATGGATTCATGTTGATTTTGCAGGTCCTTTTTTGCAGGTCCTTTTTGGGGCATGCTTTTCCTACTGGTGGTCGACTCATTTTCCAAATGGCTGGAGGTAATTCCTATGCCTAGTACTTCTTCTGCAGTCACTATCAAACAGCTCCGGAGATTGTTCAGTTGTTTCGGATTACCAGATATAATAGTATCCGATAACGCCATAACGCTCACCTCTGCCGAATTTCAGGCATTTCTGGAAAGGAACGCCATTCGGCATGTAACTTCTTTGATTGCTCCCAGGAATCCCCCCATCCTTCTGCATTCGAGTCTACCTCAACTCCCACCCAAATGAGGCAAGCTTTTGTTGAGTCGCCCCCTACTCATAGTTCTCAAAGGCAGGACTTTTCGTTGTGTTTTACCCCTCCTGATTCTAGTTTTAATTTTGAGCAATCCCCTGCTCCTGCTTCATCCAAACGGGGTTTTGATTTAGTTTGCCCCCTCTCTGGCTTGAACTCCAAGTTGGGTCAATGCTCCCTTAATACAAATGGGTCAGGTCAGGCCCCCAACACGGGCTATCACTCTATGGAACTTTCGTGTTCAGGGAATGAAGAAGCAGATGAGTGAAGTAGTGAAATTCAGCTCTTTATTAGTGGGGTTTAAACACTGTTTGGATGGGGCAAAACAGTAACAGTAACATTAATACAGCAAGCCCATTGGCTAACAGAGTGTGCACATTTTTGATCCACTTATTTGCATAAGAATAGATACATGAGAAAAGATACGTTCTGCTCCTGTCAGAAAACACAGTTAACATACATAACAGGTACCAAGTCTACCTCAGACATCCGAGTTCAGCCAGGTACCAGTGCGACCCAAAAGGGTTTGTAAGCCTCCACAGTGGCTGAGGGACTTTGTCCCATCCTAGTGGGGAGGAATGTTGTGTTTGAATACATTTTATGCTGTAATGTTTGTGAACTAATTAAGATCATTAGGATCCTCCATTTTGTCTCCTTCTTCTTGGTCTTGTAATATCACGGGACTGCGTTCCCGCCTAAACTATGTAGTCTGTACAGTCTTCACTCCAGTCTGATAACCTCCAAGTTACTCCACTCCCCTTCCTGTTGCTTCCCGCCCAAATGTATCGATTTCTGAGTGTATATATTGAGCAGTGCTGCGCCACTGTTCTCCATGTTCTGACTGCCTAATAAAGTGTTTAGCCCTGTTATGCTGGCTGCTTTGTATTTCTACCAGAACATCAAAGGAATTGACTAAGGCTTCTGGGAATTGAAGTCCAAAAACCAAAGGTTGGGAAACACTGGTCTAAAATTAAAAAATATATATAAGGAAGACTACCGGTATATCTGTTCTCAAAAGAATGTAATATAAATGGGGAAAGATGACCTGAAGCAATGAACAAAACAAAACTAAAAACAGAACCAAACAGGAGTCTTGTAAACTTTCAAAAGGGCCAAGAAACATGGGTAAGCTGAAATTCCTTGTTTCATATTGATCGTAAAAGTATAAAGGACCTTCCCATTTGCTTCTGATCTCCATTCCAAAGGTATAATATGTGTGCAGGCTTCCTCAATCTTGGCTTTCCAGCTGTTCTTGGAGGACTTCAATTTTCAGAAGCCCAAGTCAGCAATTCACTTTTTAAACACACAAACCCCCCAAGCGAGCAAAAAAGTTCAAGGAAATTCACTTTTTAAATACACAAACTCCCCTAATGTGCACAGAAATTCACTTTTTAAACACACAACCCCCCCAAGAGAGCAAAAAAAGTTCAAAGCAATTCACTTTTTAGACACACAAATCCCCCCAATGTGCACAGAAATTCACATTTTAAATACACAAACCCCCAAGAGAGCAAAAAAAGTTCAAAGCAATTAACTTTTTAAACACACAAAACCCCCAATGTGCACAAAAATTTACTTTTTAAACACGCAAACCCCCAATGTGCACAGAAATTCACTTTTTAAACACACAAACCACCCAAGAGAGCAAAAAAAGTTCAAGGCAATTCACTTTTTAAACATACAAACCCCCCCAATGTGCACAGAAATTCACTTTTTAAACACATAACCCCCCAATGTGCACAGAAATTCACTTTTTAAACACACAAACCCCCTCAATGTGCACAGAAATTCACTTTTTAAATACACAAACCCCCAAGAGAGCAAAAAAAGTTCAAAGCAATTCACTTTTTAAACACACAACCCCCCAATGTGCACAGAAATTTACTTTTTAAACACACAAACCACCCAAGAGAGCAAAAAAGTTCAAAGCAATTCACTTTTTAACCACACAACCACCGCAATGTGCACAGAAACTCACTTTTTAAACACACAAACGCCCAAGAGAGCAAAAAAAGTTCAAAGCAATTAACTTTTTAAACACACAAAACCCCCGATGTGCACAAAAATTTACTTTTTAAACACACAAACCCCCAATGTGCACAGAAATTCACTTTTTAAACACACAAACCACCCAAGAGAGCAAAAAAAGTTCAAGGCAATTCACTTTTTAAACATACAACCCCCCCCCCCAATGTGCACAGAAATTCACTTTTTAAACACATAACCCCCCAATGTGCACAGAAATTCACTTTTTAAACACACAACCCCCCCAAGAGAGCAAAAAAGTTCAAAGCAATTAACTTTTTAAACACACAAAACCCCCAATGTGCACAAAAATTTACTTTTTAAACACACAAACCCCCAATGTGCACAGAAATTCACTTTTTAAACACACAAACCACCCAAGAGAGCAAAAAAAGTTCAAGGCAATTCACTTTTTAAACATACAACCCCCCCAATGTGCACAGAAATTCACTTTTTAAACACATAACCCCCCAATGTGCACAGAAATTCACTTTTTAAACACACAACCCTCCCAAGAGATCAAAGAAAGTTCAAAGCAATTTACTTTTTAAACACACAAACCCCCTCAATGTGCACAGAAATTCACTTTTTAAATACACAAACCCCCAAGAGAGCAAAAAAAGTTCAAAGCAATTCACTTTTTAGACACACAAATCCCCCCAATGTGCACAGAAATTCACTTTTTAAACACACAAACCCCCCAAGAGAGCAAAAAAGTTTAAAGCAATTCACTTTTTAAACACACAAAACCCCCAATGTGCACAGAAATTCACTTTTTAAACACACATACCCCCCAAGAGAGCAAAAAAAGTTCAAAGCAATTCACTTTTTAAACACACAAACCCCCAATGTACACAGAAATTCACTTTTTAAACACATAAACCCCCCAAGAGAGCAAAAAAGTTCAAAGCAATCCACTTTTTAAACACACAAACCCCCAATGTGCACAGGAATTCACTTTTTAAACACACAAACCCCCAATGTGCACAGAAATTCACTTTTTAAACACACAAACCCCCCGAGAGCAAAAAAAATTTCAAAGCAATTCACTTTATAAACACACCCCCCCAAATGCACAGAATTCACTTTTTAAACACACAACCCCCCAAAAAACCAAAAAATGTGCAAAGAAATTCACAACAACAATCAACAAAAGGAACTTACAGAGAATCCACTGGAATCATTGGAAAACCACAAGAAAAAATTCTCAACCTCGAACGCTGGAAAAAATCCTTGACCTCTGCTCTCCATTGCCTGCTCTAACCCACAAAGGGAAGAAGCGCCTGTGTGCCACTTTTTAAACCTCCCCCGCGCAAGGCAACATGGGAAGGAGAAAACAAGGAAGTGAGTTTTTTTCTGCAAAGTTATCATCCGCCCAATGACGTGACGTCATTTTGCGAATGGTGACTTTTACTCCAAAGACACGTCGTTAATCAAATTTGATGTTACACGAACGCGTCGTTGGGCGGGGGTTTACTGTATACCATATTTGCCAATGCATAAGACGCACTTTCCCCCTTAAAATACACCAGAAAAACTGAGTGTGTCTTATACGCCAATGCATCTTATATGCCGGCAAATATGGTACTTCCTTATTCAGAATCATCAGAAGATCACCTTTGCAAAGTATGGAGAGGCTTTATACCAGACGATTTTTTCCTCCATTGACAAATTGCAAGTAGCAGTTGTGTATGGAATCGTTGTAGTCTGCTTGGGTGAAGGGACCATCACCATCTTCAAGGTGGTCGAAATCAATATATCTCTATGTGCCATGATGTTGTTATTATGTGCCATCAAGTTATACGTCTCCAATCCTATGAATGAGAGATCTTCAAAATGTCCTCTCCTCAACAGACCTGCTTGTAAACTCAAGGCTGTGCTTTTCTTTACAGAGTCACTCCATTTTGTATTTTGTCCTCCTAGTTTCCTGCTGCCGTCTCCTTTTACCAGTATTATTGTCCTTTCCAGTAAGTCTTGCCTTCTTATGATGTATCCAAAGCGTGATAGCCCCAATTTCATTATTTTTGCCTACAAAGACAGTTCAGTCTTGGTTTGGTCTAAGGCCCGTTTGTCTTTCTAGCTGTCCAGGGTATCTACAAAGCCTTCCTCCAATACTATATTTCAAACAAATCAATTTCCCCCCTATCAGCTTTCATAGCTATACACGGTGATGCACTGCAGCATGTTCTGTCAGGTTCTGCAGAACCGGTAGCGGAAATTTCCCCAGGCCACACCCACCTCCATAGCCCATAATGCAGGATGTTTGGCCACACCCACAGATTTGGCCCCACCCACAGATTTGGCCAGAGTATGTAGTAAATTTTTTTTGCAGTGCATCACTGGTTATACACAGTGACTGAGAATACAATAACGTGAATGATCTTGTGACCCCAGAAATAGCTATTTTAATTTATTAACATATTCCCTTAACAAAATAAGTACAGTAAAACCCCTACTTACGTAAAAAGTCCGTTCCGTAGGCTTTTGCTTAAATTAGTTTTTTTGTAACTCAAAGCAAACCCATAGGAAAAATGAAATTTGTATGTAACTCGAAGCAAACCCATAGGAAATTGTGTTACGTAAATTTATGTAAATCGGGACATTTATGTAAATCGGGACATGGTTTTAGCACAAAATCATTATGTAAGTCGAATTTTATGTAACTCGGGGCATATGTAAGTCGGGTTTTTACTGTATGCAGTTAAAGGTCACAATGAAGCTTGCATAACTACTTTAATTAATTAATTGTGCTAATTTCTAGTGTGGCCTGGAGAAAACCATTTTTATGAAAAGACAGTTACACAAAAAGTACTGAGTCATTTATCTAAGTGGAGTAAACTTGCATGATGGTGCATTTCTGAACATTGTGAAAAGTATGCAATATAAAGATAAAATATGAAACGCCTTCCACTGGCCCACAGGTTGAGCATCCTTGATCTATATCGAACATATGCATATGTTATGTTATAATTGATCTTGTTGATAAAAAAAATTCCCCTTCAAAACCTCTCTTGCTGTTTCAATTATTTTTAAAGAAATTTATAAACTGATTGCTTTTAAAGAGAGTTTTCAGGTGACAATCTTGGTCTTGATTCTCCAGTGACACATCCTTACATTTGATTATCTTTTCTAATCCCATTATTGCTTTAGTCTTCTTCTATTTCTTGGCTGCAGTTTCCGTGTGTATAAATACCTATTAAGCACATATTTTGCATGTATCCGTATTCTCTTTAGTTGTTTGGATGGTGGCAGTGGAATAGATTTCTTCATTTTCAATATGCTCACACTTACTGAAAAGGATAAAAGACTCTGTCTATATTTTTATTTGTGAGAGCAACCAAGTTCTGCTCTTTAACTGGCCAAGATTTAGAAAATTTAGATCAATAGCCACAGGGGCAATGGTTTCCATGTATGTACCTATTGTTCAGTCGCACAGTCGATTCTGACCCTTTGCGACCCTATAGACCACTGTCCTCCAGGCACCTCTGTCCCCCACCATCCTCCTCAGCCCACCCAGCTCTGTGCCCACTGCGTTCACGATGCCATCTAGCCATCTCATCTTTTGCCCTCCACCTTTCCCAGCATCAAGGCCTTCTCAAGTGAATCCTCTCTTCTCATTTGATGTCCAAAGTACTTTAGCTTCATCTTTACTATTTGACCTTCTAAGGAGCAGTCAGGGTTTATTTCTTCTAAGATTGACCTATTTGTTCTCCTCGCTGTCCAGGGGACTCTCAAAACTCTCCTCCAACACCACATTTCAAAGGCATCTATTCTTCTGTGCTCAGCCTTCCTAATGGTCCAGCTCTCACACCCATACATTACCACCGGGAAAACCATTGCTTTGACTATGCGGATTTTTGTTTTCAAGGTGATGTCTCTACTTTTCACTGTGTTCCCCAGATTTCTCATAGCTTGTCTCCCCAGAATCAGTCGTCCAATATTTTCATGTGCGCATTTCCACTTGACGGCCTGTTCACTTGATCTCATTGGTTTCTGCTTGAGTGGACCACTTGCTTTTTTCCGACTTCCTTCCATGGGGCTGGGAGCAGAGAAAGGTCACAGACCCTCCCATCTCTTTTTAAAGGCATTTACATTGATGCTAAGCATTTTTGGCCTGTCTCAGCCTATTCAACAGGCGTTTCTATTGCAGCCTTTGTTTCTTCGTTCAGCCTAGACGTTCAACCGTGAGGCTCAGCTATTCTTCCTTTGATTCCTTTTTCAAGCCAAGGAACCCAACCCCCATCTTGAAGCTCTTCCTTGACCTTGAATTGCTGTTTTTTCAAGGAATGTAGATTTTTTTTTGGGGGGGAGGGGGGAACGGTACTTTGCCAGTTGAGCTATGTCTGCTATCGTCAATCTGCTTGTGCTATACGGATGGGAGGAAAATCCCTGGTTTTCCTACCTACAGTGTCTTGAGATGTTTATCAACCTTTGGCTGTTAAACAAGGCTCCTTTCAGTAGTGAATGAGCCACCCAGAATAGGTCAGGATCTGTCATCCCATCACCTCTTGACAGATCCCCGTCTTCTTGGGGATTTTCTTTCCTTTGGACTGGCATAACCCAATGGCTTTGCGCTGCTCCTTTCGGCTGCAGACGGTGGGCCACTATTCATTCTCTCCACTGGGAGGCCAATTTGGTATTTCTGTTGGAGGGATTATCCCTCTTGTTGTCTTGAACCCACTCCTACTTCCAGACCCTTCACTTTGTTCAGCCTTCAGGCGATGCATGAGTCATCATCATCCATGCACCCTTCCCATCCACCTTCAAGAATGGTGCTCTATGAAAGCTAATGTAATAACCCTGCTGAACTTTTGGGCATGGGAAAGGCTATTGAATGGCTGCCAGGACGAGGCTAAGTCAGAAACAAAAGAGGGACAGCCTTTTTCTTTAGAGCCTTTCTCATCTTCCCACGAAGAAAGGCATCAAGATCCTCCATTCAAGATAGACTTGCCTCAAGACCAAGAGAATAAGCCCTGAATGTGACATATGGCTTAGCAGGCTGAAACCTAGATTCAGTCAGTGTTAAGATGAGGCTCTGGAATATCAGCCTAGGAAAAGGGTGGTATTCAATGTACCCAGAGTACATTTACAAAACACATACACAAGCTTCTTGAATGGTGATAGTCAGCTTCCACCTCTCTGGGATTAAAGCTTGGGAAAGAATGATGTATATCAAAAATGGGGAAAACTTTCAGCCCGAACAGAGATATTTTCTCAAGCAGGATTCAAACAGCTACTCAAGCAAAACTAGCAGCATATTTTGGGCAAAAGTTCTAACATTCAGTAAGTAAGCAAGCAAGCCACAGGAGAGGACTTTTAACTTTTTTAAAAGGTTGACTGGCACGTTTATCCTTTTCACTAGTGTGAGAACTTACCTCATACTGAATATGAGGAAACCCACTCCACTCCCCCCCCATTCATTTGTCTATCTACCCACCTACCCACTCAAACCAACCAACTAACCAACCAACCAACCAACCAACCGACTGGTGTACATGGTAGATCCGAATTAATAGATGGCCCACCTCTGTCACTTGGAAGACATCAGCCAGAGGGGCTCGCCTCTCTGGCACAAGGAGGAGAGCCTTCTCCGTGTCTGCACCGGCCCTCTGGAACCTCCTGCCAACAGAGCTACGTCTCCGGACGGAATTGCTGCCTTTCAGAAAAGATCTTAAAACCTGGCTGGCGGGTCAAGTGTGGGGTGCAGGTGGAAGGGTAACCGCCATTGGGTGGTTGGTGTAGAAGAACTCTTCCCCATGGTGCCTTTGGATCCTGCAGCCCTTGTTTTTAGGGGGTGGGTAGTTTTAACTGTTTTAACTGTTTTAACTTGTGTTTTTAATTTTTATTGTGAACCGCCCTGAGTTGGCTTTGGCCGAGTGAGCGGTATATAAATGTGATAATTAAATTAAATTAAAATTAAATTAAATCGTGCAGCAATAAATGCAGGGACATGCTATGACATGGCTAGGGAGGGCCACTAGAGTGTGGGTTTTGTGATCCCTCCCCATTGGCTTTGCAACTGTGTCCTGATGGGAGTTGCAGATGAACAAGAACCTTTGGAGGACCACAAATCTTCATCTCTACAATTGTTTGGCTTCAACATGCAACCAAGGCTGTGTTATATGAGTATGCATAGTCTTGTGGTTTAATAGGTGTTTGCCCAATGGAAAGTAGTAAACCGTTTGAGATGAAGAATGTGAAAAATAATACTATAGAGTTCCGATTCTTTTGAAAATCTGTTCTTTACTTATACTTATGCATCATAAGAATAAACAAAAATAATTCCACTATGGGTGTTGCTAAGACTCTTCAGGATAAGGCTCACTTGTGTTTTCACTTCATAAAAATGAACAAAATTGATTCCACTATGGGCGTAACTATAACTCCTCAAAATTAGGCTATTCACTAAGACAGCACATCAAAATATTTCGAAGTTAATACTAGTTATTTTGACTTTTCCGAACATTCGTTCCTTCTTCAGGAAATCCTTTCTGTTATAGAAACAAGTTGATTTTCGTGCGTTGATAATTTATTGTGTGTCCTCGCCTCTGTTCATTATGTTTGAGGTGTGTTTATTCTTATGACGTACAAGTATAAGTAAAGAAAATATTTTCAAAAGAATCGGGACTCTATAGTATTATTTTTCACATTCTTCGTCTCAAACGGTTTATTACTTTCCATTGGATATACACCGTTTTGCCAACTTCTTCTACTGAATAGGTGTTTGGTCAATGCAAGTAAACCCTGATCAGGTGGGGTTCTCTCTCTGTAGTGTGATGGCATCTATCAATCATGAATGGCCAAGTGTGGCCAAAATCCATCAAAGATTGATGGGATGGTCCATTTCTTTTCCTTTGCTCTGCTCATAGGGTCTGCTGGTCTATTGTTACATTATCTGGATTCAGCATTGGGTAGTGATTATTTGCAGGAAGAAAGGATCCACCGTGGATTTCAGTATGTTGTAAAAGAACAATGAAGTGTTGGTGACACCTCAGAGATTAACCTGATTTAATATAATGGCTCAAGTGGTTAAGGCAATGAACCACTAGTTGACGAGTTTGATTCCTGAGTACTGCACAATGGAGTGAGCTCCCGTATCTCTCCTAGCTCCTGCCAACCAAGCAGTTTGAAATTAAGAAATTGCAAGTAGATAAATAGGGACCACTTCAGTGGGAAGGTAGTGTTCCATTCACTCCAGTGTTGAGGCATGCCTGCCACATGTCCACGGAAACATCTGCAGATGCAGACAGCGCTGGCTCTTTGGCTATATACAGAGATGACCACTGAACCCTAGAGTCGGATACGACTGGCTTTCGAGCAAGGGCGACCTTTACCTTTACCTTACCTAAGATTTAATAAACTGGACACAATTCATCAGAAGCATGAGTGAAGTAGTAACCAAGGAAACACGTGCTGCTAAAAATAGTTATTGGTTTTTAAAGTGCCTTAAAGATCTCCATGTTTTTTGCTTGAAACAGATGTCATATTAAAGTCTAAATTATGTGCTGTTAAATTGATCCTAGCTTATGTCAACTCCTTCGGGGGCTTTCTAGGTATGGAGTACTTAGAAGTACTCTATCATTCCCTTCTCCTGGGCATCCTGGGACTGTGAAGCTTGTTTAAGATCACACAGGCTGGCTGTTCTCCTTGGACGCTCTGTGGGGAATCAAACTTCCAACCTCAACCACAAGGGAATGCAGTGGCTCAAGTGGTTAAGATGCTGAACTTGACAACTGGAAGGTCAGAGTTTGATTCCCAAGTACTGCACGGTGGAGTGAGCTCCTGTTTATTGTCCCAGCTTCTTCCGACCTAGCAATTAGAAAGCAAGAAATTGCAAGTAGATAAATAGGGACCACTTTGGTGAGAAGGTAAACAGTTTTCCATCACTCCGGTGTTGAGGCATGACTGCCACGTGTCCATGGAAACGTCTGCAGATGCAGACAGCGCTGGCTCTTTTGCCATAAACAGAGATAAGCACTGAACCCTAGAGTCAGATACTACTGGCTTTCGAGCAAGGGCGACCTTTACCATTACCTTACCTAAACCACTCAGCTATACAGCCAGCTTCCCACATTTAAAGTACAGCATCTATATATTTAAAAGTATCTTTTAATTTAAAAAAAACAACAGTTTCTATTCTGCGTGGCCTGTAATGTCAGTGAATGGGTAGTGGATGTCTATAGAAATTTCAGAAGGTGTCTAAGCCTTTTCAGGGTGTGGGGGCTTGAGTGGTCTAACTAGGCAGTGTTGCCCACCTCTTGTCAATGATGCTAGTCTGGGACTAAAACTCACCAAAGCATCCTCCGTTGGATCCCTTGGGCAAGGTGAAGACAGAGGACACATGTCATGGTCTGCCTAGCCATTGGGTGATGTAATATCCAAATGGCAAAAACACACATGAAAAATCAGATCCATTTGCATGTGCAGAATGTCGTCACAGAGATGTCTACCAATGTGCAGACACCTCACTGAATAACGACTCCAAGATATCCAAGGTAAGGTCTGAATAGACCAAATTAGAAGTAGGTGGGATTTTAGTATCTGATTGTGCTTTTTTACTCAACTCCAGGGCTATTAGAATGCTTCCCCCCACCCACCCACCCACCCACCCAAAGGTGAGAAAATATGCCTACCTGGCTTATTCTGTGTCTGCTTTGCAAATAAATCTATAAGACCAGCCCACAAAAAGACAGGTTGTTACTTACCAGTAACTGTCGTTCTTCGAGTATGTTGTTTGTGAATCCACACTTATGGGTCTGCGCTTGCGCTGAGCCGCCATCAGAGCTGTCAAGCTGATTGGATAAAAGTTTTGTAATTAGGACCGCCCACCATCTCCACCTGTCTCGAGTGCCATTTTGCGCCTCGCCCTCAGTTAATATTTAAGCTGCACTGAGACAGGTAGATACATCTCTCATACAGGCAGCAGTGAGGGGACGGATGGGTGGGCAGTGTGGATTCACAAACAACATACTCGAAGAATGACAGTTACTGGTAAGTACAACCTATCTTTCTTCTTCGTGTTATTTGTGAATGCACACTCATGGGAGACTAGCAAGCTCACTTACTTGGATGGTGGGCAGCCGACGAGATGTGATGACACAAGTTGGAGATGGTTCAGGAACTGGCGGTCATCACTGAAAAAGCTCAGAGACCCGCTGTAAGGACGGCACGACCAAGCCTGGATTTGGTGTAGGTTCTGGTGTCCATCCTGTAATGGTGAACAAACGTGGAGGACCTAGACCAGGTAGCTGCCCTGCAAATGTTCTCCATGTGTACTGATAGGTTCGGTTGCCCACCCGAAACCGAAGGAACTTCCGCTGATCTTCCCTGATGAATATCTGGAAGTACGCATCCTTCAGGTCGATCACTGAGAACCAATCACCTTTGTTGATGAGAGGCAAGATGGATTGTAGAGTCATCATCCTGAACTTGTTGGTGTGGATGTGTTTGTTGAAATGACGGAGGTCCAGGATGGGCCTGGATCCTCCATCTTTCTTGTCCACAATGAAGTATCTGGAATAGAAACCGTCGGGTAAGCTGTTGGATGCGACAGTCTCTATGGCCCCTTTCTTGAGGAGGGCAGAGAGCTCCTCTTGAAGTTGCGGCGACGGATCCGTGGTGCGGATCCGTCCAACAGGAGAGTAATTCTTGAATTCTAGCATGTAGCCACAACTTAATATCTTTAAAACCCACTTGTCTGTGGTGATGTTGAGCCACAGATTGAGAAAAGAGGCACAAGGGATGGTACAGTAGGTGGGCTGATGGAAGGTCGTTGGTTGGAGGAGATTCAAACATGCTGCTTGTGTCTGCGATCAGATTTTTTGTTGGGTGCCTGTGTCTGTTGCTGGTACCGCGGGCGGGAGTATTGGCAATGGGGCTTGTAGAAACCTTGATGCTGATAGTCAGGCTGACGTTGTTGTGTCTGACATGGTTGATAAGGTTGAGACTAGTATGGCTGGTATTGTTGTGGTTGAAAGTTTTGAAACGTGCGACGGAAGTAGGATGTAGAAGTTCCCAGACACAGTTTATTGGTCGTTGTCATGTCTCTATGAAGCTTGTTGAGGGAGCTATCAGTCTCTACTGCAAAAAGACCCTGACTGTCGAAGGGCATCTCTTCAATCAATTTCTTGATCTCATCCTGAAGATCAGCCGACCGTAACCAGGAGTGTTGGCGAATCTGTATCACGGATGCGATGTTTTTTGCTTCGGATTCAGAAATATGCCTCGCGGTTCTGATTTGCTGTAGGGCTAGATGGTTCCCTTCCTTGCAAAGGGTGTCTAACTCGGCGTGGAGATTTTCCGGGAGTTTGGCCAGAAAGGACTCTGCTTTACCCCAAAGCTTGCAATTATATGCACCCATGGCAGCTCCATAGTTTGCAGCATGGAATGAGAGGGAGGCATTGGCATAGACCTTCCTTCCTAAAGAGTCCAGCTTATTTCCATCACTAGAGGAGGGGATAGGAACGCTGCTGGCCAGTGTTCTATGTTGGGAAGCCTTGACGACCCTCGAATTGGGGATCGGATGGGTATAGAGGAATTGGCCATCCTCCTTGAGAAGCTTGTAAATACCGTCAACACGAACGGAAACATTATGGGCTGAAACCGGCTTCTTCCAGACCAATTTGGCGGAATTGCCAATGGCCAGAAGGAGTCCGAGGCGGACGGGAAGAATCTCCTTTTTGTCAGCCATGCCACACACCTCATCCACGCAGGGGTCAGGTGGAGTCTCAACCTTGATGTTGAGAGTCGTTCCAAGTAGGGTTAGTAGAGCAGTGAAAGTCCTCTGGTCTTCTGGTTGCGATCGTTGGGAGCTCCCAATCTGATCATCAGGTGACTTTTCAGGTTGTACCGTGAGAAGGTCCTCCTCATCCGAGGAGTCATTGGAGCCCTCCAACCTCTCCGAGATGGTGGGATGTGGGATGAGGGCCTCAGGGTCCAAGTCAGACCAATAAGGCCTGGCTGAACTCGGTTCGCCTCTGGGAAAGGAAGAAGGCGGTGGAGGAAGACATGACTCCGACCTGCCCGAATCCAACTGGCGCCTCTTGGGTGGGGCCAGGTCCTGGTCAGGGTAAGGATGCAGAGGAGCAGCTTGTGGCAGTGCGGCCCTGACGTGGTCTGAGATTTTCTTTGCCATTGCCTGGAACAATGGAGTCAGAAGGCTAAGTTGAATGGACAGAGAGGGCGGATCCGTAGATGGTCTCCGATCCGCGGTTGTCCGATCCTGGAGTAAGGAGGCACCACACGGTGGAGTAGGTGGCGGTGTCTCCTGATGAGGTGGTAGACTGGTCGGTTCCTCCAAAGAAATAATAATCGGTGAGGCCTAGGAGGAGGACTGTGACGAAATGGCTGCCATGAAGACTGCCGAAGCCGGAGAAGGAGGCGGTGAATATCGTAAGGCACGAGGAGTCGGAGGCAGAGAAACAGAGGAAGAATGATGATGTTTGTTCTGCTTTTTCTCCTCCTCCTCCTCCTTCTTTTTCTTCTGGAACAATTCGGCAGCCGTGGGCTTCGAATGTGCTGGGGGTGCCGAAGAGAGAGAAGAAGAGGGTGCCAGGGCTTCTTGCGGCCTGGTGGTAGGCTGTGGAGCTAAGGCCGCCGCCATGAGGTGAACTTGAAGATGGTTTTGGCGTTTTTTTTAGAGCGACCCTGGAGAATTTCCTACAGACCGTACAGGTGTGCACTGGATGGTCCTCGCCAAGGCAGATGAGGCACTTATATTGTCCGTCAGTACTTGGTATCTTCGTATTGCAAGACAGGCACCTTTTGAATGCCGCAGTGGAGGCCATCCAATGGGGGAACAGGCTGGAGGGAGAGCGGTACTACTGCCAGCCGGAAAAAATTATCCCGACCGAAAACACGATCAGGGATCAACGAGCGGAATAAGCCAGCTGAGAGGAACAACCTCCTGGTCGGGGGTGGACCAAACGGGGGTAAACCTCCTGGTCCTAAAAGAAATAAGTAGAGGCAATCGAAAGATCGAAAATGCTGGAAAAATCTGGGAAAGCTCTCAAGAAGGCTCCTGCTCAGGCAGCAGAAAAAAGAGAACTGAGGGCGAGGCGCAAAATGGTGCTCGAGATGGGCGGAGATGGTGGGCAGTCCTAATTACAAAACTTTTATCCAATCAGCTTGACAGTTCCGATGACGGCTCAATGCAACCGCAGACCCATGAGTGTGGATTCACAAACAACACGAAGAAGAAAATATCTTACTAGCTTACCTATTTCTTCTAAACAATAGTGGCCTACAAACTACTTCAACAACACTAAAAGAACTTTACTGGTTGACAGGGTGTTTCCAGGCTCATTGTGAAGTGCTGTGTTTAATCATTCACTAGCAAAAACAACAGCATAACATGGTTTATTTTCCCTTTTCCCATTCATTATCAACCCCCCCCCACTTCTCCCTTTTCTATTGGTCCTCCCCCCCCCCCCCCCAACTTCAATGCTTATTTTCTTTCTCATGTTCACCCTCCTCCTGTCCGGCCATGGAACAGCTGTCTCTATCTCTTTCACTCTGTGAACTGTTTGAAGAATTTGGGGGTTCTTGCCTAGAGACCCTGTAGAGAACTTCTCCCAAGCCTGCTTCCAGTTTTGCTGCTCTTAGTTAGAAAGGGTCTGATATATATAAGTGGCTGAAGAAAGTATTGTAGGCAAACAACAGATTTTAATTAACTAAACTTAATTTTCCCGTTTTTAAAACTAATTACAGTGATACCTCATACAACGTCCAAACTTGGTTCCACAAGTTTGGACTTTATGCGAATTTGGTATTGTATGAGGCATGCAAAATCCTTGCCGCGATGCCTCGTACAACATCCAAATCCTCACACGACAAAGTCATTTCCATAGAGATACATTGTACTGTAACAGCACAGGCTTCAGGGCAAAGTCAAGGAAACAGACAGGAAACTGACAGAACATTAAGAAATCATTGTCTAAAGGCTAAATACATTAAAAAAAACATGTCAAACAACCCTGATTGTCCAAGAACCTGAAGAATGCTGCAAAAATCCCAGGAATGCTTCTAAAAAATTCTGATGAAAAAATTCAAAGAAATCCAAAATCACGCTCAAAACAACTCCTAAACACTCTTCGCCTCGTGCAAAACCCACAAGAGCAATGCATGCATGTGCCCTACCTTTTATACTGCCCAGGCACACTGCAAACTGGGGAAAACCCCAATGCCTTATACAAAGTCAAGCGACTTAGTATGTTAACTTTTTTCAAGAAATTAGACGATGTTGTATGAAGCGGACTTTGTTATGAGGTATTACTGTAATTCCACAATATACATGCTTTTTAATATCTATGTAACATTTTATATATCTTGAGCTTCATAGTCTTGAAGATCACGTGTGGAAGCAAACAGACTGTCTGCTACAATTATATTCTGGCTGTCCTCTAATGTATGCAAAACTGCATACAAGGTTTCTCTTGTTCACCTTCACTTCACAGTTGTCTTGAGTTATGTATCTGACAGGCCAGGCCAAGGTTATCCGTGGCTCAGTAGTGGTCAAGATGCTGAGCTTGATGACCCAAAGGTCAGCTGGTCAGCAGTTTGAGACCCCAGTGCTGCATGACGGAGTGAGTCCCCATCATCTGTCCCAACTCCTGCCAACCTAGCAGTTCAAAAGCAAGAAATTGCAACTAGATAAATAGGTACAGCTTTGGCAGGAAAGGTAACAGCGTTCAATGTACTTTGTTCTCTCATCATGTCTGCCACATGAATACAGAGATATCTGCTGATGAGCATCACACCCTAGAGTCGGATATGACTGGCTTTCGAGCAAAGGAGACTTTATCTTTACCTGGACACTAAAACCTGGAGCCCTCAATGTCCCATTCAAGGAACTGCATCATACTGGACTTCATAATATTGATTATAACATTCTTGGGGCCATGACAATTGAACATGAATACTGGCATTATGCATTGGCGGTGTGCTATTGATCTATTGAGGTTTTCTTTTGAAGGAGGCAGACTGTAGACAGGCAGGCTAACATCTAGTCTTCCCAGCCAGTGTGAAAGACCAGAATTCAGTTTTCCCTTTGGCCTCAATAACTGTCCTTTTCATCCAGTGGTTCAATACATTCAGACAAACAAATGCCCGCTTTCCATTTTGAAGCCAGACTACTTCCTGATTTACCATCCAAGACAAAGAACGAGTGCTTCTCTTTACCAGGAGCCATAAATGCAGACCCTGTACATTTAAACACCACTCACAGTGAGTGTACAAGATCCAATCACTCACACATAGCACCCGGGTAGGAATTTTCACCCCCTTCCCCTCACCGTAAGGTCTAGTAGTTAATGGTTTTTTTCCCCTTCCCTGGCATGCCTCCAATCTCCAGCACACAGCCTGGAATCTTGGCAACTAGACTTTTCTTGCTTCCTCCACCCCTTCTGTTTTATGAGCATCTTAATAGAATCAGATTCTTTGTTAGGTCCCTGTAGGCTTGCAGCGATGGGGGAAGTCAAAGGGTTAAATTAGCAGGGGGAAAAATACAGTAATAGAGTGGATGGGGTGGGGTGGGAATCTGGATTAAGACATTCCAGTGCTTCAAACCTCCATGAAGCATAAGACTGGAGGTGGCTTTACAGAGCCAGCAAAATGCTTTTGAATACTATATAGAGAGCAAAGTGTGGAAAGGTTACTCAAGTTAGCTTGGAAATCGGGAACGTAGAATCCACAACTATTTCTACGCTCTTAGACCTTAGCTGAGAGCAGAAATTCGGCTGAAGAGTTCAGGTCTTGGTACTGTGACTTAAAGGCAAGAGTAGAGGAGAAATTAATTCCTTTACATTTTAACAAATGCCAATGCCTCCCTTGCTCGAAAGCCAGTAGTGTCTGACTCTATGGCAGTGATGGCAAACCTTGGCACTCCAGGTGTTCTTGGACTTCAATTCCCAGAAGCCCAAGTCTGCACTCCTGCTGATCAGGGCGTCTGGGAATTGAAGTCAAGAATAGCTGGAGGGCCAAGGTTCACCATCTCTGCTCTAGGGCAGTGGTGGCAAACCTATGGCACGCGTGACAGTGGTGGTACTCTGAGCCCTCTCTGCGGGCACCTGTGCGGTCACCCCAGCAGTTTTTGCCCCGCCTCTCTGCCCAGCAGTATGGGATCATTTCCTTGCTCCCCTGTTGCCATGTTGGTACTTCATGATAAATAAGTGGGTTTTGGGTTGCAGTTTGGCACTCGCTCTCTAAAAGGTTTGCCATCACTGCTCTAGGGGGTGGTGCTCATCTCCAGTTTCAGCTAAAGAGCCAGTGCTGTCTGTATCTGCAGCCATTTCCATGGTCATGTGGCAAGCATGGCTAGAATGTTGTTACCTTTCCTGCTTAAGTGATACCTATTAATTGTCTTGCAATTTCTTGCTTCCGAACTGCTAGGTTGGCAGGCAGGACAGATGAGGGGCACTTACTCCGTTGTGTAGCACTTGGGTCTCCAATTACTGACCTGCTAGTCATCAAATTTAGTGTCTTAACCACTAAGCCACTGTAGTTTAGTCCTCTTCTAATCCTGCCATTAAATGCATGTTTTTTTCAAATTGTTTTAATATTTTCCCTAGCAGATAGTGATAGTCGCACCGTGCCTTGGAGATCCAGTTTTGAATAGAGTAATTAATGTGGCTTAGTTCCATAGCTGCAAAATGCAATTAGAACTGAAGTTTGATATTTTTTAGGCCTTGGATTTGGTGATTGTGCTGGTTGGATAATGAATTCTAGAGCAAGATTAGCATTTTTTGCCTGGCCTTGCCGGGCAGGTTTGGATTGTATGCTGGTGGCAGGGATCCGTCAGGGAAGGTGGTTTTTCCCAAAGACACAATCACAACATGCACACACGACACATACACATGACTCACAACCCACACCCATCAGTCACACACGTCACACACAACACAACACACACGGCACCCCCACATAAAACACATACTCCCACACATACCACATGCTCGACACACAACCCCTACCTACCACAGCCAGACACATCGCACACGACACAGCAAACCCACAAGCAAACCCACACAACCCATACCGACACAACACACACCCACAGGACACACCCACACAATATAACCCCCCACCCACAATACAAACACACACACACAACACCCGACTCAACACACCCACGCAAAGCCGCTTCCCTGCCACTGCCCCAGCCGAGTTCGCCCGGCGTAGGAGGAGGTGGGGAGACCCACAACACGAAGGATCTCTCCAGCGGCCCTAAAAAGCCTCCTCTCTCTCCTTTGTATTACCCCCACCGCTGTTTTGAGAGCTAACACGAATACAAATACAAAGGCGGCAGCCACCGATCCACCAGGGAGAGCACCTTCCCTGACGAATCGCTGGCTGCCGCGTTTGCATTTCCCCCTCAACTGTTTCGAAGGTTGTTTCGTGTCAACCTTCAAAACAGTTGAGGGGGAAATCCAAACGCGGGAGCAAGAGATCCGTCAGGAGGCGCTCTCCCCGCTGGATGCCTCCTTTGTATTACCCACACCGCTGTTTCGAGAGCTAACACGAAACAGCGGAAGGTGTAATACAAAGGCGGCAACCAGCGATCCGCCAGGGAGAGCGCCTCTCCTGATTGATCGCTGGCTGCCGCGTTTGCATTTTCCCCTCAAGCAGCGCGGAAGGGGCGGTAGGCAGACCGTTCCCTCATCCCGGGCTCTATCTGCCTTGGTAAGGCAAGGCAGGGCCCTGGGCTGAGCTGTTTTGGGTGCATGTCGGCCTTTTTTTTTACGCGCACGCTGGCTGTCCATCCTCCTCCACTCTCGTGTCCTCCTGGCTGATTGGCTGAGAGGTGGTGCGACATGGAGGATGCTGGGAAGCATAGGTTTTTTTTGTTTGAGTTTGTGGGGCATTGGCCCCACTCTCGGCTTCCGGAACCTTGCAGGAGTGATCTTCAGGAGGTAAGGTACACGGCATATTACAGGATTGGCTGGACGTGTGCGGACACACGTTCCGGACATGCATGGCCACATCCCATTCTTATAGGTAAAGATAAACTGTGATTTGTTGAAGGAACAGGTCAGAGCATACCAGAGCGATACCTGAGTTGGAGCCAAGGGCTGAGTCAGAAATATTTTAATTCAGGGGTTCCCAACCTTTTTGAGCCGGGGTCCGGGTCACGCTCTGTCAGCTTTGAGGGCTGGACGGCCATTTTGCCCTGCCTGCACAATGGGAGGTGGCCATTTTATCTCAACAGCTTCAAAGGGGTGGCCATTTTGTTTCTTGAATGCCCTTGGAGGGGTGGGAGGGCCACATGAAATGGCACTGTGTGTCAGATCCGGCCCAAAGGCCTTAAATTGGTAACCCCTGTTTTAATTGGTTGGTATAGTACCAGTTTCTTACTTCTTCCGCTGTATTTGAATAATGGTGATCCACATGGTGATCATCCATGAAGGCTGTCCTGAGAATATAATGCAGTGGCCTTCCATTTACCTTCTGCATCGCAGTGTGACACCCATACCACTGATCCAGTTCTGCAAGTCACTTTCTGGTCCTGAGCCCTTTTGGCACCTAAAATCCTCCTCAGCCCCAGGCCAGTATTGATGAAACTGCTGTACTTCATCAAGATGGATTCAAGTGGGATTTAATCCACTTGGGGACCATCACCGTTTCCTGTGGATTTTGGCACCCAAGGCTGTTAGTCCTCAGGGTTGTCAGGCTAGTTAACCGCTTCCTGACACTTGGTGTTGAGTCGCTGGCAGTAGGGTCTACTCTATTACCATAGCAGGATAACCTGGCGTAGGAGTTTCTAACATGCCTGCCAAATGTAGACGTTTGCAAGCAGAGGAAGAAATAAAATAACATTTCAGGTTAAACTGTAGAAAGATACCCTCCTCAACCATCATAATTTGCACGTGGTCCTTTACGAAGGAGGAAAAAAGTGCAACAATGGAGTTTTTCTGCATTTAATGTAAATTAATATTAATAGACCCAGTCTTCTTTCCGTACCAACATATACAAACAGGAGAGACCCGTGACTTACATATTTACAAGGCCATTAAGTTATTTTAATTAATTAGCTCTTTATACATACAAATATATATAACAAAAAAACAAACAAAAAACCCCCCAACAGCAATACCACAATCCGTTTTTCTACATCATGTCTTATTTACAGAAGAGAACAGTACGAGGCTGTGTTCAGAAAAGTCATGCCACTGGTATAATGTACAGCACCAAACCACCATCGGGGTCCGTGGTGAGAGAACTGAAAAGCGCACTCACTCTCTCACACACAAACTTTACAGTACTGCAAACACGCGTGCCATATTCAGTGCTAGTGGTACCGGCAAGTAGCATCCCTTCTCCTGAAATAATGTCCTGGCTCAAATGGGGTTTTGCAAAATTTGACCTTTGGAAAAGGTTAGACGGGGTTGATTCCATGGGTACCCAATCCTGCCCTATGGATCCTGCATTAAGGCACAACATAGACCGGGGTGGGGTGTGGATCTTGCTCCCCAGTGCAGTCTGGGTGGACGTCATAAAGCACTCCTTTTGCCAGGGAGCAGGTCAAGATTCCCTCCTGGGGTGGCAGTAAGCAGCCCCTTCCCCGCTTTCCCAAGAATCCCAGTGCGTAAACAGTAAACCGAGGCAAGCCAGGATCACACTATGCTGCCCAGCTCTGTAAAGTCCGACTCGGTGCTGTTACTTTCTTCATCTCTGCAGAAGGAAAGGAATCACAGAGGAACATAATGAAAAAAAGAACACAATGAAAAGAACAAAATGAAAAGAGTTGGTTACAGCACTTATTGTGGTGCCATAGTGGCGCAGTGTTTAAACCAAGGGTGGACAAACTATGGCCCTCAATGCCAAATCATCTGCACTGCGTTGCCCTCACCGCTCCCAGAAGTGGAAGTAAAACACATTCACGCATGTGCAAAACGCTGCTGTAAATGTTTATGACAGCCATGGTGCATTTACGGCAGTGTTTTGTGCATGTGTGGGCTTATTTTACTTCCACTTCCAATGGGAGGAACCACGTGACCGGCCCATGGCTCAAAAAGTTTGGCCATCCCTTGGGGGAGGGAGCCATTCAATTTGAGCTCTACATCAGTGGTTCCCAATGAGGGGTCCAGGCCCCATAGGGGGACTACAATTCCCAGAAGCCTAAGTCAATACGTTGGCTGATCAGTGCTTTAGGAAACTGATTTAGGCTTCTGGGAATTGAAGTCCAAAAACCAAAGGTTGGGAAACACTGCCTATCGGGGGTGGCCAACCTTGGCTCTCCACTGTTCTTGGACTTCAATTACCAGAAGGCCAAGTCAGCACACCTGTTGATCAGGGTTTCTGGAAATTGGAGTCTAAGAACATCTGGAGCACCAAGGTTGGCCAACCCTGGCCTACAGGAACAAATGATAGATGGATAGCAAGCAAAAATGGATGGATGGATGGATGGGAAGCAAGCAAGCCAGGATGGATGGATAGGAAGCAATTAAGCATGGATGGATGGGAAAGAAGCAAGCAAGGATGGATGGATAGGAAGCAAGGATGAATGGATAGGAAGCAATCAAGTCAGGATGGATGGATGAGAAGCAAGATGGGAAGCAAGCAAGCCAGGATGGATGGATAGGAAACAAGCAAGCCAGGATGGATGGATGGATGGGAAGCAAGCAAGCATGGATGGAAGAATAGGAAGGAACCCCCATGCCAATCCCCACTTGCTGATTGCTCAGTTCTCCTTCCTTTTACCATGCTTTCTCTTTTCTAGTTGCCACCAGTGCAACCCTCACCTTAAGTCTTGCAAAGCTTTCTTGTTTTTCCTCCGTTTCTCTTCATCAATGGGGTACAACTTGAAGAGGAGCAAGCCAAGAATTATCAAAATCACAGGAGCAGCGGACACCAGCATCTTCAACGTGAAGTTGACCTCTTCCGGCTGGGAGCAGCCCCGGGTCTTGTATCCAGCAAAGCTGTAATACCAGGAAAAAAGGAATTAGGAGGGGGTTGATTAAAGCATCCAGGGGTGAGTTTCAGAATCTATCCCACCATCCCACTTCTCAGGGTTAAACAAACCAAAAACCTTGGAGGTCATGCAAGTTAGTCTATACAGGTTGCAACTTTTCATGTTGCTGAAATTGTGCTGCCTGGGCTCAGAGCTGTGAAAATCTTTCCAACCCAAAATACAAATTGCAATCGTATGATCCTCATTTTGACTTCCCACAACCGGGTGAATTCTAGCAGAATTCCCATTTAACAGATCTGTGAAATGCAACTGACACCTAACAAGGTGCCCAGAACAATTAATGAATGAATAGAATTCATGATAACCCAGTAATATGATCCCACATTTTATAAGAGTCCCTACAACACAGTGGTTAAACTGTTGTACTGCAGCCACAACTGCTGGCACTGTGAGTTCGATCCTGATGGAGACCAAGGTTGACTCAGTCTTCTATCTTTAAGTTCAGTAAAATGAATACCCAGCATGTTGGGGACAAAATGCTAAATACCTTGTGAACCACTCAGAGAATGCTCCAAGCACTTTGCAGTGATATATTAATTAATGTAATTACTATTGCTATCTTCCAGGTTCTTTGCCTCCATGCCAACATGTTCTTTCCTCATCAGCAACTTTTGTATCCACTAGAAAGAATCACCCATCATAGCTGTTGGCAGGTTTCCCTTTTTAGAAGCACTAGCAATCTGAGACCACGGTCTTTCCAAAACCCATAAAACATCTACAATATTTATTGGTAAGGGTCATAGCTGAGTGGTGTACTGAACCTGACCATTGCATACAGACGGTCCCAGGATCAAATCCCAGCTTCCCTAAGCATAGCTGGGAAACAGTCTTGCCAAGAAACCTAGAAAGTTGGACCAACAATTCTGATCTAGATGACCCATTGTTCAGTGCAATTTGTGGAAGCTGCAAATGTTCTTATGGATCAGGGGTTCCCAACTTTTTCAAGCTGGGGCCTGGGTCACACTCTCTCAGTCAGCTTTGAGGGCTGGACGGCCATTTTGCCCTGCCTGCACGATGGGGTGGCCATTTTGTCCCAACAGCTTCAAAGGGGTGGCCATTTTGTTTCTCAAATGCCCTTGGAGGGGTTGGGGTGGAACCACATGAAATGGTGCAGCCTGCCGGATCCGGTCCGTGGGCCTTAGGTTGCTCACCCCTGTGTTATAGATGCAACAAACAATCAGGAAAACAGGCTTACTCTAAACTCAGTGTTGAAATCCCAAGAGACACTCCAGAAGCAAACTTGGTGAAGAAGACATAGAAAGAGAAGAAAATAGCTTCGTGGCCAGTGGATTCTGGGTGTTGGAGGATGAAGTCATCGATGACATCTGGCAACATGGACCTAATCAGAAGGGAAAGGAGAAATGGAAGCTAGTTATGAGCTGCTTTAGCCTCCCCAACCATCTTCTCTGCCAAACCAGAGGTGAAAAAGATAAATTGCATAGTAAGGTAAAGTTAAGTTAAAGGTTGCCTTTGCTCTAAAGCCAGTTGTTCCAACTCTAGGTTGCAGTTTACAGCAGTGCTTCCCAGCCAGACCTCACAGGGTGACTAGAGCATACCTGTCAAGTTTTGGACATGAAAATAAGGGAAATTTTGGGCCATGACCCTCTCTCCCAGGTCATGCCCCCTCCTCCCAAAATCCAGGCACACCCAAGAACCTAGAAGAGGAGGAGCCAGGGAGGAGTGTTGGGCTCCCCCTGGTGGAGGAAGGACCACCCCCTAGGCACTCCCCTTAGCACGACTGTTTCCCCCTCACCGGGAAGAAGGCAGCCAGCAAGCCATGTTTACTGTAATAATTCTATTTTAAATTTCCCCCTATTCTCGGCTCACTGCATTTCATATTATGGTGATTTTTCATGGAACTGTTTTTTTACACTTTAATCACTTACTTGTCTACTTCTTAGCCTTTTGTGCCTCAATTTCATTTTTTAAAAACTCTGTGTTTAAGAGAAAACCACGGAAGTATCCCGTTTATGTTGTATGCAAATATACCTGAAACCCTCTCTCTCCTGGGAAAGAGGGTGTTAAAGGAAAACAACGAGCCAATTGGCTTCAAGTATATTTACATACAACATAAACAGAATACTTCCATGTTTTTCTCTTAAACAGTTTTAAAAAATGAAATTGAGGCACACAAGGCTAAGACAGTAGACAATTAAGTGATTAAAGTGTAAAAAACAGTTCCATGAAAAATCACCATAATATGAAATGCAGTCAGCAGAGAATAGGGGGAAATTTAATACAGTAAGCATGGCTTGCTGTTGCCTTCTTCCCCGGGAGGTCAAGCAGTCGTGCTAAGGGGAATGCCTAGGGGGCGGTACTTCCTCCACCAGGGGGAGCCCAACATTCCTCTGGCTCTGGTATGAGGCACACACCTCATGAATAAAAATATAATACAATAATATACGGGGGATTTACATGCCCCCTGGATTTTAAAAATACAGGAATTATTTAAAAAATACATGACAGCAGGAAGAGGGGCTAAATTACAGGGTTTTCCCGGGCAATATGGGATACTTGACACCTATGGACTGGAGCTCATTCCATCGTACAGCACTCAGGTCTTGAACTGCTGGCCTTCCAACCCTCCAGTCATAAAGTTCAGTGTCTCAACCACTAAGCCACACAGTCCTTAAGACCTGGGTTCAAATCCCTGCTTGACCACTGAAACTTACTGAGGACTGGAAATAGTTAATCACCCCCATTACTTCAAGAACCCTTTTAGGGTAGTCACAAGATGGAAACAACTTGACAGTCTTCTTCTTTGCTTCTTCTTTTATAACAAATCGAGAAAACAATAATAAATCCCACGGGTCAGATAAACTAGATTACACTCATTGTTGTGAAACTAACGGTGTCACCATCTTTATGTCCCTTAGTTTTTAAATGCAAAACACACCCTAATAACAATAAAAAAATTGTGTCAGAGATTACTCTGGGTTGAAAGGATTTTTGCTGAAGAAACTGCACTCAGGAGATGCCTGAATGAGGTTCCTTTCATGTTTCCAAGTGCAGCCCTCAGGTATTGAAACCCGACCTTCCAGTTTCCAGCTCAGCATCTTAGCCACTAAGCCACGGCGGGAGCTGCTGATATCAAATGAAAGAATTTCATGGATTAGGTCAGTGGTGGTGAACCTATGGAATGCGTGCCAGTGGGGGCACTTAGAGCCCTCTCTGCGGGCATGCATGCTGTCGCTCCAACACAGAGTTCACCCTGCCCCTCTGCCCAGCAGCCCAATGGGAGTGCTTCCCCCCTCCCCAGTACAGAGTTCATCCCATCCCTCCGCCCAGCAGCCCAATGGGAGTGCTTCCTCCCTCCGCCCAGTAAAGAGTGGGTTTTGGGTTCCAGTTTGGGCACTCAGTCTCTAAAAGGTTCGCCATTACTGGACTAGGTGGAAAATTATATGCCTGTTATTTATATATTTTTAGGCACAGAGGCAGAGAAAACAGAATGGACAATAATGAAAAGAATCCAATCCAGATAGCCAGAAAAACACATTCTGGACAAATATTACCATTTCCCACCTGCATTTTATCACAGAGGCAGAGAGTTCAAATAAGTTACTACAGAAGGTTTGAGAACACAACTCTAGTTGATTTTTGGTGCAGAAAAGACAGCACTTACCAGGGTAACAGGAATGCAGCGGCTACGCTCATACCAGCAGCAACAGCTACAACGTAGGTGACGATAAGGTTGCTTTCCATTGTTACAACCAAGATGAGGAAGGGAGTGGCAGACTGCAGGATCAGAACAAAGGTGGGTCAGAACCAGTTACAACAAACACTAACATTGATTTCAACCGGGCCAGAGACTTGGCCTGGGAGCTTTGTGACCAGACAGGGGTTTGAATTCTACATTTCTTCAGTACAAAATGCCCTAAACTAGGCAATTACAGTTCAGATCATTTTTGGAATGCACTTATCAAGGTGCAAAGGAAGGAACAAGTTTTTTGGCTCGCTATTGTAGGCCTAACAGCACCAAGGGAAACAAGGTGGCTTTGGATCACCTGAGGACCAACTACTAGGGCAGAACATCTGTGGCCCTTCAGTTGTCAGACAACAATGTCCAACACACCTTCCTACTGGCTCTACAAGCTAGAGCTGATGGAAGCTGCTATCCAATGCTACCTGGACACTATAGGTCAGGGGTTTCCAACATAAGGTCCATGGGGTGGACCAGATCTGGCCTGTGGCACATTTCATGTGGCCCCCCTCATCCCTCCAAGGGCATTCGAGAAACAAAATGACCACCCCTTTGAAGCCTTTGAGACAAAATGGCTGCCCCCATCGTGCAGGTAGGGCAAAATGGTTGTTGGGCCCTCCAAGCTGAGAGAACATGACCCGGCTCCCGGCTTGTTAAGGTTGGGAACCCATGCTATAGGTGCTCTACCTTGGCTACAGATGTGCTGACCTTTGGGGAGATGTTGACTCACCGAGATTCCAATGTAGACAGCAATTTTCTTCCCAAATCGAGTTAGGAACCACTGCCAGAAGGGGATCGTCAAGGTGGCGGAGAGCTGCAAGACAGCAGCAAAAGAGGGTGGAAAGAATTAATTGGGAAGTCCAGCCGGGCACCACAGCTACCTCATACATTGCTTGTATCTTGCATCGGATTAACCCCAATTTCATACTTATTCACCCACGCAGATTAGGATTCAAACTCTGTTCATAAGCAAGCGCTGGAAAGAAGGGAAAACGTTTGAACTCCATGAACACAACCATGTTACGATGACAGAAGTTATTTTCTGGAGGCCCTGGGTTCCATAATGGCAAAATGGGGTTGGGACACCTTTTCAGAACATCCAGTTGATCAAACGTACAAGATACCCATTCACGAATGTATGTCTTCTTCCCCAAACCAGCTTAAAGTTTTCTCCGGGCTGGCCGTACATGCACTCTCTGTCTTTATGCTGATTTAGTTTATGACTTTGCCTGGCTGAGGTTGACTCTAACTGTCCTGCAGCCTCCTGTTTTCACAGCATGGCTGTCTATTCTTCCTCTCCATTGCCCAGAACCCTTCCCAGGAAAATGTACAGCAAAAACCAACCCCCCCCCCCAAAAAAAAGCCAAACAAAACAAAAGCCTGCCCAGATGAAGGGAGAATTGGAGGAGGAGAAAAAATAGAAGTAGAAGAAAAAAGAGGAGGAGGAGGAGTAGAAAGGAGAAAGGGCCGTAGCCAGAGGGGCTTCAGGGGTGGGGCAAAAACCCTCCTGAGCTAACAGTCTGCCCCTACCCCACCCCGGGATGTCAATGCTATACACGTGTGAGTTACACTGTTGCCCCTCCTGAATTTTTTTTTGCCCCCCTCCAAAAATAATAATAATCTAGAATCCTGGTTAGAACCCTGAAAGGAGAAGAAGAGAAGAGAGGAGGAGGAGAATGAGAAGAAAGAGGAGGAGGAAGAGGAGAAAGGAGAAGAAAGGAAGAAAAGAAGAAAGAAGAGAAGAAAGAAGAAGGAAGGAAGGAAGATGAAAAAGGAGAAGAGAGAAAAGAAGAAGAAGGAAGGACAAGGAAGAGAAGAAGGAGAGAAGGAGGGAGAGAAAAAGAGTAAGGAGTAGCCCAGTTTCCAAAACTCTACTTGCAACAGTCAGGCTCTTTGTAAAGCTTCTCCTTTCCAACTTCATCTCTATGTAGAAATCAAGCTTGAGTCTCCACGTGTCCATTTTATTTGCTCGTCCCTTGGGAGTGACACCCCCGCCTCCGATTCTCCTCCATTTAGAATGTGACGGAAGCTTTTTAATCCTTGCGAGCCAAACCCGTTGGTGTTCCCAGGATGGCTGACACTTTAATTCCCAAAATTTGGCCAATATTTCGTTCAATCTTTCAAAGTGCTTCAAAGCCGCTGTGGGAAACTGACTAGGGCCGTGATGGTGAACCTTGGCACTTCAGATGTTCTTGGACTTCAATTCCCAGAATCCCCCGTGAGTCCACACAAATGGGCTAACTGCAATTCATCCGGCCAACGCCGCCCTCATTGGAGCAACGGAAACCGCCTGTACGGTTCAGATTCTTCTGGGTTAAACCTTCCTCTGTACGGGCACGTTTTACTTCCGCTTCCGGGAGTGACGAGGGCGGTGTGGGCTGGATGAATCGCAGTAAACCCATTTGTGTGGATTCATGGGGGCTTCCGGGAATTGAAGTCCAAGAACATCTGGAGTACCAAGGTTCACCATCACAGGACTAGGGTGTGGTTCACCAGGTCCATGCGTAAAGACCACCTCAGTTGGCTGCAGCATCTTCTGCAGGTGGAGTACCTCACACACAAATACTGACCAGGACATGGAGCTTTGAGAGAGACAACCTCTTCCCTTTGAATCTTCGCCTGAGAAAATTGGCATTTCAGGAGATACTTCGGAAACCCTTCAATGCTGAGTCAAAGGCATCAAATTTCCCGAGAGGAAGTTGACCAGCATCAAATTACTTTCTCCTCAACCCGGTCTTACTGTAAAGCCAGGAATTTGCTTAAGACCTGTCAACAATCTTCCCTTCATTCCCTACTCATGACAGTCAAAAAGGAAAAAAGAGGGAATGGAAGGAAGTCGAACATGCCGAACTTTTAACATGAGTGGGATTTGGAAAATATTTTTTTTTAATTCCATAGATGAGATGTCAACTGGATGACGTGTTGGCAACAGAGGTCTGGTGATGATTCCAAAACATCCTCCACACCCTTTAAAAGATCAACAAGAACAGGCTTAAGCTATAGCTAAATACAGTTATGGATTGAATGTGTTGGTGTGTTTCAAAGGCCTGCCAAAGCTAAACTTCGCATGCTAATTTCCATTCCAGGATCCATAACCTGAGGGTGACCAAATAGTTTGGTTGTCCCCCTCCAAAATGAAACTCAGGGATTCCCAATCAAAGGCCTGTGGGCCAGATCTGGCTCAAGGTACCATTTCATGTGCCCCCCCCCCTCCAAGGGCATTCGAGAAGCAAAATGGCTACCACTTTGAAGCTGTTGGGACAAAATGGCTACCCCCACCGATCAGGCAGGGCAAAATGGCTGTCCAGCCTTCGAAGCTGATTGAGAAAGCATGACCCGGGCCCCGGCTTGAAATGGTTGGGCACCCCTGATGTAACTCTTCAGTGTTTCATAAGTGATAAAGAATAAAAACAAAGAGGGGCCTCTGCGATTTAACAAAAAGGAAGAGAGGGAGAAATGGCCATAAAGAGTGCATTTTAGCAAATAGTTACCGGTAAACATATTTTAGATTGGGTACAGTTGGTTTAAGTCACCCTTGCTCAAAAGCCGGCTGTATCCAACTATGGGGTACAGTGCTCATCTGTTTATAGCCAAAGGGCCAGCACTGTCTGCATCTACAGATATTGTCGTGGTCATGTGACAGGCATGACTAGACAGAGTGCATGGAACCCTGTTGCCTTTCCCACCAAAGCGGTACCTATTTATCTGCTTGCAATTTCTTGCTTTCAAACTGTTTAAGGTAGCAGGAGATGGGACAGAGACGAGAGCTCACTCTGTCGTGCAGCACTCATGTCTCGAACTACTGACCTTCCAGTCATCAAGTTCAGCGGCATACAAAAAACTAAAATTCACTTTTCCCCACCCTTATTTAAGGCTGATGCAACAAGTCTGTGAACATGTACACATTACCATGCACCGCTTTGAGTCGCTTCGAGCGAAATAAGCAGTATAGAAATGCTACTATAAATAAATTTAAAAAAATAAAATTATCAGACGTGGTATTTCTTTCTTCCTCTTTCAAGTTACAAAATAGACATATGTTCCTTTTCAATTCCCATTTGGCTGCCCGATCCTGGCAAGCCACATTGCCTATGGCCATGATGGTGAACCTTGGCACTCCAGATGTGATTGGACTTCAATTCCCAGAAGCCCAAGTCTTTGTGAATCCGCAGAAATGGGTTTGCTGCGTACGCAGAGACTTGGGCTTCTGGGAATTGAAGTCCAAGCACACCTGGAGTGCCAAGGTTCACCATCACTGGCCTACGGGCTCACAAGAGGAACAGTCATCTTGACAAAACCTTGATGTTAGTCACAAGAATCTGACCCTGTGTGATGTGGGGAGAAAACAGAAAAGAGAGAGATGGATGGGCTAATCAAGCCATAATAACACAGTAAAGGTTGGAAGAGGTAGAAGACCACACACAGAATCAGCAGATTTTAAAAGCCATCCTTCACAGGAGCAATCGATGGAGACCACCCATTATGAGTGAACCTCACCTGCAAGGGGCCTTCTTATTAATTCTCCTCCTCCACCCTAAAAATGTTTGGCTGGTCTCTCTTTAGCTCTTTGAACCCTCTCTGTCTGAATTTAATGGCTCTTTGAACGGCAATTGCAGAATATATGGGCAACTTAACTGACTACATGCAGGGATCCCCCTCTCCCTTTAACCCTCCCTCTATACTTCACTTGCCAGCTTCTTCTTATTGTGCAAGGGGACAGATCAGAAGTCAAGATCCAATGAGGAAGGCCTTAGGCTTAACTCACAGCATTTCCAGTTAAAGGATTGTTACATAAACAGGGAGTTATTGGTGCTTCTACCAGTTTTGTGAACGGTCAAAGGGCAGAATGCGGAAAAAGTGACACTTTCAGGCACCACAACTCCTGGTCTGCCATACTGGTTGGGGGAGCATAGGAACTGTAGTCCAAAGAAGGGAAGCATTCCCAGGTTCTGGCAATAGCCTGCAGTGACTCCTTTGTAGAACCAGAGACACAAAAGAACATGCTCTTTCCCCTCTTGGGCTCCAGCATGAATCACTTTCAAGTCCACGTGTCTCCCTAGAGCAGCGTTTCTCAAACTATGTTCCGCGTAACACTGGTGCTCCATAAGTGTTCCGTGAAAAAATATGAAATCCTGATAAAGGTCGCCCTTGCTCGAAAGCCAGTCATATCTGACTTTAGTGCTCATCTCTGTTTATAGATAGAGAGCCAGCGCTGTCTGCATCTGCAGACATTTCCATAGACATGTGGCAGGCATGACTAGATACCAGAGTGCACAGAACGCTGTAACCTTCCCACCAAAGCGGTACCTATTTATCTACTTGCAATTTCTTGCTTTCAAACTGCTAGGTTAGCAGGAGCTGGGACAAACGATGGGAACTCACTGTGACATGCAGCACTTGGATCCCAAGCTGCTGTCTTGCTAGTCATCAAGTTCAGCGTTTTAACTACTAAGCCACTGCAGTCCCTTAAATGTATTTTACTTATACTTATTTATGTCATTTGTTATTAAAACTGAAAGAATACAAACCTATCTTTCTATTTTTTTAAAAACTGTTCTGTTAAAATTTTAGGATTTGTAAAGTGTTCTATGAGAGAATAAGCTTGGGAAACGCTGGCCTAGAGCTGTGATGGCAAACCTTGGCACTCCAGATGTTCTTGGACTTCAATTCCCAGAAGCCGAAGCCCCCATGAATCCGCACAAATGGGTTTACTGCGATTCATCCGGCCCGTGCCGCCCTCCTTGCTCCTGGAAGCAGAAGTAAAACATGCTCGGACGGGCACGTTTTACTTCCCCTTCCAGGAGCGACGAGGGCAGTGCGGGCCGGATGAATTGCAGTAAACCCATTTGTGCGGATTCATGGGGGCTTCAGCTTCTGGGAATTGAAGTCCAAGAACATCTGGAGTGTCAAGGTTCGCCATCACGGCCCTAGAGCCATAGAAAGTGAGGATTTCAGGCTTCATGTGCATTTCTCAACACTATTCCCCCTCACCACACTTTACTCAACCTGCCTCTGGCTCCTCTACTTTTCCTTCCATCCATAAGCCTCTAACGGCTCCAGACAAATCGGCTCCATTCCTTTCATTCACTGCCTTTCTCTATTAAACACGCCCCGAAAACTCGGAGGGGTGGGTATGGGCAACACAGGGACAAAAGATTCAGATAGCTTTGATTCTCTCTTTCTTTTCATGGCTGGCTTGAAATGCAAAACAAAGAGCCACTGTTCTGGTCAGACGGACTCATGTTGAGTAACGGCCCTTTCCTTGTTCCCAAGTTGCCCATCCTTCACCGCTTCCTTGCCGTGCAGGACAGCCTAAATATTCCTGAGTGGGTTTATTCAGGAGGGTGTGTGGGTCTGTGTACATCTCACTCCTATACGTTTCACACACACTCCATGTCTGCTTTCGTCTTGGCAGTTTGACTCTGGTCTATTAGAGAAGAGAGTTGGCCAACCCGTGGCGGGGTTGGGTTGTTGGCTTTGTTTTATCTGTTGTCACTAAACACCACTACCATGTTTCTAAATAAAAATATTAGAGAATATTCTCAAATAAACATGTAAACAAATGTAATTGGTGTTGGGCTGGGACCTGGGAATTCTGGTTCACCCCACCCTCCCATCTCTCAAAAATCCTTCAACCCAGAATAATGTCTGACACAAAATTATTATTATTATCCCCCAAGCATGAAGCTCCTTTAAGATGAGCATTTTCATGGCTAAGGAAAAAAATTACTTTTCTGAGTTACCACATTCCTCACAGAAATAGGCCACGTGAGCAACAAAGAGCAAGAAAGAAGGCCAAGAATAACCAAACTGACTGCTGCACATACATACCATGATGGCAAGTAGAATATTCTGGAACTCGTTGCGGAACCCCAAAGTATAGGTACAGAACAAGGCGAAATTGCCTTCCAGCAACTGAAAAAGAGAAACGTAATAATGGAAGTTAATTCCTGAAGAGGTATAGCAATAGCACTTATATACTGCCCCATAAGGGGTTGGGGTGGCTCAGTGGTTAAGAAGCTCGCCTTGTTAGCTGGAAGGCCGGCAAGTTGGCAGTTCAAGACCAGGGTACTGCATGACAGTTTGAGTGCCCGTCTCTGTCCCAGCTCCTGCCAACCTAAAGATTGTAAGCAATAAATTGCAAGTAGATAAATAGGGACTACTTCAGTGGGAAAAAGATCTTGGGGACATGAAAGGAACCCCCATCAGTCATCCCCTGAGTACAGTTTCTCCAGCAAAAATCCTTTCAACCCAGAATAATTTCTTACATGAAATCATTATTACAGTAAAACCCGACTTACAAATGCCTCGAGTTACATAAAATTCAACTTACATAATAATTTTGTGCTAAAACCATGTCCCAATTTACACGATTTCTTATAGGTTTGCTTTGAGTTACATAAAGATTCTTTTTCCTATGGGTTTGCTTTGAGTTACGTAAAAAAATTCATTTCCCTATGGGTTTGTTTCAATTTACATAAAAATTTTCATTTTTCCTATGGGTTTGCTTCGAGTAACGTAATACCCCCCCATGGGTTTGTTTTGAGTTACAAAAAAAATCAATTTAAGCAAAAGCCTACGGAACGGACTTATTTGTAAGTAGGGGTTTAACTGTATGTAAGTGATAAACATGTTCTTTGGCAGTGCCACTTCAATGCTCTTTCATATGGGAAAAAAATCCTTGCATGTTGAAATCCAACAGAGGTACATATACTACATGCTATATTTCTAGATGCATGGAACGTTTACCATTTGAAGAGGAATTTTTGCCCTTTCCTGTGTCATTTCCAATGCTCAGCAAATGGGGTGTAAGTGAGAATGACGGCTCAGAGAAACCTTTGTTTCAAAGTATGGAATAAAGTGCTCAGGTGCAGAGTTTAGGGAAATCTCTTAAGCATACCAGGAAGTCAGCAATGGAATATGCTGCCTAGGAAGGTGATATAAAAATTCCACTGGACTGTCTATATGCAATAACTGTTAGTCAGATGGGAACATAACCAACCTAGTTAAAAAACAACACCCTGTGATTTTATTGCATTATTCGTGAGTGCAATAAAACAGGTAATGGGGGAGGGGGTATGAGGATTTAGATTTTCCTAGCCAGGAAATACTTGCATCACTTTTAGTAACGGGTAATAAAAGTTTTTCATCTCCGAAACTGAGCAATAACGGCAAAAGGAATTGCCAGGAGCAATCACAATCACACTTACAGTAAAACCTTGGTTAGCATAATTAATACGTTCCCCGGGATGTTTCTTAAAGCAAAAATTACTTAAACTGAATTTCTCATAGGAATGCATGACATGCAATTTCCCACAGGAATGCAATGAAAACTAAAATATGTTATCCGAAACGCGATTTCTCATAGGGATGCATTGAAAACCAATTAATCCGTTCCAGAAAAAAAATCCTTAAACCGAGCCACTATTTTCTATGGATTTCCTTTGGTTATGCGATTTTTGTGTTAACCAAGCCGCTTGTTAACCAAGTTTTCACTGTATATGCCACCCCATAGTGCTTAGTGTGCTCGCTGGGCAGTTCACGAGTTAATTAGCATTTTGACCCCCAACATGCTGGGTCCTCATTTTACTGGCCATAGAAGGCTGAGTCAACCTTGAGCCCTGGTCAGGAATGAACTCACAATGTTTGGGTTGCAGTACAGCAGTTTAACCACTGAGCCACCAGGGCTACAGGACGGAAGGCAGAGAGAGCTTACCATGAAAGCCAGCGAGGTGAAGAGGAAGCCAGCAATCAGCTTGATGTACGGACCATGCTTCATTACCAACTTCAGACCCTCAAAGAAGGAACCTTGTTCGGGCGACTGAAGCTCCAAGGATTCTGGGGGGCAAAACATAAAAGCAGAAATGTGAGGCCCTTTCCCCATCAAACCATCTTTTGGTAGCAATTAAAAGAGAATCCCAGAAATGCTACCAGGAACTCCTCGGCAAACCAAAGAGACTTCCTGGAGCACCTCAAGAGGAGAGCAAACAACCATATGAGTGATTCTTCGCCTCTCACTACTTCACAGCAAGACCACAGTCCTGGCAGGAGAAAGAGATGTGAGTGCCAGGAAATCTCTTGAGAGACTTTGAGAGTCTCTCCAAACTCATTAAGTCTGCTAGGTTGTCAAGAGCTGGGAGAGACAATGGTCGCTCATTCCATTACGCAGCACTCAGGTCTCAAACTGCTGACCTGCCGACCTTCCGGTCGTCAAACCCAGCATCCTAACTTCTAAGCCACCGTGGCCCCATCCTATTAGCATACTCAGCATTAAATCAGCAAGTATAGATTAAGAATAATAACGTAGAGCCAATGTTTGCTTGAAAACATGTAAGGCAAAGTGCATGGAAAACCAAAAATGGTCTCTCAATTTTCACTACTGTAAACAAATAGCAATGTCAAGTTATTTTCTGTTCCAGGCCAAAGAGATCTGTGGTCCTTGGAGGAGAAAAGACAAAGTTTATCAAGATGATCTGGATTAATAATAATTTTGTGTTAGAAATTACCTTATCTGCCAGTGTATAAGATGCATAGGAGTAAAAGACGCACCTTATTATTACCAAAATGGCTCAATAGAGGCCACTATATACAGTGAATACCATATTTCCCAGCAAACATGACACACTCCATTTTTCCGGTGTATTTTAAGCAGGGGAAAGTGGGTCTTATACACCTGTAAATATGGTAGCTAAGAAATATATCATTCTAAGTCGGGGGTTCTCAACCTTTTAAAGCTGGCGGCCGGGTCACGCTCCTTCAGACAACTTTGGGGGTAGGATGTACATTTTGCCCTTCATCACATAAGAACAGCTTTGCTGAAACGGGCCACAGCCCATCCAGTCCAGCATTCTGTCTCACACAGTGGCTCACCATTTCCTTCAGGGTATTCCCAAGCAGATGCCTTCACCTGCTTAGGATTCCCTGGAAATGACATTGAGAGATATCCTGCCTATCTCTCCAACCCGGAGTTTGTCCTTAGGTATCCATAATTATAGCCATTGATACCCTTGTCCTCCATGAACTTGTCTAATCCTTTCTTAAAGCTGTCAAGACTGACAGCTGTCACCACTTCTTCTGGCAGGGAGTTCCATAGACCAGTAATCCTCTGGGTGAAAAAGTACTTTCTCTTATTTGTTTGAGAACTAGTACACAAAAGTTTCATGGAGTGCCCCCTAGTTCTAGTGTTAAGTGATAGGGAAAACAGTTTTTCCTTATCTACTTTGTCTACACCGTGCATGATTTTATAAACTTCAATCAGGTGACCTCTTAGATGCCGTCATTCAAGAGTGAAGAGGCCCAACCGTTGCAGCCTCAGATGGTAAGGAAGGTGTTCGAGTCCCCTAATCATTCTGGTTGCCATCCTCTGCACTTTTTCCAGCTCCACAATATCCTTCTGGAGGTATGACGACCAGAACTGTACACAGTATTCCAGATGGGGCCTCACCATAGATTTATAAAGAGGCAAAATGACACTTGCTGACTTATTTTCTATACCCTTCCTAATGATACCCAGCATTGAGCTTGCTTTTTTCACTGCTGAGGCACACTGGGTTGACACCTTCATTGAGCTGTCCAACAGGACACCAAGGTCCCTTTCCTGGTTTGTCGCAGAGTTCAGAACCCATCAGTTTATAAACGTAATTGGTGTTTTTTTGCCCCAACATGCATCACTCTGCACTTACTAATGTTGAAGCTCATTTGCCACTGTTTTGCCCACTCCCCCAGTGCCAAGAAATCCCTCTGGAGCTCCTCACACTCTCACAGTTTTCACTACCCTGTATAATTTAGTGTCGTCAGCAAATTTGGCTACCTTGCTATTTACTCCTATGTCTAGATCATTTATGAAGAGGTTGAAAAGCAGTGGTCCCAGTACTGAACCTTGGGGGACCCCACTCTTTACTTCCCTCCACTTGGAGAAATGTCCATTTAGTGCTACCCTGTTTCCTGTCCCTTAGCCAGTTGCTGATCCAGGACAAGACATGTCCCTTTATTCCATGACTGGTAAGTTTATTCAAGAGCCCTTGGTGCGGCACCTTGTCAAAAGCCTTCTGAAAGTCCAGATAAACAATGTTAACTGGATCCCCCTTATCCACATGCTTGTTGACACTCTCAAAAAATTCCAACAGATTAGTGGGGCATGATTTGCCCTTGCAAAAGCCATGTTGGCAGCGCCTTCTCTTCTATGTGACTATTAATTCTATCTTTTAGGATGGTTTCCATCACTTTACCTGGGACACATGTCAAACTGACCAGTTGGTAATTTCCTGGATCACCCCTGGATCCTTTTTTGAAAATTGGTGTTACATTTGCTAATTTCCAGTCATCAGGCACAAAGCCTGATTTGAGGGAAAGATTATATATTTTGGCTAGGAGATCAACGATTTCATCTTTAAGTTCCCTGAGAACACGTGGATGGATGGCATCTGGTCCTGGTGATTTGTTAGCGTTTGGTTTAACAAGACATGCAAGAACCTCCTCCCTGGTTATTTCTATCTGGCTTAATTCTTTGGTTTCCCTCCCTACGAAGATAGGCTCTCTTTGGGGCATGTGGTCTCTGTCTTCTTCAGTGAATACTGAAGCAAAGAATTCATTGAGTCTCTCTGCAATCTCTGTTTCCTCTTTAATAACCCCTTGCCTTCCATTGTCATCTAATGGTCCAATGGCTTCCTAGTTGGGTTCTTACTTCTAATGTACTTAAAGAAGTCTTTGTTATTTCTCTGAGTATTTTTAGCTATACGCTCCTCAAAGTCTTGCTTTGCTTTCCTGATTGTTGCCTTGCATTTGTTCTGCCAGAATTTATGTTTCTGCCTGCTGTCCTCATTCGGACAAGCCTTCCGTCTACTAAATGAGCTTTTCTTGCTTTTGATCACTTCCCGAACAGCTCCTGTAAGATACATCGGAGTCCTCTTGGACCTGGCAGTGCCCTTTTTCCTTTTGGGTATGCATTCCAATTGGGCTTCTCTTATTGTTTTTGTAAACAGCCTCAATGCCTCTTGGAGTGTTTGGACTCTCTCAATTTTCCCTTTCAGCTTCTTTTTTTTACTAGTTTCCTTATCTTTGGGAAATTTCCTTTTTTGAAAATTTAAGGTCTCTGTGTTAGATTTTATCAGTGACTTGTGATGTATGATCAAGTTAAACATAATTGAGTTGTGGTCACTGTTCCCTATTGGATCAGTCACATTAACATCTTGCACCAGATCCTGAGTATTACTCAGGATCAAGTCAAGGATTCTTGTACCTCTAGTTGGGTCTTCAACCATCTGTCCCAGGGAACAATCATTTAGCATATCTAGGAACTTTATCTCTTTATCATGTGCTGAACAACAGTTCACCCAGTCTATGTGAGGGTAATTGAAGTCCCCCATTATAACCAGGCTTCCCTTCTTGGATGCCTCCTTTACAACATTCTCCAACTGCCAGTCTCCCTCAGGAGTTTGGGTCGGAGACTGTTAGTGTATGCCTACTGTTTGACCATCCTTGTGGCCTGGTACTCTTACCCACAGAGTTTCTAATAGTGACTCCAAATAACCTAGATATTCCAATTCATATGATTTTATCACTTCTTTGACATAAAAGGCTACACCACTTCCCGTTTGCCCCTTCCTATCCTTCCTGTAGTTTGTAGCCTGGGATAACTGTATCCCATTGGTTATCATCCGTCCACCAGGTTTCAGTGATGCCAATAATATCAATATTCTTATCTATTGCTAAGAATTCCAGCTCCCCTATTTTGTTCCGGAGGCTTCTGGCATTTGTATACAAGCATTTATATATGCTTTTCTGATACAGTCTTTTGAGTCCAGTTGCATTGTTAGACTGTCTCTTGCATCCTTCTGCTAGAGTGCTGGTGACTAGCTCCTTGCTCTGCTCAGTAATCTTTGCATCCTCCTCACTACTCAAGTACACACTTTCCCGAACCGGATGCTGCCCAGCTCCTGTCGGCTTTCCCCCAGTTATCAGTTTAAAAGCTGCTATGCAGCCTTTTTGATGTTGAGTGCCAGCAATCTGGTCCCATCATGGTTCAAGGGCAACCCATCCCTCCTGAACAGATTTGGTTTGTCCCAAAATGTGGTTCCTGACAAATCTGAAGCCCTCCTCTCAACATCACCGCCTCATCCATGCATTGAGGCTTCTGAGCTCTGCCTGCCTGGTAGGTCCTGCACGAGGAACAGGCAGCACTTCTGAAAATGCTACCTTGGAAGTCCGGGACTTCAATCTTCTTCCTAACAACCTGAATTTGGTGTCCAGGACTGACTGCTTGGCCTTCCCAACATCATTGGTACCAACGTGTACCATGACCACTGGCTCCTTCCCAGTTCTCTCTAACAAGCTATCTAGATTTCTCGTGATGTCTGCAACTTTTGCACCTGGCAGGCAACTCACCATATGGTTATCATGTGCATCACAAATCCATCTCTCTGTATTTCTAATTATTGAATCGCCTAGTACAAGGAGCCTCTCTCCTGCAATCTGTTCATCTACATGCACCTCATCAACTATATTAAGGGAGAGGACTTCAGTTTGTTCCTATTGTTTATCTTCCTGGATCTCATCAAGTGTGATGAAGGAGAGATCCTCAGGTGGAACCACTTGTTCCTCTGTGTGTTCCTCATCAGGTGTGATGAGGGTAAGAGCCTCAAATTGATTCTGTAATTTCAGACTCTCAGAGTAATCCCCTAATCTCCTCCTCCTTTGAGTCACATTCCTCCAGACATCTCCCTCCTGAGTTAGTGAAGTGCCTTCTCCCTCAGAACTGTGCCCTGTCTCTTCTTTGTCCAGCATAGTCTGCTCCACTCTGTCCAAGAACAGCTCAAGCTCCTTAATTTGTTGATGGTTAGATATGCGGGCCTCTAGCTGCTGGACCTTCTCTTCTAGTAGTGCAACCAGCTTGCACTTGCTGCAAGTGTAGTTCTACATGTGCTTTGGCAAGAACACAAACATGGCACAAGTATTGCAGGTAACTACAGCTGTTCCCTCAGAATCCATTTTAACAAGTGCAGTATTCTGGGCCTCAAAAATGTACACATTTACTACCTTTCTATCTAGTAAGAATATATTCTTCCTTTGTTCTTAGTTTGAAATCTCTAAAGCAGCTCTACTCCAACTACAAGCACGCCCAAAACTTACCAGTGCTCACTTCCTTTCTTTGGCTCTCCTCAGCAGCAGCTCTGCTTAAGAGCACACCTGGTGTGGTGGAGGCGGTGGGGCCCCCCACATGAAATGGTGCCATGGGCCACATACGGCCTATGGGCCACAGGTTGAGAATCCCTGTTCTAAGTTATAGCCTGAACGGTGCTTCTGTAAAAGAATATTCTCTTTATACTTTTGCTTTCTGTCTTTGTTAGTCTTTCTATAGCAGGGGTTCACAACCTATGGCCTGTGAGCCGGATATGGCCCCTGGACTGAATTCATTGCCCCCCCCCCGGCCGAATTGCTGCTGTTGCTGGAGGTGCCCCAATGTCATTGGAAGTACCAAAATCGTCGTGTTTTCGTACTGAAATGCCATATGGGAATGCTTTTTCAGCTAGCGTAATAGAACTGCTTTTCCATTACCTTCCAAGGATATCCCCCATATGGCAAAAGGTTTTGTTTTTTTTACTTCACCACCCATGACTTAAGTGCTTTTTCTGACACATGCCTAAATTGCCAGTTGGATGTAAGGCCACCATTAATAAACCAGGGTTTATACCGTATTTTAACAAGTTCAAGCTGCTTCACATAAATTTGCTCATGGGTTGACTCAACCTCATACAAGCTTCTTTTTTTAAACTAGAAAACGAGTAAGTTAACTGGCATGCATGGTGCAGAGGCAAGGCAGGGGAAGAGACAAGAGAAAGCACACAATTTGCAAATTGTTCACAATAACCAAACCATTCAGATTGAGAAACAGTCCTATTTAGATCTCAACAGTTGGTTTGAAGGTAGCCGCGCGGTTTTGTTTCATCAACTAGGTAGGCAGTGAGGAAAACTTTTTCCAATTCAGAAGTATCTTTTTGCCATGCAAGTCACTTCTTAGTTCATTGATCTTGGCTTCTCTTTCCTTCTCCACTCAGTTTACTCTGAAGAAGTTGTATAAGTTACTTTGCTTTGCTTACCCCTTCTTTCCCGCACACCCGACCACAGGACGGCAGCACAGAGAATATATATCCCGCCGATGACACCGGCTGCTATCATGTAGGCGTTTCTCTGCAGAAGAATGGGGTAGGGATTGGGTTGGAGGGGGGAAATGCACATACAGTAAATATAAGAGCAGGATCAAACAGAGATCCACTACTAACCAGGTGCTTTTTGTTATCTGGCAACAGGGAAGTTTTAGGAACTCTAATTAGGTAAAGGTCACCCTTGCTCAAAAGCCAGTCCTATCCAACTCTAGGGTTTGGTGCTCATCTCCGTTTACAGACAACAAGCCAGCGCTGTTTGCATCTGCAGACATTACCATGGCCATGTGGCAAGCATGACTAGGAGTGAACAGAATACTGTTACATTTCCCACCAAAGTGGTACCTATTTATCTACTTGCAATTTCTTGCTTTTGAACTGCTAGGTTGGCAAGAGCTGGGACAGATGACAGGTACTCACTCCATCACACAGTACTCAGTTCTCAAACTGCTGACTGTCATCAAGCTCAGTGTCTTAACCACCAAGTTCATTGCAGCCCCATCCTTTTAGCATACTTAGCATTAAACCAGCAAATATAGATAAGAATGGAGCAACACTTGGGTCTCAAACTGCTGACCTTCCGGTCGTCAAGTTCAGCGTCTTAACCGTTAAGCCACTGCAGTCCCCAAGAACTTTGTTATCCATTCCCAAAAGCTAGGAACCAAACAAACAAACAGCTTTTCAATATAATTATTATTAGGTTTCCTATCTCACTTTTTAATGAAAGGCATCAGAGCACTCAATTTTATTCAACAATGGTCTTGAAAAACAAATAAAGATAAACCCAACCTAGAAATTACATGACAGAGAGCACAAGGGGATCGAGAACACAGGATGCAAACTCATTTGTGTAACTGTGTATTTATTATTCAATGGAGGTTGGGGGAAATCTCATTTTCAAATACAGAGCAGCACATCTGTCACCACAGAACAGCTAAAAGTGTTGGTTTCTCCACCCCGTTCCCATGCAAACTGTCAGGGAAAAAAATCTAGTTTGCAATGAATATGGTCATGAGTCCAGTTCCAAAAGACTTGAGAATTACTCCAGATTAAGTACTGGAAAGTATTGCAGTGGCTCAAGTGGCTAAGAGGCTGACTGGAAGATCAGCAGTTTGATACCCGAATACTGCAGGACGGAATGAGCACCCGTCGTCTGTCCCACCTCCTGCCAACCTAGCAGTTCGAAAACAAGACATTGCAAGTAGATAAATAGGGGCCACTTTGGTGGGAAGGTAAACAATGTTCCGTGCCTCATGACCATGGAAACGTCTGCAGACGCATACAGCACTGGCTCTTTAGCTTTGAAATAGAGATGAGCACTGAACCCTAGAGTCGGATATGACTGGCTTTTGAGTAAGGGAGACCTTTCAAGAACTGGAAATAAAGGATGTTGTATAAATGTCACCAGGTTGGCAAATTAGAATTTAGGCTTGTGAAACAGTGAGGTGGTCAGGTTCAGAATTTGAACCCAGATCTTTGAATTCCATCATTTCTGCGTTTCAACTCATTCAAAGTCTTTAACAGACTATAGCTCCAGAGAGCTTCAAGAATATCTATATAACTAAAATCAAGGTCCGGTGCTGTATGTTGCTTATACAAATCCACACCCCTGCACCGATCGTGCTGAAACTCAGCACATATGTACCTTGGGCCAAAGAGACGGTCACTGGGGGTATGGTGTCAAGCCCCATGGGGAGGGGTACTCCCCCTAAATCAATCCGCAAAGGGGACACCCCCACCGACAGGAGAAAAAGCAAGGAAAAAAGCCAACCAGGGGGATTGTGATGTCTTCGCCACAGCTCAACCAATTCCCAGCTGACCAGATCTGGGGCTCCGTGACATCACAGGGCTCCCTCATACAAAGCGACACCCCTGCACCAATTGCGCTGGAAACTGCGTGCATGCCTATCTTCAATGTCTGGGGTGGCCGGCGTGGGTAACCGGCAGACCACTTTGGGGTTCTTGCCCCAGGAAAGGGGCTGCAATGCCCCCCCGGCCGGCAGAAATGACCAGGGGAGGTGGCTGCACATGCGTGAGAATCCATGCATGCGCCTAACCCTGCCTGGCGTTTCAGGCTTTGGCCCATGCTCGAAATTCCACACATGCGCCAAATTATGCCCGGTGTTCCAGGTTGCGCATGGCCTAGCCGCCAGTATGGACGGCGGCAATTATGGCTACCCCTGCCCCAGCGACTACTGTCGGCGGGCGGCCATCATGGCATGGCTCCTCTGCACTCCTCGGGGGCGGGGGTGTGTGGAGAACCCACAGCCAGGGGTCGGGCGGAGGATGGTACCGGGCTGCTGCCTTCCGCAGGCTACCCACCGACTGTAGTTGCTGGGGAGGCCGGCGCTGGTGGCCAGAGTCAGGCTGAGATGACGCCTCATGGCAGGACTGAGAGAGCGGCCACGATAACAGCAGACAAAAAGGTAAGGCATCGGGGGGGGGGGCGCGTGCCCGCGTCTCTCCTTGGCCCAGGTAGGGTACCACCGGGCAACGGCGGGTCCTCTGCTAGTACATGCAATAATTAAACTCTTCATAAGGGGGGAAGAAAATAAGCACCTGCCGTTCTTAATTATTGTATTTTGAACATTGTATCTTGTATCTTATATGTAAACCCCTTGTGTTGCCCTGGGGTCATTTATATGTTGTTAGCCGCCCTGAGTCGGCCATGTGTTGAGTAGGGCGGGATATAAATTGAATAAATTGAATTGAATTGAATTCTTCCATTGCGATTGCTTGCAGTGACTCTAGGAGAGTCGTTGGAAGGAAAACTCCATTAAGAACTGAATAAATTGTGGCTAAAAGCTCTCGTAGGAGACAAACAACTTAGCAGGATAAATGTACTAGCAGTCAACTGGATGCCCGCATCTCCAGTTAAGTAATATCCTACAGCAGGGTTGAATTTAATCAGATCTGAGAGAAACACACCAGAGCAGATGGCCTGGATCAAGCCCAAAGATGGCAAACAACCTGTGTTTTGCACATTGGCCAGGCAGTCCATAAACAGGACTTTTCCATTGCTGGTCTTCGAGAAGTTCATATTCACTGGTAGGCTATTTCTGATCTTGGAACCCCTCCTCAGCCATTCCCTAGGCCAAGGGTTCATCAAACCTGGCTCTCCAGATGTTCATGGACTTCAATTCGCAGGAGCCCTGATCGGCAGAAGTGCTAACTTGGGCTCCTGGGAATTGAAGTCCAAGAACACCTGGAGAGCCAGGTTTGCTGACTCCTGCCCTAGGCTTCTTGGATGGTAATCATGATAGCGTCCCAGCAGAAAGAAGGATTCTTTCCTCTGAATTTATGTTGTGGGCATTAAGTTGTCAGATTCTTTATCACACGGGTTCCCAACCTGCGGCCCGCACACAATTTCACGTTGCCCCCCACCCCTCCAAGGGTATTTGAGAAACAAAATGGCTGTCCCTTTGAAGCTATTTGGACAAAATGCCCACCCCCATCGTGGAAGCAGTGCAAAATGGCCATCTGGCTCTTGAAGCTGACTGAGAGAGCGTGACCTGCCCCCTGGCTTGAAAAGGTTGGAAACCCCTGCTTTTTCATGATCTTGTTTGGGAAGCACCTACCGTGTCGGTGAGCGAAGCACTGTCATGGGTGATGTTGACCTCCTCAAAAGCCACAGAGGAGCTGTTAACCAGGTCCAGCAAGAGTGGGTCTTGAATGCAGGGTGTGTGCACTTTGCCCACAATCTGCCCTTGTATGGCTGTACCTAGAACAGTGCCAAGCACCTCCACTGTCATGCCTGTAGGAAAAAAACGACAGACACACATAAGCTGCGGTCAGGTTAACAGATGGACTCTTTAGATAGATAATTTTCTCCAGGAGTGGAGTGTGCCAAAACCAGTTTGGCCAATAGGTCAACAAACTGTGTGGTCAGGTAAACCATCTTTCTGGCTTAACCATCTTGGAGACAGTTACCTCCTGAAGATGCCCTTGAATGCCACTTCCAAGTTGGCTTCTGTTTCAGAAGGATATTCTCAAGTGAATTCATCCTCCCCTGTAATTTTCTAACCACTAAAGCAGGGTTTCTCAACCTTGGGTCTCCAGATGTTCTTAGACTTCAATTCCTGGAAGCCTTGGTTAGCAGGTGTGCTGACTTGAGCTTCTGGAAGTTGAAGTCCAAGAACACCTGGGGACCCAACGTAGCGAAACCTTGGTCTAGAGCAGGGTTCCTTAAACTTGGATGGAAATTGAAACCTTCGTTGCCTGGAAATGTAAACATTCTATGTTTCATTAAGAGCCCTGGTGGAGCAGTGGCTGCACGGCTGTACTGCAGCCAAACTGTTGTGAGTTCAATCCTGACAGGGATCAAGGTTGACCCTGCCTTCCATCCATCTGAGGTCTGTAAACTGAATACCCAGCATGTTGGGGGCAAAAGGCTAATTAACTTGTGAACTGCCGGGAGAGTGCACTAAGCACTGTGGGATGTTATAGAAGTGTAATTGCTATGGCTATTTGTTGACAACATGTCTTCCAAAACTGGCTGAATCAATCTTTTTCTGTTCTTAAATGCAATCTGGGTCATTCTAAATAACCCTTCTTTACAACTGCCCAATGTCAAGTAGGATTACCCTAAGGCAGTGGTGGGCTCCAAAAAAATTTGCTACCACACTGTGGGTGTAGCCAGGGGGGAAGCCCTGCCTTACACTGGAATTAGGACTACTTGGATGGGCCAGGCCAGCCAAAATTTCTGCTGCCGGTTCTGGCGAACCTGCTGATGCCCACCACTACCCTAAGGCAAGGATGGCCTACCTTGGTGCTTAATGCTCTCTCTGGGCGGTTCACAAGTTAATTAACATTTTGCCCCCACCATGCTGGGGACTCATTTGACTTGGAAGGATTGAAGGCTGAGTCAACCTAGAGTCCTAGTCAGGATCGAACTCATAGCTTTCTGGCTGTAGTACAGCAGTTTAACCACTGCGCCACCAGGGATCTTTCATCATGCTGTAATCCAAGCCCAAGGGAAGGCAGGTCCAGAAGATCTTTGCCTCTTGTGATGTTATCGGACTAGAACTCCTTACTTGCATGGCCAGTGGCCTAGTGCAGGGTTCCTCAAACTTGGCTCTCCAGATGTTCCCGCACCTCAATTCCAAGAAGCCCTGACCAGCAGGTGTGCTGACTTGGGCTTCTGGGAATTGAAGTCCAAGAACACCTGGAGCGCCAAGGTTGGCCTAAGGCAGTGATGGTGAACCTTGGCACTCCAGTTGTTCTTGGACTTCAATTCCCAGAAGCCCAAGTCAACACTTCTGTTGATCAGGGCTTCTGGGAATTGATGTTCAATAACAGCTGGAGTGCCAAGGTTCACCATCATTGTCCTAAGGTATTTCAGGAGGGCAGGAGCACAGAGACCAAAGCAGGCTTAATGATTTTGGCATCTGTGGTAAAAAAATCCCATGAACACCCTTCCGTGGTCATATTTTTTTTTTTAAAAAAACCTAGTTAGTTCTTTACCCTTTGATGCTACACTCCACCCAGATTGCCACACTCCACCCAACGACTGGGCAGGGCCTGTTGGAAAAATTAAGAAGCAGTTTTGCACAACAGATCCTGAGCTGTGATAGAGAATAGGCTACAAAACCTTCTCATGGTTTTTACAAGTTACTTTTGATGTAGTATCTACCTTCATGCATGTATCAACACCTACAGGCCAGACCTCTGGCTGTAGAAGGCAGAGGCATACACCCAGACACTCAAGCTTGCACGGGCAAAGAAGATGGGACGTGTAAGACAGTCTCATGAAGCCGTCTCAGCCGTTATACTGGGTCTTTGTGTCTGCAGTGAGAAGCAAGCAAGAACTATCTGCCTTGCAAAGCCATGTTGCGTTCCATTGACTGGAGAGGCCAAGAGGAATAAAAGAGAATAGAACCCTGGTGGGTGCAGGGTTTAAACTGCTGTACTGCAGCCAAGGGACTGCGGTGGCTCAAATGGTTAAGATGCTGAACTTGAAGACTGGAAGGTCGGAGTTCGATACCTGAGTACTGCACGATGGGGTGAGCTCCTGTCTGTGTCCCAGTTCCTGCCAACCGAGAAGTTCCAAAGCAAAAAATTGCAAGTAGATAAATAGGGACTACTTCAGTGGGAAGGTAAACAGCATTCCATGCACTCCAGTGCCTAGGCATGCCTGTCCCATGTCCACGGAAACATCTACAGACACAGACAGCGCTGGCTCTTTGGGTATAAACAGAGATGAGCACTGAAACCTAGAGTCGGATACAACTGGCTTTCAAGCAAGGGCGACCTTTACCTTTACCTTACTGCAGCCAAAAGGTTGCGAATTCAATCCTGACAGGGATCAAGGTTGACTCAGCCTTCCATCTTTCCAAGGACAGTAAAATGAGTACCCAGCATTTAGGGGCAAAAACAATGCTACTTAGCTTATGAATTGCCTAGAGCAGGGGTTCCCAACCTAAGGCCCGTGGGCTGGATCCAGTCTGTGTGCTATTTCATGTGGCTCCCCACTCCTCCAAGTGCATTCAAAAAACAAAATGCCCCCCCCCCACCCCCACCCCATCATGCAGGCAGTGCAAAATGGTCGTCCGGACCTTGAAGCTGACTGAGAGAGCGTGACCCGGCCCCTGGCTTGAGAAGGTTGTGAACTCCTGGCCTAGAGAGTGCACTAAGCATGATGGAGTGGGATATAAATCTAATTGCTAATAAAGACACAGGGACCCATTTGAAAGACGCATTATGCACAGAGGAGACCAAGGTCCTTACGGTATGCGGTAGCTGAATCCCGCTCGCTTTGTTCTCTGCTAATGAACATGGTGAGGGCCGAGTATGGAACATGAAAGCACTGCAAGAGAGAACACAACAAAATACAGTGAGACACACACCAATCCAAACTGTTGTTATCTACTAGTTTTTAATTTGTTGTGCTTTCTTTATTCATGTCAGATGCACCACCAGCATATAATAACATAGAAAAGCTAAAATTAGCGCATCTAAAAACAAAATAGATTTTAAAAGAGCTAGATGACATCTGCCCAATATCAGGCCACTTCAACAGCATTTTCTCTTGCCAACACAAGGTCCTCCTCAGTGCACATTGAGGGGCATCATGTGCATTGTATCATATGGGAGAGAGTTTGTACTTCTCCACATTCACACAGGCTGTCCTCTACAGGGAAACCCCACTTTCTCAATTAGGCCTTCATCTTCCTACCCCAGCATGCAGTATGTTTAAAGCAGAGTGCCCAAACTATGGCCCATGGGCCAAATCCAGCCCCCAACACCAATTCATCCGGCCCCTGATGCCCTTTCCGCTCCTGGAAGAGGAAGTAAGACACACCCACGTGTGCGCAGAATGCGGCCGCAAATGAATTCTGTGCATGCACGGGGGTGCGTTTTACTTCCGCTCCCGGTGACTGGCCCGATCAGCTGTCCAGGGTGTGTGGTCAGACCCATGGCCCAAAATGTTTGGGCACATGTGATTTAAAGCTATCCACACAGGCCATGGTTGTTCTTGGCCAGACGGTAGAGTCCTGTGGTTCTGCCCAGTTATCTGATAGCTCCTTGCTCGCCTTCCATAGTTCTCAGGCGGTCTGTGGGAGCGGGTTGTTTGGAGGAGCAGAAGTTGTGAGGAAGCTATGCCTTGATTTCAGTCTCTGCTTTGGTGGTTGGTGATCAAATAGCAGGTGCGTTTCCGAGGATCTTGCTTTGACCCACTCTTTCTGAGCACCACTTTCCCGACAGAATTTTGATGGAGGAATGGCTCTAAGGAATGCACTTTTTGTATGGGGTGGATATGAAAGGACCCTCCCTGCAGACTGCTACTTCAGTGATAAGACATCACCTGGACAACTGAGATTTTTCACCGGCAAGAGAGATTTCCCCCCGGCTAATCCTTTCAACCCAGAAGCACCAAAATTTGATGTTAAATTCTTCTTTTTAAAATATTATAATCTATTGGTTTCTAGGTTTTCATGCTGCCTGTTCTCTTGGAAGCTGCCTTGGGTCCTTCTCAAGGAGAAAGACAGGAGGTATAAAATGATGCAAAAAACAAATATGTTGAGGTGCCTGGCTGCAGAGGTTGAGAGTTCAATTCCCCGTCGTGCCTCTTGAGAGAAGGGCCAGTCTACGGGACCCTGGGAAAGCTGCACATTCCCAAGGCACCCCCATAAGGGAATGAAGAACCATTTTCTGTGTATTCTCTACATAGAAAACCCTGAAACTTTCACCATAAGTCAAGATTGACTTGACACAGTGGTGGGCATCAGCAGGTTCACACCAGTTCAGTACTAGAACCGGTAGCAGAAATTCTGGCTGGCCCTGCCCATCCAAGTTTTGAAATAAAGAGGTCCTAATTCGGGTGCAACACAGGGCTTTTCCCCTGGCCACGCCCACAGTGTGGTAGCAAATTTTTTTTGGAGCCCACCACTGACTTGACAGCAATATAACACACACATCTAATTGAACTAAATCAAATCTTTATTACGGTCCAAGACCAGCAAAAGGAACAGAGGTTAAAATGAGGGTACAGTGGAACCTCGGTTAACAAAAAAATAGTGGCTCAGTTTACAGAATTTCACCCCCAAAATGGATTAATTGGTTTTCAAAGCATTCCTATGGGGAACCGCATTTCAGTTAAAGTATTTTGGTTTTTAATACATTCCTATGGGAAATTGCATTCAATGCACATCAATGGGAAATTTGGTTAAAGCAACTTTCGCTGTAAGAAACGTCCTGGAGAATGCATTAATTATGTTAATTGAGATTCCACTGCACTTAAAATATATCAAGAGACGAAAGTTAAAATGAGGGTGCTTAAAAAGGAACATTTCTGCTCATCGTTAGTAGTAGTAAAATTAGTACATAAGATCAAAAATTTCACAACTATTACTGTATAAGACACACCCGAGTATAAGACATGTATATTACCCAAATAGCCCACTCTAGGCCACAATATACAGTACAAGACACACTCCACTTCCCCAGTGTATTTTAAGGGGGAAGTGGGTCTTATATACTCTACCAGAAAATACGGTACTTATTGACCTTTTGGCTAAGATCAAGTGTAATACTGTATCTGTTCTGATTGAACTAGGCATGGCTCAAAATAGTAGACAGTGTGTCATTAAAGCAGGGCATGAGTCCACATGACATTTCACATCTTGATAACGCTGAATGCACTGAATGTACACATAGCTCTGCCAAGAGAACAGGGTGTCCATACAAGTTTTGAACCCATTTAGTAAGCCAAATGTTTAGATGGCCATTAGACTGCCAAAGGTTGAGCACCTTTCACTTTCCAGACCAATGTTGCTCTCTGTGAAGCCTACAGTCAAGAGCATGGATCCTCCCCATTTATCTTGATCACAATGTGGACTTTGAGTGGTTGCTGGAATATCTACTGGCAAGACATGGCAGGGCTGCATTCTGGTCTTTAGATGATCATATGCTCTCCACTTCTGAACTACAAGCTGGCTTTCATGGTTTCTTAACCTTGGGCTACCAGATGTTCTTGGGACTTCAATTCCCAGAAGCCCTGCAGCAGGTGTGCTGACTTGGGCTTTTGGTAAATGAAGACCAAGAACACCTGGGAGCCCAAGGTTGAGAAGACAAAGGTTGCCCTTGCTCAAAGGCCAGTCGTATCTGATTGTAGGGCAGGGGTTCCCAACCTTTTCAAGCCGGGGGCAGGGTCACACTCTCTCAGTCAGCTTTGAGGGCCTGCATGAGGGTTGTGTGGTCATTTTGTCCCAATAACTTCAAAGAAGTGGCCATTTTGTTTCTCAAATACCCTTGGAGAGGTGGGGGGCCACATGAAATGACATGTGGGCCAGATCTGGCCTGTGGGCCTTAGGTTGGGAACCCCGTCTCTAGGGAGTGGTGTTCATCTCCATTTACAGCCAAAGATCCAGCATTGTCTGCATCTGCAGAGGTTTCTGTGGTCATGCAGCAGGCATGAGTAAACACTGGAGTACACAAAATGCAGTAACCTTTCCCACCAAAGTAGTACGTATTTATCTACTTGCAATTTCTTGCTTCTGAATGGCTAGGACGGCAGGAGTTGGGCTAGATGATGGGAGCTCACTCTGTTGTGCAGCACTTGGGTCTCGAATGGCTGACCTGCCGACCTTCCAGTTGTTGAGTCCAGCATCTTAACCACTAAGTCACCACAGTCCCTAAAGCGCAGGGTTGAGAAACCCTGGGGTAAATCACCAACCCCTATCATGGCGTGGAGGATGCAAGGAAAGAAGAGAAACAGCTCCAGAGAAAAGGCAGGCAGGTTTCTAGAAAAGGACGCAGACTTACCGTCACGAGGGTTTGGAAAACACAGTAGAAGAAAAGATACCACATCATGTGCCCTTGGGAGATGTTGGGCACATACCAGATGAGGACATAGGAAGTCACCGCTAGGGGAGTGGAAAATATAATCCTGTTGGAACAGAAATAAAAGCCGTAAGTTTAGGGCTCTGAGAAAAAGAAACATAATATTTCAAGCCCCACAATTCATTCACATACTGGGAATGAGATTCAGGGTGAAAGTAAGCAGCCTACGGATGATTCCAACTTTCACAGAACCTTTGCACGCAAATTCCACCCTTCCTGACAGAAGTCATTTTATGTACACGCTTCACATGGTTACTATTTATTATTGGTGTCTCCGTGGCTGCAGTTGTTGGAATATGTTGCAAGCTCCCAATTCCACCACTTCAAATTCCAGACCCGAAAGCTCCCCCAATCCAATTGGGACAAAATGGGAGGTCAGTTCCCCCTCCACACAGGTGTTTTTCTAGGTATCATTTGCCCAAGAGGGACACAGGCCTCCCAAAAAAAAAAAAAAAAAAAAAAGCCATCTGCCTTTCCCCATAGTGAGTTCTTGTGACCATCTGTGATTTTCCTACAGTTTGAGACCCAAGTGCTGCATGATGGAATGAGCTCTCTGATCCACCTCCTGCCAATCGAGCAGTTCAAAAGCAAGAAATTGCAAGTATGGTAGATAAATAGGTACCACTTTGGTGGGAAAGTAAACAGCACCCTGTGCACTGCACTCTGGTGTTTGGTCATGCCTGCCACATGTCCATGGAAACGTCTGCAGTCACAGACAGCGCTGGCTCTTTAGCTATAAACAGAGATGAGCACTGAACCCTAGAGTTGGAAACGATTGGCTTTTGAGCAAGGGCAACCTTTACCTTACCTAAAGCATTATTAAAAATAGAAATAGTATTGCTTCACAAGCTCATTAGCAAGAGGAGAGAAAAGATCATGACATAATATATTTGTTAAACTTTTGCTTCTACTGCAACCAACTTAATCCTCATTGCAACCCTAAAACCTGTTGCATTTGTCACTAGATTATTAAGCAGCTCCCAAGGTGAGTTGACCACAAGCAAAGAGACTATATCTGGGGTGCCCCAACTTTTTGGGCCATGATTCAGCGGGCCAGTTACGTGGTTCCTCCCACTGGAAGTAGAAGTAAAACGTGCCTTGCAATCTGTTTTCCAACAGGATGAGATAGATTTTCTCTGCTTAAACCAGGGGTGCCCAAACTATGGCCCATGGGTCAGATCCAGCCCAAATGCCTGTGGGTTGCCCGCGGGAATAATTGGCCAACCTTTCCTCAGGGATTTGCCTGGCCTTCAACAGATCGGGGACCAACCGGACTTTGCTGGAAAGGCAATTGGGGTACGGGCTAGTTTGGGGGGCAAATCATAAAGCTTTGGCTGATGGCTACGATAGAAACAGGGCAAAAACCAAAGATGATGACTCTAATGGAAATACACAATCCTCTGCTTCTGGCTGCAGATTAAGTTGGGCAAACAAGCCGCGCCAGACAGCAGAACAAGCTAGGGACCCGGAGTCAATACACATAGACTCCGAGATTAGGGCAGGAACAATGGGTTTCGCCAGTCCAAGGTAATTGGGTGTGAGTTGTCCATTAACCCCAGGGTAACTTCCAAGAGCTGGCATTGTAGCTGGACCACCGGAAAACGCCACATATGCAAGCCTTCTGTATTAGAGGGTCATGCGCATCCTAGGCGCGCATCACCCCCAAGGCAGGGTAATAAATACGTGCCAGCCGACCCAGATTGGGGCTGGACTTCACCACACGATTGTCTCATGTGTCTTCCTTGCAGCCAGCCACTCCAACATCTGGTAGCCATTGCAACATCTGGTGACCCCGACGTGATTCTTCTCTGAAGCCACAACGTGATTCTGATTGGAACGTTACCCCGATCGGAACCCGATGCGATCCCAAGGCTAGGCCAACGCGGTACCCAGTGAAGGCCGCAACGATCCAGAAGCAAGGAAGCCAGCGTGACCACAAGCCTGGCAGACCCCACGCATAGGAACGGACACGTTCCAAAGCAGGGGGAGAGCTGTGTTCCTGAACAACAGAGGCAGAGCAGCAAAAGCCCACGGCAGAGAGCCATAGCCACGATCCCGATCCACTGACCAGACCCGAGGGACATCATCCTGTGCATCACCCGCCCCGCCGTACTACCTAGAACTCGTCCCGCAGAAGCGAATCTGGGGAACCCCGACCAGGTAGTAATGGGGGCTTGCATGGGGGAGCAAAACTTGACCGTCAGGCAGTGGGCTCAGGTGGAGGAGCTCGAAGCCCTGGCCAGGCAGTTTCAGATAGGGGTCAGTAGAAACCGCCTGATGGACTTCGTGATGCATCTGGGGGAACACTGTCTGTTCTACCCAGAAGCAGGCACGATGGATCCAGAGGTTTGAGACAGAGTAGGGAAATGCCTCAAAGAGGAACCCTGAGCACCCGCTAAAATCATAGGGGCTTGGAGCAAATGTAGGCAGATAATTGCAGCCGTAAGTCCAGCCTGGGTAGAGACCAAGAAGCCCCCAGTTTATGTAGAACCATCAGCCCCAGCGCGTCTCTACCCGACCATCAAATTCCAGCATGGGGGCTTGGAGGACTCTGGAAGCGCAGGCGCTTCTAGGGCAGTCAGGAGTCCTTCCAAACAGATGATAGAAGCAGATTTATGTCAGGGGAAATTGTCGGCAGCAGAACTGCCCAAAATTCAGTTGTTGTGTCCAGTCTGCATAGAGGCAGACACACTTTTGGGCAAACAGACCACCGTCCACATGCTCGTCCCGCACAGGCTGCTTGCGGAGACCCACAAAGTCACTACGGACACAGGGCTCCAGAGCCGATTCACTAGGGAACTCAGGAAGAGAGCAGAGAAAGGAGGGGCAGAAGGAGTTGGGTAGGAACCCCCAGAAGCCAAGTCCAAAGGTTTAGATCGGATAGGAAGGTAACTGAACTGGAAAGGAAACTAACTTCTAAGCAAAAGCCCAGAGTGGTTGTAAAAAGCCACCTGAGAACAGCCTAAAAAATCTGGCAGAGGAACCATTTCCTCATGAGTAGAGCGAAGCATTGCAGACCTGGGGAGGGGGAATGTCCCCAGGAAGGAATGCGGATATCCAAGGTTTGATCCAAGGTTTGAATATGTGATGTGTGAATGAATGGTGCACCAGTGTGACTGCAGAATTGTTGAGAGTTGTTATGTGTTTGCATGGTTGTGTTATAATGTTGCAACATTAAAAGTGAGATGCCAGGTATTGTGTTCTAGAAGTCATAAGGAAGGTGACAGTTAACTCTGTTCATGGGTTGGATACATTGTTTTCAATGGGAGGAAGAAAGTCGTCCCAGCCCTGATTCATTCAAGCAGCAGGCTAGAGAAACTATGAGAAAGAGCGGTGGGAAAAAACTTCTTTGTTTCCTGGCTGCCTGCCTAGCAGCATAAGCACCAGGGATGAAAGAGGAAGAAGGAGGGGGGAAATTCTAGCCCAAAAAGGGGCAAAAGTGACCCCTCTCCCTCTCAGCCAAGCCTGCCTTTAGATGTGCAAAGGAGGTTTTTTTCCTGGTTGCTGGCCTCTTCAAAGAATTAAGCCACAACTTCCACATTCTTAAGCCTGCTTAGCAATTAGTGCTGTTACAAAGCAGACAGCTAATTGGAGAGTGAAAAATGGGGAAGAAATTGATTCATTTACATTAAAGAGACTTGCGCTGGAAGAGACAATTTTTACGGCCTCGCGAACCTGAAAATTGTCTCTGAGTTTCTCACCCGGCAAGAGTGCTCTAAAAAAAGGGGAAGAGAAAAAATCCTGTTCATCTTCACAAAATGGGGCCCCTATCTACAAATGACATATCTCATAACTGGTTAAATAATAGGTAATGAATAGTAAGTCTTGTCTAGTCTTGGCTCCCTGGCAGGTGAGGGAGGGGCATCACTGGCAGAGGAGTTGAATGTCTTCTTTGCCCGCTTTGAAACAACATGAGCAGTGATATCTTCAGAAGCTTCATCACCACCACTACCGTCACCATCATCGGTATAAAGGAATGTAGTATTCAGTGTGGAAGAAGGAGAGATGAGGAAGGTGTTGAAGGCAATTAACCCAAGAAAAGCCACACGGCCGGACGGAGTAGCTGGAAGGGTATTGAAAGATTGTGCAGATCAACTAGGAGTTTTTACGGGGATATTCAATCGATCCCTATCTCAGGCTATTGTTCCATCCTGCCTAAAGTCTTCTATTATTGTTCCAATACCGAAAAAATCTAACCCGGAAAATTTGAATGATTTTCATCCAGTGGCACTCACACTTGTAATCATGAAGTGTATTGAAAAGCTGGTACGAAATTATGTTATCGCTTGCCTACCAGAAGAACTGGATGCATTCCAATTTGCCTATAAAATGAAAAGATCAGCAGAGGATGCTGTGGTGATTGCCCTTCATGCTGTTCTTGCACATTTGGAGTAGCGGAGGGGTTATGCCAGATTGCTCTTTGTGGATTTCAGCTCGGCATTCAACACCATTCTACCACAGCGTTTGATATCTAAGTTGAGAGATCTGGGGTTCCCGCCATCACTTTGTGGGCGGATATTGGATTTTCTGTCAGAACGCTCCCAGAGGGTCCGGTTGGGCCCTTATACCTCTAATATGCTTAGTACAAATACAGGAACACCACAGGGATGTGTGCTTAGCCTGCTCCTTTATATTCTCTATACGTTTGTGTGTCTGTCCACCCTAGCAATAGGATTGTCAAATTTGCAGATGACAAAACTGTGATCGGCTCATCTCTGATAAGGAGGGCGAGACGGCCTATAGAGATGAGGTGGAGCGGTTGCAAAGTGGTGTAGAACCAATAATCTGCTCCTCAACATAAAGAAAACAAAGGAGCTTGTAGTGGATTTTAGGAGGCAGAGAACCAATGTCCAGCCACTTTTGATTGACGGAACCTGTGTGGAGAGGGTAGCAATGTTCAGATTTCTGGGCATTGAGATACAGGAGGATCTGTCCTGGAATGCCAACACAAGGGGGCTTGCAAAGAAGGAGCAGCAGAGACTGTATTTTTTGAGAACTCTAAGGAAAAACCATTTCCCACAAAAGCTGCTGCTTGTTTTCTATTGGTGCGCTATTGAGAGCGTGCTCACTTATGGCTTATGTGTGTGGTATGGGAGTGGTACTCATCGGGACAGGATAATGTTGCACAGAATTATTAAAACAGCGGAGAGTATCATCGGCTGTCCACTCTCCACTTTAGAACAAATTTACACCATCAGGTGCCACAGAAAAGCATTAGATATAGTAGGAGACCCATCGCATTCTGGCCACTGCTTCTTTGAGTTTCTGCCATCGGGACAGAGATATAGAACAATGAAGGTAAAAACAAGCCGTCTCAAGAACAGTTTCTTCTCCAGAGCAATTTTGGCCTTAAATGGAAACTCTGGACTCTCAAGTCATCTTATCTTATTTTAAAATTTTAAATTTTTTAGATTTTTAATTTATAGGATTTTAGAATTTTAGAATTTTGAAATGTTAAAATTTTAAAGTTTTGAAGTTTTTAAATTGTACTGTATGGTACTATCTTAATTGGTGTTTCTGTAGCTGTTTTAAATTAAGGGGTATGCCTTATTCGAGTTGATACATAGCAACCGAGAAATTTTGTTGTCCCCGCAAGGGGACAATGACAATAAAGATTTATCTATTTATCTATCTATTATCTAAATGTTTTAAGAATACAGTAAAGTCAGATCGCCTGAAATTGAGGTTCTGAGCATGTAACATTACAGGTTCGGATTTTGCATTAGCACTTGAAGTTAAATAGAATCTTGCTCAAGGTAAAATGTCACTAATCCATTAAATTATGAACAAGCCTAACGACTTGCATTTATTCCCACAAGCTCCTGCTATAACTACATTACACAAATAACGCTTCAATTTTTGCAAACTTCTCTCCTAGCGCCACATTTCAAAGGCAATTTGCTTTTCTGCAGTCATAACATGTCTGGAACTAAGTTCCAACCTCTTTGTGAATTGTATAGTGTTTTCCCACAGCCTCCTTAGTTAATTAACTCTTCAGTGACAAGATTGCTATCTCTTTCCACAGAAACAGGGACTCAAGGGAGCGTTACGTTCTCATTAACTGATAAGAAGTTAACCTCTGACTTTTTCATCCTCTGACTCTCTCTTTGTCATTAGAATAACACTGTATGAAATTTTTAACTCGTTTCTCCATTTTGATGTTTTTCCCACCACAGCATTGTGCATTAAAACTGTCTTTTTAGCTTGTTTGTCCTTCTATTCTAGTTGCTGGTTTTTTCAGCATTCAGTTTCCCCTCGAGACATGCAGGATTTCACTAGAATCCCTTCTTTCTTGATCTAATATTTTTGTTTTCTGGCAGACCTTCCCAGCAGGAATCAGGAAGTTCTGCATCTAAATGGCACCTTTTTACAATTTCAGGTCAAGCAATTGTGGAATGAATTAACCTACACTGTCTTTTCTTTTAGTTAAAAGATGTGGGGGGGGGGGAGCCCCCCATCCTCAGCTAAGGTGATATTTACCTATAACTACAAAAACTAACTCTCTCAGACTTCTTCCCCCAGGATTTCCAAGGCTGCAGCCAAAGAAATCCCTGGCTATTGTAATCCTTTAATTACTTTGTGTTTGCTTATGTCCGTGCCAATCACACCTCCCTATGTGTGAGGAAAGGTTTGCATAATTGCCAGAGAGGCCCTTTTGTAGGGTAGCTAAGGATTACCTTAGGAAAACCATTTCTACCACTGGGAGAAAAAGTTAGCTCCCCCAGTGAAAGCCATCAATCACACCTCATCAGCCATTGCCATGTTAAACAGAGAGCAGGCTGAACTGAGACATGCGGTCTTAGACAGCTGCACAGAAATGGACTATTTGCTGCTTTGACACCATTTGGGTTGTGAATCTGTCCGGGACATGTGCTGTCTCAACCTGACGGACACCACTCGCAAAATCCAGGACCAGGTAACCAAACTTGACACCTCAGTCAAGAAGACAGAATTGGGCTAGCACTGTAGTCATGGGTCACCTAGAGGTGGGTGCAGACTGCGCCCCATACCATAATCATCATCATAGCAGTGGGGATTATGCCTTGCTGCTTTGCGCAGTGCATTCCTTCAATCTTGTCAATTTGCACCTCATGGCAGAGACCCCGGGAAATAGTTACGCCCAAGCAGATCATGCCTTATATCTACCGTGCCCTCAGCCAGGCTGATTTAACTAATAAAGGAAGGGGGAATGTGGGTTGCCCGCGGAAATAATTGGCCAAACTTTTCCCCAGGGGTTCGCCCGACCTTCAACAGATCCAGGGACCAACTGGACTTTGCTGGAAAGGCAGTTGGGGTACGGGCTCGTTAGTTAGGTTGGGGGGCAAATCATAAAGCCTTGGCTGATGGCTACGATAGAAACAGGGCAAAAACCAAAGATGAGGATGGAAATACACAATCCTCCACTTATGGCTGCAGATTAAGTTGGGCAAACAAGCCGCGCCAGACAGCAGAACAAGCTAGGTACCCGGAGTCAATACACATAGACTCCGAGATTAGGGCAGGAACAATGGGTTTCGCCAGCCCAAGGTAATTAGGTGCGAGTTGTCCATTAACCCCAGGGTAACTTCCAAGAGCTGGCATTGCAGCTGGACCACCGGAAAACGGCATATATGCAAGTCTTCTGTATTAGGGGTTCACGCGCATCCTAGGCGCGCATCACCCCAAGGCAGGGTAATAAATACGTGCCACCTGACCCAGATCGGGGCTGGACTTCACCGCACGATTGTCTCGTGTGTCTTCCTTGCGGCCAGCCACTCCAACATCTGGTAGCCATTGCAACAAATGCCAATTCATCCGGCCCACGCCACCCTCATCACTACTGAAAGTGGAACTACAACGCGCCTGTATGGGCGCAATTTACTTCCACTTTCAGGAACGTCGAGTGTGGCGTGGGCCATATGAATTGCCATTGGGGGCCAGATCCGGCCCATGGGCTGTAGTTTGGACACCCTTGGACTACTCAGGGAAGATCATAATCTCTTTGGGAAGATCATAATCTCTTTGGGGGCAAGGACCGCATTCGACCTATATTCCTCCCACATTGTGCTGCTAATGAGGAAGTGTAAACTAATAGTAAGCCATGGTTGTAGATGTCATGAGGCCAAAAATACAAGCTAAGGAGGGGGGAAGACGGGAAAGATTTCAGAAACGCTTCCAACAGAAGAAAGAGGCAAAAGTTCATTTCCCTTTCTGGACTGCAGCCACGTGGTCAAGTTTAATTTGTCTCCCAATGCAGAGGGGAAAGAACCGGACACAGGAGACAAGGCGGAGACAGGATAGGACAGGGAAACGCATGGCCTTGTTTTAATAAGACACACGTGCACATTTCTCTCTCGACTAGTCATTTCCCATGACGTGGCAAGCAAAGATGCCTGGGGAAATCACACATACTCCTCCTACACGGAGCCCACACACTTTTCCTTAGAGACATTTTTAGTTTTGGGGGTTACTTGAGGCCTTTCTCAAACCTTTCCACTGGGGTCTCTCCAAAGGGGACCTTCTTCTTTGTCTTCACAAATGCTTTGTAAACCAAAAAGTAAAGCAATCACATACCGCCCCGTAGCGTTTAATGCACTCTCTGGGGGTGGGGTGTTTCACAAGTTAGGTATGATCAGAAGATAAATGTGGGGATTTCTCCCTATGACATAGAGTATCCAGTATCCTCTATCAGGTGATTAGTCATCTGGGTACCCAGAAAGTCCCCTGGACTGCAAGGAGATCAAATCAGTCCATCCTGAAGGAAATCAACCCTGACTGCTCATTGGAAGGACAAATACTGAAGCTGAAACTCAAGTATTTTGGCCACCAAATGAGAAGAGGACTCACTTGAGAAGGCCTTGATGCTAGGAAAGATTGAAGGCAAAAGGAGAGGGGGGCTAAATGGCATCATTGACGCAGTGGGCGTAGAGGATGGCAGATGACAGAAGAGCCTGGTGTGCAGTGGCCCATGGGGTCGCAAAGGGTTGGACTCGACTGTGCGCCTGAACAACAAAAAAGAAAGAGCCTCCTCAAAGATTGTGGCATTTTTGAACCGCAATCGGGCGCACCTTGGTAATGGCAACCTTGTGTTGCTGGCTAATCTTTCTCACACTAGGTCAGGCGAAAGGAATTGCAGAATGAACGCACCAAAAGGTGGCTTCATTTTGGCAGTTTCACATCTGGCCAAGACGCGGAAGAAGAAGGAGGTTAAAACATTCTAAAGTACATTAAATAAAATATGATTACAAAAACCTAAATAAAACGGATTAAAAGTAGAATGACACAGTTACAATAAAATGAGATATAAAATACATCACCTTTGCATGCAACCCCTATCTGATCAATAAAAGGTCCTCTCTTTTAAATGGCCCCAACTATAATCTTGACCAGGGATTCTCAACCAGTGGCCCAAGGGCCAGACGTGACCCACACCACCATTTCATGTGGCCTCCCACTGCCTCCACCACACCAGGAAGTGACATGTGGTGGAGGAAGGGCAAAATGGCCATCTGGCCCCGAAGTTGTCTGAGGGAGTGTGGCCTGACCCCCGGCTTAAAAAGGTTGAGAACTCCTGATCTTGGCAGTTCTAATAGTTACATATTTATTTCTGCCCTGAAGGAAGGATATTAATCTTTTATTAGGGTCCCAGGTATTTCATCCTGTCTAGTAATGTCTGCAAGTAGGTAAAGGTTGCCCTTGCTTGAAAGCCAGTTGTATCCAACTCTAGGGTTCAGTACTTAGCCAGCGCTGTTTGCGTCTGCAGACATTTCCATGGACATGTGGCAGGCATGCCTAGACATCAAAATGCACACAATGCTGTTTACCTTCTCACTGAAGTGGTACCTATTTATCTACTTGCATTTTTTTTTTTTTTTTGCTTTTGAACTGCTAGGTTGGCAGGAGCTGGGACAGAGTCCAATGTCTGTAAATACTGGACTCTTATCACAGCATATACAGTGACTGACAACTAAACAGAACATGTGCAATATTTTCTATTTCTGATGTTCTACAGACACTTGTTCTGTCGGAATATGGTGTCTTATTTTAATTTTTTAAATTGTAACTTGACATCAATCACACAAAAACATCATTACCACATACAAAAATTCATACAATTTTACATCAACAAAACAATCCTCTCTGTGCTCCCTACCACTTATGAGACTTGTACTTCCAATTTATAATTGTTTCACTTCTATCAACAATGTTCTATATCAGGGATTCTGAACCTGGATGCGGCCTGCGGCACCATTTAATGTGCCCCCCCACCGCCTCCACCACACCCGGAAGTGCCATGTGGTGGAGGAAGGGCAAAATGGCCATCCGGCCCCTGAGAGAGTGTGACCCGGCCCCCGGCTTAAAAAGCTTGAGAACTCCTGTTCTATATGTTCATGCCCGTTTCCCAGAAAGTTGTGTATTCCTGTCTTGGTTTTGTTTGTTTTGCTTTAATTAATACATATTCTGTAAATTATCCCCAAATCTCTTTAAAGTCATTTCTCTTTGTTAATCCTTTCTTAAACTTTAGTTCACAAGATAATCTATCATTCATTGCAGTATTCCATAGCTCCCCATACCAGGCGTCCAGCTCTATTTCACAATATAGTTTCCATTTTTTAAACAATAAGTAGTCTCATAGCTGTCATCATCGTTCTGATCATTTCCTTCTTATTTTTTTGGATGTTAATGTTTCCTAGATCCATTAGTAATGCTATTCTGGGACATATTTCTAAACTTATGGACAGTATTTGATTAATTTTGCTAAAAATGCTTTAGTTTGGAACTTAGAGGGAATCCCCATTTAAGATGGCCTTCCAATGTTCGGGCAGAGCTGGTGACCAGGCATGGGTGAAGATCAGATGCCAATGTCTTCCACTGTTCTCTGCAGTCTACTGAAAACCTAGGTGTCTAATCTTCAACCATGCCAGGTCTCCAGCCCTGTCAGAATGCTGTCAGGGACCGATTTCCCCACCAGCTTGACTTCTAGTAACCTTCAGTGATCCGGCAGATATTTTAAACAGGCTAGACAGCCGGCCTGGCATGCACACGCCCTGGTTTCTCCATTGGCTGAGCCCTGATGGTGTGTTCCACTGGGCCCTCCTCTCTCCGCACCACTTTGCCGGCTTTAACCGTTTCCTCCGCCGGTAGGGAGGGAGGTTGCTTTCTCAAGCGATGCGCTCTCAGAAGGGTATTTTCAACTCCAGCTCCAGATCAGAATTGAACTCTCTACTTGCCAGTTGCGTTGCTTTGAACTTGTGCAAATTAACAGTCTCAAAAAGCTGCTGTCATTGTCAGTCCTGCTCATCTTTTTGCAAGCTAAAAGCACTGGTTTCCTTTATTGAGCCAATGCATCATGAGTGCTTGAGTCTGGCCCAACATCCAGTGGTGGGCATCAGCAGTTTCACACCAGTTGGCCAGAACTGGTAGCAGAAATTCTGGCTGGCCCTGCCCATCTAAATTTTGAAATTAAGTAGTCTTAATTTGGGTGCAAGAGGGCTTTCCCCCTGGCACATACCTGTCATGTATCCCAGATTGGCCGGGATTTTCCGTATTTTTGCACCACTTCCTCCACTTTCCTGTATTTTGACTGGCGGGGAAAGTAGTTACTGCGCATGCGCGTATGCGCAGACCCCCTTCTGCGCAGGTCCCGTATTTTTCGGAGCCGTGCTTGACAGGTATGCCCTGGCCACGCCCACCATACCATGCCCACAGTGTGGTAGTAAATTTTTTTGGAGACCACCACTGAGCCCAGCCCAGCTCTTGTAAACACATGGCCATGGTTTCCTTTATTGAGTCAATATACTTCATGTTTGATTTTCCTTTTTCCCTGCTACCCAAACTTAAGTCTTCAAGGGTACATGATTCAGGCAATAATCTAGGTAAAGGTAAAGGTCACCCTTGCTCGAAAGTCAGTTGTATTCGACTCTAGGGTTCAGTGCTCATCACTGTTTATAGCCAAAGAGCCAACGCTGTCTGCATCTGCAGACATTTCCGTGGACATTTGGCAGGCATGCCTCAACATTGGAGTGCACAGAACACTTTTTGCCTTCCCACCGAAGTGGTCCCTATTTGTCTACTTGCAATTTCTTGCTTGCAAACTGCTAGGTTGGCAGGAGCTGTAATCGGCAGACCAGTAAATGAGCCGTATTCTGGATCTCTGCACATTCACACCATGTGTTGTTGTCTGCCAGCAACCCCCACTTGAGAATGTTGGTCTTGCATTTAGGGATTCCAACCCTCTGCCTTTTCAGGGTCCTCCAAGTGATGTGGAGGAGGTTGAGTTCCTCAACCATATCCTCCTTAAATGTTATTCCTTGTCGAGTGAGCTCCTTCCTCCATCTTCTACAGTAATGAAGTAGACCGTACAGCCAGCGACTCAATGCCAAGTATCACTTGGAGGTTAACGAATCTGACTCCCTAAACGAACCAAAGGCTATGGGGGGGATGAGCCCCTCGGTGGAGGAAATGCCACTGGAAACCATCCTATTTGGGTGCAACAGCAAAATGAGTGGAGGAGGAACTCTGATTCCCAATGGTCATGGAGGTGGAAGAGGCCATGCCAGATGGACTGGCTGTGAAGGCACACCTTGATAATATCCTCAAGGCTGCAGCAGTCCATTGCAGTCCCGGTGTTAAATCCTGCAGTCTCATTTCATAAGTACCGCAGAAGATGGCTACGTGATCATAGTGTGTGGGTCACTTCATGGCAAGATGGGATCCACCTTAAACAAATTCACACCAGTGACATTTTTCCTGCTTCAGGGGAAAAAATGTATTCTTGGATATGAGTTGCAGTCGAGGGCATCGTGAGTGCAGTCATCTTCTTTTCCTCACTGCTTTCTAATTTTCCCAGTGCTATTGACTCTTGAGGGAGGAAGCGGTAAACCACTTCTAAATGTAGTGCTCTTTAAAAACCCTACGAGGTGAATGAAAGGAATGGACCTCATTGCTCATGTTTCAATTCAAAAACTGAAGTATAGATTCTGAAAATCCAGATTGGTTGCCGTATTTTCACTCCGCTCACACAATACAAGGCTATAGCAACCAACACAAAGAAACATCCCCACCTTATGCTGCCAGTCTGAAACACACACATGACAAAACATAAACAAAAGTTGGTCACCATGGAAATGAGATGTCTAAAGAAGGCAGCTGTAGTGACTAGAAGGGATAAAATCATGAATGAGATTACAGTAAAACCCCTAATTACAAAAAAAGGCCGTTCTGTAGGCTTTTGCTTAAATCGGTTTTTTATGTAACTCGAAGCAAACCCATAGAAAAAAATATTTTTTGTAACTCGAAGCAAACCCATAGAAAAATGTTTTTTTATGTAAATCGAAGCAAACCCATAGGGAAATGAATTTTTACGAAACTCGACGTAAACCCATAGGAAAAAGAATTTTTACGTAACTCTAAGCAAACCCATAGGATATCGTGTAAATCGGGACATCGTTTTAGCACAAAATCATTATGTAAGTCAAATTTTATGTAACTCGAGGCATTTGTAAGTCAGAGTTTTACTGTATAAGGGAAAGAATTGGGAATTGGAATAGAATCAGTCTTAAACTACATATAGAGACAACAAATAAAGTGTTTTTGCCCATTTAGAGAGAATGTCTTGGAAGTCCATGCCATGAAAAGGCTTATGTGCAAAGAGGAGAAGGGCAAAGACCATGAGCAAGAGCCAACATCAAAGAAACAATACAAGAACACTAAATAACACTGATGGAAGCTGCTAGAAGTTCCTGAACCTTGCATCTCCCTTGACACCAGATGGAGCAAAAGAGGAAATAAAAAAGGTTGCTGTATTGTAGCATGGAAAATGTCCTCCTCTAATAAGACAATATTCATAAAAATATCTGCTATCCAGGGACACTTTTAGTATGGACTCATCCACAAATGACCACACTCCTTCATTGGCCTCTGCACAACATCCCCCCCCTGTTTAATCAGTGACTAATTGGGGGCACCGTTGAGGGTTATGACCTCTTGGATGTCTCCCCGATTTTACCCATCACATGCTGGGGAGTCATTTTACCAACCTTGGAAAGATGATAATAATTTTGTGCCAGAAATTATTCTGGGTTGAAAGGATTTTTGCGGGAGAAACTCTGCTCAGGAAACACCCAAATGAGGTTCCTTTCATGTCCCCAAGAGCTGAGACAGAGACAGACGCTCAATCCATTATGCAATACCTGGGTCTTGAACTGCTGACTTGCCAGCCTTCCAGCTAACAAGGCAAGCTACTTAACCACTAAGCCACTGCAGCCCCTCTTGGAAAGATGGAAAGCTAAGTGAACCCTGTCAGGATCGAACTCACAATGTCAGCAGTTTTGGCTGCAGTAGAGCAGTGTAACCAATGCGCCACCAGGACAGCGTGCCCACCCTGTAATGTACTCATAACAAGCTCATTCCCCAAGAGTGAGTCTTAAAGTGGACCCACCTTCTCAAACAAAAAAGTTGGGAAAGAAACCCAAGGTGGTAGAAAGTTAGAAAAATTGAGGGATGTGTGTGGGGGAAAGTCAACATAAGAAGAATCAAGCACACTCTTGGGTCACTGTTGGGTGTGGAGACAGAAAAGAACAAGAGAGTGGAATGGACTAAATCAGGGGTTCTCAGCCTTTTAAAGCCATGGGCCGGACCACACCCCCTCAGACAGCTGAATGGGGTTCCCCCCAACATAAACACTGTCCATGGCTGTCGTAAATGCGTCCACTTCTGCTTCTGGTGACAACGACGCAGGGTACATGAAATGGTGCTGTGGGCTGGGTCTGGCCCACAGGCCGTGGGTTGAGAACCCCTGCTCTAAAAGAAGACATGGCTACCCAGCACCCTAAATTGGGACAGACCACATTGCAGGACATTATGATACTTTTCCCATTTATCTACGCTAGTCACCAAAGAAAGGCAGCTGGCTTCTGCTAGCCGTGGCTGGACTGAACCCAACTGGCCCTGTTCACTGGAATCTAGGCACAGGTTCAGCCGTTTTCCTAATTTTGTGGCCCCCAACAAAGCAAGAAGCCAAGAAGTCTGCTTGTGTTTGTTCTGGGAGGTGGAGAGTACCCATTTGGAGACTGTTCAACGAGGCCAGGGTTTTAGCCAACCAAGACAAGACCAAGTTTCTCATTCTGGTCCTTTTAGATCAGGGGTGCCCAAACTTTTTGGGCTGCGGGCAGCTCACGTGGTTTAGGGGGCCAGTCACTATGGCCCAACGTACGGGTGCATTTTACTTCCGCTCCTGGGAGCGATGAGGGCTTTGTGGGCTGGATGAATGGGCGTTGGGGGCCGAATCCGGCCCCTGGGCTGTAGTTTGGGCACCCCTGTTTTATATTATTCCTGGAAGGTATAATCAAGAGGAAGAAGAAATGGTTGTCTGTAATTTCCCTTTGGATAGTTCCTCTCTACTTAACCATCCTCTGTGTTTTAACCACAGCCAACCAGTACTCCTTTAGGTGCCATGTTGGACATTTGGGATAACGGCAACTAAGACTCATGCTCAGTTGGTGATGTTGCAAAAGCCATTTCCAACGTCAGCTGCAGAGGACAGGGCATGTTCAGGCACCGTTGGCTCCCTTCTATATATGGACAAAGAATAACTTTGAAGGAGGATATGGCTGAGGAACTCAACCTCTCCTACGTCACGTGGAGGACCCTGAATAGGCTGAGGGTTGGAGTGCAGACCAACATGCTCAAGTGGGGGCTGATGGTGGACAACAACACACTCTGTGAATATGGAGAGATACAGAATCGTGCTCATTTGCTGGTCTGCTGGTTACTGCCAGAAACATGCACTGATGAGGATTTAGGTTTAGCCAATGACAAAGCCAGGAAAATGGCTTTGTTGTGGCAGTTTAAAGGGTGACCTGGACACAGGAGGAGGAGAATTCGCCACATTGCTATTGTGGTTTTGGTAAGAAAAGTACAGGGAAAATAGTTATAGATGGTGCCACATGAGGGAGGAAAAAACAATATAGATTTGAGGGGGGAAAGCCTTGAGGGCGGTGTGAGCTTCCGGCCCCGACATCGGCGTCCTGGCGTCCACCTCCCTCCATCCCTTGCAGGGGCTCCAAAGGAGGCACTACGGAGGACCCTGTACAACAACTTGTCTCTGGCGGCCGGCGAGAGCTTCGGTGGGGTTGGGACAGCCCTGACAGTCCTGGTGGCCGCCTCCGTCCTCCCCTAGTGGGGGCTCAAAGGCACCACCAGATATCTGGGGGTGCAGGGGTGATTACAAAAGACATCGAAGCCATCAACGCCGGATCGCAGCTGAGGCCAACCCCATCGGTCCAGTGAATGGGAGAGGCCTTGCGTCAGGGCTGTCTGGAAGTGCTCAATTACAGCCCTGCTACCCCGCCGCCATCGCAGCTGGGGTAAAATTCCATCAGCTCAGTGAACAGGGGAGGGGTTGTGCTACCTTGGGCGCTCAGAGGTTTCCTCCCCAGCAAGCGATGATATCTGGGCTGCGGCAGGGAGATGAAAGTCGGGTTTTGGGGCGGTTCTTTCAGCAGCGGGATTTTAATAAGGGAATGGAAATGCCGTCCTGCCAGCCAGAACAGAGGGGTGGCGCTCCGTTGGGAGGTGAGGAGGTTTCTGGGGTCCGGATTGAGGTAGTGACAGGCAGGGGACGATATGGTGGGTACCAAGCGGCGGGCCGCACTCAGAGGACGCGGATCTGATGTGTGGTATCTGTTCAGCGTTCTAGCCCCTTGGTTACACCTCTAGGCCCTGAGCAACCGATTCAGGGTGACCGTGCCCTTAGGATGCTGCTGATGAATGCCAAGTCGGTCTGTAATAAGGCTCCTTTGATTCAAGATGCTATTCTGGAGGCACAGGCCGACCTGGCATGCATCACTGAAAACTGGCTGAGACCGGAGGATGGTGTACCTCTGTCGGAAATGTGTCCGGCTGGGTTCGGTATCTGGCACCAGCCAAGGGATGAGGGAAGGGGTGGTGGCGGTGCCATTATTGCCAGGGAGTCATTGGGAGTCGCCAGGGCCACTGCTCCACAAATTCCGGGTTGTGAGGCGCTGCTCCTGCAATTGGGTCCTAGGGGTCAGTTGGGAGTCTTACTCCTGTACCTGCCCCCTTGCAGGGTAAGGGACCCTGCCTGAGCTCCTTGAGGCCATCTCTGGGTTGGAGTTGGAGTTCCCTAGTCTGATGGTACTGGGGGACTTCAATTTGCCTTCACTGGGGATGGGATCTGAAGTAGCACCGGAGTTCATGGCTTCCATGGCAGCCATGAACCTGACTCGGGTAATTCAAGGTCCAACCAGGGGCAGGGGCCACACGCCGGATCTAGTTTTTTTGTCAGGGCAGTGGCAGAGTGATCTGAAATTACAGAAATTAGACACTATACCTGTGCCATGGTCGGATCACTATCTGGTGACTCTGGACTTCCTGGGGGTGACGTTCCATCGTAGGGAGGCTGGGCCTATTAAAATGGCCCACTCCCGGCAACTGATGGATCCTGGTGGATTCCAGAGGGAACTGGGGGATTTTCCTCTGGATCGGTTATACGATTCTTCCGAGGCGCTTGTTGACCTGTGGCACAGGTCAACTACGGCTGCCTTGGATGAAATCACACCACTACGGCCTCTCCGAGCCCATGGGGTTCGATCTTCCCCGTGGTTCACAGAAGAACTGTGGGAGCTTAAACGGGGAAAGAGACGCCGAGAGCGTTGCTGGGTGAAGACCCAAAGTGATTCCGACTGGACACTGGCTAGGGCTGCTATTAAGACCTACCTGGTGGCGATGGGGGTGGTGAAGCAGCAATACTTCACCACCCTCATTGCCTCCGCAGATAATTGCCCAGCCACTCTGTTCCGGGTTGCCAGGTCTCTCCTTGGTAGGGAGGGGCCAGTGCCCGGTTGGCAGGGTTCGGCTGAGTTTTTTGCAGACTATCTGGTGGAGAAAAATGCTCGGATTCGCTCTGGGTTCAATCCCGGCGTGGATGGGGAGGGTCAGGAGGGGACCAGAGCTCACTCTGGCTGTGTTATCTGGGATAAGTTCGATCCAGTTGTCCATGAGGAAGTGGACAGACTTCTTGCAGCTGTTCACACCACCTCCTGTCTTTTGGATCCCTGTCCCACTTGGTTGGTGAAAGCCTCCAAGGGGGTGACGGGAGGCTAGGTTGGGGCTATAATAAATGCTTCACTACGGGAGGGGGTGTTTCCTGCACCGTTAAAACATGCTCTGGTGCACCCCCACCTGAAGAAACAATCTCTCGACCCAGCAGTTCCAGCTAATTATAGGCCGGTCTCCAGCCTCCCATTCTTAGGGAAGGTATTGATGATGCGGCAGTTGCAGGGGGTCCTGGATGAAGCAGATTATCTAGACCCCTTTCAATCGGGTTTCAGGCCTGGATATGGTAAAGAGACGGCATTGGTCGCACTGGTTGATGATATCTTGCGGGAGTGGGACGGGGGTTACCTGTCCATCCTGGCTCTTCTGGATCTCTCAGCGGCTTTCGATACCGTTGACTATGGTATCCTTCTGGAACGGCTCAAAGGTTTGGGGATCCAGGGCACTGTGTTGTCCTGGTTTCCCTCATTTCTGAAGGGCCGTACCCATCGGTGTGGTTGTAGAGTGAGAGGTCCAGCGCTAGGCCCCTACAGTATGGGGTGCCTCAGGGCTTGGTGCTCTCTCCTCTCCTCTTTAACATATACATGAAGCCGTTGGGTGAGATTATCCGTTCCCATGGGGTAAGGTATCATCAGTATGCTGATGATACCCAGCTATATATCTCGGCCCATGGGGACTCCAGTGATGCGGTCAATGTCCTATCCAGATGTCTGGAAGCTGTTGGGGTCTGGATGGGGGACAACGGGCTATAATTGAATCCCTCCAAGACTGAATGGCTTTGGATAGGGGGTCCCACGTTATCCAGGGAGCTGCCAACTTTGATCTTGGATGGGGCTGCTTTGCCCCAGACAGACCCGGTACGCAACTTAGGGGTCCTCTTGGATTCGGGACTGCTACTTGCACATCAGGTGGTGGCCGTGGCCAGGAGGGCTTTCACACAGCTTCGCGTCATCTGTCAGTTGCGCTCGCTCCTGGACCGGGACTCCCTGCTCAGTGTCACACATGCTCTGGTCACCTCCAGGCTAGATTATTGCAATGCGCTCTACATAGGGCTGCCCTTGACAACCATTTGGAGGCTGCAACTGGTCCAGAATGCAGCAGCCTGGGTGGTGATGGGGTGCGGGCGTTATGCCCGTGCCTCACCATTACTTTGGAAGCTGCACTGGTTACCAGATTGCCTCCGGGTGCAGTTCAAGGTGCTGGTTTTGACCTTTAAAGCCCTTCATGGTAGTGGGCCAGGTTACCTTAGAGACCACATCGTCCCAAGAGTGTCCGCCCGTCCAACCAGAGCAGACCGGAGGGGCTCCCTAATTGTCCCATCTGCCAGAGGGGCTTGTCTCTCTGGCACACGAAGGTGGGCCTTTTCCGTGTCTGCACCGGCCTTGTGGAACCTCCTGCCTGTAGAGTTGCAGGAGCAGATGGAGCTGCTGCCTTTCAGAAAAGACCTAAAAACCTGGTTGGCGGGGCAGGTGTGGGGCCTGGATGGAAGAGTGGCCTCCGCCTGTTGGCTTATAAAATAAGCCCCCATTTCTTTTAATCGTTCAATGCAGGCAGTTTTAATGTGGGTAGTTTTTTTAATATGAATGGGGTAGGTGGGTGGGTATGTTGGGGTTTTAATGGTTTAATTGTTTTATGTATGTTTTAACTTGTTGTGAGCTGCCCTGAGTTGGGTTTACCTGATTGGGCGGCATAGAAATCTGAATTTAAAATAAAAAATTAAAATTAAATAAAACCCCTGTTCTACACCAAGAATGAGCCAGATGTGGATCAAAAGTGACAACTGATCTTCTCTTTTTTAATGTCCCTTGCAACCTCTCTTGCTCAAAGATTAATGCACTATGGAGAATAAAACATCAAAAGTAATTTGCCACATTCTGTGTTTCTCTAGAGGGACCAAGATATGTATTTCCGGATGGAGATACACTGATGGGAACTGGCTTAATTCATGAAAATCATCGGCACAGCAAGCAATGAAACAGCATTAGCTTCACCTTTAACCAGGCTTTCAAGAGCAACCCTAGAAAACCACAATGAATATATTGCATTCATTTTCCACGAAAAGTGAAAATGCTACTTCCAACAAAACGCAGCAGGTGCTCAGAAGGTGAATGGCAAACAGAAAGCCATCATTCCATCCAGAATCTTCTCATAATACAGTAAAGCCCCTACTTACGCAAAAAGTCAGTTCCGTAGGCTTTTGCTTAAATCATTTTTTATGTAACTCGAAGCAAACCCATAGGAAAAATGAGGTTTTTATGTAAATCGAAGCAAACCCATAGGGAAATGAATTTTTACATATCTCGAAGCAAACCCATAGGAAAAATGATTTTTATGTAACTCAAAGCAAACAAATAGGAAATTGTGTTATGTAAATCGGGACATTTATGTAAATCGGAACATGGTTTTAGCACAAAATCATTATGTAAGTCGAATTTTATGTTACTCGGGGCATTTGTAAGTTGGGGTTTTACTGTACTGGACATTTAATTTTTACTTGTGCAGATTTCAACCAGGGAAACTCACCAAGGCATCAGACGGCCGAAGCAAATCCACGTGGTTTTGCTGATGAAGAATCCCACCAGTGGATCTGTAATGGCATCCCATGCTCGGCCCACAAAAAGGATGATGGAGGCGTAAAAAGGGTCCAGCTAGTGGAGAAGGAAGAGAGGTTGTACAGCTAAACTGGCTCAGGGCTTCAAAGGCGCATCACCCCATTGCTGTGAGATGACGCTGGCAATGCTACCGTGTGCAAAACTCAATGTTTCAAGCTGACTATGTGGATTTCGAGCATTCATAAACTTTGCATTGACAATCATACTCCAGGACTGGCCTAAGGTAAAGGTCACCTTTGCTCGAAAGCCAGTTGTATCCAACTCTAGGGTATGGTGCTCATCTCTGTTTACAGCCAAAGAGCCTGCTGTCTGCATATGTTTCGATGGTCATGTGGCATGCATGACTAGATGTTGGAGCACAATGAATGCTGTTACCTTTCCCACAAAAGCAGTACCTATTTATCTACTTGCAATTTCTTTCTTTCAAACTGCTAGGTTGGCAGAATCTGGGACAAACCATAGGAGCTCGCTCCGTCCTGCAGTACTTGGGCCTTAAACCGCTAACCTGCCGACCTTCCAGTTGTCAAGTTCACTAAGCCACCAAATTTATCTCTCTTTAAAATCACCTCTTAATCACAATTTCCTCTTTTAATCTGCTCTTTTCTTTACATTAGCCACTGTGAGCACTCCTTGAGGGGAAAATGTGACAGAGAAATTAAACAACCAGCTGTTTCCCCACCACTCCTTGTTTCTCCTCAAAGCAAATCCCACCAGTCCAACTTACCTGCACCACATCCAGCAGGTAGATCTGCAGGAAGAACCCCAGGGCGCAGCCGGTGATCTGGTAGGGAGCTCCACCGATGGCATAACATACTTTGTTGCATATTGATAGCTTTCCTTTGCTTTCTCTCTGGAAAAAGTGGAAGGGGCAGCAGGGAAGTTAAAAACATATTAATGGAACTTAAGGTGCTGATAAAGTATCTAAAAGGAGGATGAGAGAAAACCCCTCTCCCATATCCATCCACTGATGGAAAAGGTCTCCTTTGCTCGAAAGCCAGTCGTGCCCAAGTCTAGGTGTTGGTGCTCATCCGTTTACAACCAAAGAGCCAGAGCTTGTTTGCATCTACAATGTTTCCATGGTCACGTGGAAGGCATGACTAGACTGTAGCACATGGAATGCTGCTACCTTTCCAGCCCAAGTGGTACCTATTTATCTACTTCCAAGATTTGCTTTCAAACTGCTAGGTTGGTCTTGGGCTGGGACAACGGTCACTCACTCTCACGCAGCACTCGGGTCTCAAACTGCTTACCTTCTGGTCACCAAGCTCAGAATCTTAACCACTAAGTCACCACAGCCCTGACGGGAAAAGGAAGTTATTTTGAAAACATTGATCCCTGTTATATGATAGTCAGGAGACCAATAGTATCATATCCAACACACTTGTATTAACACTCTTACCTGTACAGCTTGGTGGTTTAATTATCACCAAATATTTGGAGTTTGATTCCCTTCTTGCCAAGGATGAGAGTCGGATATGACTGGCTTTCGAGCAAGGGAAACTTTTACCTTTACTAGGAAGGCATTGTCAACCCTTTTAAGAGCTATCCCTCTTTCTCTGAGACCTGCACAGAAAAGCATGGTTTAACAAAGTACAGTAATACCTCATACAAAGTCCGCTTCGTACAACATCGAATTCATACATCACCACCTAATTCCTTGAAAAAAGTTGTCTCATACAAAGTCGCAGCGACTTTGTATGAGGCATTAGGGCTTTTCCCAGGTTGCATTGTGCCTGGGCAGTATAAAAGGCAGGACGCATGCGTGCATTGCTCTTGTGGGTTTTGCATGAGGCAAAGAGTGTTTACGAGTGGTTTTGAGTGCAATTTTGGATTTTAAAAAAAAATCTTCAGAATTTTTGGAAGCATTCCTGGGATTTTTGCAGCATTCTTCAGGTTCTTGGACCATTCTTTGGCACAGTGGATGATGGGACATGTTGGAATCCATTTTGTCCTTGCTTCCATCCAGTAATTGTTTACAGTAGCTTGTACAAAATGGATGATCGACCGCATGGCTGCAGATTAACACCGTGCTGCATGATGGGACATGTTAACTTTTAAACCTGCACTTCATAAAGTTTTCAAAAGTTAAAAACTTGTTGTATGGTTTGTCCCCTAAAATCAGGGTTGTTTGACATGTTTTTGTAATGTATTTAGCCTTTAGACAATGATTTCTTAAAGTTCTGTCAGTTTCCTTGACTTTGCCCTGAAGTCTGTGCTGTTACAGTACTGTACAAAGTTTCTCTATGAAAACGACATTGTACGAGGCATTGCGGCAAGGATTTGGACGTTGTATGAGGCATCGCGGCTAGGATTTTGCATGCCTCATACAAAGTCCAAATCCATTTAAAGTCCAAATTTGTGGAACCAAGTTTGGACGTTGTATGAGGTATCCCTGTAGTTTTCGCTCTAAGCCTCCCTTTCCTTGTGCCTTAATAAGGGCCGAGTCTTGGGTTGTCTTCAAGAAATTCTAGCCACATCAACCTTGTCTCAAGCTAAGACACAAGCTGGGTTGTACAAGCTTATGGGCTCGGCTGCTTCCTAACAAATGGCTCACTTGACTCACTGTTTGCAAATGGTTTGTTTCAAACAAGCAACAGATGATGTTAGATACAAACAATAGTAGCTTGCCTAAGGAGGGTAGATTGTTTGTTATGCGTGTGTCAATGCTCAATATCAAAAGGCGGTAGCTGACGATATTAATACACACCCTTCCTAGTAACCAACTGGAAGGCTAGCAGTCTTTCGATTCTTTCATTTTCTCCCGGGATGAAGAGGAAAAACCTAAGAGCCATTTATCAGAATTCTGTTAACTGAGGCACCCTGTCCATTTCACATCATTTGATGTTAGAAACAATTGTCTACTGCAGACGCCAAACAAGGGCATTTCAAACACACTTCCTTCCTATCGCACAAAATCAAGCCTTCCTGCCTAGCTAGTATGGAACTTTGTTCTTGATCTGCGTAATGTATACCATCAAGTCTTTAATAAACAGCAACATTTCCACATTAGTAAGAAAAGCCAGTCATGTGAACTTTGTATGCAATGCAGGACAATTTTTTTTGTTTAATTTTTATGACTTCTGCAGACAGAATAATATTTCCCTAACCTCTCCCCTGTCTACAGAGTGTACGATCATGAAAACTTGGGCATTACAAACTACCAGAAGCCTCGTTATTATACATATAATATAATGTTTCTGAACCATTTCCTAACAATAATTCTTTGCCGAGGATCTAGCAAATATTTATTTATTATTTATTTATTATACTTATACCCTGGCTGTCTAGGAGATTTTCCTACTCTGGGCAGCTAACAACACAAAACCCATAGATTAAAAAGAGTCACACATTTTTAAAAATACAAAAAACCCTATTGGCGATGGAGAGACCAAATAAAATACCTAAAATTTTAAAGAAGAAAGGAGGAAGAGAAGTACAGTAATACCTCATACAAAGTCCGCTTCATACAACATCAAATTCATACAACATTGCCTAATTTCTTGAAAAAAGTTACCTCATACAAAGTCGCTCGACTTTGTATGAGGCATTGGGTTTTCCCCAGGTTGCATTGTGCCTGGGCAGTATAAAAGGCAGGACACATGGGTGCATTGCTCTTGTGGGTTTTGCACAAGGCCAAGAGTGTTTAGGAGTGGTTTTGAGCGTGATTTCGGATTTTTTTTGAATTTTTCATCAGAATTTTTAGAAGCATTCCTGGGATTTTTGCAGCATTCTTCAGGTTCTTGGACAATCAGGGTTGTTTGACATGTTTTTGTAATGTATTTAGCCTTTAGACAATGTTTTCTTAAAGTTCTGTCAGTTTCCTGTCTGTTTCCTTAACTTTGCCCTGAAGTCTGTGCTGTTACAGTACAATGTATCTCTATGGAAACGACGTTGTACGAGGCATCGCAGCAAGGATTTGGACACTGTATGAGGCATCGCGGCTAGGATTTTGCATGCCTCATACAAAGTCCAAATCCGTATAAAGTCCAAACTTGTGGAACCAAGTTTGGACGTTGTATGAGGTATCACTATATAGGTAAAAACTGCCCTTGCTCGAAAGCCAGTCATGTCCAACTCTAGGGTTCAGTGCTCATCTCCGTTTATAGCCAAAGAGCCAGTGCTCTGCATCTGCAAACGGTTCTGTGGACACGTAGTAGTCATGACTAGACACCTGTCCATAGCTCCTTTCTCTTGACAGTGTGAGAAAGATTAGCTGGCACAACAGGTTGCCATTGTCCGATTGTGGTTCAAAAATGTAAAATGTAGTACACTATGAGCCTCAAGTCCACTGACTCAGAACCAGAAAGTGGTTTTATGGTGAGAACAAATTTTTGGAGTAAAGGTAAAAGTCACCCTTGCTTGAAAGCCAGTCGTATCTGACTCTAGGGTTCAGTGCTCATCTATTTATTGCCAAAGAGCCAGCACAGTCCTTGTCTGCAGATGTTTCCGTGGACATGTGGCAGGCATGCATCAACACCGGAGTGAACCAAAGTGGTCCCTGTTTATCTACTTGCAATTTCTTGCTTTTGAACTGCTAGGTTGGCAAGAGCAGGGACAGACACAGGAGCTCATTCCGTCATGCAATACCCGGGAATCAGACACCAACCTTCCAGGCAGCGAGTTCAGTGTCTGGGTATGCAAGGGTAAAATCATACTAGAAGGTGGAAGAAGCAGCTCACTGGACAAGGAATAAAGGAGGAGATGGCTGAGGAACTCAACCTCTCCTACCTCACTTGGAGGACCCTGAATAGGCTGAGAGTTGGAGTCCCTAAATGTAAGACCAACATGCTCAAGTGGGGGTGCTGGTGGACAACAACACACAGTGATACAGAACCTGGCTCATTTGCTGGATTACTACCGATTTGTGCCAGAAACCTGTACCGATGAGGCAAAAAAGTGGCTTCACTTTGGCAGTTTAAATTTTTACCTGGACATGAAAGGAGAACCGTCTAGCATAAAAATGCGGCTTACACTGAATTGTGGGACCATTTAGCAACATCCTACTTCAGTCTTCTTCTTTTTCCATGTCTAGGCAAGATGCGAAACTGCCAAAATGAAGTCACCTTTTGGTCAGTTACTTTTGCCTGGCCTAGTATAAGAAAGATGAGCCGGCAACAAAAGGCTGCTGTTACCAGGGTATGCCCTGAGTGTGGCTCAATGATACCAGAGTCTTTGAGGAGGCTCTTTCTGTGTACCCATAGTTCAATGATGGTGAACCTTGACACTCCAGGTGTTCTTGGACTTCAATCCCCAGAAGCCCGTCTCTGTGGATTCACAGAGACCTGGGCTTCTGGGGATTGAAGTCCAAGAACAGCTGGAGTGCCAAGGTTCACCATCATGGCCCTAGGTGCTCAATTAGTTCAACTTCTTTCGTGTCCTGAACAAACCATGGACTGCCAAAATGAAGCTACTTTTTGGGCTTTGTCATTGGCCAAACTTAAGTCCTCATTGGTGCAATCGGCAGACTGTAAATGAGCTGGATTCTGTGTCTTTCTACATTTACACCACGTGTTGTTGTCTGTCAACAACCCTCACTTGAGTAAGTTGGTCTTGCATTTACGGACTCCAACCCTATTCAGGGTCCTCCAAGTAATGTAGGAGAGGCTGAGTTACTCAACCAGAGGCTCCTTTAATGTTGTTCAACTAGTTGTGTTGAAGAGGAGATTTTGGTAGCCATGCCCTTCCTTGCAAATCACATCTGCTGCAGTTGCCTTCTTCCTAGAATTAGCATTGCAACAGGCTAATGTCTTCATCTGCACCAACCCATCCCAGGCAGAAGATGAAATCTGAAAGAGCAGCTGCAGTGGTAGCAGCAGCAGGAAGAAAATCAGGCACTTCCGGCCTTGCAATCTTTATGGTCAATGGACGAAAATTTAACGTACAACTCCACGTGGCGGCCTGGCCAAACAATATCTCATCATGAGAAAGGGAGAGCTGAGAACCGCCAAAGAAGCATTCCCGGGTGTGCGACAGAGGCAGGAAGCCGAGAAGAATGACAGGCAGAAGGGTGGACTTAAACTTGAGTGTGCAAAGGAGGAGAGCAGTGGTGACGGGAACAAGCACAGCTGTGCCTGTCTGTAGGGAGAACAGCTGGGGTGATGTGTCCCTGGGGAAGGAAAAAGGGGCCGCAAATGAATGAGATGCCCAGCTTTGCCTTTCCCCGGGAAATCTGCTCCACTAACAAGTCTTTACACAAGAGAAATTTGTTCCCCTCCCCATTCGACACAACAAAGACTTTCCTGAACTCATGAGTGGGCCAGGGTTTTAGGAGGAAAAGATTGATTTTGGGCAGACTAAGCCAATTTCAGGCCTTTGAGCTAATCCTAATGCAGGCTCGGGAGGCAACTTTGTAGCCTCTTTACTTCCTCTGTTTATTTATTTGTATTTATACCCTGCCTTTTAAATGCAAGTACCACTCAGAGTGGCTCAGAATATCTATCTACACACGCGCGCACACACACATACAGTCTATTGTTGCAAAGCAGGACACAGTTTTGAACTTTCTCAACTGGGAAGCTGCAGCAAAAAAACCATTTCACAAAAAAGGGGTGCTCTCCAGCATCCATTGCATTTTGGGGTTGTTCTTCAAGCCAGTTCACAGCACAGTCCGTCCCCCCCCCTCCAAATCAGTAGCAAAAGGAGTCAACTCTACATACCCAACACACACACATTGACATTCAGGAGAAAATACAATGCAGCTGGTCCTTGTTGGGTTTTGTAACAACTGGAAAAGGGCGCTTTTGGGGGACAAAACCCTATTTATTTTATTTTGCAATTCGATCACTTTGGATCTCACCCCCTTTCGCGATTTTGCACCTGCTCGTTCAAGAAATCTGGTCCTGCTGCTTTCTTTAAAAGGGGGCTGTGTGTGGATTTGCAAAAATGGCCATTTCATTAATTTCTACATCACCTGTAGGACTGGAAGCTATGTCACCTCCCAGCTGCAGGAATCCTTTAAAGAATCCTAGTGGGTTACTTTTCCCTGCACACATTGAACGTCAAGTCTCCAGGCTTGGAGCTGATCAAGAATGACCCAACGAGGTCCTCCCCTACAACTGAGTTTGGGGGAGAAAGGCGAAAGAAACCGGGGGTGGGTGGGTGGGTGGGTGGGTGACTCAGTTAACTCCCTCTTGGGAGACTAGATCCCAATTATTATTATTTTAATATATATAAAAAAATCTGTAATGGGGAGAAAGGAGGGCCACCACCTGGTAACCGAAGAGCTTGTAAGAATGCAAGGAGGGGCATCAGGAGAGGAAAAGGCGCGCCCAGATTAAAATAAAAGGGGGCGCGGCTCCTTTAAGGGAAAGTTTGCCCTTCCTCGTACGCGTGAACTTGAGCCACTCAAGGGCCTTCTCAGACTAGAGACACGGGTCGTGGAGATCACACGACCCTCCGACGTTTTGGGTTGACTCCCCAACTTGTTACTTCTCGGAGACGTTACTTTATAAAAAACAAGGGCGTTAAAAAGCAACGTCTCCAAAACTCTCCCACCAGGCGCCCCTCCCACGTCTCTCCTTCCTGCTGGGCCCCATTCACACGTTACACGCGGAAAAGGCGCCCTTTCCACCTCTCTCATGGGCTACCCTTGGTTAAGCGGCCCCGACCCGCCCAAGGCAGGGTCTGTCCCGCCGGGAAAGGGGTTGGGTGGGGTTTCCCTTCTTCTAAATTCAAGAGATAAGCCTTATACGGAACGATTCCCACCCCATTCCTTCGCCTCCTCCCGCCCCGATCCGGATAGGATGGATCTTAATCCCATCTTGAGTCCGGAGACGGGGGTGGGGAGAAAGAGGAGCCAGGATCCGATCTCGTGAGGCTCCACCGCGCAGAAAAACCTTAATCCACATCCCTCGCTTCCCAGGGACCCCGACCCCATTCATTTCGCCTGGATTCCTTCGCTTCGCGACACGTGTTGGCCTGGCCTCGATCTGCTGCTGCTGCTTCGAGCCCCAAAATCGTACCCGATTTTTTTTTAAAGCCCAATTTTTAACCCCTTCCTGGGCTTTGCGGGGCAAATGTTTGGGGAGGTCGCTTGCTCTTCTTCTCCAATACATTTTTTTTAAAAAAAATGCGTTTATTTACCTTGGGACGTATCAATTCCTCCTGTTTTAGGATCGTTTGCTGCAAAAGCCCCGTCGATGAAGCGCTTTCCGCTCCTTCGCCTTTGGCCATTGGAAGAAATAAAAACCAACGTGTGACTCAATATCTTCTTTTTCTTGTTTTAAATCCCCTCCTTTTGTCGCTTGTGCTTAACTTTCCTTTGATCTTCTGCTTTGTATTTTCTTTTTTTGAAACGCGGAGGCAAAAGAACCCACAACCAAATATCCCACACAAGCCAACACCCCACGCTCCCTCCACAAAATCCACCGGCCCGGGCGGGAATGCGCCGGAGCCAAGCCTCGAACCTTTGGTGCCCGAGTGGAATGAATGAACTGGCTCGTTTTGCCCTGTTCGGATTTGATTGGCACACAGGCTCGGCGAAAGGCCGCCTCTCCCGCTAAGACACGCCCACCAGTCCTCACACATACGCACACACCCCCGCTCGCGAAAAGTCCCTGAGCCAATCAAAAGCGGGGGTAGGGAACGCCCCCAACTTACCCACGACGGGCCGACGTCACTTGATGCCGGCTCACTTCTCACTCTGCCATCTCAGGGTCCTAATGCGAGATCTGTCACCTCCTTGCTCCCACATTGCCCCCCCCCACAAAAAAAATATGTCCGGGCGGGGGTAGGGTCTGAAAAAGTAATTTTAAAATTTATTTTATTTAGAGGCCATTGGGGAACTCAAGGTAGCTCACCAAATTAAAAAGATCAAACTAAACCAGAGCATTTGTATTGAATTAAAGCCGTATTACCATCTACTTCTGCAAATGATTGATTGATTGATTAGGGACTGTGGTGGTTTAGTGTTTAAGACGCTGAACTTGATGACTGGATGATTGGCAGGTTAGCAGTTTGAGACCCGTGTGCTGCACAGCAGAGTGAGCTCCCATCGTCTATCCCACGTCCTGCCAACCTAGGAATTTGAAAGCAAGAAATTGCAAGTAGATAAATAAGTACTACTTTGGTGGGAAGGTTACAGCATTCTGTACACTCTGGCATCTAGTCATGCCTGCCACATGTCCATGGAAACATCTGCAGACGCTGACAACACTGGCTTTTGGGCTGTAAACAGAGATGAGCACTGCACCCTAGCCTGGAGTTGGATACAACTGGCTTTTTTTGAGCAAAGGCGACCTGATAGATTAATTGATTGTTCTCCGGCCCATCTGGGATATTTTTCCACTCTGGGTGGGGTATAACAGATTGCAAGTTTTCTTTTTTTTACAAATAATATAAAATTAAACATATAAAGACCACTTTGGTGGGAGAAATCTTGAGGACATGCCCACATGTCCATGGAAACATTTTCAGATGCAGACAGCTCTGGCTCTTTGGCTATAAACAGAGATAAGCACTGAACCCTTTTCGTGTTCAGGGAATGAAGAAGCAGACGAGTGAAGTAGTGAAATTCAGCTCTTTAATAGTGGGGTTTGAACACAGTTTGGATGGGGCAAAACTCGGACTTATATACACTATAAAACAGTAACAGTAACAATAATACAACAAGCCCATTGGCTAACAGAGTGTGCACATTTTCGATCCACTTATTTGCATAAGAATAGATACATGAGAAAAGATACATTCTGCTCCTGTCAGAAAACACAGTTAACATACATAACATTTCCCCCCACCCCCCCTAGGTAAAAACAAAATCCTTTAACCAGGATGGCGGCTTAGTTTCCCTTCTGGGTCGGACGCTTGGTGAGCCGGCTCAGGGGCTCGTAGGATGGGCGTTTGGAATTGACTAGAGGGGGAGGATTGTAAACCCGAATTAAAGCCCCGTTTGTCAGATGGAGGAGCAGAGGATCGCTCAAAACCAAAATCTAATTCTGTGGATGAATAAGACAACTCAGGGTACCTCCTGTGTGTACTAAGAGTGGAGGGCGACTCTGAACAAAATTGGTCATCATCAATAAAGGAATCCAGAGTGCTAGGCTGGGACAGTGTAGGGGTACACATGGCCGGAATAAGGGAGTATTCCACAAATTCCCCTTGAAATCGGTTCCTAGAAGACACTTCTGGGTCAATGTTGGCTGGCTGCTGACTATTACCTCTGCCCCCCTGGGTTTAAACGGGTGGGGGCCAACCCTAGCGTTGAGTGTCTGTATTCGTCTTATGGGTCCAGTACCCTGGGTCTCAACTGATCCGCGTGCCTCCTCCAGATCAGACCAGTGGCTGTTTTGATTCTGTAATAACCAGGACCAGTCTGATCGATCACAAACCCAGGCACCCATGTAGGACCACCAGCTGCATAATTGCGGCAATGTGCAGGCTCTCTGGACGAGAAACCCTCCTGGTGTTGGATTGCTATATTTGTGCCTTTGTCCTCTACCCTAGAGGGATCCAATCTGTCCAGCAAGGATGACAGTTTCCTTCGCTGGAGCAATTCAGTAGGGGACAGCCCTGAGGCAAGGGGGTGAGCCTATTTGTGAAAAGAAACTGGCGTAACTGGAGCTCCAAATCCCCTTCACTCATACGTCGAAGCGGGTCTTTAGTTGTGCACACCTGCCGCTCTACCTGGCCATTGGTGGCTGGGTGGAATGGGGTGGCAGTGATGTGCCTAATTGCATTCCTTTCCATGAAGGATTGGAATTCTGCAGATGTGAACGTGGACACATTGTCGGACACCAGCACATCTGGAAGTCCAAATGCTGCAAACAGCCTTCTTAGGTGCATTATCGTGGTGGCTGAAGTGGTATTAGGCACCCTAGAGAATGAATCCACAATCAACAAAAAGAGGACATCCCTAAATGGACCTGCAAAATCTATGTGCAATCTGGACCACGGGCCCCAAGCAGAATCCCATTCCCGAGAGAGAAGGTGGGATTGCTCTGGGCGAGAGGATTGACAACTGGCACAAGTGCCGACCATTTGTTCTATGTCTTGGTCCAGTTGAGGCCACCAAAAGTAGCTACAGGCAAGGGCTTTGGAACGGACAATTCCCGGGTGACTTGTGTGAAGTAAATGTAAAACCTTTTTCCTGAGAGTGACAGGAATGACCACCAGCTGGCCCCATAGAAGGCAATCTCGTTCCACTGATAGTTCCAAATGGTTGCAGTGGAATGTTCTGAATTCCTTGGCTAGAGGAGAGACAGGCCAGCCTTTTTGTACCCAAGACATTACTTTAGTCAATGTTACAATCTTGACCGTAGCCTTGGCTATATCTGAGGGGACGACTGGGGGCGAGTTGAAAGTCTCAATCATAAGGACCTGGTGGTCGCTTTCAATCTCGCAATTGGCTTCCCCAACCCCTGGCAGTGGAGAACATGACAGGGCATCAGCGTGGCTGATGTCCTTGCTGGGCCTGTGCACCAAAGTAAAATTGTATGCATTTAGGAAAATTGCCCAACGCAACATCCTTGGGGACAGAATTTGAGGCATGGGCTTCCCGTTCACAAAGATTCCAAGGAGGGGCTTGTGGTCAGTTACAATGGTAAAAAGTCTTCCATAAAGGTAATCGTGGAATTTCTTAGTGCCAGCCACGATTGCCAACGCCTCCCTGTCTGTCTGAGCATAATTTTTCCTCAGGCTTTGAGAGTGAACGGGAATAGAATGCTACGGGGTCTTCCCTCCCGTCATTTAGTACATGGCATAACACAGCTCCCACCCCCACAGGGGATGCATCACACACAAGTACAACTTCCTTGTTAGGATCAAAATGAGTTAATAAAGAATCCGAAGATAGCAGCCTTTTAAGTTCTAGGAACACTTTCTCCTGGCAATGGCCCCAGTGCCAAACAGTATCTTTCTTAAGAAGCTGATGTAATGGTTTGGCAACTGAGGCTTTGCGATGGAGAAAAGCGTGATAGAAGTTTAGCAATCCTAGAAATGATTGCAATTCGGCTTTACATTTTGGCCTGGGTGCATTTCGCACAGCCACCACCTTGGAGTCAGAGGGCATGATACCTTGGGGTATAATTCGGTACCCCAGGAACTCCACTTCCTGTGCCAAAAACACACATTTGTCTCTTCTGAGACGTAGACCAGCCCTCTCGAAACGTGAGAGGACTCGATCGAGCCTGGCCGCTAGTTCGACGGTGTCATTAGCGGTGATCAGGACATCGTCAAAATATGGCAGGACATCGGGCAAACCTTTTAAAATATGTTCTACAAGAGATTGAAATATTCCGGGGGCCGCATTCACCCCGAATTGTAGTCGAGTTACCTTAAATGCCCCCCTATGCGTTACTATGGTCTGGGCTATTGCAGCAGCAGGAGACACAGTCAATTGTTGGTAAGCCTGGGCAAGGTCAAGTTTTGCGAAGCAATTTCCTCCATGCAAGGAGGCAAGATGGTGGCTTACCACGGGCACAGGATATGCGTTCGGGCGAATAGCTTTATTGATGGTACACTTGTAGTCAGCGCATATCCTCACCCCATTACTTTTCAAAGCAGTCACTATTGGTGTCTCCCACTCTGCGGAGTCCACTGGCACTAGGATGCCCTGCTCCACCAGTTTGTCCAGCTCGGCTTCTATCTTCTCCTTTAAAGCAAAGGGTACCCGGCGTGGCTTCATCTGAATTGGCTGGACGGTTGGGTCAAGCTCAAAGTCCACAGGGGATCCTTTGTATAACCCTAAACCCTTTTTGAACACCTCAGGATGTGCAGCACAAACGTCCCGGATTGGGTCAGCATCTATTGCGTGAATGCCAGAAAGCCAGATTCCCAGGGGCCTAAACCATTGGGTCCCAATAAGACAGTTAGTGCCCTGCTTAACTACAACCAATGGCAAGGAGGTGCGAATGTTTTTGAATTTGACCAAAAAATTTCCCACCCCCAGGATCGGAATCTGGCAACCTTGCACATCCCGGAGGGAAGTTTTAAAAGATTTGAGCTTGGGCTGAGAGGCAGGGGGAATTCTCAAAAACTCCCGCTGTGGGCTTATGGAAAAGGTAGTACCTGAATCCACCTCCATCTTGAAGGGGACGTCCTGCAGGCTCAGGTCTGTGAAGAAATGCTCGCTGACAATGCCCACTTGGCACGGCTCAGGCTCTGGTGGCACTTTGGCATTGGACGTTTTGTGGTGATGACTCTTCTTGGACTCAGGTGCAGGAGTTCTTTGCTTTCACTGTCAGCATACTTTAGCAATGTGCCCTCATCGCCAGCAGTTGTGGCATTCTGCGGTGCGGAAGGGGCACTTCCTGCAGTCATGCCGGGCTCTGCATCCATCACACTTGCAAAGGAATTTCTTCTCCCGATCGTCATGGTGCTCTCGGTGCTTTCGTCAGACCGCTTGGACTTCTCCCTCTGCGTCGCTGGACTCCGATGAAGAGGTGGAACCAGGCGAAGATGAATTTTGCTGAGCTTGCACAGCTAAGTCGGTGGCACTGGTGGTGGAGTGGCGATGCCGGAAAAGCTTGATGCCGGACCGTGTGGCCTCAGATGCTACTGCCTCTTCTAGGACAGCCTTGAAAGTTAGCATCTTCCTGATCATGAGGTGACATTGAGCATCTTCGTCCCTTGTGTCGGCCAGCAGATGTGCTTCTTCGATGTTGCACGTGGCGGCAGCAATGCGCAGAGCGGCGGCGTAGTCTGCAATGGACTCCCCAGGTCACTGCTCCCTTCTTTGGAAGGCCACCCTGGCTGGGAAGATCGAGACCTCTGGCTGCAGGTGTTTCCTCAGTGCAGACATGATTTCTGCAAGCGGCACCACATCCACGTCCCTTGGGAGAACGAGGTGGGTTGCCAGCTCAAGCTTCTCAGAACCGAACTGAGCTAGGTAACAGGACGCTTCTGGTCTTTGTCGGTGATCTTCTGCAATGCCATTGCATGGCGGAATCGGCGTTCGTATGTTGCCCATTTCTCTGGGCGCGAAGGGTCAAATGGGCCGATGTTGCTGTCGTGTGGGGACGCTATCCCACCCTCGTCGCCAGTTTCATGTTCAGCAAATGAAGAAGCAGACGACTGAAGTAGTGAAATTCAGCTCTTTAATAGTGGGATTTGAACACAGTTTGGATGGGGCAAAACTCGGACTTATATACACTATAAACAGTAACAGTAACAATAATACAACATGCCCATTGGCTAACAGAGTGTGCACATTTTGATCCACTTATTTGCATAAGAATAGATACATGAGAAAAGATACATTCCGTTCCTGTCAGAAAACACAGTTAACATACATAACAACCCTAGAGTCAGATACGACTGGCTTTCGAGCAAGGGCAACCTTTACCTTTACCTAACACACACAAAAAGCAAACAAATAATCATACTGAATAAATTACAGATAACAATAATGTTGTTCAGTCGCACAGTCGATTTCAACCCTTTGCGACTCTATGGACCATAGTCCTCCAGGCACCTCTGTTTTCCACCATCCTCCTCAACCCTCCCAGCTCTGCGCCCATTGCATCCACAATACCATCTAGCCATCTCATCTTTGGTTGCCCCCTTCTTCTTTTGCCCTACACCTTCCCCAGCATCACAGCTTTCTCAAGTGAATCCTCTCTTCTCATTTGATGACCAAAGAATTTTAGCTTCATTTTTACTATTTGGCCTTCCAAGGTGCAGTCAGGTCTAATTTCTTCTAAGATTGACTTGTTTGTTCTCCTCGCTGTCCAGGGCACTCTCAAAACTCTCCTCCATCACCACATCTCAAAGGCATCTATTCTTCTGCGCCCAGCTTTCCTTATGGTCCAGCTCTCACAGCCATACATTGCCACTGGGAATACCATTGCTTTGACTATGCGAACTTTTGTTTGTAAGGTGATGTCCCTACTCTTAACCATGTTCCCCAGGTTTCTCATAGCTTGTCTACTATCTCCACATTATTTTACAGCAATTCTCTTTAATTCTAACTGACCTATATTTCATAATTCCTTGTTTCCATTCAGCCCAGGGGTTCCTAACCTAAAGCCTGCGGGCTGTATCTGGGCCCTGCAACATTTCATGTGACCCCCCACCCTACAAAGGGCATTTGAGAAACAAAATGGCCACCCCGCTGAAGCTGTTGGGACAAAATGGCCACCCCATCATGCAGGCAGGGCAAAATTGCCATCCGGCCCTCGAAGCTGACTGAGAGAGCGTTATCTGGCCCCTGGCTTGAAAAGGTTGGGAATCCCTAATCTAGCCAATTCCTTGACTCCGAAAATAAATTGTTTCATTCTCTGGTGCCCGGCCTTTCCCTTTCAAAAGGACAAATTCTACAAAATATCCCCATATATCTTTGAAGTTATTTACTTTTTGATAATTCTTTTTTTACCTTGAATTGCACAAGTATATATATATCATTTACAGCTATTCTCCAGAATTCTTTATACCGTTCAATAAACTGAAATTCATATCTTGCTTTTCTTTCTCCCATTTCTAGGAACATGAACGCAAGAACCAGAAAGTTAATCACTAACAAGGTGCTGCACTTTTATGCACAGCTTGGAAAAGTTACTTTTGGGGATTATAGCTCCTGTAATTCCCCAGTCAGCATGGCCAACAACAACTGAGTTTTCTCACTCTGTTATATGATGAATGGTATGTCTGGCCAGATATCCCACTACAGTAATGGAGTAGACCCGTGATGGCGAACCATGGCACTCCAGATGTTCTTGGACTTCAATTCACAGAAGCCCAAGCACCCTGTGAATCCAAGCGAATGGGTTTCCTGCGATTCATCTGGCCCGCGCTGCCCTGGTCGCTCCCAAAAGCGTTTTACTTCCGCTTCCAGGAGCGACGAGGGCAGTGCGGGCCGGATGAATCACAGGAAACCCATTCGTGTGGATTCACAGGGTGCTTGGGCTTCTGGGAATTGAAGTCCAAGAACATCTGGGGTGCCAAGGTTCGCTATCACAGGAGTAGACCATCCAACCACCAGCGACTCAATGCTCAGTGTTGGTTGGCCGTAAATAACCTGACACCCCACAGGGACCAATGGCTAAGGGTGAATGAGCTCCTTTAGGTGGGGTGATGGTCCCCCTCAGTAGAAGAAATGCCATTGGAAACCATCACATTGGGCCCAACGGCAAAATGAGCAAATGAGGAACCACTTCACTATTCCGATTCCCAACAGCCATGGAGGTGGAAGAGGCCATGCCAGATGGACTGGCTGTGAAGGTGCACCTTGTCCATATCCTCAAGGCTGCGGCAGTCCATTGCAGTCCTGATGTTAAATCCTGCATGCCTCATTTCATACGTGCCACAGGAAATGGCTCTGAGATCATAGTATGTGGGTCACTTCATGGCAAGCTGGGATCCACCTTAAAACAGTTTACGCCAGTGGCACTGTTCCTGAAAATGATTTCCAGAGAAAATGTATACTTGGATACAAGTAGCAGCTGCTACCGCCAATACAATGAACGATGAACGCTTCACTAAAATGTCAAATGCCTATGAAGAGAAATTTTTGAATTTCTCGAAATGTGTCCTAACCAGGGGTTTTTCCATGAAAAACCTAGGAAATGATTGCTTCCTCTTTCTTACACTATCTTGAGCTGGATGATGTTATATCTATACCTATAAAAAGGCCCCTTAACCGTTGGGTTTGTTCAAAGTCTTTTGTACCAGGCCCAACCATCCCCGACCTAGCCCTCAGCACTCACCGTAACTTCTGCCTTCCCAACGCCGCTGGGTTTTGGTGGTCGCCAGTGGGGCAGCCGCCCCATGAATGCGGCCAAAAAAAGAACTACGATTCCCAGAGTCCTTTGCGCTGTGCAATCCCTCAGCCAATCAGGCTGAGGGGTGCGAGCGCAGAGGAGGCCGGGAACATGCGCACTGACTTTAAAAAAATATATATGTCGGGAGCCGGAGGGAAAGACTTTGAAAGACCCAGCTGGAGCCAGGAAAGGTAAGTGCGGTCGGTGGGGGTTAGGGGGTGGGTGGGTGAGGTACGCGCCACCCTAACCCCCACCAACCGCACTTACCTTTTGCCGGCTCCTGCTGGATCTCTCAAACTCTTTCCCTCTAGGTGCGGCCTTCTGCGTAGGGAGAAGAACCGGTCTCTCCTTCATCCCTGCGGGCAACGTGGCCTTGATGCCCACATGGACAAAGGAGAGGCCGGAGCACCTCCTGGCCTACCGGAGAGAAGGACTTACTATTAATAATATCAAGGTCACTTAAGAGTGGATGTAGTCTTTGGTTAGAGGGAAATAGTTTGAAATTCTGCACAGATTTCCACAGGGAAGAGCTGCACAAAAGCCTCTTTCAACCGTGTTGTGTGCATATGACAGAAAACTACCCTTAACCACAACTTCCTAGTATGCATAGATGGGCATTCTGCTTTCAGAAAGTAAGAGGCCCTTCTGTTATTAAAATGAAAAAGATTGAGTAGATCATAACCTGGTCATGTTTTTCTAAGCAAACAAATAAGAAGAGGCTACTATTCTGCTTTGTCAAGAAAGCGATTCTTTTTGTTTCATTGTTAAGTTCTGTGTGAGAAAAGGCTGAAGCAGTGATACTTCATGGGAGTAAACAAAATCCAAAATTCAGAATACCCTACTATAAAGGCACAAAATGGGAAAGCTTTCTAGGACTCTTCAACAAGTTAGGCCAGGGGTGCCCAAACTTTTCTGGCTGCAGGCCGGCCACGTGGTTCAGTGGGCCAGTCACATGGTTTTTCCCACTGGAAGTGGAAGTAAAATGTGCCTTGCAATCTGTTTTGCAATAGGATGAGATAGATTTTAATCTGCCATTTTCTCTGCTTAAAACAGGGATGCCCAAACTACAGCCCGTGGTCCAGATCTGACCCCCAACACCAATTTATCCAGCCTGCACTGCCATCGTTGCTCCTGGAAGCGGAAGTGAAACACGCCCACACATTTTACTTCTGCTTCCGGGAGCGATGAGGGCGGCGCGGGCTGGATAAATTGGTGTCAGGGGCCAGATCTGGCCCACAGATTGTAGTTTGCGCACCTCTGAGTTAGACCATAGGAACCCATGTGTTTTGTCCAAGGTTAAGGGCTGTGGTGGCTTAGTGATTAAGATGCTGAGGTTGATGACCGGAAGGTCAGCAGATAAGCAGTTCGAGACCCAAATGCTGCATGATGGAGTGAGCGCCCGTCATCTGTCCCAGCTCCTGCTAACCTAGAAGTTCAAAAGCAAGAAATCGCAAGTAGGTAAATAGGTACTACTTCAGTGGGAAGGGTAACAGTGTTCTGTGCACTCCAGTGTCTAGTCATAGCTGCCACATGACCATGGAAACATCTGCAGACACAGACAGCTCTGGCTCTTTGGTTGTAAACAGAGATTATCACCGACCCCTAGAGTCGGACACAACTGGCTTTTGAGCAAGGGAGACCTTTACCTTACAGCAATTTAACTACTGTGCCACCAGGATAGATTACCCACCCTGTAATGCATGCTCACAGTTGATCCTCATAAAGGTCATGCCCAACTCTGAGCCTTGCATTTTGTTTTTCTTCTCTTTGTTGTTTCTTCTTTATAAAAAAAATTAATCATAAACTGAGTCCTTTTGAAGATATGCATACAGTTTTCTTCTATCCTGTTTCCCCGAATATAGGACCTCCTCCCTGTTGTGTTCTAAAGCCTGTGCCTTTAAACAATGTACCTATCCATGTGTATCCAATGTAACCTACTCTATGTGTAACATTGTAACCTCCAGCTGCATCACTGTAACCTTAATAGGACGCGAGCTAGTGACCACTAGGTGGCAGTAGCGAGCGTCCAAGCTCATTGGTCCAAGACTCACCTAGAACAACAGCGCGGGAAGATTCCCGCCACTACCTTCACCTGGACAAGAAGGGCGTGACCCGCAATGACGTCACGCGGACAGTAGCCAATGGACTGTCGAGGAGCCACATTCAAATGTATAGCCACTGTATATATTGAGCTGTTCATCCGCCATTACCTCATGTTCCCTCTGACCAGCATGTAATAAAGTTGTGTTAAGCCAGCCCTTCGGCTGTCCTGGTGTCCTTGGTCCCATACACTAAACTCCCATAATAGGACACCCCCCCTTTTTCCCCCTGCCTTTGAAATATAAGGCCCCATCCAAAAATAAGACCTCCTTACCTCCTGGCTGTAAGGTGGCCGACGTGGCCCATAAGAAAGCCTGCCGCATCGGAGTCTCGATTGCTTCCCCGCTCACAACCAAGAGAAGTTTCCCCTGGTGAGAGTGGGATTAAGACTCCGATGCAGCAGGCCTTCTTATGGGCCACGCCGGCCACCTCACAGCTGAGGCCAGTCTCGATGTCTCGATCGCGCTTCCCCACTCATAATCAAGGGAAGCGTCCCTTGGTTGTGAGTGGGGAAGCGCGATCGAGACTGGTATTCTTCTTCATGGAAAAATAAGACATCCCCTGAAAATAAGACCTTGTGCTAATTTTGGAGTTTTTAAAAATATAAGACAGTGTCTTATATTCGGGGAAACATGGTAAGCACATTTAGAAGAAGACCCTAGAACAGTTTTGTCCAAGCGCAGAACTCTTTACACACCAGATAGGGAAACCTCAAATATAGTGCATTAAGAACGAAAGTTTGGATTGCAGTTTTATCCATAGTCTGAGAGATTTCCATCCAATATGAAATTTGCATGTTTGGTGGGTATGTATCTGGCTAGGAAAGGCCAGATTAAGACATCATGGATAAACCCTGGTGGTGCAGTTGTTAAACTACTGTACTGCAGCCAAAACATTGTCAATTCAATCCTGACAGGGATCAAAGTTGACTCAACCTTCCGTCCTTCTGAGATCAGTAAAAACAAGTACCCAGCGTGTTGGGAGCAAAATGCTAATTACCCTGTAAACCGCCCAAAGAGTGCACTGAGCCAATAGTGGGCTCCAAATTTTTTTACTACCACACTGTCGGCGTGGTATGGTGCATACCCATCAAGCACAGCTCCAGAAAATACAGGAACTGCTCCGGCCTGGGCACACATGCACAGCAACAACTCCTTTGCGCATGCACAGAACCCCTTTGCGCATGCACAGAACCTCTGCACATGCACAGAACCTTTTTCCTGGCCAGCCAAAATACAGGATGGCCACGGAAACGATAGTTGAAGAGGGGTGAAATACGGGATTTCCTGGCCAATCCGGGATACTTGACAGGTATGGTATGGTGGGTGTGGCTAGGGGGAAAGCTCTGTGTTGCACCCGAATTAGGACTACTTTATTTCAAAACTTGGATGGGTTGGGCCAATCAGAATTTCTGCTATGGGTTCTGGTGAACTGGTGCAAACCTGCTGATGCCCACCACTGCACTGAGAACTTGGGGTGGTATATTAGTGTAATGGCTATTGCTATTTCTCAACTAGATCAAGTTTCACAGACCCTATCACCTTACTAAAATGTATATTATTTTAAAAGGCTTTCTGGAAAAAAAGATTGTACTTTTAATTTTATTATTTTTATAGTGAGACTTCTTATCATCTGAGCCTGTAAAACAGGAGTTCTCAACCTTTTTAAGCTGGGTGCTAGGTTACGCTCCCTCAGACAGCTTCAGGTCGGATGGCCATTTTACTCTTCCTCCACCCCATGGCATTTCCTGGTGTGGTGGAGGCAATGGGGGGAGGGGGGAGCACATTGAATGGTGCTGTGGGCCACATCTGGCCCATGGGCCACAGGTTGAGAATCCCTTCTGTAAACTGTGTGTAAATCCAGTTGTGCATCTGAGAATAATAAGTGATATAAGGATGCAGTTCTAACGCTCTCTTCTCACTCTTGCTACTGCATATGGATTATCTTCTCTGTGTATATTTCTGGTTTTAACTGCAGTATTCCACCCAGAGAAAATATCCCAGATTGGCAGTACAACCAACCAACCAACCAACCAACCAACCAACCAACCAACCAACCAACCAACCAACCAACCAACCAACCAACCAACCAACCAACCAACCAACCAACCAACCAACCAACCAACCAACCAACCAACCAACCAACCAACCAACCAACCAACCAACCAACCAACCAACCAACCAACCAACCAACCAACCAACCAACCAACCAACCAACCAACCAACCAACCAACCAACCAACCAACCAACCAACCAACCAACCAACCAACCAACCAACCAACCAACCAACCAACCAACCAACCAATTAGATTCTCTGACTTGGGGGCATCCATCCGTCCAAGCATTTTCTTCATTAGAAGGAACCAAATGCTCTCACAAAAAAAGGTATCTGAACATCAGAATTCTTTGGGGGAAATTTTGATCTACAATGGCCAGGACAGCTGGCGTTGAGAATAAGAATTTGGCAGATTAAAAAAAAATTTTTTTTATAAAAAAAAGAACATAGCTCTAGTGGATCTAGTGGGAATTTGTGAGGGTATTCTCTCTATTTTCTGCACCTGTCAGGGTTTAGAGGGCACATTCTTATTAGCATCTGGCTACATCAACTCCACCAGGAGCAACTGAGTTTCCAGTTACCGTAATTACTATCTGATACCACAATTATCTTTCTCAACAGTTGTTCCATCAACTAAGCACCCGGCTTTGTCTTGTTGTTAAGATGAAGGTATTTTATTTTGGGCTGTTTTGGATTAGGATTCCCAAAATACCATGTAGATATCTATGCTCACATAGATATCCACATAGTCTGAAAAATAGCTTTTCCAAACCCTGCAATGGCTCTAACATTCCTTCACAAATGTGCACGAATCCATGCCGATGCACCAATAGAGAACCACTCCATATTTTGTCATGAAGGAATTTTTGAAAGAAAATTAAAACTTGGGGGTTTTCTGCTAGGAGACCTAGAACATAAAAAGGAAAGGAAGACATTATTGAAGACAGTGTACCTAAATCAGGGTTCGTTTCCTATCTATTGTGGAATGTTTTAATTACTTACGGTCTGATGCTGACTGCAGATATCGCCTAGTCGTAGTAATGCAGGAAGTAACAGCACAATTATGGCAAATTTCCGTCCACACGCATGATTCCGTACAGATCTGAACATCTGTTTCACTTCAAATTGCTACATAAAATCTGCTAACAAGAGCATTTTATAAAAAAAAGATTTTTTGCATTTTCTTTTTGCTTTTAAGAAGTAAAGCAAAGCAATCACACTTATATACCACTCCATAGCACTTAGTGCACTATCTGGGCGGTTCACAAGTTAACCAGCATCTTGACCCCAACATGCTGGGTACTCCTTTTACTGACCTCAGAAGGATGGAAGGCTGAGAGTCCACTTTGAGGCCTGGTCAGGATCAAACTCACAACCTTTGGGTTGTACAGCGGTTTAACCACTGTGCCACCAGTCAGCTTGAGGGTAAAAAATACTAACTCAGATACCAAACTCAGTAGATTAGGTATCTGACTACGGAGCCAGACGTTGGGAGTTTGATTCCCCACTGTGTCTCTTAAGAAGAGCCAGCCAATATAGTTATGAGCAAGTTACGCAGGAAAAGGGCTGCCATAAGTTAGAATTGACTTGCCAGCATGTCATTATATTAGAGCAGGGGTTCCCAACCTTTTCAAGCGAGGGACTGGATCATGCTTTCTCAGTCAGCTTTGAGGGCTGAACGGCCGTTTTGCCCTGCCTGCATGATGGGGTGGCCATTTTGTCCAAGAGCTTCAAAGGGGTGGTGCCCAGAGTGCAGGATGCGTAATAGGGGACTCAAACTAAAGGAAGCCAGATAGAGGCTGAATATCAGGGAAAACGTCTGAATGGTTAGAGCAGTATGACAGTGGAACCCACTGCCTCGAGAGGTGGTGAGCGCTCTAACACTGGAAGCATTCAAGAGAGAATTTGACAACCATCTGGCATATTTCCTTTGATTTGGATTCCTGCAATGAGCATATGGGGTGGACTCAATGGTCTAAAATGCCCCTTCCAACTCAGTTATTCTATGATTCTAATAATTATTAGAATTATTGTTAGTCTGGCCAGGTTATCCTGCTATGGTAATAGAGTAGACCATACTGCCAGTGACTCAACGCCGAGTGTCAGGTGGTGGTTAACTAACCTAACCACGCTGAGGATTAACGGCCTTGAGTGCCAAAGTCCACTGGGAAGGGTGATGGTCCCCAAGTGGATTATATCCCACTTGAATCCATCTTGATGGAGGGAAGCAACCTCATCCATCCTGGCCTGGGGCTGAGGAGGACTTTGTGTGCCAATAGGACTCAGGACCAGAAAGTGACTCGCGGAGCTGGATCAGTGGTACTATGGGTGTCGGAAGGCAGGTGAAAGGCCACTGCATTATATTCTCAAGACAGACATAATGGCTGATTGCCATCAGGATTGCCTATATTCGGATTCGGATACAGCAGAAGAAGAAGAAGGCTGGCTAAGAGGCTGAAGACCTCATATTGGCTTCCTTGCTTAAAATTGGATGTAATAGATTGATTTTTTAACAACTCTTCCTGTATCAGGATCCCAATGTTTTAAAATGCTATAATGCTATTGCAGCATGGCCAAATTCAGTGGCTGAAATCCTATGGTGCTTACCATAGCATAAAGTTTCAGCTGTGGCATTAACTATGTGTCTGATTCTACAAATAGTTGAACAGATGATTGTACAAATGCCCGGGGAACTGCTTCCCAGAAATGATACCTGCGTTGGTGCATATTCTCCAAAGGGTTGGTCAATGTCAAGTTATTCAGGTGTAGCTCTGCCAGTGGATTTTGCCCAGTCTTTTCAAGAGATTTGATACACTTCACCTTTGAGAAGAATCCAGGTTTGTTTGTTCAACCTCTGCTCTGCTTTTTCACCCAAAATATATGTTCAGGGTAGTTAATTATGTTGAAGTGTAAAATTAAAAAGAGGAGACTGATTAAAATGTAGCACAGAAGCTATGTTAATGGCCATTGTCTAATTAGATAGCTAGGATGGCAAACAGCACCACAGTTGGATATGCTGACCTCTGTATTACACATAAAGGGGAATGTATTGCAGTTCCTGATTGCCTATTTAATTGTGTAAGCATTTGGCTGCTGAGAGACTGCTAAAATCAGTACATTAATTCTTGTGCAATTTTAAAAACCAATAAACATTTGCTCACACACTCATTTTCTTGCTAATATTAAAGTGGATTTCAGTTAATAGCATATGGCATCCCATTAATTGTGTTTGAAATGTCTTTTAGATTTCAGCTGTATTTAGTTGATTTAGTTTTACAACTCCTAGCCTCCCTGAATGTCATTATTGTGGAGAAAAAGATGTACTATAAATGCTGTGACTTTAATCGTATTGTTAGTTCCTCTTAGACTAGGTCTATTGTATTCATAGGAACTTAATCTCATCGGCTCCTGTTGCTTAATGTGCAAGGAATAACGGCTTTGGGCAGGAAGTCCATAGGGAAGGGTGATGGTCTCAAAAAGATTAGATACCACTTGAATCCATCTTGATGGAGGGTAGCAGCTTCATCAATCCTGTCCTGGGGATGAGGAGGACATTGTGTGCCAAAAGAAACTGGAACAATGGTATGGGTGTCATGCTGTGATGTGGAAAGCAAATAGAAGACCACTGATTATATTGTTCCCAGGACAATCTTCATGGCTGATCGACATGATGATAATCAATACTGTATTTGAAATCAGATATGGCACTGGAAGAAGAAGAAGAAGAAGAAGAAGAAGAAGAAGAAGAAGAAGAAGAAGAAGAAGAAGAAGAAGAAGAAGAAGAAGAAGAAGAAGAAGAAGAAGAAGAAGAAAGGGATACTTAAATACAGGACAATTTTTTGTGAATATGAAGAAATGCAAGCATTTATGTACATGGAATTTATTGCCCACCATATATAGAAAGGAAGGGCCTCCTTTAGTGTGACATGCTATGTTAAACAAGAGAGTTTCAGCCATTGATTCATTGGCCTAAATGAATTCAACCGGAGTAAGCCCACTGAATCAGTTGAGTTGATATAAGTGATATCTTAGTAAAGGTCTCCCTTGCTCGAAAGCCAGTCACGTCCTACTCTAAGGGGTGGTGCTCATCTCTGTTTACAGGCAAAGAGTCTGCAGCTGCAGATGTTTCCATGGTCATGTGGCAGGCATGACTAGACACCAAAGCGCATAGAATAATGTTACCTTTCCTGCTGAAGTGGTACCTATTTATCTACTTGCAATTTCTTGATTTCAAATTGTTAGGTTGGCAGGAGCTGGGACTGATGATGAGCACTCACTCCCCATGCAGCCCTCGGGTGTCGAAATCCGACCTTCCAGTCTCTGAGCTCAGCGTCTTAAACACTAAGCTACCTGGGGAAGCTGCTAGATTGAGGATAATAAATAAACAAATAATAATGCTAACAAACAGTTAAAACCTTAGCAAGAAAGTCAGGGCCAGAAGTGAAGGAGCCAGGTCTCTTTAGCAACAGTTACAAGCTGAAGGGCTCTTTGAATAAAAGTTTCTTTGTTTTCCAGAAGAGAGAGAAAAGAAAGTCAATGCAATTCCCTGGCTGAGTGGTGAGATTATATAACTGAGTTTGCATTCCAAGAGAATTTCTCCCAGCCTGATTCCCACAGAAGTAAAAGTGACGCTCGAACCTGCGGGCCTGACATCTCAATGCCAAGCAGAAAGTGTGCTCTCCAACAACCTCATGTGGATATTTGAAAACCAGAAGATCAAGAAAGGAGAATTTGTAGTGTGAAACTCGGAGTGTGGTGAACCCATCTTCATGGGTCAGCTTCATAGTTGAAAGATCAAACATGTAAATCAGGAGTTTGCAACCTTTTTAACCCAGGAGCCGGGCCATGCTCCCTGAGACAGCTTTGGGGGCCGGATGGCCATTTTGCCTTTCCTCCATCACATGGCACTTCATGGTGTGGTGGTGGTGGTGGTGGGGACATGAAATGGCACTGTGGGTTGCATCTGGCCCATGGGTCGCAGGTTGAGAATTCCTGGTGTAAATGCTGGCTGGTTCATTGGGGCAAATGAAGACCCACTATGGCCTTAGTGGTCCAGAGCGGAATCTAGGGTGAATGGACTGGGATTTGAACCCAAGTAACTGGAATTTTTGAGGATTTTTAAAAAATTGCTGCTGGTAGGACCTGGCTGGAGGGATGTGGTGGCTTTGTGGGTAAGATGCTGAACTTAACAACTGGAAGGTTGGCAGGTCAGCAGTTCGAGACATGGGTACTGCACGATGGAGCAAGCTCCTGTCTCTGTTCAAGCTCCTGCCAACCTAGCAGCTTAAAAGCAAAAAATTGCAAGTAGATGAATAGGTACTACTTCAGTGGGAAGGTGAACAGTGTTCCATGCACTCTGGTGTCGAGTCATGCCTGTCACATATCCATGGAGATGTCTGCAGATGAACACTGAAATCTAGAGTCGGATACGACTGGCTTTTGAGCAAGGGCAACCTTTACCTTTACCTAGAGCATGGGGGTTCCCAACCTAAGGCCCATGGGCCAGATCCGGCCAGTGGTGCAATTTCATGTGGCCCCCAACCCCTCCAAGGGCATTTGAAAAACAAAATGGCCACCCCTTTGAAGCTGATGGGACAAAATGGCCACCCCCATTGTGCAGGCAGGGAAAAATGGCCATCTGGCCCTCAAAGCTGATTGAGAGAGCGTGACTCAGCACTCGGCTTGAAAAGGTTGGGAACCTCTGGCCTAGGGCATGACTGGATACCTAGTGTGATGTAGTGAACGGAGTAACAAACCAGATTGCAGGAGGGCAAAGAAGAAGTGTATTAATCGTAGAAAATACACAAAGGAATAAAAAGATCTACAGTACTTAAAATTTTCATGCCTCTCCTGCTGCCTTTCTTTAAATGAAAAACAGCTGAATGCTTAAAATAAGGTGGATGGACTATGGAAGAAAAGATAGGATGAGTTAGAATGAACAGAGTTAAAAATAGCTTAATTATTCTCCTCTTTGCTTTCTGTCTGCTAAAAAAAAATCTCACTCACACATCAATCCGGTTTTTCTACCCACAAAAAGATTTGGAAGACTGGTTTCCTATGCATTTTTAATTTTTATTCGTTTTAATTTTATTTGCCTGTTTTTTTAAAATAAAATTCCCATAACACTAAAGATTGCAAGAGAATCATCCTGTTAGCAGCCTGAAAAAACAAAACTACAACAGCAAACCAGTTCTGATTTAAAAATAAATAAATCATTTTCTTCTCCCTTGGGAATAGGAAGGAATTAACATCAAAGCCAGGGAAAATTCTCCTATTACAGCATTGCATACTTCTATGTGGTTGCTATTTCAGTGCTAAGGTTCATTAACCTAAAATCTCTCTCTCTCTCTCTTTCTGTTTATTGTCATGATAATTGTACAGGAAAGAGCATCAAGCTATTCATCACCTGTGTTGATAATAGAAGACAAACAGATTAGTCTTTGTTCAATCTCCGCACAACAACTGTGACACCTCCAACATTCCAGGAATAGCATTCTCATGTTCCACAAGGATAGCTGCCTTTGTCTGTTGTATCAGAAACAACAAATGTCCATTGGATCCTCTGCAAATAACCCATATTCTTAGGGTACCATTATCCATCAGTAGTGGTCACACACTAGATAGTTAATTTGAGTATGTGATCATTAAGAAAATAATGAGCACATGTTGATTACCACACATGGTGACCTTATAAGCTTATGTCCTTATTCAATCCATAGGAAATGATGCTTGACTGTTTGATGGATTTCAGTTGGGCTGAACCATCTCTGGAATGTAGATCTATAAAGCCCTATGATTTGGGGGACTCTACTTTCTGGAGCATCTCTTCCAAAGAAATGCTATTCAAACCACTCTATCCTCCCAAACTCTGGCCTTTTGGGGTGCAGAAGGCCAAAGAACATTAAAAAGAAATGGAGCCATTTTGGTGATGGCCAAGGCATTATGGAATTCCTTGCTGTAGAGTTGCGTGAGGCCCCTGTTCTAGATCTTCCAAGAAACATCTTAAAGCTGAACTCGTATCGAGAAACCTTTAAAGATGAACTATCTCTGCCATAGTCTTTCCCAGTTTTCATGGACCCTTTGGCCATCTTTGATCCATCACCTTCTGTTCCATGTTTGATTTTTTTAAATTGGTGGGATGATGTCAATTTCAGTTTTCATTGGGTGGAATGGGTTAATTTTAATGTTATTTATAAATCACCCAGAGTAGTGGTCATAAACTAGGTAGTTGCCATCCATCCATCCATCAATAGTGATTGCACACTAGATAAGCAGTACACCAACCAACCATGAAGACTGTAATAACTATGAGCTGTTTGCAGATATTTTGAATGAGGTGCTAAGAATGAAGTGATCTGTACATGAAGTGGTCAGATCTATTTCAATCTAGCTGTGGGCTAATCCACAGCATTTTGATGATCAAGAAAGCACCTCTTCCCACTTCATGTACAGATACCGACTTTAGCTTTCCTGCCAAAGCAATACCTATTTATCTACTTGCAATTTCTTGCTTTCAAACTGCTAGATTGGCAGGAGCTGAGACAGATTATGGGAGCTCACTCTGTCATACAGCACTTGAGTCTTGAACTGCTGATCTGCCAACCTTCTAGTTGTCAAGCTCAATGTCTTAATCACTAAGCCACTGTCGCCCCCTTCAACAAGGCTTTAGAACAGGATAATTAGGATCACTCAGAATTGCTCTGAAAACCATGTAGTCCTAGTGTTGTGCCAAAAATGAGTGGGACTGCTTTAGCAAGGGGCAAGATGGAGCACCTCTAAGTCAACATACCTGCGGGTCTCATAATTTGATTCGAACCAAATTGCACCTAAAATTATCCAAAGAGTGAGCTCTAAGCCCATCAGACATTCTGCAGAATGCCAGGCAACAGTGGGCAGGATACAAATCGAGCTCAGCAACTCACGGGACAAAACATTTACGTCCATGTTGTGACATATATTAGGAATGGTTCTTACAACATACCTATGAGATGGCAGTCAGTTGTGTAACCAGGAGGATAATGTATACTACTGAATGCAGATGTTGCCACATGTAGTTAAGGGGTGTCGACACCCTCTGAATGATTTATGAATCACTATTAAAAGCCATGAGTATGTGATGAAATCATCACAAACTCGAATCCCTTTTGACGGAGTGAGATATTCTACTCCTTTGATGTTCTGGTAGAAATACGAAGCAGCCAGCATAACAGGACTAAACTTTTTATTAGGCAGTCAGAACATGGAGAACAGTGGCACAGCACTGCTCAATATATACGCTCAGAAATGGATACATTTGGGCAGGAAGAGTTTAGTGTATGAGAGTCAAGACACAAGGCACAGCCAAAGGCTGGGTTAACTCAGGTTTATTGCATGGTGGACAGAGGGAACATGAGGTAATGGCGGACGAACAGCTCTATATATATGATAGTAACGTATTTGAATGTGGCTCCACGATAGCCCATTGGCTACTGGCCCGCGTGACGTCATGGCGGGTCACGCCCTTCTTGTCCAGGTGTAGGTAGCGGCGGGAAACTTCCCGCGCTGCGGTCTTTGATGGGTTTGAACCAAGAGAGCTTGGACGCTCGCTGCTGCCAGCTGGTGGTCATTAGCTCGCGTCCTATTACAGGGTTTATAGTGATACAGCTGAAGGTTACATTGTTACTCATAGGCAAGGTTACATTGGTTCAGATACATTGATATCACATGTGGAAGGTTACATTGTTAGAACACAACACTCCTCCCCCCTAGGATGAGACGAAGTCTCTCAGCCAAGATGGCTTATTTCGAACACGCTGGGGTCTCGGCGCGGGCTGCCCTGCCCCGGCTTCGCTCCCTCCTCCTTGCTCCCTGGCTGCCTGCCCTGTAATGGGAGAGGATGACTTGTTAGTGGTTTGCCGCGGCTCTGCGGCTTTGTTGGAAGGTGTGTGCTTTGTTTGGGACGAACCGGGGGCACTAGGGGCTAACGAAAAACCCCTCTTCTCGCTTGGATGGGTGGGGGAACACTCCAAAAAACCCCCCCGGCTAGCAAAATCAAAATCAAAATCGGATTCGGGGGAAGCGGCAGCGGCGGCCGCACATTCCTTTTCCCTCCCCCCGGGCTCGGATAGAACTGGTGTATCAAAAGGATATGAGTCGGGATCACTGCTTTCCCCCCTGGCTTCGGACTGGTGTCCCTCTGTGTCTCCCCCTTGGGCTAAACGGGTGGGGGAGAACCCTATCGCTGAATCCTGTTGCTGAGCCCCACTGATCGGCCCCTCACTCACTCGGTGCCTCAGTTGGTCAGCGTGCCTCCTCCAGAGGAGGCCGGTGCTAGTTTCCACCCGATATGACACTGGTCCCGTCTGTTCTATTATCGTCCCTGGCACCCAGGCTGGGCCTGCGTTGGCATAGTTCCTGCAGTGTACAGGATCGCCTACGCCGAAACCTTTCGAGACCGCTAAACCTATGTTCTTCCCTTTGTCCTCGACCCTCGACGGGTCTAGCCTGGACAAAAGCGTGGTCAGTTTCCTCCGCATCAGCAGCTCAGCCGGCGAGTATCCAGACGCTAAGGGGGTCACTCTGTACGCTAACAGAACTTGACAAACTTGGTGATTTAGATCTCCCGAGCCCATGCGCCGCAGCGCATCTTTTGTTGTGCGCACCAACCGTTCCACTTGGCCATTCGTGGCCGGGTGAAACGGCGCGGATGTGACATGCCGAATTGCATTTGCCTCCATGAATGCTGCGAACTCAGCGGACGTGAAGCAACTAGCGTTATCGCTGACCAGAGTGTCGGGTAAACCGAACGTGGAAAAGACCCTCCTTAGCTGGCGAATGGTAGTGGCGGAGGATGTGCTCTTTACCGGAATGACCTCCAGCCACTTTGAGTATGCATCCACCACCAGGAGAAACATGGTCCCTCGGAACGGGCCAGCAAAATCTACGTGCACCCTGGACCACGGTCCCCTTGCTGCGTCCCATTCCCTATGCGGGAGGCGGGCCACCTCCGGTCGGGAGCACTGACATGCCTCACAAGTGCCAACCATATGCTCTATGTCGGCGTCCAGCTGGGGCCACCAGAAGTAACTCCGGGCCAACGCCTTGGAACGGACGATTCCCGGGTGGCTGACGTGCAACAGCTTTAGCACCTTCGGCCGCAGGGACGTAGGAACCACCACCCGTTGGCCCCACAAAAGGCACCCCCTCTCTAATGACAACTCTACTCGCTTTCGGAAAAATGGGTCGAATTCCGTGCCTGGGGATGACGCCGGCCACCCCTTCTGCACCCACGAGCATACTTTCTCTAGTGTTCTATCCTTTCCGGTCGCCCTGGCAATGTCGGCCGGTACTATTGGGGGTGACTCCAAGACCTCTATTAGCAATACCTGGCGGTCTCTTCTTACCCCTGCCTTCTGGTCGTCCGACAAGGGTAACGGCGACCGTGAGAGCGCGTCTGCATGGCTGATCTCCTTCCCTGGCCGGTATTCTAACTCATGTTGATATGCGTTAAGAAAAATAGCCCACCGCAGCATCCTCGGGGACAGGATCTGTGGTGTGGGCTTATTTGCAGTGAATATTCCTAACAGGGGCTTGTGATCAGTAACGATCTTGAACGGGCGACCATACAGAAAATCGTGAAATTTTTTGGTTCCCGCTACTATCGCTAGTGCCTCCCTATCGGTCTGTGCATAATTCCGCTCTGCTTGGGACAGGGACCTTGAATAAAACGCTATCGGGGCCTCCCTTCCGTCGTTCAACACGTGGCAAAGCACCGCCCCCACCCCCACCGGGGATGCATCGCAGACTAAAACTATGGGCCGTTTGGGGTCGAAATGAGTCAGGATTGCCTCGGATGTGAGGAGTTGCTTTAACTCTGTGAACGCTCTCTCTTGCTCGTCACCCCACAGCCATTTTTCCTCTTTTTTAAGTAACCGATGGAGCGGCTCGGCAACAGACGCCTTCCGTGGAAGGAAGGTATGGTAGAAATTGAGAAGCCCCAGAAACGACTGTAGCTCGGTTTTGGAAGTGGGGTGAGGAGCTTTCTTGATGGCGGCTACCTTAGATTTGGACGGCCTAATTCCCTCGGGCGTGACACGGAACCCTAAAAACTCAACCTCTGTTTCGAAAAATACACATTTGTCTTTTCTCAGTCGCAGCCCCGCTTTCTCGAACACGGTCAGGACCTTATCCAATCTGTGAGCCAGCTCGGCCTTACTCCCCCCCGTTATCAACACGTCATCAAAATATGGCAACACCCCCTCCAGCCCCTTCAGGAGGCGTTCCACTAGCGACTGAAAAATGCCAGGTGCCGAGTTCACGCCGAACTGTAACCGCGACACCTGGAACGCCCCCTTATGTGTGACTATTGTTTGTGCCGCCGCTGTGGCGGGGGTTACCGGGAGTTGCTGGTAGGCCTGTGCTAAATCGAGTTTAGCGAAACACTTTCCCCCATTCAGCCTGGCCAGAAGGTGGCTGACCACTGGCACCGGGTATGCATTAGGGCGGATTGCCTTATTAATGGTACACTTATAATCAGCGCAAATGCGCACCTCCCCGTTAGCCTTCAGTGCTGTTACAATTGGAGTCTCCCACTCCGCGGAATCCACAGGAACAAGAATTCCCTGACCCACCAGTTTGTCCAGTTCCGCCTCTATTTTGTCCTTTAGCGCGAACGGTACCCTGCGCGGTTTGAGTCTTATCGGGCGGACCTCCGGGTCTAAGTCGAAGGCTACAGGGGGTCCCTTGAACTTTCCCAGTCCACTTTTAAAAACGGCGGGGTGTGCGTCACACACCGCTTGTATTGGGTCCTCGCCTACGGCATGCACCCCCCCTATGAACAGACCTAAGGGCTGAAACCACTGTGTTCCGAGAAGGCTACAACTTCCCCCTTTGAGCACCACTAGGGGAAGTTCCGCAGAATGTCTCTTAAACCGAACCCGGAATGTCCCGACCCCCAACACTGGAATGCTGTTCCCCTGTACGTCCCGTAGTGTGGCCCTCAACGCTTTGAGCTTGGGCCGCATGTGGGGGTCGATTCTCAAGAACTCTCTCTGGGGAATTATAGAATAGGAGGACCCCGAGTCAATTTCCATCCTAATAGGGGTCCCTTGTACTAGTACCTCAACGAAGTAATGGGCCTGTCCCGCAGATACGCTGAACACAGGAGCGTCGCCCTCGCTGTCGTCCGAGATGCGGCCCACGCCGTCCTGCTTCCTCGTGGTCCGGGCGCCATCTTTGGACCTCGCTGGACGGTCCGGTCTGGCCGAACGGTCTTGCGACTGTCTCCGGCCCTCTTTCCATTTCCTGCACGCCTTGGCGATGTGCCCCCGACGGCCGCAGTTGAAACACTCTGCTTTTCTGAATGGGCACCTCACGCGCTCATGGGCCGCTCCGCAACCATCGCAGCGGCGCCCTCCTCTCCGGACCTTCTGGACCTCCTCGCCGTCGCTGCTTTCTGAAGACGACTTCGAGGTCGGTCGGGTTGCATGCACCGACTGACCGGACTTTCCGTGCAACGAGTTTTCCGCTTTGCCGGCCGTCGGACGCCACTCACGCCACTTGTGCATCTCATCTACTCCAGCATTCGTGGATTCCGCGGCTTCCGCGGCCTCTACAACCTCTTCCAGTGTGGGTGGTGGCTCCTTGTTCATGAGGCTGCGCTGCACTTCCTTGTCCTTCAGGCCACACAGCACTCCGTCCCTGAGGGCCATCTCTAGGAAGTGGTCCCATCTGCAGGGGGCGGCGGCTACCCTCATAGCCGTTACGAAGGCTTCTACCGACTCGTCCGGCGCTTGGACTCGCCTCCAAAACGCGCTCCGAGCGGGAAACATTGCCCTCGAGGGTCGGAAACGCTCACGCAGCAGTTTCATGATGTCACCGGCTTTGAAATCACTCATCTTCTTCGGTGCAAGAATGCCCACCAGCGTCCGCTTGGTTTCCATCCCAAGCATGCGGGTGAGGATGGCCCTCTTCCTTTCCTCGTCGTCTTCTTTGACTTTGAGTTCCACCAGTGCCGCCTGGAAGTCCATCTCAAAAAGCTCCCAGTCTTGCGGTTTGGTAATGTTGAACCCGCTCTGTGTCCTGGCTCCATGGGGATCCATTATCCCACCTTCGTCGCCAATTTAGTGTATGAGAGTCAAGACACAAGGCACAGCCAAAGGCTGGGTTAACTCAGGTTTATTGCATGGTGGACAGAGGGAACATGAGGTAATGGCGGACGAACAGCTCTATATATATGATAGTAACGTATTTGAATGTGGCTCCACGATAGCCCATTGGCTACTGGCCCGCGTGACGTCATGGCGGGTCACGCCCTTCTTGTCCAGGTGTAGGTAGCGGCGGGAAACTTCCCGCGCTGCGGTCTTTGATGGGTTTGAACCAAGAGAGCTTGGACGCTCGCTGCTGCCAGCTGGTGGTCATTAGCTCGCGTCCTATTACAGGGTTTATAGTGATACAGCTGAAGGTTACATTGTTACTCATAGGCAAGGTTACATTGGTTCAGATACATTGATATCACATGTGGAAGGTTACATTGTTAGAACACAACAAAGAGACAGGAAGGGAGAGGGTTAACTTGGAGGTTATCGGACCGGAGTGAACATCTCCCATGTTGCAATCACTGTCCATCCTTTCCTAAGGCAATGGAAAAGTGTTTCCATGAGGTAAAAGCTGAGAAAAATTGAGGAAGGGAGAGGATGACTATAGACTGAGAAGACAAGGGAGGAGAAAACGGACCTTCTCATCTGGGTGGCCCTGAAGATTAAAATGTTGGTGATGCCTAACCTGTGAAGACAGTTTTTGCTCAAGTGTGTAGCTGTGTATGGCTTTTATACTTGTTCCCAGAACAAAGGTGTTGGCTGATGTATTTTGCCATGGTCTGAGGACTAGACAGAGACAAACCAAAGTGAACTAAGAGACAGGAAATGAATGGCCCATCTTGCAAGAGGATTGGGATTCGCATCTAGGTTTTGCAACTAATTAGTGACATAATTTATAAAGTTTGTGGAGCAGGTAGGGAAAGTGCTGAGCAAATCAGGACAGAAGGTGCAAAGGAACCAACCGAGGCAGGCAATATTAATAAATTAAGGGGTTGCAAAAGTGAAGCCCTAGTAAAGATAAAGGTTGCCCTTGCTTGAAAGCCAGTTGTATCTGACTCTATGGTTTAGTGCTCATTTCTGGTTACAGCCAAAGAGCATCTGCAGACATTTCTGCGGACACACGGCAGGCATGCCTCAACACTGGAGTGCATGGAAGCTCTACATGTCTGTTCAGTTTTGGCCCTTCCCATCTCCATATTAATGAGCAAAGCAAATGCAAAGCATGATGGGAAACAGCTGGGTATTGGCTACCACTGCTGCTCCCAGGACTGCCCTCTGAGGCTGTCACCTCAACAAGGCCAAAGGGCCCATGTCATCTGGAAGGCTAGAAGTTGTAGTTCCTCTGCGGACAAAAATAGACCAATGTGAAGGCCAACTGCTTGCAAGCCAACGTCCTGTATATTTCATAATCAGGATGCAAATTAGCAGAACAAGCTCAGCCACTTCTTGCTTCTTTCAAAAGCTTTGAATTTCCCATTCAGTGTCAGCAATGCACACAAAATCTCTTGTATCTTCACCATTGTGGATATAAAATAGTGGTCTCCACAGTTTCCTTTCTCTATCTCAGGGATTCTCAACCTACAGCCTGGGGGCTGGATGTAGCCCATGACACCATTTCTTGTGGCCCTCCACTGCCTCCACCACACCCAGAAGTGCCATGTGTGGCAAGCAGGGCAAAATAGCCATCCGGCCCCTGAAGCTGTCTGAGAGAGCGTGACCTGGCCCTTGCCTTGAAAAGGTTGAGAACCCCTGTTCTTTCTCCTGAGGTGATATGACAAACTGAAGGCTTCTCCATATGAAGAGAATTTCCATCCATAGGAAATTAGCATATTGGAGAGAAGGGCAGTAGTCCTCCAAAGGGAACCTCATGTCAGAGTCTGGGACATGGCAGGCTGGCAAAGTATCATGTGCACCAGGACTCGGGGCAACCAGGCAATAGGCCAGCCAGTAACTGTATCACAGTCCAGAGTCTAAGTTCAAAATCAAAGTAGTGGTAGACAGGCATACAGGATTAGTCTCGGTAAGTCCAAGCAAGGCAGAAGGCAAAGCAGAGTACCTTCAGGAGCTAGTGCATGGCAAGGATGAGTTTCCAGGAGTGAGGATCCAGGTGAGGCACAACAGTCCACGGGTACAGGGCCAGTGGTCTTTGGAAGCGGAACCAGGCAGGAGATCTTCTAAGGTAGTTTTGCCAAAGATGAGAAAATTGCAGCTCATATGGCTATAGATCCCAAAAGGAATACATTCACCAAAAGTAGAAGAGAGAGAAAGGCTTTATTGTATGCATATGGGCTCTTCGTTGCAGCAAAGAGCAAGGAGTAAAGAGACAAAAAACTTTTTGTAGACAAGGCTGAGATAGACCTCAGACATTCTAATACAGTATACAAAATTCACAATAGGTCAGAAATGCTCTGACCAGGCTTCCTTATCTTGTAGCAAGTTATTTTGCATAACAATTAAGTTCTTTTACTTGCTTCCTGGCATATATAGAAAGACATGGGAGGTGGAATTTGTATTCTTTTATTCACTTAATGTTTCTCCAACCATAGCAGGAAACAGAAGCAAGGCCAGAGCCTTGTTGATAGAAACCAGGAACTAGATGAGATCCAGGAGCTAAGGAACAGCAAATCCAATTACTTTCATTGCTGAGGCAGCTTCTGGATCTAGAAGATGTAACAAAATCATTTCACTTCCCTTGATTGTCTGTAGACGATCAAGGGAGGTTGATCCTGGAAGGAGTTTCAACAGTTGTCTTATTCTTTTGTGTTCTGATCAAGCCCTGGACTGCCAAAATGAAGCCACTTTCTTGGCTTTGTCATTGGGCAAACTTTCTGGCAGTAATGGGTAGACCAATAAATGAGCCGGATTCTGTATCTTGGGACATTCACAACGCATGTTGTTGTCTGTCAGCATGACTAGACATCGGAGTGCACAGGATGCTGTTTACCTTCCCACATAAGTAGTACCTACTTATGAACTTGCAATGTTTGTATTTATTGCTTTACTTATTGTACTTTGTGGGATTATAATGTATTTTTATTTCAAAAGTTGTAATGCGGCCTTGAGTTGGCCTGCGCCGAGTAGGACAGGGTATAAATTAAAATTTATTATTATTATTATTATTATTATTATTATTATTATTATTATTATTATTATTATTATTATTATTATTATTATTATTATTATTATTATTATTATTAATGTCTTACTTTCTAACTGTTTGGTTGGCAGAAACTGGGGCAGAGACAGGAACTCATTCTGTCTTGCAGCACTCGGGTCTTGAACTGCTGACCTGCCGACCTTCCAGTCATCAAGTTCAGCATCTTAACCACTAAGCCACTGCAGTCTAATGTCTGAGGATGTTGTTTTAATAAAATCAGACCAGTATGTCCCTAAAATGGCCCAAAGAGTGGACTTAACATTTATCTGGATGAGTCCTTAGTCAAAGTTGAGCTGGGTTGACAGGAACTGTTAGACTTTCATCCTCACTACAATACAGCTCCGCTCCTCCATCTGAAATAACATTTTATCGGTAAGAGTGGCTCAGAGTGGAAATCAGAGAGTGGAAACTGAACTTGGAAAGAGGAAGGTAGTATCTGATGCTGATGCTGATGCTGATGTTTCCTTTGGGCTATCAACAATGGAAGTAACGTAGACAAGAATTCAGATTATTTACATCTGCTCCCAGTTGTCCCTAACCCAATGATCTCCAAATGTCTTGGAATATTCCCATCATAATTCTCAGGGATGCTAGAAGGATTAATGAATCTCTGTCTTTTCATCTATGAAACAAAGGGAAGATGTGTTCACTGGCATTTTAGAAAGGATGAAAAAATGTGTCCATAATATGCTTGCATCACCTTCCAGATTCATTCCTTAGTTCTTTTTGTTTGACCTAGTGTGAGAAAGATTAGCCAGCAAAACAAGTTTGCTGTTGCCCGATTGTGGTTCAAAAATATATAATGCACCACAATCTTTGAGGAGGCACTTTCTGTATTCAACTTTCTGTGGACAACGATGCTGTGTGAATGTGGAGATATATAGAATCTGGCTCATTTGCTGGTCTGCCAATTACTAGTGGAAACATGTACCATTGAGGATTTGAGTTTGGTCAACGACAAAGCCAAGAAGATGGTTTCATTGTGGCAGTTGAAAGTTTGACCAGGATTCGAAAGAAAACCAAAACCCACTTTCCAGATCTCCTCCTGACACTTTTGAATCTTATCAACCAGATAAGATTTGTACTTTGGTTTTGCTTTGCTAATCTTTCTTAAACAGTGTTATTGTTGGCCAAGATAAAAGCTGTTTGAAAGGGCTTTGCTCTTCTGCAATTCCATCAACGTGTCGTTGCACATTTACATCAAGGCAGACAAAGCTGTAGAACCAAACAGAAACAATGGAAAGCCTTCATTTTATGGCATAAGCTTTTAAAGAAAGTGTAAGAAAAGAGCAGCGTTGCCTAATCAGCTGCGTTTTACCTTCCATGCGGGCAAAAAGCATGAGATGCAAATTTTCCAGCATGCAAATGATCTTCCCTGCAAACAGAAAGATAGGGTGTTTGAGAAAGAATTGGCTTGTGAGCCTGGATACGTGACTGTATCACACAACTGGCACATGAAGACCACATGAGACTTGTATTCTGTTATGTCATTGTGGCAGCTTCTACAATTGGAGTTTTGCACGTGTAAATTTGGAACAGGATTCTGGCATATGGTGGTTTTATGGTAGTGTTTTTTTAAACTTTGCTTTTATATTGTGTGGAATATTTGTTGTTGTTATGTGTTGTCAAGATGTTTTTGACTTATGGCATCCCTACGAATGAGTCTTCTTCTTCTTCATCATCATCATCTCCTCCTCCTCCTCTTTTACCCCATTGGGTGTTGAGGGAGATGTAAGTTTTCTTGTTCTGGCACTCAATGAGTGATCTCCAAAATGTCCCCTCCTGCTCAGCTCTTCCCGTTTAGGGAATCAATCCATCTTGTATTTGGTCTTCCTCTTTCCCTGATGCCATTCATTTCATTTAATATTTCTATACCGCCTTTCTCAGACCAATGGCCAACTCAAGGGGGTTTACATAGGACATAAAATGACAAAACAACAATTCCATATATAAAGTTACATAGTTCGATACTCATATAATCAACCATAAACAATGGAAATTCAATTACGGTAGGAAACAATATAACCCCATAAAACAGAGGTAAGCAGCAATACAGATATCAGTAATGCAATATAATTTAAAACATTTCAGAAAAACCAAAGGGAAACCTCATCCCAGGAGTCCAGCAAACAGGGCAGTGAGGAGCGTGGCATCGCAGCGTCAGCGTTTTCGGAGCTCCCTGTGGCCTCGGGGGCTCCCTTTATCCCCCGCCGGTGGAGGGGGCGGGAGGGGCACGGCATCGCGGCATCAGCAGTGGTGTTTTCAGAGCTCCCCGTGGCCTCGGGGGCTCCCTTTATCCTCCCCCAGCCAGTGGAGGGGGTGATAGGGGTGCAGCATCGCGGCGTCAGCGGCGGTGGCATTTTTTCCTTCAAATATCCCCAGCATTATTGTTATGTATGTATGCATGTTCATTATACTGTAAAGGCAAGATTGTAACCACTCCAGATACAAACGATATCAGCTGTAAAGGAACGCGAGCAGACAGCCTATAGAGGGCAGCTGCGAGCGTTCACTCTCACATGGTTCACATTGCTCAATCACGGACAGCCGCGGGAAAACCTTCCCCGCATTCAGCAGCTGAAGAAAGACCTGCATTCAGCAGCAGGAAAGGAGGCGTGCCTGGGCGAGGCCACGCCGGTAGCAGCCAATGAGCTACCGTGCTACAAGATTCAAATGTAGAGAGCTACTGTATATATTGAGATGTATCACCGCCATTACCTCATGCTTAACTGGAACCTCATGCAATAAACCTGTGTTAAACCAACCCTTCGGTTGTCCGGTCGTCTTTGGTCCCATACACTAAACTGGCGACGAAGGTGGGATAATGGCTGCCCACGGGACCAAGACATGCGCCGGCTACGAGATCAGGAAGCCGGGAGACTTGGAGCTGTTTGAGATAGACTTCAACGCAGCGCTGGTGGAGCTCGAAGTCTCAGATGAGGCCAAAAAGAGGGCCATTTTCGTCCGCATGCTCGGACACGAGACCAAGAGGACCTTGGTGGACCTGATCGCGCCGAGGAAGGTGAGCGACCTCAAAGCCACAGAGCTCCTGGCGGCGCTGCGCGCCCATCTCCGGCCAGCCATAGCGATGTTCCCCGCTCGGAGCGCGTTCTGGAGGCGAGTCCAGGCACCCGGGGAATCGGTCGATGAGTTCGCCGCGGCCCTGCGGTTGGCCGCCGGCCCATGCAAGTGGGAACTCCCCGACGTCACCCTCCGAGACTGCCTGCTCTGCGGTCTGAGGGACACAGAGACTCAGCGCGCGCTGATGAAAAGGGAGCCGCCTCCCACATGGCAACAAGTCCTCGACGCGGCACAGGCCGCTGAGGCAACGACGGCCGGGATGCACGAGCTTCAGGACTGGCGCCCGAAGCCCGCCAAGGCAGAGAGTTCGGTGCGCGCGGCCCGGCGGGTTTCGAACTCGTCTGCGGAGAGCAGCGACGACGAGGACGTCCGGAGGGTCCAGAGAGAGGGCCGGCGCTGCGACGGCTGCGGCGCCACCCACACCCGCACCAAGTGTCCATTCCGCAAGGCCGAGTGCCACAACTGCGGCCGGCGCGGGCACATCGCCAAGGTCTGCCGGAAACGGCGCGAGGCCACCAGGAGTTCTCCAGACCGCTAGGCGAGGCAGGACCGCACCACGAGACAGGACCGCACCACGAGGCCAAAGGACGGCACCCGGACCACGAGGACGCGGGACGGAGTAGGGCGCATCTCCGACGACAGCGAGGACGACGCGCCGGTTTGCAGCGTTTCCACGGAGCACCCCCGTTACTTCGTTGAGGTAGTAATACAAGGGGCCCCTGTTAGAATGGAGGTGGACTCGGGTTCTTCCTACTCCATTATTTCCCAGGGGGAGTTCATGAAAATCGCCCCCCGCGTGCGGCCCAAGCTCAAAGCGTTGAGGGCCACACTGAAGGACGTGCAAGGGAACCGCATCCCAGTGTTGGGGGTTGGGAAGTTCCAGGTCCAGTTCAAAAAGTACACCGCAACGCTTCCCCTAGTCGTCCTCAAGGGAGGTAAATGCAGCCTCCTCGGGACTCAATGGTTCCAGCCCCTGGGTTTGTTCATTGGGGGGGTGCACGCCGTGGGAGCACACGCCGCCGGGACTGATCCAATACAGAGCGTGTGCGACGCGCACCCCGAGGTTTTTAAAAAGGGGCTCGGGAAATTCAAGGGCCCCCCAGTGACTTTCGACCTGGACCCTGGAGTGCGTCCGATCAGGCTTAAACCGCGCAGAGTGCCCTTCGCACTAAAGGACAAAATAGAGGCGGAGTTGGACAAATTGGTGGGCCAGGGGATTCTTGTTCCTGTTGATTCTGCGGAGTGGGAAACTCCAATTGTAACAGCGCTCAAGGCCAACGGGGAGGTCCGCATATGCGCTGATTACAAGTGCACCATCAATAAGGCGATCCGCCCTAATGCGTATCCGGTGCCGGTAGTCAGCCACTTGTTGGCCAGGTTACACGGGGGGAGGTGTTTCGCTAAACTCGACCTGGCCCAAGCCTACCAGCAACTCCCGGTGACCCCCGCCGCAGCTGCTGCACAGACCATAGTCACCCACAAAGGGGCGTTCCAGGTATCGCGCCTCCAATTCGGCGTGAATTCGGCGCCCGGGATCTTCCAGTCACTTGTGGAACGCCTCCTGAAGGGGTTAGAGGGGGTGTTACCCTACTTTGATGACGTATTGATTACAGGGGGGAGCCGGGCCGAGTTAGCAACAAGGTTGGGAAAGGTCCTGACAATATTCGAAAAGGCGGGGTTGCGGTTGCGAAAAGACAAATGCGTCTTCTTCGCTACAGAGGTTGAGTTCCTAGGGTTCCGTGTCACTCCTGAGGGAATAAGGCCAGCCCAATCCAAGGTAGCCGCCATCAAGAAGGCCCCTCGCCCCACCTCCAAGCCCGAGCTGCAGTCGTTCCTCGGACTGCTCAACTTCTACCACTCCTTCCTTCCGCGGAAGGCAGCCGTGGCGGAACCGCTACACAAATTGTTAAAAAAGGACGAGGCATGGAAGTGGGGCGACGACCAGGAGAAGGCTTTCAATGACCTGAAGCGACTCCTGGCATCAGATGCCGTACTGACCCACTTCAATCCCAAACGCCCAGTGGTCCTGATATGCGATGCATCTCCGGTGGGGGTGGGGGCGGTGCTATGCCACGTGCTGGAGAACGGTAGGGAGGCCCCGATAGCTTTCTACTCTAGATCCCTGTCCCAAGCGGAGAGGAACTATGCTCAGACAGACAGGGAAGCACTAGCAATAATTGCGGGGACCAAGAAATTTCATGATTTTGTGTACGGCCGCCCCTTCACCATAGTGACTGACCATAAGCCCTTGCTGGGCATTTTCACCGCAGATAAGCCCACACCCCAGATCCTGTCCCCGAGAATGCTCAGGTGGGCCATTTTTCTCAACGCGTATCAGCACGCGTTGGTATACCGGCCCGGGAAGGAGATCAGCCATGCCGACGCTCTGTCGAGGTCCCCCATTCCCCGGGATTGCTGCCACGTGGGTGGAGTAGAGAGGGACCACCAGGTCTTAATGATAGAGGTCCTAGACTCCCCTCCAGTAGTACCGGCCGACATCGCCAAAGCGACAGGCAAGGACAAAACGCTGGCCACAGTTTGTTCCTGGGTGCAGAAAGGGTGGCCCGTGTCTTCCCCAGCAGCGGAATTCGACACATTTTTCAAAAAGAGACTAGAGTTGTCCCTAGAGAGGGGTTGCCTTTTGTGGGGACAGCGGGTAGTGATCCCCACGTCTCTCCGGCCGAGGGTGCTTAAACTGCTGCACGTCAGCCACCCGGGGATCGTACGCTCTAAGGCACTAGCCCGCAGTTACTTTTGGTGGCCCCAGCTAGACGCCGACATCGAACACATGGTCGGCACTTGCGAGGCGTGCCAAAGCTCAAGGCCAGAAGAGGCTCGCTCGCCACCTAGGGAGTGGGACACTGCAAGGGGGCCCTGGTCCCGAGTGCACGTAGACTTTGCTGGCCCGTTCAGGGGAACGCTTTTCCTCCTCGTGGTGGACGCGTTCTCTAAGTGGTTGGAGGTCATTCCAGTCTCGAGCACCTCCTCGGCCACAACGATTAAACAGTTAAGGAGGGTCTTTTCCACGTTCGGTTTACCCGACACCCTCGTCAGCGATAACGCTAGCTGTTTCACGTCCGCCGAGTTCAGGGCATTCATGGAGCGCAACGCCATTCGGCACGTCACCTCCGCCCCTTTTCACCCGGCCACCAACGGCCAAGTAGAGCGCCTCGTGCGCACCACGAAAGACGCGCTACTGCGCATGGGTCCCGGAGACCTCGACCTGAAATTGTGCCAATTCCTGCTGAGATACAGGGTCACCCCATTAGCGTCAGGGTACTCCCCCGCGGAGCTGTTGATGCGCAGAAAGCTGGCCACGGGGATCTCCAAGCTAGACCCCACGAGAGTAGAGGACAAAGGGCGGAACATAGGGGTGGAACCCACAAAGAGCTTCAGCATAGGCGCCCCGGTGCACTGCAGGAACTACGCCAGCGCGGGGCCAGCCTGGGTGCCGGGCACCGTAGTAGATCAAACCGGCCCCGTCTCATACCGCGTAGAGACCAGTACAGGTTTCCTGTGGAGGCGACACGTAGACCAACTCAGGCGTAGGGTCCCCGGAGAGCAGGACGCGGACGAGGACAGCATCGAATCAGCGTTAGGGTACTCCCCCACCCGTTTAGCCCAAGGGGGAGGAAAAGGGGAGCATGGGTCCCCACCAAGGGGGGAGGAAAGGCAATCGATCCACAGAGATCTTTCGCGGGAGTCCCCGTCAGAGAGGAGGAGCCCCGATCACACTCATACCCCGCGGAAGCCGCGGAAGTCTCCCCGAAATTCAGATGCCCATAGAAGTTTAGACGTTGATTTACAGTACCAGGGGGAGTTAGCGGAGTGGTCCCCCACCCGTCCTAGCGAAAAGAGGGGTTTCAGTTCAGCCCCTGGTACTTCCAGTCCCAGTAGCCCCTGTGAGTTAGAATGCAATATAGCGCCAATGTCCCGGAGACCGACACCTCCAAGACGGGAGGCAGCAGCAAGTCCGCCCACCACAGTCTTAAGGTCCCCCGAGCAGGGATCAGAAGGTAGCCGTTCCACAAGGGCGACCTCATCGGTTCCGCGGTTCACATTAGGGGGGTCCCCGGGGTCCGAGAGCAATAGGCAGGGGTTTACCTCCCAACTATTCATTCCATTCCCATCCCCGAGCGCAAGGCAGGCACAGACGCCCCACAGAGCCACTAACAAATCCCCGTTTCCCATTGCAGGACAAGCACCCGCGGAGTCAGGGATCACGGGCTCTCCAGAATTAGGGCAGGCGCAAGCACGCCCCAAGCGAACGTGCGGCAAGCCACAATGGTTGCGGGACTTCATCCCATCCTAGGGGGGAGGGATGTTATGTATGTATGCATGTTCATTATACTGTAAAGGCAAGATTGTAACCACTCCAGATACAAACGATATCAGCTGTAAAGGAACGCGAGCAGACAGCCTATAGAGGGCAGCTGCGAGCGTTCACTCTCACATAGTTCACATTGCTCAATCACGGACAGCCGCGGGAAAACCTTCCCCGCATTCAGCAGCTGAAGAAAGACCTGCATTCAGCAGCAGGAAAGGAGGCGTGCCTGGGCGAGGCCACGCCGGTAGCAGCCAATGAGCTACCGTGCTACAAGATTCAAATGTAGAGAGCTACTGTATATATTGAGATGTATCACCGCCATTACCTCATGCTTAACTGGAACCTCATGCAATAAACCTGTGTTAAACCAACCCTTCGGTTGTCCGGTCGTCTTTGGTCCCATACACTAAAATTATTGTCTTTTCCAGATAATATTTCCTTCTCATGATGTGTCTCAAGTAGAATAACCTCAGCTTCATCATTTTTGCCTCCAGAGGCACTTCAGGCTTGATTTAATCTGTGACCCACTTGTTTGTCTTTCTAGCAGTCTTTCTAGCTTCTTTAGGTCTTCCTCACTTTCTGCCAGTTGGGTAGTTTCATCTGCATATCTCAAATTGTTGATGTTTCTCCCAGCAATTTTGATCCCAACTTTTGATTCATCCAGCCCTGCATTGCACATTTTGTGCTCTGTGTATAAATTAAATAAGCAGTATTTTGTCCTAACTGTTGTTTCTTGACTCATGTACAGATTTCTCGTGAGGCATATAAGGTGTTCTGGTATTCCCATCTCTTTAATTACTTGCCACATTCTGTTGTGGTCCACACAGTCAAACCTCCCTAATATTCCCTAATGGCTCCCTAATATTTCCTGAAATTCTCAGTAGATGGCATAGGCATCTATATTTGGAGTTTACAGCTAGTCTGGCCAGGTTATCCTGCTATGGTAATAGAGTAGACCAGTGATGATGAACCTTTTAGAGACTGAGAGTCCAAACTGCAACCCAAAACCCACTTATTTATCGCAAAATGACTGCACAGCAACAGGGGAGGAAGAAAACACTCCCATTGGGCTTCTGGGCAGAGGGGCATGGCAATCTCTATGCTGGGGGAGGGAGGAAGCGCTCCCATTGGGCTGCTGCGCAGAGGGGCAGGACAAACTCTGTGCTGGGGTGACTGCATGGGTGCCCACAGAGAGGGCTCTGAGTGCCACCTCTGGCACGCTTTCCATATGTTCACCATCACTGGAGTAGACCATATTGCCAGTGACTCAACGCCAAGTGTCAGGTGGCAGTTAACTAACCTGAAAACCCTGGGGACCGAAGTCCACAGGGAAGGGTGATGCTCCCCAAGCGGATTAAATCCCACTTGAACCTATCTTGATGGAGGGCAGAAGCTTCATCCATACTGGCCTGGGGATGATGATGAGGACTTTGTGTGCCAAAATGGCTCAGGACCAGAAAGTGACTTGTTAAACTGGATCAGTGGTATGGGTGTCATGCTGCGATGCAGAAGGCAGATGAAAGGCCACTGCATTATATTCTCAGGACAGTCTTCATGGCTGATCGCCATGAGGATCGCCAATATTCAGATTCGGATACAGCAGAAGAAAAAAAGGAAGAAACCTGTTTGTTTGTTTCATGCTTGAGTGCAAAAACCAAGCTTGTTGAGGCAGGCAGGAAGGAAAACTAAGTTAGGTGCGATGATTGGAGTGAAACCAGACAGGAAAATCATGCTCACAACACTGTGTGGGAAGTGACGGTTTAAAAAAAAGGTGTGAGCTCATATGCTGATAAAGGGAGAAGTGAGCATATGTTAGGAGCCCAAAGAAGGTTTGAAGGATGATTGGATAAGGCTTGATAAGGCTGGGGTTTGGCTAAAGTCAGTGTGAAAGGCTTTATTTCTGGCACATCATGAGAAGACAAGATTAGCTGGAAAAGACAATAGCACTGGGAAAATTTGAAGGCATGAGGAAAATCAAATATGAGATGGATTGACCCCCTAAATCAGGGATTCTCAACCTATGGCCCATGGTGTCATTTCATGTGGCCCCCCCACTTCCTCTACCACACCCGGAAGTGCCATGTGGTGGAGGAAGAACAAAATGGCAATCCAACCGTTAAAGCTGTCTGACCGAGCATGACCCAGCCCCCGTCTTAAAGGTAAAGGTTTCCCTTGCTCGGAAGCCATTCATATCCGTCTCTAGGGTTCATTGCTCATCTCTGTTTCATAGCCGAAGAGCCAGTGCTGTCTGCTTCAGCAGACGTTTCCGTGGCCATGTGGCAGGCATGACTAGACACCGGAGTGCATGGAATGCTGTATACCTTCCCCCCCAAATTGGTCCCTATTTATCTACTTGCCATTTTTGCTTTTGAACTGCTAGGTTGGCAGGAGCTGGGACAAAGACAGGAGCTTACTCTGTCCTGCAGTACTCAGGAATCGAACTGCTGACCTCCCACCTTCCAGTCAGCGTCTTAGCCACTTGAGCCACTGCAGTATGGCCCCCAGCTTAAAAAGGTCGAAAACCCTTGCCCTAAATGTAACCACAGCTTTGGGTTTTCAAGAGTTGGGCAGGGATATTGATGAGAGGACATTCTAGAGGCCACTCACTCATAATAACATGCCATCAAGTCCATTTTGACTTATGGTGACCCTTTCTAGGGTTTGCTAGGTAGAGAATGCTCAGAAGTCCCTTCGTCTGGGGACAGGATGGGGATACCGACGCTGAGGCATGGAGCTCCTCCCCCCGGTCTGGCAAACTGGGAAGAGTGGGAGCACCTGCACTGGCCTCTGTGGGAGATAAAAGACCTTCTGTGGCCACTGCTTCCCCGCCACTGACGCCGAGGCACAGAGCTCCTCCTCCTGGCCTGGCAAACTGGGAGGAGTGGGAGCACCTGCGGGGGATATAAGACCTTCTGTGGCTGCTGCTTCCCCGCCACCGACGCTGAGGTATGGAGCTCCTCCTCCCAGTCTGGCAGACTGGGAGGAGTGGGAGCACCTGCACTGGACCCTGCGGGGGATAGAAGACCTTCTGTGGCCGCTGCTTCCCCACCACCGATGCCGAGGCACGGAGCTCCTCCTCCTGGTTTGGCAGACTGGGAGGAGTGGGAGCACCTGCGCTGGCCCTTGCGGGGAATAAAAGACCTGCGGCCGCTGCTTCCCCGCCACTGACACTAAGGCATGGAGCTCTTTCTCCCGGTCTGGCAAACAGGGAGGAGTGGGAGCACCTGCACTGGACCCTGTGGGGGATAGAAGACCTTCTGTGGCCACTGCTTCCCTGCCACCAATGCCGAGGCATGGAGCTCCTCCTCCTAGTTTGGCAGACTGGGAGGAGTGGGAGTACCTGCTCCAGCCCTTGCAGGGGATAAAAGACCTTCTGCGGCCGCTGTTTCCCCGCCATCCCGCCCCTTCGAGCCTGCCCGCTCGGAGGATTTAAAAAGGGTGATGCCTACTCGGCCTCTGCAGATGTCATTGCCGCTGACTTGCCTCTTCTTGTATTGACGCTACAATATGTTATTGTTTTTACTGATATGTTGTTCCTGTATTGATTGCTGTATTTTACTGTCTAGTTGTTTTACTGTGTTGCTATTTTCCTGTTGTATTTTTGTATTTGATATTGTATTTTTTGACTTGTAGCTTGTAATTTGCTCTCGTAATTGTAATTGTACTCTTTATTGTATTACATTTTGATATACTGTATATTGTATATTTTTTCTATGTTGTAATTGCTGCTTTGGATCACCCATTGGGTCGAGGAAACTGGGGGTATGAATAATAAATGAGATGAAATGAAATGAAATGAAATTGTATAGCTTGTCCATGGCTACACAGGCTGGATATTCTTCTTGGAATCAGATTCCCAATCTTTGGCTCTGTAACTAGTTGCATGTGCTACTGAGCTATCCAGCCAGCTAATAATTGTGTGCTATTTAGTCCACTCTGGATGTTACATGAAAAGAGACTCACTTACCAAAATACCTCAGTGTGACACTTGACAGGACACACTCTTTTAAGCAGAATGGCCTAAATACCAACGCTAATCTTAGTATGTGGAACAATATCATCAGGAAGTTGATAAATTATACATGGGGAGCTCAGCAATCCATGTTGCATACATTGGCCTTGAGCACCTCGCAGCAGTGTATGCTGCTGCAGTATGCAGTGCATACGCACACATGAAACAAGTGGACATTGCTGTTAATGAAACGATCCGTATGGTGACAGGATGCCTTAAACTTACACCAGTTGGGAAAATATATCCTCTTGTTGGTATCATTCTATCTAAGATAAGGATAGAAGTAGCAGTGAATATTGAGAGAAGTAAGCATACTCTAAACAGACATGTGCAGTAGTGGGCTCCAATTTTTTTTACTACCACACTGTGGGCATGGTATGGTAGGCATGGCCAGGGGGAAAGCCCTGTGTTGCACCTGAATTAGGGATACTTTATTTCACAACTTGGATGGGTGGGGCCAGCCAGAATTTCTGCTACCGGTTCTGGCGAGCTGGTGTAAACCTGCTGATGTCCACCACTGGATATGTGCCTCAAATCTGCCAACTCAGATCCAGGAAGAGGTTTATGGCAAAAACAAACATTCTTGAGGATACACAAGAGCAAAACCAAATTAGACAATGGAGGAAGGAGCTCACTGGACCAGGAATAACATGAAAGGAAGATATGGCTGAAGAACTCAACCTCCCCTATGTCACTTGGGGGACCCTGAATAGGATGAGGGTTGGAGTGCTGAAATATAAGACTAACATGCTCATTTGGAGGTTGCTGAAAGACAACAACACTCTGTGTGACTATGGCGAGTCACAGAATCCAGCTCATGTCCAGTCAGATCTGGACATGAAAGAAAAAGAAAGTCAACTCTGATTTATGGTGACCCCTTTCAAAAATTTCTACGTAGTGAATACACAGAAGTGGTTTATTATTCTCTTGTTCTGGGGGAGTGCTGGGATGGTGCAGTTTGCCCAGTGTTACACAAGATAATTATTTTGCTGGGAGACACAGTGGGGAATCAAACTCCCAAGCTCTAGATACCTAAGCCACTGAGATATCCACTTAGTCATAAGACCGCCTTAAGGTGCAGACAACGTGATGACACAATCATTTCCTGTAGACCAGATATAGACTTGGGGTGGGGTCTTTCTCAAAATAGTAATTTCTAGTAACACAGGATCTTAGGTTTCATTTAGACAGTAGCTGAGTACCTGGCTTTGCTCGGGGTGTTTTTTCCTGTGTAGGAAGTATAGGTCTTTGAGATCTGAATTGGCGTGCGCGCACGCAAGCACGCACGCACAACCACACACACACACACACACACACATGCACACACGCACGCACGCACACGCACATACGCACGCACACATGAATGCACGCATGCACGCACCTCTGGGACTGAGGAATTAAGCTGCCTCAGCCACCAGATGGGCAAGTTGATTTTTCCCTGCCCAGGTGAGTGGGGGTGTGTGTTTCTGTATTGGTGGGAAATTCAGGGATGGCTTCTTTTTCCAACCTGGCCCGAGGATAAACTCTGGCCCTGTTTCCTCGCCTCAGTCCCCGGCCCTTGCCCACCTTACCTGCCAAGGGAGGGTCTTCCTCCTCCACCATCTCTGCTACCTGGGCTCCTGCTGCAGCCTCCCGGTCCTTGCAGGCCTGGCCTGGTGCCTGCTCCGCTGCTCCTGCTTCTGTTACAACAGGGGAACCACCAGTCCAGACTGGGAAGCTGTCTGGTATGGTGCGGCGGTGTGATCCCATTGGTGCGGCACCTAGACAGGCCCGACCATACCTCAGCCTGGCCCCACTGAGGGTCCTTCCCTCGCCGCTGCTGCCTCATGCGCCATGGACTCTGGCATGTGCCCCCCTGAGGTTGCAGCATCGGGCAAGGCAGGCTGAGGCGACGTCGGCGACAACCAGGCCTTGCTTTGTTCTCTGCAGTGGCGGCCCATGTCGCAGAAGGGGAGGCTGTGGTTTGGGCCTCCTCCACTGCTGCCGCCCTTGTGGCGGGTGTGGTGTGGGTGGCAGTGGCTAGTGCTGCCGGTTGTGTGGCGGCCGCTTCTTCTTCTTCCTCTTCTTATTGTGCCACTGCTGCTGCCGCTGCCTGGCAGCCACCAGGGGCTCCGGTAGGCCCAGCACCACCAGGAGCATCTCTGTCGCTACCGGTGCTTCTGCTGTTGCAGCTGGTGCTCCTCCTGACGGGGCCACTCTGTTGAAGTTGCTGCTGCCGCCGCTAGGCCCTAGCATGCGTGTGTGGTACCGCTGGCTCGTTGTGTAATCTCCCATTGGAGAACATGCACGTGGTGGCCCGCCTGAATGGGACGCATGCACAGTTCGTTTTTTCGATTTTGGGGTGCTTACACCCCAAGTTTGGATCCAGAACTCTTCCTGTACTGATCACGCAACACCAAGGGAGGTGTGTGCCAAATTTCAGCCCAGTTGGCCCAGTGGTGCAGGAGCTTTTCCCCCAGTTACAAACAGACACCTTTGCTTTATATATATACTAGCAGGGGTGCCCGGCTTCACCCGGGTGGTCCCACCCCCAGCTCACTGAGTGCCAGTGATGCCTGGGAACCCACTGGCCAGAGGTGGGCCTGTGATGTGAGCTCAGCAATTACATCACCCCCCCCCGGTTGGCCTAGCACTGGGGCAGACACAAACCCTCCTGTCGAATATACCCCCTTTGCAGAACAATTTAGGAGGCAACCCCCCCATGGGCTTTGGGACCCCAACAAACAGTGACCTGCTCACGTGCACAAGGTACTGAATGTCATGGGATTTGGTCAAGGGGTGAGGCAGCCCATTCCAGACACCGAACCCACAACTTTGTTTTAGTATATAGATAGATAAGCATGCTTGAAAGAAAAAAAACCCCTATGTTAAAGATAAACTCCAACCTCCACATTATTATGATTAAGATATTTCATTGTGACCTTTTTGGAAGTATCTGCATCTGAAGAACTGGATAGTTGATCCGCAAAAACTTTCTTTGAAATAAATCTGTTATGCCCATTACATGCCACAATACTTTTCTATCTTGCAGAGGTTCTCAATGTTTCAGGTTGGGTGCTGCACCACTCCCCTTCAGACAGCTGAGCAGGCCAGTCACATGGTTTCCCCCACCATAACATTACTGTAAAATGTGTCTGTGGCTGTTGTAAATGCATTTATGACAACCATGGGCACGTTTTCTAACATTTTCTTGTGTTTTCTCATGCATTTTCAGCAGGTTTTTGGTGCTTCCACTGCTTGTAGCAGTGGCAGCAGGATGGGCCACATGAAATGATGCTGCAGGCTAGGTTCGGCCTATGGGCCATGGGTTGTAAATCCCTGGTATAAAGCATGCAAACTCAGGTAGTCTTAAAAGAGGACAAAATGGAAAAAGGAGCTAGACAAACCATAAGTCATAAATGAAATATTTTCTCCCCGAATGTGAGTTTTATCTCTCTACCAAGCATTGGATATAACTCTATCTAACATAAGGGACTGCAGTGGCTCAAGTGGCTAAGATGCTGACTGGAAGGTGGGAGGTCAGCAGTTCGATTCCTGAGTACTGCAGGATGGAATGAGCTCCCCTCTTTGTCCCAGCTCCTGCCAACCTGGCAGTTTGAAAGCAAGAAATGGCAAGTAGATAAATAGGGACCACTTCAGTGGGAAGGTAAACAGTGTTCTGTGTGCTCCAGTATCTAGTCATGCCTGCCACATGACCACAGAAACATCTGCAGAAGCAGACAGCGCTGGCTCTTCAGCTTTGAAACAGAGATGAGCACTGAACCCTAGAGTCAGATATGACAGGCGTTCGAGCAAGGGAAACTTTTACTAAGATAAGGAGAGTAGTAGTGAACGCTGAGAGAACTAAGCAAGAGAAGGACCCTCAACATCCTCTGAATGGACATGAGCCTCAAGTCCACTGGCTAAGATCCAGGAAGAACTTTATGGCAAGAACAAGCATTCTTGAGGGTACGCAAGAGCAAAACCAAATTAGAAGATGGAGGAAGGAGCTCACTGGACAGGGAACAACATAAAAGGAGGATATAACTGAGGAACTCGACGTCCCCTACATCACTTGGAGGACCTAAATAGGCTGAAGGTTGGAGTCCCTAAATGCAAGACCAACATGCTCAAGTGGAGGCTGCTGGCAGAGAAAAACACATGGTATGAACGTGGAGAGATACAGAATCTGACTCATTTACTGGTGTGCCCATTGCTGTCAGAAACATGCATTGAAGGGGGCTTAAGTTTGGCCAACAGCAAAGCCAAGAAGGTGGCTTCATTTTGGCAGTTTAAAGTTTGACCTGGACATGAAAGAAGAGGAAGGAAGAGTTGGAAAGTTGGCCTTCCACAGCTAGGTGGTGGAGGAGTGAAGCCCTGGGAAGCAAACATCCTCCTGCTACTATCCAGTTATGGATTTCTCACTATATTCATGCTTCTTACTTTCTGTGATCTCTTGACAGATGGCACTGAGTTGTGGAACCTTATTTCAAGTGATTACATCTTCTCCTAAAGAGGACAGTGCAGAAAACAGTCTCTCCCTCTCAAACCTACCAACCTTCTAGTTGTCAAGTTCAGCATCTTAACCACTAAGCCACTGCAGTGACAGTCCCTTCCCGGCACTGAAGGTGGAATGATAACTTATGACATGAAGGGATTAACAGCCATATCATGGCTTTTAGTATGGGTGGGAACAATTGACTCCAAGATCCTGGCAGATGGAGAAGGGAAGTTGAAGTATTCCGTGTCAAAATCAACCCTGCTGTCCCTGCATCATGATATAAAACAATTATTATCTTAATACCCAAAAATAGGAAAAGATGCAGAGAGAATTGAATCATACAGGCCAATCTCTTTGATGAATCAGGACACAAACATTTTCGCCGCAGTCCTAAATAATAGATTGAATAAATTTATAAGCATTTATATTAATGAAGATCAGGTGGGATTCGTTAGAGGTCGGCATATGTCAGATTTGATGAGACGGATTGTAGATTTAACGGTTTTTGCACAACAACAAAAGGATCAGGTAGTTTTTTTCCCATTAGATATATTTAAAGCATTCGACTCAATACACTGGAACACCATAAAGCAAATTATAGAGAATTACGGATTCGGTCAAAAATTTTGTGGAGTAATTAATCAGTTATATCAAAGTGGATTGGCTAGAGTTAAACTAAATCATAAGATGACAAAGGAAATTAAGTTGGAAGCTGGCACAAGACAAGGAGACCCTCTGTCATCCTCATTGTTTATTATGGTGATGGAACTGCTCGCTAACATGATAAGAGAGGATAAGGAACTGATTGGAATAGAAGGAATAAAAATTAGTCAATATGCAGATGACACTTTAGTTGCATTAAAAAAATCCCCAAGGATCATTAGGAAAGGTATATACTCTTTTAGAGGAATTTCATAAAGTAACTGGGCTCAAAGTGAATTGGGATAAGTCGGAGGCATTATTATTCAATGAAGATGTGGAAGTACGAAAAAGCATAAAAGCGAAATTTAAAATACAAATTAGGGACAATATCAAATACTTAGGGATAAATATATCAAATAAATATAACGAATTAAAGAAACTGAATTATGATAAGTTGGAGAAAGAATTAAAAGAAAAGATATTAAGATTAAGAAGCTAAACTTATCGTGGTTTGGACGTATAGTGTTGAGTAAAATGAAATTATTGCCTAAAATAATTTTTTATTTGATACCCTACAAATTAGCATTAAAGAAAAAGAGTTGAATGTATTCCAAAGTATAATAAACAATTATTGTAATGGAGGTAAAAGAGCTAGAATTTCAAAGTTGCTATGGTATTCGTCCCAGAAAGAGGGTGGGTTAGGAATCCCCAACATTAAATATTACTATTGGGCATTTCAATTGAATAGCATTTGTAAAATCTTAATGAGAGAAGAGTCGATTTGGGAAAAGATTGAATTGCAGGAAATATTAGGAGATGAAAACAATTGTTTTTGGGTAAAGGAAAAGTGAAGATCAATTCGGCGAATAAAATGTTAAAAGCACTACTTAAAACATGGACAGGGTTAAAAAAGAAATTGTCTCCAGAGTTGTCCCCAATTACAGAGCTGAGAGATTTAAAGACATTTCCTCTGATAATTGATCGTAGAGTGGAAGAGGTACTGACTAAAAACAAAGTCATTTTATTAAGAGATTGGCTAACAGCAAGTAAAGATAGAAATAGAATCTTAGAAATATATAATCAGTTGAGACTGAACTGGCTCCAAATTGCTTCTATTAATAACTGGAACAAAAAATATAATGGACAGGATAGATTAACAGAGTGTTGACAAAATTTGAGGAGCTGGTATTTAGTTTAAGAAATGGTCAAATAAAAATTAAGGGGTTAGTAAGTAAATTATATAAAATATTAAATGACTCGGATAAACCTCAGGCAGCCTTAAAATTATCGTGGGAGCAGGATCTAGGTAAAGGTAAAGGTTTCCCTTGCTCGAAAGCCAGTCATATCCGACTCTAGGGTGCATATGGTTTCCCCGTGCCCCTTTGGGCATGGGACAGCCAGGCAGAGGCCGCTTGGGTGAGAAGGCTCCTGGCGGTGGCTTCTGTGGGCAGCCATATCAAGGGGGGTGAATAAATTATAGGGCTATAGGGTTTGATTCACCCAATTAACGTGACCTGACCAGCGGCTCTGCCAGACAGGCAGAACGCTATCTCCGGCATCTCCTGTGTATAATTAGGTAAACATTCTTCCCCCTGGCTTGGCGCTAATCTCGGGCGCAAACAGGGACCATGTTTGCCCAGCCGGTAAGCCCGAAACAATAGGGCTTCCCCTGTCAAATGTTTACCTGTCATAATCAACTTCCCCGGAAGAGTTTTCCCAGTTAACCTGAGTAAACAGGTGACTTGATTGAATCACTGGTGACGGTTTTTTCTACCTGCCTTCTGATCTATATAAGGTGTATGTATTTTCCCAATAAACCACTGATCTGATCCTGCTTCCTTGCCTCGTATCGCTCATTGATCAGTCTCCTCCGGGACCTAGCGCCGCCTTGCGGCAGATATTCGCTACAGCTGGTGACCCCGACGTGATTTACTCGTGAGTAAGGGACCCCGGAGAGGTCTACTCGTGAGTAACGATTCACGCGGTCCGGTTCCACGCCTGAACCGCGACCCATCACCCCGGAGGACAGCGCGGCACTCTGACCGGCAGCCAGTCGATCAGAAAAGTGGCCTGCGGCGAGGCATTCCAGAGAGGCATTCCTACAGCTTACTCCCGCTTTCGAGGAGGTTGCCATAGAGGGAAACGCGTTCCGCTCAGGGCAGGCTGTGAGCCCCTGACATCGCAGAGGCCGTTAGAAGGGCCCGTGGCGGAAGGCCCACGCTCCGAGGTCTACCCCAGACACTAGACGTCCGAACCGGTTGCCTGACAAGACGCGTCACATTCGTCCCGAGGAGGAAACTTCAGAGGACCATCTGCAGGTAATATGGGGACTTGTTCTCATAGACCAAGTCCGTCCGCTAGCCAAAGAACTCGGGAAGAAGAGTTCAGAATCCTGGCCAGGGTTTTTCAGTTACGATTTCACAGCAGGGAGCTAGCGAGACTTTTGGCGTACCTCAGGGAACACTGCCTACTTTACCCAGAAGTAGGTACGTTAACCCTGAAGCTCTGGGATCAGATAGGAGACTGCATTCAGCAACCCCCGAAAGCTCCAGGAGGGATAGTTAGTACATGGAGAAAGTGTAGGAGACTCTTAGAGCAGATTGAGCCAGTCCGGGTAGAGGCCAAAGAACCCCTATTAGAAAAGCCATCAGACAAGCCAGTCGAACCGACTGCGCCCACGGCACTCTATCCGTCAATTAGCTATCGGCAGAGTAGCGCAGGGAGCCTTCCCGCGGTGACAGCTGCAGACGTCACCGAAGGAACGCAAGGAATGAGAGGCGCTGGCGCTTCTCTGACAGCTCCAGGTTCCCTAGTTGTTAAGAGTGCCCTTCAGCGCACCGCCGAGATCGAGCTAAAGAAGGGGGAATTGTCAGCAGAACAGCTAGCTGAACTGAGGCAAATTTGTCCAATCCATCTAGAAATGGACGCGCTCACAGGCGCACAGCAGGTAGTACATTCCCCAGTCCCGTACAAGCTTCTCATGGCTTTACGGAAGGCAATTTCAGAGACAGGGCTCCAAAGTCGTTTTACCAGGGGCACGCTTCAGCAAGTGTGCGAGACCACCATGTGGATTCCTCATGACTGGAAAGCCGTCATGAGGATGATGCTGACCCCTAGCCAGTACATGATCTGGGACAGCGAGTTTCGGCTCGAGGCTCAGGCCAGGGCTGCTAGGATGGGAGGCGCGGTAATTCCTGACCAGCTATATGGTTCGGGTGCCTTTGAGCCCATCAACGCTCAGATCAACTTGCCTCTCGCCACCCTAGAGATGTCAGCCGAAGCTGCCTATAGGGCATACTTCAAGGTCCCGGCATCTGGCAAAACGGCCAAAAATTACACCGCCATTAAGCAGGGAGCCCAAGAGCCCTACATGGACTTCATCAATCGCCTGGAAGAAGCAATTAGCAGGCAGATTGACAATGAGCAGGCCCAACAAGAGCTCATGATTAAGCTAGCAAAGGACAACGCCAACTTGGACTGCCGTAAAATCTTGCAGTCCCTGGGCAATCGCCCTGACATAACCTTAACGGACATGATTCGAGCATGCTCCGACGTTGGCACAGACTCCTACAAGATGGGTCTGCTAGCGGCAGCGGTGCAGGGGGGGAGAAGACCTCAGGGCAATGGCAAGATCAAGGGGGCATGTCACGCTTGTGGCAAGGTCGGTCACTTCGCTAGGGAGTGCCGATCCAAGGGAGGCGGACAAAAGTCCGGCCGCCCCAAGGCTCCGAACACCCCCTGACCGAAGTGCAAAAAGGGCTATCATTGGGCCAGGTTTTGTCCGAGTTCGGGAAACCGGAATCCGGGCATGTCTCTGGCCCCAGTCCAAACAGAGGCTTCCTTCAACCAGATCCAGAACTCCCCAGAACTAGACTAGGTGCTAGGCACACTCCAGGCATTACTAGGGCACAGGCCAGCCCCAAGGGTAGCACAGGGCTAGAATTGGCTTGCCAGGCGGACGTCACGTGCGATCTGCCAGGCACAGTCTATCTAGTCGATTCCCAGTACATGGGACCCCTACCCAGAGGCTTTATAGGCTTAGTTTTGCCCCGTAGTGTAGCTGGAGCACGCGGAATTTTCATAATTCCAGGAGTCATTGACTCAAATTTTTCAGGCGTTCTCCAGGTCCAGCTTTGGACACACCTGCCCCAAACAATCTACAAGGGAGACACCTTAGCGCAACTGATCATGGTTCCTTGTCACTCGCCAGCAGGCAACCCGAGAAGGCTCGGTGACAGCTCAGAGCCCGGTTCAACGGACCGCTCGAGCGCGAGTAGGCAGTGCAAGGATACCAGGTCTTAGCGACAGTGGAGACCAACATTGAGTGGAAGCAGCGCCCCGTTATCGAGGTATTTTTGAACAAAAGAGTGTTCTCAGGGTTACTCGATACCGGAGCGGATGTGACAGTAATAAGCAGGAGCCAGTGGCCAAGAGAGTGGGCCATTGAGCCGGTCTCCGATGTGTGGGGGGTAGGAGGCGTCCAGGAAGCATTTAGGAGCCGAGAGTGGGTAGAAGTCACAATCCCAAGGGCTGACGGCACGGCGGTAATTCGGCCGCACATTCTTGACGTGCACGTCAATCTTTGGGGGCGAGACATTCTCCAGTAGTACGGTGCCACGCTTACCTTTGGGTAATGGCGTTGCCACTTAAATGGCTCACCGATACTCCGGTCTGGGTAGAACAATGGCCGGTAGTGGGAGAGAAATTAGTTGCCCTCAAGCAGCTAGTCAAAGAACAGCTAGACGCAGGACACATAGAACAGTCCACAAGCCCCTGGAATTCGCCAATTTTTGTTATTAAGAAAAAGTCGGGGAAGTGGCGACTCCTCCACGATCTCAGAGAGATCAATAAATGTATTCAGCCGATGGGTCCGCTTCAGTGCGGCATCCCAAATCCTAATATGATTCCAGAGGGGTGGGAGATTCTAGTCGTAGATCTCAAGGATTGCTTTTATACAATCCCCTTAGACCCCAGGGACCGGGAAAGGTTCGCCTTTACAGTGCCGGTCGTGAACCACGGCGAGCCCATGCAGCGTTACGCGTGGAAATTTTTGCCACAGGGCATGCTCAATTCGCCCACCCTGTGCCAAATTTATGTTCACGACGCCCTGGCAAAGTTCCGAAGCCTTTACCCTAAAGCTATTGTGTGTCACTTCATGGACGACATTTTAGTAGCGTTGCCACAGCTCGGCAGCGAAATGTTTTCTGACCTCCAGGCCAGCCTGGGGGACAAAGGCTTACTCATTGCCCCGGAAAAAGTGCAGAGAACCGAGCCCTTCTCATACTTGGGCCATCGGCTTCTCCGCTCTTTTGCAGCGCCAGTTCTGCCTCAGATAAATTTACAGGACTCAGTCACCCTTGTAGAATTGCAGCAAGTTTTAGGAAACATCAATTGGGCCAGACCGTATTTCCGACTGGATACGGATCTTCTGAAACCGCTCTTCTCGCTGCTAACCTTAGGCAAGCAGCCGGCAGACCGGATAAAAATCTCTCGAGACGCGCGCTTGGCGCTCGAGAAGGTGAACCGAGTTCTCAGCCAGAGGTGGGTGGATAGAATCGCCCAGGGGCCATATGCCCCGATCCTGAATTTGTACATCGTACGGTCAGGATCCATGTTCACTGGGGCGCTAGGAGTAGACTCAGAGAAGGGAGCGAAAATTGTGGAGTGGGTATACTTGCCTAACACCTCTTCTCGGAACATTGTTCCGCCCCAAGAACTGGCTTCCGCGGTGATCTACCACGGCAGGCTGAGAGCTAGGGACATTTCAGGAAATGATTTGGCCAAAATTGTAGTTCCTTTCACCAAGGAACAAATTCACCAGTTGATGCAGTTAGGTGACTCGCTCCCGATAGCTTTGGAGGGATTCACTGGAAGCTTGGCATACCATTTGCCCAAAGACCCCAGACTCGTCTCGCTTCAGACAGGAACAGTCAGTTTGTTCGAATTGCTTTCGCTGGTCCCACTTCAGGGGGCCAAGACAGTTTTTACCGATGGGGGACGCACATATGGTGTCCTGACTTGGCAGGAGGGCGAAGCTTGGCACACGCTGCTAACTCTTCCACAGAAGTCCGCGCAGCGGGCGGAGTTGGCGGCCGTGAACCTTGCCTTGCGCACCTTCGCCCAGGAATGTCTAAATATCATAACTGACAGTCTGTATGTTAGGAATTTGCTGCACAGTCTACCGGGAGCTTACATCACTCCCGCGATAGACAAGAATTTGCTTAGCCTGTTTCTCACTGCTCAATTTCATTTGCGAAACCGCACGGAGCCGCTCTATACTGCCCATATTCGAAGTCACCAAGACCTACCGGGTCCGATTTCCGCGGGCAATAGCAGAGCGGACGCGGCCGCAAAGGAAATTCAGCAACGTTCAGTTTTGGGTGTTTTTACTACTCCGATCCAAAGTCATGCCTTTTTCCACCAAAATGCCAAAGCACTCGCCCGGCAGTTCAATCTGCCACTTTCCCAAGCCCAAGGCATAGTACGCTCTTGCCAGCATTGCGCAGGGGCGCCGGGGGGGCCCTCGTGGGGGGTCAACCCACGAGGGACAGAGGCTAATCGGGTGTGGCAGATGGACGTCACGCATGTGCCGCAGTTCGGCAGATGGCAATACATGCATGTCTGCATTGACACTTTTTCGCAGTTCGTTTGGGCGACGGCGCAGAAGGGGGAGGCTGCCTCCCACGTGGAGCAGCACCTCCTTTCCTGCATTGCGGCGATGGGCAAGCCGCGGCACGTGAAGACGGACAACGCGCCGGCCTACAGTTCCCGGCAGTTGGCCGCCTTCATGGCGACTTGGGACATCAAGCACACATTTGGAATTCCCTACAATCCGCAAAGGCAAGCGATTGTAGAGCGGGTCAATCGGACGCTAAAGTCCTATATTGACAAACAAACAGAAAGGGGGGAGCCACCAGCCCCCCCCCAAATCACAGGGAGAAGCACAGTTCTGCCTGAATACGGTATTGTTCACCTACAATCACCTTAATGTTTTCTCGGACTGTACGCCGCAGGAGAAGCATTTCCGCCGTTCGGAAGCTCTCCCGCGACCTATGGTCTGGTACCGAGTGCCACCAGACCCTTCTTGGAGGGGCCCGGTGCCGCTCATAACATGGGGAAGAGGGTATGCTGCAGTTATGTCTCCTACAGGTGTCGTTTGGATTCCAGCTCGGTGCGTCAAGCCTCATTTGGAACCACATGGCATGGACCCAGGCCGACCCGAGTCCGATCCCAGAGATGCAGGATCTCGCCCTGACCGAGGGGACCCGCCGGGAGAGACAGCGGTCGCGGACGACACCACCGAAGATAATCTGGGGGATGGTCAAGACCCTCTGCCATGATGCTCAGCATGCCATCCAGCGTGAGGAGAAGGAGCTGACACCAGAGAGCTTCGTGGTCGCAGTTTTCGCCCAGATCCATGCCAACTCCATGGCAGTCACCATCATCCTGATCCTTTCCCTGCTTTTGGGGGGAGGCGTTCAGGCCGCCTCACTGGAGGCCAGCGATCTGATGCCGGGCGGAGACCTTTCTGCCCGCATGCAGTACAACATTTGGGAAAGGTTGGCAAGCCTTGTCAACCAGTCCGATTTTTGCCTCAGACAGGACGTCGGTTCTGCCTCGATCCTCAGCACCTGCCTCGTCCCGGTGTGCCACTCTCCAGGCGCGCACCCCCGGGACGGGGACTGGCTGGTAAGGAGACTCTTCAGCCCATACATCCCATCAGCTTCCTCAGAATACGCTTGATGGGAGATGCGGCTAACCATGACCTTGCCGGCTGATGCAGCCACTCTCCATACTCCCCGAGTGGCGGTCAGCCCGAACTCTACTTGCGGGCGAATGCACGGTTGCTCCGGACTTGGCCGAATTGGGCGCCGCTGCCTTAACGTGGGCAGTGGCAATTGGACTTGTAATAACCCTGTGCCGATGGGCACAATGTATGCACATATCACCCTTCCATCTGGATGGTTTTTCACTTGTAACCAGTATACGTTTAATTACATCCCTGCCAATATGTCAGATGCTATTTGCTGTATTAGCCGGTTGACACTCTTGCTCCCCACTAAGGATATGATTGCCCCAAGCCCCAATGTTCCTAATGTTTCCAACGCATCTAATGTCCCTTCACTCATACGGCACACTCGCACCGCCATGTTAGACAGCTCATGTGAAAGCAGCTTTAGGGTAATGAGACCCGCCGAGTATCTCTCCTTGGCAATCAGCGTCTTTGGCGTGCCAGGCTTGGCCGTCGGCAACGCAAAGAGAATTGGTCGCTTGGCTTGCGGCTTAGCAAAGGCCATCAACCATACCTCCTCAGCGATAGCGCTCCTCAATCAGGAGCAGGCGGAACTTCGCCATGCCGTTCTCGATAATCGAGCGGCTATCGACTACCTCCTACTGCTTCACCACTTGGGCTGCGAGTCTTTCCACGGTATGTGCTGCTTTAATCTTACGGACAACTCTCGTAAGATTCAGAGCCAGATCGCAGATCTTCACTCCATAGTGGCAGGCATCACCGAGGGCTCGGCATGGGGGGCTTGGTGGAGCTCACTATGGAAGTGGATGTGGTCGTGGATCCCATGGGGGTGGCTTCAGACGGTAATCAAGGTAGTGGTGGGGGTGGTCATACTAGGCATTACAGTCTGTTGTCTTGCTCAATGTATTCCCCCACTAATCTCAAGATGCCGCCGGAGAAGGAAACCCCGTGACGTCACTACAGACCAACAGCTGGTGCTGCTTCTGCGCAGGGTCGCTGGCCAGGTTCTTAATATAAATAAGTAAGGGGAGATATGGTTTCCCCGTGCCCCTTTGGGCATGGGACGGCCAGGCAGAGGCCGCTTGGGTGAGAAGGCTCCTGGCGGTGGCTTCTGTGGGCAGCCATATCAAGGGGGGTGAATAAATTATAGGGCTATAGGGTTTGATTCACCCAATTAACGTGACCTGACCAGCGGCTCTGCCAGACAGGCAGAACGCTATCTCCGGCATCTCCTGTGTATAATTAGGTAAACATTCTTCCCCCTGGCTTGGCGCTAATCTCGGGCGCAAACAGGGACCATGTTTGCCCAGCCGGTAAGCCCGAAACAATAGGGCTTCCCCTGTCAAATGTTTACCTGTCATAATCAACTTCCCCGGAAGAGTTTTCCCAGTTAACCTGAGTAAACAGGTGACTTGATTGAATCACTGGTGACGGTTTTTTCTACCTGCCTTTTGATCTATATAAGGTGTATGTATTTTCCCAATAAACCACTGATCTGATCCTGCTTCCTTGCCTCGTATCGCTCATTGATCAGTCTCCTCCGGGACCTAGCGCCGCCTTGCGGCAGATATTCGCTACAGGTGCAGTGCTCATCTCTGTTTCCAAGCCGAAGAGCCAGCGCTGTCTGCTTCTGCAGACGTTTCTGTGGTCATGTGGCAGGCATGACTAGACACCGGAGCGCACGGAACACTGTTACCTTCCCACCAAAGTGGCCCCTATTTATCTACTTGCAATTTCTTGCTTTTGAACTGCTAGGTTGGCAGGAGCTGGGACAAAGACGGGAGCTCATTCCGTACTGCAGTACTCGGGAATCGAACTGCTGACCTTCCGCTTCCCAGTCAGCGTCTTAGCTACTTGAGCCTAAACATCAAAATTACTGATGAATCTTGGAAAGGCAAATGGAAAAAGAGAATAATTAGGACTTTGTCAGTAAGAATCAAAGAACACAATTACAAATTATTGTGGAAGTGGTATTTGACCTCCGTGAGCCTACAACAAATGGACAACACAAAGACAAAGGCTTGCTGGAGATGTGAAGATGATATAGGAACATATTTACACATGTGGTGGGATGTATAAGAAGATGAAAGAGTTTTGGACAAATGTGGAAAAATAAATTGGAGGTATATTGAATATAGACATTAAAATGGATGCAGCCATGCCATGGCCTTGTTGTCTGAGTCAGATAACACAAGTTTGATGGTCACAAAAGTGAATTGTTAGCAATTATGTTATCAAGTTCTAGGCAATGCATTGCACGATATTGGAAATGTGAGGCCTCTCCAAATATTGAGGAATGGTATAGGGAATTGTGGAGTACTGCTTTAAATGATAAACTTGGGAAATAAACTTAAGAAAAGGGGTAATAAAAGAAAATAAATTTCAGGAAATTTGGAAATGTTTCTTAGAATATACGTTGAATAAGGGGAAGGGATGTAAACCAGTGTCAGAAGAACTTATATTTTGGAAGTAGGAATAGTCGAAACGTGGTAACTCTGTCTCCATGGCTATGTAAATAGCACAGGGTGAAAATGTTATGTAATCATATTGTAGCGTATTATAATCTATTTGTATTATGTACTTATGTGTTGTATAAGCCTTCTATTTTTTTTTGTTCTATATTGTTGTAAGCAGTTAATAAAAAAATTTAAAATTAAAAAAATTAAAAATAAACCCTGCTGAAATCTTTAATCTCTCTCCCCTCCCTCCAGGCCTTGGGAAGTCTATGGTGCTTTAATGTTTAAAATCTGCTTTGCTTAGCATGTCCTGGCATGGCTGTCAAGTTTGATTTCCTTCTCCAGCAAATCTGAAAAGTCTTTTTTGGAAATGTTATCATGCTGACATGCCCCTTCACTCCGATGCATTACTTTTTAGGCTCTTCCATATTCTTTGTGTGCTTGTTGTGCCCCATGTGTTTTAATTTGCTATTTATTTACTTATCCCCATTCCCCACCCCCTTTAATTGCAAACTGAAGGGTGAAAAAACTAGATTTCAAAAATAATGACAAACAGAAGCAAAGAAAAGCAAGAGAAGTTATTCTTGTTGTAAACTGCCTAATCAGGGAATGTTGTTAGCCAGCAAAATGCAATTATTGTAAGGTAAAGGTAAAGATTTCCCTTGCTCAAAAGCCAGTTGTGTCTGGCTCTAGGGAGCGGTGCTCATCTCTGTTTACATCCAAAGAACCAGCACTATCTGTGTCTGCAGACATTTCTATGGTCATGTGGGAGGCATGACTAGATGGCGGAGTGCACAGAACGCGGTAACCGTTCCCGCCAAAGCGGTACCTGCTTATTTACTTGCAATTTCTTGCTTTTGAACTGTTAGGTTGGCAGGAGCAGGGACAAACAACTGGAGTTCACTATGTCGTGCAGCACTTGGGTCTCAAACTACTGACCTGCCAACCTTCCAGCTGTCTTCTCCCTCCCTCAAATTAAAATTCCTTAAAACAAACAATATTAGGCTAGGAGTTGTCTGTAGTTTCTTGAGAAACTTTCCGCTTCTCAAAGGAAACCTCTTCAGACAAAGTTTTTGGTTTCTGAGCAATCTTTCCCTTAGCCCAGAATTACAAAGCTTAGCTGCTTTGCCTCTTGCTAGCCGGCCCTACCATTTGATCAAATGAGATGGTTACCTTAGGTAGAAACTTTGAATGTTGTGAAGAAGAAACAAATTCTTTGTTACACCATGTAGCAATAGTAGTAGCAATTACAATATATACTGCCCCATAGTGTTTATTGCACTCTCTGGGCAGTTCACAAGGTAATTATCATTTTTGCCTCCCAACATCCTGGGTGTTCATTTTAATGACCTTGGAAGGATAGAAGGCTTGATCCCCATTAGGATTGAACTCACAATGTCAGTAGCAGTTTTGTCTGCAGTACAGCAGTTTAACCACTGCACCACCAAGGCCCATGTATTATAACGGCTGTATTTCTACTACCAGCAAGTGGGGAGGTCCTGGTGAAACCTTCTGAATCAGGTTCCAAAACGACATAGTTAATAACTTGGATAACCCTGCATCACAATAAATAAATAAATAAATATTGTGCGCTATTTTATCTAATCTATGTGCCTTATACTAAATCTGAAGTCCAATTCTGCCTAGGACATAAGGATCTTAAGTTAGCAAATCTTACCCTCTTGGTTAGGTTCTTACGTTGGTAACGTGGGGTATATTTGCCACAAATGTAGCAAAAATTGTCCGGTTTATTAGCGCATCTGCATCTACTCATCTTTGGCTCAAAACAGACTCACTATGGCTTAGCTGTACTATCCAATAAGATGGTTTCACACTAGAGACAAGCCCTTGGTCCGTCTCACCTTATATTTCTGATGTCAGCTCACTGACTTGCCCAGACATGCCCAGCCGATGGTGGAACATGCATGCCACCAAGGGACATGATTCAGCTGAGGCAGCAGCAGACTGAGTGGTAGCTGTAACTGTTATAATGTTCCCATGTACAAATACATTACCCAATTACTGACAATTTGAACAGCTATAGCATGTCTTAAAATCTGTACGTGATAGGCAAATTCTGAGTTCATATTTGAAATCAGCACACTTGGTATCATGTAAATCACATGTATTATTCCTAGTAGCAAAATCGTTGTTGTGCAGTGTAATATGCACTTTGACTTTGGAGGTGAGCAGCACTAGTTGTTTGCCTTAGGCAGCAATATACCACAGGTCATCCTCGGACTGTGGTTCTTTGCTCACATGAGGCAATGTTAACTTCGAGGATTCCTGATAACATTGCCAGGTTGGACAGATTGTATTGATTATTGTGCCCGGGTCAGGTCAAAACACCCAGTGGTGATAACATAAGAACATAAGAACAGCCTTGCTGGAACAGGCCACAGCCCATCCAGTCCAGCATTCTGTCTCGCATGGTGGCTCACCATTTGCTTCAGGATATTCCCAAGCAGATGCCTTCACCTGTTTAGGATTCCCTGGAAATGGCATTGAGAGATATTCTGCCTATCTCTCCAACCCGGAGGTTGTCCTTAGGTATCCATAATTATAGCCATTGATACCCTTGTCCTCCATTAAGATTAAATAATCATACACTGGGCTTTGGAACTTGGCTCATGAAATGCACAGGGAGGGTTTTATGAATGCTTCATCCTTCGTTGAGCAAACAAAACTGTGGGCACCATTTTAATCCAAATAAAAATATGAAATTGATACCCCGTGAGAGTTTTCATTCTCTGTGTGGCTCCCAGACTGTAGAATGCACTCATGAGAGAGTTGTAAGGAATTTTCTGCTTTCACTCCAATATAATAATAATAATTTTGTGTCTGAAATTATTGTGGGTTGAAAGGATTTTTGCTGGAGAAATTCAGGGGACACTCGAATGAGGCTCTTTTAATGTCCCCAAGATTTCCCCTCACAAAAGTGGTTCCTATTTAACTACAGTACTTGCAATTTCTTGCTTTCGAACTGCTAGGTTGGCAGGAGCTGGGACAGAGACGGGAGCTCAATCCGTCATCCAGTACCTGGGTTTCGAACTGCCAATTTGCTGGCCTTGCAGCTAACAAGGTGAGCTTCTTAACCACTGAGCCACCACAGTCCAATATTTATTGTGATGATTTTAACTCTAGATTTTAATGTGTTTTTTTATTTCACTGTTTGGCTTTACAGTGGAACCTTGGTTAACAAACGGTTTGGTTAACATGAAAATTGCTTTTAATTTTTCTATTCCTATTTCTTTTCTGGAATATAATTCTTGAAAAAAATCCTTCACTATCCCAATCTTGTCCTTGGTCTTATTGTATTTTATTCCTTGTTTATTTATCAAAATTCCAATTTCTCTTTTATCTTTTTCTCTCTAGCCGGTCTTGCTGATAATTTTGAATTTTTATTACTATATTCAAAATATTCTGTCTTTAAATATACCAAATCTCGTTTCACCTTTTCAATATATTTCCCTACCAATTCTATCTTTAACCTTTGGATCCTATCAAAAACCTTCCCATCTTTAGTCCTTGCGTGTTCCTCTTGAAGTTACTTAATTACCCTTTCAATTTTCTTTTGCTTATCCCTAAACTGTTTGTTCTTTATACTAGATAATTTAATACATTCCCCTCTAAACACCAACTTCATGGCATCCCATACCATATTGTAACTTACCTCACCTGTATCTTTCCATTTCTAACTTTCTTCCCAATTTTTAACTATTTGTTCTTTATTCTTTGAAGCCTTAAATAGTTTTACATCAGATCTCCAATTATTTCTTCTCTCATTTACTCCTACTAATTTTAATTCCAACACCACTTTCACATGTTCTGATTCCTTAAAAATTCCCACTTCTATCTCCTCTAAATTATTGATCATATTATCTGTAACTAATATATATATAATCTATTCTAGAATATGAATTCTAAACCTGTGAAAAATATGTATAGACCCTTTCTCACCACTTAATGGACTCGGTTTATGGATTTTTTGTGTAGAACAGATTAATTGGTTTTCAATGCATTCCTATGGGAAACCACATTTCGGTTAATGTATTTTGGTTTTCAATGTATTCCTATGGGTAATTTGGTTAAAGTAATTTTCGCTGTAAGAAACGCCCCGGAGAATGCATTAATTACCGAGGTTCCACTGTATTTGCTGTTCATAATTTTATTTTTGAATCCATTTTTACAGGCCATGGTTCTTCTTGGCCAGATGGTAGGGAGGCATGTGTTTCTGCCCAGTTATCTAGTAGCTCCTTGCTCGCCTTCCATAGTTCTAAGGCAGACTGTGGTGGGGCTGGTTGTTCAGAGGGGCAAACGTTGTTAGGAAGCTGTGTCTTGATTTTAGTCTCTGCTTTGGTGGATCAAATAGCAGGATAGAATGAGATTGAAGCACTGTGTGACAGCTGTATCGAATGAGGGCTTCAAAGTCCATCTATGTTGTCAAGTTATGTCCAAAGGCCACCAGGAACGTGTAGTTACCTCTGTCAAAAAAGCAAGCAACTGTTTGCTCAAAAACACATTCAGCACCTTTTGGTGAGTTTGGTCCACGGCACTTCAGGTTTCAAAATGTCCTTACATGGCCCGGCATACTGGATAGAAGGATGTCTGAGATTTTTGGAGGAATTATGACACAAGCATTATCCTCTCATCATCTTACTGCTGCTTCTTGTCTTCTCTCATCTTCTGCCTAGAGCTGTCGACCTATGTATGTTTGGAAACACATTTGATCCAAAGGAGTTCCTCAACTCCATAGGCTTCGATGTTTAAGAAGAGAAAACCCTGGAACTTTCCCAGGCATCCCTAGAGCTCAGGAGTACTGCTAGTCTTTTAAAAGATCTGAGAATATGGAGCTGGCCTATGTTTGTATTGTACATGCAGAGGCCAGGGTGCTTAGTGGCTAAAATGCTGAGCTTGATGAATGGAAGGTTGGCAGATTAGCAGTTCAACACCTGAGTGCTGTGTGACAGAGTGAGCTCCCGTTGTCTGTCCCAGCTCCTGCCAACCTAGCAAGTTGAAAGCAAGAAACTGCAAGTAGATAAATAGGTACAACTTTAGTGGGAAAGGTAACAGAGTTCCATACAGTCTGGCATCTAGTCATGCCTGCCACATGACCATGGAAACATCTGCAGATGCTAACTGTGCTGCTCTTTGGCTGTAAATGGAGATGAACACCACCCCCTAAAATTGGACAACACTGGCTTTTGAGCAAAGTAGACCTTGACCATGCAATAATAGGTACAGATTCCTAGGAAATAGATTTTAGATTTAGGCTATGTTTGGATAGGACTAACAATAGCTGCAAGGGTCACAATTTCTAATGGGTTAGGTATCTGACTGTGCAGACATTTAGTTCCTCATGGCACCTTCTGGGAGGAGAGGCAACCTATGTAGCCTGGGCAAATTGCACATTCCCAAGGCTCCCCCCTCCAAAGAAGGGAATTGCAAACTACTTATGAGTACTTTCTACCTAGAGAGTGTCAACAAGCATGTGGATAAGGGGGATCCAGTTGACATTGTTTATCTGGACTTTCAGAAGGCTTTTGACAAGGTCCCGCACCAAAGGCTCTTGAATAAACTTACCAGTCATGGAATAATGGGACAGGTCATGTTCTGGATCAGCAACTGGCTAAGGGACAGAAAACAGAGGGTAGCACTAAATGGACACTTCTCCAAGTGGAGGGAAGTAAAGAGTGGGGTCCCCCAAGGTTCAGTACTGGGACCCCTGCTGTTGTGTCCTAATAGTGTAACCTTCTACATGTGATATCAATGTATCTGAACCAATGTAACCTTGCCGATGAGTAACAATGTAACCTTCAGCTGTATCACATAAACCCTGTAATAGGACGCGAGCTAATGACCACCAGCTGGCAGCAGCGAGCGTCCAAGCTCTCTTGGTTCAAACCCATCAAAGACCGCAGCGCGGGAAGCTTCCCGCCGCTACCTACACCTGGACAAGAAGGGCGTGACCAGCCATGACGTCACGCGGACCAGTAGCCAACGGGCTACCGTGGAGCCACATTCAAATATGTTACTACCATATATATAGAGCTGTTCGTCCGCCATTACCTCATGTTCCCTCTGTCCACCATGCAATAAACCTGAGTTAACCCAGCCTTTGGCTGTGCCTTGTGTCTTGACTCTTATATACTAAATTGGCGACGAAGGTAGGATAATGGATCCCCATGGAGCCAGGACACAGAGCGGGTTCAACATCACCAAACCGCAAGACTGGGAGCTTTTTGAGATGGACTTCCAGGCGGCACTGGTGGAACTCAAAGTCAAAGAAGACGACGAGGAAAGGAAGAGGGCCATCCTCACCCGCATGCTTGGGATGGAAACCAAGCGGACGCTGGTGGGCATCCTTGCACCGAAGAAGATGAGCGATTTCAAAGCCGGTGACATCATGAAAATGCTGCGTGAGCGTTTCCGACCCTCGAGGGCAATGTTTCCCGCTCGGAGTGCGTTTTGGAGGCGAGTTCAAGCGCCGGACGAGTCGGTAGAAGCCTTCGTAACGGCTATGAGGGTAGCCGCCGCCCCCTGCAAATGGGACCACATCCTAGAGATGGCCCTCAGGGACGGAGTGCTGTGTGGCCTGAAGGACAAGGAAGTACAGCGCAGCTTGATGAACAAGGAGCCACCACCCACACTGGAAGAGGTTGTAGAGGCCGCGGAAGCCGCGGAATCCACGAATGCTGGAGTAGATGAGATGCACAAGTGGCGTGAGTGGCGTCCGAGGGCCGGCAAAGCGGAAAACTCGTCGCACGGGAAGTCCGGTCAGTCGGTGCATGCAACCCGACCGACCTCGAAATCGTCTTCAGAAAGCAGCGATGGCGAGGAGGTCCAGAAGGTCCGGAGAGGCGGGCGCCGCTGCGATGGTTGCGGAGCGGCCCATGACCGCGTGAAGTGCCCATTCAGGAAAGCCGAGTGTTTCAACTGTGGACGTTGGGGGCACATCGCCAAGGCGTGCAGGAAATGGAAAGAGGGCCGGAGACAGTCGCAAGACCGTTCAGCCAGACCGGACCGTCCAGCGAGGTCCAAAGATGGCGCCCGGGCCACGAGGAAGCAGGACGGCGTGGGCCGCATCTCGGACGACAGCGAGGGCGACGCTCCTGTGTTCAACGTGTCTGCGGGACAGCCCCATTACTTTGTTGAGGTACTAGTACAAGGGACCCCTATTAGGATGGAAGTTGACTCGGGGTCCTCCTATTCTATAATCCCCCAGAGAGAGTTCTTGAAAATCGACCCCCACGTGCGGCCCAAACTTAAAGCGTTGAGGGCCACACTACGGGACGTTCAGGAGAACAGCATTCCAGTGTTGGGGGTCGGAACGTTCCGGGTTCGCTTTAAGAGACATTCTGCGGAACTTCCCCTAGTGGTGCTAAAAGGGGGGAGTTGTAGCCTCCTCGGAACACAGTGGTTTCAGCCCTTAGGCCTGTTCATAGGGGGGGTGCATGCCGTAGGCGAGGACCCAATACAAGCAGTGTGTGACGCACACCCCGCCGTTTTTAAAAGTGGACTGGGAAAGTTCAAGGGACCCCCTGTAGCCTTCGACTTAGACCCGGAGGTCCGCCCGATAAGACTTAAACCGCGCAGGGTACCGTTCGCGCTTAAGGACAAAATAGAGGCGGAACTGGACAAACTGGTGGGTCAAGGAATTCTCGTTCCTGTGGATTCCGCGGAGTGGGAGACTCCAATTGTAACAGCACTGAAGGCTAACGGGGAGGTGCGCATTTGCGCTGATTATAAGTGTACCATTAATAAGGCAATCCGCCCTAATGCATACCCGGTGCCAGTGGTCAGCCACCTTCTGGCCAGGCTGAATGGGGGAAAGTGTTTCGCTAAACTCGATTTAGCACAGGCCTACCAGCAACTCCCGGTAACCCCCGCCACAGCGGCGGCACAAACAATAGTCACACATAAGGGGGCGTTCCAGGTGTCGAGGTTACAGTTCGGCGTGAACTCGGCACCTGGCATTTTTCAATCGCTAGTGGAACGCCTCCTGAAGGGGTTGGAGGGGGTGTTGCCATATTTTGATGACGTGTTGATAACGGGGGGGGGAGTAAGGCCGAGCTGGCCCACAGATTGGATAAGGTCCTGGCCGTGTTCGAGAAAGCGGGGCTGCGACTGAGAAAAGACAAATGTGTATTTTTCGAAACAGAGGTTGAGTTTTTAGGGTTCCGTGTCACGCCCGAGGGAATTAGGCCGTCCAAATCTAAGGTAGCCGCCATTAAGAAAGCCCCTCGCCCCACTTCCAAAACCGAGCTTCAGTCATTTCTGGGGCTTCTCAATTTCTACCATACCTTCCTTCCACGGAAGGCGTCTGTTGCCGAGCCGCTCCATCGGCTACTTAAAAAAGAGGAAAAATGGCTGTGGGGTGACGAGCAAGAAAGAGCGTTCACAGAGTTAAAGCAACTCCTCACATCCGAGGCAATCCTGACTCATTTCGACCCCAAACGGCCCATAGTTTTGGTCTGCGATGCATCCCCGGTGGGGGTGGGGGCGGTGCTTTGCCACGTGTTAGACGACGGAAGGGAGGCCCCGATAGCGTTTTATTCAAGGTCCCTGTCCCAAGCAGAGCGGAATTACGCACAGACCGATAGGGAGGCACTAGCGATAGTAGCGGGAACCAAGAAATTTCACGATTTTCTGTATGGTCGGCCGTTCAAGATCGTTACGGATCACAAGCCCCTGTTAGGAATCTTCACTGCAAATAAGCCCACGCCACAGATCCTGTCCCCGAGGATGCTGCGGTGGGCTATTTTTCTTAACGCATATCAACATGAGTTAGAATACCGGCCAGGGAAGGAAATCAGCCATGCAGACGCGCTCTCACGGTCGCCGTTACCCTTGTCGGACGACCAGAAGGCAGGGGTAAGAAGAGACCGCCAGGTATTGCTAATAGAGGTCTTGGAGTCACCCCCGATAGTACCGGCCGACATTGCTAGGGCGACCGGAAAGGATAGAACACTAGAGAAGGTATGCTCGTGGGTGCAGAAGGGGTGGCCGGCGTCATCCCCAGGCACGGAATTCGACCCATTCTTCCGAAAGCGAGTGGAGTTGTCTTTAGAGAGGGGGTGCCTTTTGTGGGGCCAACGGGTGGTGGTTCCTACGTCCATGCAGCCGAAGGTGCTAAAGCTGTTGCACGTCAGCCACCCGGGAATCGTCCGTTCCAAGGCGTTGGCCCGGAGTTATTTCTGGTGGCCCCAGCTGGACGCCGACATAGAGCAGATGGTTGGCACTTGTGAGGCATGTCAATGCTCTCGACCGGAGGTGGCCCGCCTACCGCATAGGGAATGGGACGCAGCAAGGGGACCGTGGTCCAGGGTGCACGTAGATTTTGCTGGCCCATTCTGGGGAACCATGTTTCTCCTGGTGGTGGATGCATACTCAAAGTGGCTGGAGGTCATTCCGGTAAAGAGCACATCCTCCGCCACTACCATTCGCCAGCTAAGGAGGGTCTTTTCCACGTTCGGCTTACCCGACACTTTGGTCAGCGATAACGCCAGTTGTTTCACGTCCGCTGAGTTCGCAGCATTCATGGAGGCAAATGCAATTCGGCATGTCACATCCGCGCCGTTTCACCCGGCCACGAATGGCCAAGTGGAACGGTTGGTGCGCACCACAAAAGATGCGCTGCGGCGCATGGGCTCGGGAGATCTAAATCACCAAGTTTGTCAATTTCTATTAGCGTACAGAGTGACCCCCTTAGCGTCTGGATACTCGCCGGCTGAGCTGCTGATGCGGAGGAAACTGACCACGCTTTTGTCCAGGCTAGACCCGTCGAGGGTCGAGGACAAAGGGAAGAACATAGGGTTAGCGGTCTCGAAAGGTTTCGGCGTAGGCGATCCTGTACACTGCAGGAACTATGCCAACGCAGGCCCAGCCTGGGTGCCAGGGACGATAATAGAACAGACGGGGCCAGTGTCCTATCGGGTGGAAACTAGCACCGGCCTCCTCTGGAGGAGGCACGCTGACCAACTGAGGCACCGAGTGAGCGAGGGGCCGACCAGTGGGGCACAGCGACAGGATTCAGCGATAGGGTTCTCCCCCACCCGTTTAGCCCAAGGGGGAGACAGGGGGGAAAGCAGCGAGCCCGACTCATATCCTTTTGATACCCCAGTTCTATCCGAGCCCGGGGGGAGGGAAAAGGAGTGTGCGGCCGCCGCTGCCGCTTCCCCCGAATCCGATTTTGATTTTGATTTTGCTAGCCGGGGGTTTTTTTCGGAGTGTTCCCCCACCCATCCAAGCGAGAAGAGGGGTTTTTCGTTAGCCCCCAGTGCCCCCGGTTCTTCCCAAACAAAGCACACACCTCCCAACAAAGCCGCAGAGCCGCGGCAAACCACTAACAAGTCATCCTCTCCGATTGCAGGGCAGGAAGCCAGGGAGCAAGGAGGAGGGAGCGAAGCCGGGGCAGGGCAGCCCGCGCCGAGACCCCAGCGTGTTCGAAATAAGCCATCTTGGCTGAGAGACTTCGTCTCATCCTAGGGGGGAGGAGTGTTGTGTCCTAATAGTGTAACCTTCTACATGTGATATCAATGTATCTGAACCAATGTAACCTTGCCGATGAGTAACAATGTAACCTTCAGCTGTATCACATAAACCCTGTAATAGGACGCGAGCTAATGACCACCAGCTGGCAGCAGCGAGCGTCCAAGCTCTCTTGGTTCAAACCCATCAAAGACCGCAGCGCGGGAAGCTTCCCGCCGCTACCTACACCTGGACAAGAAGGGCGTGACCAGCCATGACGTCACGCGGACCAGTAGCCAACGGGCTACCGTGGAGCCACATTCAAATATGTTACTACCATATATATAGAGCTGTTCGTCCGCCATTACCTCATGTTCCCTCTGTCCACCATGCAATAAACCTGAGTTAACCCAGCCTTTGGCTGTGCCTTGTGTCTTGACTCTTATATACTAAACCTGCTTTTCCACCTCTTCAGAAATGATCTAGAAGTAGGAGTAAATAGCAAGGTAGCCAAATTTGCTGACGACACTAACTTATACAGGGTAGTGAAAACTGTGAGAGATTGTGAGGAGCTCCAGAGGGATCTCTTGACACTGGGGGAGTGGTCAAAACAGTGGCAAATGAGCTTCAACACTAGTAAGTGCAGAGTGATGCATGTTGGGGCAAAAAAAAAAACCCAATTACATTTATAAACTGATGGGGTCTGAACTCTCTGCGACAAACCAGGAAAGGGACCTTGGTGTCCTGGTGGACAGCTCAATGAAGGTGTCAACCCAGTGTGCCTCAGCAGTGAAAAAAGCAAACTCAATGCTAGGGATCATTAGGAAGGGTATAGAAAATAAATCAGCAAGTGTCATTTTGCCACTTTGTAAATCTATGGTGAGGCCCCATCTGGAATACAGTAATACCTCATCCAAAGTCCGCATCATACAACATCGAATGCATACAACATCACCTAATTCCTTGAAAAAAGTTGCCTCATATAAAGTCGCTGTGACTTTGTTTGAGGCATTGGGGTTTTTCCCAGGTTGCATTGTGCCTGGGCAGAATAAAAGAAAGGAAATCCAGCCAGATGGAAAATGCAGAGGAAACGAAGATAGCCGTCTGAGGCAAAATCAACAATTAATCAATATAATATATTTTCATTATATTGATTAATTGTTGATTTTGCCTCAGACAGCTTTCTTCATTTCCTGGGCAGAATAAAAGGCAGGACACATGCACGCATTGGTCTTGTGGGTTTTGCATGAGGCCAAGAGTGATTAGGAGTTCTGAGCGTGATTTTGGATTTGGTCGAATTTTTTCATCAGAATTTTTTAAAGCATTCCTGGGATTTTTGCAGCATTCTTCAGGTTCTTGGACAATCAGGGTTGTTTGACATGTTTTTGTAATGTAGTTAGCCTTTATACAATGAATTCTTAAAATTTTGTCAGTTTCCTGTCTGTTTCCTTGACTTTGCCCTGAAGTCTGTGCTGTTACAGTACAATGTATCTCTATGGAAACGACATTGTACAAGGCATCGCCGCAAGGATTTGGACGTTGTATGAGGCATTGTGGCTAGGATTTTGCAGGCCACATACAAAGTCCAAATCCATATAAAGTCCAAACTTGTGGAACCAAGTTTGGACGTTGTATGAGGTATCACTGTACTGTGTACAGTTCTGGTCGCCATACCTCCAGAAGGATACAGTAATACCTCATACAAAATCCACTTCGTACAACATCAAATTCATACAACATCGCCTAATTCCTTGAAAAAAGATGCCTCATACAAAGTCGCTGTGACTCTGTATGAGGCATTGGGGTTTTTCCCAGGTTGCATTGTGCCTGGGCAGTATAAAAGGCAGGACACATACGTGCATTGATCTTGTGGGTTTTGCATGAGGCAAAGAGTGTTTAGGAGTGGTTTTGAGTGCAATTTTGGATTTTTTTTTTAAAAAAAATCATCAGAAATTTTAGAAGCATTCCTGGGATTTTTGCAGCATTCTTCAGGTTCTTGGACAATCAGGGTTGTTTGACATGTTTTTGTAATGTATTTAGCCTTTAGACAATGATTTCTTAAAGTTCTGTCAGTTTCCTGTCTGTTTCCTTGTCTTTGCCCTGAAGTCTGTGCTGTTACAGTACAATGTATCTTTATGGAAACGACATTGTATGAGGCATCGTGGCAAGGATTTGGACGTTGTATGAGGCATCGCGGCTAGGATTTTGCATGCATCATACGAAGTCCAAATGCGTATGAAGTCCAAACTTGTGGAACCAAGTTTTGACGTTGTATGAGGTATCACTGTATTATGGAGCAGGAAAAAGTGCAGAGGAGGGCAACCAGAATGATTAGGGGACTCGAACACCTTCCTTACCATCTGAGGCTGCAACAGTTGGGCCTCTTCACTCTTGAACGACGGCGTCTAAGAGGTGACCTGATTGAAGTTTATAAAATCATGCACGGTGTGGACAAAGTAGATAAGGAAAAACTGTTTTCCCTATCATACAACCCTAGAACTACAGGGCACTCCATGAAACATTTGGGTACTAGTTCTCAAACAAATAAGAGAAAGTACTTTTTCACCCAGAGGATCACTGGTCTATGGAACTCCCTGCCAGAAGAAGTGGTGACAGCTGTCAGTCTTGGCAGCTTTAAGAAAGGATTAGACAAGTTCATGGAGGACAAGGGTATCAATGGCTATAATTATGGATACCTAAGGACAACCTCTGGGTTGGAGAGATAGGCAGGATATCTCTCAATGCCATTTCCAGGGTATCCTAAGGTGGTGAAGGCATCTGCTTGGGAATACCCTGAAGCAAATAGTGAGCCACTGTGTGAGACAGAATGCTGGACTGGATGGGCTATGGCCTGTTCCAGCAAGGCTGTTCTTATGTTCTTAAAATCCTGGAAAGGGTCAAAATCAATAAGAATTCATGGCACACAATTATTAGCTGCTGATGAAAAGCACTGTTTCACATCCTACTCCCAGGAGTTTCCATATTTCTGATGGCAGTTCTTATCACAGATATGTAAGGATGTGGGAAGTTGCTTTGAGTTAAGTAATTAATATATTACATGCCGACACATGTCTGTTTATTGTACTGAATCTATTTTTGTATTACTATGTTGTTGTTTTATATTGTATGGATTAATACGTTGTTGCCACCTTGAGTCGGCTTCGGCCCGAGAAAGGCAGGGTATAAATTAAAATTGGAATTGGAATCAACTCTGATTTATGGCAACCCTTTTCAGAGTATTCTATTACTTGCTTGCTTGCTTGCTTACTTACTTGTTGCCCACCCTTTCATAGCAAAGGGGCTCCAAAGCAGTGTAGAACAGGAGCTCGCAACCTATGGCCTGCAGGCCAGACTTGGCCCACAATGTAATTTCATGTGGCCCCACCACCCTCGCTCCCACCACCGCTGCTGCCGCCACAAGTGGCAGAAGCAGTGAAAATAGTCGAAAACACACCTCCTTCGTTCCCACCGCCAGAAGCGATTAAAGTGGTGAAAACAAAACGCACCATAAATGTACTCCCGGCTGTTGTAAACCTGTTTATAACATCCGTGGATTTGTTTTACAGCAGTGCTTATGGCGGGGGGGGGGGGAATGTGTCTGGCCCATTCAGCTGTCTGAGGGTGTGTGGTCTGGCCCACAGCACAAAAACATTAAGAACCCCTGGTGTAGAAACACCCCACCGCTACCCCATCTCAAAGCCCAAAGGACAGTACTGTACTTCAAACACCATGGCAAAAATCACTTGCCATGCCAACTTTTTTGAATTTAACAAATGGGGCTCCGTAAGCCAAATACATCTTCTTTTGAACTGAGGTCCACCCTCATTGTCCTCTAGTGGCCATTCACTTCTGATGAAGGAGGTACTTGAGGAAAGGGACAGATGGTCCTTATAATATGAGAACATGTTCCTTCAGGCACTTCCCTCTCTCTGTGTACACACCGTATGATGAAAGGTGTTATAATTTTGCTTTCATCTGGCAAGGAACAGTACTTCTTCTGCTGGGAACAGCTGAGCCCATTGTCCAGAGAAAAGCGGCAGTGGGAAACTTGCCTTTCCCTTAGTCAGCTGGTCAGCAACTCTTTGAAAAGGCATACCAACCCGCCTGATTTCTTCAGTACTGGTAACAGAGAGGGCCGGCCCAAAAGATAAAAGAGCCATTTTGGCCCCCAGAGGAGGGTCTGCCTTGTTAAAAGAAAATAATGTAACATGAAATGACTGGTAAACCATGTGGGGTTCTGTAAACAACACAAAAGGTAAGGTAAGGTAAAGGTTGCCCTTATTTATTTATTTTATTTATTTATAGTAGCATTTCTATACCGCTTTTTTCGCTCAAAAGAGACTCAAAGCGGTTTACAGAGTCAACATAAATAACAAGAACATATCAATAAATACCAGAATATCATACAGAAACACAATACAAAATTCAATACAAAGTTCCAATACAGTTCAGCATATCACAAAAATTCCAATACAGTTCAGCATATCACAATATCAATTACAGCGCAGCCCAGGTGCTCCGACTTCTCTGCAGCCAATGCCGGACTGGAGAAAGAGCTCAAACGAAAGCCGACTCTAGGGATCATCTAGTTTCTAGCCATTTTTACTGCCGGTACGCATGTACTGGTGCATACCTGCTGATGCCCACCACTGTATAGGTCCCTTCCAACTCCATTATTTTATGATTCTATGATGTGTTCCTGCCTCCTCTTCTCATCCATCACTTGAAGCAGTTGCCCAGGACAGGGCTGGCACAGCTCAAGGTAATGGAGGAACTTAGAGACTTTCCTGAACTTTAGAGCAAGGCCACTGTGCATATAAACCTCATTGGAATGCATACTTAAGTTGAGGAGTTCTCAACCTTTAAAAACCAGGGGCCGGGTCACGTTCCATCATACAACTTAGGGGGCGAGACGGCCATTTGCCCTTCCTCCACCACATGGCACTTCCGGGTGTGGTGGAGGCGGTGGGGCCCCCACATGAAATGGTGCCGAGGGGTGTATTTGGCCTGCAGGTTACAGGTTGAGAATCCCTGCTTTAGCGCTATACCAAGAACTTCAGAATCAGTTACAACTTTCTAAAACTTTGCTGAAGCTTCTTCTATAACTGAGGGCCATGGTGGTTTAGTGAAGAAGATGCTGAACTTCACAACCAGAAGGTCAGCAATTGTGATGGAGTGAGCTCCTGTCATCTGTCCCAGCTCCTGCCAACCTAGCAGTTCGAAAGCAAGACATTACAAGTAGATTGCAAATAGGTACCTCATTGGCAGGAAAGGTAACAGCTCAAAATGCTCAAAAGCCAGTCATATCCAAGTCTAGGGGATGGTGTTCATCTCTGTTTTCAGCCCAAGAGCCAATGTTGTTTGCTTTGTCAGCAGGGCCGTAGCCAGAGGGCCCCCAGGGTGAGCTTGTCCCACACTGAGTTAGCAGCTTGCCCACCCTAGTAAGGCATGGTTTCCCATAGGAACGCATTGAAAAGACGCTTTGTTGCCCACCCTGAAAAAATATTCACCCACCCACATCTAGAATCCTGGCTATGGTCCTGTTTGTCAGACATATTGGTGTCATGTGGCAGGCATGATTAGACACCAAAGCACATGGAACGCTGCTACCTTTCCCACCAAAGCAATACCTGTTTATCTACTTGCAATTTCTTGCTTTCAAACTGCTAGTTTGGCAGGAGCTGGGGCAGATGACAGCCACTCACTCCATTGTGCAGGACTCAGATCTCAAACTGCTAACCTGCCAACCTTCCGGTTGTCAAGCCAAGCTCCAACCATTAAGCCACCGTGCCCCTGGAGATGATGGGAAATATGGTACAATTACAAATGCACCTGGAAGACGCCAGGTTGGAGAGGTTTGAGCTTATCCCACAACTCAGCAAGGGCCAGAGGGAGGCTAAGGTGACCCCTCTCTACAGCTGTTTCTCTGGGCTTAACTAGATAATGCAGTCGGGAATGTAGCTTTGACCCATGATGCCAAGTTGGAAGGAAGCATTCTGTTCCTTCTTAATTGCTGCCCACGACACAGGCTGAAGGGCGGCTCAAGCAAGCGGCAGGGATCTGCCTGTTGGAGGGAGCCAATCCTCGCTCCAGATTGTGTTCCGACTGTCCAGCGGCCAATGAGGAGCTCGCCATGATCCAAAACCCAAAGGCGGGAGGCAGAGATGAGGACCAGTGTGAGATGGAGCACACGATTTCTATTCCAAGTCACACACACACAGGGAGAGAGAGAGAGGGAAAGAGAAAGAGAACAAGAGATAAATTGCAAATATTTGCACAACCTCTCAAAACCGTGAAACGCTGAGCACAGAGGGCTTCCTGTCACCACACTACAGAGGTTTGCAGTGTGTCCAGGGAGGGGACCTTGGGACTTCCTCAGACAATGTTGCAGTGAGGAAATTGACATTAAAGGAGCAGGTGGCTTTGTGAAAGCCTCGCCCAGGGGTCAAGGCAGGCCTGGCCGTTGGGCAGAACAAGATCCTGGGCTGCAGTGGCTCAGTGATTAAGGAGCTCTCCTTGTTAGCTGGAAGGCTGGCAAGTCAGCAGGTCAAGACCCGGGTACTGCATGATGGTTTGAGCATCCGTCTCTCTTTCAGTTTCTGCCAACCTAGCAGTTCGAAAGCAAGAAATTGCAAGTAGATAAATAGGGACTATTTCGGTGGGAAAGGATCTTGGGGACATGAAAGGAGCCTCCTTCGGGTGACGCCTTTCAACCAAGAATAATTTCTGACATGAAATGATGATGATGATGATGATAATAATAATAATAATAATAATAATAATAATAATAATAATAATAATAATAATAATAATAATAATAATAATAATAATAATAATAATAATAATAATAATAATAGAGAGTAAGCTCATCACTGGAGCAGAGCCTTTCAAGCTGATGGTGTGCTGCTTAACAACAAAACAACAACAATAACATCATCAACAACAATTGTTACTCTTGTTGAGCTTTTCCTAAGAGCTCAGCACACTTCATATTCTTAAATCATTATCTTCTCAAGGATTGTTGTAAAATAAAGGTAAAGGTCACCCTTGCTCGAAAGCCAGTCGTATCCAACTCTAGGGTTCAGTGGTCATGTGGCAGGCATACCTAGACAACGGAGTGCACAGAACTCTCTTTACCTTTCCACCGAAGTGGTACCTATTTATCTACTTGCAATTTCTTGCATTCGAACTGCTAGGTTGGCAGGAGCTGGGGCAGAGACGGGTGCTCGAGCTGTCATGCAGTACCCGGGAATCAAACTGACCTTCGAGTTCAGCCACCACAGTCCCTTATTGTAAAATAGCATGTACAATATCCAAACAGGACTCAGACCACTTAAGGTTCCTTTAGAGCAGTGGTCAGCAAACATGGCTCTCCAGATGTTCTTGGACTTTGAGTTGTCAGATGATAAGGTAAGCAGTATATAAATTTAAAGTAGTAGTAATAATAATAATAATAATAATAATAATAATAATAATAATAATAATAATAATAATAATAATAATAATAATAATAATAATAATAATAATAATAATAATAATAATAATAATAATAATTACCAGAAGCCCATGAAATAAAAAAGACACTTACTTCTTGGGAAGCAAGCTATGGCAAACCTAGGCAGCATAATGAATAGTAGAGACATCACCCTGCCAACAAAAGTCCACATAGTCAAAGCAATGGTCTTCCCAGTAGTAATGTATGCCTGTGAGAGTTGGACCCTAAGGAAGAATGAGTGCAGAAGAATAGACGCCTTTGAACTGTAGTGGTGGAGAAGGCTTTTGACAGTCCCCTTGACTGAAAGGCGATCAAATCCATCAATCCAGAAGGAAATCAACCATGACTGTTCTATGGAAGGGTAAATACTGAAGCTAAAGCTCAGGTACTTTACTTTGGCCACCAAATGTAAAGAGAGGACTCACTGGAGAAGGTCCTGATGCTGGGAAAAATCTAAGGCAAAAGGAGAAGGGGAGTGGCAGAAAATGAGATGGTTAGATAGCATAGTTGATGCAGTAGGCGTAGATCTGGGCAGACTCCGGAGGATGGCAGATGAAAGAGGAGCCGGGCGTGTTGTGGTCCATGGGGTTGCAAAGGGTCAGACTTGACTGTGCAACTGAACAACAACCACAACCAAGTCAGCATTCCTGCTGATCAGAGTTTCTGGGAATTGAAGTCCAAGAACATCTGGAGAGCCAAGTTTGCTGACCAGAGCAAGGAGGGCCCATCTCCAGAGATCTCTGGCTGTCCAGGCTGGTTCCTGGACCTTGGAGGGCAACACTTGCCCCCCTCTTGAAATCCCAAATTTGGTTTCTAGCTTGGAAAAGCACCTTTACACCCTCTAGTGGTAGCAGTCCCTCAAAATATGACCAAATGGCTGCCCACACCCTCTAGAAGGCAGAAGGGGACTTTCTGAGTCAATTTAAAAAGTAATTTTGGTGTTCAGAAACTGGAGACAACAACCAGTGAAGTGAAATACAGCTCTTTTATTTCTGGGGTCTGAATACAACTTGGAGGGGAACAACGGGGACTTATATACACAATAAACTGGATACAATTGATCGGGAACAAACATAATTGGGTGATTTGAATACATGTTACAAAGTATGCTGCTCAAAAAAAATAAAGGGAACATCTAAACAACACAATGTAACCCCAAGTCAATCACACTTCTGTGAAATCAAACTGTCCACCCTGGTAGCAACACCGATTGACATTCAATTCCACATGCTGTTGTGCAAATGGAAGAGAGAACAGGTGAACACCAGAGGCAATTAGCAAGGCATCCCCAATAAAGGTGTGGTTCAGCAGGAGGTGACCACAGACCACTTCTCAGTTCCTTTGCTGCCTTGCTGATGGTTTGGTCACTGTTGAACGCTGGCGGTGCCTTCACTCTAGTGGTAGCATGAGACGGAGCCTACAACCCACACAAGTGGCTCAGGTAGTGCAGCTCATCCAGGATGGCACATCAATGTGAGCTGTGGCAAGAAGGTTTTGCTGTGTCTGCCAGCGTAGTGTCCAGAGCATGGAGGCACTACCAGGAGACAGGCCAGTACATCAGGAGATGTGGAGAAGGCCGTAGGAGGGCAACAACCCAGCAGCAGGACTGCTACCTCCGCCTTTGTGCAAGGAGGAACAGGTGGAGCACTGCCAGAGACCTGCAAAATGACCTCCAGCGGGCCACCAACGTGCATGTGTCTGCTCAAACGGTCAGAAGCAGACTCCATGAGGGTGGTATGAGGGCCCGATGACCACAGGGGGGGGGGTTGTGCTCACAGCCCAACAATGTGCAAGACGTTTGGCATTTGTCAGAGAACACCAAGATTGGCAGGTTCGCCACTGGTGCCCTGTGCTGTTCACAGATAAAAGCAGGTTCACACTGAGCACATGTGACAGACATGTCAGGTTCTGGATACGCCATGGAGAACCTTATGCTGCCTATAACATCCTCCAGCATGACCAGTTTGGTGATGGGTCAGTAATGGTGTGGGGTGGCATTTTTCTGGAGGGCCGCACAGCCCTCCATGTGCTTGCCGGAGGTAGCCTGACTGCCATTAGGTACCGAGATGAGATCTTCAGACCATTTGTGAGACCATATGCTGGTGCGGTTGGCCCTGGGTTCCTCCTAATGCACGACAATGCTAGACCTCATGTGGCTGGAGTGTGTCAGCGGTTCCTGAAAGACGAAGGCATTGATGCTATGGACTAGTCCACCCGTTTTCCAGACCTGAATCCGATTGAGCACAACTAGGACATCATGTCTCACTCAATCTACCGACGCCACGTTGCACCACAAACTGTCCAGGAGTTGGGGGTTGCTTTAGTCCAGGTGTGGGAGGGGATCCCTTAGGAGACCATCCACCACCTCATCAGGAGTATGGCCAGGCATTGTAGAGAGGTCATACAGGCACGTGGAGGCCATACACACTACTGAGCCTCATTTTGACTTGATTTAAGGACATTACATCACAGTTGGATCAGCCTGTAGAGTTTTCTTCCACTGTCACTGTGAGTGTAACTCCAAATCCAGTCCTCCATGGGCTGATGAATTTGATTCCCATTTTTAAGTTTTGTGTGATTTTGTTGTCAGCACATTCGACTACAGTATGTGAACAACAATAGGGATACAGTATTTCAATCATTACGATCGTGGGATGCCTTATTTTTGTGTTCCCTTTTTTTTTGAGCAGTATATATACATTTTGACAGTTCAGGAGTGTGCTTCTCGGCATTTGAATTTTGCGCGCTTGAAGTCTTGCGATACTACACGAGGTGCCGAGATCTCGCAGCTGTCAAACAGCGTGGCTGTTTGACAGCAGTTTGTGCGGTTTAATCGGTGGTTTGAATGTTCCACAAGTCACCAACATAAGTTATCATACATAACAGTATTACTATGTTATTTTAATGACAAAACAAAAAATAAAATAAAAGGAAAAAGGGATAATAATACAATGACAAAAACAAATTAACCCAATGTATACACAACCTGTGTATATTTAAACTGAATAAAACAAATCATGCATAGTAAAGGTAAAGGTCACTCTTGCTTGAAAGCCAATTGTATCCGACTCTAGGGTCATCTCTGTTTATAGCCAAAGAGCCAGGGCTGTCCATGGACACATGTCCATGGACATGTGGCAAGCATGGCTAGACACTGGAGCACGTGGAACACTGTTACCTTTCCTGCCAAGGTGATACATATGTATCTACTTGCAATTTCTTGCTTGCAAACTGCGAGGTTGGCAGGAGCTGAGACAGAGATGGGAGCTCACTCCGTCATGCATACTAACACTCAAAAAGAAAAGAAAAGAAGATCTAAAAAGGAAAGAAGGAAAATATTACTTACTTATACTAAGAAAAAAAAGTCCAGTTTATTAAAAAAAGAAAAGAGAAATAAAGAAAAAGAGGAAGTAAAAAAGACAGAAAGGAAAAAAGCCTTATCTTTTTCTTTTCTTCTGAAAAATATTAAATACTCTCTAGGGGCTGTGGGGGTGTGTGTCCTGTGGGTATTGGCAAACCTTAGGGCTCCATGCCAACTGGGAGTATGTACTGCCCACCCCTCCTCTAAAGAATGAAGTATAACTCCTTCTAATTTTCTCTTAATCTTCGCAAAACATGCCATAAGCATCAACATAGTTCAGCCTCCAAGTTTTTGAGTGGATAATAATGTGCCAGTTTCGGGAGCTCCCGTGTAGAAACAGCATTTCACTGCAAGCAGAAAGCTAGCATATCAAGGATTGTTTTTAGCACCACCCTTTCCCTTTTTCTACTACTTTTTCTCCATGAAGGTTTTCCCCCTCCCAAGGTCGAGGGTGTCTGACTTCAGCAGGAAGGTAGGAACACTATCCTAAACTTTTTGTTCCATCTGTGTTCAGTTTAAAAACCAAAACCAAAACAGTTCCCTGCAGATAGAAAATTAGCATAACAAAGAGAAGGTTAAGCTTTCTAGTTGCAATGAAGTTTTGGTCCCCCTTCCCCCCAAAATAGAGTACCTGTATTCTGTTGCCTAAATGTGGATTGGAAAAGCTTTGGTGGTGAAGTGCTTAAACTCCTATACTACAGCCAAAACATTGTGAGTTTGATCCTGACAGGGATCAAGTTTGACTCAGATTTCCATCCTTCTGAGGTCAGTAAAACAAGGACCCAACATGATGGGGACAAAAATGCTAATTACCTGGTGAAGTGCCCAGAAAGTGCACTATGCGCTATGGGGTGGTATATTTTATATTTCTATGAACTCTTCCCCTCCTCAATATAAGTGTAATTGCTAATTGATATTCTTCTTCTTCTTGGGTGGTCTCTGATTCCAAATATTGGCTATCCTCATGGCAACCAGTGGCCTTCCATTTGCCTTCTGCACTGCATTGTGGCACCCATACCACTGATCCAGTTCCGCGAGTCACTTTCTGGCACTGAGCATGCAAAACCCTCCTCAGCCCCAGGCCAGTATGGATGAAGCTGCTGCTCTCCATCAAGATGGATTTAAGTGGATTTAATCCACTTGGAGACCATCACCCTTACTTGTGTACTTTGCTACCCTAGGCCGTTAGTCCTCAGGGTTGTCAGGTTAGTTAACCACTGCCTAACAATCAGTACAGTATTGAGTCATTGGCAGTAGGGCCTACTCTGTTACCATTGCAGGATAACCTGGCCAGATTGGATAATTGCTATTGTTAAGAGTAATTGTGTTAATGTCTCCCCCTTCAATCATCTTCCTGTTGTAGAATTAGAATACCGCAGCCAGCACAAGAATAAGTGTGAGAGGAAGAGCCCGCCAGATCTAGCATGGTTGGTTTTCCACTCCGGCTTTGGGCAGTGCAATTCAGCCTGGGATGCTTGAACTCAGCTTTAGGTTGGGAGCTGAGGGTTATACAGTGACATCCAATCCCTCTATGAGCAACGTCTGTGTCCTTTTTGAACCCAAGGGCTAAGCTCCGTGGGCTGTGCAGTCAATTTAGAAGGTTACGGAGCCCTTTCAGTGTGCAAGAATGCCATTTACACCTCCAGCTCAGCTGGTACAGTAGACGTCGCGCATAGTTGCTTGGGAGGGGAATTTGAGCCTGCTTGGCCAGAGGACAGGACAGTAGCTCATCTCTGCTGCAGGTTCATGGCGCCTCTGCCTCTCAACAATCGTGTGTCCTGAGTTGCTGTGTCACCCGCTATCTCTCAAACAGAACTTGGCATGGCCTGCCAAAGGTTATGTTGTTATACAGATAAATAAAACACAGCCACGTCAGCTCCATCAGCAAGTAGCGGCTCTGCCCAAGGAGAAATTTGTTTGCTTTGGATCCTGATCTAAGTCCCATGTGGCAGAGAGCTTGACCCGAAAGGCAGCTGGAGCAAGAGAGGAAAAAGTCTAAATAAAGATGCAAAAAACAGGTGTCCGGCCACCACCCCTGCCTAGAGTTCAATTAGAGTAATTTTAAACATTGGACACATGGGCTGATGAACTGTTAAATTATATGTAGCAGCAGCGCAGGAAAGTGGGGCAGGTTTTAGGCAAATCTTAGTTTGAATGCAAATTCTCCCGAGAGGAACTGCAGTAGCTCAAGTGGTTAAGATACTGAACTTGTTGACTGGAAGGTTGGAATTCGATTCCCAGGCACTGTATGGCAGAGTGAGCTTCTGTCTCTGTCCCAGTTCCTGCCAACCTAGTAGTTTGAAAGCAAGAAATTGCAAATAGATAAATAGAGACTACTTCATTGGGAAGGTAAACAGCATTCCATGTCTGCCACATGTCCACAGAAACATCTGCAGATGCGCACAGCGCTGGCTCTTTGGCTATAAACAGAGATAAGCACTGAACCCTAGAGTCGGATACGACTGGCTTTTGAGCAAGGGTGACCTTTTCCTTTACCTCGCCCAAGCTTTCTCCCTGTTTAGCCCAACCACTTGCACTAAATGTATAGAGAAAGAACAAAATATCGTTTACTCATAATTAGATCAGCAAAATATACATGTGCTCAGGATTCTTGGTGAGATTTTTTTAATACAAAGAAGTACAGTTAAAGTAAAGTTTTTAGGTCTTTTAAGTCTTTTAGGCCTGCCATCTGGCCCCCAAAATGGAGAAGCTCAAATAGATTTTTTTTGAAAGGCAAAAGAAGAGAAGAGAAGAGAAGACAAAAAAGGACAAAAACAAAAAGAGAAAAAGCCGAAACAGGAAAAGCCTTAATACATGCAAATAGGCCAGATGGCCCCTAGAGGCAACAGGAAAATTTCCAATTGGTTACTTACAATTGGGACTCCAAATAGCAACCCTGGGAATACGTAAAATCTCACTATTAGGATCTTCAATCGGATAGGTTAGGATTTACCAAATTGATAGATGGGGAAACAGCACATGAAGGAGGACAAGCACTATAGCGTTCTAAAGATGTGGATTTTGGGAGTATTTTGTGGGTAATGTGCAGTGTATATAATGGCTGGCCAACCTGTGAGTCCATAAAAGCAGATGATTGCAAGAACTTTGGTAGGATCAAAGAATGACCAAATTTGGGGAGAGAGAGAGAGAGAGAGAGAGAGAGAGAGAGAGAGAGAGAGAGAGAGGATCATACCTGTCAACCTGCGGCTCCGGATAAACAGGACCTGTGCACATCGCTTGTGTGCAGGTCACTTTTTCACGCATGCGTGGAAGGGTTTTACCCCTTCCACGCATGCGTGGAAGCGCTATGCCGCATGTGTGGAAAGCGTTTCCCCCTGCTGCCAAATTACGGGGTTTTGGCAGTGCGGGGTGGGTTATGACGTCAATAGATGTCAAATTACGGGGTTTTCCCGGCCAAATCGGGATGGTTGACAGGTATGGAGAGAATGTGTCTATGCAAAGCTAGACAACCCATATGGTTGGCAGTGTGCTCGAACAGTGATCTAGGTGCTAACCTCTGAGTTGACTTTGATAAATGCTGTCTTTCCCCATCTGATCTCATCTAGCTTAGGTGTGGCGAAGCATCAAGCTTGCTCCTCCCATAATTCCATATTGCCTGGCTCAGGAGACCTGGAAGCAAAGTCCAATAACATCACAATGTGGAAGGTGACAGCTCCTTTTCATACTTTGGACTTGACTCGTGGCAGCGAGATAGCTTGTACACAGACACAGGGACCCATCAGAAATATAAAGGAGATTGTGGTTGTGTTATGTATGAAAACTGTGTTGAACATTCAAACCACCGAATACTGTCAAACAGCCACGCTGTTTGACAGCCGCGAGATCTCGGCAACTCGCATAGTATCGCGAGACTTCGAGTGTGCAAATTTCAAAAGCCGAGAGGCGCGTTCCGGAACTGTCAAATGTATATACTTTGTATCATGTATTCAAATCACCCAATTATGTTTGTTCCCTCCCGCTCAATTGTATCTAGTTTATTGTGTATATAAGTCCCCATTGTTCCCCTCCAAGTTGTGTTCAGACCCCAGAAATAAAAGAGCCGTATTTCACTTTGATGGTTGTCGTCTCCAATTTCTGAACACCAAATGGGGAATAGAGTTGAGGCTGATGGTTGGATAGCTCAGTGGTTTAGGTCATTGTCTGTGGATCAAGAGGTTGGGAGTTCAGTTTCCCACTGGTGCCTCTAGGGCTCACTGGTGCCTTTTGGGCAAGCTGCACAGTCCCAAGATGCCCCCAGAAGAAGGGAATGATAAAACATGTCTGAATACACTAGAAAACTCTGGATTAAAAAAAATCTAGTGGGATTTAATCCACTTGAGGACCATCATCCTTTCCTGTGAACTTGACCACCCATGGCCATTAGACCCCAAGGTTGTCAGGTTAGTTAACACCACCTGACAATCAGTGTTGAGCCGCGGGTAGTATGGTCTACATCAGGGGTTCCCAACCTTATTTCCAGTTGGCTGGATCTGGCCTGCAGCACCATTTCATGTGGGCCCCCAACCCTCCAAAGGCATCCAAGAAACAAAATAGAAGCTGTTGGGACAAAATGGCCACCCCCATCATGCAGGCACGGCAAAACGGCTGTCTGGCCCTCGAACCTGACTGAGAGTGCATGACGCGGGCCCTGGCATGAAAAGGTTGGAAGCCCCTGGTCTACACTATTACCATAGCAGGATAACCTGGCCAGACTAATTATCATTATTAATAGTATAATAATATCCAGCATTGGCTTCTCTGCATTGTCATGGGAAAGTGATGGAATAAACTATTTTACTGGCTTTCTATAAATATCACACGGTTCGGAGGTGCTCTCTACTGGTCACACTGAAGAATTGCCATCTCTTTCCTCAGCTGCTCTTAAGTGACCTGACTTGACTTTGGATAACTTTACAGCCAATGTAGAATAGCCAAGGAGACATAGCTGAGAGTTGGGCACCATTGACCTTTCTATAGAGCCATGATGCTGAACCTTGGCACTCCAGATGTTCTTGGACTTCAATTCCCAGAAGCCCAAGCCCCCTGTGAATCCACACGAATGGGTTTACTGCGATTCATCCGGAATGAGGATGAATATTTAACAATTTAACCACATTGAAAACATTTCATTAAGAAGGTTCAGAAGTCCCACTGTTGGTTGGGTGCACATAGTATTTATATTGTATTATATATAATTTTGTTAAGATTTTAGGTTTTTTTTAAAAACGTTTGAAGTGGTAGCCGTGTTAGTCTGTGCAAGCATATTTATTTATTTATTCTTTGATTTTTATGCCGCCCACTAGGGAAACTCGACTCAGAGTAAACAAACCAAAACAACAACAAATGACAAAAACGTTGTGGTACCCTAAAGATTAAATGCTGTATTTAAATGTGAGCTTTTGTGGACCAAATCCACTTCATTCTGTTTGCTTATTTGTGTGTATGGCTCTTTATATTTTAATTTTAAAATGTGTTTGTCCGGTTTCCTTATTTTGCACTTGCACATTCAAATATGTGTGTTGAATTGTTGTCTCTTCCTGTGATCCAGATGCAAATGACATGAACATTACATTTGTGGGGTACTTGCTGAGCCATCAAGAAGATAAAGAGATATGAGTGAGTTGATACTGTCAAGTACAGGAAGGAAACCAAAAGCCACCAGAACTCTATATTTGGACATTACAGTTGGAGGTTGGTGCAGCAGCTGCTTGTTGAAACTGCTGCCTACTCTTGAAAGCCACAATATGCAACTTTGAATTTTGTGTTGTTCAATTGCATAGTCAAGTCTGACCCTTTGTGACCCCATGGACCATTGCACACATATCTTCCACCATCTTCTGCAGTCCACTCAGCTCTTGCCCATTGCGTCAACTTGCCATCTAGCCATCTAATTCTCTTCCCTGCCCCCTCCTTTTGCCCTTGATCTTTTTCAGCATCAGATTCAAGGCCTTCTCCAGTGAGTCCTCTCTTCTCATTTGGTGGCCAAAGTACTTTAGCTTCATGTTCAATAATTGTCCTTCCAAGGAGAAGTCAGGATTGATATTACTTTCCAGACTGCAACGTCCACCATCTCTTAGTTGTTATGGACGTTGACCATGCTATCTGAGGGTCTGTGGGGGAGTTGATACTCCAAAAACGTACTACTTCCATTAAGTTATGAAATTAGATTTTTTTTTCTCCATCAGCACACCTTTCTAATTTTAAGTTTTAGGTCTGAAATGTTATGATGCAATAAAAGATGATGGAATTAAAGCATTGCATTCTATATGCCAGCAGATTTGGAAAACACAACAATGGCCACAGGATTGGAAAAGATCAGTATACGTTCCAATCCCAAAAAGGGGCAATGCCAAAGAATGCTCAAATTACCAAACAATTGCACTCATCCCACACGCTAGCAAGGTCATGCTCAAGATAATACAGGACAGGCAAGCTTCAGCAGCACATTGAGAGAGAACTACCAGAAGTACAGGCTGGGTTCAGAAGAAGCAGGGGGAACTAGAGACCACATTGCCAACATACATTGGATCATGGAGAAAACAAGGGAATATCACAAACAAGTCTACTTCTGTTTCATTGACTACACCAAGGCCTTTGACTGTGAGGACCACAATAAAATGTGGCAAGTAATTAAAGAGATGGGAATACCAGAACACCTTATATGTCTCATGAGAAAACTATACATGAGTCAAGAAGTAACAGTTAGGACAGGATACAGAATGACGGAATGGTTTGGAATATGAAAAGGAGTAAGACAAGGCTGCATTTTGTCACTTTAGTGTAAGGGACCAAAGACAATGAAACAGCCGAAGGGTTGGCTTAACACAGGTTTATTGCATGATGATCCGGAGGAACATGTGGTAATGGCGGATGGGTAGCTCAATATATACCGCTGGCTATACATTTGAAAGTGGCTCGTCGACAGACTATTGGTTGCTGCCTGCGTGACGTCGTAGAAGGTCACGCCCTTCTTGTCCAGGTGAAGAGGTGGCGGGAATCTTCCCGCGCTGCTGATCCAGGTGAATCTGAGCCATGAGAGCTGGACGCTCGCTATTGCCATCTAGTGGTCACTAGCTCGCGTCCCCTTATCAGGTTTACATCGATACAGCTGAAGGTTATAATGTTGCACACAGAACGGTTACATTGTTACCACATGGCTAAGGTACATTGTTAAAGGCACAGCTTTACAGAACACAACATCCCTCCCCCCTAGGATGAGACGAAGTCTCTCAGCCAAGATGGCTTATTGCATGTGCGTTTGGGCCGTGATGAGGGCTGACCCCCCCCGGGGGCGCTACTGCTTCTTTGTTCCCTGGTCCCTTGTCCTGTAATGGGAGAGGGAGACTCGTTAGTGGCTTGCCGCGGTTTGGCGGCCTTAGGGAAAGGGAAGAACTCCATTGTGGGCAGACCGGGGGCAATCGGGGCTAACGAAAAACCCCTCTTCTCGCTTGGACGGGTGGGGGACCACTCCGAAAAACTCCCCCGGTTCTGAAAATCAAATTCTAACTCAGTTGGGGTATCCGCATTTGTGGGGAAATTCCGCGAGATATGTATGGGGTCGGGTTCCTCCTCCTCAGAAAGATCCCCTAGGATATCTACGAGAACATCCTCCTCCCCCCTTGGTGGGGGCCCGCGGTCCCCTTTCCCTCCCCCTTGGGCTGAACGGGTGGGGGAGAACCCTAACGCTGACTTTTTCTCTGTGTGGTCTGTGCCCTGCTCATCGGAGACCCTGCGTCGGAGCTGGTCCGCGTGCCGCCTCCACAGTAGCCCTGTGCTGGTCTCCACGCGGTACGACACGGGGCCGGTTTGCTCCACAACTACGCCCGGTACCCAGGCTGGGCCCGTGCTGGCGTAATTCCTGCAATGCACGGGGGCGCCTACACTGAAGCTCTTCGTGGCCTCTAGCCCAATGTTCCTTCCTTTGTCCTCTACCCTCGTGGGGTCTAGCCTAGTAAGGATGGTGGTCAGTTTCCTACGCATTAAGAGCTCTGCGGGGGAGTATCCTGACGCCAACGGGGTCACCCTGTACCCTAGCAGAAACTGACACACTTGCAGGTTCAGGTCCCCGGGGCCCATGCGCCGCAACGCGTCCTTCGTGGTGCGGACGAGGCGCTCTACTTGACCATTGGTGGCTGGGTGAAACGGGGCGGAGGTGATATGCCGAACGGCGTTAATCTCCATGAATGCCCTAAACTCGGAGGACGTGAAACAACTAGCGTTGTCGCTAATTAATGTGTCGGGTATGCCGAACGTGGAAAAGAGCCTCCGCAAATGCTTAATGGTCTGGGCCGAGGAGCTGCTCGTGACTGGGATAACCTCCAACCACTTGGAGAAGGCGTCCACTACAAGAAGAAACAGGGTGCCTCTGAACGGGCCCGCGAAATCAATGTGCACCTGGGACCACGGCCCCCTAGCCGCGTCCCACTCCCTGTGGGGAAGGCGGGCCTCCTCTGGTCTGGAGCATTGGCAACTTTCACAAGTGCCGACCATGTGCTCGATGTCGCGTCCAACTGGGGCCACCAGAAGTAGCTCCGGGCCAGCGCTTTGGATCGCACGATGCCGGAGTGGCTGACGTGCAGCAGTTTGAGCACCCGCGGCCGAAGGGAAGTGGGAATCACCACCTGCTGCCCCCACAAAAGGCACCCCCTCTCTAGGGACAGCTCTAACTTTTTCCTGAAAAATGGGGCGAACTCCTCCGCTGGGGAGGACGCCGGCCACCCTTTCTGCACCCAGGAGCTAACTGCCGCTAACGTCTTGTCCTTCTCTGTCGCTTTGGCAATGTCGGCGGGCATCACGGGGGGCGAATCCAGCACCTCTATCATGAGATCCTGATGGTCTCGCTCCCCCTTGCTCACCTGGCTGGGCGTCAGGGTTAGGGGAGACCTTGATAGAGCGTCCGCATGGCTGATCTCTTTCCCGGGCCGATAGACCAACGCGTGCTGGTACGCGTTGAGAAAAATAGCCCACCTGAGCATCCTCGGGGACAGGATCTGTGGCATGGGCTTATCTGCAGTAAAAATGCCTAGCAGGGGCTTGTGGTCCGTTACAATGGTGAAGGGGCGACCATACAGAAAATCGTGAAACTTTTTCGTCCCCGCAGCTATCGCTAGTGCCTCCCTGTCTGTCTGTGCGTAATTTCTCTCCGCTTGGGACAGGGACCTGGAGTAAAATGCTATCGGGGCCTCCCTTCCGTCTTCCAGCACGTGGCACAGCACCGCCCCCACCCCCACCGGGGATGCATCACAGGTCAGGACTACCGGGCGTTTGGGATTGAAATGGGTCAGTATGGCATCGGACGCTAGGAGACTTTTTAGTTCACTAAATGCCCTTTCTTGGTCATCGCCCCACTTCCATGCCTGGTCCTTTTTTAGCAGTTTGTGTAGCGGTTCAGCCACTGCTGCCTTCCGGGGGAGGAAGGAGTGGTAAAAGTTGAGCAGCCCTAGGAACGACTGCAGCTCGGGCTTGGAGGTGGGGCGGGGGGCTTTCTTAATGGCGGCCACCTTGGATTTGGATGGTTTTATCCCCTCAGGAGTCACACAAAACCCTAGGAACTCAACCTCGGTCGCGAAGAAGACGCATTTGTCCTTTCGCAGTCTCAACCCCGCTTTTTCGAATATTGTCAGGACCTTCCCCAACCTCTTGGCCAATTCGACCCGACTCCCCCCCGTTATTAACACGTCATCAAAATAAGGCAACACCCCCTCTAGCCCCTTCAGGAGGCGTTCCACGAGTGACTGGAAAATTCCAGGCGCCGAATTTACGCCGAACTGAAGGCGTGTCACCTGGAATGCCCCCTTATGGGTGACTATGGTCTGCGCAGCAGCTGCGGCAGGGGACACCGTAAGCTGCTGGTAGGCCTGTGCTAAATCGAGCTTAGCGAAACACTTTTCCCCGTGTAACCTGGCCAGCAGATGGCTGACTACCGGCACCGGATACGCATTCGGGCGGATCGCCTTGTTGATGGTGCACTTGTAATCGGCGCATATGCGGACCTCCCCATTGGCCTTTAGTGCGATTACAATTGGAGTTTCCCACTCCGCAGAATCAACAGGCACAAGGATTCCCTGGCCCACCAATTTGTCCAGTTCCACCTCTATCTTGTCCTTGAGTGCGAACGGCACCCGGCGTGGTTTAAGACGAATTGGGCGGACCTCCGGGTCCAGGTCGAATGTCACTGGGGGCCCCTTGAATTTCCCCAGTCCTTTTTTGAAAACTTCGGGGTGCGCCTCGCACACCTCCTGAATTGGGTCAGTCCCAACGGCGTGCATCCCAACGGCGTGCACCCCCCCAATAAACAAACCCAGGGGCTGGAACCATTGAGTCCCGAGGAGGCTGCAATCTCCCCCTTTAAGCACGACTAGAGGGAGAGACGCGGCGTGCTTCTTGAATTTAACCTGAAATTCTCCAACCCCCAACACTGGAATGCTGTTCCCTTGCACGTCCCGTAGTGTGGACCTCAACGCTTTGAGCTTGGGTCGCCTGTGGGGGGCAATTCTCAAAAACTCCCTCTGGGAAATGATTGAATATGAGGACCCCAAGTCAATTTCCATTCTAATGGGAACCCCTTGAACTAGTACCTCAACAAAGTAGCGGGGGTGTCCTACGGACACGCTGAATACTGGGGCGTCGTCCTCGCTGCCGTCGGAGATGCGGCCCACGCCGTCCTGCTTCGCGTGGCCTGAGCGCCATCCTTGGGTCTCGTTGAGCGGTCTTGTCACGCGGAACGGTCTGCCGAGCTTCTCCGGGTCTCGCGCCTCTTCCTGCACACTTTAGCAATGTGTCTGCGGCGGCCGCAGTTGTGACACTCGGCCTTCCGAAATGGGCATTTTACGCGGTCGTGGGCCGCTCCACAGCCGTCGCACCGCCGGCTCTCTTTCCGGACCCTCCGGACGTCCTCATCGTTGCTGCTCTCCGCGGACGACCTCGAAGCTCGCCGGGCCGCATGCACCGGAGTCTCTGCCTTGCTCGACCTCGGCCGCCATTCCTGGAGTTCTTGGACCCCAGCCTTTGTAGCTTCCGTGGCCTGTGCCGCTCTGATGACCTCCTGCAACGTGGGAGGCGGCTCTTGGTTCATTAACGTGCGCTGGGTTTCGGCGTCGTTCAGGCCGCACAGCACACAGTCCCGGAGGGTGATTTTGGCATTCTCCCATTTGCACGGGCCGGCCGCCAGCCGCAGGGCCGCCACGAATGCGGCGACCGTCTCCCCGGGTGCTTGGACTCGCCTCCAGAACGCACTCCGAGCGGGAAACATCGCCGTGGCGGGCCGGACGTGCTCACGCAGCATCTGCATGAGTCTTTGGCCTTGAATTCGCTCACCCTCCTCGGTGTGATCAGGTCCACCAAGGTCCTTTTGGTTTCTTGTCCGAGCATCCTGGTGAAGATGGCCCTTTTCTTTGCCTCATCCGTGACTTCGGACTCAATCAGTGCTGCCTGGAAGTCCATCTCGAAGATCTCCCAGTCGCCCGGTTTCCTGATCTCGAAACCGGCGCATGTCTTGGTCCCGTGGGCTGCCATTATCCCACCTTCGTCGCCAATTTAGTGTAAGGGACCAAAGACAATGAAACAGCCGAAGGGTTGGCTTAACACAGGTTTATTGCATGATGATCCGGAGGAACATGTGGTAATGGCGGATGGGTAGCTCAATATATACCGCTGGCTATACATTTGAAAGTGGCTCGTCGACAGACTATTGGTTGCTGCCTGCGTGACGTCGTAGAAGGTCACGCCCTTCTTGTCCAGGTGAAGAGGTGGCGGGAATCTTCCCGCGCTGCTGATCCAGGTGAATCTGAGCCATGAGAGCTGGACGCTCGCTATTGCCATCTAGTGGTCACTAGCTCGCGTCCCCTTATCAGGTTTACATTGATACAGCTGAAGGTTATAATGTTGCACACAGAACGGTTACATTGTTACCACATGGCTAAGGTACATTGTTAAAGGCACAGCTTTACAGAACACAACAGTCACCCTGCCTATTTAACTTATACACAAAGCACATAATGCACAATGTAGGGCTAGATGAATCAAAAGTTGGAATTAAAATCGCTGGGGGAAAACATCAACAATTTGAGATATGCAGATAATACTACCCTAATGGCAGAAAGTGAAGAAGATCTAAAGAAGCTTTTGCTTAGATTGAAGGAGGAGAGTGAAAAAGCTGACTTGAGACTTAATTTCAAGAAAACCAAGAAAATGGCAACAGGCCCTATGCTATCACTCCCTGGAAAATAGATGGAGAAGAAGTAGAAGCAGTGACAGATGTTACTTTCTTAGGATCAAAAATCACTGCAGATGGAGATTGCAGCCATGAAATAAAAAGACGACTAATTCTTGGGAGACAAGTTATGAGAAACCTGGGGAACGGTTGAGTCCAAGAGTAATTAGCAACGCAACAGCAAGTTCAGGGTTAACACCAGTGATTTATTAACAGCTCAGATCGGACTATTCGGACTGGGGAATAAGGGGACGAGGTATCAACTTATATACCGACAGAATGGCAGTTACAGTGATACATTTGCCCAGGCTTTTGCTAACATGGGAAACCTGTGTTAGAACCAATCAGATTACATTGACTACATATGAAAGTGGTCCCTTACAGAAAGGGTGCACTGTTACAGCAAAGACTTAATGGCGATTACAGAATTAAAGCGATAAAGCATTTGGACACAACATTCCTCCCCCCTAGCGGGAAACCCACTCTCCATACCTTTGTGGTGGACCACAGGTCTGTTTAGGGTGCCCAGCACTCGTGGGACTTAGGGCAATGGGTACTGGAGGACCAAGGTCTATGGAAGTGCCAGTGGACTTAATGGCCGACCTAGGCAAGCTAGATTTTGTGGGAGGCTTACGTGAAGCAGGGAGTGTGGGTGGCTTACTAGAAGCAGAGTTTGGAACTGATAGCCATGGTGCACGTCCCAGACTCAAATCAGCTGTAGAGTCTGCCAACTCCGGAGGAGTTCTCGGCGAAGGGGGCACCATGGTGGCCGACAAGAAGTCAGTGGAGAGCTGCACTGTGGGATTACCCCGTAACGGTGCCGAAACTGTACCCATAGAGCGAGGGACATTTTCTACTGCGGACTCGTTGGTGTCACTGTCCCAAAAAAGTATAGCAGCCTCATAACCATAGTCACAGAACTGTCTTGTGAAACCCAGTTGTCTCTGCCCCTTGTGTGGCGGTTCCCCCCCAATCCCGGGGATGACTCTGTACCTTCCCCCCTCCCCTTGGGAACCAGCTGCATAATGGCTACGGACCCTAGCCTTGAACTCTTGGTTGAGGCTGGGCCACAAAAAATGCCTCCTAGCAAACGCCTTTGAGAGGGCAACGCCAGTGCACCCAGACAACAGTGTATGCAGAACCTTAGCCCATAGTGCAGAAGGAATTACCATTTTATCCTCCCAAAACAAACATCTTCCCATCACAGACAATTTATTACATTCCCTGTAATACTCCTTGAATTCTTTAGAACCCGGCGGCGGTGGCCACCCAACCTGTACCCAATACACAACCCTTGACACCAGGGGAATCTTCACATGAAGTCTTCTCAAGGTCCAAGTTAGATTTCAGAGTCACAATGATGAGGGACTCCCACAGTTCCAAGAAAGCGGGCTCCACTGCACCCAGGGGAACTAGTTCATCAAGTTCAGTCTTTGGACAGTCTTTAGGTGCAACATGCACTCGGCGGAACTTCAGCCTAGTGGGTTTGGCCACAGAGTTCATAACAGAATGAACAGGGGCCCCCTTAACATTTCCCAACCCCGGGCGGACACATTCGGATACTTATTACAGTTGTCCTGAATGGGGTCAGCCTGAACCATATTGATGCCTGAAAAGGCAATACCTAGGGGCCCAAACCACTGAGTACCCAAAAGGTTGTTCTTACCTGCCTTGACCACAACAAGCAGGAGTTTTGCGGAGATGCCTTTGAACTGCACATCAAAATTTTCAATGCCTAGCACAGGGATGTGGCGTCCCTGCCCATCTCTCAACTGGACTTGCAGAGCCCGCAACTTGGGCCGGTCCGCTGGTGGAATCTGGAAAAACTCACGCTGGGTGAGGATCGAGTACAACGATCCCGAGTCGATCTCCATGCGGCAATGATAACCCTGGAGACTGACGTCAATGAAGAACTGGCCGCACGAACACTGGAACTGGAACCGTAACCTTGACTGTTGTTGATATGGAGATTTGGAACTTCTCCTTCCAGCGAATTTTGTCTTTGGAAGACTCACCGGAACGCTGGTGGCACACCCTCGCTATGTGCCCTTTTCACCCACACCTGTGGCACTCCACCTCCTTGAATGGGCACTTCTGAAGATGCTTGCCTCCGCACCCTTTGTATGGGGCCTTGACGTGGTCAGCGGTTTGGGAGGATTTGCGGTGAACTTTCCTCATGTCGTCCCTGACTCTCAGTCATCCAAAGACGATGAGGGTGGTGAATCTGAAGAAGACGAAGTATAGCACTCCGGTCTCTGGTCAGTTGCAGCTTTTTTAACCAAGGAGTGTTTTCCCCAGAACACCTTCATACCTGCGCTGGCAACTTTGGACGCCAGAGCTTCCTTGAAAGCCTTGTTGAAGGTCAGCGTGTTCCTTTTTATTAACCGCCTCTGCACTGCATTGTCCCGGATGCCCATCAGCAACCTGTCTCTGAGAGCATTGTCCAAATTCGGCCACTCACATGTCCCAGCCGCCTGGCGCAGGGTGGCGACATAATCGGTGATGGACTCCCAGGGCTTTTGGCTCCGACAGTAGAAGTTTACCTGGGCTGTGAAGATAGAGACCTTTGGCATGAAGTGGTCTCTCAAAACCGACAGAATGTCTCTTAGAGAAATGTCCTTTACTTCTCTCGGCTGAAGCAGGTTCACAATGAGATCAATTGTGGAGATGCCGCAGTTTGTAAGAAACGTTTCCTTCTGTTCCACCCGGCTTGACCTTGTTGGCCAGAACCCAATTTTCAAATTGGATTTTGTAGCTTGGCCAGGTGTCCATCTTAGACACGTCAAAATCCCTGACGGCGTTGAGGCGGCAGCAGATCCCATCCTCATCGCCAATGTTGAGTCTGAGATTAATTAGCAACGTGACAGCAAGTTCAGGGTTAACATCAGTGATTTATTAACAGCTCAGCTCGGACTATTCAGACTGGGGAATAAGGGGACGAGGTATCAATTTATATACAGACAGAACGACAGTTACAGTGATACATTTGCCTCGGCTTTTGCTAGCGCGGGAAACATGTGTTAGAACCAATCAGATTACATTGACTACATATGAAAGTGGCGCCTTACAGAAAGGGTGCGCTGTTACAGCAAAGACTTAATGGTGATTGCAGAATTAATGCAATAAAGCATTTGGACACAACAGGAACATAGTTAAAAGTAGAGACATCACCTTGCAAACAAAAGTCCGCATAGTCAAAGCAATGGTATTCTCAGTGGTAATGTATGGATGTGAGAGCTGGACCATTAGGAAAGCTGAGCGCAGAATAATAGATGCCTTTGAAATGTGGTGTTGGAGGAGAATTTTGAGAGTACCCTGGACAGCAAGGAGAACAAATAAGTCAATCCTAAAAGAAATCAACCCTGACTGCTCATTAGAAGGTCAAATAGTAAAGATGAAGCTAAAGTACTTTGTATATCAAATGAGAATAGAAGATTCACTTGAGAAAACCTTGATGCTGGGAAAGATGGAGGGCAAAAGAAGAAGGGGGCAGCCAAAAATGAGATGGCTAGACGCAATGGGCACAGAGCTGGGCAGGTTGAGGAGGATGGTGGAGAACAGGGGTGCCTGGCGGGCAATGGTCCATGGGGTCGCACAGGTTTGGAGTGAACTGTGCAACTGAACAAAAACAAACAAAATAAAGACTATTGGTATAGAACAGGTGGCAGAGATCAAATGCATAGGAACAATAGGCCTGGTTGATTTCCATCTTGCCTGTATCTGTCATACTTTCTCTTGCTATCTATGAATGTGCATCTATGAACGGGTCACCCACTGGCAGAGTTCAAATACCTGGGAACAATATTTACCAAAGATTACAAAATGGATGAACAGATTAACGTATGGTGCCATAAGGCAAACCAAATATTGGTATAGGTTTCTCCAACCTTATAACACAAGGCAATACTTCTTCCGTAATAAATAATAATTTTGTGTCAGAAATTATTCTGGATTAAAAGGATTTTTGCGGAGGAAACGCTGCTCAGGGAATGCCCAAATGAGACTCCTTTCATGTCCCCAAGAGCTGGGGCAGAGACTGGCACTCATTCTGCCAAGCTGTACCCAGGTCTCAAACTGCTGACTTCCCATCCCTTCAACTAACAAGGCAAGCTTCTTAACCACTGAGTCACTGCTGTGGCTCTTCTTCCGTGTCTAGGCCAGATGTGAAACTGCCAAAATGAAGGCACCTTTTGGGGAGTTCATTGTGCAGTTCCTTTCACTTGACCTAGTGTGGGAAAGATTAGCCAGCAACACAAGGTTGCCGTTACCAGGGTATACCTGATTGTGGTAAAAAAAACACACCACAATCTTTGAGGATGCTCTTAATCTGTGTATCCTCATTTCCATTATAACTAACCAGCAATATTAACCAACACAAAGAAACACCTAGTACAAAGTTCATTCTCACCTTATGTTACCAGGGCCAAACATGATTATCTCTCATACATTGTCCAGTCATGGTATTATGCCTTTGGAATAGAGTGGATGGGAGTTACTGTAAACTGATCTGCCCCTGATTGCAAAATATTTTAGGTCTTCCTACATTCATTTTTGGAATTGATAGAACTGGTGGGTGAAACGGGTATAAAAATTCCAGTTTAGGGAGATAGCATGTTTTGCTAACTAGAGCAGATATAGGTTTGGGTTGTTCTACCCCAAGGGTTCCCAACCTAAGGCCTGTGGGCTGGCTTCAGCCTACGGCACAATTTCATGTGGGCCCCCCACCCAAGAGCATTTGAGAAACAAAATGACAACCCCTTTGAAGCAGTTGGGACAAAAATGATCACTCCCATCCTGCAGGCAGGGCAAAATGGCTCGGCAGGTCAAAATGGCCATTTGACCTTCAAAGCTGACTGACAGATAACGGTGGATAACCCATTGGCATTTACTGTCTTAATCCTGCTGATGGGAGACTTTCCTTGCTCCCAGATTGTAATGCTTGTCATTGGATAATATGTAGGTGTAATGCTGAAGGTGTATTAGCTAAGTGCAATGTTTGGGATAAATATTGCAGCATTAGCTATTAAAGTTATAAAATAGAGTAGTTGTTACAGGTAGTCTATCCTTCTTCTCTTTATCTTATCAGAGATAAGAAATAAGCCCAAACAAGATGCTTTTCAGAAAGTGATGGATGCCAATAAGTCTACTTTCGAAAAAGCTCACAACAGCTGATGGAAAAGAAGGAGATAACTGGAAATATTATGACAGGAAAACTGAATTCCTTTTAACTTGGGGTTTTGCAGTCTACGGCCTGTGGGCCAGACCTGGCCCCCAACACCATTCCATCTGGCCCACAGTGACGACCCTGGAAGCGGACGCATTTGCTACAGCCGTACACTCATCCTCCACGGTTTATGGCAACGTTTGCAGCAGGGGGAACCACATGTCCCGCCAGTTTTAGTGTTCAGGAACCAAGACAATAGAAACAGCTGAAGTCTGGCTTAACTCATCTTTATTGCATGATGGTCAGGGGGAACATGTGGTAATGGCGGACGAACAGCTCAATATATACAGTGGCTATACATTCGAATGTGGCTCCTCGGTAGCTCATTGGCTACTGTCTGCGTGACGTCACCCTCAGTCACGCCCTTCTTGTCCAGGTGAGGTAGTGGCGGGAATCTTCCCGCGGCTGTAGGTATTTGGAGAATTGGTACCATGTGAGTTGGGCGCTCGCTACTGCCCCCAGTGGTCACTAGCTCGCGTCCTCATACAGAAGGTTACAGTGTTACTATTAGGTATTGTTACATCCACTCATTCGAGTGGTTACATTACTTAAAGGCATGTTATACTCCATACACAACACCAGTTCAGCTGGTTGAGGGGGAGTTGTCTGGCCCGTGGTATGAAATGGTTGAGAACCCTTGTTTTAACTGATTATCATAAATTTAGCTCCTCCTGTGGCTTATTGGTTAAGATGCTGAGCTGGAGACTGGAAGGTCGGATTTCGATACCCGAGAGTTGCATTTGGGGACTTGAAAGGAGCCCCATTTGGGCGTCCCCTGAGCGGAGTTTCTCCAGCAAAAATCTTTTCAACCCTGAGTAATCTCTGACATGAAATTATTATTATCATAAATTTGGTTTATTTTACATTCAGTTTTAGACTGTCTTCAGCACTCATTTCATGGGCATTATTAAGTAACCCTTGTGGACCATTCTAAGGTCTTAACCATCTCATATCAGATATTGTTTTTTACTTCACCATTTGCCATGATACCATCCTTTAAAGCATCAGGTGCTTTTCTAAAGATGACCTGACAGTGTAAATTGAAAAGCAGAGTCAGGAAATAATTTTTATGAACCATACTGTCGTCTATAACAAAGCAATAGATTGTGCATGACATAAAATGCCATAGTAAGGATCTACTCAGTTGTAATCTTTGAGCCTGTAAAAACCTGTAATGTGTAGTTTTGTTAGGAAAACACTCATGAAATGGAGCCAGTTGACTATTCAAGGAATAGAAATGAGAAATGGGTGGCTGGTCAAGGACAATGTCTGAGAAGGAAACACAAGATGCTTTGAAAGTTTATGGCAGTTGTTGTGGAAGGCATCGTTTCTTAGAGGTGAGGCGAGTTAAGAAAATAACAGCAAGCTTCATCACACAGATATCACCTTCCAACCTCAAACACAGGAAGCCAAGTAGATATAATGTACCCGTCATGGGCTTATTTTGAAACTATGAGTTTTTGTTAGTTGGGGCATGGTGACATGGCAGGGTTGGCCTAGTAGTTGGAAATCAGCTATTTCCTTCAGTCTGTAGTCCTGATGGGCTGATGTAAAAGCCCATGTAGAGTTCTTGGTGAAAGGAAACCTCTTTTCCACAGAGATCTAAAGAATGCCAGATTCTTCTTTCATGTCCAGGCCAGACTTTAAACTGCAAAATGAAGCTACTTTCTTGGCTTTGTCCTTGGCCAAATGCAAGTCCTCATTGGTACATGTTTCTGATGGTAATTGGCAGAGCAGCAAATGTGTTGGATTCTGTGTCTCTCCACAGTCACACAGCATTTTGTTGTCCGCCAGCAGCACCCACTTGAGCATGATGGTCTTACATTTAGGGACTCTGAACCTCAGCCTATTCAGGGTCCTCCAAGTGATGTAGGAGGCTTAATGTTCCTCAGTCAAAGGATTTTATCTTCCATGATCAACTTGATGAAACAAAGACTAGTTAGTGTTAGTCTGTGCAAGCATATCTGAGAGTAAATAAAACAGAACAGAAAAAAAGACCAAAAATGTTGTGGCACCTTAAAGACAGTCCTATATAGTATTTAATATCTGTAAACTGTGAAGCTTCTTTCTTTCCATCAACCACTGCCACCTCGTGGCCTATGTTACTGAATTGCTTAAAATATTTCCAGCTTGCTGCCAACTTTTCTCAGAGTCTTCATTGATTTCTAGATAATAGATGCCACAAACATGTAATTTTAAAGTCAAAATGATAGATTCCTGAGTTACAGAAAAATGAGTGGAAAAATACAGAAAGTTATATATAAAATTGAGGAAAAATTGTGAAGTTTAGGTTGTTTACACTACTTATTCCTCCCCCCCTTTAAATACAGTTTATACAAGTTTGGCTGGCTGGAAAGTTCTGTGAGTTAGGTGTCTGGTTGCAGAGCCAGTGGCTGGGAGTTCAATTCCTGTCACGTCCGGCCAGTGGTGGCCATCAGCAGGTTCGCACCAGTTCGCCAGAACCGGTAGCAGAAATTCTGGCTGGCCCCGCCCATCCAAGTTTTGAAATAAAGTACAGTGATACCTCATACAACGTCCAAACTTGGTCCCACAAGTTTGGACTTTATACGGATTTGGACTTTGTATGAGGCATGCAAAATCCTAGCCGCGATGCCTCATACAACGTCCAAATCCTTGCCGCGATGCCTCGTACAACGTCATTTCCATAGAGATACATTGTACTGTAACAACACAGACTTCAGGGCAAAGTCAAGAAAACAAACAGGAAACTGATAGAACTTTAAGAAATCATTGTCTAAAGACTAAAAACATTACAAAAACATGTCAAAAAACCCTGATTGTCCAAAAACCTGAAGAATGCTGCAAAAATCCCAGGAATGCTTCTAAAAATTCTGACGAAAAAATTCGAAAAAATCCAAAATCGGGCTCAAAACCACTCCTAAACACTCTTCGCCTCATGCAAAACCCACAAGAGCAATGTGCACATGTGTCCTGCCTTTTATACTGCCCAGGCACAATGCAACTTTGTATGAGGCAACTTTTTTCAAGGAATTAGGCAATGTTGTATGAATCTGATGTTGTATGAAGCGGACTTTGTATGAGGTATTACTGTAGTCCTAATTCGGGTGCAACGCAGGGCTTTCCCCCTGGTCACGCCCTCCACACCATGTCCACAGTGTGGTAGTAAATTTTTTTGGAACCCACCCCTGCGTCCGGCTCTTATAAGCAATAGTCCAGGCAATGATGAACAGAACAGCAATAGGCTTTTATTAAACAGTCTTTCAGATAAAGATTACAAGGCGCTCAGGTCACAAGATGGCTATATGAATCCCATGAAATCAGTCCCTCCGGAATCTGCCATAGAAGATTGGCAATTACTATGCTACACTAGTAGTGATAGCGTGTGGAGGAGACCCAGGCATACCTGTCAAGTGCGGCTCTGGAGAATACGGGACCTGTGCAGTAGCCTTCTGCGCAGAATCCTTCTACACATGCGCAGAAGCCTTCTACGTATGCATAGAAGCCTTCTACACATGTGTAGAAGCCTTCTACACATGTGTAGAAGCCTTCTACACATGCATTGAAGGCTTCTGCACAGAAGGCTACTGCGCAGAAGGCTTCTACGCATGCGTAGAAGGCTTCTGCGCAGAAAGGGATGTGCAGTAACTACTTTCCCCTGCTGTCAAATTACGGGATGGCAGCAGGAAAGTAGAGTTTGCTGCACTGAATTATGGGAAATCCCGGCCAATCTGGGATATTTGACAGGTGTGGACCCAGGCTTAGCATGTACTGGCTACCTGTGTGGAATGGGTGGTATAGATCCGGACTGACCCCACCCTTGTTTACCTGTGGAGCTTATATAGTGTCTTCCCGGTGGTGGCTCCTTGATATAAAGTAGCAACCCGCCAGACAATCCTAACCAACTAATCATAACACGATATATACATATTAACCAATGAGGAACAGGATCCAAAACTGTAACCAATCACAGAACTTTGATTAGCATAATGAGCGCACTTGGAGAGGGAGGTTTCACACCAACTTTAGCTCTTAATTTGGATGGTGGGAAGCCACCATTTTCTTCTTGCAAGGCACTGCCCGCACAACTTGCAATTGTGCCTTAATACACAACATTCCTCCCCCTAAGTTCTTCTGTACGGATCCCCAAGTTAAACTAAGATATTGAATCCTCGTCCAATGAACCTACTAACTCAGAAACCTTAAGGTCACGAAGCCGCTCTGTACCCTCTAAGCTTGTGTTCAGTGAACCGTGTTCTTTACTGTCACACTGCAGCATGGACAAGGAACCTTGCATCATTGGATGTTTTGCATGTGTGTGACCCAAGGCAAACCAGTCCGTACCTGGGTGCAGCTCCTGGCCTTCGAGGGCTAAGTTGCTTGATGGTGACCCCAAGTGTGGTGCGTGCAATGAACCCTCACGCTCTAATTCCCTGGCCCATTTTTCCAAAAGCAACCCTGGACCTTTTGCTTTGTACCAGAGCTGATTATCCACCACAGCTGAGGCTTTTTTAGTGAGAGCTGCTCCTGGGTCAACTGCATGAGCCACCTGAACCAACTCCATGAGCCACCTGCAGCTCTCCTATACACCCTTTGCCTCAACATTCAGAGATCTTGTGTACCCTGCTCTTTCCCCTCTAACCCTAGGAGAAGTGTGTGCTCCCACAACCCCTCCTTTTCTCTCCGGGGATGTGACCCAGGTGCTATTTCTCTTCCCAGTCTATTCTTGGGGACAATGAAGACTCCTGCGGCCCCCCTCCAACCCCAGGGGATGGTGAGCCCTTACCCGCCCCAGGGGAACCTCAAAACCACCCAACAGTGTGCGTGCCAGCGGTGCTGTGCTGTAGCTCCTAAATCTCCAGGGCATGTTCAATTCCCGGCCACCCAAAATAGCTACACATAACCTCTTTCACCCATATGATATCTGTGGACCCCAATAACATGTCAGAAGGCGTGCTGACCTGGGCTTCTGGGAATTGAAGTCCAAGAACACATGGAGTGCCAAGGTTGGCCATCACTGCTAAAGAAAGTGAACGGGGTTACTGTTTATTTTCTTAACAGTTTAGGACACTCTCACCACCATACCTGTCAACCTTCCCGGATTAGCCAGGATTTCATGGTTTTCGGCGCCGATTTGTGCCATTTCCCACCCTGCGCTGCCGAAACCCCAGAATTTGGCAGCGGGGGAAAGGAGGTACTGCACAGCCCTTCTGCGCAAGTCGCCTTCTACGCATGCGTAGAAGGCTTTTACGCTTGCGTAGAACCCTTCTACGCTTGTGTAGAAGGCTATGCAAGAGTAAAAGGGTTCTATGCAAGCGTAAAAGCCTTCTACGCATGCGTAGAAGGTGACTTGCGCAGAACCATTGTGCGCAGGTCCCGGATTGTCCGGAGTTGCGGTTGACAGGTATGCTCACCACTACACTGTACTGCCTCTTCCCCCACCTCACCTGGAGGACCAGGCTCTGTCTCTTTGAAGCCCATGCCGTTTTGCTGTCTATGCGGTTAAGGAGAAGGAGGTTCCAGTCTTTTGCTTTCCTCCTTCTTCCCTCCGTGCTACTTATTCATGGCTCACTCCTCCCTTATCCCCCTCCTGCCTCTCTGCTTCTGCTGGATTTGTGGATTTTTCTTTTCTAGGGCTGCTAGGTCACTGATTTTTTAATCCAAGCTAGCCTTCAACATGGCTAGCCTTTGGAGAGCTGTGAAATTCTGCCTCCTCCTTCAAGTTGCCGGCTTCACACTAGCACAATTTGTAAGTTTTCCCCTCTTTGGTGGTATTCTACTGGATTGATGGGGAGGTTGTTTGAAAAAGAAATCGGGTGACAACTATTTGGAAATCTTGTTCAGAAACAAGAAACTGGTACATGCCTGGAAAGGTGACTTTGAGTCACAAAGGCTAATATAATGTTGGTGGTTTTTTTTTTTTTTTGCTTCGCTTCTGATTTTTGGATTTGAAATCTACAGCAATCTTTGGTCCCAGCTGGAAATCTGGCACAAGGAAAAACATCTGGAGTAATTTGTGCTCCTTTTAAAAGAATCTTATTTTCTGGGGAGTCTAATGTGACAATTGGCACTGTGTATTTGTTATAATGATATTTTGTTTTGCATAGGGGATATAAAAATCATTTTAGCATGGGATAATTATTATTTTTTAACCCATCCTTTCAGAGATTTGAGGGGAGGAAAGGTTTTGTATTTTCAGAGGTATCCCTAGGCTTCTGCCTTGGGGAAGTTAGCCTATAAGAACCCAATATATTGAACAAATTGGGTTATACTATAAGATAGATTCATTTACCTGATCATGGACCTGTTGAATGATAACATATTTATTGTAGGAATTTTATCACTGCATTTTTTCTATCATTGGTACCATTCTATGCATTGTATTGTATTTTTTTAATTTTACCTGATTTTATTGATAAGGTCGCAAGACTAACCAATTAATAATCAACTAAATTAAACTATACAATTTCAGAAGGGTTGGAAGGTACTTTGAAATTCTCCTTGTGCTATTCATCAAAAGGCATCTGTAGGTATTCTTCTATTTCTTTTTGAAATGAAGTGTGTATATGTAAAGGGAGTTATGAGAAAATAGTTTGGATAGTCACAAGTGAAAGATGAGGAAAGTTTTGGGACTTCCACCTGAAATGTTGCTAATGTGTCAATAACATGGTTTAAATCTTCCATGGAAACAATCCCCAATGCGTTGGAGAAGGATTTCCAAAATCCGAGAGGGAATTCTGTTTTTTTTAAATCTGGGATATTGATCTTCCGGTTGATCCAGTAAATGATGATTTACTGGGAAAGAGCAGTATCTTCATAGAGTTTTTAAAAGGTTAAATAACTTTGCATTTGGCAGCCTTTTCATACCTGCCTTTTGAAGTAAGTGTTTGTGGGGATGAGAATGATGGAAGGGATATAGCCAGCAAAATCAAACCATTCATTGGTAACTAAGAAAAGTGGCATCAGAGATTAAACACCTGGCTAAAAATTAATGTAAGATGATTTGAAGAAGATATACTGTATTTTCTGGCGTATAAGACTACTTTTTAACCCCGAAAAATCTGTGCCAAAGTCGGGGGTCATCTTATAGGACAGGTACTTAACTGCAGCTTGTTTCCCCTTGCTTCATATGTCCGGCGTATATGGTGGGGGGTGCCGCGACCGAGTCCCTGCTCTGTGCGGGGAGTATGAAGCAAGGGGAAGCAAGCTGCACACATCTTCCTGTACCTCGAGGAGGATAACGTGAGCGTGGATTGGCTCTCCAACAGAACCTGCTCATTCGACTCGAAGGGCTGCGCGTCTTCAGGTTGAGTGTGGGTTAGTTTTTATTTGGTGTGCATTGGAAGAAAGGTAGTCTTATACGGCAAGTATATTCCAAACTCTATATTTTAACTGGAAAAGTTGGGGGTCGTCTTATACACCCAGTCGTCTTATACGCGGAAAATATGGTACATAGATCTTTTGAGAAGTGAGCAGTCAAAAAAAAAAATGGAAAGCATGACTCAGATGATGGAGGAGGTTGGAAAGTCCACATGTGAGAGAAAAGTCACCTTTTGAAAGAGCAGTTTGTGGCCTTCCCATCTTTACCATCTTCTGCAGTTAGATGCCCATTTGGAAAAAGGCCTTGAAATTTGGAAAAGTCGTTTAAAAGGATTTGGAACTCCAAGAATCCCCCCACCGGCATTCTCTAGCCAAGCTGTTTAGGTTATTTGGGCATTGCAGTCCACAAAAATTGCTTTTCCGTGCCCAGGGTCCCAGGAGGTTTAGCACAGAGGAACTTTTGAGAATGGTGTTTCAGACCTACAAAGGGGTCTATTCATTCAGGAATCCTTTACTTGTGGCAACCGGGGAGCTGGTATTTTAAAAATTCAACCGTGTGCTTATACACCTTCCTACTGCCCACACACATATATACAGTACCTTTTACTTGCAACCTCTCCAAATGTTAAAATGACACTTAGAAAGTAAAGAGAAGCTGGAGAAAGAAAGATCTCAGGAACGACACACCTTTAAGAAGTGACTCAACTGTTTAATCTTAGTTCTGAGCCTCCCAGGGGTTTTGATGTTATTGGGTGCTATACAATATGTCTTGCGGCTCAAGTGGTTAAGATGCTGTACTCGCCGACTGGAAGGTTGGAGTTCGATTCCCAGGTACCGCATGATGGTGTGAGTTCCCATCTCTGTTCCAGCTCTTGCCAACCTAGCAGTTTGAAGGCAAGACATTGCAAGTAGATAAATAGGTACCACTTTGGTGGGAAGGTAAACAGCATTCCGTGCACTCCAGTTTTGAGGCATGCCTGCCACGTGTCCATCGAAACGTCTGCAGATGTAGACAGCACTGGCTCTTTGGCTATAAACAGAGATGAGCACTGAACCCTAGGGTCGGATACAACTGGTTTTCAAGCAAGGGTAACCTTTACCTTTACCTTACAATACGTCCACAAACCAAGGAACTGGCGTTTTTAGAATGCATGGCCCTGACTGATAAAACCACATACTGAGATTTTAGGCAAAACTCTATTTCAAAGGCCAAAAAATGTATATAAGGTTTTATTTCCCTTTTTAAAAACAATCATCCTTGTGCTATTGTTGTTACTGACATGGTACACCTACCTCTTTGTGGTATAGAAGGGGGCAAGACCCTGCCCCAAGGAACTTACAGTCTAGCTTTAGTTACAGGGTGACAGGGAGAGAGAGAAAGGATATTAAGGTTAAACAGCAAATAGTCTAGCTAAATATATATATCTTAACCTATAAAACCAAGGGTTAACCGTTGGAATTTGCAATAGGTTGCTATGCCTCACCCTACTTGCCTGCACTCACCCTTCGTGCACACGGCCAATCTGGGTCCGCAGGTCAACAAAGGATTGAGAAAACAGGCAGTGGGGCAACAGCCCCACAAACGCGAAAAAAGGGAAACAACTTCATTTCCCAACATTCCTTGCACCGTGCCGCGCCAGAGCCAATCAGGCTGAGAGGCTCTCGCACGGCGCGGGGCAAGGAACGTTCGGAAACGTGCCGCAGCCAATCAAAAGAAAACCGTTTAAAAAAAAACGCAGCACAAACACAAAGTACAAACCCATAACTACAAGCCCCAGCGTCCTGCGCGCCATGAGCATGCAGAACACTGAGGAAGCCGGCGCGCTAAAATTAAAATAAAAACAAAAACACCGGGAGAGCAAGTCCGCCAAGCCGCGGGAACCAAAGACCCCTCCCCAACGGCGCCTGAAGCTCCTATCGAAGTTTCCTCTTTAATATCACTGGGTGGGGGTGGGGGTGTTGTCCTCCCCCTCTCTACTGGCTCCCCTGGGGTTGGGAGGGTTGGGGGGACCAAAGGAGTATGTCTCCCCAACCCTCCTGACCCCAGGGGACCTGGCAGAGAGGGGATTCCCCTCCCCCCCCAAACACACACACCCCATATTAAAGAGAAGAAACCAAGTGGTTTCTTCTCTTTAAAAATGGAGGTTTTTTTGGGGGGGAATCCCCCTCTCCGATGGCTCTCCTGGGTCAGGAAGGGTTGGGGAGACAGACTCCTTTTGTCCACCCAACCCTCCCAAACCCAAGGAAGCCAGCGGAGAGGGGGATCACCCCCCCTGATATTAAAGGGGAAACCACAATTGAGATTTCCCTTTTAATATCAGAGGGTGGCCTGGATTCGATCCCCTCTCCTGGGTCCCATGAGTCTGGAAGGTTTGGGAGGACAAAAGGGGTCTGTCCCCCCAAGCCTCCCAGAGCCAGGGGAGACGGCAGAGAGGGGATCCCCCCGTAGGACACCAAAAAACACAAAAACAAACAATCAAAAACATTCAAAAATACACAAAAACAAACAAAAATAACACCAAAAAACAATACAAAGTAAACAACAACAAACATTTCCAAACACACCCAGCACCCAGCCAAACACCACAAAATCCAACCACCACCACCACTCCAAATAAAGAAAAACAGCCAACTCACCACCACACGACCTCACACCACAACGACTGGAAAAGAAATGAATATAGAAAGAGACTACTTACTGGAAGAAGCTCCACCCAGAGGCCACGAGAGAAAAAACAGTCAAAATACAAGATAACCCCTACCAGCACCACTTGCTACCCACAATAATAAAAAAATTCAAAAAGACACAATAGCCCCACACAAAAGGCCCCAAGAGTAAAAACAAGTAAAAACAAATAACACAAAAATCACAATTTTACACAAATCAAAAACAGATGTCAATAAAATAAAATAAAAACTATTCAAAAACCCTGTGCTGAATTTTTACTCAAATAAAAAACAAAAACATCAATACACAGTTTAAAAACATTTATTGTGAAAAACATGTACTTTTACATTTTTTTAAATTATTACCTACGGTACAACAATTTAAAAAAATACATACTAAAAAATATTGGGTTAAATATTTTTTTTTGGAAAAAGTATATCATCCTTAATTCTTTTTTTCATCCACAAAACCAAAACACCAAACAAAACTCATCACAGTTTATAACAGGCCACCCAAAAAAACTTTGTATAAATAAAAATTTTAAAAATTTCAATTATAGGTTAACCTCTTCTTTGTAAACATTAACAACAACAACAAAAACTTTCAAACAACATTTAAAACAGCCCGGCAACGGCGGGCAACCTCTGCTAGTTTGGTATAAATACAGAGGAAAGAATCTAGAGGATTTAGCTGAGGTACGCAACATACTCAGGTGGGGACTGTTGGCAGACAGCAACATGCTGTATGAATGTAGAGCAGGGGTTCCCAACCTAAGGCCCTTGGGCCAGATTTGGCCCATGGTGCCATTTTATGTGGTCCCCACCCCTTCAAGGGCATTTGAGAAACAAAATGGCCACCTCTTTAAGCTGTTGGGACAAAATGGCCACCTCCATCATGCAGGCAGGGCAAAATGGCTGTCTGGCCCTCAAAGCTGACTGAGCGAGCATGACCCGGCCCCCGGCTTGAAAAGGTTAGGAACCCCTATGTAGAGAAATGCAGAGTCCGGCTCATTTGCTGGTCTGCCGATTGCTGCCAGAGACATGCACCAAAGTGGATTTAAATTTGGCCAACGAGAAAGCCATGAAGGTTTCATTTCAACAGTCCAGGGTTTGATCAGGACACCAAAGAAGAAGAAATAGTTTGTCTTAATGAGTACATACTCATTGATTTGGGGTCAGAGAGAGAGAGAGAGACAGACAGACAGACAGACAGAAAGTGAGGAAGAAAGGAGAGTTATATCCAACACTACATTGTTTTTAGGTTCTAAGGAAGCTAATAGTTGTTTTCCTTGTTTGCCCAGTCTGCCTTAAAAGACGATGGATAGCACACATTAAAACACACCAGTATTGGCTTTGGGAGGTTGGGAGTAATAGAAAAATCCTATAAACATATATTTTCAGGGAAACAGGTTTGGGATGAACATTAAGTGGGGAAAATCCCTACAACTTTAAGACCTGTTTGCCATTCTGCTACTAGAGGTGGTTGGTACTCCTCCAGAGGTGATATTTTAGCAGAGAGGGGGTGACTGTCTCTCAGGAATGCTATAGTAGGAACAGTGTTTCTGAGTTGGAAATGTTTCTCTCCCCCCACCCCAACTATAATCTCCCTCGCTTAGCTGTAGTCTCCCAAAACCATGTTTCTGAGTTTTGTTGACTAACTAAGGTGCTTTTTTAGTATGATGTTGAGGCTCAGTGGATTGAAGGTACTGGCTGTAGAACCGGGAGTTGGGAAGGGCCAGCTGAGATAATCTAGGGCCATTGGCTGTGGCCTTTGGCAAGCTGTGTGGTTGTCCTTGAGGGCCTCATCTAGGTACTTTCCATGAAGAAACCTCTGGGAGAACCAGTTTAGGTTGGACTTGACCTGAGAGCATATGGCAGTGATGGTGAACCTTGGCACTCTAGATGTTCTTGAACTTCAATTCCCCAGAAGCCCTGATCAGCAGAAATGCTGACTTGAGCTTCTGGTAATTGAAGTCAAAGAACACATGGAGTGCCAAGGTTTGCCATCACTGCCATATGCTCTCAGGTCAAGTCACTGGCATATGGGTTCTTTATAGTCTTATGGAAGTTAATTCCATTGAATCTTGAGGGCTTTCCTTCTGTATAGGGTTGTTATCTTGGTTTCTTATCTCCCTCTGCTCTGTATGCCTCATCCTCCAAGCTATTGCTTTCCAAAAGAGATAAGGTGATGGTATTTGTAGGCATTTTGGGCACAAAATTGGAAGAACTTAAGAGTTGATCAAGGTTCTACAAAAAAAACCAGTTGCAGACAATTCTTATAATGTAGCTCAGGGGTGGGAAACGTATAGCCTTCCAAAATGTTGTTGGGCTACAATTCCCATTATCCTTTACCTGTTGACCCAGGCAGATGGCAAGTGCAGGCCAACAACATCTGGAAGGCAGCCATGGATTCCTCCATTATCAATAGTAGCAAAGAAATATCAGTCACTGAGTTGGGTAAATATTGCTAATTCTGATGTCCCAAGGATTGTCTATCCCCCAGCTTCCCCCAGATGTGCCTCAATGGCACATGCACAACACAACCAACTGAGTCAAACTGTGAGCTATTGACGGGAGTAGCCCTTCTGTTTCAGAGTCATAGGTAAAGGTAAAGGTTTCCCTTACTCGAAAGCCAGTCATATCTGACTCTAGGGTTCAGTGCTCATCTCTGTTTCAAAGCCAAAGAGCCAGCACTATCTGCTTTCCATGGACATGTGGCAGGCATGACTAGACACTGAAGTGTACAGAATGCTGTTTGCCTTCCCACTAAAGTGGTCCCTATTTATCTACTTGCAATTACTTGCTTTCAAACTGCTTGGTTGGCATGAGCTGGGATAGAGGATGGGAGCTCATTCTGTCCTTCAGTACTCAGTACATTTTGTGCTGAGACACAAAATGTAGGGGGGAAAAATAATAATCTATTGAATGTAAGTAGACAACGTGGCTTTATTTACATCTCGTAAGCTTTCAAGTTGCATCCAAACTGTTCATTCTTCTAAACACCTTGCTTTTGTCTCTGTCATGTCTCTTTATGTGTTATAATAAAGGGATGGTGTACATAGGACGGGTTGTTCATTTTTATTATTCCAAAACGTCTGTAAGGTAGCACGAACCTAACAATGTAAATAGGTGTTAAGAACATATCATGAATTTCATGTTCAATTGAAGATTCAAATGCAAGTGAGGAAATTTTACTCCCTCTAGATAGTTCCCAGAAGTCTCTCTTAGCATGGCTAATAGTAAAGGAGAATGGGAACTGTAGTCCACAATTTTTGGAGAGCCATGTGAGTTTTTCCCATCCCGATCCACAGCTGTTGGATGTTCCCTTCTCAGTCCTTCCTCTTCCTCTTGTGCCGTATCCAATTCTAGATATTGGCGATCCTCATGGTGATCAGCCATGAAGACTGTTCTGTGAATATAATGCTGTGGCCTTTCATCTGCCTTCTGCATCACAGTGTGACCCCCATACCACTGATTCAGCTCCACAAATAACTTTCTGGTCCTGAGCCCTTTTGGTACGCAAAGTCCTCCTCAGCCCCAGGCCAGTATTGATGAAGCTTCTGCCTTCCATCAAGATGGATTCAAGTGGGATTTAATCCACTTGAAGACCAACCTCCTTCCCTGTGGACTTTGCCAAGGCAGGGTTGTCAGGTTTGTTGAGTCACTGGCACTATGGTCTATTCTATTACTATAACAGGATAACCTGGCCAGACTGGCTCTCAATCCTTGGTTTCACCCATTTCTAGGTAAAGTCCTTTGCAGTGGTAATAGTCAAGTCAAGAACCGATTCCATCTTCTCCCATGCCTTATCAAATCCATGCTACTCTGCAATCAATTCTTTGGGGAAAATATTGGCAAGAATTAGGCAAAAGGTTTCCTTCGCAGGCCGGGAATGATCAGGAGTTGTGTGATGCGATGAGGGGAGAAACCGAGTCAGCTTAACAGGCTTTGTAAGTTCCTTTTCATATTGCCAAACTAACACAGTTTCTCTGTTTTTGGTGTCTTTCCTTAGCAAGGTCCACCAGGAGATCCTGGACCACGGGGTCCCCCAGGTCCGCCTGGCTTGCCAGGAGCTGACGGCATTGATGTAAGTAAACACACCAAGCAGGAGAAAAGGGGGAGAGACCTGTTGGTTACAAAGGAAGGCACTGTGAATAGGAGGAGAGGTGAGATGCCCGTCAAGAGGCCCTAGAGGGAGCCCATGAGTATACTAAAAGCAAAGGCTTACTGCTGTACCAGCCACGGGAGAGGCAGCGGTGAATGCAAATTCTGTGCTAATGTATCTTGGGAGAGTGGTGGAACTGACTCAATTTTATTGTGCCTGTGTGATGTTCTAAGATGGAGTGAGGGAAGAAGTCTTTGTAGATGTTTCAATAAAGCTCTAGCACAGGGTGGAGAAGATTGTGGTATTCTTGAACCACAACTGGGCATACACCAGGCAACAGGAACCTTGTTGTGCTGGCTAATATTTCTCACACTAGGTCAGGTGAAAGGAACTATGAAATGAATTCACCAAAGGTGACTTCATTTTTGTGGTTTAATGTCTGACCTAGACACAGAAGAAGAACAGGGTGGACAAAGTAGACTTGTTGGACTGTAACACCCACCATGAATTATGTTTATTGCATTTTTAATTGATTGTATGATATGTATTGTACTTTTCTGAGCTTATTGGTTTTTCTTATTGATAGTCTGTATGTTTCTGATATTTTGGTCTTGTTATATTGTATCTTTAAATATGTTGGAAGCTGCCCTGAGTCGGCCTACAAACTAAGTAAGGCGGGGTACAAATTAAAAATCTAATTTAATCTAATCTAAACCATCCCCACAGCTGATGGCCTGGGATGCTGTGAACATTGGGTATCTGGAGGGCTGGATTTTGCTTTCTCCTGCCCTCGGAGGTAAGGTGATGGTTCCAGATAGGATCTAGGACCAAAGCAGACTTATTGTGAGTCACTTGCCTAGGTGGGGAAAGATGGGGAAGAGACATCAAGGTGTTGGAGCTCCATACCTGCAACACCAATGTGCTGCTGCTCTGTTCTCCCTCACCTAGTCTTCTGCCTAGTCTAGCTAGCAGTCCTGATATTGGCCCCCACTGATGCTACGTTTACTCCTGATGCAGCATGGAAGAAGCAGGAAATCTCCTATCTCTGATAGCTGATTGGAGATAAGAATTTAGCACTTCCTTTTCAGCAGGACAACCAGTGGGCTAAACAAGGACCTCTCATGGGCTATTATCTGGCCTCATAGCTGTAGGTTACTCATCCCCAGGTGGGTCCCCTAAAATGACTGGCCAGGGATTCAAACTTGGTTATTTTTGAAGCTATATCAGAGAGTTCTATAAATGGGAGGATGAATGAGTCAGTAGAAATATGGGATAAAAATCTGTTAAATAAGCCAGTGAGTGAGTTACCAACCAACCGACCAACCAACCGAATGAGTGAATAAATGAATGAAAATTGTTATTCATATCATTAACAATCATTTTTCTCCATCCACCATAGGGTGATAAAGGCCCTCCAGGTGTAGCAGGAAGCCCTGTGAGTATCCAAACCAACCCACAAACTGCAATGGGGCAACTTTATGAGGGTCGTGTTTTGGAGCTGGTACAGCTCAGTGGGTTGGAATATCAGAGGCTATGAACTTGAATCCCTGCTGTGCCTCCTGGCATGAAGGATCAGCCGAGATCTCCCAGAGTGTCTGTGGCTGATGGGTTTGTGTATCTTGTCCCCTGTGTGGCATTTACCAACAATATGTCATGGTGAAATTGTTATCTTTCATGCACAGTTTTCTATGAACACTTTTAATTTTTCTTCAAAACATTTCTAACAGGGGACAAAGGGCGAACTGGGACCTCCCGGTCCAAATGGCTCTCCGGGCAAACCTGGCATTGATGTGAGTAGAAATCATAATTACTCCTCTTGTTGTTTTGTTCTGTTTTAGGGTCAGATTGTTTGTCATTCAACCCAGCAGGGGCTAATGTGTGGGACTGAGAGGTGGGTATGGGTGGGTCATTGAAGCTGCTGTTGACCAAGTTGTTCTCCTCCTCCTCCTTCTGTGTCCAGGTCAATCTTTAAACTGCCAAAACAGAGCCACCTTCTTGGCTTTGTTGTTGGCCATACCTAAATCCTTCTAGAATGAAAAAACAGAGCTTGGGAAAGTTACTTTTTGGGAATATAACTTCCATTATCCATGGGACATGTTAGCTGGAGATTCTGGGAATTGTGGGACAAAAATGCAATTTTTCCACACTGGGAGAAAGAAATATACCTGGAGGTGCTGATATTTGGCATAGTGTATGTTTTATCGGTTTATGCTTCACTCTGCTGGGGTTTTCTATTTGCTGTGTCTGCATTTAGAAAGCAATTCAACTTCAAGATACTCTCTATGACAGGGCTGGCTACAGGATTCCAGGAACTGTAATCTAAAATAATGTTTTCTAATCTCTATGATTGAGTGTGCTTCATTGTATTTTATTCCTATTCTCTGCTTGGATTCCTGCCTATGATCCATCTCAGCTTTCTCTCTTAGATTGTGGCTGACCTGACCCACAGTTTCTAGCATTTGGGTTTTATTGACGCTTTGATTTTCTCCTTTCTTTTACAGGGTTTAACAGGAGCAAAAGGTGAACCTGGTCCCTTTGGAAGGCCTGGACCTAAAGTAAGCAAAACCTTCTCCTCACCACCCATCCTGCCTTGTCTTACCCGCAGAGTCTAATTTCAGTGATGGTGAACCTTGGCACTCCAGCTGTTCTTGAACTTCAATTCCCAGATGTCCTGATCAGCAGGAGTGCTGAGTTGGGCTTCTGGGAATTGAAGTCCAAGAACATCTGGAGTTCCAAGGTTTTTCATCATGGATCTAGGACAGTGATGACCAACCTTGGCACTCCAGATGTTCTTAAACTTCAATTCATAGAAGCCCTGATCAGCAGGAGTACTAACTTGGGCTTCTGGAAATTGTATTCCAAGAACACCTGGAGTGCCAAGGTTGGTTATCACTGGTCTTGGAGGTCCAGGTTGGTTTGAGGCCATTTTGTATCCACAGCTGCTAAAAACAAAATATTTTGAAGTGCTGTTGAAACTGAGCAGACCTTCACAATAATTATCTGAAACTGAGGGGCTTCTCAGTTTTCTGAACATTTTTGTACCTCTGTTTGACATTGACAACTTTTCAGCACTATGTATGCACTTGGATGGATAGCTCAATGGCTTAGGTCTTTGGCTGTGAAGCCAGGGTTTGGGTGTTCAATTCCCTGGTGTGGCTCCCAGGAGAAGACCCAAATTGTGTAGCCTTGGGCAAGCACCAAAAGCTCCACCAGAAAAAGGGAATGGGAAACCAGTTCAGAGTACTCTCTACCTAGAAAACGCTGAAAAGGGGTCACTATAAATGAGAATTGACTTGAAAGTTCACAAATTGACACACCTGGTTACCAGCAGCCATGACTGGCATGAACTCACAAATGTATTTCTCCATTCCTTAAGTCTGGTCAATTGTTGCTGAAGAGAACACTAGGTGGGAGGCTTTTGCTTACCTCTGGCAATTGGAAAGGAGGAATGGGCTGGCCTCAGTTGGCCCTACTGTTGACAGAAAGAGGCAATGGCTCACACAGAGGCCTTTGTAGGATCTCAGTAAAAACAATACCTTTTTCTAAACAAAAGATGAAGGTTTAATGCTAGCGGCTGCTGTTGGCACACCAGGGCTAGGTCCTTGAAGTTTAGATCTGGATCTGGCGCATACATTAGGCTGATATTTAGTTTTGTGTAACTGTGGTGGCTAAGTGTGTAAGACACTGAACTTGATGACTGAAAGGTTGGCAGTTTGAGAACCCAAGTACTGCATGATGGAATGGGCTCCCGTCGCTTGTCCCAGCTCCTGCCAACCTAGCAGTTCGAAAGCAAGAAATTGCAAGTAGATAAATAGGTACCACTTTGGTGGGAAAGTGGGCAGCATTCCGTGCAATCTGGTGTCTAGTCATGCCTGCTACATGTCTATGGAAACATTTACAGATGCAGACAGTGCTGGCTCTTTGGCTATAAACAGAGATGAGCACTGAACTCTAGAGTTGGATACGACTGGCTTTCGAGCAAGGGTGACCTTTACCTTTTTACCTCAGTTGTGTGGTTCCAGATGAATTTGCATCAGGGGTTGGATCTGGCGCGCAGGCTGTAGTTTGGGCACCCCTAGTTTAAGCAGATAAAGTGGCAACCTAAAATTTATCTCATCTGGTGCAAAACAGATTGCAAGGTGTGTTTTACTTCCACTTCTAGTAGGAGGAACCACATGACTGGCCCACTGAACCACATGATTGGCCCACAGTCTGAAAAGTTTGGGCAAACCCTGTTTTAAATAGTTGTAGTTTAGGTTCCTCTGCACATGCGCCCCCCCCCCCCCCCGCCACCCCCTGGTTGGTTTCAAAATTCCTGATACAAGGATGAATGCTGTATCTCCTAAAATCAGCACATCTGTAAAGTTTTTAGTGAAATGCAATGCACACATTATGGGACTGTGGTGGCTTAGTGGTTAAGAGGCTGAACTTGGTGGCTGGAATGTCGGCAGGTCAGCAGTTTGAGACCCAACTACTGCATGATGGAGTGAGCTCCTGTCCCAGCTCCTGCCAACCTAGCAGTTCAAAAGCAAGAAATTGCAAATAGATGAATAGGTATCACTTTGGTGGAAGGGTAAACAGCATTCCATGCACTCCGGTGTCTAGTCATACCTGCCACATGTGCACGGAAACATCTGCAGACACAGACAGTGCTGGCTCTTTGGCTAGAAACAGAGATGAACACTGAACCCTAGAGTTGGATACGACTGGTTTTCGAACAAGGGTGACCTTTACCTTTTTACCTTAGTTGTGTGGTTCCAGTTATAACTGAATCTCTCTCCCTTCTCCCCCTTGACACAGGGCCAGCCGGGACTTCTTGGGCCTCCAGGTCTCCCCGTAAGTATCTGTATGCCTCCATTTATCGTTGAATGAGTCTCTAGTCTTGGACGCCAGTTAAGAACATACATGACAAGACAGCAAGCATGACACTAGTCTGTGCCCGTAATGTGTTCCTTTTTCTTCTGATGCTTCCTGAAATTTACCAGAGGTTTTTTTTGGGTGGTGGTGGTAATATCTGAACTTGAGGATCTGTTCAAACAAGGCAAGAGGAGACTAGAGACTCAGATACTTGAAAGTTTATTTATTCATATTCATTTTATTTTCCGCTGGCTTTCTCCCTGTATAGGGATCCGTGGAAGCTCAGAAGTAGTTAGAAACAAAGAAAACGGGAACATAAAGTTCTAGTACTTAAAATACAATGGAGTAGGCAAGGATTTAAATTTAAAACAAACATAAGAACATACAAATAGTGCCATCCAGAGACAAATAATGTCTCCAGTTCAGAGGGAAGGTAGTGTTACGTCCTGATGGAGCTGAGCTGAGGGTTTTCTCTCTATCACAGCCTTGATCTTTTCAGTACTTGATCTTTTTAATCAAAGGTGCATTCTATCCACTCAAACTGTTTTCTCTTTGCAGGGTCCTTCACTGGCTGGACCTCCCGTAAGTGCTGCTCATATAAAGTTGGATTATGGGGCTGGGAGGCAGTGACGGGATATCTTTCAATTACCTGAAAGATGGTGATTCCAGTAGCAACAGTGGCCGGGTTGGAATCAAAAATGGATGGAAGTCATCCCAGAGTGATAATGGGCTCAAACTAAAGGAAGCCAGATACAATGGTACTTCGGGTTACAAATGTCTTGTGTTATGAAATTTTTGGGTTACAAATAAAAATCCATTGAAAATAATGCCTTGGGCATTAAATTTGTAATCCAAAATGCAGTTTCCCTATAGGAATGCTTGAAAACCAATCAATCTGTTCCGGAGGTCAGAAAAAAAAGGTTTTCAATGCATTCCTATGGGAAACGGCATTTCAGGTTATGCTTTTTTTTGATACAAAAAATCCCAGAGAATGCATTAAATTCGTAACCTGAAGTACCACCGTATAGGCTAAATATCAGAAAAAACTGAAGTAGTGTGACAGTGGAACCAACTATCTCGTGAGGTGGTGAGCAATCCAATGCTGGAGGCGGAGAAATGGACAACTGTATCTGTCAGATCTGCTTTGATTTGGATCTCAGCATTTAGCAAGGGATGGAACTCAATGGCCTAAAAGTCCCCTTCCAACTCAGTGATTCTATGATTTTCTGGCCTTGGTGTGTGGACTATGTCTGGCTATGGGTTCATAGCTTTATAGCATGACTTCCATCCATTTTTGATTCCAACCCGGCCACTGGTGCTACTGGAATGCTAACCCTAAGGAATCAGACACACACCCAGGTGAGAACAAACATGCCATTGGAACTGAGTGTCAAAATGGGCGGGACAGTTTGTCCAGGCCTGGTTTGCAGTTCGGTTTGTGGCATCTCCAGGATCAGGTAGCAGATGATGGAAAAAAGTATCCTCTCTATGCTTGAGAGTTTTGAGAGCCAATGTGACTACAGTAGAGAAGTCAGAGGTTTAGTGAAAGGCAGCTTCATACATTGCAATGTGCTTAGGATTTTGCTCACTCATGCAGAATTTATCCTCTTGGTTGGTATCCACAGTTTTAAAACAGAAGCCCAGAAATCTTTCCCTATGACCCCTCTCTCTCTCTCGGCCTTTCTCCATGATGCTGTCACTACACAAAGGAGAGGCGTCATATATAGTGGTACCTCATACAACAATTTTAATCCGTTCTACGTGGCTCGTTGTTGTATGAAACAATTGCTATATGATACATGTATCGTATAGCGATTTTCTCTATGGGATGCATTGTACAACAATACTTTTTGCTAAGTGGTTTTTCCCATTGAAAAATTGTTGTACTGTTTTTTCCATAGGGAAAATTGTAATGCGGGACACCAATCCCCCCAACCTAATTGTTATGCGATTTCGTTGCTATATGGGGCAATTGTTGTATTAGGTTCCACTGTATTTGCAAAAGTGAATGGAGCAGTTTATGATTAGTAGGGAAAGGTCTATCAATTCCTGTTCCTTTTGAATTAGAAATCCTTTGAATTAAGGCCTTTCCTAGCTTGTTTCCTATTTTTGTACAGAATCTATATGATGGAAATAAATCACGTTTTCTTCTCTGTATTTCTTTCCCGAAGGGTTCTCCTGGACAGGTTGGATTGCCGGGAGTAATTGGAGCTCTCGGTCCCAAGGTAAGTAATCCATATGAGCCGGCCATGATATTAGCCAGAGTGAAGTAGTTGCTTGTGGTGGCATGTATATTTCTTTAATTTATTCATTCATTCCATTTATACCTGCCTTTCCAATGGAAAATAGTGCTCATGGTGGCTTACAGATTTCATAAAAGGATATTGCAATCTACATTGAATGGACTGCAGTGGCTTAGTGGTTAAGACGCTGAACTTGACGACTGGAAGGTCGGCATGTCAACAGTCCGAGACAGTGCTGGCTCTTTGGTTATAAGCAGAGATGAGTGCTGAACCCTCAAGTCGGATACGATTAGCTTTTGAGCAAGGGTGACCTTTACCTTTACCTACTCTGCATTGAACTGTCCCTTTCCATGCTTATTGAAAGCTGTCCAGCAAAGTTAGAGGAGCCAGACCCCTGGGATTAAATGAAATTTTGAGCCTGAGGTTGACAGTGGCTAACTATAGTCTTGACTCAACCTTTATCATGCCTGTCTTCAGACGGAGGATGGCATTAGATACACAGCAAGTGGTTTGAAGAGCTGCTTGTAAAATATTTGATTGTACTTTTCCAAGAAGGGCCAGATTGTTAGTAGAAGATCTTGATTGGGTTCCATAAAGTAGTTTTGACAAGGTTTTGGCTTCAAAAGGTTTGAGTGCGACAGGGATGTATTGACCTACTTTAGTACTCAAGAATTTTAATATGGCAGTAGCAGACCTCTGGGCTGTAAGAGTCCCATGTGATGGCAAACCTTGGCACTTCAGGTGTTCTTGAACTTTAATTCCCAGAAGCCCTGATCAGCAGGAGTGCTGACTTGGGCTTCTGGTAACTGAAGTCCAAGAACACCTGGAATGCCAAGGTTTGCCATCACGGATGTAGGGTGTGGACATTTCTTGAGTCTGAGGCATGGAGGACTACTCCCAAGTATTTAAAATTGGTGACCTGATCTATCCTATGTCCGTTTATTCTCCAAATATGTTTCTTAGGCCTTTTTGCAAAAGTTATAACTTTAGTTTTCTGATAATTGATCTCCAGTTGATTATTATTGCAGTAATTAGACAATAATAAGTAGCAGGGCTGCAGTGGCTTAATGATTAAGATGATGAATTTGATAATTGGAAGGTCGGCATGTTAGCAGATCGAGATCTAGGTGCTGCATGACAGAATGAGCATCCATTGTCTGTCCCAGCTCCTGCCAATTTAGCAGTCTGAAAGCAAGGAATTGCAAGTAGATAAATAGGTATCACTTTGGCACAAAGGTAACAGCACGTCTAGTCATGCTTGCCATATGACCATGGAAATATGTGCAGATGCAGACAGCACTGGCTTTTTGGATGTAAACAGAGAGGAGCATGGCTCCTTAGAGTCAGACACTACTGTCTCTCAAGCAATTGAGAACTTTACCTGTTAGCCATCAAAAGACTTCTGTGGCTGGTATGTATTTGTGGCTTCTCTTTTTCAGGGGACGCGTGGACCAGATGGGCCACAAGGACAGCCTGGACCTCCTGGAAAGCCTGTATGCTTTATTACTACTTATTAAGTATATTTTGCATAGTTGGATTTAAAACTGCTTACAGAACCACCTAGCTAACAAGTATAGACCACAAAGTCCATGAGGCTGTATGGCCACAATACAGTAATGCCTTTGATTTACAATGGCTCTGCTTTACAAAATATCACTTTTATGATCAAGACCAGGGGTTCTCAACCTGTGGCCCGTGGGCTGGATGCAGACTACAGCACCATTTCTTGTGGCCCCCCAATGCCTCCACCACACCAGGAAATGCCATGTGGTGGAGAAAGGGCAAAATGGTTGCCCAGCCCCTGAAGTTGTCTGAGGGAGCATGACCTGGCCCCCGGCTTAAAAAGGTTGAGAACTCCTGATCAAGACAGTGTTGAGTGTGTACTAAAAGTGGCACAGAAGGGATATTATAAGGAAAGACTGAGGGAACTGGGCATGTTTAGCCTTGAGAAAAGGAGACTGAGATGGGATATGATAGCACTCTTCAAATACCTGAAAGATAATCATAAAGAAGAAGGCTGAATAGTAGGAAAAACATCTTAACGGTTAGAGCAGTATGACAGTGGAATCAACTGCCTTTGAGCGCTCCAATACTGGAGGCATTCAAGAAAGAATTGGAAAGCAACCATCTGTCAGATCTGCTTTGATTCAGATTTCTGCATTGAGCAGGGCCTGGACTCAATGAACAAAAAGGCCCCTTCCAACTTGGTTATTCTCTGCTGTAATTTAGAAGAACTAATAGCTGTTGGGACCATTGCTCACCTATGGGAGGCAAATCAAGTTTTTGTGTCAAGCTCAGCAACATGTTATGCCCTGTACATACCGTGAAAAATGCATCAGAGAGAGAATCAGAAGGAGGGTTGATCTGAAACTTGAGAATTTTCTCAGAAATAGAGGAAATTTTAATACCGATCTCAGTAGTAAAGAAGGGTTCAAGGTAGCAGGGGTTATGACCATTGGTCAACAACCAACATTATAAAGTGTGGGAGATCTGCTGTAATTTAGAAGAACTAATAGCTGTGGGACCATTGCTCACTTTAAAGTGACCTTTCCTTCTCCAGACTGATCACCCTACTCCTTTGTCCCATTTCAGACTGTGAAATATATTTATTAGGAACTTTGGTGTTCAGCACCTTTCTCTCATTAAAAAAGAGAGCTATAACATTTGCCTTCTTATTCCCAAATTGGATAAGATACTGCATTTTCTGATACTTGATCATTTCTTATCCTACCTCAAGGGCTCTGTTGGTCTCATTGAAGGGGTCGAAGGCAGTGCAGATTTTCTGGTAAGGTGGTTTGGAACAACATTATGTTTTCTATTTTGACAGTGTGTTATATATAATTCATAACAATAGTAGCCACAACCATACAACCTGCATGTTGAATCATTCTCTTGCAGAGCTTGGAAAAGTTAGATCCATTGATAATTTACTGTTCCCCTTGCCCCGGAATGAAACTAACACTTTATTAATGATATAGCATTTTGTTGCCAAAGCTTAAGTGGTTTCTCTTATGCAACTGTATATCAGCAATAACATTTTGCCTAAGGTGTTTTTTTGTCACTTCTGAAATGATTAACCCCAAATTTCATTGCATAATCTTAAATTCCAGTGCTGAGAGAGAGCAAAAGATAGTTTATCACAGGGATTCTCAACCTGTCTGGGGAAGCGTGACTCAGCCCCAGCTTTAAAGGTTGAGAACTGGTTTATCACACACACACCTCCCCAAGAACTTGTAATTCTAGAACAGACGTGTACATTATACATTACACAGAGGGCACCAAAACGGATAGACCAATGATGGCGAACCTTTTAGAGACTGAGTGCCCAAACTCAACAGGCTCTCATCTGTGCCGCAGGGGGGTGGGGCAAATTCTGTGCTGAGGGAGGAAGCACTCCCATTGGGCTGCTGGGCAGAAGGGTGGGAAAAATCTATGATGATGATGATGATGATGATGATGATGATGATGATGATTGTTATTATTGTTATTGTTGTTGTTGTTGTTGTTGTTGTTTGTATTGCCACCAACTTGGCAAGCGACTCTGGGTGGTGTACAACAATTACATCGAACTCTATGCTAGGGGAGGGAGGAAGCACTCCCATCAGGCTGCTGGGTGGAGGGATGGGGAAAACTGTGCTGGGGTGGCAGCGTGTATGCCCACAGAAATGGCTCTGAGTGCCCCCTTTGGCACTAACCAAGTGATAGACAGGACAGCCAAAGAAAATGGTGGATGCACAGTTGTCTTTCGAAAAGCGCAAGACCTTTTTGAGTTTTCCCCACATCCTCCTGACATAACATCCCTTCACTTCTACCAATGGGGAACCTTAAAGGATGTGGTATATTGATAAAAACACGCTACGCTGGCGGTGGAAGGGATTTAAACACCATGCACAGTGATACAAGTGGACACTTTGGTCAACGTTGCTCAAGCAGGTGTTTGCCATAATTTGAAGTGCCTGGATGCTACTGGTAACCACTTTTGAGCACCTCTTATAACTCAGTTGAGAAAATACTGTATACCCTTTTGTTGGTATTGCTCCACTTCAGACGAGGAAAGAAGGAGCAGTGGACGCTGAGAGAACTAAGCAAGAGAAGGACCCTCAACATCCTCTGAATGGGTAAGAGCCTCAAGTCTGCCAACTGAAATCCAGGAAGAGCTTCATAGCAAGAACAAACATGAGGGTATACAAGAGCAAAACCAAATTAGAAGACGGAGGAAGGAGCTCACTGGACAAGGAATAACATTAAAAGAGGATATGACTGATAAGTAAAATGTGCCCATTCGGATGGGCGCATTTTACTTCCGCTTCCAGGAGCGACGAGGGCGGCGCGGGCTGGATGAATTGCAGTAAACCCATTCGTGTGGATTCATGGGGGCTTGGTCTTCTGGGAATTGAAGTCCAAGAACATCTGGAGTGCCAAGGTTCACCATCATGGATATAGAGTATAACAATTTTAACACACCTTTTCTTTTCTTAAAATGTGTATACATTTTTGGCACCCTCTGTATTTACAAGATCACCAGTCCTGGATGCACAAACAAGTGGGCAAAAAGAATGAAGTGAAACAAAGATTCCCATTAAATGAAAACCCGTAAAGAAAACACTCTAACAAGATAGACAGTAAAAAGGGGATTGGAGAAATGTACTATAAAATTTTTCCCTATGCTACACAAGCTCTTCAAGACAGCGTGTTGAAAATGAACTACAGCCTGACTCAATAAAACCAGGTTTAAGGGAACAATTCTAAAACAGTAGCAGTAAAAATATAGTGGATTGAGCAGACAACAGGTTTGTAGCTTCAGGGCTCCATAGTACGTGGTTGGTATGTGCAGAACTAATCACCAACATCTCCAGATGAAAAAGGATTTTATTAAGCAGGGATGAGGATTGCCTTTGTCTGCTTGAGGCATAATAAGGTTGGCAACACTGGGCAGAGGAGGCCCATTTCCTGGCTGAGAATTTGAAGATAACACATTGCAAGGAATAATACAGTCAAACTTCGAGATAAGAATGGCGCAACTTAAGAAAAACTCAAGATACACCTGGAAATCTCAGGGGGTGGGTGGGTGGGTGGGGGAAATCAGGTTCGAGATACAAATTTCTAACAGGATTGTTTGAGATATGAAATTCAATGCATTCCTATGGGAAACTGCATTCAATGCATTCCTATGGGAAATTCAAGATAAGAATTTTTTGAGATACAACCAACCTCAAGGAACAAATTAAATTCATATGAAGATGTTTGACTAGTGGCATTGTGCTTACCAGTACCACCTGCTTTGGAAAATGAGCTCTGAAAGATGGCTAATCCACTTTCATCCTGTTTAGGATGTCCCAGAAGCATCTGGGGATCCACAGCAGGGAAAGCAGGAATGTTGAACTAGAAAGACTCTGGTGTGAGCCTTCAAATTTAGAAGGTCTAAGCTTGGGAGATTCATGCTTGTAGCCCTTTGCATATTGAGATTTGAGAGTACTTCACAGTTTTCACAAGTGTCCACTTTCATGCTCTACTCAGCCTTTCCCTTTCTAATGCTTTCGTCCCGTCCCTCACCTTACAAACGGTATAGCTCCATTCTCCCCCTTCCCTCACTTAAAACCAGTGTACAGTACCTCCATTAGTCCTGGTACAAGTATGTTTTATAGAAAATGTTCTCCTGGAAATCTTAGGGAATGAGACCCTTTGCATGACCCTTGTTTACCTTCAGCCACTAAATCGCTACCTCTTGAAAAAGTGACCTCTGATATTTTTCCTCCCTCTACTTCTTGGTCTGTTGATACAGTGTCCAAGCAACTGCCCTCCTGGACCCAAAGGACCTCAAGGACTACATGGACTAAAGGTAAAACTCAACCTGGTTTCCATTTTGTTGCATTTGGATAGTGGATAGAGGCAATGCTTACTTCAAGGAAGTTAGAATTTTGGGACCTATTTCTAATATCAGAGTCAGAGTAACATACCTCTGTCCTTTGATTTTACCTTCTGTTTCAGTCTTCACTACTTCTAATATGGTTTCAACCATGGACAGGAAGTCTAAACTTCTACCTATGTGAGACACTCTTCCTGTGAAATAGTCAGACACGGAAAACATTCCTTTTTTGGGACTACAGATCTTCCAGCATCTTTCAGTCATGGTGCCCTACCATGCGAGCTGGGGCATTCTGGGAGATGTAGTTCTTTAAAGGAAGATTTCCAGGCTCTGGACCTATATTTGTATTTATTTATTTATTTTCTTAGATTTGTATTACCGCCGTATCACTACGGCGACTCTGGGCAGCTTACAACAAACATCACAAACCCGACATTAAAAAAATTCCCATAATAACAATTCATAAAACCTCAAGTTAAAATCATTAAATCTTTAAAAATCCTCTACCTCCTGTTCCCCATCTAAATTAGCTAAAACTAAGATAAAAAAGCTAAAATATGACATAAGAGAAGGTTTCCACTGTCGCCCTCAGTCTGTGGTTGGCTTCTGCTCATCTTATACATATCTGGTTATTAATATTTGCTACGGATTGAACATGGGAAGAGTTGTAGCAATTAGGTTATGGAAGGAGAAATAAGATTAACAGGGGAAAACAAAAAAACAAAACAAAACAAAAAAACAAATTAAATCTTTATTACGGTCCAAGACCAGCATAGAACAGCAAAAGAAACAGAAGTTAAAATGAGTGTATTTAAACTATACCAGGGGATCACCAGGAGCTCTGTAATAATTCTGACAATTTTGATGGAGACTTATTAAACAATTCATAAAGCAGATAGCGTCAACCTGCCTTGTTTCTCGTGAATAGTTTCCTTCTCTCCTCTGGGATGGTTGCTAGGAAACACAACCTACGGAGATCTCTCTATTGGAGTGTTAACAACTCAAAGATTAGGTGTTCCTCAGCCTGCCCCCAATTTTTGTTCAGCAGACGGCACAGAAAATATGGTGTTTTCTCCTCTTTGAGGGTTGGTCATCAATTGCCTCCAGTTCTCACTGCGGCGATTCGCTCCTTGAGTGAGAACTGGCATTATATTTAATTTATGCATCCAACAATCGTGTCTTGAAGTTTTAAAACAGGGGTGTCCAAACTATGGCCCATGGGCCAGATTTGGCCCCCAATGCCAATTCATCCAACCCACGCCACCCTCATTGCTCCCAGAAGCGGAAGTACAGGCACATTTTACTTCATCTTCTGGGAGCGATGAGGGCGGCGTGGACCAGATGAATTTGCGTCAGGGGTTGGATCTGGCCTGCAGGCTGTAGTTTGGGTACCCTTGGTTTAAGCAGAGAAAGTGGCAGCTTAAAATCTATCTCATCCTGTTGCAAAACAGATTGCAAGGCGTGTTTTACTTCCACTTCTAGTAGGAGGAACCACATGACCGGCCCACTGAACCACGTGACCGGCCCACAGCCTGAAAAGTTTGGGCAAACCTTGTTTTAAATAGTTGTAGTTTAGGTTCCTCTGCACATGCGACCCCCCCCCCTGCCCCCCGGGTTGGTTTCAAAATTCCCGATACAAGGATGAATGCTGTATCTCCTAAACTCAGTACATCTGTAAAGTTTTTGGTGAAATGCAATGCACACATTATGGGACTGTGGTGGCTTAGTGGTTAAGAGGCTGAACTTGGTGGCTGGAATGTCGGCAGGTCAGCAGTTCGAGACCCAACTACTGCATGATGGAGTGAGCTCCTGTCCCAGCTCTTGCCAACCTAGCAGTTCAAAAGCAAGAAATTGCAAATAGATAAATAGGTATCACTTTGGTGGAAGGGTAAACAGCATTCTGTGCACTCCGGTGTCTAGTCATACCTGCCACATGTGCACGGAAACATCTGCAGACACAGACAGTGCTGGTTCTTTGGCTAGAAACAGAGATGAACACTGAACCCTAGAGTTGGATACGACTGGCTTTCGAGCAATAGCAACCTTTGCCTTTACCTAATGCGCACATGGATTTATAATTGGAGTGTACCTTTGTGCATTGAAGTAAATGATTAAAAAATGCATGTTGTGGAAAAGCATGCAGTTACATGTTTTATTCAATGAGAAAAACACACATACACAACCTGAATATTAAAATGTGTACAAGATACATACAACTTTAAATATTTGAATGTATCTCTGTGTACCTGTAGCTAGATAGACAATGGGGCTGCAGTGGCGTAGTGGTTAAGACACTGAACTTGATGACGGGAAGGTCGGGAGTTCAGCAGTTCAGTGGGAAAGGTAACAGCATTCAATGCGTTCCAGCATCTAATCGTGCCACAACAGAGTGAACACAAATCATCTGCCCCAGCTCCTGCCAACTTGGCAGTTCAAGGGCAAGAAATTGCAAGTAGGTAAATCGGTACCACTTTGGCAGGAAAGGTAACAGCATTCTGTGCACTCCTGTGTATAGTCATGCCTGCCTGGCCATGGAAACATCTGCAGATGCAGACAGTGTTGGCTCTTTGGCTAGAAACAGAGGAGAGCACCAACCCCTAAGGTTGGATATGACTAGCTTCTGAGCAAGGGAGACCTTTACCTTTACTACCGTAGCTAGCTAGAGGCACAAAGTCTATAGAGTAATACCTCATACAAAGTTCGCTTCGAATTCATAGAATATCGCCTAATTCCTTGAAAAACGTTGCCTCATACAAAGTCGCTATGACTTTGTATGAGGAATTGGGGTTTTCCCCAGGTTGCGTTGTGCCTGGGCAGTTTAAAAGGCAGGACACATGCGTGCATTGCTCTTGTGGGTTTTGCACGAGGCGAAGAGTATTTAGGAGTTGTTTTGAGTGCGATTTTTTTGATTTTTTTCCGTCATAATTTTTAGAAGCATTCCTGGGATTTTTGCATCATTCTTCAGGTTCTTGGACAATCAGGGTTGTTTGACATGTTTTTGTAATGTATTTAGCCTTTAGACAATGATTTCTTAAAGTTCTGTCAGTTTCCTGTCTGTTTCCTTAACTTTGCCCTGAAGTCTGTGCTGTTACAGTATAAAGTATCTCTATGGAAACAACATTGTACAAGGCGTCGCGGCAATGATTTGGACGTTGTATGAGACATTGCGGCTAGGATTTTGCATGCCTCATACAAAGTCCAAATCCGTATAAAGTCCAAACTTGTGGAACCAAGTTTGGACGTTGTATGAGATATCACTGTACTGGTGGTGGTGAACATTGGCACTCCAGGTGTTCTTGGACTTCAATTCCCAGAAGCCCAAGTCATCACTCCTGCTGATCAGGGCTTCTGGGTATTGAAATTCAAGAACATGTGGAGTACTGAGGTTCACCATTACTGGTCTATACCAAGAAGGGGACCCGACCCCCCCCCCCCAATTTTCTGGATTATAAATGTCAGAATCTCCCAGCCAATGGATGTGTCAAGTGGGAATTTTCGAGTGTATACACAAGGGGGGAAATTTAAATGTCCAAAACTCTGCCTTCCAAGTTGACAGAACAGTGTGTTCAGTTTTGCTTGTATTTTAATCTTCCTCAGCTTTTGAGGTATGTGTGTGTGTTCAGACTCCATGTAACAAAGAACCATTCCCACCTGCACTGGTTGGAGAGATGGGATTTGATTTGATAGAATATGATCCTCCAACCAACTTGGAAACATGTTTTTCCCCTCCCTATTTAGGGGCATGTAGGCCGCCCTGGAGCCCTTGGAGAGGCCGGAAGACAAGGCACCCCGGTGAGTTGGACATCAATGGTGTCCTGCCATTTTACCTTTCCCCTTACTGTATTTTTGACTGATTTTTAAGGGGAGAATATAGCTTGGAAAAATGGAGCTTTTTTGTTATTATGCAATAGCAAATCTAGATTGGCCATTTGGAGGAATACTTAAGAGGGACACAGAGGCATTCATGGTTGCTTGAAAGGTTTATACATGGAGTGAGCTCCTGTCATCTGTCCCAGCTCCTGCCTACCTAGCAGTTTGAAAGCAAGAAATTGCAAGTAGATAAATAGGTACTGCTTCAGCAGGAAAGCTAACAGTGTTCCGTACACTCCGGTGTCCAGTCATGCCTTCCACATGATCACAAAAATGTCTGCAAACACAGACAGCACTGGTTCTTTGTCTCAGTCAGACACGACTGGATTTCGAGCAAGGGAGACCTTGACCTTTTTCTATATGGCAGGGATTCCCAAACTATGGCCAATGGGCCAGACTCGGCCTGAGGCACCATTCTCTCTGGCCTGCCACCATCGCCACCACACCCGGAAGTGGAAACAGGAACATTTACGTCAGCTGTAAAACATGCCTACGGCTATCGTAAATACAGAAGTGGGCTCATTTATGACAGCGGTAAATGCGCCCCCTTCCACTTCCAGGGGGCATGGTCAGGCCTGCTCAGCTGTCCGGGGGGGGGGGCATGTTTAGGCCCATGGTGAAAAAAGGTTCGCCACCCCTGCTGTATGGGGTATATATGTTCACAGCTCTGTGCCTGTTTTAACTTCATTGGGCTTTACAGCTTGCGCAGATGCTCAGTTTTACACACGAGGTACAATCATACACAAATCTCTGTGACCAGAGAATTACCCACACTGTCTCAAGGAGAGGCTGTTAGAAAAACTGTTTTCCCTATCACACAACACTAGACGTACAGGGCATTCCATGAAACTTTTGGGTAGTAGTTCTCAAACAAATAAGAGAAAGTACTTTTTCACCCAGAGGATCCCTGGTCTATGGAACTCCCTGCCAGAAGAAGTGGTGACAGCTGTCAGTCTTGACAGCTTTAAGAAAGGATTAGACAAGTTCATGGAGGACAAGGGTATCAGTGGCTATAATTATGGATACCTAAGGACAAACTCCAGGTTGGAGAGACAGGATATCGCTCAATTCCAGGGAATCCTAAACAGGTGAAGGCATCTGCTTGGGAATACCCTGAAGCAAATGGTGAGCCACTGTGTGAGACAGAATGCTGGACTGGATGGACTGTGGCCTGTTCCAGCAAGGCTGTTCTTATGTTCTTATGAAAACAAGCAACCGTGAAAAAATTAAGAAATAGTGGAGACTAACAGCAATAACCCTAGAGAGCAGTGGTGGATAACCTTGGCACTCCAGATGTTCCTGGACTTCAAATACCAGAAGTCCAAGTCAGCACTCCTGCTGATCAGGGCTTCTGGGACTTGAAGTTCAAGAACATCTAGAGTGCCAAGGTTTTCCATCACTGCCCTGGAGTATTCAAAACAGTCCTATGTAACTGGGAAAGGGTACTGGGAAAGGTAGAAAATTAATGCTTCCACATTATACAGGGGGAAGCCAGATTATAATTATTGTTAAAGCAAAGCAGTCACACTTATTTACCGCAGTTTGTGCACTATCTGGGCGGTTTACAAGTTAATGAAGTTCTGTCTTATTCTCTCCAAGAATCATAGCTAATTTAAAGATCATCTTTCAAAACTGATTGATGAACTATCAGTTTGTCTTTAGCTCTGATGTATTTCCAATTTTTTAAAAAAATTCTACAGGGACTGAGGGGTGATGTCGGGCTCTCTGGAGAACAAGGCATTCCTGGCCCTCCCGTAACGTATTTATTTATCTATTTACTGTATTTATTGATTCATACATTTGTTCGTTCATTCATTCACCCTCTTATCTATCTATCTATCTATCTATCTTAACCCTGTTGCTTTTACTTTGGGCATTAATTTAGTCATGTGATCTAGATTGGCCCTGACTTCTGGGTGTTTGGTGAAAGGGAAATCCTAGAGAAAGCATCCATGGGGATTTATTTTTAATTTTCCTAAATACACTATGGCTGCACCTGGTGAAGGTCCATTGAGTCAATGGAACGTACACAGGTTTTGACTCAACAAATCCCCACTGATTCAGTGGACCTGCTTGAGTTGCAATTTACTACTGGATTTCAGCCTATAGATTATTGGGATTGTCATATACAATATGTTTCACAGTTTTAGAGTGGTAAATATCAAGTTTCATATTTGATTAACTCTGCCATGAAAGTTCTTTGCCCTGTACTTGAAGTGCCTACTTGTTGTCGTTTGGCATTGGGAGGGATCCGACTTAGGGACCCTGTTTCTCTCCATAAGGGACTATGGTGGCTTAGTGGTTAAGACATTGAACTTGATGACTGGAAGGTTGGCAGACTAGCAGTTAGAGACCCAAGTGCTGCACGATGGAGTGAGCACCTGTCTCCGTCCCAGCTCCTTCCATCCTAGCAGGTCGAAAGTAAAAAATTGCAAGTAGATAAATAGGTACCACTTCGGTGGGAAGGTAAACAGTGTTCTGTTCTAGTCATGCCTGCCACACAGACAGCGCTGGTTCTTTGGCTATAAACAAAGATGAGCACTGAACCCTAGAGTCGGCTACGACTCTGTGACTGGCTTTTGAGCAAGGGAGACCTTTACCTTTACCTACTCTTCATGTGAAAAATATGACCTGCCATTTGGAGTCTTCTTCATTCAACGATGTTATGTCATTTGCATGAGACATTCCTTAGAAGCCCCACCTCATTGGTAATGTGGTCAAAATGGCAAATAGAGATACAGGGAACAATACTCAGGCCACAGCAGCTAGAACAGGTGTTCCCAACCTAAGGCCTGTGGGCTGCATCCTCTTCCAAGGGCATTCGAGAAACAAAATGACTGCCCCTTTGAAGCTGTTGGGACAAAATGGCCTCCCTCATTGTGCAGGCAGGACAAAATGGCTGTCTGGTCCTCGAAGCTGACTAAGAGAGTGTGAACCAGCCCCCGGCTTGAAAAGGCTGGGAACTCCTGAGCGAGAAGAAGTGGAGAGTTTACTTACTTGGGTAGTGTGGTTGCCCGAAATGGAGATGTAGAGGTGGACGTCAAATGCTGTCTTGGAAAAAGGAACAGCTGTCTTCCAGAGAATGAATAAGATCTGGTCTTTACCATCTATATCAGGCATCTATGTCTGCGAGACTTGGAAGGCATCAGAAAATATCAACAAGAGTCCTGACAGAGTCGGAGCAGAAGATAATTTCTAAGAAGGGTCTGGACTCCAGATTTTATCTAAGAATTGCTCCCTAAACAAAAATGTCTGGGACAAGACAGAATTTAGAAAAGCTATTGTTTGTACTACAGCTCTGACAATCCCTGGCTAGAGGATGATGGGATCTAGAGTACAGGATTCAAGCTTTACAAGTTTAGGCTACTTTATACCATCTACTGTTTATCACTTAATTCCCTTTCTCAGCTAATTTCCCTCTCCACTCATTCTGCACCCTCTGGTCGTATAGTCAACTTAAGTCGCTGAAGAACAGACGTGAGAGCCAGTATGGTAAAGTGTAGGGGTTCCCAACCTACAGCCCACAGGCCAGCCCTGGCCCACGGCACAATTCCATCCGGCTCATCTCCATCTCCACTGCACCTGGAAGTGGAAGCGGATGCATTTATGTCAGCTACAAAACATGCCTGTGCCTACTGTAAATGTGGAAGTGGGCGCATTTATGACAACCATAAATGTGGCCACTTCTGCTTTTGGGGTGCGTGGTCTGGCATAAAAAGGTTGGGAACTCCCGGTATAGTGGATAGAGCAGGGGTCCCAAACCTTTTCAAGCTGGGGTCATGCTCTCTCAGTCAGCTTCAAGGGCTGGATGGCCATTTTGCCCTGCCTGCACAATGGGGGTGGCCATTTTGTCCCAACAGCTTCACTGCAGGTGACCATTTTGTTTCTCAAATGCCCTTGAAGGAGTGGGGGCACATGAAATGGCACCGTGGGTCAGATCCAGCCCGTGGGCCTTAGGTTGGGAACCCCTGGGATAGAGGATTGGACTAGGACTCTGGAGACATGGATTCAAGTCCCCGCTCAGTGCAGATGACAGTAGTAAAACCATTCCCCGAATATCTCACAGTCCTTGAGAACCCAATTAAGATTGCCATAAATTAGATGTGATTGTTTAAGCACACAAGAGTGGCAAGGGAGAGACAAGATAGAAAGAGAAAGCACCGATGACAGGAAGACAGTTGAAGGCTTTATCATGTAATAATCCCAATAATATATAGCCTGAAATCCAAATTCCTGGAGGAGATTATTTGAATTCTCAGTAGGCAAAGCCTGACATTTTATAGTTGACATGGTGATTATCTGATGTAGCTAGAAGTGAAGGAATTTAGGGGCAACAGAGGGGGTTAGAATGGGGAAAAGATCTGGAGCTTGTCTCTTGTTCCCTGTGTTTCAGGTTTATATTGTATTACACCCGAGGCATTCTGCTCTCTGCTTCTACTAAAAACAAGCTCTGTATGGGATTTGTTAATTAAAAGCCATTCTGCTTTGATGTTAAAACTTGAATTAACAGGCAGGGGACTGGTTTTATTTTGAAGGCAGTGGGTCCCCTCACCCACCCTCTGGCTCTTTTGAATGAGCCAATAACACAAGCTTTGGAATTAATATTGTTATTAAACTACATCCTGAACATAGTTATAGGCATGAAATATTGGCCTTGGAAGATATTCCCAGGGGATCAGGTGGGAAAGAGTTGACCGGGGAGAGGGGGGAAATTTGTGATTTTTCTTTTTGTATAGTATCATGGTCCTTGTCAGTCTGGCCAAGTTATCCTGCTATGGCAAGTGGTGGTGAACCTCAGCACTCCAGGTGTTCTTGGACTCCAAATACCAGAAACTCAAGTCAGCACTCCTGCTGATCATGGCTTCTGGGAAATGATGTTCAAGAACACCTGGAGTGGCAAGGTTCGCCACCACTGTGCTATAGTAATAGAAAAGACCCTATTGACAATGGCAATTGTCAAGAAGCGATTCACTAACCTGACCATCCTGAGGACTAATGGCCTTGGGTGGTGAAGTCCACAGGAAAGGGTGATGGTCCCTAAGCGGAATACATTCCACTTGAACCCCTCTTGATGGAGAGCAACAGCTTCATGTATCCTGGCCTTTTGTGTGACAAAAGGGCTCAGGACCAGAAAGTAACTCATGGAGCTGGATCAGTAGTACGCGTATCACGGTCTGAAGCGGAAGGTAAATGGAAGACTACTGCATTATATTGTTCCCAGGACAATCTTCATGGATGATCGCCATGAGGAGAGCCACTATTTGGAATCGGATTTGACACTTGAAGAAGAATTACTTGCTATTTAGTCAATTCTGATTTATGGTAATCTGTTCCAGAATGGTTTATCATTCCCTTCTTCTGGGGTCACCTTGGGACTGTGCAGTACATACAAGGCTTCTTCCAGGAGGCTCAATGGGGAATCGAATTCCCAACTATCAGTGAGCTTAATGCAGTGGTCTTCCATTTGCCTTCCACATTGCAGTGTGACAACCAGTGTTGGGCTTCAAAAATTTTTACTACCATGCTGTGGCCGTGGTATGGTGGGCGTGGCCAGGGGGAAAACCCTGCATTGCACTTGAATTAGGACTACTTTATTTCAAAAATTGGATGGGCGGGGCCAGACAGAATTTCTGCTACCAGTTCTGGTGAACTGGTGTGAACCTACTGATGTCTACCACTGGTGACACTCGTACCATTGGAGGAGGGCAGCAGCCCTGATGTAGGGCAGCAGCTTAATCAACCATGGCCTGGGGCTGAGGAGGACTTTGTAGGCCAAAAGGGCTCAGGACCAGAAAATGACTCATAGAACTGGATCCGTGGTACGGGTGTCATGCTGTGATGAGCAAGGCAAATGAAAGGCCACTGTGTTATATTCTCAGGACAATCTTCATGGCCGATCGCCATGATAATCGCCAATGTTCGGATTCAGATATGGCACAACAACAAGAAGAAGATAGTCTAATGGGTCACAACATCTCTGGATTTGTCCCCAATGTGATGGACAAGGAAAAGGGCAGTTAGGGTGATTGATTTGATCAGCTGTAACAGTCTGTGAAATAAGATTTTGACTGGAACTGAAGAAATTAATCCAAAACCTCCACTCTGGTAATTCTTGTCCCCTGTTCTCCAGGGACCGCAAGGTCTCAGAGGATACCCTGGAGTGGATGGACCCAAGGGAGAGACGGTAGGTTTCCAAGGAGAATAGAAATGGTCAATGTGTGGATATCATCACAACTTACAGGCTGAACTGTTCAACCTATTCAAGATTAAATTGTATGGGTCAGGTGAGGAAAAGATGTGTATTAACCTAATAACAGCCAACCACTTTGCTCTTGTGCTTTTATAGGAAACAAACAGGGAGGTTCACTTCATTTCTAAGGATATTTTGGGGCGGGGTCACAAATCTGCCCTTATGCTGCTTCAGACCACAGGTCCAGGTAGCCCCGCACTATCGACCAGCAGTAGCTATTCAATGCCTTATTTTCTTGAATTGCATGACACCCAACAAACTTGTGGCACTCAATAAATGCTCAATATCAGGAATAGGCTTTTCTGCCCTGGTGATTACAGTGAAGGGGCTGTGGTGACTTCGTGGTTAAGATGCTGAGCTTGATGGTCAGAAGGTTGGCAGGTCAGCAGTTTGAGACTCGAGTGCTGCACGACGGAGTGCGCTCCTGTCGTCTGACCCAGCTCCTGTCAACCTAGCAGTTTATAAGCGAGAAATTGTAAGTAGATGAATAAGTACAGCTTTGGTGGGAAAGGTAACAGCGTTCCTAGTCATGCCTGCCATATGACCATGGGAACGTCTGCATATGCAGACAGCACTGGTTCTTTGGCTGTAAAAGGAGATGAGCACTGCCCCCTAGAGTGAGACATGACTTTAAGCAAAGGAGACCTTTAGCTTTACATTACAATGATGCTAGGAGGTTCTGGAGCTGCAGATACTCTATACTCACATACATGTCCTCAAGCTGAATTTTGCAGCTGAGATACATGCCTATCTCCTAATTCTGGTCCTCTGTGGCTATACCAAGTCTAGCAATGTGGGTATAATGCAATTACCTTCATTATAAAGGTTGATTGCTTTTCTATGTCTTGGAAGTTGCAGGGTGTTGCGCTGCACCACGTGAAATTTCAGCCAGCATGGGGAATCCAGATACTGTACTACAACTCCCAGATTCTTTAACCATTAACCATGGTGGCAAGGAATGATGAGAGGAAGAGTTCTGAGAGGCCATACATTCCCCATCTTTGTGTTACTGGGATAACATAGAGATGCTGTAGCAACCAAATGGGATAAAGTTGAAAAGACATATACATCTTTTCCATCATGGATGCTACTTGGTACAAATTCTCATTCAAAAGTCTATTTTCTCTCCTCTGTTCTCACAGGGCCCCCGTGGTTATAAAGGCATGGTTGGATCCATTGGAGATGCTGGTCCACCGGTGAGTCCTTTGTTATTATCTCCGACTTGTTTGCTTGAACTTCAGACACATCCGCATCTTGAATTGAAAGATGGTCCAGTCTGGGGACTGGATACAAGGTTGACCAATTATCCACTTTTAGGGCATTGCGATCCTTCAAAGTGGCTCATGTAGGTGGCCTCAATAAAAACTCACCCCTACTTTCCCCCTCTGCTTGATCTGCCACTTTGCAATTTACATCCTGTCATTGTCCACCGGGACTGCGGTGGCTCAAGTGGTTAAGATGCTGAACTTGAAAACCTGAAAGGCCAGAGTTTGATTCCTGAGTGCTGCATGACAGATTGAGCTGTTGTCTCTGCCCCAGCTCCTGCCAACCTGGCAGTTCGAACGCAAGAAATTGAAAGTAGATAAATAGGGACCACTTCAGTTGAAAGGTAAACAGCGTTCTGTGCACCCCGGTGTTGAGGCATGCCTGCCATGTGTTCATGGAAACATCTGCAAACACAGATGTTATTTCAAAGCTTTGGCTGTAAACAGAGATGAGCACTGAACTCTAGAGTTGGATATGACTGGCTTTCAAGCAAGGGTGACCTTTATCTGTTGTCCACTACTATCTTGCTGATTCTTCAACTGCCCTCTGTTTTCACAGTTTTCTGGGGAAATGTTCCTTTCTCTTGTCTTCTTTAAGAGCCCTGGTGGCGCAGTGGTTAACCTGCTGTACTGCAGCCAGAAGGTCGTGAGTTCGATCCTGACCAGGGCTCAAGGTTGACTCAGCCTTCCATCCTTCTGAGGTTGGTAAAATGAATACCCAGCATGTTGGGAGCCAAAATGCTCATTAACTTGTGAAATGCCCAAAGAGTGCACTAAGTGCAATGGGGCGGTATATAAGTGTAATTTGATATTTATATTCTTTAACCACAACATAATTCTTTGTAGGGCGAAGAAGGTCCCAGAGGACCACCAGGGCAGGCTGGAGAGAAAGGAGACCTTGTAAGTAAAATGTTTCACCAAGGCATTAACTTCAGTCTTCATGAGATAAGGCAGCTTTGTAGCAAGGGCTCTAATATATTTGTAGGTCTCTCAGATTTAAAGGTTTGTGTCGAATTTGCTCCCCGACTGTGGAGGGAAAGTCAGAACAAAGCCCTTGTGCAACAGGCGAGACAAATGTAATTCTATGTTTGGAAATTGTTTTGGGCATAACTGCTCTGTTGTACAACTCCATCCCCATGGGATGATAAATCTTTTTGGACTGTTCTTACTGAAATTTTTCCAGTCTGTGTGGAAACTTTGCGGGGAAATGTTTTGTAAGGAGTCGCTCTTGTCTACCCAATTCCCACATATCCATACGCTATTGTGCACCTAAATATCAACAAATGGTCTTTGTTCCCCTTCCAGTTCAACAGGTGGAAACTTAGAATTGAGCCATTTCCCACCCTTCCTCCACTTGCTCATTAACTCAACCACTGTTGAGACAAAGATGCAGGTTGACTTGGTATGCAAAGGATTACTGGATTCAATCTCTCCTCCTGTTGAAGAAAAGAAAGGGGAGTCCTAAATTGCATTACGTATTCTGCTTCTTACTGCAATGGCTCAGGTGGTTAAGATGCTGACTGGGAAGCGGAAGGTCAGCAGTTCAAAACCCGAGTACTGCATGACAGAAGGAGTGCCTGTCTCTGTCCTAGCTCCTGCCAACCTGGCAGTTCGAAAGCAAAAATTTGCAAGTAGATAAATAGGGACCACTTCGGTGGGAAGGTAAACAGCATTCCGTGCAGTGGTGGGATTCAAATGCTTTTACTACCTACTCTGTGGGTATGGTATAGTAGGCATGGCCAGGGGGAAAGAACTGCGTTGCACCCGAATTAGGACTACTTTATTTCAAAGCTTGGATGGGTGGGGCCAGCTGAAATTTCTGCTACTGGTTCTGGTGAACTGGGGTGAACCTGCTGAAGACCACCACTGGTTCCATGCACTTTGGTGCCTAGGCATGCCCGCCACGTGTCCACGGAAATGTCTGTAGATGCAGACATTTTGACTATAAACTGAGATGAGCACTGAACCCTGGAGTCAGATATAACTGGATTTTTAGCAAGGGCTACCTTTACCTTTACCTAAATCTCATTATGTATCATGCTTCTGAAATTTATCCAAAACTCCTCCCTGTCTCCTATGAACACACAATGTCTGCAAACTTTGTTATCTGGGTTCTTGCAGCCATGACTTCCATCTACAGTATTTGTTCGGAAGACAGTTTGGTTATTATCAGTGATGTGCTGCAAAATTTTTTACTACCCCCACCATGGGCATGGCTAACTCTGTGGGCCATGCCCACTTGGCCTCCCTACACCATGGCCTGGGGTAGGGAGGTGTGCGTGGCTGGCTAAGTGGGCGTGACCTGGGGGAATTTCTGCTACCGGTGCCCGGGCACCTGTGGGCACCTGTAGCAGCGTAACACTGGTCATTTTCTATCCCAATAATTTTGCACTAAAATATAAGAACTGTCTTGGTGCATTTGAATCAGCCCCACTTATTCAGTCATTCTGCTTCTAAACACAGCCACGGGACTGATCACATTGCACCTGAAGTAACCTTGTTTAGCATGATCTAGACCATGGGTCTGCAAACTTGGCTCTCCAGATATTTAAGGACTTCAGTTCCCAGAAGCCCTGATCATTTGAGCATCTGGAAATTGAAAGTCCAAGAACATCTGGAAAAATAAGTTTGCAGACCGCTGATCTAGGCTGATCTTTCACTTTAAAGGTATTTTCTTGTCTGCTCCTCTGTGCTTTGCTTAAGCTGTTTAACAATCCTAAGAAATGGAAAGCTTCCTTCCCACTAGCCTGTAGAGGGGAAGGGAGAGAAATTTTTCATTTTCATTTAAATTTTGTCTTTTAAAAATTGTTGCTGTTGGACACAGCACATCAGTGATGCATTGAATTTTTTTTAAAAGCCCTATCAAAACATCAAGATGCATTAGCAATATTTAAAAGGAAATGGAAAACTTCCTCTCCTATCCCTTCTATAGAGGGGCAGCAAGGAAGCTTTCCATTTCTCAGGATAATTGAGTGGTCTAAGCAAAAGAGCAACTGAAATGCATGCTGGAACTGAACCAAAATGGTGTGATCCTAACTGCAACAACAACAACAACAACAACACCCCCCACTAGACCATCACAGTAGCTCAAAAATGTGTGGAAAAGCATTGATCTGGGAAGGGCTGGTTTGTAATGGCACATACCTTGTGTGGTTGATGGGGAAAAGAATAATCCACCCTTCCCCTAGACCAGTGATGGAGAACAATTTAGAGACCAAGTGCCCAAACTGCAACCCAAACCCCACTTATTTATTGCAAAGTGCCAACACAGCTGGGCAGAGGGGAGGGGCGAACTCTGTGCTGGGAGAGGGAGGAAGCACTCCTATTGGACCACTGGGCAGAGCAAAATTTGTGCTGGGGGAGGGAGGAAGCACTCCCATTGGGCAGCTGGGCAGATGGGTAATACATGTATTATCATGTATTTATTTGCCTATATATTGTATCATTTTGTTGTTATATTGTATTGGCATTGATATGTTGTAGCCGCCATGAGTCGGCCTCGGCTGAGAAAGGCGGGGTATAAATTAAAATTGTATTGTATTGTATAACTCTGTTCTGGGGGAGGGAGGAAGCACTCCCATTGGGCTGCTTGGCAGAAGGGCGGGGTGAACTCTATGCTGAGGTGACTGCACGCGTGCCCACCACTGCCCCTAGACCAAACTACAGAACAAATGACCATCTGATTGTTGCCCAGAGACCCCTCGGACTATAACTTTCACCTTCTCTGGGCAGCATAGTTGATGGATATTCTGACTGTGGATGATGGGTGCAGGCCAATGTATTTTAAAGGGCCCTGGGTTGGAAATGACTTCATGAAGTCTTCATAGATATATTTTTATTTTTCTCTATACTCTTGGGTATCTTGATCATTGAAACCCCAAAGGCATTTGAGGTTCCAAGACTTCTCCTTTGTCTTGAAGTCAAATTCCAAGGGTGATTTTCCTCCATATTAAATATGTTGTGTACATTTTGGGTGCAGGTTAGAAAACATAGCCAGATGCTGCACATGGATTTTATGGTTCACACTTGTTTGGCATGCTGACAGTGGGACTTTTCTTATTCTTAAAATTTAGGGTTCTCGTGGATTTAGGGGCCCTCAAGGAGCAATGGGACCCAAGGGTGCCACTGTAAGTATCATCATATTCCAGCCTCTTGAAATTTGATGCATGGGGAGAGATTGCTTGATTTCCTGATTAGATCGCCAAGTCGATTGCACAATGTCCATTAATAGACATCAGGAATTAACCTTCTCTTCTTGCATCCCATCTGTTATCATAGGGTCATCCTGGCATAGATGGTAAAGATGGTACCCCGGGCATTCCTGGAGTGAAGGTATGAAGATGTCCTTAAGGAGTAGAACAGTGTTAGTGAACCTTTTAGGGACTAGGTGCCCAAACTCAACAGGATGCCATCTGCTGGGGGGAGGGAGGAAGTGCTCCCATTAGGCTACAGGACAGAGGGGCGGACAAACTCTGTGCTGGGGGGAGGATTTGCTCCCATGGGGCTGCTGGGTAGAGGAGCAGGGCAAACTCTGTGCTGGGGCAATGGTGTGCCTGCCCACAGAGAGGACTCTGAGTGCCCCCTCTGGCACATGTGCCATAGGTTCGCCACCGCTGGAGTAGAAAGTCAAAGCTAGGAAAAGTTACTTTCATGGACTTTATGCTCATTGGGGGATTGTGAGAGCTGTCATTCTTTGAATGACATTCTTTGGATGGCATTCTTTGAAACTAATAGCTTTATTCCTGGCAGGGAGGGGGGGGAGGGGCATTGTGATTCAACCCAGTCCTCCAGAATTGAGCAAGAAATCTATTTTACCCACTAGGCATGCCAAAATAGTCCAGATCAGTCCAAATCAGAGTCATTTAGGAATATTACCTAGTGGTAGTATTTCAGATCTGTGTTGCTGCTGCCTGTTGTTCCAAATCCCTGTAGAATTCATCGACGCGGTTTCTTGTGGTGTCCTGGTAGTTCAGTTAGCAAAATTAAGCCGTGCGACCCCATCCATACAATCAAACAACTGCAGAATGGAGGCGATACCTTTTATGTTTTATAGGGTCTGTTCTGCAGTTGTTTGATTGTATGGATGGGTCACACCGCTTAATTTTGCCTTCTAACTCAGTAATTCTATGATTTTAAGTACAAACATTTAGATATTTTTAGGAGTCTCCGTCTCATATTACAACAATGCCCCATCTTCTTGTTTGCTCATCCTTGCTTTGCCCTTTTGCTAACTCCTCAACTCAGTTTTCCATCTTCTTCTTTCCTGTAGGGAAACACAGGGCAACCAGGACTCCAGGGACCCTCCGGCCACCGAGGCTTAGCTGTAAGTATTCTGTCCTTTTAATCACATTTTATGACATTGCCTGAAAGGAAGAGCCATAGATGGGTTCTGGGGTGGAAGCAACCTCTTGATTCTGGTATAAGAGCTGTCTCTGGTTCTTGTGCCACTTTTCAAGTTTAAGATCAACTGAGCCAATCTGATGTGTAAAATCCAGCCAAGCAGAGCATCTACTTAGGGGCAACTTGAGCATGTCATCGTGTTTATTCTTCTTAAAGTATATTTTCTAGACCAGGGGTGGCAAACCTTCATTCGCTGTGGGCCAGTCACACACCCCTCACATAGGTGAGTGGGCCGGAGATGTGGATCCTTCCACCCCTTCTTGTGCTTCCGGTGGCAGCGGTGGTGGTGGTGGTGGGGGTCAGCACCCCTGCAATCACAGTGTTTTTCGGCAGCTTTTGCAGCCTCTGCTGCTTCCTGTGACGGTGGAAGGGAAGGCGGCACGCTTTCTCCATGTTTTTGCAATTTTTCGACACATTTCCAGCACTTCTGGCAGTGGCTAGGTCCTCCCTGTGGGCTGGATTAATTGGTGATGTGGGCCAGACCTGGGCCACGGGTCATAGATTGGGAACCCCTATTTTAGACCTTTTAGTCATTGTTGAGAAGCAGCTAGTGGCACATGTCCCCCTCCTAATTTAGAAGCCAAACCGAAAGCACAAATAAGTATATGGCTTGTATAGAAAATTGGTTGCTAGCAGGGAAGATTGTGATTGTAGAAGATTGGAAATCAAATGAAAGATTGCGGCTTGCAGATTGGATCCTGAACGCTTTTGCTGCAGAAGAAACGGACAAGTTAACTGGATCGATACCCTTGCAATTGGAATCAGGAATTGCTGATAGAGACAGGCTTTCTTTTAAGTATTAGAAAATTTATTGCAATACCCTTGAGTAAGGGAGGCAATTGCTTTCTATTTAGTAATGTATAATCTGCAATTTTTTTAGAAAATTGAAAGACCCTTTCTTCTACATTGTTTATTGTGTGCTATTAAAGCTCTGGGTATTAAATATAAAAATGACCTATGTTCAGCTTAGCTGAAGGTCTCAGTCAACAAATGTTTTCAATGATGCCTCATCTAACTTCTCTTAGAGGGAATTTCTCTTTGCAACTAGTTTCCCCAGAACAATAAAGAACTACAGGAGATTTACAACAAATGATTATTTTGTTTGTTTTCCAACAGGGATTGCCAGGTTCGCCTGGACCTAAAGGTGGTCCGGGAGACCATGTAAGTGCTTTGTATTATCATTGTTACTGTTATTAATGCTATCTTCTTTGTTATAACATTTTTTTTGTTATTGTTAGTACAGTAAAACCCTGGGTTACAATCGCCTGGGTTTAAGTTTGCTGCGGTTTACAACGGCAAATCCTATGGAAATTCTGTCCCAGTTTACAAATTTTTAATGTTTTTTTTTGTTTACAATGATCAATTCAGGACCATTTTTTAAATTTTTCAATGCATCCCTATGGATGTTTTGGTTTACAATTTTTTCGGGTTACAATAGAGGCTGTTGGAACGGACCTCCGTCGTAACCCAGGGTTTTACTGTATTGTCTTCTTTATTATTATTACTAGCAAAGGTGCCCGTCTTTGACAGGCTTTTTTTGGGGGGGCTCCACCCGTGGGGTGGGGGTGGCTTGGGGAGGGTCTCTCTCTCTCTCTCTTCTCTCTCTCTTGACACAGCGAAGTGGAGGGGGAAGCTTACAGACTGCTTTCCATCCACTGGTGCGCGTTCCCGGGTGGGAAGCAGCCTGCTTGTCAACTTACATGTCCGTCTCACTGTTTCTCTGCCCTCGCCTCCTGGGGAAGTGGCTCACTTGTCCCAGTAGCCAGGGCCGAAGGCAGCTGCGCTTTCGGCCCCTGCCCCTGAGGTAGGTGCTCAATTCTCTCCGGGAGGCGAGGGTGGAACAGAGTGCTGTTCTCTGTCCTCGCCTCCCAGGGAGGCCGAACAGAGCGCCAATGGGCTTTCTCTCTGTTCAGTCTGCGCGCACGTCGGCCATTACGGGATAGGCTGCATGTGTGTGGACACGCATTCCATACACACACAGCTCAACCCCATTCTTATAGGTATAGATTGTTTTCTTCCTATTAGTAATATTGTCCTTCTTATTATTAGTATCATGTGGTCTTTGTTGTTGTTGTTGTTGTTGTCTGATTGTTAATATAGTTGTCTTTCTTTTGCCTTTAAATCAGATGGGGTAAATTCTGGCCCTCCAGATGTTGTTAGATTACAGCTCCCATCAGCCACTGGATCTACAATCTAACAAATCTGGAGAACAATATTTTTGCCCAGTGCGGCATTACATTGTCCAGAATAGAGATCATAGGTCTTCATAAGCACTTTGGATGAGCCAATTGTGAAAGAGTTTTAACGTCTCTTTGTGTCTTGAACAGGGTGAACCTGGCCTACGTGGCCCACGAGGTTTGTCTGGTGCACCTGGGAAAATGGTAAGTAAAAGGTGTGTGTGTGTGTGCCTTTCAATCAATCAATCAATCAATCAATCAATCAATCAATCAATCAATCAATCAATCAATCAATCAATCAATCAATCAATCAATCAATCAATCAATCAATCAATCAATCAATCAAATTTGGCTGGTTTATTCATTCATTGATTCACATCATTCATTCATTCATTCACCCACCCAATTTCTGGCCTGTACCTTTTTAAATTAACAATCATTTTGTTTTTAGTTATTGCTTCCACATTCCTTGTTGATTTCTGTTCATTGCATTGATTGCTAACCTAGGATTTCTAGAAACACTAAAAGCCAAGAAATCAAGACTAGTCAGAAGGCTTGGTGTGGTTGTGTTGGTTGATGGGAAGGCTGGCAAATCGGCAGTTTGAGACCCGGGTACTGCATGAGGGATTAAGCGCCTCTCCCTGTCCCAGCTCCTGCCAGGCTAGCAGTTTGAAAGCAAGAAATTGCAAGTAGATAAATAGGGACCACTTCAGCGGGAAAAAGATCTTGGGGACATGAAAGGTGCCTCATTTGGGCGTCCCCTGAGTGGAGTTTCTCTATCAAAAATCCTTCCAACCCAGAATAATTTCTGACACATAACAACAACAACAACAACAACAACAACAACAACAACAACAACAACAACAACAACAACAACAACAACAACAACAACAACAACAACAACAATTTTGCAAATGAGAAAAGATTCTGGACCGAAGCAGGAAACTGCTTATCATGATTGTGTATTTGTGTTTCTATCAGTAAGGGGCAGTAGCATTCTGTGAAATCCTCAAAACATTTTCCACATAGACTGCTGCCTCGAGGCATCTTTAAAGAGACACACATTTAAAGCTGGTTAATTTATTTCGAAGGACTGTGGTGGCTTAGTGGTTAAGATGCTGAACTTGGTGACTGGAAGGTCGGAAGGTCAGCAGTTCAAGACCCCAGTGCTGCACAACAGAGTGAGCCCCTGTCTCCTTCCAAGCTCCTGCCTTCCCAGCAGTTCAAAAGCAAGAAAATGCAAGTAGATTAATAGGGACCACTTCGGTGGGAAGGTAAAGAGCGTTCTGTGCACTCTGGTGTCTAGGCATGCCTGCCACATGTTCACGGAAATGTCTACAAACGCAGACAGCGCTGGCTCTTTGACTATAAGCAGATATGAGCACTAAACCCTAGAGTCGGATACGAGTGGCTTTTGAGCAAAGGCGACCTTTACCTCATTCATTTCACTCCGTAAAATGTGCTCATTCCCTTTGATACCACAAGAATCTTTGCTTTTTACTGCAAGAAACTCCTGGATCTAGAGACTTAAAACAATTTCCCCATTTTATGTGTATGCTTCTCTTTCTTTAGGGAGAGCCTGGACCAATAGGAGAACCGGGGCCACAGGGTGTTGCTGGTGTAAAAGTAAGTTTCTACATTCTAATTTCTCTGCAAGGTAATGATATATCACACCGGTTATCTAAGTACAGAAATGCTCCAGGTTTAAAAATGGGTTTACATTTCCTTGAATACTGTCAAGATCTTGAATATTGTCAACATCATTTCCATTAGCCATACTAGACTAATACTCTTACTGCCATTGTTACGTGCCTTCAAGTTGCCTTGATTTTATGTTTGTCCTAACATGGATCTCAAGGTATGGGAGATGTTCAAGTAGTGGTTTACCATGGTGTCCCTTTTGGTGAGGTTTATGGCTACAACTGACGTTTGAGCAAGGGAGACCTTAACTTGTTGTTCAGTTGCTCAGTTGAGTCTGACCCTTTGTGGCCCTATGGACCACCGAACACCAGGCTCCTCTGTCATTTGCCATCCTCCATAGTCCACCCAGATCTACACCGACCACATCAATGATGCCATCTAGCCATCCCATCATCAGCCACCCCCTTCTCCATTTGCCTTTGATCTTTCCCAGCACCAGGGCCTTCTCCAGTGAGTCCTCTCTTCTCATTTGGTGGCCAAAGTACTTGAGCTTCAGCTTCAGTATTTGTCCATCCAAGGAGCATTCAGGATTGACTGATTTGATTCTGCATGTGCTCTTAAGCAGAGCTGCTCCTGAGGAGAGCCAAACAAAGGAAGTGAGCACTGGTAAAATTTGGGCATGCTTGCAGTTGGAGTAGAGCTGCTTTAGAGATTTCAAACAAAAAACAAAGGAAGAATATATTCTTACTAGATAGAAAGGTAGTAAACATGTAAATTTTTGAGGCCCAGAATAATGCGCCTGTTAAAATGGATTCTGAGGGAGCAGCTGTAGTTCCCTGCAACACTTGTGCCATGTTTGTGATCTTGCCAAAGCACATGAAGAACTACACTTGCAGCAAATGCAAGCTGGCTGCACTACTAGAAGAGAAGGTCCAGCAGCTAGAGGCCCACATATCTAACCATCAACAAATTAAGGAGCTTGAGCTGTTCTTGGACAGAGCAGAGCAGACTATCCTGGACAAAGAAGAGACAGGGCACAGTTCTGAGAAAGAAGTCATTTCACTAAATCAGGAGGTAGATGCATGGAGGAATGTGACTCGAAGAAGTAGAAGGGCAAGAGATCATTCTGAGAGTCTGAAGTTACAGAATCAATTTGAGGCTCTTTCCCTCATCACACCTGATGAGGAACACACAGAGGAACAACTGGTTCCACCTGAGGATCTCTCCTTCATCACACTTGATGAGATACAGGAAGATAACCAACAGGAACAAACTGAAGTCCTCTCCCTTAATATAGTTGACTAGCATTTTTTTGCCCAGTAAGCTGGGCATGTTTAACCAGTTCTTTCATCTCCCGCCCTCCCGTTGAAAGTGATACACTTCCTCGGGAAGTAAAGGCAGCAACCGGAGCCCCGTTCGCTGCCTTCGCTTTCCGGGGAATTGGTTAGCTTTCAATGGGGGGTGGGGGTTGAATGCACCAGTGCCTTCACCCGCCACCGCCCCCCGTTGAAAGTGAAATACTTCCTTGGGAAGTAAAGGCAGCGACTGGAGCCCCGTTCGCTGCCTTTGCTTCCCTGGGAATTGGTTCACTTTCAACGGGGGGCGGGGGTGAAGGTAAGTGGGGTGGGGTACAGGGACTGGGGGGGCAAGGGGGCGGGTTGGCAGCATGGTTCCTGGGCCCATTCCACCCCCCCAGTCCCTCTCCCCCACCCCACTTACCTTTTGCCAGTTTGGTTTTTTTCTGGCGCGGCCTTGTGAGCAGGGATACTCATTGGGCTGCCGTCTCTCCGCTACCTTGCCGAAGCCGAGGGAAAAAAAAGAGGTGGTGCTTCTCTCCCCCCTGAAGATACAACGAGGCCGATGCTGGCCCCCGGGGCTGCGGGGAGATGATCTTTTCTCCCTGCTACCTCGCCGAAGCCACGGGGGGGGGGGCCCAGAGAGGAGCGGCTCCTCTTCCCCCCAAGCTACGGCGAGGCTGGCGCCGGCCTTTGCTGGTGGAGCAGAGGGCAGCAAAAGTTCGGCCCATTGGCAGTTTTTTAAACTGCGCACACCGGCATTCCCGGCCTCCTCCGCGCTCGCGCCCTTCAGCCTCATTGGCTGAGAGGTGCATGGCACAAAGGACACTGGGCCTTGTAGTGTTTTTTTGGTCACGTTCATGGGGCGGTAGCCCCACTCTCGAATACCAGACCCTTGCGGCGATGGTCCAAGGGTGGTCAGGTAAGTGTAGGCGGCTCGGTACGGGATAGTAGGGATGGGTGCAGGCGTGCATGCCGGACACTAACAGTTAATGGGCCTTGTTATAGGTAAAGATAAGGTGCATGTAGATGAACAGATTGCAGGAGAGAGGCCCCTTGTACTAGGTGATTCAATAAGTAGAAATACAGAGAGATGGATTTGTGATGCACGTGATAACCGTATGGTGACTTGCCTGTCAGGTGCAAAAGTTGCAGACATCACGAGAAATCTAGATATCTGTTAGAGAGAACTGGGAAGGAGGCAGTGGCCATGGTACATGTTGGTACCAATGATGTTGGGAAGGCCAAGCGGTCAGTCTTGGAAGCCAAATTCAGGTTGTTAGGAAGAAGATTGAAGTCCCGGACTTCCAAGGTAGCATTTTCAGAAGTGCTGCCTGTTCCTCCTGCAGGACCTACCAGGCAGGCAGAGCTCAGAAGCCTCAATGCGTGAATGAGGTGGTGGTGTTGAGAGGAGGGCTTCAGATTTGTCTGGAACTGGAAAACATTTTGGGACAAGCCAAATCTGTTCAGGAGGGATGTGTTGCACTTGAACCATGATGGGACCAGATTGTTGGCACTCAACATCAAAAAGGCTGCAGAGCAGCTTTTAAACTGATAACTGGGGGGAAAGCCGACAGGAGCTGGGCAGCATCTGGTTTGGGAAAGTGTGTACTTGAGTAGTGAGGAGGATGCAACTGGACTCGAAAGACCGTATCAGAAAAGCATATATAAATGCTTGTATGCAAATGCAAGAAGTTTCTGGAACAAAATAGGGAAGCTGGAATACTTAGCAATAGATAAAAACATTGATATTATTGGCATCACTGAAACCTGATGGACGGATGATAACCAATGGGATACAGTTATCCCAGTCTACAAACTGTACAGGAAGGATAGGAAGGGGCAAACGAGAGGTGGTGTAGCCTCTCATGATAAAATCGTATGAATTGAAATATCTAGGTGATTTGGAGTCACCACTGGAAACTGTGGGTAAGAGTACCAGGCCACAATGATGGTCTAACAGTAGGCATATACTATCGGCCTCCGACCCAAACTCCCAAGGGAGACTTGCAGTTAGAGAATGTTGTAAAGGAGGCATCCAAGAAGGGAAGCCTGGTTATAATGGGGGACTTCAATTACCCTCACAAATTGACTGGGTGAACTGTTGTTCAGCACATGATAAAGAGATAAAGTTCCTAGATATCTTAACCTATAAAACCAAGCATTAACCGTTAGAACTGGCTATAGGCTGCTATGCGTCGCCCTACTGACCCACACCCACCCTTCGTGTGCACGGCCGAATTCCCTACACAGGTCAACGAAGGATTTAAAAATCCGGCACGGGGGCCTCAGCCCCACAAATGGCAAGAAAGGGAAAGAACTTCACTTCCCAACATTCCTTGCGCTGCACCACGCCAGAGCCAATCAGGCTGAGAGGCTCTCGCACGGGGCAGCGTTCGGAATCGCGCCGCAGCCAATCAAAACAAAACCATTTTAAAAAAACGCAGCACACACAGAAAGCACCAACCCATTCCTACAATCCCCAGCGTCCTGCGCGCCATGAGCACGCAGAACGCTGAGGAAAACGGCGCCCGAAAAATTAAAAAGAAAAACAACTCACCGCGTCACAGCCAAACACACACCAGCCGGCTTTCTTTCCCACACCCACGGCGCCTGGAGTTTCCCCTTTAATATCAGTGGGTGGGGGCTTCGACCCCCCTCTCCGCTGGCTTTTCTAGGGTTGGGAGGTTTGTGGGGAGAAAAGGGGAATGTTTCCCAAACCCTTCTGGACTCTGGACACCAGGGAGAGGGGATCGATTCCCACCCCCCTCCTTAAAAAAACTCCGTCTTTTCTACTCTTTAAAAACGGAGTTGTTTTAAGGAGGGGGGTGGGAATCGATCACCTCTCCCTGGTGTCCAGAGTCCAGAAGAGTTTGGGAAACATTCCCCCTTTCTCCCCACAAACCTCCCAACCCTAGAAAAGCCAGCGGAGAGGGGGGTCGAAGCCCCCACCCACTGATATTAAAGGGGAAACCCCGATCTACTTTCACAACTCCACACAAACAAAGCACCATAAAACAATACAGCCCCCCTCCCTACCACCTAGCCCACCCTTCCTAACCCCCAACGACCATGCCCCCCTCCCCACCACCTAACCCACCCTTCCTAACCCCCAATGACCAGGCCCCCCTCCCCAACACGGGCCGGCAGCGTACATATTCCAACGAGTCTGCCTTGCGAAAAAAAACCCAACACATGCTATTTCAATGGGCCACCCAGCCACCGAGGCCGGCCCACAGAAATAACCACACCAAACACATAAAATTTACACAGAAAATCTCCAACAAACACAAAAAAAACAAGGAAAAACACAACCCCCCATCCCCCACAAATCACACCAAAACCACCCATTACATATCGGAAATCACAACTTACCAAGAAAGGTCAAGCCTCAACGAGAAACAAAATTGAAATGGCAAAAGAACAGGAAGAAAACACAGGAGAGGACAAACATTACGCAACAGCACCACCAAGTGGCCACAGGAAAAATGACACTCAATGAATTCGAATTACACTTACACATTTTTAAAAAAATCTATCACCAAAAAAAAAATATTTTTAAAAATGCAATTATTGGGAAAATATATATATCAACCTTTCAACTTTTAAAAATCCAAATTTATTTAAAACAGTTTAAAAAACTACCAATGTATAAAAAAATATTTTAAAAAAATAACATAACTCATTTAAACACACATACAACAAAAATCATCCAACACCATTTCTCATATTTTTTTAAAAACAAAACCCCCAAAAAAGCCCGGCAACGCCGGGCAGCCCTTGCTAGTGCTAAATAATTGTTCCCTGGGACAGATGGACGAAGACCCAACTAGAGGTACAAGAATTCTTGACTTGATCCTGAGTAATACTCAGGATCTGGTGCAAGATGTTAATGTGACTGATCCAATAGGGAACAGTGACCACAACTCAATTATGTTTAACTTGATCATAGACCGCAAGTCATTGATAAAATCTAACACGATAAATTAAATTTTCAAAAAGGAAATTTCTCAAAGATGAGGAAACTACTAAAAAAAGAAGCTGAAAGGGGAAACTGAGAGAGTCCAAACACTCCAAGAGGCATGGAGGCTGTTTACAAAAACAATAACAGAGGCCCAATTGGAATGCATACCCAAAAGGAAAAAGGGCACTGCCAGGTCCAAGAGGACTCCGATGTGGCTTACAGGAGCTGTTCGGGAAGTGATCAATAGCAATAAAAGCTCATTTAGAAGATGGAAGGCTTGTCCGAATGAGGACAGCAGGCAGAAACATAAATTCTGGCAGAACAAATGCAAGGCAACAATCAGGAAAGGAAAGGAAGACTTTGAGGAGCGTATAGCTAAAAACACTCAGAGAAATAACAAAGACTTCTTTAAGTACATTAGAAGTAAGAACCCAACTAGGAAGGCCATTGGACCATTAGATGACAATGGAAGGCAAGGGGTTATTAAAGAGGAAACAGAGATTGCAGAGAGACTCAATGAATTCTCTGCTTCAGTATTCACTGAAGAGGACAATGACCACATGCCCAAAACAGAGGCTATCTTCGTAGGGAGGGAAACCGAAGAATTAAACCAAATAGAAATAACCAGGGAGGAGGTCCATGCATGTCTTGTTAAACTAAATGCTAACAAATCACCAGGAACAGATGGCATCCATCCATGAGTTCTCAGGGAACTTAAAGATGAAATTGCTGATCTCCTAGCCAAAATATATAATCTTTCCCTCAAATCAGGCTTTGTGCCTGATGACTGGAAGGTAGCGAATGTAACACCAATTTTCAAAAAAGCATCCAGGGGTGATCCAGGAAATTACCGACCTGTCAGTTTGACATGTGTCCCAGGTAAAGTGATAGAAACCATCCTCAAAGATAGAATTAATTGGCACATAGAATAGAAGGCTGCTAAAGGAGAGCCAACATGGTTTTTGCAAGGGCAAATCATGTCTCACTAATCTGTTGGAATTTTTTGAGAATGCCAACAAGCATGTGGATAAGGGGGATCCAGTTGACATTGTTTATCTGGACTTTCAGAAGGCTTTTGACAAGGTCCCGCACCAAAGGCTCTTGAATAAACTTGCTAGTCATGGAATAAAGGGACAGGTCTTGTCCTGGATCAGCAACTGGCTAAGGGACAGGAAACAGAGGGTAGCACTTTGCCGGTCGGTTGGGGGCCACCAAAACCAGGCAACCCAGCCGGCAACCGACATGGCTGCCCACCCGCCATGGTGAGCTGGGGATGGTTTCCCTCCGGGAGACAAAGTGTCTCCCAGAGGGAAGTTGTCGGCGCGTTGGCAGTTTTTTAGCACACGCGCCGGCTTTCCCGGCCTCCTCTGTGCTTGTGTCCCTCAGCCTGATTGGCTGAGGGGTCACGGCATGGAGGACGCTGGGACTTGTAATTGTTTTTTTTGTGTTTGCATCTGTGGGGCGGTTGCCCCAATCGTGGCTGGCAGACCCTTGTTGTGATGCTCGCAGGGTGTTAAGTTAAGTGAGGGCGGGTCGGTATGGGATGGCTGGGCCGGGTGTGGCCGTGTATGCCAGACACGCATGACTCAACCACCTTCTTATAGGTATAGATAGACAATGGAACCACATACAGAAGTCTGACATTCCGTTTCCATATCTCACCAGGAAATCCTTGGTTCTGAGTTTGATTACATGGGTGGGGGATTGTTTTATTGTCTTAATGTTGTTTGTTTTGCTTTTTTTTATAGTATAAGCTGCCCAGAGTGGGAGTCAATCCCAGTTGGGCAGGGTATAAGTTCCATCAATCAATCAATCAATAAATCAAGATTTGAACCCAGAACTCCAGAATGCCAGTCGGACACTATCTGCTGTACCGCACATGCCAGGATGAAAACACAATAAGATACCAGCCTGGGGCTAGGATTTCAACATCTCACCCTTTCTTTCTCCACTTAGTTTCTAGTTAGGAGATGTATGAGAGATTTTGACCTTTAACTTTATCTTTTGTAGGGAGATCGGGGTGAGAGAGGCCCAGTGGGCCCCCCAGGACTGCAGGGGAGAGTGGTGAGTATGAGTAAATAATCTAGAACAATAGAATTCAAAGATGGGGGGGGGTAGCTATAAAAAGGGGTACATGGTGAGATAGTGGTTAAGATGCTGAGCGTGATGATTGGAAGGTCAGCAGGATGGCAGTTCGAGACCCAAGTGCTTCATGACTGAATGAGGCCCATCATCTGTTCCAGTTCCTGCTTACTTAGCAGTTTGAAAGCAAGAAACTGCATGTAGATAAACAGGTACCACTTCGGCAGGAAAAATAACAGCATTCCGTGCACTCTGGTGTCTAGTCACATGGCCAGTGATGGCAAACCTTTTAGCGACCGAGTGCCCAAACTGCAACCTAAAACCCACTTATTTATCGCAAAGTGCCGATACGGCAACAAGGGAGGAGGAAATGCTCTGTGCTGGGGGAGGGAGGAAATGCTTCTATTGGGCTGCTGGGCAGAGGGGCAGGGCGAACTCTGTGCTGGGGCAACTGCATGGGTGCCCACAGAGAGGGCTCCGAGTGCCAGAGGTTCACCACCACTGTACATGACCATAAACACGTCTGAAGACACAGATAACGCTGGCTTTTTAGATGTAAACATAGATGAGCATCACCCTCTCGAGTGGGACATGACTGGCTTTCAAGTGAAAGAAACCTTTTAAAGCCAGGGGCCGGGTCATGCTCCCTCAGACAGCTTCAGGGGCTGGATGGCCATTTCCCTCTTCCTCCACCACATGGCACTTCATGGTGTAGTGGAGGCGGTGGGGGGGTCCCACATGAAATTGTGCCGTGGGCCGCAGGTTGAGAATCCCTGACCTATAGAATTCAACTCTTTCCCCTTCCACCTCAAAAGGAACTGGAACTGCTTGAGAAAAGGCAGGGCTGTAGGGGTTTGCTCTCTCTTCATGCCACTTCTGGTTATTTTTGTTATTCTTGTTTTTTTGCCATTTGAAGAAGCTGCAACACTGCCATTGATTTATCTGTCTTATCTTCACCACAAATCAAGTGTGCCAGGCAAACTCTGCTAGTAGTCAATTAATTAGATGTTGGGAAATAAGCTGGACTCTTGATCTATAATGCTTTCTTCCAAGAGTGCAAGTTTCCTGAGAATTAGATCAGAGCTTAGAAATTTATTTTAAAATAATAGGACAAAATTAAATCAGAAGTGTCTGATGACATGGACTGTAGCCTGCAAAAACTTGTTTCAAATAAAACTGGTTTGCTTTTAAATTACCACTTTTTTAGAGAGGCTTTTCAGGAACCAGGAAGCAATAGTGACAGGCAGAGCTTTTACAACTTATAGTTTCTAAATAATGTTTTAAATATGCTTATATTATGGTTTTTAATCTTAATTAACATTGTTTTAATGAATTGTTGATTTTTAATTTGTTCGTATGCTGCCTTGGCTATGGGAGAAAAGCAAGATAAAAATAAAATAAATAATGTACTTTTAAAAAATTTCACAATAGACTACCTGCGTAGAAAATAAATAGCAACAGCAGCATGTACTGGCATTTATGTTTTTGAAAAAGTAACTTGTTCATTCGTGGTTTGAAAAGTAATGTGATATTAACAACTAAATGGTATTCAAAGCTCAGAGCCTGATATTGTGCTTATTTATCAGTTATGTTTTTGCTCTATGTTTTGCTTCCAATGACATCATAGCAGCATTTATGACACTCTTAGACTTTTCCCAACAGCCCTGTGACATTGATTCCCCTGAGGCAAGCTTCCTCAAAACTGGCTCTCCAGATTTTCTCGGACTTCAATTCCCAGAAACCCTGACCTCAGGTGTGCTGACTTGGGCTTCTGGGAATTGAAATTCAAGAACACCTGGCGAGCCAAGTTTGAGGAACACTTGCTCTGAGGGATTGAGACTGTTTCAAGGTCACCCAATATGAGAGCCATGACTGAATGGAGACTAGAACCTGCATCTTCCAACTCCCAACTCAACATTTAAGCCATGACTTTGTGTTGATAGCTGGACACCCAACAGTAGCCTTCTCCTGAGTTTTGAACATTTGTGGTGTTGTCAGATGGAGTGATGGGCAGCCCAAGCTCTTCTGACACCTGAGACAGGAGGAGAAACACAACTGCCCACCCACTGCATTGTTTCTGTGTCACTTCTGTCCCCACACCACTGCCCTTATGGCCACCACCACCACCAATGGTTGTCATTGAGACTGTGGGCAACTTAGTGCCCTGTTGGCTTTCTGTCTCACCTTTGGATCAGAACAGAGGGTAGATCAGATTGGCTGTAGCCACCCTTTGGTAGTAAGTCTTTCCAGAGCCAAGTTACCCTCTCAGTTGCAATTGCAGTGATGGTGAACCTTGGCAGTCCAGGTGTATTTGGACTTCTGTTACCAGAAGCTCAAATCAGCACTCCTGCTCACCAGAGAGTGCCATGGTTTGCCATCACTGCAATAGGGAATGACTCTCCACCTGGCCAGGTGAGGCTAGGTGCCTCGGGCTGCTTAAATAGGAGTGATTTTGTATGAGCTCCACCAGTTATACTCTTTCTTTGTCACCAGAAAGATCTACATTGTTGTATCCCTGTCTCCTTTCTCCCTACATGTTTAATCTCTTTAGGGTCCGAAAGGAGAGCAAGGCCCCCCAGGAATTCCAGGTCCACAGGGTCTTCCAGGAGTTAAAGGCAGCAAGGTACATTATGATTTTTCTGGTTGGAAGTGAAGCAACATCAAGTGATGCTATGGGTGGAACCATGTTTGTGATGGGCAGTTGCGATAATATTAGCTAGGACTCTTGAGAGACAATACTGCAGATGGAAGAACATCTTAAGAACTTTGGTGGCTCAGGGAAAGGTTGATTGAAAATTGCTTCCCCACCAGGGATTCCAAAGACCATCAGGGTTGGGCGGGGTATTAGAATTAACTAGCCGATTACCCAGCATTGCCCGGAGGTGTTTTCCCCCTGTAAAGTCAAACTGTGGCTACCTCAGCAGCAGTACCTGCCTGGGTGGGTGGGGGAGATAAGGTGACAGGGCCAGCCCGCGGCCCCTGCAAGGGTCATACACCACCTCTCGCAGACACTCTGCCAGGTCTAACAGCCGTCTCCAACCCCCGGATTCTCCTCAAGCGCTTTGGTTGCTCCTCTGCCCCTCCTACCCAGCCATATAGTTTGGAGTGAAGCACAGTCCTGGTACAAAAATGCAGGGAGGATGTTACATCCACCCACTCATCCACGCGAAGGCATCTAGGAAATGTAGTCTCAGCTTGCGCGTGCACAGTACTGTAGTTTCGTCGCATTTTGTCATGCTGGTGGGGGTATCCCCTTTGCGACCCATTTTTGGTGGCATGAACCACCAAATGGGGTTCACAACCCCTCCAGTGGCCATCTCGCCAGGCTAAGGAAAGTGTGTGGCAAGTTTCAGCAGGATCCGTCCAGGGGTGTGGGAGCCCATCGTGGACATACAAGACCACACCTTTGTTTTATAGATATAGATTTATTGGGTGAGGTCATCACCCTTAGGCAGATATGGTGCCCTGCTGGATTCCAGCCAGTGTTTCCAAACTCTGTGAGGAATGAAGAGATTGGAAAGGAGACAATTTGTGGAAGAACAACCCTGGCAGAGTTGTTGTGTGCATGTCTTTTATTTTTAAATATTGACAATAAAATCCAGCAATTCATTCTTGATTCGTTTTGTTCCCCAGGGTTCCCCAGGGAAAACTGGCCACAAAGGTGACATTGTGAGTATCAGAGATTTCCATTCCATCTTTTTACTCTTTGTGCTTGATAGAATTATCTTGGTGAGAGCAGCTGGATATTTATGGCCTTCTTTTACTGAATTTTATTTGGTCCATTTCCCTCTTGTATATTCAGTATAAAATGTTCCCAGGGCAGTTAATAAAGCACATAAAAGCTTTACATTTAATCCATAAACATCCATTAAAATAAGAAGCAGCCGCCACAAAAAAGCCCCATGGAAACCAACTCAGTCAGTATAAAGAAGTATTGGAGAACTTAAAGTTTCACAGCAGTGTAAGTGGCTTTGAAAAGCTCAGCAAACCTAGAAGAACAAGAGATCTAGAACAGTGATGGCTAACTTTGGCACACCAGGTGTTCTTGGACTTCAGTTTCCAGAAGCCCAAGTCAGTTCTCCTGATCATCAGGGCTTGTGGGAATTGAAGTTGAAGAATACCTGGAGTGTCAAGGTTAGCCATCACTGATCTAGAAGATCTGAGAAAATTAAATGAGAGATTTTTGCTTAGCTGCTAAAAAACAGCAACAAAATTCCAGATAAGTTTTCTAAAGGTTGGCATTTCAATGAGGGTATAGTGAATAAGACATTGGTTGGTTAGTGGTTTTTATATGAACTAGCTTTAAAATAGATGTGAGAATTTTTGACGATCTTTTTGCCTGAATTCAGTTTCACATCACTTTACCACTATACTACCCTGAATGTTCCAGACATGTCAGATTTGGGTAGCTAAACCAGAATTGGGCTTGGTTAGTATGTAGATGAGGGCTGCAGTGGCGTAGGGGTTAAGATGCTGAGCTTGAGGACCGGAAGGACAGGAGGTCATTGGTTCGAGACCTGAGTGCTGCACGATGTAGTGAGCTACTGTCATCTGTCCCTAATCTGAATAGCCTTCAAGAGCAACTCCATGTACAATGCAGTCTAGTAGCTCAAGTGGATAAGGTGCTGACTGGAAGGTGGGAGATCAGCAATTCGATTCCCGAGTACTGCAGGACGTAATGAGTCCCCCGTCTTTGTCCCAGTTCCTGCCAACCTAGCTTTTCGAAAGCAAGAAATTGCAAGTAGATAAATAGAGACCACTTTGGTGGGAAGGTAAACAGCATTCCGTGCACTCCAGTGTCTAGTCATGCCTGCCACATGACCACAGAAACGTCTGCAGAAACAGACAGTGCTGGCTCTTCGGCTATAAAACAGAGATGAGCACTGAACCCTAGCATCAGATATGACTGGCTTTCGAGCAAGGGAAACCTTTAACTTTACCTAGTCTAACATTGACATTGCCAGAATATGAATTAAAACAGTCAAGCTATTTTTGTGGAGCAGTGGCTTTAGGTGGCATATTTGCCTCAACTGATGAGAAGAGCTGACAACTTCTGAGCCCAGTTAATTCTTCGGTGCCAGAGTTGGATTCATGAACACTTTGAAACTTCCAACCATCAAGGCAAATGTAGACCCACCAAGAATGGGAAATGCCATGTCTCGATAGAGACAAACCATGGAACAATGAGCATTACCAACCTCATTAAGCTTCAACTTTAGTTCATGGGTCCTTATCCTTGGTCTGTGGACATGGAGACCATGGAAAATGTCTATTTCTAGTCCTTGCCTATCCATTTATCCAATAATGCTTCAAAAGCAACAAAACTGAAAGGAAAAACCCTGTTTGAATTTTGATAAAGATGGTACAGAGCAGGTACAGAGAAGGGCAACAACGATGATCAGAGGACTAGAAAACAAGCTATATGAGGAAAGACTTAAGGAGCTGGGCATTTTTAGCCTTGAGAAAAGGAGACTGAGAGGAGATATGATGATAGCACTCTTCAAATAGCTGAAAGATAATCATAAAGAGGAAGGGAAAGATCTATTCTTCCATCATGCCAGAGTGCAGGACATGTAATAATGGGCTGAAAATACAGGAAGCCAGATATAGACTGAATATTAGAAAGAACCTCATAACAGTTAGAGAAGTACCGTAACACCCCGACTTACATATGTCTCGAGTTATATAAAATTCGACTTACATAATGATTTTGTGCTAAAACCATGTCCTGATTTACACGATTTCCTATGGCTTTGCTTTGCTTTACATAAAATTTCATTTTTCCTATGGGTTTGCTTTGAGTTACATAAAAAAACGATTTAAGCAAAAGCCTACAGAATGGAGTCCCCCCCCCCCCGTAAGTAGGGGTTTTACTGTACGACAGTGGAACCAAATGCTTTGTGAGATGGTGAGCACTCCAACACTGGAAGAATTCAAGAGACAACCTCCAGTCAGCTATGCCTTGATTCGGATTGCTGCATTGAGCAGAGGATTGGACTCACTGACTTAAAAGGCCCCTTCCAACTCAGCGATTGTATGATTTTAAGGGATCTAGAGACAAAGACATCACAAAAGTCTTGTGGAGAAGGATCTTTGAAATGCACATGAATTACTATTTTGATGGGGTTAGATTTGCCTCCTGTTATGACTAAGGAAGGTTTTCCTTTGTTTTGTTTTGTAGGGAGATCCAGGTGCTGAAGGCCTTGCTGGACAAAAAGGGGAGAAGGTAAGATAGTTTCCAAAATGTCTTTCTCCAGTTGGAAGTGCTTGCATGATCCAGCATGGGGTGTTAAGTGTAAACAAGAAAAATACCCATAAGCTTGTATATAGGGGAGGTATAGCAAAGCAAAACAAAACAATCACACTTCTATACCACCGCATAGCGCTTAGTGCACTCTCTAGGTGGTTCACAGAGTATTTGGCATTTGCCCCCATACATGCTGGGTACTCATTTTAGCAACCTCGGAAGGATGGAAGGCTGAGTCAATTTTAATCCCTGGTCAGATTGAACTCACAACCTTTGGGTTGCAGTACAGCAGTTTAACCCCTGCGCCATCAGGGCTCCTATCTATCATAAGAAAACTCAAACCAGAAAGAGGAGCGCCAAAGTTGACGTATGCAATGTGGATAGTTGAGTTCCCCACTTATAGTTTGTGAGTCTCCTGATGATGTTGTTTCTTGTCCACTCCTGAACTCATGCCATACATTTCATTGCTGTGTTCTTGTTGGGAATGAGTGGACATTGATTTCTCCCCTGGTGGCTAGAAATTACCAAACATGATTTTTTTTTTAAAGGGAAATGCTAAAGGTGATGGTGTTATCAACCTTGCTAACTATGTTTTCTTCCTAGGGTGAATCTGGTGAACCTGGACCAAAGGGGCAGGTGATTATTTATTTATTTTACTTATTAGCTTTTGCCAACCGACATCTAGCTAAAGTTATTTAGAAGATGCAGAAATCAAATTTTTAAAAATAGAACCAGCAGCTAAACCCCCCCCTAACAACCCTTAAGTGAACAAGGCATATAGAAGCCGGCCAGTAACCAAGGCTGTAGTCAGGTGGGGCCAAGGGCGGGGGGGGGACCCTCCTGAGCTAACAGCCCCCCACCTCACCCCACCCCACCCTGGGATGCCAATGTTAAGTATGTGACATTGTTGCCCCTCCTGAAATTTTTTTGCCCCTCCTGAAATTTTTTCACCCCCCAAAAAAATCTAGGATCCTGGCTACAGCCCTACCAGTAACAGCAAAATCATGTAATGGAATTGAAAGTGAAACCGGCCAAAGAGACAGCCTGAAAAGCTCAAATAAAAATGGCCCCCAGTCTGGCCAAGTTATCCTGCTATGGTCATAGAGTAGACCCTACTGCCAGTGACTCAACACCAAGTGTCAGGTGGTAGTTAACTAACCTGACAACCCTGAGGACTAGCGGCCTTGGCAAAGTCCTCAGGGAAGGGTGATGGTCCACAAATGGATTAAATCCCACTTGAATCCCCCTTGATGGAGGGCAGCAGCTTCATCAATCGTGGCCTGGGGCTGAGGAGGGTGTTGTGTGCCAAAAGGGCTCAGGACCAGAAAGTGAATCGTGGAATTGGATCAGTGGTACTATGGGTGTCACGCTGCAATGTGAAAGGCAAATGAAAGGCCACTGCATTATTTTCTCAGGACAGTCTTCATGGCTGATTGCCATGATGATTGGCAATATTCGTATTCGGATACGGCAGATGAAGAAGAAACATGGCTCATAGGGTACTTAAGAAAAATGCCTTTATTGGTGCCCAAAAGAGCATAATACAAATGCCAACATCCTGTCTCTGGGGAGTTCTTTCTACAGATCTTTCAATTTTTGATTGGGATACTTTGCCGGGCTTATTAACCCCAGGAGGTATCTTGAAAACATCACAACATGGAGAAGAAAGCTTGATGAGCCACTGCTTTTATCTAGCATGGCAGAAGGGAAGATTCACTGAAACACCTATTATGGGTGTGTAGACTTCCAACACCAAGGGGACCTTCTGGACTGTTAGGTGCAGTTGCGAAGACCTCTTCTTATTAATGTCTTGTGTTTCACAGCAAGGTGTTCGTGGAGAAATTGGCTTTCCTGGACCAACTGGGGACCAAGGATTTCCTGGTGTTGGCGGTTTCCCAGGACCTCCTGGCCCTCGAGGAATTGAAGGAGAGCGTGGAGTTCCTGGAATGCCAGGACCTTATGGTGCCCCAGTGAGTAAACTCAAGTCATGCTCCTTGTTATTGTAGAAAGCAATTGCGCAGCACATGAAGTGCCAGATGATTGAGGGAGGGCTAATATTGGTCCTGACTTCAAAAAGGGCAAAAAGGAACCAGGGAACTACAGACCAGTTAGTTGGAAATTCATCCCAGATAAAATTCTGGAGCAGGTTATAAAGTGGTCAGTCTGCAAGCAACTTGACAACAATGCAGTAATAACCAGAAGACAACATGATTTTGTCGAGAACAAATTGAATTGAATTGAATTGAAATTTTAATTTATATACCGCTTACTCACCCAATGAGCAACTCAAAGCGGTTCACAAAACAAGCAGTACAAGCATATAATCAATACAAAAGCGAACACAAGAGATGCAAAATAGCATCAAGCATTTTGTTGTTGTTGTTCAGTCACACAGTCGACTCCGACCCTTTGCGACCCCATGGACCATTTTCCTCCAGGCACCTCTGTCCTCCACCATTCTCCTCAGCCCACCAAGCTCTGTGCCCATTGTGTCCACAATACCATCTATTCATCTCATCTTTGGATGCCCCCTTCTTCTCTTGCCCTCCACCTTTCCCAGCATCAAGGCCTTCTCAAGTGTGTCCTCCCTTCTCATTTGATGTCCAAAGTACTTTAGCTTCATCTTCACTATTTGTCCCTCCAATGAACAGTCAGGATTGATTTCTTCCAGTATTGACCTATTTGTTCTCTTTGCTGTCCAAGGGACTCTCAGGACTCTCCTCCAACACCATATCTCAAAGGCATCTATTCTTCTGCGCTCAGCCTTGCTAATGGTCCAGCTCTCACACCCATACATTACCACTGGGAATACCATTGCTTTGACTATTCGAATTTTTGTTTTCAAGGTGATGTCTCTGCTTTTCATTATGTTCCCCAGGTTTTTCATAGCTTGTCTCCCCATAATCAATTGTCTTTTTATTTCATGGCTACAGTCACCATCTGCAGTGATCTTAGATCCCAGGAAAGTAAAATCTGTCATTGCTTCTACTTCTTCCCCATCGATTTTCCAGGGACTGATCGGACCTGTTGCCATTATCTTGGTTTTCTTGATATTGAGTCTCAAGCCAGCTTTTGCACTCTCCTCCTTCAATCCAATCAAGAGGTTCTTTAGGTCTTCCTCACTTTCTGCCATTAGGGTGGTATCATCTGCATATCTCAAATTGTTGATGTTTCTCCCAGCAATTTTGATTCCATATTGTGATTCCTCCATCCCTGCATTGCACATTATGTGCTCTGTGTATAGATTGAATAAGCAGGGTGATAAAATGCAGCCTTGTCTTCCTCCTTTTCCTATTCCAAACCACTCTGTCATTCCGTGTTCTGTCCTAACTGTTGCTTCAAGCATAATTATACAATAATCATTATAACAATTACAGCAGTTAAACATATCACATATCATAAAAAACAATTACATCAAACGAATAGGCAATACAACATCATCAATCCTCATAAACACTACAACAATAGAGCATCCCGGCTTTTGCATCCCCGATGGGGTGGGGGCGGAGGCCCGGGGGTGTGGTGGCTCACCCGCAGCTGGGGCTAGAGCCGGCAAAGTTCCTCGCCACTACACCATCCCTCCCGGCTTTTGAGGCCCCGATGGCATGGGGGCGGAGGCCCGGGGGTGTGGTGGCTCAACCTCAGCTGGGGCTAGAGCCGGCAAAGTTCCTCGCCGCCGCACCGTCCTTCCCGGCTTTTGAGGCCCCGATGGCGTGGGGGCGGAGGCCCGGGGGTGTGGTGGCTCACCCGCAGCTGGGGCTAGAGCCGGCAAAGTTCCTTGCCGCCGCACCGTCCTTCCATGCTAGACTAATCTTATTCCATTTTTGATTGGGTAACTTTCTTGGTAGAGTGTGGGAATGTGTAGATGTAATAGAGCTCGACTTCATCAAAGCATTTGACAAAGTGTCCAGTGAAATTATGATTAGCAATGTAACTAGGTGTGGGCTGGATTGCACAAAAGATAGATGGATACACAGTTAGTTACACAATTGTACTCAGAGAGTGTTTATCAATGGCTCCTTCTCAAACTGGGAGTGAGTAACAAGTGGATACCCTAAAATGCAGTCTTGGGCCCGGTGCCCTTCTTCCACTGTCAAGGAAGAAGCAGCCATGCTGAGAATATAATTCTCCAAAAATTATATTATGAAGACTAAAGCAAATGTTCAAATGTGTAACATGCTAGAATCAGGGAGCTCTAGACTCAAATGCTCACTGATCCACTGTTGTGTTCTAATGACTTTACCTTCCACATGGATTACAATGTATCTGAGCCAATGTAACCTTGCCTATAGCAACAATGTAACCTTCAGCTGTATCATATAAACCCTGTAATAGGACGCGAGCTAATGACCACCAGCTGGCAGCAGCGAGCGTCCAAGCTCTCTTGGTCCGAACTCATCAAAGGCAACAGCGCGGGAAGCTTTCCCGCCACCACCTACACCTGGACAAGAAGGGCGTGACCCGCAATGACGTCACGCAGACAGTAGCCAATGGGCTACCTTGGCACCACGTTCAAATGTATTACTGCTGTATATAAAGAGCTATCGATCCGCCATTACCTCATGTTCCCTCTGTCCACGATGCAATAAACCTGAGTTAACCCAGCCCGAGGCTGTGTCCTGTGTCTTGGTTTCATACACCAAATCCACAAAGCTCTGAGTGGATTATCACCTCTTCCAAGTTACCTCACAGGGTTGGGGAAAATGAACGGTAAAATATAAAGGTTATTAAAATGTGGTTCAGGTGATTCTCAAATCATCTTGAGGGCATAACTAGGGATTAACATAGGAAGCCCCCCATCATGTGTATGCTCCTGGCTCCAGAGCATAGAAAATTTGTATTTTTGGACTACAAAGAAGTTCATTTTCTGGGTGATAGAGGAAATGACTTCTCTGGGCTATGAACTTTAGGAAGGTCACTTTTCTGAATTAGATGTTCTGACTTTTTCATCCTCCAAAGGTAAAGCTTCTGGGGGTGAGAATGAACTGAGATTCCAAATTTAATTCAGCCCTCCCCCTTATGCCTTTTTTACCAGGTGTTTTGGTAACACAGAGTAGTACAGAACATTGTTATTGATAGAGCTATCATTTGATTAAAGATGATCCACTGATGCATCAGGAGAAGCATGAAGCACCTTTTGGTTTCCAAGATTTCAGGAATGAAATTAATTTTAGCATTCCTGCTATTGAAATTTTGGAAATCCAGTGCTAAGCTACAGAGTCCTCTTATGACCATACAGCAAAAGATCTGTAAAAGGTCTTATTAGAAATGTAATCATTTGTATATGAAACCAGATATATGCTGCTGTAAGCCTTTGAACTGTGGTGCTGGAGGAGACTTTTGAGAGTAGCCCAGACTGTAAGAAGATCAAATCAGTCAATCCTGAAGGAAATCAACCCTGACTGCTCATTGGAAGGACAAATACTGAAGCTGAAGCTCAAGTACTTTGGCCACCAAATGAGAAGAGAGGACTCACTTGAGAAGGCCTTGATACTGGGAAAGATTGAATGCAAGAGGAGACTTTAGTGTAAGGGACCAAAGACAATACAACAGCCGAAGGGTTGGCTTAACACAGGTTTATTGCATGATGATCCGGAGGAACATGTGGTAATGGCGGATGGGTAGCTCAATATATACAGCTGGCTATACATTTGAATGTGGCTCGTTGACAGACTATTGGTTGCTGCCTGCGTGACGTCGTAGGAGGTCACGCCCTTCTTGACCAGGTGAGGAGGTCGCGGGGAATCTTCCCGCGCTGCTGATCCAGGTGGCTTTGATCCATTAGAGCTGGACGCTCGCTACTGCCCTCTGGTGGTCACTAGCTCGCGTCCCCTTATTAAGCATACATTGATACAGGTGATGGTTATAATGTTGCACACAGAAAGGTTACATTGATAACACATGGCAAAGGTACATTGTTAAAGGCACTGCTTTACAGAACACAACAGAGACTGGGTGACAGAGGAAGAGGTGACTAGATGACATTGTTGATGCAATGTAAAGCTGAGCGGGCTGCGGAGGATGGTGGAGGAAGGAGGAGCCTGTCGTGTGATGATTCATGGGGTCCCAAAGGGTCGGACTAAACTGTGTGACTTGATGACAGCGACGCATGAAAATCCATCTGTTCTCCCAAAAGCTCTGGAGTGTGAATCTCCAGGAGATATCTTTCCTATTGTCAATGAGTCCACCCACCCCTCCATCCATCCAGGATTTCTCTCCATGCCTTCTGGGAGAAGAGCCATCCTAGGGCACTCTCAGAAGAAAAGTAGGACAGACCTATTATATCTTTATACATAGAAAAATCCTGAGATGTGTCATCAGGAGTCCAAATCAACTTGATGGCATGACGTGATTTACTTTTTACTGATGAACTCAGAATACCTTCTTCCTTCCCACTTATTTCTCACAAGAACCCAGTGAGTCACTCAGGCTGAAAGAGAAGGAATAACCTGGGTCTATTCATTCAGTTTTTATGGCTCAGCTGGGATAGAACCTAGATTTTTCTATGTGTCATTCTTCCTCATTTCCACTCCAGTATTGTAACTGCTACAGCACTCTCTGTCTCTTGCTGACTGTCACTTTGCAGACTTTAGAAAAAAGTTGTGTGTTTTTTATTCCAGCTCCGAGAAAACTTACCCAATACTCAACAACCTTCAACCAAACCATTTCCTGTAATCCCAAATGATATAGTTTTCAAACTTCCAATAGGGACCTAACTGTGTGTGATTGTAGTTGTGTTGTATGATGAACTGAAAGTCCATTTCTTATCTTTTTCCATTTACAGGGCAGGGATCCAGGAGATCAGCACATTGTTGATGTTGTCTTAAAAATGTTGCAAGGTAAGTCCACCATAAGAATCCTGCAGATGATGCTGAGGTAGATTCTCATAATCCAGCATCCTTTTCAAGCCATGCTCAGCTAGAAGCTCCCAGGAAATGCCTACATGGCACATAAAGCTAACAACATTCTCTTCCACTCTACCATTTGCCTCCCCAATATCTGGAATTCAAAGCAAAGCCAAGAACATTTCCTTTTGTGGCCTACATTTCCCAAAGTCCCCTGGGCAGCATGGCCCAGATATAACCCATTGACTCCTCTTTTAGTGTATGGGACCAAAGACACCAGGACAGCCGAAGAGCTGGCTTAACACAACTTTATTACATGCTGGTCAGAGGGAACATGAGGTAATGGCGGACGAACAGCTCAATATATACAGTGGCTATACATTTGAATGTGGCTCCTTGATAGCCTATTGGCTACAGGCTGCGTGACGTCATTGCAGGTGAAGGTAGTGGCGGGAATCTTCCCGCGCTGTTGTTCTAGGTGAGTCTTGGACCAATGAGCTTGGACGCTCGCTATTGCCATCTAGTGGTCACTAGCTCGCGTCCTATTAAGGTTACAGTGATGCAGCTGGAGGTTACAATGTTGCACATAGAAAAGGTTACATTGGATACACATGGATAGATACATTGTTTAAAGACACAGGCTTTAGGACACAACACCCCTCCCCCCTAGGATGAGACGAAGTCTCTTAGCCAAGATGGTTTATTGCACTCGCGTTTGGGCCGCGATGTGGGTTGGCCCACCCGGGGGCCGCTCCCGCTTCCTTGTTCCCTGGACCCTTGTCCTGTAATGGGAGAGGGAGACTTGTTAGAGGCTTGCTGCGGTTTTGCAGCTTTAGGGGAAATGGTAGATTCCGTTGTGGTTGAACCGGGGGCACCAGGGGCTAACGTAAAACCCCTCTTCTCACTTGGATGGGTGGGGGACCACTCCGAAAAACCCCCCTGGTTCCGAAAATCAAAATCAAACTCTGTTGGGGGATCCCGCGGGATATCTACGAGGACAAATTCCTTCTCCTCCCCCCTTGGTGGGGACTCTGGACCCCCCTCCCCTCCCCCTTGGGCTAAACGGGTGGGGGAGAACCCTAACGCTGAATTTGTATCCGTGTTTCCGGCGCCCTGCTTCCCTGGGACCCGGCTCCGGAGCTGGTCCGCGTGCCGCCGCCAGAGTAGACCTGTGTTGGTCTCCACGCGGTACGATACGGGACCGGTCTGTTCCACGACCACCCCCGGCACCCAGGCTGGCCCCGCGCTGGCGTAATTCCTGCAATGTACCGGGGCACCCACGCTGAAACTCTTGGTGGCTTCTAACCCTATGTTCCCCCCCTTGTCCTCAACTCTCGTGGGATCTAGTCTAGTGAGTATGGTGGTCCGCTTCCTGCACATTAAAAGCTCCGCAGGGGAGTAGCCTGACGCTAACGGGGTCACCCTGTACCCTAGCAGAAACTGACACACTTGCAGGTTGAGGTCCCCGGGGCCCATGCGCCGCAGCGCGTCCTTCGTGGTGCGTACGAGGTGCTCCACTTGGCCATTGGTGGCCGGATGGAAAGGGGTGGAGGTGATATGCTAGATGGCGTTGATCTCTGTGAACGCCCTGAACTCAGCGGACGTGAAGCAACTAGCGTTATCGCTAATTAGAGTGTCGGGTATGCCGAACGTGGAAAAAATTCTCCGCAAATGCTTAATTGTCGCGGCCGAGGAGGTGCTCGTGACTGGGACGACCTCCAACCACTTGGAGAAAGCGTCCACCACAAGGAGAAACAGGGTTCCTCGGAACGGGCCCGCGAAATCTATGTGCACCCAGGACGGGCCCGCGAAATCTATGTGCACCCCTTAGCCGTGTCCCATTCCCTATGGGGAAGGCGGGCCTCCTCCGGTCTTGAGCATTGGCAGCTCTCGCAAGTGCCGACCATGTGCTCGATGTCGGCGTCTAACTGGGGCCACCAGAAGTAACTTCGGGCCAGCGCTTTGGAGCGCACAATTCCGGGGTGGCTGACGTGCAGCAGTTTAAGCACCCGCGGTCGAAGGGATGTGGGGACCACTACCCGCTGCCCCCACAAGAGGCACCCCCTCTCTAGGGACAGTTCCAGCTTCTTCCTAAAAAATGGGGCGAATTCCTCTGCTGGGGAAGACGCCGGCCACCCCTTCTGTACCCAGGAGCAAACCGCCGCCAACGTCTTGTCCTTCCTTGTCGCTGTGGCAATGTCGGCGGGCACTACGGGGGGCGAATCCAGTACCTCTATCATGAGAACCTGATGGTCCCGCTCCCCCTTGCTCACCTGGCTGGGCGTCAGGGGGAGGGGGGACCTTGACAGAGCGTCCGCATGGCTGATCTCTTTCCCGGGCCGGTACACCAATGCGTGCTGGTAGGCGTTGAGAAAAATGGCCCACCTAAGCATTCTCGGGGACAGGATCTGTGGCGTGGGCTTGTCTGCGGTAAAAATGCCTAGTAGGGGCTTGTGGTCAGTCACGATGGTGAAGGGGCGGCCATACAGAAAATCGTGAAATTTTTTGGTCCCCGCAACTATCGCCAGCGCCTCCCTGTCTGTCTGGGCGTAGTTTCTCTCCGCTTGGGACAGGGACCGGGAGTAAAACGCTATTGGGGCCTCCCTCCCGTTTTCCAACACGTGGCATAACACTGCCCCCACCCCCACCAGGGATGCATCACAGACCAGTACCACCGGCCGTTCGGGGTCGAAATGGGTCAGAATGGCGTCGGACGCCAGGAGATGTTTCAGTTCTGTGAATGCCTTCTCCTGGTCATCGCCCCACATCCATGCCGCATCTTTCTTGAGCAACTTGTGAAGCGGCTCAGCCACCGCAGCCTTCCGTGGAATGAAGGAGTGGTAGAAATTTAAGAGCCCTAGGAACGACTGCAACTCGGGCTTGGATGTGGGGCGAGGGGCTTTCTTGATGGCGGCCACCTTGGATTTGGACGGTTTGATCCCCTCGGGTGTTACTCGGAACCCTAAGAACTCAACCTCCTTCGCGAAGAAGACGCATTTGTCTTTTCGCAACCTCAACCCCGCCCATTCGAACGCCGCCAGGACCTTGTTTAGCCTTTTAGCCAACTCAACCTCACTCCCCCCGTTATCAATACGTCATCAAAATATGGTAAAACGCCGTCCAGCCCTTTGAGGAGGCGTTCCACGAGCGACTGGAAAATTCCAGGCGCCTAGTTCACGCCGAATCTGAGGCGCGTCACCTGGAACGCCCCCTTATGCGTGATTATGGTCTGTGCAGCAGCTGCGGCAGGGGTTACCATGAGTTGCTGATAGGCCTGTGCCAGGTCGAGCTTAGCGAAACACTTTCCCCCATGTAACCTGGCTAGCAAATGGCTGACCACCGGCACCGGGTACGCATTAGGGCGGATTGCCTTATTAATGGTGCACTTATAATCGGCGCAAATGCGAACCTCCCCATTGGCCTTCAATGCTGTGACAATTGGAGTTTCCCACTCCGCAGAATCAACAGGAACAAGAATCCCCTGGCCCACTAATTTGTCCAGTTCCGCCTCTATTTTGTCCTTGAGTGCAAAAGGCACCCTGCGCGGTTTAAGTCTGATTGGGCGGACCTCCGGGTCCAGGTCGAACGTTACTGGGGGTCCATTGAATTTCCCAAGTCCCTTCTTGAAGACTTCGGGGTGCGCGTCGCACACCTCCTGTATCGGGTCAGACCCAACGGCGTGCACCCCCCCAATGAACAGACCCAGGGGCTGAAACCATTGAGTCCCGAGGAGGCTGCAATTACCTCCCTTCAGAACGACTAGGGGGAGTTCCGCGGCGTGCCGCTTGTACTGAACCTGGAAATTCCCAACCCCCAACACCGGGATACTGTTCCCTTGCATGTCCCGAAGCGTGGACCTCAACGCTTTGAGCTTGGGCCGTACGCGGGGGGCAATTCTCAAAAACTCCCTCTGGGAAATAATGGAGTAAGAGGAGCCAGAGTCAATCTCCATCCTAACAGGGGCCCCTTGCACCAGTACCTCAACAAAGTAATGGGGGTGTCCCATGGACACGCTGAAAACCGGGGCGGCGGCGTCGCTGTCGTCGGAGATGCGGCCCACGCCGTCCGGCTTCCTTGTGGGCCGGGCGCCATCCTTCGGTCTCGTCGAGCGGTCTGGCCTCGCTGAGCGGTTGGGTGAGCTCCTCCGGTCCTTGCGCCGTCGTCTGCAGACTTTGGCGATGTGCCCGCGGCGGCCACAGTTGTGGCACTCGGCCTTTCTGAACGGGCACTCCGCGCGGTCGTGAGCCGCCCCGCAGCCGTCGCAGCGCCGGCCCTCCTTCCGGAACCTCCGGACGTCCTCGTCGTCGCTGCTTTCGGCGGACGATTTCGAAATTCGCCGGGCCGCGTGCACCGAACCCTCTGTTTTGTCAGCCTTCGGCCGCCAGTCCTGGAGCTCCTGCACCCCGGCCTTCGTGGCTTCCGCGGCGTGTGCCGCCTTCAGGACCTCCTGCAACATGGGGGGCGGCTCCTGATTCATTAGCGTGCGCTGAATCTCGGCGTCCTTCAGGCCGCATAGCACGCAGTCCCTGAGGGTGACTTCCAAGTTCTCCGATTTGCATGGGCCGGCAGCCAGACGCAGGGCCGCTACGAAAGCGGCGACCGACTCATCAGGCGCTTGGACTCGCCTCCAAAACGCGCTCCGAGCGGGAAACATCGCTACCGAGGGCCGGAAATGGTCTCGCAACACCATCAGGAGCTCTTCTGCCTTGAATTCAGCCGCCTTTTTGGGTGCGATGAGGTCAATCAAGACCCTCTTGCCGTCGTGCCCGAGCATTCTGGTAAGGATGGCTCTCTTCTTCGCCTCGTCCTTAACCTCGAACTCCACCAGCGTGCCTTGGAAGTCCATTTCGAAGAGTTCCCAATCTTGCGGTTTCTGGATGTCGAAACCGGCGTATGTCTTGGTCCCGTGGGCAGCCATGATCCCACCTTCGTCGCCAATTTAGTGTATGGGACCAAAGACACCAGGACAGCCGAAGAGCTGGCTTAACACAACTTTATTACATGCTGGTCAGAGGGAACATGAGGTAACGGCGGACGAACCGCTCAATATATACAGTGGCTATACATTTGAATGTGGCTCCTTGATAGCCTATTGGCTACAGGCTGCGTGACATCATTGCAGGTCACACCCTTTTTGTCCAGGTGAAGGTAGTGGCGGGAATCTTCCCGCGCTGTTGTTCTAGGTGAGTCTTGGACCAATGAGCTTGGACGCTCGCTATTGCCATCTAGTGGTCACTAGCTCGCGTCCTATTAAGGTTACAGTGATGCAGCTGGAGGTTACAATGTTGCACATAGAAAAGGTTACATTGGATACACATGGATAGGTACATTGTTTAAAGGCACAGGCTTTAGGACACAACACCTCTACAATTATTTTTCTTTCATGTCCAGATCAAACTAAACTGCCAAAATGAAGCCACCTTCTTGGCTTTGTCATTGGCCAAACTTAAATCATCATCAGTAAATGTGTCCGGCAGTAACTGGCCATACCTGTCAACCTTCCCGATTTGGCCGGGAAAACCCCGTAATTTGACGTCCATTGACGTCATAACCCGCCCCGTGCTGCCAAAACCCCGTAATTTGGCAGCGGGGGAAAACGCTGTCCGCACATGCGCGGAAGCGCTACGCCACTTGTGCAGCCCCTACGCAAGCGGCGTAGTGCTTCCACGCATGCATGGAAGGGTTTTACTCCTTCCACACATGCGCAGAAGCACTACGCCGCTTGCATAGGGGCTGCACAAGCAGCGTAGCACTTCTGCGCATGCGTGGAAGGGGTAAAACCCTTCCACGCATGCGTGGAAAGCGACCTGCGCACAAGCGATGTGCGCAGGTCCCGTTTTTCCGGAGCCGCAGGTTGACAGGTATGTCACTGGCAGACCAGCAAATAAGCCAGATTCTGCATTTCTCTACATTCACACAGTGTGTTGTTGTCCACCAGCAGCCCCCACTTGAGAATTTTGGTCTTACATTTAGGGACTCCAACACTCAGCCTATTTAGGGTCTTCCAAGTTATGTAGGGGAGGTTGAGTTCCATAGCTACAGTATATCCTCCTTTAATGCTGTTCCTTGTACAATGAGCTCCTTCCTCCATCTTCGAATTTGATTTTACTCTTGCATAACCTCAAGAATGTTTATGGTAAGTAAAGTTCTTCCTGGATCTCACGTGGTTGACTTGAGTCACATATCCATTCAGGGGATGTCTCAGGTCATTGTCTTGCTTAGTTCTCTTGATGTCTACTGCTACACCCAAAGGGGTAAAAGCGGAAGTAAAGAAGAAGATGAAAATCCCTGGTGGAGCGATACCAACAAGAGGATATGTTTTCTCAACAAGAGGATATGAAAGGTGTAGGTTTGAGGTATCCTTTCACTTGTGCATTGTTTCATTAACAGCAATGTCAAGTTGTTTTGCATGTGCAGATGCAGTCCATACTGTAGCAGCATACTCTGCTTTAGAGATGCTCAGGGCCAAAACTGATGGACGTAGTGACCCCTATACTGTGAAAGGACATGGCTGCACTATATGGGCCAGTGGCCATATGACTGAGAGCTAAAGGAATGCTTCAAAATTCAAAGTTATACTCCCTCTAACCATATTTATTTATCGCATGATGAACTTCAGTTGTCTACATTAAAGCTGATATATACAGTGAGCACAAAACTGACCATCTTACATTCCTAACTATAGTTCCACGTCTAGGTTTGAAAGCCATTGAATGGCTTCATCTGTGGCACTATGCAAGTCCTCCAATGTACCTCTAAATGTGCATATGGGATACTTAAATATAATGTGGTCCATAGTTTAGTCTTCTTCTCCACAATCACATTGGGAAGAGGACTTCCATCCCCATGTGAACAGAGTGGTTCCTCATCTACCACAGCCAGTCCTCACTCTGTTCAGCATCCTCCATTCCCTTTGGTTCTCAGTTATATTTATATCTGTGCTTATAATCTTCCCAAAGTTTTCCTAATGCTTCTTTTATACCAGGAGTTCCCAACCTTTTCAAGCCAAGGGCTGGGTCACACTCTCTCAGTCAGCTTCAAGGGCTAGATGGCCATTTTGCTCTGCCTGCACGATGGAGGGTGGTGGTGGCCATTTTGTCCCAACAGCTTCAAATGGGCAGCCATTTTGTTTCTTGAAGGCCCTTGGAGGGGTAGGGGACCCACATGAAATGGTGCTGGGGCCCAGATCCTGACCACGGATCTTAGGTTGGGAACTCCTAATTTAGACTCTCAACCATCAGTTGCGATCACACCATCAAATGGCAGTAAATTATGGTTAATTAATACATATTTGTCGCATGAAGAAAGACTCTTGGACTGCTAAACATAGAATAAGCTACAGGGAGGAAAAAGGTTCTCCTTCAATCTTCTCTGTCTTGATCAACCCATCTCTGCTTCTCACTGACTTTCAGAACAATTGGCCGAGTTAGCTGTGAGTGCTAAGAGAGCTGCCCTGGGAGGGGCAGGAGTGACGGGACTACCGGGCCCTCCAGGACCACCGGGGTCTCCTGGAGGTCAAGGACCACATGGCCGTCCTGGCTCCCGTGGCATCCCAGGAGTCATAGGGGCGGTGGGACAGATCGGGAACATCGGACCCAAAGGTAGGCATGATTCTTTATATGCAAAGCCCTATGGCTCAATTCAGGGTCCAATTATGGTCATCACTAAATTGGAACCAGTGGTTCCTTAAAGTGATGAAAGACATACTTGCAAATAAAGCTTTTTCTTACCATCTAATGACCAATCATAAAACAAAACAATTTTGTGTTCCACTGAACTTTATTTGCATCTGTGATAGCTTGGAGACTCAGTTCTAAGGGGCGTTCTTTACCAAAGAGAGAATGTGCTAGGAATTTACTTTTTCCTTCAGCTATAATGCAGCCCTCAGACAGTCCATTAGATCAAACATGCTCCTTCCACCATATGGAGACACTAGCTGTCCAATGGTTACCTTTCTTTGACCCAGGCAATGTTTCTCTAACTCCTGTTTGTGTGAGCATCTTTTGTTTCAGTAAAGCAGACATCCAAGATCCTCTTGGCAATTGTTTCCCCTGGTTGCACAGAGGCTGTGCATTGAATCCAGATAATGCCTAAAGGACTGTGGTGGCTTAGTGGTTAAGATGCTGAACCTGACAATTGGAAAGTCATCAGGTCAGCAGTTTGAGACCCAAGTGCTGCGCAACAGAGTGAGCGCCCATCTCCATACCAGCTTCTGCCGACCTAGCAGTTCAAAAGCAAGAAATTGCAAGTAGATAGATAGGTGCTGCTTTGGCGGAATAGGTAATAGTATTCTGTGTGCTCCAACATCTAGTCATGTCTGTCACAGGACCATGGAGGTGTCTGCAGATGCAGACAGAGCTGGTTCTTTGGCTGTAAATGGAGGTGAGCACAACTCACTCAAGTCGGACACGACTTGCTTTCGAGCAAGGGAGACCTTTACCTTTACTTATGTGCTTCCTTTCGATTCTACAGGAAAGAGGGGTGAGAAAGGAGAGCAGGGAGAGCCTGGTCGTGGACATCAAGGGATGCCTGGGCCCCCAGGTATACCAGGTAAGACCCAATGAGGAGGTTGATTAAAGTTAGCATGGTTCAGAGACATCGTGCTGGGTGGTATGTCCCTAATGAGTTGTGGATGAGCTGTTGATGTTATTTGTAGCAGCTTCCCAGCAAAGAGAGGTAGGTTTTTAGACATGTTTGTTTGAATGCAAGTCTCCCCAGTTCTCCCCACTTTTAACCCAGCTAATAAACACACTTGGACCAGATGCTTGAGTGGAAGAAAAATACAGTAGCATTAACTCACAAAATGAGATCATGCAATACATGCACTCAAAAGTCTTGGTAAGGTGGCATTAGGTCAATAATGAAGGCAGAAAAATTCAAGTGAGTTAGTTTGGAAAGGCTAATAAAGGTGATCTCCCCCCTCCCCCAGCCATATGCTTGGCAAGATAGAGGCACTCAAAAAGACATCCTTGTCTTCCAAAGGAAGAAAAAAGAGAGAGAAAGGTCAGAACAAACAGGCCTTAAGACATGTAAACAGGGTCAGGTGAACTTTTCTAATTGGCTACTTAGAGACAAATAATGCAAACAACTTCCTTTAGTCTTTCCTGTCTCACTGGTTAGTGTGATAGTATTCACAGCATACTGGGGTTGTGCTGGAACAGGGTTCCTCAAACTTGCCTCTCTAGATGCTCTTGGACTTCAATTCCCAGAAGCCCTGATCAGCAGGTGTGCTGACTTGAGCTTCTGACAAGCGAAGTCCAAGAACACTTGGAGAGCCAGGTTTGAGGAACCCTGCACTAGAATATTCAACAGATGTGACCACTCAAAGTAAATGAGAACTTTTGATCCAAGAAAGTAGGATGATTGTATTAGGGAAAAGAGGCAAGAGGCTACTAGGAGAGAAAAGTTAGGCAAATGGAAGTCCTGGTCGGGTGAATACAAGTCATCAGCAAAATAGAGGAGGGTGATGGTTATGGCTGGGGAGATTTCCTATCTAGCCTACAGAAGATTTGGAGAAGTTCTGCTCAAACTCATCTACCATGGTCCAAATGAGTTCCCCTATGTCAGTGATGGTGAACCTTGGCACTCCAGCTGTTCTTGAACTTCAGTTCCCAGAAGCCATGATCAGCAGGAGTGCTAACTTGGACTTCTGGGAGTTGACGTCGAAGAACAGCTAGAGTGCTGAGGTTTGCCATCACTGCCCTATGTGTTACTTGCATTTCCATCTACAGTGCATGAGGGAACTCTGCTGACCATGATGACACTGGGCTTCCTTGAGCATGCTTCACTCCCGTCCTTACATTTCCAGACTGGATTGAAAGCGGTGGGGGTGGGGGGATTGAAGCAGGCTCCCCAATAAACCATGTGGTTTTCTTCTTGCCTAGCAGAGATGTCGATAATGCAGTAGAAGCCAGCTCCTGGCTGTGGCCATCATACGATGGTTGGTTTCAAATGAAGCAGACCCTTGAATCAATGGAATTTATGTAAACATTGGCTCACCATCAAGCAATTGCTTGCTTTTCTCTAGTTTGGATAACTTGGGTTTGGGTCTTGAACTAGCAAATAAACAATGATTCCGCCAGCTATCGCTTGTGCGTTACATCTGGGTGAAGCTGTAGGTCCTGATGTCATGCACCCCAGGGAGGCCCATAGAACACAATTTAGTTCTTCCACCAATTGTGTTTCCCCTCCCGCTCAATAGACCTCTGGGGCTAAGACTGGGAAAGTTTGTAGGACTTTCTCATCTTCCAGATAGATTGCTTATTGTACCACTGGCTCTGTTTAGAAGGTTGGAACAGCTTTCTGGCAAGATGATCAACACTTCCTGGCACTCGCTGTGTGCCCTCATGAATTCAAATAAGCAAGCAATGGGCTCTTGATGCCAACACTTACGATTTAAAATGTGGACTCTATAAACCTTGAGATCCAGCCAGCAGACTTTTCACTGGAGCAATGGAAGAGCAGAGGCTTCCAATATCCTGGTGTTCTTTTTGACATAATTGGAATGGACAAAAGAGAACAGCAGAGGTTTGGTAGCCAGCAAGGAACCAGTCTCAAACACAGTAAGTGCTCTGGTTTAAAATGACTATTATTCAGATATTTTCACCTCCTCAGACTTGGCCGGCTTATCCTCTGCTTCCAATATATTTTGTGTGCCAAATTTTCCTCCTGATGAGACTACATTCTCTTTATTTTCCTGTTGGAAGATAGTAAGATGATGTTGTTTTGGACATTTATAATCCAGTCTTGATTTATTTATTCAGTGTATGGCAACTCTCAAAACTTGAGACTTGTATGTACTTAGCCAGGAGATCGTAGTGATTATCTGGCTGCCAGTGAGTGCTAGTTCATTTAGCATTACCCAGGGTGCATCACGAGGAGGTGAACTAGCTTTACACCCCAGTCTTGAAATTGAGCAGGATGGAGGAGCTTAATGGTCTATCAGAGGAGAGCTTGAGAAACTTCCATTGATGAATAAAATTCCCAGAATTCCCGGTGTTGACTAGGGGATTCTGGGTATTACAATTTAAAACAGTAGCTTGTCAAAGCTTAATGGAAGATGAACAAGCCCAGACCACATGTCTTTTTGTTCATTCTTCTAGGTCCTCCTGGTCAGCCCGGCCATGCCATCAATGGCAAAGAAGGAGAACGAGGTCTCCCAGGTATTCCCGGAGAAGCTGGGCGGCCAGGTTTACCTGGGCCTCTGGGTCTTCCTGGGTTCTGTGACCCAGCTGCTTGCCTAGGAGCCTCTGCCTACACTTCGGACCGCCAGGTGGAATCAGGTTATGTCAAGGGACCTTCATACTGAGTATCATCAGGGGAACATTCTGTTACATCCTTGGCTTTGTCAAGTTGGCCAAAGGTTCAACTGCTGAAGCTAAGGGACTGACACACCAGGATAGGGACCAGCCAAGGAGATGGGAACACCAATTTGTGTTTTATGGAAACAAACTTTCCTTTCTTTTCGGAACAAGCAACCTCCTCTGCCTACACCACAAGCACCGATCCATCTGTTTGGGCTTTGCTGGTGAGACGATGACATTGAGCTGAATGCAAAGGCACCAACAGAGATTTACAGGTGTGGACAACTCATCCATGTTTTGGCTCAAAATGGAGCCCGGAAACATTTAGTTGTTGTTCTGATCAAAGAAACAAATATGCAGTATTTCTAATGCCATGAAAATAAGTGTATTTTGCCAGTTCACAATGTTTCCAGTGGTTTTATGGGTAGTGATGGGGAAATATTGCGTTTCATGTGAGTCCCGATTCACAATATTATTTCTTCTTGTTGCTATAGGGTCCTCGACAGCAATTCTTCTATTTTATCAATAGGTTAGGGTGCTTGTATGAAGTATGCCTTGAAGGGGAAAATCCATGAATAAAATTCCTTGAAAATTAGGGGGTTTCCTAATTCAAAATCCTCTTGTGTAATTTATGAAGGCATTGAGGACATAATATCATTGCAGGTCACTGCTAATTAGGATCCATGATTTTTTGCATGATTTCCCATTTTGTGTGGCATAGATGGATTTATGTCCATTCTGAAATCTAAGTGAGACCCAATAGGACTTGGAGCCATTTCCCCACTTGAGCTGTATTTTGTATAAACACCTATCTGCCATAATAAAATGTGCTATGAGAAGACTTCATGACTGGAAAAACACCCTATGAATTGACTGTTAGGTTATTGATTAATTATCTTATTGATTCACTGAATCACCTCTCCTGATTCCACTCTTGCTCTGCCAAGTGTCTGGGAACATTTTGTAGAATAATCTGTTAATATGTTAGGTTTTATTGTGTTTAGCGGAAGGACTGGTCAATTCAAATTTGCTCTAATTTTAATGTATGTTAATTTCCCCCCTTTTTATAATATACAGTTTGTGCTTAATTATTTAATGGAAATTAACAGAGTCAGGTTGGGTCTTCGCCCCTTAAACTGTAAATCTTTGTAAATTAAGGTTATTTTATAAATTTTAATTAAAAATCCATATATTTCCATCCACCACCAAAAAATAGCTAGTCAAACTAGACAATAAAACAAAGAATGAATGTCAATGAATTTAATTGATGTGTCTGCTTCTTGGGATTTAATAGACTTGTAAAATCATATTTTTAGTTAGGGCTTGCTTCATTAATTGTCCCTCTGTTGGATAATTAATTGACTGCTTGATTATTATGACTAATTTACGGGATCTTGCTATTGCCAAAGGGATCGGCTGGATTATTGTAGGAAGACTTCTGGCTCTGTGATAAGAAAGAAAAATAGACTTCAATGTTCTCGTAAAATGGAAGGAAACACTATATTTTGCATAAGAATTGCAGATTATATCTGACTTTCCAAAAACTGACCCACATTCCAGTCTTGAGAATCCATGTCAAGATAGGGTTAGTATCTGTGATATCATTCCCAAATTTCAGTGCAGAACTGTGGCTGTGTTTGTTTCTATCTTCACCGGGTTGTCACATTGAATGATTATGATAGACATCAAAGACAGAAACATTTGGTTGCAATGCCAGCTTTTTGGGGGACAGAATTCAATGTGTCTCGTACATGAAATATTACCCCCAGTTGACAGATATATATTCTACCAGTGGAGGATCATCCTTTATGCGTCTGATGAAAGCTACTCCAGGAAAACTCCTTTGACAAATAAATCCATTAGTTGTCAAGGTGACACAAGATTCTGCATCTTGCTTAACTTTTGTCTCCTTTCACCAAACCTAAAGCCTACTCATTCCAAACTCTGAATCTCTGTGTAATTCTATGTATATATTTAAAGGTTGCTTTTCTACACAAGTGGGCTGTGATGACTTAGTGGTTAAGATGCTGAGCTTCATGACCGGAAGGTCAGCAGGTCACCAGTTCAAGATCTGAGTGCTACGTGATGAATTGCGTGCCTGTCATCTGTTCCCATCTCCTGCCAACCTAGCAGTTTGAAAGCAAGAAATTGCAAGCAGATAAAAAGGTACCGCTTCAGTGGGAAAGGTAACAGCATTCCATGTGCTCTGGTGCCTACTCTTGTCTGCCACATGACCATGGAAACATCTTCAGATGCAGACAGCGCTGACTCTTCGGCTGTAAATGGAGATGAGCACCGACCCCTAGAGTTGGACATGACTGGCTTTCTAAACAAGGAAGAAGGAAGCCTAATTAATTGATGATAGTCTCTCATGAATCATCCATCTAACTGTAAAGTCTCTGCTTCTGACATGCTATAGTTCAACTTTGAATTCTGCTTAAAATCAGCAGTTGTGGCTGAGGATACAGTGCAGAAAATTATCTGTAGGAACTCCCTGGCTGATTTTATTTAACATTTTCTTTATTTGCTCGCTTGTCTTCATTTTTCAAAAGAAACAGCAGAAATGACTCAGGTCAGCGCCTACCAAAAGGAGCCACTACTTTTCCTGCACTAATCTAAGAAGTAAATGCTCTTAGTTGTAATGTTCCAACTATGAATCTATGCAGCTTTTTGTGTGTGTGCAAGATTTAGCAGTGAAGGAGTAATGTAGGTTGGACTGGGAAGAATGCCATTGGGTGTCTGCATTCGGACCATCATGCCATTTAGAACAGGGGTGCCCAAACTTTTCGGGCCATGGACCAGTCATGTGATTCAGTGGTCTGGTCACGTGATTCCTCCCACCAGAAGCAAAAGTAAAACACACCCGTGCATGTGCAGAACGCTTCCGTAAATGCACCCATGGCTGTTGTAAACACGTTTATGACAGATGCGGGTGCACTTACTGCAGCGTTCTGTGTATGGACAAGCACATTTTACTTCTGCTTCCAGGAGCGGCATGGGCCAGATGAATTGGCATCAGGGGCTGGATCTGGCCCATAAACTTTATTTTGGTCATCCCTGTTAGAACATAACAAAGACCATAGCGTCTTGGTTCCATTCCACAACTGAGAGTGTTGTGGGGAACAGACCATAATCTGCACTGTGTACGAAACTTTCCAATGCAATATATTTCTCACCAATCACACATGAAAGACAAGAAAACACACTCTAGCTTGAATCCTGTTCATGCCCAAGCTCAATCTTTTGGCATTAGCTGTCCTAGTTCTAATTTTTAGGGCTGGCTGGAGTGATTCCTGGTCAGATGGAAGGGTTGCTTTAAGGGAGATCGCCCCCACTAAACCACTGTTTCCCAACATGGGGGCCATGCCCCACAGGGGGCCTTCAATTTCCAGAAGCCTAAGTCAGCACATTGGCTGATCAGTGCTTTGAGGAACTGACTTAGGCTTTGGGAATTGAAGTCCAAAAACCAAAGGTTGGAAAACACTGCCTTGGAGAGTGTAAAGCAGGGGTGGCCAACCTTGGTGCTCCGGCTATTCTTAAACTTCAAGGAGGACCCTGGAGGACCTTGGCTGCCCCTCCCCTGCTGCCCATTCCAGTATTGAGAATCCATGTCAAGATAGGTTAGCGAAATGGCCACAGCTAAGACACCCCGCCCCCTCCCAGCCCGCTTTGGCCGCTCGACCGGCAGCCGGCCGGAGAGGGATGAGCGGCACCTGAGGGCTGTGCTAGCGCCCTCAAAAGCCACTCTGCATTGTCACAGCAGGTTTCTTGCAGATGCCACCTCGCACTTCCGGAGTGGGATATGTGAGTGATTACGATGGTTATTGTGCAATTTTGTGATAATTTGTATTGGACATTTTGTATTTTGCATATTGTGTATTTCTGTGCTGCTACTGATTGATGTTTATATGTAACTAGCAGAGGTTGCCGGGCTGTTTTAAATTGTGTTGGAAAGTTAAATTGTGTTAATGTTTTTTAAAAATTGCTTAGTCTGTAATTTTAATTTTTTAAATGTTTATTTAGGCAAATTATTTTTGGCTTGGCTGTTATTATCTGTGATCTGTTTTTTTGGTTTTTTTTTTGAGGATTAATAAAAGAACAAAGTATGATATAATTTTTTCAAATTGTTTTATGTAAGTGAATAATGTTTTAGTTTTTTGAATTTTTTTAATTAGTTGTACCGTAGGTAATAATTTTAATAATGTAAAAGTAAATGTTTTTTACATTCAATGTTTTTAAAATGTGTTTAGATGTTTTGGGTTTAAATTTGAGTTAAAACTCAGCACAGGATTTTTAAAAGTTTCTATTGTATTTTATTGACATATGTTTGTGATTTGTGTTAAAGTGTGTTTTAGTGTAATTTTTTTGACTTGTTTTTATTGGTGTGACCTTTTGTGTAAAATTGTGAATTTGTGTTATGTTTTTGATTTGTTTTTACTCTTGTGGCCTTTTGTTTGGAACTGTTGTGTGTTTTTGAATTGTTTTTACTATTGTGGCCAGCAGGTGGTGCTGGTAGGGGTTATTGTATTTTGACTGTTTTTTCTCTCCTGGCCTCTGGGTGGAGCTTCTTCTGGTAAGTAGTCTCTTTCTTTATTCATTTCTTTTCTGGTCCTGGTGGAGGTAGGACATCTTTTTGGTAAGTTTGCTTGTTTTCTTTCTTTTGTGTGTGTGTGTGGGGGGGGTGGGTGGGTGGGCTGTGGTTGGAATTTGTATTTTTTGTCTGTTTATTTTGTTTTTGATTGTGTTTTTGTTTACTTTGTATTGTTTTTGGTGTTTTTGTTTTTGTGTATTTTAGATGTTTTTGACTGTTTTTAGTAATTTTTTAAAAAATATTTATTTATTTGGTGGTGGGGAGGGGGCGTGGTCATTGGCGGTTAGGAAGGGTGGGCCAGGTGGTGGGGAGGGGGCGTGGTCAGTGGGAGATAGGAAGGGTGGGCTAGGTGGTGGGGAGGGGGGCGTGGTCGGTGGGGTTAGGAAGGGTGGGCTAGGTGGTGGGGAGGGGGGCATGGTCATTGGGGGTTAGGAAGGGTAGGCTAGGTGGTGGGGAGGGGGCATGGTCAGTGGGGGATAGGAAGGGTGGGCTAAGTGGTGGGGAGGGGGGCTTTATTGTGTTATGGTGCTTTGATTGTGTGGAGTCGTGAAAGTAGATCGGGGTTTCCCCTTTAATATCAGTGGGTGGGGGGTTGCTATGGGTTTGTGATTTGTGGTTGTGGTGTGTTTTTTTCCCTGCGGCTCGATTTTGATTGGCCATGGCGCGTTTTTCAATGTTCTTTGTGGTCGCGCCTCTCAGCTTGATTGGCTGTGGTGCGGCGTGGCACAAAGAACATTGGGAAAGGAAGTTGTTTCCCTTTTTTCACGTTTGTGGGGCTCTTGCCCCACTGGCGCATTTCTTAATCTTGCGTTTACCTGGGTACCCAGTTTGGGCGTATGCATGAATGGTGAGTGCAGGATAGTAGGGCCTGGCTAAGGAGCCTATGCAAAGTTCCAACGGTTAACCCTCGATTTTATAGGTTAAGATTCTGTACTGTGTATCGCAATACTGTATTGTATTTTTGTATTTATTGTACATCGCATTGCTTATTTTTTATTGTATTGGTTGTAATTTTCCTAATATGTTGTAATGCCGCCCTGAGTCAAACTGCGCCGAGTAGGGCGGGGTATAAATTAAAATTGAAATGAAATGAGAAAATGAAAAAGTCCCAGAAACCCTGATCTGCAGGTATGCTGGCTTGGTCTTCTGGGAATTGAAGTTCAAGAACACCTGGAGCATCAAGATTGGCCATTCCTGGTGTAGAGTAATAACCGTAGGCTCGAAGCAAGTGGTTCCCAATGTGGAGCCCACGCCCCACAGGATGACTTCAATTCCCAGAAGCTGAAGTCAATACATTGGCTGATCAGTGCTTTGGGGAATTGACTTAGGCTTCTGGGAATTGAAGTCCAAAAACCAAAGGTTGGGAAACACTGCTCTAAACTGACTCTTTCCAGTGCAATGAGACCTGTGTCTTTCCATCCAACTGATTGTATCCTACATGGCCCAGATGCAGTTCTGCTTTGTCTTATAACTTTGCCTGTACCTTCTGCTTCTTTTGTATCAGGTCAGACTTTACACTGCCAAAATGAAGCCATATTCTTGACTTTGTCATTGGCCAAACTTAAATCTTCATCAGTACATGTTTCCGGTAGTAATTGGCAGACCAGCAAATGAGCCAGATTCTGTGTCTCTCTACATTCACACAGCATGTTTGTCCCATACCTGTCAAGTTCTGGATTTGAAAATAAGGGATTTTTGGCCACACTCCTCTGTGAGCATGGCCAAATCTTTGGGTGTGTCTGAATTTGACCACGTGACTTGCTGGGCTCTAGTCTAGTCATGCCTGCCACATGGCCATGAAAACATCTGCAAACACAGACAGCACTGGCTCTGGCTGTAAATGGAGATGAGCACTGCACCCTAGAGTCAGCTACGACTGGCAGATTTTACTTTCTTAGGATCAAAGATCACTGCAGATGGTGATTGCAGCCATGAAATAAATAGGCGACTGATGCTTGGGAGACAAGCTATGAGAATCCTGGGGAACATATCATAGTTAAAAGTAGCAACATCACCCTGCAAACAAAAATTCACATAGTCAAAGCAATGGTATTCCCGGTGGTAATGTATGGTTGTGAGAGCTGGACCATTAGGAAAGCTGAGCGCAGAAGAATAGACGCCTTTGAAATGTGGTGTTGGAGGAGAATTTTGAGAGTCCCCTGGACAGCGAGAACAAATAAGTCAATCTTAGTCAATCAGTCCTGACTGCCCCTTAGAAGGTCAAATAGTAAAGATAAAGCTAAAGAACAGCCAAGCTGTTCTTTAATGTGGCTCTGACTTTTTCTAAGGTTTGTCAATTACATTGCAAGGCACATATTTCTCTATTCTGTTTAAAATCATAATATTCTATTGTGTCATTCTACAATAAGTTTCCTTTTGCAGCCATCAAGAGGTGTGGTGATTTAGAAATGCATGAAATCTTAACCTATAAATCCAAGGGTTAACCGTTGGAACTGGCTATAGGTTGCTATGCCTCGCCCTACTTGCCTGCACTCACCCTTCGTGCACACGGCCGATCTGGGTACGCAGGTCAACGAAGGATTGAAAAAACCGGCAGTGGGGCAACAGCCCCACAAACGCGAAGAAAGGGAAACAACTTCACTTCCCAACATTCCTTGCGCCGCGCCGCGCCAGAGCCAATCAGGCTGAGAGACTCTCGCACGGCGCAGCGTTCGGAAACGCACCGCAGCCAATCAAAAGAAAAGCATTTTAAAAAAACGCAGCACAAACAGAAAGCACCAACCCATTACTACAAGCCCCAGCGTCCTGCGCGCCATGAGCACGCAGAACGCTGAGGAAAACGGCGCCCGAAAAAATAAAAATAAAAACAACTCACCGCGTCACAGCCAAACACACACCAGCCGGCTTTCTTTCCCTCACCAACAGCGCCTGAAGGTCCCGACTGGAGTTTCCCCTTTAATATCAGTGGGTGGGGGTTGCGATCCCCCTCTCCGCTGGCTACCCTAGGGTTGGGAGGTTTGTGGGAACAAAAGGGGAATGTTTCCCAAACCCTTCTGGACTCAGGACACCAGAGAGAGGGGATCGATTCCCACCCCCCTCCTTAAAAAAACTCCATCTTTTCTACTCTTTAAAAACGGAGTTGTTTTAAGGAGGGGGGGAGGGAATCGATCCACTGTGCCTGGTCTACTGGGTCCAGAAGAGTTGGGGGGACATACCTCTTTTGTCCCCACAAACCTCCCAACCCCAGGGGAGGCAGCGGAGAGGGGGGTCGCAAGCCCCACCCACTGATATTAAAGGGGAAACCCGATCTACTTTCACAACTCCACACAAACAAAGCACCATAAAACAATAAAGCCCCCTCCCTACCACCTAGCCCACCCTTCCTAACCCCCAACGACCATGCCCCCCTCCCCACCACCTAACCCACCCTTCCTAACCCCCAATGACCATGCCCCCCTCCCCACCACCTAGCCCACCCTTCCTAACCCCCAACGACCATGCCCCCTCCCCACCACCTAGCCCACCCTTCCAAACCCCCAATTACCACGTACCTTCCCCACCACCAAATAAATAATTTTTTAAAAATTACTAAAAACACTCAAACACAACCAAAAATACACAAAAACAAAAACACCAAAAACAATACGAAGTAAACAAATTCCAACCCCCCCCCGCCCACACACACACAAAAGAAAGAAAACAAGCAAACTTACCAAAACAGGTGCTACCTCCACCAGGACTGGAAAAGAAATGAATACAGAAAGACCCTACTTACCAGAAGAAGCTCCACCCAGAGGCCAGGAGAGAAACAAAAGTCAAAATACAATAACCCCTACCAGCACCACCTGCTGGCCACAATAGTAAAAACAATTCAAAAACACACAACAGCCCCAAACAAAACACAAATTCACAATTTTACACAAAAGTTCACACCAACAAAAACAAGTAAAAAAAAGTACACTAAACACACTTTCACACAAATCACAAATATATGTCAATAAAATACAATACAAACTTTAAAAAATCCTGTGCTGAGTTATTATATCATACTTTCTTCTTTTATTAATCCTCAAAAAAAAAAAACCCAAAAAAGCAGATCACAGTTAATAACAGCCAAGCCAAACAAATTGAACATAAATAAACATTTAAAAAATTAAAATTACAGACTAAGCAATTTTTTTAAAAAAACAACACAATTTAACCTTCCAACACAATGTAAAACTATTGCAAAAATAAAATTGGCTCATTTTTAATTAAAAAACACGGGGGGAAAAGCCCGGCAACGCCGGGCAACCCTTGCTAGTAGATAATAATAATTTCGTGACAGAAATTATTCTGGGTTGAAAATATTTTTGCTTGATGGAGCTTTGCTCAGGGGATGCCCGAATGAGGCTCCTTTCATGTCCCCAAGATCTTTCCTCAGAAAAGTGGTTCCTATTTCACTACTTGCAATTTCTTGCTTTTGAACTGCTAGGTTGGCAGGAGCTGGGACAGAGACAGACACTCAATCCGTCATGCAGTACTTGGGCCTTGAACTGCCGATTCACTGGCCTTCCAGCCTACAAGGCCAGCTTCTTAACCACTGAGCCACCACAACCCCTGTGAAATAGAGGATAGGTAAAGGTAAAAGCAAAGGTTTCCCTTGCTCTAAAGCCAGTCGTATCTGACTCTAGGGTTCAGTGCTCATCTCTGTTTCAACGCCGAAAAGCCAGCGCTGTCTGCTGCTGCAGATGTTTCCGTGGTCATGTGGCAGGCATAACTAGACACCAGCACACACACAGAACACTGTTTACCTTCCCACCAAAGTAGTCCCTATTTATTTACTTGCAATTTCTTGCTTTTGAACTGCTAGGTTGGCAGGAGCTGAGACAGAGACCATCCCATCATATTAAAAAAAATTGCTATCTTCCATGAATTTGTTTTGATCCCTTTAATTCTTTTTATAATTACATTATACAAGTTTGAAATCTGCTCGATTGCAGGACTGGAAAATAGGGCAGTAAGCAAAATCAGTGTGTTTAAAAGCAATAACCCCCAATCCCTTACTTAAACAATAAACTTTCAAACCTAAATGAGCAGAAAACAAACATTGGCCAGACTAGCACTTCTTAGCTATTAAAGGCTGAGTAATCCCTGGTGTTAAAGCATTCCACAAGGCAGATGCAACCATCTTTGGACAGCTGAACAACAAGAAATAAGTCAGTCAGTCAGTCAGTCAGTCTCTCTCTCTCTTTGGGGCAGGGGAAGAGTTGTAGCAGAGGGTGTTGGGGAAGGAAGGAAGGAAGGAAGGAAGGAGGAGGTGATGGAGAAAGGCAGGAGAGCAAAAGCACTTTCTGCCTCGCCAATCTTCCTTTTCCTTCCCCCTGGGGGTGGGGGGAGCACAATGCAGCCTGGGCAAACTGTTTAACTCAGGCTGGGCAAAGCCTCACACACACACACAAACCCTGACCCTACTCTGGCTACAGCCTGTTGCCTCAGCCCTCCCTCGGGCTGCTCATCCTCGGTCCCCAGAAAGGCAACTGAGCCTCTTGCTCACCCATCTTATGGCTGCTCCGACTGGCTACAGACACTTCCGGAGGACTCAGAGGAGCGGAAATGAACCAAGCCTATGAAAAGCCACAGTGAAAAGCCACAGCGCCCTCTGGTGGCAGGAGTAAAAAATGCAGCTTTGCCTGTGAGAGCTCTGGTCAGGATTTTTAAAAAATTAATATGGGAATTATGGGAAATTAATAAAATGGGAGGGTGGCGGGAAGAGAGGTAAAAATAATGTTGTTGTTGTTGTTGTTTATGTTTATTAGATTTATACCCTGCTTTACTCAGGCACAAGGCCGACTCTGAGCGTTTTCCTGGAAAAAACGGGATAGTTGACAGGTCTGGTTTGTCAACTTCCTGATGATAGTGCTCCTTTTATTTTTAGCTTTGATATTCAAGCAGTGTTACTTAAAAGAGAGTGTCCTGTCAAGGAGTCTCGTTGAGATATTTCAGTGCTGAACAATGCTGTAATCAATTTCCTTGCCATGTAGCATCCAACTCAATCCTTGCATCTCAATTTCAAAGGTGGAAAATGCACCCTGGTTGGTGGTGTAATACTGTCCTAATTCTTCAAATGCTCCAGTAAGTTTTCCAGTTCGATCCTTGTATGGCCATTGCTTTGCCATCCACACAGATCAGGGGTCAGCAAACTTGGCTTTTCAGGTGTTCTTGGACTTCAATTACCAGAAGCCCAGGTCAGCACACCTGCTGTTCAGGGCTTCTGGGAAATGAAGTCCAAGAACATCTGTAGAGCCATGCTTGCTGACCCCTGACATAGATGGACAATTTTGCGTTGTCAGGAACTGGTTGATCATTTGTGTATATATTAAACCTGTACCTGAGACAAGAGTTGGAGCTATCCTTCCATCACCACAAGGAACTGTTAGTTTTTGAGTGAGTATTGTAGCAGTCTGAGTTGCAATAGGTCCAAGAAAGAAGACTATACACCAGATTTAGTTTAAATCAAACTGGTATATTAACAATATTTACAGACAAAGTAAATTAGCCTTACATCCTGCACTGTTCAGCTCTGCTCTGCTCTGCAAAACAAGCTCTGCAAGCAACTTCTATTTCTACAGCCAGCAAAACACTTAAGGTTACAATGTATCTTATTAACTGTTAATCATAGCAGAGCTGAGCTATGATGATTGCTTGCAACTGTTCCTTGTTAACTGACCTCAGCCTGTCCTTGACATTATCTCTGCACTTTGCCTCACTATATGCATATTTTTGACAGGAACCACCTTCCATGGTCACATGATTAGGCTTGAGAGGCTGCTAACCTGGAAATGCTGGGGATTTCTGAATGCAAAATGTAAGGACTTCCTTTGCAAGATAGAGTGTCAGAAATCTACACCAGTGGCAAGGCCACCAAACCACTATGTCTCATGAGATCTCTGCTCCAGAACAAGATGAAGACTGCTAGAACTGATTGATGGATATAGGATCAGTAGGGCTGTCTTCATTTTCTAACTCTCCTTGGAGTTTGGGACTGTATAGTAATGCCTATTAGTTAGGACCCATGTTAACCCCAAAATCATATATAATGTTATTTAATATACACAGATTCCAATCTGGTGAGGCAGAGAAAATTGCTCGTCTTTGCTTTTTTATCTGGAGGTTCATGATATGCTCTCGATCTCACAATAGTCCATTTCTTGTGGATCGCAATGTGGAGGAATCTGTAACTGATTAATGCAGGACAAATAGTCTTGCAAGCCATATTGACCAAAGTTCGAACTGTGGCATGGGTCACAACTAATCCTATTGTTTCACGTATGCTTTTGTTGATTAACCAGTCCTGTTCATTTGCTCTTCCTGAAACCTTTGGCCAGGAAATCCTTGTGTTAGTCAATTACAGTCTGTTAGCTATTAAGCACGGAGTAAGAAAGAATCTTGGGGAGACACTAGTTTAGGAGTGCTAGAAAATGATATAAATATGTCATGTAAAAATAAAGGAATTAAGCCATCAAGCTGACCCACGATGTGTCTGGCTCGATACCTGTTCTCCTGAGGCTCTAATCGCTACAAATGGCACCCTAGATCGTGGGGCCTATTACAGGTGTAGAGCTTTGAAGCGTCTAGCATTTGGTCATTTTAGCGAAGCAAGCCAACAGCGGAAGCAGGGGATCATGACAGTGAGGCTCGAATTGGAGCCTCAGAAGACATCGCGAAGCCAGACTGTGGCAAACGCACGGGCTCATCACATGCCATACCTCACTCAACATCCAGGGAAGGACGCAAAAACGGTGTGTACCGTATCATTCTTTGAAGAAGAAGCAGTCATGAGGATGGGTGGTTTGCTAACAGTTTCTCATCGGGAATTTGCTAAGGAACTTAGTTATTTTTTTCTCAGGAAAGTGGGGAGACGTGTACCCGAGGGGTGAATACGGCACCGAGTGCTGGTCATTAGTGAGCAATGTTCGTGTTTTGTGGATCACGGGTCGCTCCGGTTAGAAAACTGGGCCAGGATTGGAATAACATCACATAAAGAGCCAAGAACATCAGCAGATAAATGCAAAGAGGCTCTTGAAAGGTTTGGCACACAGACGGCCCGGGGACTTGCCAATGCGCCGGCCATAACATCCATCCCCCATGCACATGCATCGACTCACTGGCGATCTCTGCAATTGGTGCCACCTTCTGTCACATGTAACCTGTGGCACACAGAAGCAATGGACCCCCTTAGAGAAAAAAGGGAGAATAGGAGTGCCTTTCAAGTCATAGTGAAGAAGACAGCAAAGAGCAGGCTTAGTGCAGTAGAAATGATGAATTGCTGCAGGTTTGCCCCCTGATCCATGGAAGCCTAATGGGCGCAGAGACAGAACTGCAGGGTCTGTTCATGGAAAGGGTTGGGTAGGAACCCCCAGAGAAAAAGTATATAGCTTAGGTCGAATAGGAATGCAACTAAACTTGAATGTATATCAACCTCATAAGCATTGAACCCAGGATGGCTATATAGCATTCTGAGAAATCATAATTAAAACTGACCTTCAGGTTCTGGAAAAAGCATGGGATCTGATAACATCTAATATCAATTTGTTAGACTGAAGGGTAACTGGAAACTTCTAAGCATTGAGCGCAGAATGGCTACTAACCAGCCACCTGAGATTTTCCCAACTGGATAAAGGATCAACCCTGAAAAGAAACATGGAAGACCAAAAGCATGTTCCTTCGGTGTGTGTGTGTGTGTGTGTGTGGAAGGAAAATGCAAATATGAACGTATGAATGTGTGCTGCATGTATGGTGTATGGGCGCCCAGTGAATGTGTATGAAAGTGAGAGAAATGGTGTTTGCATGACTGTGTTTCATAACAGCAACAGTGTTGGTACTATGATAAAATCTTGTTTTGAAAAATAATAAGAGTGTCCATAATGAACTTTGTTCATGATTGTGATACATTGTCTTTATATCAAGGGGAACAAAGCTATCCTTAAGTTAGGAAGCCATGCCTTCATTGAAAGCCAGTCCTGATTTTTGTCAATCAGGCACAGGGCCATGTAGTGTGAAAAAGTCTAAAGATAAAGATCATTTTGTTTTCTGCCTGTCTGCTCATCAAGACAGGAAAGAAGTAGAGTGTTTTGTAATCTGGAAAACTCAGCCACCCTTTAGAGGTGGGTGAATCAGAAACTAAGAAGTAAAGAAAAAGCAGGCACTTTAAGTGAATATACAGCCATCCTTTAAAAATAGGGTGTGGCAATGCAATTAGTGGCCCGACTGAGTCACCGGAAATTTGAGTTTGCTATCATAAGAAAAAGTCAGGGAAGTTGAAATAGCACGTTGTCTAGCACTGATGCCCTCATGCCTTCAGGGTATAGAGGAAGGAAGATTCTCACCATGCTGGCTCATTTTGCTATTAAAGAAATAAAAATCCTGAAGTACAGTGGGTTCTGAAGTAGGATGCCTACTCAAACATAGTTTTTCCTCACGTCCTACTGGACAAGAATGAATATCCCTGCAGAACTGGGAGGAACATGAGTACAAAGAATTAGTGGCAGGAAAAGATTAGCCGGCCTCCTTAAAGATCTGCCACAGGAGTTTATAATTGGAATAATTAATCAAAACGCCTCCTTTTTCTTATGAAAAAGGCAACCCAGTAGAATTCATACATGTGGTTAATTATTATATCTGTTTAAGACAGAGAAAGTTGTTTAAAAGTGCTCTAAATCAGTCTCATTTGGGAAATGCATTGCAATGATCATTGAAGGGGGAAAAAGCAACCGCTCCCTTTTTTTTCTTTGATGTTTCTTTTCTTTCAGATAAAGTCTGACAGTGAGATGTAATTTGGTCATCAAGGTGCAAAGTGGCTATTCTATGACTAAGTCCTTTCACAGCACAAGGCTAATTTCCACATTAATTAGTCCAGGTGCTAATTAGCTGTAAAAAAGGTTAATTTAGCTGGCAAAAGGAATTTTGGAAGTCGTGAGCCCAGAATTTCCTTTGCCCTGTTTACCCAGAATGAATAAGTATTCTGTCTGTTTAAAATGTTCTGAGTATGAATCAAGTTAAATTTATAGTCAACCTGAGCATAAGTTTTGATACACGCTGCCTGTAAGAGCAGCAGGAGATAAATATGGGGCCCCTATTAAAAAATGACATGTCTTGTAAAATGGTTTAATAATATGTATAGGTAAGAAGTATAGTAAGCCTTGTCTAAATGTTTCAAGATATAGGAATTGAACCAGATTGCTTGATATCAAGGTTCTGAGCATGTCAATTTGTAGGTATATGTGTTAAATCTGATACTGGTAATTGTTTTAAATAAAATATTGATTAGGGTAAAATGCAATTAATCCATTACGTTGTTGTTTTCACTAATATGAACAGCCTAATGGTTTGGGTTTATTCCCACAGCCTGACCCACGATGTGTCTGTCTTGATAGCTGTTCTCCTGAGGCTCTAATCGCTATAGGATTGCTGTGATAAGCGCCTACCCATGACAAGGTACCACTCCATTGTGGAATGTGAATCCTCCCAACAACAACAACAACAGCAGCAACAGCAGTAGCAGCAGCAGCAGCAGCAGCAGCAACAACAACAATTTCATGTCAGAAATTATTCTGGGTTGAAAACTTGTTTGTGGGAGAAACTACACTCAGGGTGCCTGAATGAGGCTCCTTTCATGTCCCCAAGAGCTGGGACAGAAATGGACACTCAATCCATCATGCAGTACCCGGCTCTTGAACTGCTGACTTGCTGGCCTTCCAGCTAATAAGGCAAGCTTCTTAAACACTGAGCCACTGCAGCCCCTTATAATAATTTCATGCCAGAAATTATTCTGGGTTGAAAGGATTTTTGTGGAAGAAACTCCACTCAGGGAACGCCCAAATGAAGCTCCCTTCATGTCCCCAGAGAGCTGGGACAGAGATGGGTGCTCAATCCATCATGCAGTATCCAGGTCTTGAACTGCCAACTTGCCAGCCTTCTAGCTAACAAGGGAAGCTTCATAACCACTGAGCCACAGCAGTCTCATAATCCCTATGAATATCATTGGACTTATCTCATGGTTTTTTGCATGGGTGGTCTCAGTGGTATGATATGATGCTGTAAGTCTTAGAAATGGGATATAGCAGGGGTTCCCAACCTTTTCAAGCCAGGGGGCCAGGTCATGCTCTCTCAGCCAGCTTCAAGGTCTGGACAGCCATTTTGCCCTGCCTGCATGATGGGGGCAGCCATTTTGTCCCAACAGCTTTGAAGGGGTGGTGATTTAGTTTCTCAAATGCCCTTGGAGGAGTGAAGGGCCACATGAAATGGTGCTGGGAGCCAGATCCGGCTCATGGGCCTTACATTGGGGATAGTGCATAGATAGATGCCAGCCTCAATCAGGTAAAAAGCAAGAAGCCAATTGGTTGACCCTTGAGTTAAAGGAGTCCAGCAGAGGACACCCTTCCTCAGGAAAGCTGTATTCTTGATCCAATGTCCCGTCCTTCCTACCCACCCCCAACTTGGGTAAAAAGGGGGAAGTTAATTTCCACTATCATATTTGTAAGATGAAATTTAATCAAGAAGTTAAGCTGCTTGCATACTAACGAGGCATTGCGATGCAGCTGACAAATGGCAAATATGAACAAAAAAAATCCCCTTCTCTCCTTTTCCCCCTCTCCCTCATCTGCTTCATCTTCTTCATTAAGAGCCTTCATAAATATTCATTGTATAAATAGAAGATTGGATACCGTTAAAACAACAGGGGACTATGAGCGAGCGAGTGAGAGATTGGAATTAGACTTTTTTCCCAGTAAGAAAGGAAAGGCCAGGCGATCATCCAAACTTCATCCTAAATGACAATAAATCATTGGTACAAGGAGGCGAAGAAATAGTCCTGTCATAGCTTAGTCATCTTGGTCTTTATGGTAAATAGAAACTGAGTTAATCAAATGTTTTGGCTTTTTTCTAAAAGAAAGGCTTGCTGGTGCATTAATTGTAATGGTCACCTTAAATAATTGCTATGAATATCTATTTATATGACTGGGGGTAGTGGAACAGAAGATGTAGACATTTTGCCCAACCATTTAAGTAAGAAAGGTTGTCTAATCTAGGAATAAATATTATCTTGGGATTCTTCTTCTGCTTTCATGTTGCGATCAAATCCTGGATTACTAAAACAAAGCCACTTTCTTGGCTTTGTCATTGGCCAAACATAAGTCCCCATTGGTACAAGTTTCTGGCAGTAATTGGCAGACCTGTAAATGAGCTGGATTTGGTATCTCTCCACATTCACACTGCATGTTGCTGTCCGCCAGCAGCCCACACTTGAGCATGTTGGTCTTAAATTTAGGCACCCCAACCCTCAGCCTATTCAGGGTGTTCCAAGTTTTGTAGGGTAGGTTGAGTTCCTCAGCTATATCCTCCTTTAATGCTGTTACTTCTACAGTGAGCTCCTTCCTCCACCTTCTAATTTGGTTCTGCTCTTGCGTACCCTCAAGAATGTTTGTTCTTGCCGTAAAGCTCTTCCTGGATCTGAGTTGGCGGACTTGAGGTTCTTATCTGTTCAGAGGATGTTGAGGGTCATTCTCCTGCTTAGTTCTCTCAGTGTCCACTGCTACACCTGAAGGGGTGAAAGCAGAAGTAAAGAAGAAGATGAAAGTCCCTGTGTGGAACAAAAGGGGGCTCTTCATCTTTGCAAAATGGGGTACAATGATTGGAAGGCATTTCTGACTTAGAGTACAGTGCATCAGGGCCCAAGATATTCCAGTTCATGCTTTTCATTGCCAAGACAGCTCACTAGAAGAAAGTCAAACGTGTGTATTGCCAACCAAATGTTGGAAATAACACTTTAGGTTTAATGCACTGATGTAAAAACAGCTATTTTTGCAGCAACCGGGAGAACTGCATTTTAGCTAAGCTTTAAGATGTCATGTTAAATGTTAAAAACTGTACTTTGGAGTGGTTATTCCTTCAACACATTGCCTTTTCTTTAATGTAGAAATAATGATTTTTAATGACTATACGTTAAAATTCATGTGCTGTTTCCAAGGAGTAGCTGCTGCAAAGCAACCAGTGAATATTATTCTTTTATACACACCTTTTGAAAGTGATTTGCTGCTGTTGGTTTCCCAGCGAGTTTAAGCAGTTAATCCAGAACTATCTGACCTTCCCTATTCTTGGCCATTAGATTTCATCCTTTCCTCCTTTTCAGTGGAGGCTGGGGGTCTCAAAATTGACAGAGGTAACTAATCTGGGCTTTTGCTTGAACTTTATAGGATCCAATGTGCTGAACTTTATCTCCCAAATATGTTCAGCACCCTAGACAGTTACCTGTACAAGTTCAGATTGCAACCTATAGCCGCAGCCATAACTAGTGATTTTGTTACTCTAGTATGTCTCCACTAGAGTGAAGAACTGAAGAATCCATCAGATGCTGTACCCACGGAGATAGGTAAAGGTCACCCTTGCTTGAAAGCCAGTCATATCTGACTCTAGGGTGCGGTGCTCATCTCCACTTACAGCCAAAGAGCCAGTGCTGTAGGTGATGGCAGACATTTTCATGGTCACGTGGCAGGTATGACTAGATACCAGAGCGCACAGAACACAGTTACCATCCCACCAAAGTGGTACCTATTTATCTTCTTGCAATTTTTAAATTTTGAACTGCTAGGTTATCAGGAGCTGGGACAGAGATGGGAGCTCACTCCATTGTACATCACTAGAGTCCTGAACGGCAGACCTGCCGACTTTCCAGTCATCATGTTCAGCTGCTTAAGCACTAAGCCACCATGGTGATTACAACTTTCATATTATGGCCTGTCCCAAAGTGCAGAAGAACTAGATACCTACAATGGACATGGTTTGGCTAGTCCTCATTTCTATGAAGCTGCTTGTTGATCCTGGCAAAAAGTGTGGTTGTGTATCACAGGATGAGTGCTGAAGACCAAAATATCACTGTGAATCCTTGGTGGTACCTCAGTACCATAATTAGCAATTGTGGTGTCTGGGAATTCAAGTTTGGGTCAATTGCCCAAGTTTGAGTAAGATTGTCATATGTGAGGATGAGTGGTTGGAGGCATAGGTAGGCACCAGAGTGCATGGGCCAGAGTGTAAGGACTGCTTTTCACCTTCCCACTGAAGAGGTACCTATTTATCTACTTGTGATTTCTTGCTTTCAAACTGCCAGGTAGGCAGGACCTGGGACAGACGACAGACGCTCAAACCGTCATGCAGTATCCTGGTCTCGAACTGCTGAACTGCTGACTTTCCAGTCATCAAGTTCAGCATCTTAAACACTAAGCCACCACAGTCCCATGCCAGAACAAACAACAGACTTATTAGGCCCATGCTGAGACTGCCTGTTTTCTTTCCTTCTGCCTCAGGAAGAGCAGCAGGGAGCAATATCTGTCCTTGGAGCAGCTAGACCCATGATGGGCACTCCAGGTGTTCTTGGACTTCAATTCCCAGAAGCCCAAGTCAGCACTCCTGATGATCAGGGCTTCTGGGAATTGACGTCCAAGAACACCTGGAGTGCCAAAGTTTATTTTATTTACTTTATTTATTTACAGAATTTGTATACCGCTTTCCTCACCCACGGGTGACCCAAAGCAGTTCACAATCAGGTAAAAACATCAGATAAAACATCAAGTAAAATCCCTCTCTAAAAATCGAATTAAAACCACTTAAAAGTTCGCCATCACTGAGCCAGGTTTTATCATTTGAGCAGCATTTTTGTCTGACTCTAGGGTTTGGTGCTCATCTCCGTTTATTGCAGATGTTTCCATGGTCAGGTGGCTGGCATGACAAGATGCCAGAGCGCTAGGAACATTGTTACCTTTCCTGACAAAGTGGTAACTATTTATCTACTTGCACTTTCTTGCTTTAGAACTGATAGGTTGGCTGAACAGCTTATAATTGTTCTTTTGTGCTTGCTGTTGTTGTTGTTGGGGATGAAAAATAAAATAAAAGAAAGCCAGGGAGAGCTAAGGCATGCAAAAGCAGGCCGGGAGTGATGACTTTGTTCACTCTTGCAGGAAAGCTCCGTGACAAAATAACTTCCGTAGAAGCCTTTGTTTGCAAATTGAATTTCCCCCATTATCGATTGCAGATTCAAGAGGTGTGCCTTCTCCTTTCTAGCATCAGGGGGCACTGTTTCCTTTCCAAAGTCAAGCTGTCGGATGCCAGATTTCATGCTCCAGAAAAGCATTAAGACTTTGCAGGCATCAATAAAATAAAATAAAATAAAACAAACACCGGCTGTCTATACGAACAGCATAGCTGTGAAAAGGTGAGGAAGAAGAAAAAGGTGTGGATGTTGTTTTTGTGTGCATTCACGTGGGCTCGTTGTGTGAGGGAGTATAAATAGGAAGTATAAATTTGTGATATTTTCTTCTTTCCAGTTCGTTGATGGCCACTCAGAGAATTTTGCAGATTTTAGCTGTTTGTCGATTTCTTTAAACGTCTCGGCACTGGAGACCTGCTTTCAGTGTTAAAAGTGTCAGAAAGAGACACTCACACAAACCAGCAAAACCTAGTCCAACAGAACATCCTTCCAAAATCAGAAAAAAATATTGCCTAACTATTATACTTTGATAATAATAATTTAGTGTCAGAAATTTTTCTGGGTTAAAAGGATTTCTACGGGAGAAAGTCTGTTCAGGGGATGCCCGAATGAGACTACTTTCACGTCCCCAAGAGCAGGGTCAGAGACAGGTGCTCAATCTGTCATGCAGTACCCAGGTCTCAAACTGCCAACTTGCTGGCCTTCCAGCTAACAAGGCAAGCTTCTTAACCACTGAGCTACTACTTTGATCCCAACATTTCTTTGGGAGGGTTAGTGTTTTCTTTTTTGGTTTCAGATTTTTGGGGTGGTGATGGAATCTAGCTAGAATACATAGACTTATATATTCTTAGGTTGCTATACACTGGAGTGAACAAAACACTGTTACCTTTCCTTCCGGAGTGGTACCTATTTCTCTACGTGCAATTTCTTGATTTCAAACTGTAAGGTTGGCAGGAGATGGGACAGATGATTGTCACTCACTCCGTTGCACAGCACTGAGGACTCGAACTGCTGACCTTGCTGACCTTCCAGTCATCAAGCTCAGTGTCTTAACCACTAAGCCATCACAGCAATTCAGTAATAATAACCCTCACCCCAAATCTTTAACAGGTCCATGGAAGGCAGGTGCAAAAAGAACATGTAATGTGAATGTTGTCAATGGAAATACAGAATAATTTCAGCACACTTTTTGTGTGTGTGCAAAAGTACAGAATTAACCAAGGTCCATCTTTACACTCAGGATGGAAAGAACTCGAGTGTAAAAAGCTCAAATGTCAGAAAAAACAAGATGAAAAGATTCATTCAGCCAGATGCTATCTGAGAGTTGAAGTATTAAGCACTTGAACTGCAGTGGGTCAGTGGTTAAGAAGCTCGCCTTGCGAGCTGAAACGTCAGCAAGTCAGAGGTTCAAGACCTGGGTACTGCATGATGGATTGAGCTCCCGTCTCTCCCAACCTAGCTGATCGAAAGCAAGAAATTGTAAGTAGATAAATAGGGACCACTTGGGTGGGAAAAGATCTTGGGGACATGAAAGGAGCCTCATTCGGGCATCCCCTGAACGGAGTTTCTCCAGCAGAAATCCTTGCAATGCAGAATAATTTCTAACACTAAATTATTATATTGCAGTTTGAGACCCGAGTGCTGCATGATGGAGTGAGCTCCTGTCATGTTTGTGGTACTGAATTATAGTTGTCATCAATCACCAGTACCCCTGGTTTGTCATATTAAACATTCTGACAACAAGTTGCTCTTCTGACGGGGAATCGTGGCTTCTGCTTGGCTATCATACACACCTTTTCTTGAATATTGGCAGGACAGTCTGGGACTCTTTTGGTTGAGAGAAGGATGATTTAAAAGGAGGAAAAGCTGAGATTTAACACAGTGATGCATGGCAAGGAGCCAGATGATAGAAACATTGCTTTCTCTCTCACACATTATCAGAGCTGTGAGTGGATGGAGCAACTAGATAAAGCAGGGATTTTCAACCTGCAGCTCATGGGCCAGATGCAGCCCATAGCATCATTTCATGTGGCTCACCACCACCACCACCACACCAGGAAGTGTCGTGTGGTGGAGGAAGGGCAAAATGGCCATCTGGCCCCCAAAGCTGTCTGAGGGAGTGTGTCCCAGCCCCCGGATTAAAAAGGTTGAGAACTCCAGAGATAAAGAGATGCAGGATCAGTTCTCTTTTTTTTGGCAGACAAAGAATCTCCCATTCAAAAGCTTTCCTTTGTAGTTTTAAAAAAAGGACAACCCCTTTTGTAATCCACAAGGTGACCTTTCCAGCTCTATTGAGGGCAGTCAGGAGGGGCTCAGTAATGGTCCATTCAGGGAAAGAAGCACATCTATCTGGGACCAGGAAGAGAGCCTTCTCCGCATCTGCCCCAGCCCTTTGGAACCTCTTACGTCCGGAGGTGCACCTTCAGACGGAACTTCTCCCCTTTAGAAAAATGTTGAAGACCTGGCTTTGCCAGCGGGTGTGGAGCTCCAGAGGCTCCACTTCCCAACCCCGCTGGCTTGTTTAACTTTTGTGGGGGAGTTTTTCTCTCTGTTTTTTGTGTTTAATGTGTGTGGAGGGAGGGCTAGGGTAATTTTAAGGATAAAGCCAGTTTTGAGCCAGTTTTTAATGCAGTTCTTAATCTTGACTTTTTAACTGAAGGTTGTGTAAGTGTTTTAATTGTAAATATTTCTGGTTGTTTTTATATTGTATTTTTACCTGTTGTTGCCACCCTGGGTGGTGTTTTTCACCAGGAGGGTGGGGTATAAATTTATAAAATAAATAAATAAATAAAAATAAACCAAAGAATAAACTTCTTTGCACAAATGAAGGTACGAATGTCAAGTTCAGCATCTTAACCACTGAGCCACTTCTTCTTTATTCATGTCAGAAGCACCACAAGCATATAATAGCATACAAAGCTAAAATTAACATAGCTAAAACAAACAGGAATTAGATGACATCTGCCCAATATCAACAGCATTTCCTCTTGCCAATGTAAGGTCCTCCTCAATGCATGTCGAGGGGTAGCGTGTGCATTGTATCCTATGGGAGATAGTTTGTACTTCTCTGCATTCACACAGGCTGTCCTCTACAGGGAAACCCCACATTCTCAGATTGGCATTTGATCTTCCTACCCTTGCATGCAGTCTAGTTAAAGCAGGAGTTCTCAACCTTTTTAAGCCAGGGCCCGGGTCACGCTCCCTCAGACAGCTTCAGGGACCAGACAGCCATGTTGCCCTTCCTCCACCACATGGCACTTCCTGGTGTGGTGTAGGTGGTGGTGGGCCACATGAAATGGCACCATGGCCCTCACCTGGCCCATGGGCCATAGGTTGAGAATCCCTGATTTAAAGGTTTCCACACAGGCCATGGTCGTGCTTGGCCAGGCTTGGTAGAAAATCATATGGTTCTGCTCAGTTATCTGGTAGCTCCTTGATTACCTTCCATAGTTCTAGGGTGATCTGTGGGGGCTGGTTGTTTGAGGCTGGGGCAGAAGTTATGAGGAAACTGTGTCTTGATTTCAGTCTCTTTTTGGGTGTGTTAAGGTTGAACGGTGGTCTGGCCAAATAACAGTTAGGAGTCAGGAATCAAAGTTCAAAAGTATTTATTCTTCTTTCTTTCTTACAGGTCCAACAACATGCAGTAATATCAGCGAGAGTGAGAGTGGATAATCGGTAAGTGCTATATATACAAGGTGGGAGGGGCTTAGACAACAGTGCATTGTGGGTATTGTAGAGAATCAGATAGATGTTGTATCTGACAGCGTGGTTGGTGATCAAATAGCAGGCATGTTTCTGAGGACCTTGCTTTGACCCAATCTTTCTGAGCAGCACTTTCTTGGCGAAATTTTGGTGGAGGAATGCCAGCTAAATAATGCACTTTTTGTATTGGGGTTGGTTTTAGGCATCCTGTGACCAATCTTGCTGTTTTATTTAGGGCAAAGAACCAGATGTATACAATGATCATAGTTTGGTAGGTCCTCATTTCTCAATAGGTGTGAAGCTGCTTGTTGATCCTGGCATCATGGGATGAGTGCTGAAGGCCAAAATATCATTGTGAATGCTTGACAGTACCTCAGTACCATAACTACCAATTGTGGTGTTTGGGAATTCAAGCTTGGGTCAATTGGCCAAGTTGGGTAAGATTGGTAGGGTGGGAGGTTGGAGGGATGGGTAGACTTGTGCAAACAACAGCCTTATTGGGTCTGTGCTAAGACCGCCTGTTTTGTTTCCTTCTGTCTCAAGAAGAGTGGCAGGGAGCAATATCTGTCCTTGGAGCAGTTAAGATTTGCCATGTGAGCAGCATTGTTTTACATTGTCTAATGCAGGGGTTCCCAACCTTTTCAAGCCAGGGGCCAGGTCACGATCTCAGTCAGCTTCGATAGCCGGATGGCCATTTTGCCCTGCCTACATGATAGGGATGGCCATTTTGTCCTGACAGCTTCAAATGGGTGGTCATTTTGTTTCTTGAATGCCCTTGGAGGGGTGGGGGACCCACATGAAATGGCGTTGTGGGCTGAATCCAGCCCACAGGCCTTAGGTTGGGAACTTCTGGTCTAATGGTTGCTCTTGGTCAAAGCCACAGTCATCCTTCGTTATGCTTCAGGTCCACTTTCCTGACAGCCAGATTGGTCCCTAATGGCAAATGGGGAACAGGTCTTTTGCATATCTAACAGCTCTTAATTGAACACCAAAACATGTTTTGACACAACAATAATAATGCATTATTTCTGGAGAAGTCTATTTATTCCTGCCACTGTGAGGACTGTAGCTGAGCTCAGGAATGACAGGAAGACCTTGAGATGATGATGGTGCCAGGAATTTTACCCCCAAATAATATTGTTCTGTGTGAATGAGAGGGGACATAGCAGGACACAGCAGGACCTACTCATAGGTAGAGACAGAAAACTCCCAAGTACCAAGTACCATTTAAAAACCTGGTGATATGGAACTGGCTTCAGTACAGTACTTGTAATATTTTGTAGCATTTTGTTGTCCTCTATCACTGTCTGGAAGGTTGGAGTGCGATTCCCGGGTACTGCAGGACAGAGTGAGCTCCTGTCTCTGTCCCAGCTCCTGCCAACCTAGCAGTTTGAAAGCAAGAAATTGCAAATAGATAAATAGGGACCACTTCAGTGGGAAGGTAAACAGCGTTCCATGCACTCCAGTGTTGAGGCATGTCTGCCATGTGGCTCTTTGGCGATAAACAGGGATGAGCACTGAACCCTAGAGTCGGATATGACCGGCTTTTGAGCAAGGGTGACCTTTACCTTTACTATTGCTGTTGTCTTCCCTTCCTGCCCTTTCTTTCCCCTTAGTTACTATTACAAACTCACGCTCTCTACTCTCACTTGCTCCTGAATTGTTCTGTAATTAAGGACTCCCAGTGGAGAGCATTTACCAGCATGGGTTGTTTTTCGGGCAGGCAGGACGGAGGCTCTGCAGTTGGAGAAATGCCATTCTGTATATACTGCAGTGTGGAAAAATTATTCTTTTGGAGGAGAACCAGAGGCCAGAACGCCCGAGGGATTGTGGGAAGTCTGCTTTTCGGGCTCCGACTTCACCCACTTAAGGTCTGGACATGTCATTCAATTTTGTGCGGATGTTTTAATGAACACATAGAACAGAGGTTCTCAACCTACAGCCGGATGTGGCCTGCGACACCATTTCATGTGGCCCCCCACTGCCTCCACCACACTAGGGAGTGCTATGTATAGCAGTCAGGGCAAAATGGCTGTCTCGCCCCCGAAGCTGTCTGAGGGAGCATGACCCGTCCCTTGGCTTGAAAAGATTTAAGAACCCCTGGCATAGAAAGCCATCCTTGTGAATGACAAACCCAGGCAAACAATGCTCCCCCCCCAAATACATACAAGAACATATTTATGTATTGTCTCTAAAAACCATGAGGTTGCTCAGGACCTCACAGCTGACGCCACATCTTGTCGTTCCTCCCAGCGGGTTCCCTCAACCAGGTCAAGATCCACCCAGTCTCGGTTGAACAGGTCTCCCCTGCTCAAATCGGACTTCTCCAACTGCTCAGTCCTCCATCGGCCACATCTCTCCACAGCAACACAACTTAATGGTGGACACTCCTCCCCACCTCAATCTCCTCTGTGGCTCCACGGCCCTGCAGCCTCCGCTGCCTCCGTTCTTCGAAGAGGTAATAGCTCTTTTATATTTTTAAAAACTCTTTTTAACAATTAAGTTGACATTTCCATGGCCCTCCCTTTAGCAGTTGTTGGAATCGCTTCCACTCATGTCGCCATCTTGGAACGCAGAGAGGCCAGGAGAGACGGGCGGATGGAACGGATCAGCTGGCAGACTGGAACAGATTGGAAAAGAGTGGATTGGAAGGAGCCTGGTTCGCTGCCTATGAGCTGGAGAAGGCAAAGTGGAAGAGTGGTGGTGAGGCTGGGACAGGCGGATGGGCTAGCAGATCCGGTGGAGTGGAGTTGAATGAGGGAGGAGACCTAATGAGGTGGATGTGTGGAGGAAACGAGGGACACTAACAGGCAAGCGGAGGCCGCAGGGATCGGGGCTGGGGAGGGACAGTTGGGGGGAAGCGGAGGCGAACCCCAGTCAGTCCTGGGTGGCCCCAATCCACAGTATGCAAAGAAGACGAGAGTTCCCCTCCTTCCCTCTTCTTTTTTGTTTGTTTTGCTGATCTGGATCACACAGACTTGGACCTGACTGTGTTCGTAAGAGTAGACTGCTGTGAGTTGGAACCTGTGGATTTTGGGCTGCATTTGATCTTGGCTTGAGAGTGAAGAGTATTTTGGGAGAACTAAAAATCTTTTTTTTCTTTCCTTTTTACACGTTCACATATAATTTAAGATGCTGATGAGAGACTGAGAAACTGAGAGTTTTGTTTTGTCTAATGACTTTTCCCCTCCCATTTCCCCCCCCCCCTCAATGCCGCTCTAAACTGTTAAGGTCGAACGGAAGAGACAGGGATCAGTGACACTGATTTAGATTTAAAGGAGACTGAGATTAAAAAAGCGAAACTGAGCAAATTTTGAAGATATCTTTGAATTTGGACTTTTTTTTGAAACAACATTAGTGAAAGTGAGGACCTTAACATAAGTAGATTTGGATTCAAAAGGGAGGAAAGTTCAGGATTGATTGAAATTTTTTTTGGGATAGATATAAAATCAATTAACACACTTAATTTTTGAAACCTCATGAACCAAAATTTTGATTAGCTGGATTCTACTTACATATCATTATCAATCACTACTAATCATCAATTGTTAAGTAGAAATCATTGATTTGACTTATCATCCAGATAATTTGTTGCAACCTAACTATATAATTGACTTGTTATATTTTGTTTTTGTTATCAATTAGAAATTAAGCAAAAACTACACTTACTAATCACTTTTAAGTTTAAATCCTATATAAAATTTAGTGTGTTCATTCATCATTACAATCATTAATTGGAATTAATCGAAGTGATTTATTACTACAATTATCAATTAGATTTGACTTCCTGAATAATTTTGATGCAATTTAATTATATAATTGATATGTTATATTCTGTTATTAGTACCAACTAGAAATTAGATAAAAATACATGCACTAATCATATTTAAATACAACATTGAAAATCTGCTTTTTTGGGGTGAGGTAATTGGAGTGGATTGAGGTTTAATCATATTCTAATGAAGTTTTTTGAGTCTGTATATAAGTTGCAATTGGAAGTGTAAGTGGATGAACCAATGTGGCCGAGGTAAAGACAAAGAGAAGAAAGTGGGCTGGTCGAGAGATAGAGTAACATCATCTGACAGGAGTTATAAAAGACTGGTTTGGTTAGAAGAGCCTACAGATATGAAGAAGGCTTTACAACAGGAGGTTAAGGACGTAGAGGAACAGGAGAAAGTGAAGAAGATTTTACAACAGCAGCAGCAACAAAAGCAGTTACATGGATCACTTGTTGTAACAGCAGCAACATCAGCGAAAACACTAGCAACAACTGCAACAATAACAACAGCTGCAGCACCCCAGTAGCCCTGATAACAACAGTAGTCTCAGTATCAAAAATGACTTCAACAGTAGCAGCAACAACAACCACAATGATCACAAGAGCAGTGACCACAGCAGCAGCAACAGCAGTAATTACACCAACAGCAGTAACAACACCAATAGTAGCAATTACAGCAGGAGGTGCAGCAGCACTAGATGCCATTAAAAAACACCTAAGGATACAAAGGGACCTAAGAGTGAATTTGAATTGATGTGTGAAAAGCTAGAAAGAATGGAGGCATTAATTAAAGCCGGGCAACAGGACTCACACAATCAGATGGAGGAAATGACAGACAAATTTGATAAAAGATTTGATGAAATAGAAAAAGGACAAGTTGTCTTTAAAAAAAGAACAGGAAGAAATCAAAGAAGAACAAAAGGAACTAAAGTAAGATGTGAAGAGGATGAAAGAGAAAGAGAAGGCAAGAGATATTAAGGTGGACTCATTGGAGAAACGTGTTGCAATGATGGAGGAACAAATGAGATGCCCAAATATTGTGATCCGTAATCTACCCGAGAATACTCCAGATTTGTTAAGAGATAGGATACTAGATTGGCTGAATGGTATGGTGATGGAATATAGTTATTCCTCAGAGGACATTGTAAGTGTGGACAGAAGGGAGGTAGAACTGGTCCAAGAAATGTTTTGGTAAAGTTTGCCTGTGCAGTAGACAAAATGAGACTAATGTCCCACATTAAACAAACAGGTCCAACAACTTTGAAGATTGATGGCATAGATGTTGAGGTCTTTAATCATATAGCGGTTGAGGAAAGACTTTGGCGTCAAACCATGAAACTGGTCACAAAACATCTGATCGATAAAGGTATCAAATATAATTGGAAATTTTCAAAACTATTAACTTTCTGGCATCTAGGCAGAAGATATGTAGTGAGAGAGGGCGCCTTCATTTTGGACATACTGGTGGAAGCAAAATTATTGGAGAATGGCACCACAGAATGGGAAACTCTAAAGAAAGACCTGATATTGTCTGGAGGATGACGATTTGGGAGGAATGACGATGATAGTGTGTCCGAGGGAGCAGAAGGAGGAAATTAGTCTAAATGCAGTTAAGGGAATTCACTAATGCTCTGTTTCCATCTGATGTGCTTTCCCCTTCTCATCTTTGATTATCAAAGGCCTCTTTTTCTAGAAGAAAGTGGGGAGGGGAGTAAATAAATCCTTTTGTAAATTCTGTTATTTTAAATTTGTATGTTTGGGATTAGGGATTTGTATCTTAATTTTTTGCACGCCTTTAGGGGGACATGGCTGTTATAGGAATAGAGATGTAATAGATAAAAAATGAAGAACATGAAGGTAGTATCTTGGAACGTGAAGGGTACTGGCTGTCAGATTAAGAGAAGAAGAATAGAAGCAGCACTTAGAAAAGAAAAACCTGATATAATCTTTCTACAGGAAATGCATCAAAAGTCAGGAGAAGTAAACAGGCTATTTTTAGGATGGACTAAGATTTATGAAAAAGCATATGGATTATCAAAGTCAAGAGGAGTTGCGATTCTCATCTCAACTAGATTAGATTTTGTAATAACCAATATCATTTCTGACCTGGACGGAAGATACTTGATAATCAATGGGAGAATTGATGACAAGGAGATAAAATTGATAAATATATATGCACCTAATGATCATCAAAAAATTTTTTTAGATAAATTTACGATATCTTGGAGGGAGAAAGATGTCCAAAGTTGATAGTGGGGGATTGTAACCTAAATAGATCAACAATTGATTGTACTAACATAACCAGGTGTAGAAAAGGGCCGAAATCACAGATTATCGATAATTGGATGTTAGCTCTAGGATTAAAAGATATGTTGAGAGAACTCCGTGGAATGGAAAGGGCATATACTTTCTTCTCCCAGGTATATAACACATGCTCAAGGATTGACTATATATTTGTATCAGAGAATTTGATTAGAAATTTAGAAGAGATTGAAAATGGGATATTTAAAGAATCGGACCATGCTAGATTGATGCTGAAATTGAGTATAGAAGGAGAAAAGGATGTAAGGAATAATTGGAGATATGATGCCAGTTTATATAGTGATCCAAAGAGTAGAGAGCAGATTATAGAAAAGTGGGAAGATAGTTGGAAGTGGAATGACAATGGAGAAGTAAGCTATAACATGGTGTGGGATACTATGAAGGAGAATTTTAGAGGAGAAAGTATTAGGCTGTCCAGTATTAAATGTAGACAGGCTAAGGCAAAACAAAACGAAATTGAGCAGGAAATAAAGAGGCTACAAGAGGAGCATGCAAAGACAAAGAATAGAAGGATTTATGATAGCATGGAGAAATTGAAAAAGGAACTGGTGGGAAAAGATATCGAAAAGGTGAAAAGAAACTTGATATATTTAAAGAGAGAATACTTTTAATATAGCAATAAGAACTTGAGGCTATTAGCAAGGGATGGCTAAAGAAAAAGAGAGAAAAGAGATATTGGTTTTTTGATATCTAAAGGTGGAATCAGGTGCAATAAGGCAAAAGATAAAATTAAAATAGTCAATCATTTCTATCAGGAGCTATATTCAGAAAAAGAAGTTAACATAGAAAGATTAAGAGAATATTTGGGAAAACAAATAGGGCAAAAGTTAAATCAGGAGGACAAGGATTTAATGGAAGATAAAATAACTGAAATTGAAATTAAAAATGTTATTACAAAATTGAAAATAGGTAAATCACCTGGTGAGGATGGTTTATCCCCAGAGTTCTACAAGGAATTTAAATATATAGTTACCCCAAGATTGGAAAAACTGTTTAACTATATATTGGATGGAGGAATAATTCCAGCTTCCTGGTTTAGATCAGTAATTGTACTGATTCCTAAACCTGGAAAAGATCCAGAAAAAATTGAATCTTATAGACCTATATCTTTAATAAACCAGGATGCCAATATATTGACCTCTATACTAGCAAATAGGTTAAATACATTTATGGGAAACTATATAAATACGGACCAAGTTGTTTTTTTTTAAAAGGGAGGCATTTGATAGATTTAATGAGGAGATTATTTAATTTATTGGACATTGCTGTACAAAATGTGAAGGTAGGATTAATGTCATTGGACATCTTTAAAGCATTTAATTCAATTCAATGGATAACAATTAAAGAAATAATATCTTTTTATGGTTTTGGATCCAAGTTCAAAAAAACTATAGAACAATTGTACCAACAAGGTACAACAAAGGTCAAAATCAATAATGCCTTCACAGAAGATATAAGACTTGAAGCTGGAACCAGGCAGGGGTGCCTATTATCTCCAATTTTATTTATAATGTCAATGGAATTACTTGCAACGGTAATCAGAAACGATAACAACATAGAAGGATTGGTGGGAAATAAAATAAGTCTATATGCAGATGACACACTGGTGATCATGAAACAACCAATGAAGTCAATGGGAAAAATTCAGGAGCATTTAATGGACTTTGAGGATATGACAGGGCTAAGAATAAACTGGGAGAAATCTGAAATGATAACTTGTAATATAGAGAAAGAGGAACAGCTGAGGATATTGGAAAAATTTAAAATTCAGACTAAAGACAGTCTAAAATACCTGGGTGTTAATATTACAAGTAAATTAGATAATTTCAAAAAAAATAAATTATGACAAACAAGAGAAGCTGATTAAAGATCAAATTGGTTGATATAAGAAATTGAAATTGTCGTGGTTTGGTAGGGTGGCGCTGTGTAAGATGATGTTGTTACCAAAAATGAATTTCTTGTTCGATGCCCTGCCAATACAATTTAAGGATAAAGAGATCAAGAATTATCAAAATATTTTAAACAATTTTTGTAACAGTGGAAGTAAACCAAGAATCCCAAAATGCCTGTGGTATTTGCCGCAAAAAGAAGGTGGATTAGGAATTCCTAATCTTAAAAATTACTATAGAGCATTTCAAATCAAAAACATAATTAAGATTTTGATGAAAGAAAAGGCAATTTGGGGGGACTTAGAGATAGAGGACCTTGCAAATATAGGTAATGCAGCTTTTTTAGATAAGAATATTGGGAAAATTAGTTTTAAGAACAATATGTTAAAAACAATGTGGGATGTTTGGAGAAAAACTAAGAGAAGGTTAGCCCCAGAAATATCCCCCATAATCGAGGTTGAGGACATTCGAAGCTTCCCAATTAAAATTGAGATGAGGTTGAGATCTATGTTGATAAGCAAGGATGCGTACCTGTTGAAGGACTGGATTCAAATTTGTAAGAATGAAGTGAAAAACCAGGACTATAAACAGAAATGAGGCTGGACTGGTTACAGAAAATAAGATTAAACAAATGGAATAATAAATATTTAACGGAACCCAGTTTGGAAAGAGACAAGACAGAATTTGAAAAGTTGCTATGGAATATAAAACAAGGAGATTTAGGATTAAAGGGTCTGGTGAGGAAAATTTATAAGATTTTAAACACAGAGGGTAATCCACAAGAGACACTAAGGAAAATTTGGGAACAAGACTTAAATATAAAAATTACAGAAATAAAATGGAGAACTATTTGGAAAAGGAAGATTATGAGGAAATTATCTGTAAGAGTTAAGGAACACAACTATAAAATGCTGTTGATGTGGTACCTGACTCCGGTACGACTGAACCAAATTTACAAAACTAAAAGCCATAGCTGTTGGAGATGTAAAAAATCGATCGGAACATATATACACATGTGGTGGAATTGTAATGATGGTAAGAAATTTTGGGACGAGGTTGAAAAATAGATTATGGGAATACTGGGGGTGAGAGTCAAGATCAGTTCAGGTACTGCTATGTTTATGGAATTTGAGGATACAAAATTAAATAGGGATAAAAAAGAACTGGTTTCAATTCTGATGACAACTGGAAGACAGTGTATTGCAAGGAAGTGGGAAGAAACTGGGGAAATTAGTATAGAAGAATGGTACAAAGAATCATGGCAATTGGCTCTGAATGATAAATTAACTTGGGATTTGAATGAAAAGAAAGGGTTAACTACAGAAAATAGATTTTGGTTGATTTGGAAACGTTTTGAGGATATTGCGTTAAGGAAAGGAGTAGCGAGTAGGCCAGTACCAGATCAAATGGTTTTTTGGAAATATTGAAAAAATGATGAGATATGTCGCGTCCCCCTTCGGGAATATATATATCACATGGTGTATTGTTTATTTCTTTTTATAAATTTTCTTTCTTTCTTTTTCTTTTCTTATCTTGTTTTGAAGCAGAAAAATAATAAGAGGGTTGATATAGTGATTCAAATACTAACCCTACGAAAGTGTAAGAAAACTAATCTACATTTCACAACCAAAAGATAAGGTTGAGACTGGTAGTATTGAATATATTCACTACGTAATTATAACATAACTCTTTTTTTTTATATTGGAGTATTCTTCTTTGTTTTCATGTGTTTTCTTTTTATTCTTCATATAATTTTTGATGTGTATTATTATGTATATCTTGTAAAAATTCAATAAAAAATTAATTTAAAAAACCATGAGGTAATAATAGTCCCCCTCTATTCAGCACTGGTTAGTCCAAATCTAGAGTACCGTATCTAGTTCTAGGCACTACACACTTTGTATTCTGGCCAATTCCTTCCATAACATCCTTCTATTAAACTCCCTTAGTGACCTCAGCACTCCCTTCTAAAATTTAAACTACTATTAGCTGAATTTATGGCGGTCAGCATGGACCGACTTCACATCATATTGCCTGTTCTATTTAATTTAGGAGTGACTTGTCTTCCTTTCTCCACTTCCTTAATGACAAAAGGAGATAACTGAAATCATTATGTCTCAGCTTCTTAAATGGGGAATGTATTTTTTTTAATGTTTTGCTTTCTTCCCTAGGCTGTCTCCACCTAGAAGGCTGTGCTTTGCATTATTGTACTCAGTGATGGCAAACCTTTTAGAGACTGAGTGCCCGAACTGCAACCCAAAACCCACTTATTTATCACAAAGTGCAAACATGACAACAGGGGAGGAAGGAAATGCTCCCATTGGGCTGCTGGACAGAGGGATGGGTGAACTCTGTGCTGGGGTGACTGCAGGGGCTCTGAGCGCCACCTCTGGCATCCGTGCCAAAGGTTTGCCACCACTGTTCTAACCCATATGCAGGCAACCAATTGCACTCCAAGAGTTGTGATGACACTGCAAATCTCTGCTTCAGAGTACTCCAGGCTAGGGAAATATATGATAGCTTTCAATCCCTGGCTATTAGACTTAGCAATGTAGATTAATATAAGAACAGCCTTGCTGGAACAGGCCACAGGCCATCCAGTCCAGCATTCTGTCTCACACAGTGGCTCACCATTTGCTTCAGGGTATTCCCAAGCAGATGCCTTCACCTGCTTAGGATTCCCTGGAAATGGCATTGAGAGATATCCTGCCTATCTCTCCAACCCGGAGGTTGTCCTTAGGTATCCATAATTATAGCCATTGATACCCTTGTCCTCCATGAACTTGTCTAATCCTTTCTTAAAGCTGTCAAGACTGACAGCTGTCACCACTTCTTCTGGCAGGAAGTTCCATAGACCAGTGATCCTCTGGGTGAAAAAGTACTTTCTCTTATTTGTTTGAGAACTAGTACCCAAAAGTTTCATGGAGTGCCCCCTAGTTCTAGTGTTGTGCGATAGGGAAAACAGTTTTTCCTTATCTACTTTGTCCACACCATGCATGATTTTATAAACTTCAATCAGGTCACCTCTTAGACGCCGGCGTTCAAGAGTGAAGAGGCTCAACCGTTGCAGCCTCAGATGGTAAGGAAGGTGTTCCAGTCCCCTAATCATTCTGGTTGCCTTCCTCTGCACTTTTTCCAGCTCCATAATATCCTTCTGGAGGTATGGCGACCAGAACTGTACACAGTATTCCAGATGGGGCCCCACCATAGATTTATAAAGAGGCAAAATGACACTTGCTGACTTATTTTCTATACACTTCCTAATGATCCCTAGCATTGAGTTTACTTTTTTCACTGCTGAGGCACACTGGGTTGACTCCTTCATTGAGCTGTCCACCAGGACACCAAGGTCCCTTTTCTGGTTTGTGGCAGAGAGTTCAGACCCCATTAGTTTATAAATGTAATTGGGGTTTCTTGCCCCAACGTGCATCACTCTGCAATTACTAGTATTGAAGCTCATTTGCCACTGGTTTACCCACTCCCCCAGTGGGTTGAGTGCTTGTTGGCACTCTCAAAAATACCAACAGATCAGTGAGGCATGATTTGCCCTTGCAAAAGCCATGTTGGCTCACCTTTAGCAGCACCTTCTCTTCTATGTGTATATTAATTCTATCTTTTAGGATGGTTTCCATCCCTTTACCTGGGACACATGTCAAACTGACCAGTCGGTAATTTCCTGGATCACCTCTGGATCCTTTTTTGAAAATTGGCATTACATTTGCTACCTTCCAGTCATCAGGCACAAAGCCTGATTTGAGGGAAAGATTATATATTTTGGCTAGGAGATCAGCAATTTCATCTTTAATTTCCCTGAGAACTCGTGGATGGATGCCATCTGGTCCTGGTGATTTGTTAGCATTTAGTTTAACAAGACATGCAAGGACCTCCTCCCCGGTTATTTCTATCTGGCTTAATTTTTCGGTTTCCCTCCCTAGGAAGATAGGCTCTGTTTTGGGCATGTGGTCAATGTCTTCTTCAGTGAATACTGAAGCATCTCTGTCTTTTTCAGTGAATACTGAAGCAAAGAATTCATTGAGTGTTGTGTTTGAATACATTTTATGCTGTAACATTTTGTGAAATAATTGGGATCAGTACGATCCTCCATTTTGTCTCCTTCTTCTTGGTCTTGAAATATCCTTCTTCTTGGTCTTGAAATACTGTGTTCCCACCTAAACTATGTAGCCTGTACAGTCTTCATTCCGGTCCGATAACCTCACAGTTACCCCACTCCTCTTCCTGTCACTTCCCGCCCAAATATATCCATTTCTGAGTGTATATATTGAACAGTGCTGCGCCATTGCTCCCCATGTTCTGACTGCCAAATAAAGTTGTTTGGCCCTGTTATGCTGGCTGCTTCGTATTTCTACCAGCACATCAAATTGGCAACGAGGATGGGATAAATGGCATCCCATACACCTACCCTGGTTACGTTCGACGTGACCGCTCCCAAGAAATGGGTCCTATACGAGCGGCAGTTCCGCCATGCCATGGCAGCTCGGGACATCATCGATGACGAGAAGAAGCGCTCCTGCTTCTTGTTGCAGTGCGGCTTGGCCACCCCCGAGCTGGCCACGCACCTTGTGTTGCCCAGGGACATTGACATCATCCCACTAGCGGAGATCCTGGCGGCTCTTCGGACACACTTCCAGCCGAAGGTGTCCATCTTCCCAGCCTGGGTGGCATTCCACAGATGGGATCAATGCCCAGGAGTGTCCGTAGCCGACTACGCCGCTGCACTGAGGTTGACTGCCACCTCGTGCCAGTGTGACAACTTGGAAGAAGCATTGTGAGATCGCCTGCTGGCCGGCTTGTGGGACAAGGAGGCTCATCTCCGGCTTATGGTCAGGGACGTCCTGACCTTCAAGTCAGTCCTCTGGGAGGCATTGGCGTCCGAGGCTGCAAGGTCGGGCATCAAGTCTTTTAAGCACAGGCCTGTAGCCTCCGGGGCTTCGGAGCCTGCTGTGTAGGCCCATCGTTGCTCCTCGCTCCGCTCCTCTGCATCTTCAGCATCACCTGCCTCTTCATCCACATCCAGGTCCGGGTCCAGCGATGAGGACGGTGAGGTCTGGAGAGTTCGAAAGAAGCCGTCGGACAAGTGCACCACTGAGAGTGCCCTTCGCAGATGCATCGGCTGTGGAGCGAGGCACGACCGCCATCAGTGCCCCTTCAAGACCACTGACTGCCATCACTGTGGAAAGAAGGGCCACATCACCAAGTTCTGCAGGCAACGCCAGAAGCAAGCCCCGGAGCAACCCCACTGACCGAGCCGGAACGGAGCGTACGCATTCAAGATTTCCGCCGGGGAGCATCTCCAACCATTTCTTTGTGGAGGTCCAGCTGCACGGCATTCCGGTCAGGATGGAGGTAGATTCCGTTATGTCCTACTCCATCCTGCCCCAGAGAGAATTTCTGAAAATCCCCCCAAAGCTTCGCCCAAAACTTCAGGCTCTGAAGACATCTCTCTGAGATGTGCAGATTTGCCTGATTCTGGTCCTGGGGGTGGGGGATTTTTCCCTTGTGTTCAAGAACATTATAACAAAACTGCCCCTTGTAGTGGCTAAACGCTGCACAAACTGCTTACTTGGGGTGCAGTGGTTTGAGCCACTAGGGATTAAACTGTCCAGCATCAACGCCGTCCATGCTGACCTGGTGCAGGGCATCTGTGCAGGGCATCTGTAAGAATGCCTCCTAAAGGGTCTCCATGGGGTCCTACCATACTTCGATGACATCCTTATTACCGCTGGAAGCAAGTCCTAACTTGCCACCAGGTTAGATCAGGTGTTGCAGGTTTTTGAAAATGCGGGGTTACGTCTGAGAAGGGACAAATGTGTTTTCCTTGCACGGGAAGTAGAATTTCTTGGGTTTAAAGTCACTCTTTATCATTCTTTCCTGCCAAGGAAGGATTCCGTGGTGGAGCTGCTACACCGGTTACTTTAAAAAGATGCAGTCTGGCGGTGGGGGCAGACCCAGGATTGTGCGTTTCGTGAGTTAAAAGAGCTTCTTTCATCCGAAGCAGTCTTGACTCACTTCAATCCCAGGAAACCTGTAGTTCTTGTGTGCGATGCTTCACTGGTGGGGTTGGGGGCTGTCTTGTGTCATGTCTTGGAAAATGGGAAGGATGCCCCAGTTGCATTCTATTCAAGGTCCCTATCTACTATGCCCAGACCGACAGGGAGGCTCTGGCCATAGTTGCTGGAACTAAGAAGTTCACTATCATAATGGACCACAAGCCCTTGCTGGGGATTTTTGTAACTTCCAAGCCAACCCCCCAGATTATTTCCCCCCGCATGTTACGCTGGGCCATTTTCTTGAACGCTTATCAGTACACCCTGGTGCACTGTCCGGGTAAAGATATCAGCCACGCTAATGCGTTATCACGGTCTCCATTGCCAGACCTGGGGGAGGCAGATTGCGAAATTGAGCAGGATCTTCAGGTTCTGCTGATCGAGTCTCTTGACTCACCCCCCATAGTGCCTTCTGACATTGCTAAGGCAACTGCATGGGACAAACTCCTGTCCCAGATGATTTCCTGGGTTAAAAAAGGCTGGCCCACATCCCCTCTTGGGGAGGAGTTTAAAGTGTTCTTTAGGAGACGGTTCGATCTTTCACTCGAGAGAGGTTGCCTCCTTTGGGGCCAAAGTGTGGTCATTCCTCAGCCACTGTGGCATTATGCTCTAAGGTGCTGAGGCTTCTACACTTTAGTCAGCCTGGTATAGTGCACTCAAAGGCCATGGCCAGGAGCTTTTTCTGGTGACCCCAGGTAGACCGGGACACTGAGCAATTGGTAGGCACTTGTCGTAGCTGCCAGAGTTCCCAGCCCGATGAGTCCTGGCTTCCCACCAGGGAATGTGATACTGCCCGTGGCCCTTGGTCATGGATTCATGTCAATTTTGCAGGCCCTTTCCGGGGCACACTTTTCCTATTGGTGGTCGACTCATTCTCTAAATGGCTGGAGGTAATTCCTATGCTTAGTACTTCTTCTGCAGTCACTATCAAACAGCTCCAGAGGTTGTTCAGTTGTTTCGGATTACCGGAAGTACTAGTATCTGACAACACCAACAACGTTAACCTCTTCTGAAATTCAGGCATTTCTGAAAAGGAACGCCATTCAGCATGTAACTTCTGCCCCTTTCCACCCTGCCACCAACAGTCAGGTGGAACGTCAGGTTCGCACTACAAAAGAGGCACTTCACTGCATGGGTCTGTGGGACATTGAGGTACAACTTTGCCAATTCGTAATGTGCTACTGGACTATGCCCTGGCATCAGGGCTGTTGCCAGCTGAACTTCTCATTGCTCGACCGGTTGGATCCTTCCAGGGTGGAGGATAGGGGTGTTAATGTTGAAATTGTTCACACAAAGGTATTCTCTGCCGGGGATCCAGTGCACTGCCGGAACTATGTGGCCGCAGGTCCAGCTTGGACTCCGGGCATTGTGGTGGAACAAACGGGACCAGTGTCCTATCATGTCAAAAAGGTACTGGTTTGCTTTGGCGGCGCCACGCTGACCAGCTCAGACATAGGGTCACAGAGTTTCAAGAGGTACCAGGTGATTCTTCATATGGTAATTCCATGTTAGGGTCCTCCCCCACCCACTTATGCCCAGGGGGAGACAAGGAAGGAGGCTTGGCAGTCAGTTGTGGTTCCCAGCTTTCTAATTCAAGCCAGTCCCAATTCCGTTGGAGGTCGTCAGCAAGCCCAGAGTGTGGAAATTTATCTTTTGATTTACAGGATTGGGGGGAGTTTGCAGAGTGTTCCCCCACTCGTCCTAGTGAAAAGTGGGGCTTTGATTTCTCCCAGGAAGCCCCCATCCTTCAGCATTCAAGTCTACCTCAACTCCCACCCAAATGAGGCAGGCTTTTGTTGAGTCGCCCCCTACTCATGGTTCTCGTTGTGTTTTATCCCTCCTGATTCTAGTTTTAATTTTGAGCGATCCCCTGCTCCTGCTTCATCCAAACGGGGTTTTGATTTAGTTTGCCCCCTCCCTGGCTCCAACTCTGAGTCGGGTCAATGGTCCCTTAATACAAATGGTTCAGATCAGGCCCCCCAGCACGGGGTATCACTCTATGGAACCAAGTCTACCTCAGACATCGGAGTTCAGCCAGGTACCGGCGCGACCCAAAAGGGTTTGTAAGCCTCCACAGTGGCTGAGGGACTTCGTCCCATCCTAGGGGAGAGGAGTGTTGTGTTTGAAACATTTTATGCTGTAATGTTTTGTGAAATAATTGGGATCAGTACGATCCTCCATTTCGTCTCCTTCTTCTTGGTCTTAAAATATTGCGGGACTGTGTTCTCGCCTAAATTATGTAGCCTGTACATTCTTCACTCTGGTCTGATAACCTCCCAGTTACCCCACTAACCTTCCTGTTGCTTCCCACCCAAATGTATCCATTTCTGAGTTTATATATTGAGCAGTGCTGCGCCATTGCTCCCCATGTTCTGACTGCCAAATAAAGTTGTTTGGCCCTGTTATGCTGGCTGCTTCGTATTTTACCAGAACATCAAACAGAGTCTCTCTGCAATCTCTGTTTCCTCTTTAATAACCCCTTGCTTTCCATTGTCGTCTAATGGTCCAATGGCCTTCCTAGTTGGGTTCTTACTTCTAATGTACTTTCAAAAGTCTTTGGTATTTCTCTGAGTGTTTTTAGCTATACGCTCCTCAAAGTCTTGCTTTGCTTTCCTGATTGTTGCCTTGCATTTGTTCTGCCAGAATTTATGTTTCTGCCTGCTGTCCTCATTTGGACAAGCCTTCCATCTTCTAAATGAGCTTCTCTTGCTTTTGATCACTTCCCAAACAGCTCCTGTAAGCTACATCGGAGTCCTCTTGGACCTGACAGTGCCCTTTTTCCTTTTGGGTATGCATTCCAATTGGGCCTCTGCTATTGTTTTTGTAAACAGCCTCCATGCCTCTTGGAGTGTTTGGACTCTCTCAATTTTCCCTTTCAGCTTCTTTTTTACTAGTTTCCTCATCTTTGGGAAATTTCCTTTTTGAAAATTTAAGGTCTCTGTGTTAGATTGTATCAGTGACTTGCAGTCTATGATCAAGTTAACATAATTGAGTTGTGGTCACTGTTCCCTATTGGATCAGTCACATTAACATCTTGCACCAGATCCTGAGTATCACTTAGGATCAAGTCAAGGATTGTTGTACCTCTAGTTGGGTCTTCAACCATCTGTCCCAGTTTAGTGTAAGGGACCAAAGACAATGAAACAGCCGAAGGGTTGGCTTAACACAGGTTTATTGCATGATGATCCGGAGGAACATGTGGTAATGGCGGATGGGTAGCTCAATATATACAGCTGGCTATACATTTGAATGTGGCTCGTCGACAGATTATTGGTTGCTGCCTGCGTGACGTCGTAGAAGGTCACGCCCTTCTTGACCAGGTGAAGAGGTGGCGGGGAATCTTCCCGCGCTGCTGAACCAGGTGAATCTGAGCCATGAGAGCTGGACGCTCGCTATTGCCATCTAGTGGTCACTAGCTCGCGTCCCCTTATCAGGTTTACATTGATACAGCTGATGGTTATAATGTTGCACACAGAAAGGTTACATTGTTAACACATGGCAAAGGTACATTGTTAAAGGCACAGCTTTACAGGACACAACACCCAGGGAACAATCATTTAGCATATCTAGGAACTTTATCTCTTTATCATGTATTGAACAACTGTTCACCCAGTCTATGTGAGGGTAATTGAAGTCCCCCATTATAACCAGGCTTCCCTTCTTGGATGCCTCCTTTACAACATTCTACAACTGCCAGTCTCCCTCAGGAGTTTGGGTTGGAGGCCAATAATATATGCCTACTCTTAGACCATCCTTGTGGCCTGGTACTCTTACCCACAGTTTCTAATGGTGACTCCAAATCACCTAGATATTCCAATTCGTACGATTTTATCACTTCTTTGACATACAAGACTACACCACCTCCCGTTTGCCCCTCCCTGTACAGTTTGTAGCCTGGGATAACTGTATCCTATTGGTTATCATCCGTCCACCAGGTTTCAGTGATGCCAATAATATCAATATTTTTATCTATTGCTAAGAATTCCAGCTCCCCTATTTTGTTCTGGAGGCTTCTGGCATTTGCATACAAGCATTTATATATGCTTTTCTGATACAGTCTTTTGAGTCCAGTTGCATTGTTAGACTGCCTCTTGCATCGTTCTGCTAGAGTGCTGGTGACTAGCTCCTTGCTCTGCTCAGTAATTTTTGCATCCTGCTCACTACTAAAGTACACACTTTCCTGAACCGGATACTGCCCAGCTACTGTCGGCTTTCCCCCAGTTATCAGTTTAAAAGCTGTTCTGTAGCCTTTTTGATGTTGAGTGCCAGCAATCTGGTCTCATCATAGTTAAAGTGCAACCCATCCCTCCTGAACAGATTTGGCTTGTCCCAAAATGTTTTCCAGTTCCTGACAAATCTGAAGCCCTCCTCTCAACACCACCACCTCATCCACGCATTGAGGCTTCTTAACTCTGCCTGCCTGGTAGGTCCTGCATGAGGAACAGGCAGCACTTCTGAAAATGCTACCTTGGAAGTCCGGGACTTCAATCTTCTTCCTAACAACCTGAATTTGGCTTCCAGGACTGACTGCTTGGCTTTCCCATCATCATTGGTACCAACATGTACCATGACCACTGGCTCCTTCCCATTTCTCTCTAACAAGCTATCTAGATTTCTCGTGATGTCTGCAACTTTTGCACTTGGCAGGCAAGTCACCATACGGTTATCATGTGCATCACAAATCCATCTCTCTGTATTTCTAATTATTGAATCTCCTAGTACAAGGAGCCTCTCTCCTGCAATCTGTTCATCTACATGCACCTCATCAACTATATTAAGGGAGAGGACTTCAGTTTGTTCCTGTTGTTTATCTTCCTGTATCTCATCAGGTGTGATGAAGGAGAGATCCTCAGGTGGAACCATTTGTTCCTCTCTGTGTTCCTCATCAGGTGTGATGAGGGAAAGAGCCTCAAATTGATTCTGTAACTTCAGTCTCTCAGACTGATCCCTTGCCCTTCTACTTCTTCGAGTCACATTCCTCCATGCATCTACCTCCTGAGTTAGTGAAATGACTTCTTCCTCTGAACTGTGCCCTGTCTCTTCTTTGTCCAGGATAGTCTGCTCCGCTCTGTCCAAGAACAACTCAAGCTCCTTAATTTGTTCATGGTTAGATATGCGGACCTCTAGCTGCTGGACCTTCTCTTCTAGTAGTGCAACCAGCTTGCACTTGCTGCAAGTGTAGTTCTCCATGTGCTTTGGCAAGATCACAAACATGGCACAAGTGTTACAGATAACTACAGCTGATCCCTCAGAATCCATTTTAACAAGTGCAGTATTCTGGGCCTCAAAAATTTACATGTTTACTACCTTTCTATCTAGTAAGAATATATTCTTCCTTTGTTTTTTGTTTGAAATCTCTAAAGCAGCTCTACTCCAACTGCAAACATGCCCAAAACTTACCAGTGCTCACTTCCTTTGTTTGGCTCTCCTCAGCAGCAGCTCTACTTAAGAGCATATGCAGAATCAAAAAGGCTGACGCTGAAAGAGTTCAGAGCTCAGATTAGGTAGCGAAAGGCTAATAAAGTTTCAAAGGGAACTGGAATTCTCACACCTGCTTGCTCTAAATAAAAAGTCCAAATCATCTTCTGTAAAAGATCAAGCTTTATTATGTGAGGGAAAAACTAAAAGTAAGGAACACTAGGTAAAGGTAAAGGTTTCCCTTGCTCAAAAGCCAGCCATATCCGACTCTAGGTTTCAGTGCTCATCTCTGTTTCAAAGCCGAAGTGCCAGTGCTATCTGCTTCTGCAGATGTTTCCGTGGTCATGTGTTTCCTTCCCACCAAAGTGGTCCCTATTTATCTACTTGCAATTTCTTGCTTTCGAACTGCTAGGTTGGAAGGAGCTGGGACATAGATGGGAGCTCATTCCGTCCTGCAGTACTCGGGAATTGAACTGCTGACCTTCCGCCTCCCAGTCAGCGTCTTAGCCACTTGAGCTAAATATTATAAAAATAAGATGACAAATTGTTGCTTCCCCCTTATTGCTAAAGCAAGAAAGGTATAACTGCCTATATTTTCTGAATCTTAACACAGTCAGGATGACATTTTCCTACTTTTCTACTAACAAGTAAGCCTCTGTGGACTTCTCTCCTCCTGCCTTAAACATGCTTAAAACAATAACATATCTTCTCTACCATTCTAAGCAGTGGTGGGCTCCAAAAACTTTTTATACCACACTGTGGGCGTGGTATGGTGGACGTGGCCAAGGGGAAAGCCCTGCGTTGCACCCGAATTAGGACTACTTTATTTAAAAACGTGGATGGGCGGAGCCAGCCAGAATTTGTGCTACTGGCTCTGGTGAACTGGTGCGAACCTGCTGATGCCCACCACTGATTCTAAGATAACAAAACCCATCTTTCATTCGTTGTCCCACCTTTTTTTCTCTCTTACCCAATAAGACTCCATATCCACCATCCCTACTGCCATTCCCACAGTCCTAAAAATGTTTAGACTATCTTCAGGGAAAAGGAATTTGTACCTGGGCCCATGGTCAAATTCCAACCCTATAGTTTCTCAGGAACCCAACACTCTCTTAGGAAGGAAAGCTGAGAACTACAACATCCATTTAAACTCACAAACCAAGGCCCCATTTCAGTTCCATTACAGTCAATGTGAATGCACCTATAAGACAATCTTGAGGACTAACCCCTTAAGAAGATAGGGATTGGGCAAAAGGTTTTTCTGGCAGGAACCAGAATCTGGGTTTATCAGAACCAGAAGTAAAGAAGCTTTCCATACCTGTAACAAATCATAATGCTGGAAGGAAGGAAGGGCAGAAAGCAAGCAAGCAAGAACAAAAGAAAGAAGGGAAGGCAGGCAGGCAGGCGGGCAGAAAAAAAGACTCTTGCACTGGCCATGGAATTTTGGGTGCTGTAATTCCCCTCCCAACTTAAAGTAATGTATCCAAACTCTGGAAATGAGGGATAAAGGTTGCTATTGGGAAAAACAATACAAATAAATAATGAGAAAGAGGAAGACATTTCTATGCTTTAAAAATTCTGGGCATGTGAACAGGTTATCTGTGGCAAAGTGTCAATCATCCATGCTCATGGGACTGACAGGTGCGAGATCATCATACCAAGTAAGGAAATGAATCTCTCGAGTATAATGCTGAAATCCCTCTCCCTCCACCCCCTTATGACTTTTTCTCCTTTCTGTTGATAAGAGAGTGAGATCCGGGCAAAAAGAATTAAAATAGCTGGCTCGATCCTTCTCACTTTTCTTATTGTGGAAGACAGACCTTATCTGCTCGGACACTTTATCCCTAGCCGGCTTTCATACATTCTGTTTATTTCTTATCATTTATATACATATCTATTACTTCCGTACTGTCTTTCATGGTAAGCCTCCCTTAGGCTGTACACGATGTAGAAAGACGAAATTAATAAAATGTAAAATATAGCTAATTAAAACCGCATGAACCATTCAAAATAGATTTCCTGCAGCAAAAAATGACACTGGAGAAGACAAACTTTGCAAAAAGTGGCTTCTTGAGATGACAAGTTGAAGAATTCCCCAGACTTTGAGAAAAGATGATCCTAATTCAATTAAGGGAATTATAGTGGCTTAGTGGTCAAGATGCTGAACTTGACAACTGGAAGGTCGGCATGGCAGCAGTTCGAGACCCGAGTGCTGCACGACGGAGTGAGTTCTTGTCTCTGTCCCAGCTCCTGCCAACCTAGCAGTTCGAAAGCAAGAAATTGTAAGTAGATAAATAGGTATCACTTTGGTGGGAAGGTAACAGTGTCCCATACACTCCGGCATCTAGTCATGCCTGTCATATGACCACAGAAACGTCTGCAGACACAGGCTATGCTAGCTCTTTGGCTAAAAATGGAGATGAGCCCTAGAGTTGAATATGATAAAGGGGAAAATAAAGGGAAAATAAAGGTGAAAATAGGATTTTCATTATTTCTTATAAAACCTGTGAGGAGGCTGCAACCCATAGACTTCTGGAGGTAGAATAGAGATTGCCACAGCCATTATTTAGGTCAGGAGTTCTCAACTTTCTAAATCTAGGTGTCGAGTCATGCTCCCTCAGACAGCCCTTCCTCCACCACATGGCACTTCCATGGCACATGTCGTGGAGGCGGTGGGGAGGCAACATGAAATGGTGCCATGGATGCGGCCCATTGCACTATTTCATGTTGCCTCCCCACCGCAAGTTGAGAATCCTTGATTTAGGTATTCACAGAGGTTGGGAAGCTATATAAAAGCAAGACATTTTTCTTCTGAACTTCCAGGAGAGGGAAAAAGCTCCATCTAAATTCCAGGCCGGAGGGGTCTCTGCTTCTCATTACGTTAGCAATTCCATTCGTTTGCAACGGAGTTTTCGTGTGCAAAAGTCAAAACTCTCTTTGCGGATGGAAAGCGCCCTGTTCCCTTAAGTGTCACCCTCTCCACGCCCTGATTAATAGGGTCAACTGCAGCAGAAATGATCTCAGACGTGCAAAGAGGCATTGGAGAGTTGGTCTACTCACTCTCCCCTAAGAGGAAATCCAAACTCTTACCGCCGTTGGCATGACATTGGGATGGGATGGGAAGGGCAGATGAGAGAGAAATGGAATACTCTATGAAAAGAAAAAAAGAGAGTCTGTCTTAATTATGGGAATCGTTCTGATTACACCCTACAAACACTGTTATCTTGTAATTATGGCCAAGAAACCGCCATTACTACATGATTAAACACAATGACTTGTAGGCTGCCAGCTGATTGTCTGATGTCTTTTGAACTTAATTAGTTTGTGAGGATGGGAAGAAGCTGGGTAGAGGGCAACGGGGTGGCAGCGTGTGGTAGATGTGGAGTGAAGAGGGAGGTACTTGATGGGGAAACTGGCGGGCAGCTCTGAATATGCCCAACAGAGATGAGATAATATTCATCAATTCAGCCTCCCTCTTATTTGACGAATAATGATCTCTCTTTTTATACATAACGGTCATCTCTCCATAGCTCTACCTCCACTGGCCCTACTATTAGGCAATTTGGTGCACACACCCTAGTGCAGTGATGGCAAACCTTTTAGAAACTGAGTGCCCAAACTCAACAGGCTGCCGTCCATGCTGCAGAGGGGTGGGGCAGAGTCTGTGCTGGGGGAGGGAGGAAGCACTTCCATTGGGCTGCTAGGTAAAGGGACGGGGTGAACTCTGTGCTGGGGGAGGGAGGAAGTACTTCCATTTGGGCTGCTGGGCAGAGGGGCAGGGCCAACTCTGCTGGGGTGATGGCCCACGTGCCCACAGAGAGGGCTCTGAGTGCCCCCTCTGGCACACGTGCCATAGGTTTGCCACCACTACCCTAGTGCCAGATTGTCATTGTTATTAAAAGGTAGCCAATGGATTTAATTGTTTATTATGTAGTTTTTAGCAAAGGTAGGTGTCTCCCTTTCTCGAAAGCCAGTCGTGTCTAACTCTAGAGGGTTAGAGGGTCTAGCTCATCTCAGTTTACAGCCAGAGAGCCAGCTCTCTGTGTGTCTGCACATGTTTCCATGGTCATATTGCAGGCATGACTAGATGCTTGATTACATGGGATGCTGTTACTTTTCCTGCCAAAGTGGTACCTATTTATCTACTTGCAAATTTCTTTGCTTTCAAACTGTTAGGTTGGCAGGAACTCCATCTTGCAGCACTCAGGTGTTGAACTGCTGACCTGCTGACTTTCCAGCCATCAAGCTCAGCAATTTAACCACTAAACCACCATGGCCCATTTAGTTTTTACTGCCAGGTAAATGGGGAAGGAGCTTGAATGATTTTTCTGCCACAAGTATGAAAAATACTTGGCTGGCATTATAAGCAGGAAAGGAGGGACATTTGTGGTTCAGGTAGCAAAATATTTCTGTAGATCCTCTCTGAATTTGGAACAAGTTACTTTTTTTGGACTATAACACACAGCACCCCTGCTGCCTGGGAATTTTGGGGATTGTAGTAAAAAAATTCTTGTCTTTGCTTTGCTTACTCTCCTCTGCAAAAAGTACCTCAAAGTTGAAGTACTCAGTTTGTCTAACCCAGGATGATTGAAGCTACTCAAGTCAATGTATGTGGCCACCAAACATTAGTTGTTGTTTTTTAAAAAAAATCGAGAACCCTGGCATGATCTGGTACCAAACCACAGTCTCAGTTACTTTTCCAGTTTATCTGCAGGTATTTAATTCTTAATCTGCCTTTTTACACTTACTTAGCACTTTCATTTTGCTTTATGGCAAGAACAAACATTTTTGAGAATATGCAAGAGCAAAACCAAATTAGAAGATGGAGGAAGGAGCTCACTGGACAAGGAATAACATTTAAGGAGGATATGGTTGAGGAACTCATCCTCCTCCACATTACTCGGAGGACCCTGAAAAGGCAGAGGGTTGGAATCCCTAAATGCACGACCAACATTCTCAAGTGGGGGCTGCTGGCAGACAACAACACACGGTGTGAATGTGGAGAGATACAGAATACGGCTCATTTACTGGTCTGCCGATTACTACCTGGGACTGTGGTGGCTCAAGTGCTTAAGATGCTGGACTCGCTGACTGGAAAGTTGGAGTTCGATTCCTGTGCACTGCATGGCGGAGTGAGCTCCTGTCATCCATCCCAGCTCTTGTCAACCTAGCAGTTCAAAAGCAAGAAATTGCAATTAGATAAATAGGGACCACTTCAGTGGGAAGGCAAACAGTGTTCTGTGCACTCCAATGTTGAGGCATACCTGCCACATGTCCACGGAAACGTCTGCAGATGCAGACAGCACTGGCTCTTTGGCTATAAACAGAGATGAGCATTGAACCCTAGAGTCAGATACAACTGACTTTCGAGCAAGGGTGACCTTTACCTAGATTATTGCCTGAATCGTGTAACCATGAAGACTTAAGTTTGGGTAGCAGGAAAAAAGGAAAATCAAACGTGAAGTGTATTGACTCAATGAAGGAAACTATGGCCGTGTGTTTACAAGAGCTGGGCTGAGTTCAGTGGTGGGCTCAAAAAAAAAATTACTACCACTCTGTGGCCATGGTATGGTGTTGCACTCGAATTAGGACTACTGTACTTTATTTCAAAACAATGAGTGGGGCCAGCCAGAATTTGTGCTACCAGTTCTGGCGAACTGGTGTGAACCTGCTGATGCCTACCACTGGCTGGGCTGTTAATGACTTACACTTATGGTGGTTGCTATTTTATATGCATTAAGACCAAAGTGACTTGACATCAGACAGCAACAGATGTATGTAACGGAGTTTGATAGCAGGTGAAATATGAACGTTCTCCTGCAAGCTGTTGTTAAATCACAGGAGCAAATGCTAGTTTTAGAAAACACATGTAAACCATTTTCTAAAAATGTAGCAGATAAACTGTACCCACTAATGCTGCATTCTACCACATCTAAATCTGGCATATGCCAAGGCTGTTTAACCCATGCATCTTGTTAAAAATATATGTATGTTTCACATAAGGGGATTAAATGTTGATGAGGCATTATGAAACCACAGTTTTCATTTTTAATTCATAGATCACTTAGTAAGCTTGGGATGGATTAATGCCCAATCCCAAAGGGCAGAAATCAGTATTTGGAACTCATAGTGCATTTGTTAGGGGAAGAATGGAAGGCACGGGGATGGAAAATAGAACTTAGGTAAGACCTTAATGCTATCTGGTAAACATTTCTGTACATTTGGAGCAGATATTCTGACATGGATATTTCTTCTTCTTTCTTTCTTCTTCCTCCTCCTCCTCCGTGTCTAGGCCAGACGTGAAACTGCTAAAATGAAGGCACCTTTCGGTGAGTCCATTTTGCAGTTCTGCTTGCCTGACTTAGTGTGAGAAAGATTAGCTGGTAACACAAGGTTGCCATTAGCAGGCTACACCCAACTGTGGTTCAAAAATACCACAATCTTTGAGGAGGCTCTTTTTGCGTACCCCAACATGATTATGATGGGCATTGACTCTTTTTTGAAAGTGAGGTCAAAACTGGCAGGCCAATTAGCTCAAACATATCATTCATCTGCAGCTTGCATATTATTATTTCATTTTCTTAGGCTGCCTATAGGACAAAAAAGCCTCTAAAATTCAAAATAATACATGATTAAAACCTAGTAAGCAGTGTTTGGAATCCAAATAGAGTTTGTGCCAGATTTACATAACTTGACATGGCTAATTTCAGCTAATTGATGTGGGCCTGGGCTGTACCTCAGTTCCACCATTAGAGGTATGATCAGTCTTGCAGCTGAAAGGTAAACAGGGCACCTTATTAGTTAGTGACAATTAGAAGTGGTAAGTTATGCAAAGCTTAAGCACATACTTATAGGATTCTGGCTAAAAGTGAATGAAAACCAAGCAACAGGTCTAACATCCTAAAATCAATAATATTAAAACACATAACATGCTGAAATAAATTTCAAGTAGACTTGTACATCCTTTAGAACAAAGCCTATGTGGAAAATGAAATCTTTCGGGGCTGAAAAGTCAGGATTAGAAAAGAGGTCTGTAAGGTTGACTTATGTTTGTCAAGGTTGGGGGAGTTTATCCTTGGCTTGACCTCAGGGAGTTCATTCTGCTATTATTACAACCAAAAGTCTATTTTATTATGAGTTATGGATAATACTTCCTGGCCTATCTGACCTCTGAGAGTATTCATAACCTTGACACTCTTCTTCTTAAAAGCAAAGGTAATTCTTAGTAATGTATGGGTAACGAAGAGCTGTTGATGGGCGTCTCTCTTGATGGGAGTCGACAACAAAATCTATTGTGACCTTTCACAGCGCATGAGAGCCAGTCAATTGTCTTCTGGTGGGGATATGATGCCTTTGAGGCTCAGCCAGAAATCTGTTCTTTAAGAGAAGGTGTCGCTTCTGCAAAATCCAGTTCAATGAGGACAAAGAACTCCTTCTCAGCTTGTGGCTGGTCATCGGTGGTGGTTCTGGTTAGAGCATCTGACTGACAGTATTCTTTCACTTCGACCTTATGTTCCGCTCTGGTCACAAAGGCTGTGTGTGGGAATGTCACCTTAGGAGGGAGCATTTGATGGACTGGTTGATCTGGTTTCTGGGCCATCATTCAGAATCCCATAAAGGACTACCTGAAATAGTTGATTGTCTTCTGTTTGAAGAGGAAAAAGGCTCTCTATGCTCATGACTGCAAAAGAACTATACGACTTTAAGGATGACAAAGAAGAAAAGGAGACAGTGAAGTATTTTGTATACCTAAGTTCAATCACCAGTCTAAGTGGGGACTGCGGAAAAGAAATCAAAAAGAAAGCTGAGATTCAGAAGGGCAGCACTGAAGGAATTAGAAAAAGATCATCAAGTGAAAGGACATGCCATAGGAAGCCAAGAATAAAGATCATTCACACTATTGTATTTCCAGTCACAATGTAGAGGTATGAAAATTGGGCAGTGAAGAAATCTGATAGGAAATAAATGAGTCATTTGAAATGTGGTGCTGAAGGAGAGCTTTGCCTCCCAACCCCCAGAATAAAAAGACAGACACAGTGCAGGATTTAAACTCAGGGCCACTTTATTAACATGGAATTCAAACTAAACTGTTTGCCTGCGGCAGGTGCTGAGTAGCGTGATTCTAAGTGATGGAGCCAAGGTGATCACTTTACCTTCTCCACTCACGTCAAGGTGAATACTGGCTTACCGGGACCGTCCTGTTCTTCAACAGTCCCCATCCCGGTTCACCATTCAGGTATAATGGTAAATGCTATTCTCAAGCCTCAAGGCTGTAGTCCAACAGCACGTCTCTCAACCACTGAGCATGCCCCTCACCCGGAAGCGGAAGCCAAAGGTCTTCCGGCCTCCGGCCGACCGACATGCCCAAGGTCATCCCCGAATAATTCTAGGCCTCCATCTGCCATTTAACTACGCGCTATCCACCACAGCAAGAGGTTATTCAGATATACCGCTTGCCCCCACCAGACCGACCAACTCGGCCTGGATGCCCCTCCGCAGGCTAGTCAAAAACATGTCCAGGCCTAATGTGGAAAGGTGGACGCCATCCACATGGTACAAGCCGTCACGTTCCACCCGAATTTCTGGGTGCTCCACCACAGTGCTGAGGCCAGTGTCAAAGAACTGGGCCACTGCCTTGTTCACATCTTTCCTGGCCTTGTCAATGAGGCAAGGGTCGCAGTTGCCACGCCACCGCCTCTGCGGAATGACGTTGGACCAAACAAACCATACCTCCGGCCAACGTTGCCTAACTTCCGACAGGTTTCGCTGGATGGCCAAACTGACAGCCACCCCTTTGAGCCTGCCCAAATCATTAACCCCCCCCCCCCAGATGAATCAACACAACATCTGGGGGTAAACCTGCAAACACTGGAGACAAACAGGGAAGAAACTCGCCCCAGGTCATGCTCCTCCGGCCCCTTCACTCAAGTTTTGCTGCTGAGTCCAGTCCCAGGCTGGTTGTATTCTTATTCTTATTCTTATTCTTATTCTTATTCTTATTCTTATTCTTATTCTTATTCTTATTCTTATTCTTATTCTTATTCTTATTCTTATTCTTATTCTTATTCTTATTCTTATTCTTATTCTTATTCTTATTCTTATTCTTATTCTTATTCTTATTCTTATTCTTATTCTTATTCTTATTCTTATTCTTATTCTTATTACAGTATTTATATACTGCTTTCCTTGCGAAAAAGCAACCCGAAGCAGTTCATAATTACAAGATCAGATATAAACAACAATCAATGGCAATGACAACAATACAAGAGTACAAAATACAAAACGAAAAATATCCAAATGCAATTCAATTGATTAACAAAGTTACCCAATGACAGCTCACACAACTTGCTCTAAACCCTTTGCACGAGCACCTGCCCTGCATCTCTGGGTCCAGAGGAATGGGTCCTGGAGAGGAATGGGTCCCAGGGAGGGTAGCAAGTTTGGTCTGTCTCTGGAGGCAAAAATGATGAAATTGAAACTGTTCTACTTCGAGACTGTGGTGGCTCAAGTAGTTAAAACGCTGAACTCGCTGACTGGAAGGTCGGAGTTTGATTCCCAGGTACTACATGATGGAGTGAGCTCCTGTCTCTGTCCCAAGGGAGGAGGCAGTCATGAGTTTTGATGTCTTAATATTAAACTGACCTGCTGACCTTCCAGTCATTGAGTTGAGTGTCTTAACCACTAACCCACCACAGTCAGTCTAAGAGACCCGAGTGCTGCATGACAGAGTGAGCTCCTGTCATCTGTCTCAGCTCCTGCCAATCTAGCAGTTCAAAATCAAGAAAATGCAAGTAGGTAAATAGGTAGCACATTGTTGGAAAGGGTAATAGCATTCCGCGTCTAGTCATGCCTGCCACATTTCCATGGACACTTTTGCAGATACAGACAGTGCTGGCTCTTTGGCTGCAACCGGAGATGAGCACCACATCCTAGAGTTAAATACAACTGGCTTTTGAGCAAGGGCAACCTTTTATTTTATTATTCAACTGCAATCCTGTTTTACTACTTTTTTCTTTCACTTTCATTAAAAGTTGTTTCTAGCAGATATTCAGCCGGTCATATATAATGATCACCTCTTGTATGATTCCTCAGTATGAGCACCCATTTTCAACAAGAGTACTGTACTCTTATCGAGGGCAAAAGGAAAAGGAGGCGGCAGAAGATGAGATGGCTAGATGGCATTGTTAACGCAGTGGGTGTAGATCTGGGCAGGCTATGGATGATAGCAGATAAGCGTGGTGTGCGGTAGTCCACGGGGTTGCAAAGGGTCGGACTCGACTGCGACTCAACAACAACTCTTATAAATGTAACCACCTATCTGTCATCTCCTGCATTGATCTCTCTCTTGGTGCCTTGACTGTCTGCCTAACATGAATGATGTACTCATGTCTCGGTCCCCTATCGATAACTTCTTACAGGCCTGATTCTGGAAATCCTTGACAGATGCCCTCCCTCCTAGTCTTGCTCATCCTTTCTGAAACCCTTCTACTTGCTTGTTGCCTAAGAAGCAGTGATACCTCCTGTCCTGCAGGAAAATGTGCAAAGAATTATCCAGACCCAGAAGTATTCTTATACTGTATTATAGTGTCATGTTCGACATGAACAAATCAATATGACACACTGTACAATGAGATTTCCAGTTCTGAATAAACAAGAGTCTAGGCAATTCCTGTCAATTGTCTGTCATGTTCAGGATCCTCAGGAGAGAGCTGGATTTGAAATGGTACCAAGCGTCTCCTTGTATGAGTTAATTACATCTCTAAAAATTTTCTTGTTTCCCCCATGAAAGTTCTGTTCTACAGATGTCCACCGATCACTTAAAGGCAATTTTGATTTCGGAGGAGGTGTGTCTGTGTGAGAAGGCTCATGGTTCTATAGTTGTTTTCTGCTAGTTGATGGTAGAGAGAAAAGAAACTGCATTATCATTACTATAGTAGCATAATAGTACAGGTATATCAGGAATGCAGATACTTATAATAGCAGCCTTCATGACCATTCCCCCAAGAAGATTCCATTAATGTGCAAAAAATAGTTTGTCGCAATAAATTGCCTCTCAGGTCAGCCTTCCCTGTGGAGTTAAAATGTTAGGTAGACATGGTGCTTCTCTTTCTTTTGGACTACAACTTCCAGCATCCCTTGGGAATTGCTCCAGGCAGAATGTTGAGGGTAAAGGCTGTCTTTGCTTGAAAGCCATTCGTATCTGACTCTAGGGTTCAGTGTTTATCTCTGTTTATAGCCAAAGAGCCAGTGCTGTCTGCATCTGCAGACGTTTCTGAGGACATGTGGCAGGCATCACTAGACACCGGAGTCCACGGAATGCTGTTTACCTTCCCACCGAAGTGGTCCCTATTTATCTACTTGCAAGTTCTTGCTTTCGAACTACTAGGTTTCCAGTAGCTGGGACACAGATGGGAGCTTTGGTGTATGCAAACCAAGACACAGGACACAGCCTCGGGCTGGGTTAACTCAGGTTTATTGCATCGTGGACAGAGGGAACATGAGGTAATGGCGAATCGATAGCTCTTTATATACAGTAGTAGTACATTTGAACGTGGTGCCATGGTAGCCCATTGGCTACTGTCTGCGTGACGTCATTGCGGGTCACGCCCTTCTTGTCCAGGTGTAGGTGGTGGCGGGAAAACTTCCCGCGCTGTTGCCTTTGATGAGTTCGGACCAAGAGAGCTTGGACGCTCGCTGCTGCCAGCTGGTGGTCATTAGCTCGCGTCCTATTACAGGGTTTATATGATACAGCTGAAGGTTACATTGTTGCTATAGGCAAGGTTACATTGGCTCAGATACATTGTAATCCATGTGGAAGGTAAAACCATCAGAACACAACACCCCTCCCCCCTAGGACGAGACAAAGTCTCGAGCCCACACTTACACGCACTCCCCCCCCCCTTAGGAGACAAAGTCTCTCAGCCAAGATGGCTTATTTCGAACACGCTGGGGTCTCGATGCGGGCTGCCTCTCCCCGGGTTTGCTACCTTCTCTTTGTCCCCTGGTTTCCTGTCCTGTAATTGGAGAGGGAGACTCGTTAGTGACTTGCCGCGGCTCCGCGGCGTTGTTGGGAGGTGTGCTCTTTCTTAGGGAGGAACCGGGGGCACTGGGGGCTAACGAAAAACCCCTCTTCTCGCTTGGATGGGTGGGGGAACACTCCTGAAAACCCCCCCGGCTCGCAAAATCAAAATCAAAATTACCATCGGGGGCAGCGGTCGCGAACTCCTCTCCCCCTTCCCCGGCCCCTGATAGGACTGGCGTATCAAAAGGATATGAGTCGGGGCCGCTGCTTCTGCTTCCTTCCCCCCTTGCTTGGGACTGTTGTCCACTGCTGTCTCCCCCTTGGGTTAAGCGGGTGGGGGAGAACCCTAACGCTGAATCCTGTTGCTGAGCTCCACTGACTGGCCCACTCACTCGGTGCCTCAGTTGGTCTGCGTGCCTCCTCCAGAGGAGGCCGGTGTTAGTCTCGACCCGGTACGACACTGGCCCCGTCTGTTCTACAACCGTCCCTGGTACCCAGGCCGGCCCTGCGCTGGAATAGTTCCTGCAGTGAACAGGGTCCCCGGCGGCGAAACCTTTCGAGACTGCCAACCCTATGTTTTTCCCTTTATCCTCGACTCTCGTCGGGTCTAGCCTGGACAAGATCGTGGTCAGTTTTCGCCGCATCAAGAGCTCCGCCGGCGAGTAGCCTGACGCTAAGGGGGTTACCCTATACGCTAAGAGGAACTGGCATACTTGGTGATTCAGGTCCCCCGGGCCCATGCGCGCAGCGCCTCCTTCGTTGTCCGCACCAGCCGTTCCACTTGGCCATTCGTGGCCGGGTGAAACGGTGCGGATGTGACATGCCGAATGGCGTTTGCCTCCATGAATGCTCCGAACTCAGCGGAGGTGAAACAACTAGCGTTATCGCTGACTAAAGTGTCGGGTAAACCGAATGTGGAAAAGACTCTCCTTAGCTGGCTAATTGTCGTGGCGGAGGACGTGCTCTTTACTGGGATAACCTCCAGCCACTTGGAGAACGCATCTACCACCAGGAGAAACATGGTTCCTCGGAATGGGCCAGCGAAATCCACGTGCACTCTGGACCATGGCCCCCTCGCTGTGTCCCACTCCCTATGCGGGAGACGGGCCGCCTCAGGTCGGGATCCCTGGCAAGCCTCGCAAGTGCCGACCATGTGCTCAATGTCCGCGTCCAGCTGTGGCCACCAGAAGTAACTCCGGGCCAGCGCCTTTGAACGAACTATGCCCGGGTGGCTGACGTGCAGCAGTTCGAGCACCCTCGTCCGCAGGGGCGCAGGGACCACCACCCGTTGGCCCCACAGAAGGCACCCCCTCTCTAGGGACAACTCTAGCTTTTTCCTAAAGAATGGGTCGAACTCTGTACTCGGGGACGAAGCCGGCCACCCCTTCTGCACCCATGAACTAACTTTCTCCAGCGTCCTGTCCTTGCCTGTCGCCCTAGCAATGTCGGCTGGTACTATTGGGGGTGCGTCTAAAACCTCAATTAGCAACACCTGGCGGTCTCTTTCTGCTCTCGCCTTTTGGTCGTCCGACAAGGGCAAAGGGGATCTCGAAAGCGCATCAGCATGGCTGATCTCCTTTCCGGGCCGGTACTCCAACTCATGTTGGTACGCGTTGAGGAAAATAGCCCATCGCAGCATTCTCGGGGACAGGATCTGCGGCGTGGGCTTGCTTGCCGTGAAAATCCCTAACAGCGGCTTGTGATCGGTCACGATTTTGAACGGGCGGCCATACAAAAAATCGTGAAATTTTTTGGTCCCCGCTACTATTGCTAACGCCTCCCTGTCGGTTTGTGCGTAATTTCGCTCCGCTTGGGACAGGGACCTTGAGTAAAACGCTACCGGGGCCTCCCTTCCGTCCTCCAACACGTGGCAAAGCACCGCCCCCACCCCCACCGGGGATGCATCACAAACTAGGACCACTGGCCGTTTGGGGTCGAAGTGCGTCAGGATTGCCTCAGATGTTAGGAGTTGCTTTAGCTCTTTGAACGCCCTCTCGTGCTCGTCACCCCACATCCATGTCTCCTCCTTTTTAAGTAACCGATGGAGCGGTTCGGCCACGGACGCCTTCCGCGGGAGGAATGTATGATAAAAATTGAGGAGCCCCAGGAAGGACTGTAGCTCGGTTTTGGATGTGGGGCGAGGGGCCTTTTTAATGGCTGCTACTTTGGATTTAGACGGTTTAATCCCCTCGGGTGTGATCCGGAACCCTAAAAACTCGACCTCGGTTTCGAAAAAGACACATTTGTCCTTCCTCAATCTCAGCCCCGCTTTCTCGAACACGGTCAATACTTTGTCCACCCTCTTAGCCAGTTCAGCCTCACTCCCCCCTGTTATCAACACGTCATCAAAATAAGGCAACACCCCCTCCAGTCCCTTCAGGAGGCGTTCCACAAGCGACTGAAAAAGGCCGGGTGCCGAGTTCACGCCAAACTGTAACCGCGACACCTGGAACGCTCCTTTATGTGTAACTATCGTTTGTGCCGCGGCCGTGGCGGGGGTCACAGGAAGTTGTTGATAGGCTTGTGCCAAATCGAGTTTGGCGAAACACTTTCCCCCATTTAGCCTGGCCAAAAGGTGGCTGATCACCGGCACCGGGTATGCATTAGGGCGGATCGCCTTGTTAATTGTACACTTATAATCAGCGCAAATGCGCACCTCCCCGTTAGCCTTTAGCGCCGTTACAATTGGAGTTTCCCACTCCGCGGAATCAACAGGAATAAGAATCCCCTGGCCCACCAGTTTGTCCAGTTCCGCCTCTATCTTGTCCTTGAGTGCGAACGGCACCCTGCGCGGTTTGAGTCTTATCGGGCGGACCTCCGGGTCTATGTCGAAAGCTACAGGGGGTCCCTTGAACTTTCCGAGTCCTTTCTTAAAAACGGTGGGATGCGCATCGCAAACCGCTTGTATTGGGTCCCCCCCCACGGTATGCACTCCCCCTATGAACAAACCTAAGGGCTGAAACCACTGTGTCCCTAGGAGGCTACAGCTTCCCCCCTTGAGGACAACTAGGGGCAGTTCCGCAGAATGTCTCTTAAAATTGACCCGAAATTTCCCGACCCCCAACACCGGAATGCTGTTCCCCTGCACGTCTCGCAGCGTGGACCTCAACGCTTTAAGTTTGGGCCGCACGTGGGGGTCGATTTTCAAAAACTCTTTCTGGGGAATTATAGAATAGGAGGACCCCGAGTCAATTTCCATCTTAATAGGGGCCCCTTGTACTAATACCTCAACGAAGTAATGGGACTGTCCCGCGGACACGCTGAAAACTGGGGCGTCGTCCTCGCTGTCGTCCGAGACGCGGCCCACGCCATCCTGCTTCCTCGTGGTCTGGGCGCCATCTTTGGGCCTCGCTGGACGGTCCGGTCTGGCCGCACGGTCTTGTGACTGCCTCCGGCCCTCCTTCCGTTTTCTGCATGCCTTGGCGATGTGCCCCCGACGGCCGCAGGTGTAACACTCGGCCTTCCTGAACGGGCATCTCGCGCGCTCATGGGCCGCTCCGCAACCCTCGCAGCGTCGACCCCCCTTTCGGACCTTCTGGACCTCCTCGCCGTCGCTGCCTTCCGTAGACGACTTTGAGGCCCGTCGAGTTGCGTGCACCGACTGTCCGGACTTCCCGTGCACCGAATTTTCCGCCTTGCCGGCTCTGGGACGCCACTCACGCCACTGGTGCATCTCGTCCACTCCAGCATTCGTGGACTCTGCGGCTTCCGCGGCCTCTACGACCTCTGCCAGCGTGGGTGGCGGTTCCTTATTCATCAAGCTGCGCTGTACCTCCTTGTCTTTCAGGCCACACAACACGCCGTCCCTGAGGGCCATCTCCAGGATGTCGCCCCATTTACAGGGGGCGGCGGCTATCCTCATGGCGGCCACGAATGCCTCAACCGACTCATCCGGCGCTTGGACTCGCCTCCAAAACGCGCTCCGAGCGGGAAACATTGCCCTCGAGGGGGAGAACCGCTCTCGCAGCAGCTTCATGATGTCGCCCGCCTTAAATTCGCTCACCTTCTTCGGAGCGATTATGCCCACCAGCGTCCGCTTGGTTTCCATCCCGAGCATTCTGGTGAGGATGGCCCTCTTCCTCTCCTCGTCGTCTTCTTTGACTCTGAGTTCCACCAGTGCCGCCTGGAAGTCCATCTCTAGCAGCTCCCAGTCTTGCGGTTTGGTGATGTTGAACCCGCTCTGTGCCCTGGCTGTTCCGTGGGGATCCATCATCCCACCTTCGTCGCCAATTTGGTGTATGCAAACCAAGACACAGGACACAGCCTCGGGCTGGGTTAACTCAGGTTTATTGCATCGTGGACAGAGGGAACATGAGGTAATGGCGAATCGATAGCTCTTTATATACAGTAGTAGTATATTTGAACGTGGTGCCATGGTAGCCCATTGGCTACTGTCTGCGTGACGTCATTGCGGGTCACGCCCTTCTTGTCCAGGTGTAGGTGGTGGCGGGAAAACTTCCCGCGCTGTTGCCTTTGATGAGTTCGGACCAAGAGAGCTTGGACGCTCGCTGCTGCCAGCTGGTGGTCATTAGCTCGCGTCCTATTACAGGGTTTATATGATACAGCTGAAGGTTACATTGTTGCTATAGGCAAGGTTACATTGGCTCAGATACATTGTAATCCATGTGGAAGGTAAAACCATCAGAACACAACAGGAGCTCACTCCATCGTGCAGCACTCAGGTCTCAAACTGCTGACTTTCCAGTCAGCGAGTTCAGCATCTTAACCACTTGAGCCACCACAGCCCCATTGCTTGAAGATGCTGCCAAAAAAACCTAAGTCCACAGATAGGGCTGTCTCCATCTTCCTACTCTAGGAGGTACAAGTCTTCATGGGAATTCCCTCAGGGAATTCCTGGCAAACTCTGGGAATTGTGGTTCAATAGTAATGTAAGTCCCATGTCTAAACTTAGGTGAAAAGTATACACAAGGCAAGTTCTAAGTAGGTCGTCTGGATTGGAGTGACTTTGAGAAAGCTCAGGGTATGAAATGAAGTTACAGTGAAATCTTTCTAACATTCTTGAGGATATAACCTGGCATTTTGTGTTCTTCCATGAGGACCAGTGTGGACATGGTGGTTAGAGGAGTGACACAGGAGAGGGAAAACCTAGGTTGAGATATCCAGGTGGCCATGTCCATAAGACCATCAGATGCCTCTCACCCATTATCTCATAGCTAGAGCACAGAAATAACCCATTACAAATATCAACAAGTTACTGGTAGGGTAGTGAGGTTATGGTTTGAAGGTAACAACATGAGTGGGAAGAAGTAATGATTATCGCAGAGCATAAGCCTTTCTGTTACAATAGCAAAATAATGTGAAACAACATGCAGTAAGTCCTAAACAAATATTATGTGGGTAATGTACATACAGGCAGGTTTCTATTGTTGCCTTGAATCTTGAGATGTGTTTAGACCCATGATGGTGAACCTTGGCACTCCAGCTGTTCTTGTTCTTCTATTCCCAGAAGCCCATGTCCCTGTGAATCCACACAAATGGGTTTACTGTGTGTACTGGGTTTCTGGGAATTGAAGTCCAAGAACACCCATATGTACAGTCAATCCATTCGTGTGGATTCACAGAGACTTGGGCTTCTGGGAGCTGAAGTCCAAGAACACCCATACACACAGTCAACCCATTCATGTGGATTCACAGGGACCTGGGCTTCTGGGAATTGAAGTCCAAGAACAGCTGGAGTGCCAAGGTTCATCATCACTGGTTTAGACTGAATACCCACACATTAAAAACATCACTCACAGTGGCTGAAAACAACCAGCCAACCCTCCCTTCCTTCCTTCCATCCCCTTCGTAGGATTTCTCCACACATTGAGCTTGGATCAAATAGTCTATAGGGGTTACATAGGCCCTGAAACTGTGGTGACCTCCACACTATGTCCCATGGTAAGGACGGCCTTGCATTTTTCCCTTCGGTGGCAACATGAGCTGTTCTTTTGGACCAGTTAGATAAACAAAAATGAGTACCTCTCTGTTTAGGTCATGATTCACAAGCTTATGTGGCCAGTGAGAAAAAGAAGCAGCCTTAACAAAGTTACCTTTTGCTCTTTGTCAGTGCCGTTATGTAGGCAACGGAGAAGGGAAGGAGAGAGAGAGAGAGAGAGAATTATGGAAATATATTGTAATGTTAGATGAAACAAGTTGAGTATATCTGCATTTTTATCCATTTTGCAATCTTCCTAAGTGATTCGGGGTCTTCAAAATTAATTCTTCTGTGGAGTGGCTGGGTTGCTTTCAAAAATCTCTAAGAGGATTTGATTAGGATTAAGTAACGGCTGTTATTGTCAGCAAAGAGGGTGTTCATTAACCAGCCTGGCAGCTCTATTGATGGAGGCTTAGCTGGCAGGCTGGCTTTTTGCAGAAATCCAGAATGAAATAAGCTACCTGTTGCCACCAATTCCTTGCTGAGGCTCAAAAACTGACAGTGTTATCCAGCGGTTTCCACCTTTGAAAACTCAATCGTAAATTCTGCTCCTCTGCCTTTAAGAACAAACTGAGACTGAGCAGGGGATGCCCCCCCCCGCCCCCAATAATTTATGTCTATTAAGGATAGCATTTTTGCTCAAACCTTTTACTTCTTCTGTAAAATAATTTCTTAAAAAATAACATGTTATAACATTATTTTCATTACTACATTTTATATTCTGCACACGGGCCCAAATACAGTATAGCAATAGCAATTGCACATATATACCACCCCATAGTCCTTAGTGCACTCTCTGGGCAGTTTACACAGGACAAAGGTAGCCATATTGCCCTTTCTACACCCATCAAAAGTATTCCCGAAGGGATGCCTCTCGATCTTTGCCCCCCAAAGTGCTCTTAACCTGCTCTTAAGAAATACCATTAGCCCTGGCCCCTGCCAGCTCCTGAAAGGGGGAGGCCGAGTTGTTTGCTCAACTCGGGGTCGGCCAACAGGCATGACCACAACTCCCATTATGGGCGCCTCCTGGAAGAAGCTGACACAAGTAAGTCCTTATCAGGACCGCCACACATTCCCCCATTCCTCAACCACTTATCAGCCCCTGACCATCTGGGTTGCCCTCTCTGACATGTACTAAATGTACATCCTCTGATATGTTACCAATGTATGCAACACCCTATTTTTGAACCTGTCTTCCTGTCAGTTTTGTGACGACAGTGTGACTGCACTAGGCACGTACAAGTCGAGGTTTCGTCAGGAATAAAAGGGCTGAGCAGCAATGCCCCATTGTCGCCTCATCCTGATGCCTTGAACCGTGTGTGTCTCATCCCTACAGATGGCGCCTAACCCGTGGGGCCAAATCCACGGACCCCGGCCCATACTTCACTCCTCGTCCGGAGAAAGGACTATAGGTGCACACTGCTTCATCCTTCGGGACCCCCTTCGTGAGTATGGGTGTTTGGTGTATTTGGTGTATGGGACCAAAGACAGCCGGACAACCGAAAGGTTGGTTTAACGCAGGTTTATTGCATGGGGTTCCAGTGAAGCATGAGGTAATGGCGGTGATACAACTCAATATATACAGTAGCTCTCTACATTTGAATCTTGTAGCACGGTAGCTCATTGGCTGCTACCGGCGTGGCCTCGCCCAGGCACGCCTCTTTCTTCAGCTGCTGAATGCGGGGAAGGTTTTCCCGCGGCTGTCCGTGATTGAGCAATGTGAACCATGTGAGGCTGAACGCTCGCAGCTGCCCTCTATGGGCTGTCTGCTCGCGTTCCTTTACAGCTGGTATTGTTTGTATCTGGAGTGGTTACATTCTTGCCTTTACAGTATAATGAACATGCATACATACATACATACATAACATCCCTCCCCCCTAGGATGGGACGAAGTCCCGCAACCATTGTGGCTTGCCGCACGTGCGCTTGGGACGCGCTTGCGTCTGACCTAGTACTGGAGAGCCTGTGATCCCTGACTCCGCGGGTGCTTGTCCTGCAACGGGAAACGGGGATTCGTTAGTGGCTCCGTGGGGCGTCCGTGCCTGCCTCGCGCCCGGGGATGGGAAGGGAATGAATAGTTGGGAGGTGAACCCCTGCCTGTTGCTCTCTGACCCCGGGGATCCACCTATTGTGAACCGCGGAACCGATGAGGTCGCCCTTGCGGTTCGGCTACCTTCTGATCCCTGCTCGGGGGACCCTGAGACTGTGGTGGGCGGACTCGCTGATGCCTCCCGTCTTGGGGGTGTCGGTCTCCGGGAAAGTGGCGCTATATCGCATTCTAACTCACAGGGGCTACTGGGACTGGAGGTACCAGGGGCTGAACTGAAACCCCTCTTTTCGCTAGGACGGGTGGGGGACCACTCCGCTAACTCCCCCTGGTACTGTAAATCAACGTCTAAACTTCTATGGGCATCTGTGTTTCGGGGAAACTCCCGCGGGGTATGTGTGTGGTCGGGGCTCTTCCATTTCTTCGGGGACTCCCGCACAAGATTTATGTGGATCGATTCCCTTTCCTCCCCCCTTGGTGGGGACCCATGCTCCCCTTTTCCTCCCCCTTGGGTTAAGCAGGTGGGGGAGTACCCTAACGCTGATTCGATGCTTTTCTCGTCTCCGTCCTGCTCTCCGGGGACCCTGCGCCTGAGTTGGTCCACGTGTCGCCTCCACAGGAAGCCTGTACTGGTTTCTACGCGGTATGAGACGGGGCCGGTTTGCTCTACTACGGTGCCCGGCACCCAGGCTGGCCCCGCGCTGGCGTAGTTCCTGCAATGCACCGGGGCGCCTATGCTGAAACTCTTTGTGGGTTCCACCCCTATGTTCCGCCCCTTGTCCTCTACTCTCGTGGGGTCTAGCTTGGAGATTCCCGTGGCCAGCTTCCTGCGCATCAACAGCTCTGCGGGGGAGTACCCTGACGCCAGCGGGGTGACCCTGTATCTTAGCAGAAATTGGCACAATTTCAGGTCGAGGTCTCCGGGGCCCATGCGCAGAAGCGCGTCTTTCGTGGTGCGCACGAGGCGCTCTACTTGGCCGTTGGTGGCCGGGTGAAAGGGGGCAGAGGTGACGTGCCGAATGGCGTTGCGCTCCATGAAAGCCCCGAACTCGGCGGACGTGAAACAGCTGGCGTTATCGCTGACGAGGGTGTCGGGTAAACCGAACGTGGAGAAGACCCTCCTTAACTGTTTGATTGTTGTGGCCGAGGAGGTGCTTGAGACTGGAATGACCTCCAACCACTTGGAGAACGCGTCCACCATGAGGAGGAAAAGCGTTCCCCTGAACGGGCCAGCAAAGTCTACATGTACCCGGGACCAGGGGCCCCTTGCCGTGTCCCACTCCCTAGGTGGCGAGCGAGCCTCTTCTGGCCTTGAGCTTTGGCACGCTTCGCAAGTGCCGACCATGTGTTCGATGTCGGCGTCTAGCTGGGGCCACCAAAAGTAACTGCGGGCCAGCGCCTTTGAGCGGACGATCCCCGGGTGGCTGACGTGCAGCAGTTTAAGCACCCTCGGCCGGAGAGGCGTGGGGATTACTACCCGCTGTCCCCACAAAAGGCAACCCCTCTCTAGGGACAACTCTAGTTTCTTTTTGAAAAATGTGTCGAATTCCGCTGCTGGGGAAGACACGGGCCACCCTTTCTGTACCCAGGAGCAGACTGTGGCCAGCGTTTTGTCCTTGCCTGTCGCTTTGGCGATGTCGGCCGGTACTACTGGAGGGGAGTCTAGAACCTCTATCATTAAGACCTGATGGTCCCTCTCTACTTTGTCCACGTGGCAGCACTCCCGGGGAATGGGGGACCTTGACAGGGCGTCGGCATGGCTGATCTCCCTCCCGGGCCGGTATACCAACGTGTGCTGATACGCGTTGAGAAAAATGGCCCACCTGAGCATTCTCGGGGACAGGATTTGGGGTGTGGGCTTATCTGCGGTGAAAATGCCTAACAAAGGCTTATGGTCAGTCACTATGGTGAAGGGGCGGCCGTACACAAAATCATGAAATTTCTTGGTCCCCGCAATTATTGCTAGTGCTTCTCTGTCTGTCTGAGCATAGTTCCTCTCTGCTTGGGACAAGGACCTAGAGTAGAATGCTATCGGGGCCTGCCTACCGTTCTCCAGCACGTGGCATAACACCACCCCCACCCCCACCGGGGATGCATCGCATATCAGGACCACTGGGCATTTGGGATTGAAGTGGGTCAGTACGGCATCTGATGCCAGGAGTCGCTTCAGGTCATTGAAAGCCTTCTCCTGGTCGTCGCCCCACTTCCATGCCTCGTCCTTTTTTAACAATTTGTGTAGCGGTTCTGCCACGGCTGCCTTCCACGGGAGGAAGGAGTGGTAGAAGTTGAGCAGTCCGAGGAACGACTGCAACTCGGGCTTGGATGTGGGGCGAGGGGCCTTCTTGATGGCGGCTACCTTGGATTGGGCTGGTCTAATTCCCTCGGGAGTGACACGGAACCCTAGGAACTCAACCTCTGTGGCGAAGAAGACGCATTTGTCTTTCCGCAACCGCAACCCCGCCTTTTCGAATATTGTCAGGACCTTTCCCAACCTAGTTGCTAATTCGGCCCGGCTCACCCCTGTAATCAATACGTCATCAAAGTAGGGTAACACCCCCTCTAACCCCTTCAGGAGGCGTTCCACAAGTGACTGGAAGATCCCGGGCGCCGAATTCACGCCGAATTGTAGGCGCGATACCTGGAACGCCCCTTTGTGGGTGACTATGGTCTGCGCAGCAGCTGCGGCGGGGGTCACCGGGAGTTGCTGGTAGGCTTGGGCCAGGTCGAGTTTAGCGAAGCACCTCCCCCCGTGTAACCTGGCCAACAAGTGGCTGACTACCGGCACCGGATACGCATTAGGGCGGATCGCCTTATTGATGGTGCACTTGTAATCAGCGCATATGCGGACCTCCCCGTTGGCCTTGAGCGCTGTTACAATTGGAGTTTCCCACTCCGCAGAATCAACAGGAACAAGAATCCCCTGGCCCACTAATTTGTCCAACTCCGCCTCTATTTTGTCCTTTAGTGCGAAGGGCACTCTGCGCGGTTTAAGTCTGATTGGACGTACTCCAGGGTCCAGGTCGAAAGTCACTGGGGGGCCCTTGAATTTCCCGAGCCCCTTTTTAAAAACCTTGGGGTGCGCGTCGCACACGCTCTGTATTGGATCAGTCCCGGCGGCGTGTGCTTCCACGGCGTGTACCCCCCCAATGAACAACCCCAGGGGCTGGAACCATTGAGTCCCGAGGAGGCTGCATTTGCCTCCCTTGAGGACGACTAGGGGAAGCGTTGCGGTGTGCTTTTTAAACTGGACCCGGAACTTCCCAACCCCCAAGACTGGGATGCGGTTCCCTTGCACGTCCTTCAGTGTGGCCCTCAACGCCTTGAGCTTGGGCCGCATGCGGGGGGCGATTTTCATTAACTCCCCCTGGGAAATAATGGAGTATGAAGAACCCGAGTCCACCTCCATTCTAACAGGGGCCCCTTGTATTACTACCTCAACGAAGTAACGGGGGTGCTCCGTGGAAACGCTGTAAACCGGCGCGTCGTCCTCGCTGTCGTCGGAGATGCGTCCTACTCCGTCCCGCGTCCTCGTGGTCCGGGTGCCGTCCTTTGGCCTCGTGGTGCGGTCCTGCCTCGTGGTGCGGTCCTGCCTCGCCGAGCGGTCTGGAGAACTCCTGGTGGCCTCGCGCCGTTTCCGGCAGACCTTGGCGATGTGCCCGCGCCGGCCGCAGTTGTGGCACTCGGCCTTGCGGAACGGGCATTTGGCGCGGGCGTGGGCGCCGCCGCAGCCGTCGCAGCGCCGGCCCTCTCTCTGGACCCTCCGGACGTCCTCGTCGTCGCCGCTCTCCGCAGACGAGTTCGAAACTCGCCGGGCCGCGCGCACCGAGCTTTCTGCCTTTGCGGGCTTCGGGCGCCAGTCCTGAAGCTCGTGCACCCCGGCAGTAGTGGCCTCCGCGGCCTGTGCCGTGTCGAGGACTTGTTGCCACGTGGGAGGCGGCTCCCTTTTCATCAGCGCACGCTGAGTCTCTGTGTCCCTCAGACCGCAGAGCAGGCAGTCCCGGAGGGTGATGTCGGGGAGCTCCCACTTGCATGGGCCGGCGGCCAGCCGCAGGGCCGCGGCGAACTCCTCGACCGATTCCCCGGGTGCCTGGACTCGCCTCCAGAACGCGCTCCGAGCGGGGAACATCGCTATGGCTGGCCGGAGATGGGCGCGCAACGCCGCCAGGAGCTCTGTAGCTTTGAGGTCGCCCACCTTCCTCGGCGCGATCAGGTCCACCAAGGTCCTCTTGGTCTCATGTCCGAGCATGCGGACGAAGATGGCCCTCTTTTTGGCCTCATCGGAGACTTCGAGCTCCACCAGCGCTGCGTTGAAGTCTATCTCAAACAGCTCCAAGTCTCCCGGCTTCTTGATCTCGTAGCCGGCGCATGTCTTGGTCCCGTGGGCAGCCATATCCCATCCTCGTCGCCAATTTGGTGTATGGGACCAAAGACAGCCGGACAACCGAAAGGTTGGTTTAACGCAGGTTTATTGCATGGGGTTCCAGTGAAGCATGAGGTAATGGCGGTGATACAACTCAATATATACAGTAGCTCTCTACATTTGAATCTTGTAGCACGGTAGCTCATTGGCTGCTACCGGCGTGGCCTCGCCCAGGCACGCCTCTTTCTTCAGCTGCTGAATGCGGGGAAGGTTTTCCCGCGGCTGTCCGTGATTGAGCAATGTGAACCATGTGAGGCTGAACGCTCGCAGCTGCCCTCTATGGGCTGTCTGCTCGCGTTCCTTTACAGCTGGTATCGTTTGTATCTGGAGTGGTTACATTCTTGCCTTTACAGTATAATGAACATGCATACATACATACATACATAACAGGGTGCTCCTCCGACCCGCTCCACAACAGGCACTTAAGGGGCTAAGCTATTTGTTGGTATGGGTGCTCCTCCGACCCCGCTCCACAACAGGCACTTAAGGGGCTAAGCTATTTGTTGAGAAAGACAGGGAAATGGGTACCCCCAGAGCAGATTAGGCACTTAGTGTAGTATGTCAGAGGACATCATCCGTGATACCCCAGAATTAGGATGCTCAAAGGAAAGGACCAGGTTAAGGTGGGAGTTATTTTACACAAAGAACCTAGAGCACCAGCGGAGATCTTAATAGCATGGCAACACTGCAAGGATGCTCTTAAAAGGGCTGGCACTGAGGCGACCTGTGGTATAGTGGCTATGTCAACACCCGCAATACCCACAGTTAGTGCCACCCCCCTACCATCACACAAACACACCCCCTCGGCGCTGGCCTCTGCCTTGGCTGCATGTTTAACAAGGGGAACTCAGAAAAAGAAGACCCAGATATCTGGGGTAATATTTCCTGGGAATCCACCCTCCCAAGTGCCCCCAGGAGGGGCTGAGGTTATGTTGAGAATCAAATCCAATTAAAATTGTTAATTAATTAATCAATCAGGTGTCTAATAATCGTTTGCGCCAGTTAGTATTCAAATGAAACTCTCAAACCCCCAAAAACCGCAAATTAAATGGAGCTTCCAAGGCTAGGAAATCCTTAGGAGCTACTTTAAAAAAAAAAACCCTCCTGTCTGCCACTTCTCTCTGGCTGGATGACAGATTTTCTTGTGGGGAGTTAATTCACCCTTCCTTCCAGAGTTAACTCCAGGGGGGAAAAACAAGAGGGTGGCTGACCTGAAACAGATAATTTCCCACTTTGCCTCAATGAGCCGAAGCTCTCTCGCAATTCGATTGCATGAACTCCGGTCTACTTGCTTGTAAATGAATGGTGATTTAGGGAAGTTGTTGCAGGTTTGTCCCATGGTCTATGGAGATATGACAGGATCGCAGAGTTGGTTCACGAAAGGGGTGTTAGAAGGAATTGGGTAGGATTCAGTCCCCACATAAATTGAAGCCCATGTTAGCTTGGAATGTAACTGAACTAGACCACATTGAAAGTAACTTGCCCAAGCCTGAGAAACAACGCAATCGATTTTCAGCACTGAACTACACCGACCTCAAAATATTGAACCCTGGGTGGTTAATTATAGCATTCTGAGAAATCATAATTAAACTGACCTTTAATGGTCTGAAAAAGGCATGGAATCTGTGAAATATGAGTGTTTGCATTGAATGAATGGATGACTGAAGGCCCTGAGTGTATGGAAGTAAGAGGACTGTGTGTTTGTTAAGGTTTAATAAAGCTAGCATTATATAGTGTGAGAAGGTGTAGGAGGTTAAAGATATCTTGTATTTTGTCTTGTCTAATATACACCAAGACAGGAATATTAAGTGAAGATCTTTATATTATAATCTGAAAACTATAGCCATCCTTTAAAAGTGGGTTGGCCAAAATTATAGAGAAAAGTCAGGGGATTCTGTGATTGTACATTTTCCCCGCACTAAATCTCATGCCCTCCTGGGCTGAGGAAGGAAAGATTCTCACAGTGCTGGCCCACTTTGCCATCAGGCAAATGTAAATTGTGAAATAAGGACGGTGGATTCTGGAGTTGGATGTTTACTCACACAAGGTTTCTCCTCACGCCTTGTAGGAACCCTGCCTCAAGAAGAACAAAGGACAGCAGCCCGGCAGTCTAACCCATAGCATGGCCAGTAGCCATTAGTGGCATAAAACTGAGTACAATGCACCCAAATAAACACGCAAATTGCATTCCAGAGGAATATGAACCCAAGGAAATTGGTTTCCAACACAAGGCTTCAGTGTAAAAACTGCAGGTTTTTCTAAAATAGCCATGAGGGGGAAAACACCCCCCTCCCTTTTTTTCCCAGCTTAGCCAAGCCTGTTTTTAAAGTGCAGGTTGGCGACTCTGGTGGCTGGTGCTTCCACAGACCAACATGTAAATTCCTCATTCATGAATCAAGGCAGAAATTAAGATACACTGTTAGTGTCTGCAGAAGATAAGGTCCTCTTTCTCCCAGTCCTCAGTTCAGCCAGGCCAGTTAGCTGAGAGATGGATCAATTACCAGCTTTATAGTAAGCCAGAGTGTGGGGAAGAGGATTGCTCCCCGTCTATCAACCCCCAAAGTATGCTCTCAAGAATAACATCTAGGAGAGATAAAGTTAAGTCTTTTGAATGATTAACCAAGGAGAAGGGAATTTTGGAATCACGAACCAAAATTGCCTCTGCTCTTCAGTAAGAGCCCTTTTTACCTAGCATGAATGCTGGTTTTGGGGGGGGGGGGGAGAACCCTATTTGCTTTTAAAATTTTCTGAATGACTCAGCTGATTATAAAGTCATCATGCACATAAATTTTGATGTGCAATGCCTGTAAAAGCGGCAAAAGAGAAAAATAGATCCTTGTTTGAAGTGACATGTCTTGTAAATTGCTCTAAAATATAGAATTTAAGCCAGATATAGAATTTAAGCCAGATTGCTTAGAGTTAAGGTTCTGAGTATATTATACTGTAGATATATGTTTAGTGTTAAGTTTAATACTTGCCTTTATTTTAAAAAGAATTTTGAATAAGGTAAAAATGTAACCTGTTGAGATAACCTGTATAGGATAAGTTGGGTTTGTCGTTCAGTCCATATATGCAATTAACCCATTATGTTATTGTTCTTATTGCTATGACAGTCTAATGACTTTGGTTATTTCTCACAACATTTTTCATCCTTTTCTATGGATACACAATTCAGCTAAAGCAGCTGAGGTAATTTCTGTTATTGATAATCATGCCTTATACCTTTCCCCAGCATCGAGACTTTCTCAAGTGGATCCTATCTTCTCATTTGGTGTTTGTAATATAATGCCTCTACTTTTATTTCTCATAGCTTGCCTTTAAAGGGTTAATCACCTTTTTATTTCAGGATTGCAGTCTTTATCTACAGGGACTTTGGGCCCCAAGGAGGTGCTGTGCTTTCTATCCACCCATTCTCCAGGAACTGATAAGACCTGTTGCTCTTATCTTGGTTTTGTTTGTTATTGAGTTTCAAGCCAACACATACAAGTTGAGGTTTCGTCAGGAATAAAAGGGCTGAGCAGCAATGCCCCATTGTCGCCTCATCCCAATGCCTTGAACCGTGTGTGTGTGTGTGTGTGTGTGTGTGTGTGTGTGTGTGTGTGTGTGTGTGTGTGTGTGTGTGTGTGTGTGTGTGTGTGTGTGAGTCTCATCCCTACATATTCCATGCACAATGCCTTGTTCCTCCTCTCTGCAGTGCATCTACCAATGTTAACAGAAGGGAAAACATTCAAGAACATGGGGACATTTCCCCCCATAAGACTTGCAGTGTTGTCACTGTTTGTGATGAAAAGTGATGAAGATGCAAAAGAAAATAACAAAACAAAACAAAACCCCACAGCAACTTTTTGTACGGTATCTCTTTCTCTGCTTTTATTTCATTTCATGTTGAAGGGCTTTCTCCTTATTCTATTGCTTCTTACTCAACATAATTGTTTTTTAAGGTTCACAATGCCTCTTGTGTACTACATAAATACAGTACTGTTAGATTTCAGGACCAGAGGATTTTCCTCTCATTGTTTACAGGACTTTTCAATATCACTGGATGTCATACTAAGCCCTAAAGCAGGGATTCTCAACCTGCAGCATGTGGGCTGGATGTGGCCCACAGTGCTATTTCATGTGGCCCTCCACCACACCAGGAAATGCTATGTGATGGAGGAAGGGCAAAATGGCCGTCTGGCCCCCGAAGCTGTCTGAGGAAGCGTGACTCGGCCCCTGGCTTTAAAAGGTTGAGAACTCCTGCCCTATGGCATGGATATCACAGGAGTATTGAAGTAGCAAGCTCAGTATGCCAGCATTATGTTCGCAAAACCGTTATGCTGTTTTACTCCTCCTAAAAGAAGATTCATACTGTATCCCTTGTTTAACATCAAGCTTAACTCTGCCCCTTTAAATGTTTTCCAGACATGGAAAATTCTACGGGCATAGCTTACAATTAAATTTCCTTTCCCCTTAAAAATATTGATAGTTGGTTGAGTTTTCCAACACACATTACCAGCCACTTCCGCTCAACCGACTTGCCATCCAATCTTATTCCAGATTCCTATTTGGAGTTATAAGCCTCAACATTCATGCAATTGGCTTTTTATAATTTAATTTTTTTCTGGTGAGGAGAGCGAAATAGGTTGAGAAGAAAAGAAAAGGCAAAGAACCAAGAAGAAGGGAAAAAAAAGGAGAGAATAAAAATAATAGAAAGTCTTTTGCTATGTGGCATTCCATCAGGAGTCATAAGCTCTGGTCTTGTAACAAAAGAAAATAATTCCCATTTGCTTAATATGTGTTCTATTTTTTCTAGTGTATATATAGTGTCCATATATAGTATATATTGTCGGGGCCAGAGGAGGTGGCCGATAGGTGGCCGAGGGGGTCTCATGTTGAGAATCCCCTTTCTCCCTCCATCGCTCCCCATGTTCTCATCAGTGGTCGAGCTGAGCCATGTCAGCTCCCATTTCTCTCAATGAGAGACCTGTGTTTCTGGGAGTACAGCCAAAGCCTTCTCCTTATTGGCTATGTGCTCCGGAGTCCAGATAAGCACACAGACAAACAGACAGCTAAAATGCCTTTTCAAATATATTTTTATTATCCTACGTCTACACTTAGAACACATTTCTAATAAAATAAAAACATATATAATCAATCTAATAAGAGATTGGGGCATCTGAGCCCCCCATATCTAGATGGGCATCTGAGTGACAAAGTTTCACCCTCTGAAAGATGTTTGCTCTCCCTCCTCCTTTTCCTTCTCCTTCCTTCTCTCTTATAGGGTTCCTGGGTAACCATGGTAATTTAGATTATGCCAAAGGTGTGATTGACAGCTAACCATGCACCTTCTAGAGTCACCCCCCCCCTCATAAGAAAGTATTCTCGCTGACTAGACTCGAAAGAAATCTTCCTGACCTACATGAGAAAGGCTAACTTGTACAGAGTGTTTTATATAACGGACAAACATGCTCCCTACTGGACATATTGATTGGAGGTGGAACATGGGTTCTGCCTAACATGTAAGTGAAGAGATGCACCTGGCTTTCTTGCAAGCTCTGCAAACTCACAGCATTCCTGTGGTCTAGCAAGCTCACCCAGAGAAGAGCCAAGCCTGATTTCCCAGACCCCCTCCTTCAGGTGAATCAGCTTGCCTTTGCTTAGGCAAGCCTGGATATGCCTGAAAACAGGGCAAAGCCCTTAACCAAGCTGGTATCCATGGGTCTTTATAGGAGACCCACTTATTGGGATAATTGTGATGGGTCTTTATATGTCAGATCCACTTATTTCAGATGGAAAGTATATACTATCAGACCCTTATGGGGAGGTCTGCTCATTGAATTAGGTGACATTAATGCTGTTACAAGCCCTCATGTGAGGCTTGCCTATTGGAAAGCACAGTGGCTTTATGAGAAATGAACTGGCCTCTTCTCACACAGACTAGGCCCCTAGTGAATATCATGACATATATAGGTTATTCTGCTATGGTAGTAGAGCAGACCATACTGCCAGCGACTTAATGCTGAGTGTCATCCTGACAACCTTGAGGACTAACAGCCTTGGGTGGCAAAGTCCACAGGGAATGGTGTTGGTCCCCAAGTAGATTAAATCCCTCTTGAATCCATCTTGATGGAGAGCAGCAGCTTCATCCATCCTGGCCTGGGGCTGATGATGAGGACTTTAAGTGCCAAAAGGGCTCAGGACCAGAAAGTGGCTCACAAAATTGGATCAGTGGTACGGGGATCATGCTGCAACGTGGAAGGCAGATGAAAGGCCATTGTATTATATTTTCAAGACAGTCTTCATGGCTGATTGCCGTGATGAATTTGGATATGGCAGAAGAAGAAGTATATATTGCGTCTTTTCATGAGCTGCCAGTGTTTCTTGAATCCAATTATTTGATGCCCTTGGATTTTCAGTCTCTGAAGGTTTTACTTTTGACTATCAGCATATCTTTGGAAAACCTTTTCCCCATCTCTCCCTCAAGTTCTACTTCCAGCAGATGATAATAATATAGGTCATGAAGGCATGTATGGTACCTCCTGTTACAGATATGTCAAGGACTGTGTTAATTAAACTCTTCCTACTCAGCTATTAAAGGTGCAGAAGCCCCGTCTTCTTTAGCACCTGTCCTTCCTATGTGTGGGCCTCAAGACTGCTAAGAACAGAGCTTGGAAAGTGTTCCACTTTTGGAGGACAGTTCTCATAACCTCCCATACAGCAGGGGACACAGCGGTCATAGTTGTGTCCCCACTTCTCATCTTTTACAAACTCTGGTTATCATGATCACAATCTATGGCTTCTCTTAGAACATACCTGTCAAGTTTTGGATTTGAAAATAAGGGAAATTTTGGCCACACCCCTCTGTGAGTGTGGCCAAATCTGTGGGTGTGGCCAAATATAGCCATGTGACTTGTTGGGCTCTAGTCATGCCTGCTACATCGCAAGCTTTTGCACTCTCTTCTTTCAACCTAATCAGGAGCTTCTTTAGGTCTTCCTCACTTTCTGCCATTAGGGTGGTATCATCTGCATATCTCAAATTGTTGATGTTTCTCCCAGCAATTTTGATCCCATATTGTGATTCCTCCATCCCTGCATTGCGCATTATGTGCTCTGTGTATAAGTTGAATAAGCAGGGTGACAGAATGCAGCCTTGTCTTACTCCTTTTCCTATTCCAAACCACTCCGTCATTCCATACTCTGTCCTAACTGTTTCTTCTTGACTCATGTACAGATTTCTCATGAGACATATGAAGTGTTCTGGTATTCCCATCTCTTTAATTACTTGCCACATTTTGTTGTGGTCCACACAATCAAAGGCCTTGGTGTAGTCAATGAAGCAGAAGTAAGCTTGTTTCTGGTATTCCTTTGTTTTCTCCATGATCCACCGTATGTTGGCAATGTGGTTTCTGGTCCCCCTGCCTCTTCTGAACCCAGCTTGCACCTCTGGTAGTTCTTTTTCTACATGCTGCTGCAGTCTATCCTGTATTATCTTGAGCATCCCTTTGCTAGCTTGTGGGATGACTGCAATTGTTTGATAATTTGAACATTCTTTGCAATTGCCCTTTTTTGGGATTGGGACGTATACTGATCTTTTCCAATCCTGTGGCCACTTTCGTTTTCCAAATCTGCTGGCATATAGCATGTAGTAGCTTGATTCCATCATCTTTTAGGGCTTTGAAGAATTCAACTGGGATACCATCATCTCCACTGGTTTTGTTATTTGTTGTGCTTTTTAGGGCCTTTCTGACTTCACTCTCTAGGATGTCTGGTTCAAGTTCAATTTCCCCCTCAATGTTATTATCCGGGGTGTTTACGTCTTTTTTGTAAAGTTCCTCTGTTTTCTCTTTCCATCTTTTCTTTATCTCTTCTGCATCCGCTAACTCTTTGCCATCTTTGTCTTTTATCGTGGTCATTTTTGCTTTGAACGTTCCCTTGACTTCCCCAATTTTTAAAATGAGATCTCTAGTCCTGCCTATTGTGTTGTTTTCCTCTATTTCTTTGCACTCTTCATTTAGGTAGCTTTCCTTATCTCTCCTTGCTTTTCTTTGAAATTATTTATTTAAATGATTGTATTTTTTCCTTTCTCCTTTGCCCTTTGCGTTCCTTCTCTCTGCTATTTTAAGAGCCTCATCCGACAACCACTTTGCTTTTTTGCGCTTCTTTTGGTATAGTTTTTCTTGCTGCCTCCTGCATAATGTCTCTCATCTCTGTCCATAATTCTTCTGGTACTCTGTCTATCTGGTCCAGACCATTGAATCTGTTCCTCACCTCCACCGTGTATTCCTTGGGTATGTTGTCTAGATCATATCTATCCGGCCTATTAGTTTTCCCTATTTTCTTCAGTCTGAGCCTGAATTTTGCGATCAGTAGATTGTGAATCCGCTCCAGGTCTTGTTTTTGCTGACTGTATGGAGGTTCTCCATCTTTGGCTGCAGAGTATGTAGTCAATTTGGTTTCGATGTTGGCCATCTGGTGCTGTCCATGTGTAGAGTCTCCTCTTGTGTTGCTGGAAAAGGGTGTTTGCTATGACTAGTGTGTTATCTTGGCAGAACTCTATCACTCTTTGCCTGCTTCGTTTTGTGTTTCCAGACCAAACTTGCCTGTTATTCCGTCCACTTTTTGATTTCCTACTTTTGCATTCCAGTCTCCTAAGATAATGTGGATATCGTTTTTTGGTGTCTGTTCTATAAGATGTTGTAGGTCCTCATAGAACTGGTCTACTGTGGCTTCATCTGCACTAGTGGTTGGTGCATATATTTGGATTACAGTGATATTAAATGGTTTGACTTGTAGTCTGACTTACATCATTCTATCATTTTTGAGATTGTATCCCATTACTGCTTTTCTCACTCTTTTATTTACAATTATGGCCACTCCATTTCTTCTGAAGTTTTCTTGTCCACAGTAGTAGACATGATGGTTTCCAGAGCTGAATTCGCCCATACCTGTCTATTTTAGCTCACTGATTCCCAAGATGTCAATACTTATTCTTTCCATTTCCTTTTTTACCACTTCCAGCTTTCCTTGGTTCATAGATCTTACATTCCATGTCCCTATGCAATATTGTTCCTTACAACATTGTATTTCTCCTTCCCCTTTCCTGCCCATCCCTTTCTGTCCATCTAATGTGCTGAGCATCCTTCCTGTTTCCTCTGATTTGTCCCTTTGTTTTGCCTTTGTTTTGGTCAATAGGGTTCTCTTGGCAAACTCCCTGGCATGCTTTGCCGGTTTCTACGCCATTTCCCCCCATCATACATATTATCACAGTTTAAAACAAGGTTACATCCTGCATATTATCACAGTTTAGAACACAGTATCAGTTTAGAACTGATGTCAGTCAGTTCTAAACTGACACAATGATACAGTCACTATGTCAGTTGCTATAAGTCATCTATGTTAAGTCAACTATATTGTTTCAGTTCAATTACTGATCCCTTGCATGCATGCAGCAGCTCTTGCCTCCCTTCTGCTGCGTGGAGTTGGTCAAAGGTGCCGACTCAGGCCTCGCTGTGATGGTGGCTGTGGATGGTGTCTCCTGGGGGTGGTCAAGGGTCTCCTGTGTCTGCAGTTGGCTGCAGTGGCAGCGCGGCCCTTCTTCTTTGCCCTCTGGGGTGTTGCTATTCTAAGAGGACTCCCCTGGGCCTCTGGATGGTAACTGGGCAGTTGGGGCCTGTGTCTTTCTCTATATTGTATAAACAATACAAATATACAATATACTCATACACAATAATTATACAGTATTCAATGCAAACAATATACAGATATACAGTACACTACAGTATTCAATACAAACAATATCTTAATCACTTGAGCCACCACAGTGCCTGAATCACTATTCTTCTTTGTCGTTGTCGACTGCAACTCGTATCTGAGAATGCATTTCCCCCCGAAGCAGGAAATATGCCACTGATGAATTTGTTTAAGGTGGATCCCAGTTTGCCATGAAGTGTCCCACACACTGTGACCATGGAGCCATCTCCTGTGGCACATATGAAACATGACATGCAGGATTTAACACCATGACTGCAATGGACTACTGCAGCCTTGAGGATATGGGCAGGGTGCGCCTTCACAGCCAGTCCATCTGGCATGGCCTCTTCTGCCTCCATGACTGTTGGGAATCAGAGTTCCTCCTCTGCTCATTCTGCTATTGGGCCCAATATGATAGTTTCCAGTGGTATTTCCTCCACTGATGGGACCATCACCCCACCTAAAGGGGCTCATCTGCCCATAGCCTTTGGCTCCTTTACGGAATCAGGTTATTTACCACTGCTCAACACTTGGCATTGAGTAGCTGGCTGTACGGTCTACTCCATTACTGTAGTGAAATGGATTAATACAAATGTTTTACACGTGTGAGTAACTTCTTGGCCTTGTTTGTATTGAATACTGTATAATTACTGTGTATCGAGTATATTGTATATTTGTATTGTTTATACAATACAGAGAAAGACACAGGCCCCAACTGCCCAGTTACCATCCAGAGGCACAGGGGAGTCCTCTTAGAATAGCAACACCCCGGAGGGCAAAGAAGAAGGGCCGCGCTGCCACTGCAGCCAACTGCAGACACAGGAGACCCTCGACCACCCCCAGGAGACACCATCCGCAGCCACCATCACAGCGAGGCCTGAGTCGGCGCCTTTAACCAACACCACGCAGCAGAAGGGAGGCAAGAGCTGCTGCATGCATGCAAGGGATCAGTAATTGAACTGAAACAATATAGTTGACTTAACATAGATGACTTATAGCATAGATGACTGGCAGCAGTGAACCTCGCCTTAGGCACATTCGCCTGAGAGCCATTGAACATAGTAACGGACAGTCAGTATGTCCAGAATTTGATTCACAATTTACTGGGAGCTTACATCACTCCCGCCATAGACAGGAATTTATTGGGCTTATTCCTGACCATGCAATTTCATTTGTGAAACCACAGGGAAGCTCTGTATGTCACCCATATCAGGAGCCATCAGGATCTACCTGGTCCAATTTCAGAGGGCAATAGCAGAGCCAATGCAACCGCAAAGGAAGCGCATAAAAAATTAGCCTTGGGAGTCTTCATGACCCCGATTCAAAGACACACATTCTTTCATCAGAATGCCAAGGCACTAGCAAGGCAGTTTAACCTGCCATTGTCACAAGCACAAGGTATTGTGCATTCTTGCCTGCAATGCGCAGGAACACCTGGGGGGGCTCGGGGGGGGGGGTAAACCCACGAGGGACAGAAACTAACCAAATTTGGCAAATGGATGTCACACACGTTCCACAATTTGAGAGATGGCAGTACATGCACGTCTCCATTGACACATTCTCGCAGTTCGTCTGGCCCACGGACCAGAATGGAGAAACTGCGTATAGAGCAACATCTCTTGTCATGCTTCACGGCCATGGGTAAACCAGGCCACTTGAAGACAGACAATGCACTAGCTTATAGTTCCAAACAGCTATCCACATTTCTAGCCACTTGGGACGTAAAGCACATTTGGCATTCCGTACAATCCCCAAGGACAAGCCATTGTCGAATGGGTAAACCGGACGCTAAAGTCCTACATAGAAAAACAAACAGAAAGGGAGGAGATAGTCCCCTCAAAGAGCCAAGGACAGGCACAGCAATGCCTGCATAAGGTTCTGTTCACATATTTTTGCTGACTGCACTCTGCAGGAGAAGCATTTCTGAAGCCGGGAAGCTCTCCCATGCCCCATGGTTCGATTCAGAGTGCTGCTAGACCCCTCTTGGAAGGGTCCGGCGCCCCTGATAACCTGGGGGAGAGGGTATGCAGTGATTATGTCTCCTACAGGTACCATCTGGATTCTGGCCCACTGTGTGAAGCCATACTTCGAGCCACATGGCATGGAACCAAGGAACCCCGGTCCCGCTGCCAGAGATGGGAGAAATCAACCTGATGATGGGACCGAGACAGGACAGGCAATACTGACCGAGGTGACCCAGGATGGAGGAGCAGAGAGTGACCTGGGGGATGGTCAAGACCCTATGTGACGACACCCTGCCCATTCTGAGAGAGCAAAACACTGAGCCCACTCCACAAAATATGGTGGCCGCAGTGTTAGCTCAAATCACCTACAACTCCCTGATGATTGTCTTGATCCTTTCCTTACTTATGGGGGGAGGGGTTCAAGCTACCTACAGGGACTTAATGCCTGGCGGGGACCTAACCACCAGGCTCCAGTACAACATATGGGAAAGACTGGCCGAACTTGTCAACCAGTCAGACTTTTGCTTGAAGCAGACCACGGACTCTGCTTCACTTTTGATTACATGCCTTATTCCAGTCTGCCGCGCTCTGGGAGAGCAGGCCGAGGGCATTGAATGGTTGCTTAAATGTGCATTTGGACTTCATCACTGAATCACGTACGCGACTTACGTGAACTGGGGGACTCAGGTGACAAAGACTTTGCCTGCTGATGCGCTCACTCTATACACACCCCGAGTGGCGATCAGCCCAAACACACCCTGTGCCAAAATTACCGGCTGCTCCACAGCCAAAGGGCCACACCACCGTTACCTGAGCCCTGGGAAAGAAACTTGGAAATGTAACAAACCGGAGACAATCAATTATGTGTATGCTAACATTATTTTGCCCACAGGATGGTTTTTCACTTGTAACCAACGGACCTGGAACTACATACCTGCCAATATGTCAGACTCATACTGTTGCATCAGTCGCTTAACACTGGTACTCCCTGAAAGGGAAATAGTCACCCCACACTCAGTCACCCCAAGGCCAGCACAGCCCGTACAAGCGGTCCAGCTAGATGAGACATGGGTCAGAGACATCACAGTGCTCAGCAAGGCAAAATATGTCTCTTTAGCGGTCAGTATCCTAGGGGTGCCCGGGTTGGCGGTAGGCAATGCATGTAGAATTGGCCAGCTGGCGTGCGCGCTAGCTAAGGCCATTAACCACACCTCATCAGCCATGCTATGCTTAACCGAGAACAGGCTGAGCTTAGACATGCAGTCACTCTCGACCTCCATGGGCCCCTACCACGCCAGGTGACCCTTTCCGTGGGCCACTGCAACACAGAACCCCTTCCTTTTAGGCTTCAGGTAAAACAGGTAATGGGGGCCCCTCTGTACCGGGGCACCACCAGAAATTCAGGTAATGGGGGGAGGCTTAAAAAGAAGAGAAAAAGCCGCGATCTTCCATTTTCATTTTTGATGCCACTTATCATTTTAATAGGCACTCTGGTGCATTAAGTAAAAAGAAAAGTCTTTTTCAGGACATGAACTTCAGAATATAAAGGATTGGAGCACTGGAGTAAGAAGAGAGAGAAATGGCTGAGCCAGCAAAGGCCTTGGGGTTGATTTAAAAATAATAATAATGTATTGCAATTTATTTCCTACCATGTGCCTCAAATGTATAAATAAAAGGTGCCTCAGGGCAGCTAACAGTGAAATAATCAGATCGTGAAGCCAAAACAATGAGAAGGAAAAACACCAAAAATGCACAGCAAAATTGTGGTTCCCAAATAATAGTTTTTACAGTGTCTGTTCCTTCAGGCTTGTGAGAAGAGGAGGGGAGGTTTATTCTGAATTCTGAGGCATGCAATATCCTAGCTGCGATGCCTCATACAACATCCAAATCCTTGCCGCGATGCCTCGTAGAATGTCGATTCCATAGAGATACATTGTACTGTAACAGCACAGACTTCAGTGCAAAGTCAAGGAAACAGACAGGAAACTGACAGAACTTTAAGAAATCATTGTCTAAAAAGGCCTCATACAAAGTCCAAATCTGTATAAAGTCCAAACTTGTGGAACCAAGTTTGGACGTTGTATGAGGTATCACTGTACCTTGTGAACTGCCCAGAGTGCTATGGGATGGTATATATCAAATCGCTATCTCTATTACTCGTTTGGAAGGTTTGTGTCCTCTTTGTGTCCTCTCTGTGACCTTAAAAACAGACCCACCCACCCACCCAAAAAAATGTATGCACAATAAACATCAGCTTGTATTGGTTCACTTTAAGGAGTCCTCACGAGCGAAAGTGGTGTACTGCTGGCTTTGTTTCTCTCAACCATTCACCTGCAGATTTGCCTTCTTTTAAACTTCCTAACTTGAATTTCCTGCCTTCATTATTAAACTTGCCACCTTACCAAGTGTATCTTTTGACATCATTTTGTGAGTAAATGCTATTTTTCTTTCTCTCAGGCATCTGGTCCAGGTGTGTTTATTAGCTGGTCTTAAAGGGGGGGGGGGAAGAACTGGGGAGTCTTGCATTCAAACAAAAAGTTCTAAAACCTTCCTCACTTTGCTGTGCAGCATACAAGTAACTTACTTAACATCAACAGCTCACCCACACCCTTTGTTCAGTAGAGCGTATCTTGCTATCTCGTTTTCTCCCTCTCATACTCCATCCATGTGTAGTGCTACTTTTTATAGTTCAGAACAGAATTACTGGAGGTCTGGAATTCTTCTGGTGTGTTGACGATTGCAACTCGGGTTTTGTGGTGGGGTGAGGAGCATTTTGAACAGCGGCCACCTTTGACTCAGAGGGTTTTATACCAACTGGGGTTACCCAGAAACCTAGGAACTCTACCTCTTTTGCAAAGAACACACATTTGTCTTTCTGCAGCCTCAAACCCGCTTTCTCGAATACGGTCAGTACCCTGTCTAGCCTTTCGGCCAGTTCTGACTCGCTCCCCCCCGTTATCAAAACGTCATCAAAATATGGCAAGACTCCCTCCAAACCCTTCAAAAGTCGCTCCACTAATGATTGGAAGATGCCTGGAGCCGAATTTACGCCAAACTGTAGGCGCGTCACCTTAAAAGCCCCTTTGTGGGAGACTATCGTCTGTGCAGCAGCTGCAGCTGGGGTTACCGTAAGTTGCTGGTAAGCCTGCGCCAGGTCTAACTTCGCAAAACATTTCCCCCCATGTAACCTGGCCAATAAGTGGCTGACTACCGGCACCGGATACGCATTTGGGCGTATTGCCTTGTTGATGGTGCATTTGTAATCAGCGCAAATTCGAACCTCCCCGTTAGCCTTTAGCGCTGTTACAATAGGAGTTTCCCACTCCACAGAATCGACTGGGACTAGAATTCCCTGGCCCACCAACTTGTCCAGTTCCGCCTCTATTTTGTCCTTTAGTGCAAAAGGCACCCTTCGCGGGTCCAGGTCGAACGCAACTGGGGCCCCCTTGAATTTTCCGAGTCCCTTCTTTAATACCTCGGGATGCGCGTTACACACTTCCTGTATTGGATCAGTTCCGACAGTATGCACACCCCCTATGAACAAACCCAGGGGCTTAAACCATTGTGTCCCCAGGAGGCAACAGGCCCCCTCCTTGAGAACGACCAGAGGGAGCTCCGGGGCGTGTTGCTTGTGTTGCACCTTGAATTTTCCCACTCCCAACACCGGAATGCTATTTCCCTGCATGTCTCGCAAAGTAGACTTCAGTGCTTTGAGTTTGGGCCGCATGTTGGGGGAAATTCGCAAAAACTCCCTCTGGGAAATAATGGAATAAGAGGAACCCAAGCCTATCTCCATCTTAACGGGGACCCCTTGCAACAGTACCTCAACAAAGTAACATGGGTGTCCCAAGGACACGCTTTGGACCGCCGCGTTGTTGTCGCTGGGGACTCGCCGGTACACTCCATGTACCTCGACGTCGCTGTCGTTGGAGACTCGGCCCACGCCATCCTGTTTCCTAGAGGGCTGGATGCCATCCTTCTTTGGGGTACGGTCTGCTGAGCCCTTGTTCTCTCTGCGCCATTGCCTGCAAACCTTGGCGATGTGGCCCCACCGTCCGCAGTTGTGGCACTCAGCCTTCCGGAATGGGCACTTGCTATGGTCGTGGGGCACCCCGCAGCCGTTGCAACATCGGCCGTCCTTCCGCACCTTCCGGATGTCCTCATCCTCGCTGCTCTCCATGGAGGAGTGTGGTGCCCGCCTGGCCACTTGCACCAGGGCTGCTGCCCTGTCGGCTTGTGGGGGCCTTGTTCTGAACCGCTTAACCCCGGCTCTCGTGGCTTCTGCCACCTGCGCTTCCTTCAGGACCTCTTGTAACGTTGGGGGCGGCTCTTTGTTCATCAGCTTCCGCTGGGTCTCCTCGTCCCACAGGCCGCACAGCATGCGGTCCCTGAGGGCGATTTCTAGGTTCTCCCACTTGCATGGGCCTGCCGCCAAACGGAGGGCCGCTGCAAAGGCAGCCACGGACTCACCAGGGGACTGCACCCTCTTCCAGAAGGCGTCCCGAGCCGAGAACATCGAGACCGTGGGCTGGAAATGGTCCCGCAGGGCTTTCAGGAGCTGTTTAACCAGGACCTCGTCTACTTTTCTTGGAGACACCAGGTCCACCAAAATCTTCATGGCCAGGAAACCGAGCATCCTGATGAAGGTGGCTCTTTTCTTCCCCTCGTCTGAGATGTCGGACACCATCAGTGCGCTTTTGAAATCCATCTCGAACAGTTCCCATTCCTCCGGTTTGTTGATGTCGAAACCGGTCTGTGTTGTCTTGATTCCGTGGGAAGCCATAATCCCACCTTCATCGCCAGTTTAGTGTTCAAGAACCAAGACAATAGAAACAGCCGAAGTCTGGCTTAACTCATCTTTATTGCATGATGGTCAGGGGGAACATGTGGTAATGGCGGACGAACAGCTCATTATATACAGTGGCTATACATTTGAATGTGGCTCCTCGGTAGCTCATTGGCTACTGTCCGCGTGACGTCACCCTTAGTCACGCCCTTCTTGTCCAGGTGATGCAGTGGCGGGAATCTTCCCGCGGCTGTAGGCATTTGGAGAATTTGTACCATGTGAGCTGGACGCTCGCTACTGCCCCCAGTGGTCACTAGCTCGCGTCCTAATACAGAAGGTTACAATGTTACTTTTAGAGATTGTTACATTCACTCATTCGTGTGGTTGCATTTACTTAAAGGCACATTACAATCCATACACAACACCTAGCTACTGCAATGCACACGCCATGCCCCCTCCAGCTACATTACAGAAAAGCAAATAATTTTTGAATAAGTGGTTTTATCTGAGTACGAGGTGGATATAGGTTTTGTGAAGAAAGCCACACCCCTCCCAGTTCATACCCTTTTTACCTCACTCCATTGCCCCCAAAACTGATCTTGTCTTGCTTTATCATCAGGAAATCAGTTTTAGGAATAAAGTTATTTTAAACATCAGTTTAACATACAAATGTAAAAAAGAGATAGAAGAACCCCACCTCATGTCTCTGTTAGAGAGGCATAAATACAAACGGTGCAAATCCCCCCCCCCAACAACACATTAGTGCTAAATAAAACAGTGAGAGCTTCACTTCTGCAATCTAAATACGCATCGACAATGAAGAATTAATACAAACTTCCTTTTCATACAAATGTTGCTTTGCTTCTTACCTCTTCTGCCTTCATCATAGAGCCCCTCTTGACACCAAGGTGTGCTCGAGATGGAAAAATGAAAATTAACCTCTGAGTCACCAGATTTCTCTACGAACAACAATTTAGGCTTCTGAGAATTGATGTCCAAAAAACAAAGGTTGGGAAACATTGGAGAGCTTGAATGCCACCAAACACAACGAATTGGCAGTGTTCTATAAGTATGATGAAAGATCATGAAATTCCATATACTTCAGAAATGTGTTTATTTTTAAGGAAATGTTTACAGGCTTTTTTATGGGTCGCAGCAAACAATCTAAGCTGTTTCTGAATAGACGAACAAAGAGGCAGCTGAATGAATGAACAAATCCAGTTATAATGTGATCGCTGAAAGCTGTTGAGTTGATCCTTCAGCATTGGGGGAACGGTGATGTGGAGAAACAAGGCTGCTTGAACTATCTTAACAATTCAACATTATATGTGAATGTACAGTACTGTGCAAACGTCTTTGGCCACCACCAGTTGGCTTGGAGGGAAAATTCAATGAGTGATTGGGGAGGAGCCATAACTCTGACACCCCCAACTCCAAACTTCACTAGGTAAGGAGAGGACTGAAAGAAGAGTCAGCAGAAGACTATCTCCAATTCTGGCATGTCTAGGTCAGGGGTGGCCAACCTTGGTGCTCCAGATGTACTTGGACTTCAATTCCCAGAAGCCCTGATCACCAAGAGTGCTGACTTGGGCTACTGGGAATTGAAGTCCAAGAATACCTAGAGCAGTGATGGCCAACCTTGGCATGGCAGGTGTTCTTGGACCTCAATTCCCAAAATCCTTGATCAGTAGGAGTGCTGACTGGGCATTGAAGTCCAAGAACACCTGAAGCACCATGGTTGGCCTCACCTGGTCTAGGTGGCTCAGAGCTGAGTCATGTCATTGAATCAGCCAGCTCCTCCGGTAACTTAGTGGTTAAGATGCTGAGTTTGGAGACTGGAAGGTTGGGTTTCTATACCTGAGGGCTGCACTTGGGGACATGAAAGGAGCCTCATTCAGGGCGTCCCTTGAGTGGAGATTCTCCAGCAAAAATCCTTTGAACCCAGAGTAATCTCTGACATGAAATTATTGTTGTTGTTGTTGTTGTTGATGATGATGATGTTGTTTATGTTTATGTTTATTTGATTTATATGCCGCCCTTCTCAGCACATGCCGACTCAGGGCGGCTCACAACACATCAAACAATATAGCAAAAAATACAATAGCAAATACAATGTAACAAAAACAAAAAACAAAATACAATATATCATTGAGCAAGGTCAAAAATACAAAAGCAGACAGTAACAATAACAAATCAATAATAAAATACAAAGTGAAAAGTGATGGCAGTCTCGCTGATGCAGGGAACAAGGGAAGTGCGGAGATGAAAGCGCGCCTTCGGCCCTGGCCGAGGCAAATGGGATGCGTTTCCGGCAGCGCTGGGAGGGGGAGGCCGGCACCAGGCCACCAACCCACCCCGCTCACCTCCCAGCAGGAAGAGCTTTATGGCAGGAACAAACATTCTTGAGGGTATGCAAGAGCAGAATCAAATTAGAATATGGAGGAAGGAGCTCGCTGGACAAGGAAGAATATTAAAGGAGGAGATGGCTGAGGAACGCAACCTCTCCCACATCACTTGGAGGACCCTGAATGGGCTGAGGGTTGGAGTCCCTAAATGTAAGACCAACATGCTCAAGTGGGGACTTCTGGTGGACAATGACATATGGTGTGAATGTGGAGAGACACAGAATATGGATCATTTGTTGGTTTGCCGGTTACTACCGGAAACTTGTATCGATGAGGATGTCTATTTTATGCATTGCACCACACTGGGTACTCACAGTATACTTTAATTAAAGGTTGCCTTTGCTCGAAAGCCAGTCATATCCAACTCTAGGGTTCAGTGATCATCTCTGTTTACAGCTGAAGAGCCAGCGCTGCCTGCACCTGCAGATGTTTCTGTGGTCATGTGGCAAGTATGGCTAGACACCAGAATGCACGAAATGCATTGATTCTTCTTCCAGGAGGCATTAAGCGGGAGAAATTGATCTTCTCCTCCCTGGGATAGAGATGGGAGCTCACTCTGTCATGCAGCACAGAGTTGGATATCAACCTGCTGACCTTCCAGGCATCATGTTCAGCATCTTAACCACTAAGCCACCACAGTCACATCACAGTATATTTTAGTAGCATCTATTTTCACCAGATTTCTTAATGGGCTGTCTGCCTGACTGCTGTCCACCTACTGTAGTTCCTCACATTGCCAGGTGCCCCTATTAATCCTAGCTCTGAGCATTTCCTGGCTTGCCAGTGCTCTGCCTCTGTTGAATTTAAAACTATAATCAGGTTGTCTTCCTCTTTTACTTCTGCCATGAGCCCAAAGGCTGACCCCCGTGAATGATAGGAATGGATTGTGAACAGCTGCTCTGTTTTCCAAGTGTCGGAAGCAATGGAGGGAACTGGTGCTTAAGTTGGATCGGCAGAGTATAATACTCACATTGTGTTATTATGAAAATAAGTCAGCAAGTGTCATTTTGCAGTCAGCTGGCTCTCCCCCCCCCCCCCAAGGTTCGTTAGGTAGGTCGAGGGAGAAGGAGGCAGAGAAGAGCTATCTGCCTGATGATGGTTCTCTCCTCTCTGTCTCCTTTCTCTGCTGGCTTACCTAACTGGAGATCGGCAGGCAGCGATCCGTAAGGGGTGGTGCTCTTCCTTGCGGATTGCTGGCTGCTGCTTTTGTATTACCTCCATCGGAAGTACAAATGCAGCAGCCAGTCATTCATCAGGAAAGGTGCTTCCCCTGATGAACTACTGCCTGCTGCTGTTGTTTTTTTCCACCCCGGCTCAACTTTCCTTGAGGCCAGCAGTGATCTCGCCGTGTCTTCAGCGGGGTAGCGTGGAGGAGAGGGAGTCCCTCTTCTCCCTGTTGCTCTGGGAAAGAAGGCCGGCGGGTGTCTTGCGGTGGATTTTTGTGGATTTTTGTTTTGCAAGGCTGTGAGGCGCTGCATCTGCCTGCTGCAGTTTAGCACTCCCATTGCGTTTTTTAATTTTATTTTTCGCATTTAATTTAATTGTCACATTTATATACCGCTCACTCGGCCAAAGCCAACTCAGGGCGGTTCACAATAAAAATTAAAAAACACATGTTAAAAACAGTTAAAACTACCCACCCCCTAAAAACAAGGGCTGCAGGATCCAAAGGCACCATGGGGAAGAGTTCTTCTACACCAACCACCCAATGGAGGTTACCCTTCCACCTGCACCCCACACTTGACCCGCCAGCCAGGTTTTAAGTTCTTTTCTGAAAGGCAGCAATTCCGTCCAGAGACGTAGCTCTGTTGGCAGGAGGTTCCAGAGGGCCGGTGCAGACACGGAGAAGGCTCTCCTCCTTGTGCCAGAGAGGCGAGCCCCTCTGGCTGATGGAACAATTAGAGAGCCTCTCCGGTCCGCTCTGGTTGGACGGACAGACGGCTTTCTCAGCGTTCTGTGAGCTCACGGCGCGTAGGACGCTGGGACTTTGAGTTTTGCGTTTTTGGTTTGTGTTTGTGCTGCAGTTTTTTTCCTGCGGCTCGATTTTAATTGGTCATGCCGCGTTTCCCAACTTTTTTTTGCTCGCGCCTCTCAACCTGATTGGCTGTGGCATGGTGCGGTACAGAGAACATTGGGAAGTGAAGTTCCTTTCCTTTTTTAGCGTTCGTGGGGCTCTTGCCCCACTGGTGCCTTTCGCAACCCTGTAGTAACCTCCGGACCGGGTTCGGGTGAGTGCTGCAGGAGGCTTGGTACAGGATACGATGGATGGGTGCAGTAACATATAGCAAGTTCTAATGTTTAACCCTTGGATTTATAGATATAGATGCACAAAGTAGACAAGGAAAAACTATTTTCCCTATCGCACAACACTAGAACTAGGGGGCACTCCATGAAACTTTTGGGTACTAGTTCTCAAACAAACAAGAAAGTACTTTTTCACTGGTCTATGGAACTCCCTGCCAGAAGAAGTGGTGACATCTGTCAGTCTTGACAGCGTTAAGAAAGGATTAGACAAGTTCATGGAGGATCAGGGTATCAATGACTATAATGACTATGGATACCTAAGGACAACCTCCGGGTTGGAGAGATAGGCAGGATATCTCTCAATGCCATTTCCAGAGAATCCTAAGGAGGTGAAGGCATCTGCTTGGGAATACCCTGAAGCAAATGGTGAGCCACTGTGTGAGACAGAATGCTGGACTGGATGGGCTGTGGCCTGTTCCATCAAGGCTGTTCTTATGTTCTTATGAACACTTCCTGGGGAGCATAAAACATGACAAGTGGTGGTCAATGCTTTCTGGCTGCCTGTTTTGTCTCCCCTTGGCCTGCCCTGCTTTCTCCTGCTGCTTTGGTTCCTCGGCTCTTGTGGCTTGATTCTGCAGGAGAAGGGACTGTGGTGGCCTAGTGGTTAAGACGCTGAACATGATGACTGGAAGGCTGGCAGATCAGCAGTTTGAGACCTGAGTGCTTCACAACAGATTGAGTTCCTGTCTCTGTCCCAGCTCATGCCAACCACCACCACCACCTCTTCCTTCTCCTTCTTCGGCTGCCATATCCATTCCGGATATTGGCTATCATCATGGTGAAAGTCTTCCTGTTCTTAACTCCTTGGAACAGTTCTTCCGAGGACATGCCGCACCAGTCTCTCAGGTTCTTCAGCTATGAAGTCCATCTATGTCCAGGGATTCTCTCCTTTAGTGTATGGGACCAAAGACACCAGGACAGCCGAAGAGCTGGCTTAACACAACTTTATTACATGCTGGTCAGAGGGAACATGAGGTAATGGCGGACGAACAGCTCAATATATACAGTGGCTATACATTTGAATGTGGCTCCTTGATAGCCTATTGGCTACAGGCTGCGTGACGTCATTGCAGGTCACGCCCTTCTTGTCCAGGTGAAGGTAGTGGCGGGAATCTTCCCGCGCTGTTGTTCTAGGTGAGTCTTGGACCAATGAGCTTGGACGCTCGCTATTGCCATCTAGTGGTCACTAGCTCGCGTCCTATTAAGGTTACAGTGATTCAGCTGGAGGTTACATTGTTACACATAGAAGAGGTTACATTGGATACACATGGATAGGTACATTGTTTAAAGGCACAGGCTTTAGGACACAACACCCCTCCCCCCTAGGATGAGACGAAGTCTCTTAGCCAAGAAGGTTTATTGCACTCGCGTTTGGGCCGCGATGTGGGTTGGCCCACCCGGGGGCCGCTCCCGCTTCCTTGTTCCCTGGACCCTTGTCCTGTAATGGGAGAGGGAGACTTGTTAGTGGCTTGCTGTGGTTTTGCAGTTTTAGGGGAAAGGGTAGATTCCGTTGTGGTTGAACCGGGGGCACCAGGGGCTAACGTAAAACCCCTGTTCTCGCTTGGATGGGTGGGGGACCACTCCGAAAAAACCCCCCGGTTCTGAAAATCAAAATCAAACTCTGTTGGGGGATCCCGCGGGATATCTACGAGGACAAATTCCTTCTCCTCCCCCCTTGGTGGGGACTCTGGACCCCCCTCTCCTCCCCCTTGGGCTAAACGGGTGGGGGAGAACCCTAACGCTGAATTTGTTTTTTCGGCGGCCTGATTTCCTGGGACCCGGCTCCGGAGCTGGTCCGCGTGCCGCCGCCAAAGTAGACCTGTGTTGGTCTCCACGCGGTACGAAACGGGACCGGTTTGTTCCACGACCACCCCCGGCACCCAGGCTGGCCCCGCGCTGGCGTAGTTCCTGCAATGTACCGGGGCACCCACGCCGAAACTCTTGGTGGCTTCTAACCCTATGTTCCTCCCATTGTTCTCAACTCTCGTGGGATCTAGTCTCGTGAGTATGGTGGTCAACTTCCTGCGCATTAGAAGCTCCGCAGGGGAGTAGCCTGACGCTAGTGGGGTCACCCTGTACCCAAGCAGAAACTGACACACTTGCAGGTTGAGGTCCCCGGGGCCCATGCGCCGCAGCGCGTCCTTCGTGGTGCGTACGAGGCGCTCCACTTGGCCATTGGTGGCCGGGTGGAAAGGGGCGGAGGTGATGTGCCGGATGGCGTTAATCTCTGTGAATGCCCTGAACTCAGCGGACGTAAAACAACTAGCGTTATCGCTAATTAGGGTGTCGGGTATGCCGAACGTGGAAAAAATTCTCCGCAAATGCTTAATTGTCGCGGCCGAGGAGGTGCTCGTGACTGGGATGACCTCCAACCACTTGGAGAAGGCGTCCACAACAAGGAGAAACAGGGTTCCTCAGAACGGGCCCGCGAAGTCTATGTGTATCCGGGACCACGGCCCCTTAGCCGCGTCCCACTCCCTGTGGGGAAGACGGGCCTCCTCTGGTCTGGAGCATTGGCAACTCTCACAAGTGCCGACCATGTGCTCGATGTCGGCGTCTAACTGGGGCCACCAAAAGTAGCTTCGGGCCAGCGCTTTGGAGCGCACGATTCCGGGGTGGCTGACGTGCAGCAGTTTAAGCACCCGCGGTCGAAGGGATGTAGGGACCACCACTCGCTGCCCCCACAAGAGGCACCCCCTCTCTAGGGACAGTTCCAGCTTCTTCCTAAAAAATGGGGCGAATTCCTCCGCCGGGGAGGACGCCGGCCACCCTTTCTGTACCCAGGAGCAAACCGCCGCCAACGTTTTGTCCTTTCTTGTCACTGTGGCAATGTCAGCGGGCACTACGGGGGGCGAATCCAGTACCTCTATCATGAGAACCTGATGGTCCCGCTCCCCCTTGCTCACCTGGCTGGGCGTCAGGGGGAGGGGGGACCTCGATAGAGCGTCCGCATGGCTGATTTCTCTCCCGGGCCGGTACACCAACGCGTGCTGGTAGGTGTTGAGAAAAATGGCCCACCTAAGCATTCTCGGGGACAGGATCTGTGGCGTGGGCTTATCTGCGGTAAAAATGCCTAGTAGGGGCTTGTGGTCGGTCACGATGGTGAAGGGGCGGCCGTACAGAAAATCGTGAAATTTTTTGGTCCCCGCAACTATCGCCAGCGCCTCCCTGTCTGTTTGGGCGTAGTTTCTCTCTGCTTGGGACAGGGACCTTGAGTAGAATGCTATTGGGGCCTCCATCCCGTTTTCCAACACGTGGCACAACACTGCCCCCACCCCCACCGGGGATGCATCACAGATCAGTACCACCGGCCGTTTGGGGTCGAAATGGGTCAGAATGGCGTCGGACGCCAGGAGTTGTTTCAGTTCCGTGAATGCCCTCTCCTGGTCATCGCCCCACATCCATGCCGCATCTTTCTTGAGCAACTTGTGAAGCGGCTCGGCCACCGCAGCCTTCCGTGGAAGGAAGGAGTGGTAGAAATTTAAGAGCCCTAGGAACGACTGCAGCTCGGGCTTGGATGTGGGGCGAGGGGCTTTCTTGATGGCGGCAACCTTGGATTTGGACGGTTTGATCCCCTCGGGAGTTACTCGGAACCCTAAGAACTCAACCTCCTTCGCGAAGAAGACGCATTTGTCTTTTCGCAACCTCAACCCCGCCCGTTCGAACGCCGCCAGGACCTTGTTTAGCCTTTTAGCCAACTCAACCTCACTCCCCCCCGTTATCAATACGTCATCAAAATAAGGTAAAACGCCATCCAGCCCTTTGAGGAGGCGTTCCACGAGCGACTGGAAAATTCCGGGCGCCGAGTTCACGCCGAATTGGAGGCGCGTCACCTGGAACGCCCCCTTATGCGTGATTATGGTCTGTGCAGCAGCTGCGGCAGGGGTTACCATGAGTTGCTGATAGGCCTGAGCCAGGTCTAGCTTGGCGAAACACTTTCCCCCATGTAACCTGGCTAGCAAATGGCTGACCACCGGCACCGGGTATGCATTAGGGCGGATTGCCTTATTAATGGTGCACTTATAATCGGCGCAAATGCGCACCTCCCCATTGGCCTTCAATGCTGTGACAATTGGAGTTTCCCACTCCGCGGAATCAACAGGAACAAGAATCCCCTGGCCCACTAATTTGTCCAGTTCCGCCTCTATTTTGTCCTTGAGTGCAAAAGGCACCCTGCGCGGTTTAAGTCTGATTGGGCGGACCTCCGGGTCCAGGTCGAACGTTACTGGGGGTCCATTGAATTTCCCAAGTCCCTTCTTGAAGACTTCGGGGTGCGCGTCGCACACCTCCTGTATCGGGTCAGACCCAACGGCGTGCACCCCCCCAATGAACAGACCCAGGGGCTGAAACCATTGAGTCCCGAGGAGGCTACAAGTACCTCCCTTAAGCACGACTAGGGGGAGTTCCGCGGCGTGCCGCTTGTACTGAACCTGGAAATTCCCAACCCCCAACACCGGGATACTGTTCCCTTGCACGTCCCGAAGCGTGGACCTCAACGCTTTGAGCTTGGGCCGTACGCGGGGGGCAATTCTCAAAAACTCCCTCTGGGAAATAATGGAGTAAGAGGAGCCAGAGTCAATCTCCATCCTAACAGGGGCCCCTTGCACCAGTACCTCAACAAAGTAACGGGGGTGTCCCAAGGACACGCTGAAAACCGGAGCGTCGTCGTCGCTGTCATCGGAGATGCGGCCCACTCCATCCTGCTTCCTCGTGAGCCGGGCGCCATCCTTTGGTCTCGTCGAGCGGTCTGGCCTCGTTGGGCGGTCGGGCGAGCTCCTCCGGTCCCTCGCTGGGTGGTCGGGCGAGCTCCTCCGGTCCTTGCGTCGTTGTCTGCAGACTTTGGCTATGTGCCCACGTCGCACGCAGTTGTGGCACTCGGCCTTTCTGAAGGGGCACCTGGCACGGTCGTGAGCCACCCCGCAGCCGTCGCAATGCCGGCCCTCCTTTCGGACCTTCCGGACGTCCTCGTCGTCGCTGCTTTCGGCGGACGATTTCGAAGTTCGCCGGGTTGCGTGCACCGAACTCTCTGCTTTGTCGGCCTTCGGCCGCCAGTCCTGGAGCTCTTGCACCCCTGCCTTCGTGGCTTCCGCGGCCTGTGCCGCTTTCAGGACCTCCTGCAACGTGGGGGGCGGCTCCTGATTCATTAGCGTGCGCTGAATCTCGCCGTCCTTCAGGCCGCATAGCACGCAGTCCCTGAGGGTGACTTCCAAATTCTCCCATTTGCACGGGCCGGCAGCCAGGCGCAGGGCCGCTACGAAAGCGGCGACCGACTCATCAGGCACTTGGACTCGCCTCCAAAACGCGCTCCGAGCGGGAAACATCGCTACCGAGGGCCGGAAATGGTCTCTCACCGTCAGGAGCTCTTTTGCCTTGAATTCAGCCGCCTTTCTGGGTGCGATGAGGTCAATCAGTACTCTCTTTCCGTCGTGCCCGAGCATTCTGGTGAGGATGGCTCTCTTCTTTGCCTCGTCCGTCACCTCGAACTCCACCAGCACACCTTAGAAGTCCATTTCGAAGAGTTCCCAATCTTGCGGTTTCTTGATGTCGAAACCAGCGTATGTCTTGGTCCCGTGGGCAGCCATTATCCCACCTTCGTCGCCAATTTAGTGTATGGGACCAAAGACACCAGGACAGCCGAAGAGCTGGCTTAACACAACTTTATTACATGCTGGTCAGAGGGAACATGAGGTAATGGCGGACGAACAGCTCAATATATACAGTGGCTATACATTTGAATGTGGCTCCTTGATAGCCTATTGGCTACAGGCTGCGTGACGTCATTGCAGGTCACGCCCTTCTTATCCAGGTGAAGGTAGTGGCGGGAATCTTCCCGCGCTGTTGTTCTAGGTGAGTCTTGGACCAATGAGCTTGGACGCTCGCTATTGCCATCTAGTGGTCACTAGCTCGCGTCCTATTAAGGTTACAGTGATTCAGCTGGAGGTTACATTGTTACACATAGAAGAGGTTACATTGGATACACATGGATAGGTACATTGTTTAAAGGCACAGGCTTTAGGACACAACATCTCCCCAGGGATCTTTCCTTGCAGTGTGAGTTGGAGTATTCTATATGTTATGTTGTTCCTCATAATATGGCCAAGGTATTGGAACTTTCTTTGCTTAATGGCCTTAAAGAGTTCTTTTTCTTTATCCACCCGGCACAATACTTCTACATTAGTCACATGATCAACCCATGATATTCTTAGCAGCCATCTGTAGACCCACATTTCAAAAGCTTTGATTCTCTTTTCATGCCAACCTAGCAGTTCGAAAGCAAGAAATTGCAAGTAGATAAATGGGGACCACTTTGGTGGGAATGTAACAGCATTTTGTGCACTCCGATCTCTAGTTGTGCCTGCCACAAGTCCATGGAAACATCACCAGATAGTGCTGGATCTTTGGCTATAAACAGAGATGAGCACTGAACCCTAGAGTTGAATATGACTGGCTTTCGAGCAAGGGTAGCCTTTACCTTTACCTCTTCTGCAGGAGAATGTCATGGTTTCAAGGTTATCCAAGAAACCCACCTGCACCTAGAATACCTGTCCCACCACCCAAACTGGGGGTTTAAATTCTGGAGAGCTTCCAATGCAGGTGGATTTATGAATGCAGGTGGGGCTAAAGAGATAAAGAGGTGGATGGGAGACAATTTGGAATTGGCTTAGCAATGCATATGGTGTTTATCCAGGAGGAGTTCACCTGAGGCCAATTTGTGCCGCAGAATTTGAACGGCGCGGGGATGATATTACTGATTTTTTTTCAAGCAAGGAAACTCTCTCCTTCACCTAGCAGGAGAGAAAGATAAAAAAGAGAACAAATCAGAGGATAGGGAACAGAGCCAATATCTAGAAATTTTGGCTCTGCAGGTGAGGAAGCAGGTGAGCTCAAACAGATAGGTCAGAAATGAAGGTCTGTACGCAAGTGGATGGGATATGGAAGGCTGGGTGTAAAAGACTGTGTTGATATGGTTGCCGGTGTCTCTTGGGACTGGAAAGGCTGGATGGCTGTTGGAAAGTGAGTCAACACCAAGAGGAGCTAGTTTTTTTTTATTTCTGCTCTTGTTCATTTCCTCCTCCTTCAGAAAGACATTGCAGCACGAGTCTGATTATTCTTTCTGAGTCAAAACATGTACTTGCTCTAAATCAGAGGTTCCCAACCTAAGGCCCATGAGCTGAATCCGGCCTGCAGCACCATTTCATGTGCCCCCACACCCCTCCAAGAGCATTTGAGAAACAAAATGGCCACCCCCTTTGAAACTGTTGGGACAAAATGGCTGCCCCTATCTTGCAGGCAGGGCAAAATGGCCGTCCAGTCCTCAAAGCTGACTGAGAGAGTGTGACCTGGGCCTCGGCCTGAAAAGGTTGGGAACCACTGCTGTAATTTGTGTAGACAATTTGTGAACATTGAAGGCAGTGCTGGGTATTAAGATTTTTTTTAAAAAAAGAAAAATTGGACTGGTTTTGACTGGCCCTAAATGAGACTGCTCCTGCCAACCTAGCAGTTTGAAAGCAAGAAATTGCAAGTAGATAAATAGGGGCCACTTCAGTGGGAAGGTAAACAGTGTTTCGTGTGCTTCGGTGTCGAGGCATGCCTTCTTCCATGTGTTCATGGAAACATTTGCAGACACAGATAGTGCTGGCTCTTTGGCTATAAACAGAGATGAGCGCTGAACCCTAGAGTCGGATAAGATTGGCTTTCGAGCAAAGGCGATGTTTACCTTTAATTGGGGCTGAAATTGGCCACAAGAAAGAGCCCACCTTGATGGATGGAAACCAAGACTTGTGGAATACTTGACCCAACCTTGATGGATGGAAACCAATACTTGTGGATGGAAACCAATACTTGTGGATAGAAACCAATACTTGTGGAATGGGATTCAACTAAAATACTCAATTCGTTCATTCAGTGCCATGTGTTCTACTTTAGTATAACAGATAACCCTGCAAATGGATGAGGAGAAGGCTGAGGGAGTGAATGGGTAAAAGCTCAACTTGAGATTTTATTAAGAGCTTATTAATGACTCTCCATCATCTACTTATTAGTAAATATTCAAAACAACAAAGCTGTAAAAATTATACAAAACCACCCAAGTGGATCTCTTTGCTGTGTTATAGGGCGGCTACCATAGCTAATAAAACAAGTTTTGTTTTAAAAAACAACAATTTCTTGTTAGAAATTATTCTGGTTTGAAAGGATTTTTGCAGAACAAACTCTGCTCAGGGGATGCCCAAATGAGGCTCTTTTCATGTCCCCAAGAGCTGCATCAGAGACGAGTGCTTAATCCGCCATGCAGTACCCGGGTCGCAAGATGCCATCTAACAAGCTAACAAGGTGAGATTCTTAACCACTGAGCCACCCCAGCCCCTATTTTTTTAAAAAAGGTATAGAAGTAAAAAGGGCTGGAGAATTTATTTCTATTAACTTTTGAAAAAATGTTCATAATGTTATGTGCAATAGTTTTTCTATATCTATAAATCCGAAACCTATGTTTGTATGTGCTCCAAAGGCTCCCGCACCCCTTGACCGATCCTGCTGAAATTTGGCACATACATACCTTGGGTTTGGGAGATCAGCACTGTGGGGGTCTTGAAATCCATGGGGGGCATACGACCCCCAAATTGGGAAGCAATTGAGCTATATAATGTGTGTGTTTCCCAGTGATGTAATTGAGCTGATGTCATTGTCCCAGGTAGGTTGAGATTGTGACATCATCTGACTAGCTCAGCTGTAGCCCTCTGAGCTCAGCTGTAGTTTTCACAGTAGGTGGAAGGCAAATGGGGGGCCTGGTCAAGCCGGCACTGTGGTGGTGACGGAGGCCCTTGAGAGGGCCGGGAGGGCATGGAGGAGGCTGTCCCACCTCCAGAAATGGCCATGCAGCCTCCGCAGCGGAGGCGGCAGCCATGGTGGGTGAAGCCAAGCAGGGAGGGAAAGTCCGAGGGCTGCTCAACAGCTGTGTGCGGCTATCACACCAGGTGGCCGGACACTTGTATGGGAAGGATAAGGGCGGTAAGTGACCATCAATGGAGAAGCGGGACAGGTAAGGGAAAAGAGAGATGGAGGAAGGGAGGAAGGGTTGACCCACATACACCCCACAAGGTTTTCAAGAGGGAAAGGCTGGCCTACATTAAATAAAAGAAAAACCCGAGCGAAGCTGAGTAATCAGCTAGTTTCTTTTAAAGAGAAATGCTTCCTGTTCAAGAATGAATGGCTGAAATCATGTTGCTTAATGTAGTAGGTCACACCACAGTAGACTCATTCAATGAGTAGAGCTTGGATGAGTCCATTCATCTATAAGATTTAGAGTAGTAAATCACATCGAGAGCAGGCCCATTTAAATTTCCCATTGATTCAATGAGCCTACTCTAATATGACGTACTACAGAATTTCAGCCAATGTTTCATATGAATAACAAATAGGTCAGTGTGTAAAATGTTAGGATACAACTAACATTAAGCAGAGCTTGGGAAAGTAATTTTTTTAAAACTACAACTCCAGGTCAACCGGCTCATGGGTTCTAAGAGATATAATCACCACAGTAATCTTTCCAAGTTCCCGTATTATCACTGGATGGATGGATTTTGTTCATCCAATTGTTTAGGACCAAAATTCATATTGGTCATGTTGGAAAGACCTGATGGAAGGTCAAAACATCTGGAAGATGAAAGGTCCCTCTCCCTGGTTCTAATGTAGAGATTCTCAGCCTATGGCTCACAGGCTGGTCCTGGTTGATGGCACAATTTCATGTGGCCTGCAACGCCGCCGCCACCAGAAGCGGGTGCATTAACAACAGCTGTAAATGTGCCTGCAGCTATCATAAACACATTTATGACAGCTGTGGACACATTTTACGGCAGCATTTACAGCGGGGCCATTCAGCTGTCTGAGAGGGCGTGGTCTGGCCCATGGCTTGAAAAAGTTGAGAACCCCTGCTCTAATATAACAATTTAGCATGTGACTAACATGTTGCAATTGATGAAAAAGAAGACGTTCAGCTTGTTATTGGATACTTGACTGCTGATATTTGAGAGCATTTGATTGTAGGCTTGTAAAGACACAGCATTCCTGAATATTATTGACAGGTAGTGATGAAAATATCTGTGACTCAAAAACATTTGAATTTGAAGGTAAAAAGTCCCAACCAAAATGCAAATTCATGTACTTGAAATTTCAAATGTAAAATTTGAGCAGATGATTTGGCAGCTCTCAGCTATTTTAAAGTACTGTATTTTGGAGGCAAGCATTATTTTGATAGTAACGATGATCATTATAAGAGCTTGGAAGAATTGCCTTCTCAAACCACAAGTGCCAGAATCTCACTTCCAGCATAGCTATTCATTTTATTTTGGTGATTTGGTACAGATAATCTCTTTCCTTGGGGAAGGAAGAAAGGCTGGGAGAAGGAAAAGGCAAATTGTATATTTTTTCAACCAAATAGCCAACCTAGCAGTTTGAAAGCAAGAAATTGCAAGTAGATAAATGGGTACCGCTTCAGGGTGAAAAGTAACAATGTTCCATGCACTCAGCCATCTAAAAATGCCTGCCACATGACCATGTAAAACATCTGCAGAAGTAAACTGCGCTGGCTCTTTGGCTGTAAATGGAGATAAACACTGTCCCCTAGCGTTGGACCTGACTGGCTTTCGAGCAAGGGAGACATCTATCATTATTTCTTCTTCTTCTTCTTCTTCTTCTTCTTCTTCTTCTTCTTCTTCTTCTTCTTCTTCTTCTTCCGTGTCTAGGCTAGACGCGAAACTGCCAAAACAAAGGCACCTTTGGGTGAGTTCATTCTGCAGTCCCTTTCACCTGACACAGTGTGAGAAAGATTAGCTGGCAACAAAAGGGCATGCCCAACTGTGGTTCAAAAATACTACAGCCATCATGGAGGCTCTTCCTGAGTACCCCGACATTTCTACTTAATGCAGGAGTTCTCAACGTTTTAAAGCTGGAGGTCAGGTCATACTCCCACAGACAGCTTTGGGGGGCTGGACAGCCATTTTGCCTTGCCTCCACCACATGGCACTTCCGGGTGTGGTGGAGGCGGTGGGGGCCCACATGAAATGGCACCAGGGGCCGCATCCGGTCTGTGGTCCGCAGTTTGAGAATCCCTGGCTTAAAGCATTGGAAGGACTCACTCCAGCAAGCCTTTCTCATCTGAGGAAAGAGGCCAAGCACAAAAGCTGGGATATAAACTGAGCTCAGCTGTATATCATTGTCAGATGAAAGCTGCACCATGCCACAGAGTCACAGGCTTGCCATTGGTTGACTGGTGCAGTGCTCCCTCGCATACATATATTACTGGGATCTGCAGCTGTAGCATGCTCGTCCCTTTTCTCAGCATGTAATTGATGCCCGAGGTTAAGTTTGTCTCATTTTTCATTGTCTGGGGTGCAGCCTTCACAGGCAAATCTCTCTTCACTGCCTTCTCCTCTTTCTCATTCTCCTTTTTCTTTCAGAGTGAAGTATCTGTAGGGGAGAGATGCCATCAGATCTAACAAGCAGTCACATCCGGGAATGGACATGTCTCCATTTCACTCCCTCTGACACTTAGACATTTTAATAAATATTGTAGCTGTCTACCAGTTTGGTGTTAAAGACGAAGCACTTCTGGGCCACGGGGTGGGGAGATGTGATGCTGCATGTGGTTGAATATTCAAGATCTGAGAACCCGAATTTCAGCTGTTAAGCAGGCAAAAGCCTCTGCCTGGGTGGACAAATGGGGTTAGTGTGTTTTTCTTTTAAGTCTCAAAATTCCCGTCATGAAGAGGTTTGAAATTCTTGCCAATTCACAAGTATATTTGGGGGGGGGGGGCAGTGCAGTGCAGAGAAGAAGGTGGAAGTAAAATTAGAAATGGCTCAATTTCTTCTAGGTTTATCACCATGCTGTTTTGCACCCTGCTCTGTTGGTTCATCTTAAATAAAGGTAAAGGTTGCCCTTGCGCAAAAGCCAGTCATATCCGACTCTAGGGTTCAGTGCTCATCTCTGTTTATAGTCAAAGAGCCAGCTCTGTCTGCATCTGCAGATGTTTCTGTGGACACGTGGCAGGCATGCCTCAGCACCAGAGTGTACGGAACACTGTTTACCTTTCCAACAAAGTGGTCCCTATTTATCTACTTGCAATTTCTTGCTTTCGAACTGCTAGGCTGGGAGGAGCTGGGTCGGAGACAGGAGCTCAATCTGTCATGCAGTACCCGGGAATTGAACTCTGACCTTCCAGTCAGCGAGTTCAGCGTCTTAATCACTTGAGCCACCACAGTCCCCTGGTTCATTTTGGGGTTCCACTAAAATAGGTAAAAGTCAAGGTCACCCTTGCTCAAAAGCCATTTGTATCCGACTCTAGGGTTCAGTGCTCATCTCGGTTTATAGTCAAAGAGCCAGTGTTGTTTACATCTGCAGATGTTTCCATGGTCATGTGGTAGGCATCACTAGATGCCTTCCATCCTTCCGAGTTCAGCAAAATGAGTACCCAGCATGTTGGAGGTAAATTAAGTAACAAAGTAATTAACCTGTGAACTGCCCAGAGAGTGCACTAAGCGCTATGGGCTGTTTGGTGTATGCAAACCAAGACACAGGACACAGCCTCGGGCTGGGTTAACTCAGGTTTATTGCATCGTGGACAGAGGGAACATGAGGTAATGGCGGATCGATAGCTCTTTATATACAGTAGTAATACATTTGAACGTGGTGCCATGGTAGCCCATTGGCTACTGTCTGCGTGACGTCATTTCGGGTCACGCCCTTCTTGTCCAGGTGTAGGTGGTGGCGGGAAAACTTCCCGCGCTGTTGCCTTTGATGAGTTCGGACCAAGAGAGCTTGGACGCTCGCTGCTGCCAGCTGGTGGTCATTAGCTCGCGTCCTATTACAGGGTTTATATGATACAGCTGAAGGTTACATTGTTGCTATAGGCAAGGTTACATTGGCTCAGGTACATTGTAATCCATGTGTAAGATAAAACCGTCAGAACACAACACCCCTCCCCCCTAGGACGAGACAAAGTCTCGAGCCCACACTTAAACACACTCCCCCCCCCTTTAGGAGACAAAGTCTCTCAGCCAAGATGGCTTATTTCGAACACGCTGGGGTCTCGATGCGGGCTGCCTCTCCCCGGGTTTGCTACCTTCTCTTTGTCCCCTGGTTTCCTGTCCTGTAATTGGAGAGGGAGACTCGTTAGTGACTTGCCGCGGCTCCGCGGCGTTGTTGGGAGGTGTGCTCTTTCTTAGGGAGGAACCGGGGGCACTGGGGGCTAACGAAAAACCCCTCTTCTCGCTTGGATGGGTGGGGGAACACTCCTGAAACCCCCCCCGGCTCGCAAAATCAAAATCAAAATTACAATCGGGGGCAGCGGTCGCGAACTCCTCTCCCCCTTCCCCGGCCTCTGATAGGATTGGCGTATCAAAAGGGTATGAGTCGGGGCCGCTGCTTCTGCCTTCCCCCCTTGCTTGGGACTGTTGTCCACTGCTGTCTCCCCCTTGGGTTAAGCGGGTGGGGGAGAACCCTAACGCTGAATCCTGTTGCTGAGCCCCACTGACTGGCCCACTCACTCGGTGCCTCAGTTGGTCTGCGTGCCTCCTCCAGAGGAGGCCGGTGTTAGTCTCGACCCGGTACGACACTGGCCCCGTCTGTTCTACAACCGTCCCTGGTACCCAGGCTGGCCCTGCGCTGGAATAGTTCCTGCAGTGAACAGGGTCACCGGCGGCGAAACCTTTCGAGACTGCCAACCCTATGTTTTTCCCTTTATCCTCGACTCTCGTCGGGTCTAGCCTGGACAGGATCGTGGTCAGTTTTCGCCGCATCAAGAGCTCTGCCAGCGAGTAGCCTGACGCTAAGGGGGTCACCCTATACGCTAAGAGGAACTGGCATACTTGGTGATTCAGGTCCCCCGGGCCCATGCGCCGCAGCGCCTCCTTTGTTGTACGCACCAGCCGTTCCACTTGGCCATTCGTGGCCGGGTGAAACGGTGCGGATGTGACATGCCGAATGGCGTTTGCCTCCATGAATGCTCCGAACTCCGCGGAGGTGAAACAACTAGCGTTATCGCTGACTAAAGTGTCGGGTAAACCGAACGTGGAAAAGACTCTCCTTAGCTGGCTAATTGTCGTGGCGGAGGACGTGCTCTTTACTGGGATAACCTCCAGCCACTTGGAGAACGCATCCACCACCAGGAGAAACATGGTTCCTCGGAATGGGCCAGCGAAATCTACGTGCACTCTGGACCATGGCCCCCTTGCTGTGTCCCATTCCCTATGCGGAAGACGGGCCGCCTCAGGTCGGGATCCCTGGCATGCCTCGCAAGTGCCGACCATGTGCTCAATGTCCGCGTCCAGCTGTGGCCACCAGAAGTAACTCCGGGCCAGCGCCTTTGAACGAACTATGCCCGGGTGGCTGACGTGCAGCAGTTCGAGCACCCTCGTCCGCAGGGGCGTAGGGACCACCACCCGTTGGCCCCACAAAAGGCACCCCCTTTCTAGGGACAACTCTAGCTTTTTCCGAAAGAAAGGGTCGAACTCTGTACTCGGGGACGATGCCGGCCACCCCTTCTGTACCCATGAACTAACTTTCTCCAGCGTTCTGTCCTTGCCTGTCGCCCTAGCAATGTCGGCTGGTACTATTGGGGGTGCGTCTAAAACCTCAATTAGCAACACCTGGCGGTCTCTTTCTACTCTCGCCTTTTGGTCGTCCGACAAGGGCAAAGGGGATCTCGAAAGTGCATCAGCATGGCTGATCTCCTTTCCGGGCCGGTACTCCAACTCATGTTGGTATGCGTTGAGGAAAATAGCCCATCGCAGCATTCTCGGGGACAGGATCTGCGGCGTGGGCTTGCTTGCCGTGAAAATCCCTAACAGTGGCTTGTGATCGGTCACGATTTTGAACGGGCGGCCATACAAAAAATCGTGAAATTTTTTGGTTCCCGCTACTATTGCTAACGCCTCCCTGTCGGTTTGTGCGTAATTTCGCTCCGCTTGGGACAGGGACCTTGAGTAAAACGCTACCGGGGCCTCCCTTCCGTCCTCCAACACGTGGCAAAGCACCGCCCCCACCCCCACCGGGGATGCATCACAGACTAGGACCACTGGCCGTTTGGGGTCGAAGTGCGTCAGGATTGCCTCAGATGTTAGGAGTTGCTTTAGCTCTTTGAACGCCCTCTCGTGCTCGTCACCCCACATCCATGTCTCCTCCTTTTTAAGTAACCGATGGAGCGGTTCGGCCACGGACGCCTTCCGCGGGAGGAATGTATGGTAAAAATTGAGGAGCCCCAGGAAGGACTGTAGCTCGGTTTTGGATGTGGGGCGAGGGGCCTTTTTAATGGCTGCTACTTTGGATTTAGACGGCTTAATCCCCTCGGGTGTGATCCGGAACCCTAAAAACTCGACCTCGGTTTCGAAAAAGACACATTTGTCCTTCCTCAATCTCAGCCCCGCTTTCTCGAACACGGTCAGTACTTTGTCCAACCTCTTTGCCAGTTCAGCCTCACTCCCCCCTGTTATCAACACGTCATCAAAATAAGGCAACACCCCCTCCAGTCCCTTCAGGAGGCGTTCCACAAGCGACTGAAAAAGGCCGGGTGCCGAGTTCACGCCAAACTGTAACCGCGACACCTGGAACGCCCCTTTATGTGTAACTATCGTTTGTGCCGCGGCCGTGGCGGGGGTCACAGGAAGTTGCTGATAGGCTTGTGCCAAATCGAGTTTAGCGAAACACTTTCCCCCATTCAGCCTGGCCAAAAGGTGGCTGATCACCGGCACCGGGTATGCATTAGGGCGGATCGCCTTGTTAATTGTACACTTATAATCAGCGCAAATGCGCACCTCCCCGTTAGCCTTTAGAGCCGTTACAATTGGAGTTTCCCACTCCGCGGAATCAACAGGAATAAGAATCCCCTGGCCCACCAGTTTGTCCAGTTCCGCCTCTATCTTGTCCTTGAGTGCGAACGGCACCCTGCGCGGTTTGAGTCTTATCGGGCGGACCTCCGGGTCTATGTCGAAAGCTACAGGGGGTCCCTTGAACTTTCCGAGTCCTTTCTTAAAAACGGCGGGATGCGCATCGCAAACCGCTTGTATTGGGTCCCCCCCCACGGTATGCACTCCCCCTATGAACAAACCTAAGGGCTGAAACCACTGTGTCCCTAGGAGGCTACAGCTTCCCCCCTTGAGGACAACTAGGGGCAGTTCCGCAGAATGTCTCTTAAAATTGACCCGAAATTTCCCGACCCCCAACACCGGAATGCTGTTTCCCTGTACGTCTCGTAGCGTGGACCTCAACACTTTAAGTTTGGGCCGCACGTGGGGGTCGATTTTCAAGAACTCTTTCTGGGGAATTATAGAATAGGAGGACCCCGAGTCAATTTCCATCTTAATAGGGGCCCCTTGTACTAATACCTCAACGAAGTAATGGGACTGTCCCGCGGACACGCTGAACACTGGGGCGTCGTCCTCGCTGTCGTCCGAGACGCGGCCCACGCCATCCTGCTTCCTCGTGGTCTGGGCGCCATCTTTGGGCCTCGCTGGACGGTCCGGTCTGGCCGCACGGTCTTGTGACTGCCTCCGGCCCTCCTTCCGTTTTCTGCATGCCTTGGCGATGTGCCCCCGACGGCCGCAGGTGTAACACTCGGCCTTCCTGAACGGGCATCTCGCGCGCTCATGGGCCGCTCCGCAACCCTCGCAGCGTCGACCACCCTTTCGGACCTTCTGGACCTCCTCGCCGTCGCTGCCTTCCGTAGACGACTTTGAGGCCCGTCGAGTTGCGTGCACCGGCTGTCCGGACTTCCCGTGCACCGAATTTTCCGCCTTGCCGGCTCTAGGACGCCACTCACGCCACTGGTGCATCTCGTCCACTCCAGCATTCGTGGACTCTGCGGCTTCCGCGGCCTCTACGACCTCTGCCAGCGTGGGTGGCGGCTCCTTGTTCATCAAGCTGCGCTGTACCTCCTTGTCTTTCAGGCCACACAACACGCCGTCCCTGAGAGCCATCTCTAGGATGTCGCCCCATTTACAGGGGGCGGCGGCTATCCTCATGGCGGCCACGAATGCCTCAACCGACTCATCCGGCGCTTGGACTCGCCTCCAAAACGCGCTCCGAGCGGGAAACATTGCCCTCGAGGGACAGAAGCGCTCTCGCAGCAGCTTCATGATGTCGTCCGCCTTAAATTCGCTCACCTTCTTCGGAGCGATGATGCCCACCAGCGTCCGCTTGGTTTCCATCCCGAGCATTCTGGTGAGGATGGCCCTCTTCCTCTCCTCGTCGTCTCCTTTGACTCTGAGTTCCACCAGTGCCGCCTGGAAGTCCATCTCAAGCAGCTCCCAGTCTTGCGGTTTGGTGATGTTGAACCCGCTCTGTGCCCTGGCTGTTCCGTGGGGATCCATCATCCCACCTTCGTCGCCAATTTGGTGTATGCAAACCAAGACACAGGACACAGCCTCGGGCTGGGTTAACTCAGGTTTATTGCATCGTGGACAGAGGGAACATGAGGTAATGGCGGATCGATAGCTCTTTATATACAGTAGTAATACATTTGAACGTGGTGCCATGGTAGCCCATTGGCTACTGTCTGCGTGACGTCATTTCGGGTCACGCCCTTCTTGTCCAGGTGTAGGTGGTGGCGGGAAAACTTCCCGCGCTGTTGCCTTTGATGAGTTCGGACCAAGAGAGCTTGGACGCTCGCTGCTGCCAGCTGGTGGTCATTAGCTCGCGTCCTATTACAGGGTTTATATGATACAGCTGAAGGTTACATTGTTGCTATAGGCAAGGTTACATTGGCTCAGGTACATTGTAATCCATGTGTAAGATAAAACCGTCAGAACACAACAGGCTGGTACTGTGTATAAGTGTGATTGCTTTGCTTTGATCACAAACTGAGTGGCCTTCACAGAAATCAAGAGGTGAGAACTATGGTTCTCTAGATGTTGTTATGGTGGAATTCCCATGGTCAAGGAAATATGGGTGCCTGGGATCCAGGAACATAAAAAGTTCATGTTTTCAATTTTGCCGTCAACCTTCTAAGATAGTGAACATGTGATCCTCTGGATGTTGCTAGATGGTAGCTTACACCATGGTCAATTGTTAAGGATGATGGGTTTTGTAGACTGGTGATATCTGGAATGCCGTGTTTCTCTCATGCTTGATTTTGTGGAATAGGGATCTTCTAGAATTGCTCAGACTTAAAGTAAAGTCTATAGCCATGATGGTGAACCTCAGCACTCCAGGTGTTCTTGGACTTCAATTCCCAGAAGCCAAAGTCAGCACTCTTGCTGACCAGGGCTTCTGGGAATTGAAGTTCAAGAACACCTGGAGTGCCAAGGTTTACCATCGCTGGACTATAGGGAGTGGAGAAGATTAGCAAAAAGTTTGTTTGTCCATTTGTAATGGTTGGCACTGCCAACCTGTAAGGTTTGAACAGAATTTCCAGGATGTTCTCCCTGCTCCTTGATGTTGATATAAAATACAAAGGGCAAACTTTGGGACACCCTGTAGAACAGGAGTTCTCAACTTTTTAAAGCTGGGGGCCAGGTCACGCTCCCTCAGACAGCGTCAGGGGCCGGATGGTCATTTTGCCTTTCCTCCACCACATGGCACTTCCTGGTGTGGTGGAGGTGGTGGTGGTGCCACATGAAATTGTGCTATGGGCCCCATCCAACCCATGGGTTGAGAATCTCTGCTGTAGAATAAGATTTCAGAGACAGCAAATGGTATTAGGCGTTTTACTTTTTGGCCTGAGAACTTTCAGGAATAGTAAAATATTGTAATTTCTGGATGAAAAGCACCTTCCCTTCCTTTGCAAACACTATCACTGACCTTTTTTAAAAAAAGGCCGTCCTTTTTCGCTGTTATGTGTGAAAACTTTGTATTCTGCTTTGCAAATTTTGTACTTTATGCAAAATGCAAGGTTTTCTGCCTAAGTGGTTCTCGACAGATGTACCTCTTGCTTACAATTTCTTCTGCATTTGATGTTTACAAAATTAGCATTCTTTCTCTTCCAAAAATGAATAAATTTGATCATATTAGTAAATTCTGGCATACTTTAAAAATCAGAATCAAGGGAACAAGTATAAAACAAGTAAAGTTAAAAGTAAAGGTCGCCCTTGCTTGAAAGCCAGTCATATCAGACTCTAGGATTCAGTACTCATCTCTCTTTATAGCCAAAGAGCCAACACTGTCTGCATCTGTAGATGTTTCTGTGGACATGTGGCAGGCTTGCCTCCCCACTTTGGTGGGGAAAGGACCAGCATTCCATGCACTCTGGTGTCTTGTCATGCCTACCTTGTGTCCATGGAAACATCTGACAGCGTTGGCTCTTTGGCTATAAACAGAGAGGAGCACTGAACCCTATAGTCGGATACAACTGGCTTTTGAGCAAGAGCGACCTTTACCATTACCTATCAAGTGAATAAAGGCAGCCACAGATGTCTGTTAATTTCCAATCTGGCCACCTTCTGTACATGAAGGGTTTAGTGTATGGGACCAAAGACAACCGGACAACCGAAGGGTTGGTTTAACACAGGTTTATTGCATGAGGTTCCAGTGAAGCATGAGGTAATGGCGGTGATACATCTCAATATATACAGTAGCTCTCTACATTTGAATCTTGTAGCACGGTAGATGATTGGCTGCTACCGGCGTGGCCTCGCCCAGGCACGCCTCCTTTCCTGCTGCTGAATGCGGGGAAGGTTTTCCCGCGGCTGTCCGTGATTGAGCAATGTGAACCATGTGAGACTGAACGCTCGCAGCTGCCCTCTATGGGCTGTCTGCTCGCGTTCCTTTACAGCTGATATCGTTTGTATCTGGAGTGGTTACATTCTTGCCTTTACAGTATAATGAACATGCATACATACATAACATCCCTCCCCCCTAGGATGGGACGAAGTCCCGCAACCATTGTGGCTTGCCGCACGTGCGCTTGGGACGAGCTTGCGTCTGACCTAGTACTGGAGAGCCTGTGATCCCTGACTCCGCGGGTGCTTGTCCTGCAACGGGAAACGGGGATTCGTTAGTGGCTCTGTGGGGCGTCCGTGCCTGCCTCGCGCCCGGGGATGGGAAGGGAATGAATAGTTGGGAGGTGAACCCCTGCCTGTTGCTCTCGGGCCCCGGGGACCCTCCTATTGTGAACCGCGGAACCGATGAGGTCGCCCTTGTGGTTCGGCTACCTTCTGATCCCTGCTCGGGGGACCTTGAGACTGTGGTGGGCGGACTTGCTGATACCTCCCGTCTTGGGGGTGTCGGTCTCCGGGAAAATGGCGCTATATTGCATTCTAACTCACAGGGGCTACTGGGACTGGAGGTACCAGGGGCTGAACTGAAACCCCTCTTTTCACTAGGACCGGTGGGGGACCACTCCGCTAACTCCCCCTGGTACTGTAAATCAACGTCTAAACTTCTATGGGCTTCTGTGTTTCGGGGAAACTCCCGCGGGGTATGTGTGTGGTCGGGGCTCTTCCTTTCTGTCGGGGACTCCCGCAAAAGATTTCTGTGGATCGATTCCCTTTCCTCCCCCCTTGGTGGGGACCCATGCTCCCCTTTTCCTCCCCCTTGGGCTAAGCGGGTGGGGGAGTACCCTAACGCTGATTCGATGCTATTCTCGTCTCCGTCCTGCTCTCCGGGGACCCTGCGCCTGAGTTGGTCCACGTGTCACCTCCACAGGAAACCTGTGCTGGTCTCTACGCGGTATGAGACGGGGCCGGTTTGTTCTACTACGGTGCCCGGCACCCAGGCTGGCCCCGCGCTGGCGTAGTTCCTGCAATGCACCGGGGCGCCAACGCTGAAACTCTTTGTGGGTTCCACCCCTATGTTCCGCCCTTTGTCCTCTACTCTCGTGGGGTCTAGCTTGGAGATTCCCGTGGCCAGCTTCCTGCGCATCAACAGCTCTGCAGGGGAGTACCCTGACGCTAATGGGGTGACCCTGTATCTTAGCAGGAATTGGCACAATTTCAGGTCGAGGTCTCCGGGGCCCATGCGCAGCAGCGCGTCTTTCGTGGTGCGCACGAGGCGCTCTACTTGGCCGTTGGTGGCCGGGTGAAAGGGGGCAGAGGTGACGTGCCGAATGGCGTTGCGCTCCATGAATGCCCCGAACTCGGAGGACGTGAAACAGCTAGCGTTATCGCTGACGAGGGTGTCGGGTAAACCGAACGTGGAAAAGACCCTCCTTAACTGTTTAATTGTTGTGGCCGAGGAGGTGCTCGAGACCGGAATGACCTCCAACCACTTGGAGAACGCGTCCACCACGAGGAGGAAAAGCGTTCCCCTGAACGGGCCAGCAAAGTCTACGTGTACTCGGGACCAGGGCCCCCTTGCTGCGTCCCACTCCCTAGGTGGCGAGCGAGCCTCTTCTGGCCTTGAGCTTTGGCACGCTTCGCAAGTGCCGACCATGTGTTCGATGTCGGCGTCTAGCTGGGGCCACCAGAAGTAACTGCGGGCTAGCGCCTTAGAGCGGACGATCCCCGGGTGGCTGACGTGCAGCAGTTTAAGCACCCTCGGCCGGAGAGACGTGGGGATCACTACCCGCTGTCCCCACAAAAGGCAACCCCTCTCTAGGGACAACTCTAGTTTCTTTTTGAAAAATGTGTCGAATTCTGCTGCTGGGGAAGACACGGGCCACCCTTTCTGTACCCAGGAGCAAACTGTGGCCAGCGTTTTGTCCTTGCCTGTCGCTTTGGCGATGTCGGCCGGTACTACCGGAGGGGAGTCTAGAACCTCTATCATTAAGACCTGGTGGTCCCTCTCTACTTTGCCCACGTGGCAGCCATCCCAGGGAATGGGGGACCTCGACAGGGCGTCGGCATGGCTGATCTCCTTCCCTGGCCGGTATACCAACGCGTGCTGATACGCGTTGAGAAAAATGGCCCACCTGAGCATTCTCAGGGACAGGATTTGGGGTGTGGGCTTATCTGCGGTGAAAATGCCTAACAAAGGCTTATGGTCAGTCACTATGGTGAAGGGGCGGCCGTACACAAAATCATGAAATTTCTTGGTCCCCGCAATTATTGCTAGTGCTTCCCTGTCTGTCTGAGCATAGTTTCTCTCCGCTTGGGACAAGGACCTAGAGTAGAAAGCTATCGGGGCCTCCCTACCGTTCTCCAACACGTGGCATAACACCGCCCCCACCCCCACCGGGGATGCATCGCATATCAGGACCACTGGGCGTTTGGGATTGAAGTGGGTCAGTACAGCATCTGATGCCAGGAGTCGCTTCAGGTCATTGAAAGCCTTCTCCTGGTCGTCGCCCCACTTCCATGCCTCGTCCTTTTTTAACAATTTGTGTAGCGGTTCTGCCACGGCTGCCTTCCGCGGGAGGAAGGAGTGGTAGGACTGCAACTCGGGCTTGGAGGTGGGGCGAGGGGCCTTCTTGATGGCGGCTACCTTGGATTGGGCTGGCCTTATTCCCTCGGGAGTGACGCGGAACCCTAGGAACTCAACCTCTGTAGCGAAGAAGACGTATTTGTCTTTCCGCAACCGCAACCCCGCCTTTTCGAATATTGTCAGGACCTTTCCCAACCTTGTTGCTAATTCGGCCCGGCTCCCCCCTGTAATCAATACGTCATCAAAGTAGGGTAACACCCCCTCTAACCCCTTCAGGAGGCGTTCCACAAGTGACTGGAAGATCCCGGGCGCCGAATTCACGCCGAATTGGAGGCGCGATACCTGGAATGCCCCTTTGTGGGTGACTATGGTCTGCGCAGCAGCTGCGGCGGGGGTCACTGGGAGTTGCTGGTAGGCTTGGGCCAGGTCGAGTTTAGCGAAACACCTCCCCCCGTGTAACCTGGCCAACAAGTGGCTGACTACCGGCACCGGATACGCATTAGGGCGGATCGCCTTATTGATGGTGCACTTGTAATCAGCGCATATGCGGACCTCCCCGTTGGCCTTGAGCGCTGTTACAATTGGAGTTTCCCACTCCGCAGAATCAACAGGAACAAGAATCCCCTGGCCCACCAATTTGTCCAACTCCGCCTCTATTTTGTCCTTTAGTGCGAAAGGCACTCTGCGCGGTTTAAGTCTGATTGGACGTACTCCAGGGTCCAGGTCGAAAGTCACTGGGGGGCCCTTGAATTTTCCGAGCCCCTTTTTAAAAACCTCGGGGTGCGCGTCGCACACGCTCTGTATTGGATCAGTCCCGGCGGCATGTGCTCCCACGGCGTGCACCCCCCCAATGAACAACCCCAGGGGCTGGAACCATTGAGTCCCGAGGAGGCTGCATTTACCTCCCTTGAGGACGACTAGGGGAAGCGTTGCGGTGTGCTTTTTGAACTGGACCTGGAACTTCCCAACCCCCAACACTGGGATGCGGTTCCCTTGCACGTCCTTCAATGTGGCCCTCAACGCTTTGAGCTTGGGCCGCACGCGGGGGGCGATTTTCATGAACTCCCCCTGGGAAATAATAGAGTATGAAGAACCCGAGTCCACCTCCATTCTAACAGGGGCCCCTTGTATTACTACCTCAACGAAGTAACGGGGGTGCTCCGTGGAAACGCTGCAAGCCGGCGCGTCGTCCTCGCTGTCGTCGGAGATGCGCCCTACTCCGTCCCGCGTCCTCGTGGTCCGGGTGCCGTTCTTTGGCCTCGTGGTGCGGTCCTGCCTCGTGGTGCGGTCCTGCCTCGCCGAGCGGTCTGGAGAACTCCTGGTGGCCTCGCGCCGTTTCCGGCAGACCTTGGCGATGTGCCCGCGCCGGCCGCAGTTGTGGCACTCGGCCTTGCGGAATGGGCATTTGGCGCGGGCGTGGGCGCCGCCGCAGCCGTCGCAGCGCCGGCCCTCTCTCTGGACCCTCCGGACGTCCTCGTCGTCGCTGCTCTCCGCAGACGAGTTCGAAACTCGCCGGGCCGCGCGCACCGAGCTCTCTGCCTTGGCGGGCTTCGGGCGCCAGTCCTGAAGCTCATGCACCCCGGCAGTCGTGGCCTCCGCGGCCTGTGCCGTGTCGAGGACTTGTTGCCACGTGGGCGGCGGCTCCCTTTTCATCAGCGCGCACTGAGTCTCTGTGTCCCTCAGACCGCAGAGCAGGCAGTCCCGGAGGGTGACGTCGGGGAGCTCCCACTTGCATGGGCCGGCGGCCAACCGCAGGGCCGCGGCGAACTCATCGACCGATTCCCCGGGCGCCTGGACTCGCCTCCAGAACGCGCTCCGAGCGGGGAACATCGCTATTGCTGGCCGGAGATGGGCGCGCAGCGCCGCCAGGAGCTCTGTAGCTTTGAGGTCGCTCACCTTCCTCGGCGCGATCAGGTCCACCAAGGTCCTCTTGGTCTTGTGTCTGAGCATGCGGACGAAAATGGCCCTCTTTTTGGCCTCATCTGAGACTTCGAGCTCCACCAGCGCTGCGTTGAAGTCTATCTCAAACAGCTCCAAGTCTCCCGGCTTCCTGATCTCGTAGCCGGCGCATGTCTTGGTCCCGTGGGCAGCCATATCCCACCTTCGTCGCCAATTTAGTGTATGGGACCAAAGACAACCGGACAACCGAAGGGTTGGTTTAACGCAGGTTTATTGCATGAGGTTCCAGTGAAGCATGAGGTAATGGCGGTGATACATCTCAATATATACAGTAGCTCTCTACATTTGAATCTTGTAGCACGGTAGCTGATTGGCTGCTACCGGCGTGGCCTCGCCCAGGCACGCCTCCTTTCCTGCTGCTGAATGCAGGGAAGGTTTTCCCGCGGCTGTCCGTGATTGAGCAATGTGAACCATGTGAGACTGAACGCTCGCAGCTGCCCTCTATGGGCTGTCTGCTCGCGTTCCTTTACAGATGATATCGTTTGTATCTGGAGTGGTTACATTCTTGCCTTTACAGTATAATGAACATGCATACATACATAACAAAGGGAGAGTAAGTTTTAATCTTCGCCTTGGGCAGCAAAATTACTGGTGTCAAACCTCTGGGATTTTCTCTCAGTATCTCGCAACAAGCTCCGATGAACAGCCAATGTGTGTCAATGTTTATCTTCAGACACTGGTCTGGAAAGGTAAAGGTCGCCCTTACTTGAAAGCCAGTCGTATCCGACTCTAGGGTTCAGTGCTCATCTCTGTTTATAGCCAAAGAGCCAACACTGTCTGCATTTTGCAGGCATTTCCGTGGACATGTGGCAGGCATGCCTCAACACCTGAGTGCACGGAACACTGTTTGCCTTCCCACCGAAGTGGTCCCTATTTATCTACTTGCAATTTCTTGCTTTCGAACTGCTCACTTGGCAGCAGCTGAGACAGAGATGGGAGCTCACTCCATCATGCTGTACTTGGGAATCAAACGCCGACCTTCCAGTTGTCAAGTTCAGCGTCCTAACCACTTTAGCCACTGCTGGTCTGGTAGGTGTATTTAAAAACTGGTCTCTGTTTGTCACGGCCGTGGATGTAATGAGCTGTTAAAGTATGAAAATGTCTCATTAAAAAGTGAAAACCATGGAGGCTTTTGATAGCTGGACCCTGATCTGAGACCAATTAGCTATGCAAAGTTACCCAGGGACCTTTGCTTTCCTGCCTATCAAACAGCTCTGGTTCAAAGCTACCGCAAGGATTTCTCCTTGCATGTTTTTCCTTACCTCGTTCTTTCCTCAGAATGAGAAAGGTAGCACAATTGAGGACCCTTGGAGGATAATTTTGTTATTACTTTGTTTCCCTGTCATTATACAGGTAGTTTGCTGTCAGTTAGAACTTCTCTACCGGATTGTGGTGGCTTAATGATTAAGACGTTAGTGATTAAGACACTGAACTGGACAACTGGAAGGTCGGCAGGTCAGGAGTTCGAGACCTGAGTGCTGCACGACGGTGTAAGCTCCCATCTCTGTCCTAACTCCTGTCAACCTAGCAGATCGAAAGCAAGAAATTGCATGTAGATAAATAGATACCACTTCAGTGGGAATGTAACAGTGTTCCGTGTCTAGTCATGCCTGCCACATGTCCACAGAAAGGTCTGCAGATGCAGATAGCGCTGGCTCTTTGACTATAAACGGAGATGAGCACTGAACCTTAGGGTCAGACACGACTGGCTTTCGAGCAAGGGCGACCTAGAACTTCTATGTATGTGCTATTCAAATCCTCCCCTCCCTGTAGAATTTAATTTGCCCTTTTTAGAAATTAAACAAATATTCTCAATATGTTTGGAGATGTGTCCCAGAATAGCCTTATTAATGGATTTTGGAAATAAACAGATAGACTGGAATAAGAAAGAAATGATTATTATAATGGTAACAGCTTTGAGATTGGTTATTGCTAAAAAAAATATGAAAAAACGATTGTAATTTTGATTTGGAAGATTGGTTTAGAGAAATATGGGATATGGCAATAAATGATAGGTTGACGTCAGAATTAAAAGTAAAAAGGATTATTAAAAAAGAAATATGGGGAGAATTAATTGAACATGTCATTATGAAGGGGAGAGGAGTAAAGCCAAAGCAAGAATATTTATCATTTTGGAAAGAGGGGACAAATATTTAGTTAAATAAGACTCAAATAGAGAATAAATAGAAGAAAGTATATATTATCCTGTTAGGTAGTAGGTGCACATATTAGTTTACAACAGGGGTTAAGGCCTGCAGTCTGGATCCAGCCCATTGCACCATTTCATGTGCCCCCCCACCCCTCCAAGGGCATTTGATAAACAAAATGGCCTCCCCTTTGAAGCTGTTTGGACAAAATGTCTACCCCCATCATACAGGCAGGGCAAAATGGCCATCCAGCCCTCAAAGCTGACTGAGAAAGTGTTACCTGGCCCCCCGGCTTGAAAAGATTGGGAGCCCTTGGTTTATAATGGTGTGATTTTATTAGGTTTATGTGTATTTTTCCCTTTCCTTTCTTATATTATGTGATTGTATGTTTTTAAGCTTTTCATTTTTGTGTAATACACAAAATTAACTTTAAAAATAATTTTATTTGCCCGATTTAAGATTTGTTCTACCTTTCTAGTGTAACCTGTCCTGTGGGCGTGATGTGTTGAATCAGCAATTTTAGCAATTCCTGTGGCCCAAACTGCTGGCATTGCGAGTTTAGTCCTGATGGGGCTCCAGGTTGACTCAGCTTTCTATCCTTCCAAGGTCGGTAAAATGAGGACCCAGCATGTTGGGGACTAATTGATAGTTACCTTGTGACCTCCTAGAGAGTGCACTAAGCACTATGGGGTAGAATCCAAGTGTAATTGTTATTGTTATATATCTCAATACATTTTCAGAACAATGGCAATCTTTCTTTTATTGTGTGAAGTTGCCAGCTGATACCATTTGACCCTTTTGTTCCCCTCCTTGTTGGTGTCTCAGTGTGCATTGAGTTGACAAAGCCATCTCTGGACTATACCACCCCATAACCATAACTAGGACTTCCATTGTCCCCAGCCAGCAGAGCCAATGACTATAGGCACTGTAGTTCCTCACATCAGGAAGCACCAGGTGAGGGAACATTGATGTATTCCCATAAAGAATTTATACATCACTATAAAGAATTCTCAGGACTGTGGTGGCTTAATGGTTAAGATGCTGAACTTGATGACTGGAAGGTCGGCAGGTCAGTAGCTCGAGACCCGAATGCTGCATGATGGAGTGAATGCCGGTCTTTGTCCCAGCTCCTGCCAACCTTGCAGTCTGAAAGCAAGAAAACGCAAGTTGATAAATAGGTACTGCTTCAGCAGGAAAGGTTGTTGCATTCTGAGCACTCCAGTGTCTGAACATGGCTGCCACATAACTATGGAAACATCTGCTGACTCAGACAGCATTGGTTCTTTGGCTATAAACAGAGATGAGCACTGTACCATAGAGTTGGATACGACTGGTTTTCGAGCAAGGATGACCTTTACCTTTACCATAAAGAATCCTCAGACCAGAACATGGCACTCTTGGTTCTGAATTACGAATATTTGTGCAGAATATTTTGGAGCAGAATCCACGTACCTCCAATCAAACTCCACATACAGGTCAGCTGCCACAAGTCCCTTCTGGTTGCCCAAGTCTTCTTCCCACCAATCCTGTGTGAATATATTTTGTGCATGAATTGATTCTGACTGCCTGTACGACAAAAGACAAATAAACGAAAAAAGAGCTATCTTCTGTCCTTTTCTCTTAATGCCCCATTTCCCAGGTGAAGGAATATTGCATCAGATTTTAGCAGGCATGATAAAAATGCACTGTGAAACATTCTCTGGTAAATATTCCACATGGTTGAATAGCAGTGCAGGTGTGAGGAAGAGGGAAGGTGGAGGGGTTGGTGGGGAAGGCAGCCTTTCTCCTTCTCTTTGTTAAAGAGCAGGGGGGTTCCCAACCTAAGGCCCATGGGCTGGATCCGACCCATGGCACCATTTCATGTGCCTCCCACCCCTCCAAGGGCATTTGAGAAACAAAATGGCGATCCCTTGGAAGCTGTTGGGACAAAATGGCCACCCCTATCATGCTGGCAGGGCAAAATGGCCATCCAGCCCTTGAAGCTGACTGAGAAAGCATGACCTGGCCCCCAGCTTGAAAAGATTGGAAACCAACCCCTGTTAAAGAGGAATGGAGAGACTATTAAACGTAAATGTAAAGGTCTCCCTTGCTCGAAAGCCAGTTGTATCCGACTCTCTAAGGTTTGGTGCTCATCTCCATTTACAGCCAAAGAGCCAGCGCTGTCTGTGTCTGCAGATGTCTCCGTAGCCACGTGGCAGGCTAGATGCCAGAGCACACAGAACGCTGTTACCTTTCCCACCGAAGCTCTACATATTTATCTACTAGCAATTTCTTTCTTTGGATCTGCTAGGTTGGCAGGAGCTGTGGTAGACGATGGGCGCTCACTCTGTCATGCAACACTTGGGACCAGCACAAAGAAGCAACTTATACAAAACATATTCATTTCCACCTTATGTTATCAATGCCAAACAGGGGCACTTACAGCAAAACAAACGAAAGCTGGCGACCACAGAAACAAGCTGTCTGAGGAAGGCAGCTGGAGTGTAAGAGGTAAAGGTTTCCCTTACTCGAAAGCCAATCGTATCCGACTCTAGGGTTCAGTGCTCATCTCTGTTTCAAAGCTAAAGAGCCAGTGCTGTCTGCTTTTGCAGAGGTTTCCGTGGTCATGTGGCAGGCATGACTAGACACTGGAGCGCATAGAACGCTGTTACCTTCCCACCTAAGTGGTCCCAATTTATCTACTTGCAATTTCTTGCTTTCGAACTGCTAGGTTGGCAGGAGCTGGGACAAAGACGGGAGCTCAGGACCATCCTGCAGTACTCGGGAATTGAACTGCTGACTTTCTGCCTCCCAGTCAGCGTCTTAGCCACTTGAGAAGGGATAAAATCAGGAATGAGGTTATAAGGGACAGAATTGAAATAGGACCAATCTAATAGGACCAATAGGCCGCAGGTTGAGAATCCCTGGGATAGAAGAAGAAGACCTCCATTTTGCATTTTATTCTGAACGTTATTGGAACTATCCAGAATGCTTAACCTCCTCCCCTGAATAGGTTCTGCTCCTTTACATTCAAAGTAAAACTTGGGACAGATTCGGTGGCTAATCCTTTAGATGGATACTCTTCATTCACCATGTAAACACCAGGGGTTGTTTGCCTGCAATAGAACAAAGATGAACGAGGAATTTGTGTATCCACTCCATTTGCTGCCACAAAGATTCTCTTGTGGATCAAGAGTGGAGGATTCTTGATTGCAAATATTCCAAGTGACTCTGAGCAAATTTTCTGTTGAATCACAGCATCCTCTACATCCCCATTCACAGAGAATAAAAAAGAATGCGCTCTAAAAAAACCAGTGCTAAAATGCATGCTTTGTATGCAGGTCCCAGGGGTCCTCTTTCCCCTGCAAATTCTCCTCTCTTCGATCCAAACCCCTGCAATGAATAAGAAGGGAGGGGGGGAGGTTTTTACATCTTATTCAATGCATTGAAGAGTGAGTGCTTTCTAACCAGCCAATTCCTACTTCTTAAATGTCATCCGAGGAATGGGTGATGACTTAACACCAGTTAGTAAAATTGAACCTGTTATTTCCAAGTTGGGGTAGTCAGTGTCAGTTTTCTAACCAGCAAATTAGCCCAGTACATCTCATTAGTCGAAGGGGAAAACTGACTGACATGTAACCCCCCACTGGCTCATTTAGAGCAGGATCACTCATGTTTTTAAAAGTTTTTGAATAGATTTTTAATTGGTGCAGGTGGGAGGTAGGTTTTCAGTGTTTTTAGGAATTTGAAGGGTTTCTAGAGTTTAAGCGTTGGAGATTTTATGTACGCCGCCCAGAGTCGCATGTTGATTGGGGCGGTTATACAAACTGAATAAATAAATAAATAAATTCATTACATTTAACAGGTTAATCCCAAAATCTGATTTTAATTCTGTGAAAAAAAGATTTTTCCAGACTGGCCAGGTTATCCTGCTATGGCAGTGGTGGTGAACCTATGGCACATGTGCCAGAGGGGCAACCCAGAGCCCTCTCTGTGGGCACGTATGCCATCACACCAGCACAGAGTTTGCCCCGCCTTTCTGCCAAGCAGCCCAATGGGAGCACTTCCTCCCTCCCCTAGCACAGAGTTCACCCCGCCCCTCTGCCCAGCAGCCCAATGGGAGCGCTTCCTCCCTCCCCCAGCACAGAGTTCACCTCGCCCCTCTGCCCAGCAGCCCAATGGGAGTGCTTCCTACCGCCCACAGCACAGAGTTCACACCACCCTTCCACTCAGCTGCCCAATGGGAGTCCTTCCTCCCTCCCCCCAGCACAGAGTTTGCCCAGCCATGTTGGCACTTTGCAATGAATAAATGGGTTTTTGGGTTGCAATTTGGGCATTCCGTCTCTAAAAGGTTCGCCATCACTGTGCTATGGTAATAGACTGGACCCTGCTTTCAGTGACTCAACACCAATCGGCAGGTGGTGGTTAACTAACCTGACAACCCTGAGGACTAACGGTCTTGGGTAGCAAATCACAGAGAAAGGTGATGGTTCCCAAGTGGATTAAATCCCAGTTTAACTCATCTTGATGGAGGGCAGCAGCTTCATCCATCCTGGCCTGGAGCTGAGGAGGACTTTGTGTACCCAAAGGACTCAGGATCTGTTGTGTATGTAACTTTAATTATTGCTGTAACGTTGTGTAATTGTTATTATGGGATTGGGTGATCCTCCCTTTTGTCTTCTTCTTGGTACTGAACTATTGCGGCACTTGCGTTCCTGCCCTTTCTAACAAGACGCACAAAGTGTTCACTCAGGTCCGGTAACCCCACAATCACCCCACTCCTCTCCTAACCAGTCATATTGCTTCCCGCCCAAATGTATCCATTGTACAGTATATATAAAGAGCTGTTGTACCATTGCTGTTCATGTTTGGTTTGCTTACAATAAATTGTGTTTTGCCCTTTTATGCTGACTGCTTCTCTTCAATTCCAGAACATCAAATTGGTGACAAAGTTGGGATATGGCTTCCCACAAATCTTCCATTGATCCCTTCAATGTGGCCACGCCGGAGAGATGGAATCTCTACGAACACCAGTTTCACCACGCCATGGCGGCCGAGGGCATCATAGACGAGGATCAGAAGAGGTCCTGCTTTCTCTCCGAGTGCAGCCTGGCCACTCTGGAACTCGCCATCCACATGGTGCTGCCCCGAGACATCGATGTGGTTCCCCTCACAGACATCCTTGCGGTGTGGGATTTCTACATTGCGGCTCTCCGGAACCACTTCCAGCCCAAGGTGTCCATCTTCCCAGCCTGGGTGGCATTCCACAGGTGAGACCAATGCCCCGGAGAAGCCGTTGCAGACTATGCTGCCACGCTGAGGTTGGCTGCCGCCCCATGCCAGTGGGACAACTTGGAAGAGACGCTCCGTGACTGCCTGCTCGCTGGCCTGAGGGACGAGGAGACGCAACACCGGCTCATGACCAGTTCTACGAGAGGCGTTGGCGTCCAAGGCAGCGCGGTCCAGCGTTAAGTCCTTTAAGCATCGGCCTGCCGCCTCCGGAGGGTCAGAGTCCACTGTGCAGGCCCACCGCTGTTCGTCACCCCGCTCCTCTGCATCCTATGTATCACCGGCGTCTACGTCCACGTCGGGGTCCGGTGATGAGGAAGGCAAGGTCTGGAAGGTCCGGAAAAAGAAGACGGACAAGCACACCATCGCCCAGTGGAGGTATGACGGCTGCGGAGGAAGGCACGACCGCCAAAAGTGTCCATTCAAAAACACCGACTGTCACCACTGTGGAAAGAGGGGCCACATCGCTAAAGTCTGCTGGCAGTGCCAGAAGCAGTCTCCGGACCAGTTTGACTGACCGAGGCGAAAGGGAGAGTCCATTTCCAAGATTTCTGCTGTGGAGCTGCTCGTCAGCCATGTCTCCAGAGTGTCCCATCGTTTCTTCGTGGAGATCCAGCTGCAAGGCGTTCCGGTCAGGATGGAGGTGGATTTGGGTACGTTCTATTCCATCTTGCCCCAGAAGGAGTTCCTTTGAATCCCCCCAGTTCGTGCCCAAAGTTGCCGGCCTTTAAGACGTCCCTCTGGGACGTGCAGGCTTGTCAGATCCCAGTTCTGGGGGTGGGGGATTTTGAAGTTAAGTTCAAGAACATTGCAACGAGACTACCTCTCATAGTGGTCAAACAGGGCGCAAACTGTTTACTTGGGGTGCAATGGTTTGAACCGCTAGGCATTAGACTGTCCAGCATCAGTGCCATCCACTCTGACCCGGTGCAGGACGTTTGTAATGCACACCCGGCTGTCTTCAGAAAGGGACTTGGAAACTACGTAGGGCCCCCCATTTCTTTCAACCTTGACCCGACCTGGTTCCAGTGGACTCTGCAGAATGGTAGACACCAATAGTGACTGCTATAAAATCTAATGGGGAGGTCAGGATTTGCGCTGATTATAAATGTACAATTAACAAGGCCATCAGGCCTAATACATATCTGTTGCCGGTAGTAAGCTACTTATTGGCTGCTTTACATGGGGGTAAATGCTTCACCAAGTTGGATTTGGCACAAGCCTATCAGCAGCTTTCAGTTACGCCCGCTGCTGCTGTGGCTCAGACAATCATTACACAAAAGGAAGCATTTAAGGTGACTCACCTACAGTTTGGGGTAAATGCAACCCCAGCATTTTTCAATCGCTGGTCGGCAGGGATCGGCTGAGGACTTTGCTGACCATCTGGTGGAGAAAATCGATCGGATTCGCTCAGGGTTTAATCTTGGCATGGATGGGGAGGGTCAGGGGGGAGCCAGTGCACAGTCTTGCTGTGTTATCTGGACTCGGTTTGATCCTTTTGCCCCAGATGAAGTGGACAGGCTCCTTGTGGCGGTCTGCATCATTAATTGTCCATTGGATCCCTGTCCCGACTGGCTGGTAAAAGCCTCTAAGACGGTGACAGGTGGCTGGGTCGGGGCTATAATTAATGCGTCTTTTGGGGAGGGGATATTTCTTGCACCGTTGAAACATGCTTTGGTGCGCCCCCTCCTGATGAAGCCATCCCTCGATTCAGCAGTCCTAACCAACTACAGACCTGTTTCCAACCTCCCCTTTTTGGGGAAAGTATTGGAAAAGGCAGTGGCGCATCATTTGCAGGGGGTACTGGATGAAGTGGAATATCTGGACCCCTTCCAGTCAGGAGTCAGACCTGGATATGGTACTGAGACTGCATTGGTCACGGTGATGGATGATCTCTGGTGAGAGCGGGATGGCGGTCATCCGTTTGTCCTTGCTCTTCTTGACCTCTCAGCGGCTTTCGATACGGTCGACCACGGTATCCTTCTGGAACGGCTCCGAGGACTGGGGATCCAGGGCACAGTATGGTCCTGGTTTTCCTCATTTCTGAGGGGCCGGACCCAGTCGGTGTGGTTGGAGAGCGAGAAGTCCAGTCCTAGGTCCCTAAAATATGGGGTGCCTCAGGGCTCGGTACTCTCTCCTCTCCTATTTAACATCTACATGAAGCCACTGGGTGAGATCATCCGTTCCCACAGGGTGCGGTACCACCAGTACGTGGATGATACACAGTTGTACATCTCGGCCCGTGGGGACCCCAGTGATGCAGTCAAAGTCCTTTCCAGTTGTCTGGTGGCGGTTGGGGTCTGGATGGGGGTGAATGGGTTACAGCTGAATCCTAGTAACACTGAGTGGCTGTGGATGGGGGGTCCTGTGCTATCCCGGGAGCTACCTCTTTGGTTCTGGATGGGGCTATTTTGCCCCAGACCGACCCGGTGCGCAACTTGGGGGTCCTCCTGGATTTGCAGCTGCTGCTAGAAGAACAGGTGGCGGCTGTGGGTCAGGAAAGGGTAGCCAACAACTCCTCCTGCTGAGGAGCTCAAAGCATTCTTTAGGAAAAGGTTCGAGCTTTCGGTCGAAAGAGGTTGCTTACTGTGGGGCCAAAGGGTGGTCATTCCTGTGGTGTTACGCTCTAAGGTACTCAGGCTAATTCATATTAGCCACCCAGGAATTGTATGCTCCAAGGCTTTGGCTTGGAGCTATTTTTGGTGGCCCCAAGTACACCAAGACATTAAACAATTGGTGGGCACCTTCCAAAGTTGCCAGTGTTCTCGACCTGAAGAGTCCCGACTTCCCTCCCGGGAATGGGACACTGCCCATGGACCCTGGTCGCGAATACACATTGATTTCGCTGGTCCGTTCTGAGGCACGCTCTTTTTATTGGTGGTCGACTCATTTTCAAAATGGTTGGAGGCTATTCCTATGCCCAGAACCTCCTCAGCTGCCACCATTAAACAGCTTTGGAAGCTGTTCAGTTGTTTTGGACTGCTGGACGTGATCGTGTCCGACAATGCCACAACTTTAACCTCATCTGAATTCCAGGCGTTGCTCGAGAGGAATGCTATTCGGCATGTAACGTCTGCCCCATCCTACCCTGCCACCAAGGGTCAGGTGGAATGTCAGGTCCACACTACAAAAGAGACTCTGTACCACATGGGTCAGGGGGACATTGATTTGCAGCTTTGCCAATTCCTCCTTTGCTATCAGACAACCCCCCTGGCCTCAGGGCTATCTCCAGCCGAGCTTTTAATGTTCGACCGGTTGGATCCTTCCAGGGTGGAGGATAGGGGTGTTAATGTGGAAATTCCTCACAAAAAGGTCTTCTCAGCTGGAGATCTGGCTCATTGTCGGAGCTATGTGGCCGCAGGACCAGCATGGGTTCCAGGGGTTGTGGTGGAACAAACAGGACCAGTGTCCTATCAGGTCAAAACAGGTACTGGTTTGCTATGGCAGAGCCACGCTGACCAACTCAGACATAGGGTAACGGAGTTTCAAGAGGTACAAGGTGATACTACTCAGGGCAGTTCCACGTTAGGGTCCTCCCCCACCCGCTTATCCCAAGGGGAAGACGAAGATGACTCAGCAATCAGTCGTAATGTCCATCTTTCTAATTCAAGCCAGCCGCAGTTTCTTTGGAGGATGACAGCGAGTCGGGAATGTAGTAATTTGCCTGTTGAGTTACAGGTTCAGGGGGAGTTTCCCGAGTGTTCCCCCACTCGTCCAAGTGAAAAGCGGGGCTTTGATTTCTCTCCAGAGACCCCCCCTCCTCCTATGTTCGAGTCTGCCTCTACTCCTGCCCAGAAGAGGCAAGTCTTTGTTGAGTCGCACCCTACTCAAACTTCTCAAAGGAGGGACTTTTTGTTGAGGTTTTCTCCCTCTGAGTCAAGTTTTAATTTCGAGCAATCTAAACGGGGTTATGATTTGGTTTTTCCCCTCCCTGGTTCCAGTTCAGAGTCGGGACAGTGCTTCCAAAATGCTAATAGCTTTAACAGAAACCCCAGTGCCAGGTATCATTCAATGGAACCAAGTCTCCCTAAGTCTACCAAACCCAGTTAGGGGTCAGTCCGGCCCAAAAGAGTCTGTGGGCCTACACAATGGTTAAGGGACTTCGTCCCATCCTAGGGGGGAGGGATGTTGTGTATGTAACTTTTATTATTGCTGTAACGTTGTATAATTGTTATTATGGGATCGGGGTGATCCTCCATTTTGTCTTCTTCTTGGTACTGAACTATCGCGGGACTTGCATTCCCACCCTTTCTAACAAGACATACGAAGTCTTCACTCAGGTCTGGTAACCCCACAATCACCCCACTCCTCTCCTAACCAATCATATTGCTTCCTGCCCAAATGTATCCATTGTACAGTGTATATAAAGAGCTGTTGTACCATTGCTGTTCATGTTCGGTTTGCTTACAATAAAGTTGTTTTTGGCCGTTTTATGCTGACTGCTTCTCTTCAATTCCCGAACATCAAAGGATCAGAAAGTGACTTGTGGAACTGGATCAGTGGTACAAGTGTCACACTGCGATGCAGAAGGCCAATGGAAGATCACTACATTATATTATTTCCAGGACAATCTTCATGGCAGATCACCACGAGGATCGTCAATATTCGGAATTGAATAAGGCACAAGAAAGCTAAAGAACTTATTTTTGGAGGTAGTTGAGTTTAAAATTCAACTGGATCAAAATAATCTTTAATAAACCAAGCCCACAATAGCTTCTGTAGACTTGTGGCTCTCTATTTGCCATGGCCAAAGACTTGAGGGAGGAATTGAAAAGCAAAGCAAAACAGCCACACTTCTATGCTTCGTGCAGTCTCTGAGTCAGGGGTTCTCAACTATGGCCCATGGGCTGGATCTGGTGCATGGTGCCTAATAATCTGGCCTCTGCCCTTGCTCCAGCCACTGCCGCCGGAATTGGCCGCATACTCATTTATGGTTACAACAGCCATAGATTAGTCTGTGGCCAATTCCGGCAGCGGCGGCAGCTGGGACACCTGTCTGGCCCACCAACTGTTTAAGGGAGCATGATGCGGCCCCCAACTTGAAAAGGTTGAGAATCCCTATTCTGGGTGGTTCACAAGTTAATTAGCATTTTGCACCCAACATACTGGGTACTCATTTTACTGACATTGGAAGGATGGCAGGCTGAGTCAACCTGGAGCCCGGGTCAGGATTGAACTTACAACCTTTTGGTCACAGTACAGTAGTTTAACCACTGCCCAGATGAGAAGCTGTGAAATCTCATCAACAAACTGCTCCATGGCAATGAGTGAAACAGGGCTCCGTTGCTTGTCTATCAGCTGTCATAATTCACCTGGATTTTGCAACCGCTTCACTCTTTTGAAAAATGTGTGTCGAAAAGCGAATGACTGATCAGTTGCGCTATCAAAGGGAAGAGAGCAGCTTGGACAGAACATTGCTCGAGGGAGGGTCTTCAGTCCAATTTCCTCGAAGATAAAAAAAGGAGAAAATGATAGTAGAAGAAGATGGAAAAGCATGAGCCAAGCATTACAATAGGTTTTTTTATCATCTCATTTTCTCCTCCTTATGCAATTGCCATTTCACGGCTTTCTGTCCTCAAAGCAGTTCAGCTAAGGTGTCTTTGTCTTCTTCTTCTTCTTCTATCTCCCAATCAAACCCAGGATTGCCAAAACGAAGCCACTTTCTTTGCTTTGTGGCTGCCCATACCTATGTCCTCATTGGTGCATGTTTCTGGCAGTAATCGGCAGACCAGTAAATGAGCTGGATTCTGTCTCTCTCCATATTCACACCACATAGTGTTGTCCGCCAGCAGTATGTTGAGTATGTTGGTCTTACATTTAACGACTCCAACTCTCTTCCTATTCAGGGTCCTCCAAGTGATGTAGGGGAGGTTGAGTTCCTCAGTCATATCCTCCTCTAATGTGGTTCCTTCCACCATCTTCTAATTTGGGTTTGCTCTTACATACCCTCAATAATGTTTGTTTTTGTCATAAAGCTCTTCCTGGATCTGAGCCAGTGAACTTGAGGCTCATATCTATTCAGAGGGTGTCGAGGATTGTTCTCTTGCTTGTAATTGTTGCTGCTATAATTGCAGTGGATAAATATAGGATTGTGTGTGTCAGGATATCCCTGTTTTAGTTTATGTGGGGCCGGCTCTGCCATTAGACACAGCAAGGGAACTGCCTCAGGTAGCAGGAGGAGAAAACTTGGTGCATCTCATAGCCTTATCCTCATTCCTTAAACATCCATGTTTTTTTTGTCCCAAGCCCTGTGGAGAATGTAATCCTATCAGCAGAAGTGCATTTGGATTCAACTTATATTAAGCTTTTGCATGTAGAGTGGGGGAAAGCAGTACCTTGCCCATTTTCTCAGGCAGCAAAATATGTAGGGTTGGCCCTGTGATGGTGGTGAAACCACGCCATGGTCACTCAATAATAGGGGTTCACAACCTAAGGCCTGTGGGCCAGATCCAGTCTGTTATGTATGTATGCATGTTCATTACTGTAAGGCAAGATTGTAACCACTCCAGATACAAACGATATCAGCTGTAAAGGAACGCGAGCAGACAGCCTATAGAGGGCAGCTGCGAGCGTTCACTCTCACATGGTTCACATTGCTCAATCACGGACAGCCGCGGGAAAACCTTCCCCGCATTCAGCAGCTGAAGAAAGACCTGCATTCAGCAGCTGAAGAAAGACCTGCATTCAGCAGCAGGAATGGAGGCGTGCCTGGGCGAGGCCACGCCGGTAGCAACCAATCAGCTACCGTGCTACAAGATTCAAATGTAGAGAGCTACTGTATATATTGAGATGTATCACCGCCATTACCTCATGCTTAACTGGAACCTCATGCAATAAACCTGTGTTAAACCAACCCTTCGGTTGTCCGGTCGTCTTTGGTCCCATACACTAAACTGGCGACGAAGGTGGGATAGATGGCTGCCCACGGGACCAAGACATGCGCCGGCTACGAGATCAGGAAGCCGGGAGACTTGGAGCTGTTTGAGATAGACTTCAACGCAGCGCTGGTGGAGCTCGAAGTCTCAGATGAGGCCAAAAAGAGGGCCATTTTCGTCCGCATGCTCGGACACGAGACCAAGAGGACCTTGGTGGACCTGATCGCGCCAAGGAAGGTGAGCGACCTCAAAGCCACAGAGCTCCTGGCGGCGCTGCGCGCCCATCTCCGGCCAGCGATAGCAATGTTCCCCGCTCGGAGCGCGTTCTGGAGGCGAGTCCAGGCACCCGGGGAATCGGTCGATGAGTTCGCCGCGGCCCTGCGGTTGGCCGCCGGCCCATGCAAGTGGGAGCTCCCCGACGTCACCCTCCGAGACTGCCTGCTCTGCGGTCTGAGGGACACAGAGACTCAGCGCGCGCTGATGAAAAGGGAGCCGCCTCCCACGTGGCAACAAGTCCTCGACGCGGCACAGGCCGCTGAGGCCACGTCGGCCGGGGTGCACGAACTTCAGGACTGGCGCCCGAAGACCGCCAAGGCAGAGAGTTCGGTGCGCGCGGCCCGGCGGACTTCGAACTCGTCTGCAGAGAGCAGCGACGACGAGGACGTCCGGAGGGTCCAGAGAGAGGGCCGGCGCTGCGATGGCTGCGGCGCCGCCCACGCCCGCACCAAGTGCCCATTCCGCAAGGCCGAGTGCCACAGCTGCGGCCGGCGCGGGCACATAGCCAAGGTCTGCCGGAAACGACGCGAGGCCACCCGGAGTTCTCCAGACCGCTCGGCGAGGCAGGACCGCACCACGAGGCAGGACCGCACCACGAAGCCGAAGGACGGCACCCGGACCACGAGGACGCGGGACGGAGTAGGGCGAGTCTCCAACGACAGCGAGGACGACGCGCCGGTTTGCGGCGTTTCCACGGAGCACCCCCGTTACTTCGTTGAGGTAGTAATACAAGGGGCCCCTGTTAGAATGGAGGTGGACTCGGGTTCCTCATACTCCATTATTTCCCAGGGGGAGTTCATGAAAATCGCCCCCCGCGTGCGGCCCAAGCTCAAGGCGTTGAGGGCCACGCTGAAGGACGTGCAGGGGAACCGCATCCCAGTGTTGGGAGTTGGGAAGTTCCAGGTCCAGTTCAAAAAGTACACCGCAACGCTTCCCTTAGTCGTCCTCAAGGGGGGTAAATGCAGCCTCCTCGGGACTCAATGGTTCCAGCCCCTGGGGTTGTTCATTGGGGGGGTGCACGCCGTGGGAGCACACGCCGCCGGGACTGATCCAATACAGAGCGTGTGCGACGCGCACCCCGAGGTTTTTAAAAAGGGGCTAGGAAAATTCAAGGGCCCCCCAGTGACTTTCGACCTGGACCCTGGAGTGCGTCCAATCAGACTTAAACCGCGCAGAGTGCCTTTCGCACTAAAGGACAAAATAGAGGCGGAATTGGACAAATTAGTGGGCCAGGGGATTCTTGTTCCTGTTGATTCTGCGGAGTGGGAAACTCCAATTGTAACAGCGCTCAAGGCCAACGGGGAAGTACGAATATGCGCTGATTACAAGTGCACCATAAATAAGGCGATCCGCCCTAATGCGTATCCGGTGCCGGTAGTCAGCCACTTGTTGGCCAGGTTACACGGGGGGAGGTGTTTCGCCAAACTCGACCTGGCCCAAGCCTACCAGCAACTCCCGGTGACCCCCGCCGCAGCTGCTGCACAAACAATAGTCACCCACAAAGGGGCGTTCCAGGTTTCGCGCCTCCAATTCGGCGTGAATTCGGCGCCCGGGATTTTCCAGTCATTGGTGGAACGCCTCCTGAAGGGGTTGGAGGGGGTGTTACCCTATTTTGATGACGTATTAATTACAGGGGGGAGCCGGGCCGAATTAGCAACAAGGTTGGGAAAGGTCCTGACAATATTCGAAAAGGCGGGTTTGAGGTTGCGGAAAGACAAATGCGTCTTCTTCGCTACAGAGGTTGAGTTCCTAGGGTTCCGTGTTACTCCCGAGGGAATTAGGCCGGCCCAATCCAAGGTAGCCGCCATCAAAAAGGCCCCTCGCCCCACCTCCAAGCCCGAGTTGCAGTCGTTCCTCGGACTGCTCAACTTCTACCACTCCTTCCTCCCGCGGAAGGCAGCCGTGGCAGAACCGCTACACAAATTGTTAAAAAAGGACGAGGCATGGAAGTGGGGCGACGACCAGGAAAAGGCTTTCAATGACCTGAAGCGACTCCTGGCATCAGATGCTGTACTGACCCACTTCAATCCCAAACGCCCGGTGGTCCTGATATGCGATGCATCCCCGGTGGGGGTGGGGGCGGTGCTTTGCCACGTGCTGGAGAACGGTAGGGAGGCCCCGATAGCTTTCTACTCTAGATCCCTGTCCCAAGCGGAGAGGAATTATGCTCAGACAGACAGGGAGGCGCTAGCAATAATTGCGGGGACCAAGAAATTTCATGATTTCGTGTACGGCCGCCCCTTCACCATAGTGACTGACCACAAGCCGTTGCTGGGCATCTTCACCGCAGACAAGCCCACACCCCAGATCCTGTCCCCGAGAATGCTCAGATGGGCCATTTTTCTCAACGCGTATCAGCACGCGTTGGTATACCGGCCCGGGAGGGAGATAAGTCATGCAGACGCTCTGTCGAGGTCCCCCATTCCCCGGGATTGCTGCCACGTGGGCGGAGTAGAGAGGGACCACCAGGTCTTAATGATAGAGGTCCTAGACTCCCCTCCAGTAGTACCGGCCGAAATCGCCAAAGCGACAGGCAAGGACAAAGCGCTGGCCACAGTTTGCTCCTGGGTGCAGAAAGGGTGGCCCGTGTCTTCCCCAGCAGCGGAATTCGACACATTTTTCAAAAAGAGATTGGAGTTGTCCCTGGAGAGGGGTTGCCTCTTGTGGGGACAGCGGGTAGTGATCCCCACGTCTCTCAGGCCGAGGGTGCTTAAACTGCTGCACGTCAGCCACCCGGGAATCGTACGCTCTAAGGCACTAGCCCGCAGTTATTTTTGGTGGCCCCAGTTAGACGCCGACATCGAACACATGGTCGGCACCTGCGAGGCGTGCCAAAGCTCTAGGCCAGAAGAGGCTCGCTCGCCACCTAGGGAATGGGACGCTGCGAGGGGACCCTGGTCCCGAGTTCACGTAGACTTTGCTGGCCCATTCAGGGGAACGCTTTTCCTCCTTGTGGTGGACGCGTTCTCTAAGTGGTTGGAGGTCATTCCAGTCTCGAGCACCTCCTCGACCACAACCATTAAACAGTTAAGGAGGGTCTTTTCCACGTTCGGTTTACCCGACACCCTCGTCAGCGATAACGCTAGCTGTTTCACGTCCGCCGAGTTCAGGGCATTCATGGAACGCAACGCCATTCGGCACGTCACCTCCGCCCCCTTTCACCCGGCCACCAATGGCCAAGTAGAGCGCCTCGTGCGCACCACGAAAGACGCGCTACTGCGCATGGGTCCCGGAGACCTCGACCTGAAATTGTGCCAATTCCTGCTGAGATACAGGGTCACCCCCTTAGCGTCAGGGTACTCCCCCGCAGAGCTGTTGATGCGCAGGAAGCTGGCCACGGGAATATCCAAGCTAGACCCCACGAGAGTAGAAGACAAAGGGCGGAACATAGGGGTGGAACCCACAAAGAGTTTCAGCATAGGCGCCCCAGTACACTGCAGGAATTACGCCAGCGCGGGGCCAGCCTGGGTGCCGGGCACCGTAGTAGATCAAACCGGCCCCGTCTCATACCGCGTAGAGACCAGTACAGGTTTCCTGTGGAGGCGACACGTGGACCAACTCAGGCGTAGGGTCCCCGGAGAGCAAGACGCGGATGAGATCAGCATTGAATCAGCGTTAGGGTACTCCCCCACCCGTTTAGCCCAAGGGGGAGGAAAAGGGGAGCATGGGTCCCCACCAAGGGGGGAGGAAAGGGAATCGATCCACGGAAATCTTTTGCGGGAGTCCCCGCCAGAGAGCAGGAGCCCCGGGTTGCGGGAGTTCCCGTCAGAAAGGAGGAGCCCCAACCACACTCATACCCCGCGGAAGCCGCGGAAGTCCCCCCGAGGCTCAGAGGCCCATAGAGGTTTAGACGTTGATTTACAGTACCAGGGGGAGTTAGCGGAGTGGTCCCCCACCCGTCCTAGCGAAAAGAGGGGTTTCAGTTCAGCCCCTGGTACCTCCAGTCCCAGTAGCCCCTGTGAGTTAGAATGCAACATAGCGCCCATGTTCCGGAGACCGACACCTCCAAGACCGGAGGCATCAGCGAGTCCGCCCACCACCACAGTCTTAAGGTCCCCCGAGCAGGGATCAGAAGGTAGCCATTCCCCAAGGGCGACCTCATCGGTGCCGCGGTTCACACTAGGAGGGTCCCCGGGGTCCGAGGGCAATAGGCAGGGATTTACCTCCCAACTGTTCATCCCATTCCCTTCCCCAAGCGCAAGGCAGGCACGGACGCCCCACAGAGCCATTAACGAATCCCCGTTTCCCGTTGCAGGACAAGCTCCCGCGGAGTCAGGGATCACAGGCTCTCCAGAATTAGGGCAGGCGCAAGCACGCCCCAAGCGAACGTGCGGCAAGCCACAATGGTTGCGGGACTTCGTCCCATCCTAGGGGGGAGGGATGTTATGTATGTATGCATGTTCATTACTGTAAGGCAAGATTGTAACCACTCCAGATACAAACGATATCAGCTGTAAAGGAACGCGAGCAGACAGCCTATAGAGGGCAGCTGCGAGCGTTCACTCTCACATGGTTCACATTGCTCAATCACGGACAGCCGCGGGAAAACCTTCCCCGCATTCAGCAGCTGAAGAAAGACCTGCATTCAGCAGCTGAAGAAAGACCTGCATTCAGCAGCAGGAATGGAGGCGTGCCTGGGCGAGGCCACGCCGGTAGCAACCAATCAGCTACCGTGCTACAAGATTCAAATGTAGAGAGCTACTGTATATATTGAGATGTATCACCGCCATTACCTCATGCTTAACTGGAACCTCATGCAATAAACCTGTGTTAAACCAACCCTTCGGTTGTCCGGTCGTCTTTGGTCCCATACACTAAACAGTCCATGGTGCCATTTCATATGCCCCCCTCCAAAGACATTTGAGAAACAAAATCGCTACCCCATTGAAGCTGTTGGGACAGAATGTCTACCCCAATCATGTCGGCGGGGCAAAATGGCTGTCCGGCTCTCTGAGAAAGTGTGACCCGGCCCCCGGTTTGAAAAGGTTGGGAACCCCTGATCAAGAAGGTCCAAAGTGAGCCTTCCTTTTAAAATCTTCAGTTCCTCCCCGCAAGGCATGTCTGAAGTTTGGCCCACCTTGCAGGCTTGTTGGAAAGACTGCTGACAGAACTGTCCTCTGATGTAAGCCACTTAAATCGGCAGGCTTTCACACTTCCAGCTTAGATGGCTTTCTCGTTCATTCACCTATGATTTAAGGGGCTGTGGCGGCTCAGTGGTTGAGAAGCTCACCTTGTTAGCTGGAAGGCCAGCAAGTCGGCAGTTCGAGACCCGGGTATTGCATAATGGACTGAGCACCTTTAGTGTATGAGAGTCAAGACACAGGAAACAGCCAAGGGCTGGGTTAACTCAGGTTTATTGCATGGTGGACAGAGGGAACATGAGGTAATGGCGGACGAACAGCTCTATATATATGGTAGTAACGTATTTGAATGTGGCTCCACGATAGCCCATTGGCTACTGCCCGCGTGACGTCATGGCTGGTCACGCCCTTCTTGTCCAGGTGTAGGTAGCGGCGGGAAACTTCCCGCGCTGTGGCCTTTGATGGGTTTGAACCAAGAGAGCTTGGACGCTCGCTGCTGCCAGCTGGTGGTCATTAGCTCGCGTCCTATTACAGGGTTTATAGTGATCAGCTGAAGGTTACATTGTTACTCGTAGGCAAGGTTACATTGGTTCAGATACATTGTTATCACATGTAGAAGGTTACACTGTTAGAACACAACACTCCTCCCCCCTAGGATGAGACGAAGTCTCTCAGCCAAGATGGCTTATTTCGAACACGCTGGGGTCTCGGCGCGGGCTGCCCTGCCCCGGCTTCGCTCCCTCCTCCTTGCTCCCTGGCTTCCTGCCCTGTAATCGGAGAGGATGACTCGTTAGTGGCTTGCCGCGGCTCTGCGGCTTTGTTGGGAGGTGTGTGCTTTGTTTGGGAAGAACCGGGGGCACTGGGGGCTAACGAAAAACCCCTCTTCTCGCTTGGATGGGTGGGGGAACACTCCAAAAAACCCCCCCGGCTAGCAAAATTAAAATCGTAATCGAATTCGGGGGAAGTGGCAGCGGCGGCCGCAAGCTCCTTTTCCCCCTCCCCGGGCTCGGATAGAGCTGGCGTGTCAAAAGGATATGAGTCGGGATCACTGCTTTCCCCCCTGGCTTTGGACTGGTGTCCTTCTCTGTCTCCCCCTTGGGCTAAACGGGTGGGGGAGAACCCTATCGCTGAATCCGGTTGCTGAGCCCCACTGATCGGACCCTCACTCACTCGGCGCCGCAGTTGGTCAGCGTGCCTCCTCCAGAGGAGACCGGTGTTCGTTTCCACCCGATACGACACTGGTCCCGTCTGTTCTACTATCGTCCCTGGCACCCAGACTGGGCCTGCGTTGGCATAGTTCCTGCAGTGTACAGGATCGCCTACGCCGAAACCTTTCGAGACCGCTAAACCTATGTTCTTCCCTTTGTCCTCGACCCTCGTCGGGTCTAACCTGGACAAGATCGTGGTCAGTTTCCTCCGCATCAGCAGCTCAGCCGGCGAATATCCGGACGCTAAGGGGGTCACTCTGTACGCTAACAGAAATTGACAGACTTGGTGATTTAGATCCCCCGAGCCCATGCGCCGCAGCGCATCTTTTGTTGTGCGCACCAACCGTTCCACTTGGCCATTCGTGGCCGGGTGAAACGGCGCGGATGTGACGTGCCGAATTGCATTTGCCTCCATGAATGCCGCGAACTCAGCGGACGTGAAACAGCTAGCGTTATCGCTGACCAGAGTGTCGGGTAAACCGAACGTGGAAAAGACCCTCCTCAGCTGGCCAATGGTAGTGGCGGAGGATGTGCTCTTTACCGGAATGACCTCCAGCCACTTTGAGTACGCATCCACTACCAGGAGAAAAATGGTTCCTCGGAACGGGCCAGCAAAATCTACGTGCACCCTGGACCACGGTCCCCTTGCTGCGTCCCATTCCCTATGCGGGAGACGGGCTACCTCCGGTCGGGAGCCCTGACATGCCTCACAAGTGCCAATCATATGCTCTATGTCAGCGTCCAGCTGGGGCCACCAGAAATAACTCCGGGCCAGTGCCTTGGAACGGACGATTCCCGGGTGGCTGACGTGCAGCAGCTTTAGCACCTTCGGTCGCAGGGACGTAGGAACCACCACCCGTTGGCCCCACAAGAGGCACCCCCTCTCTAATGACAATTCTATTCGTTTTCGAAAAAATGGGTCGAATTCCATGCTTGGGGATGACGCCGGCCACCCCTTCTGTACCCACGAGCATACTTTCTCCAGTGTTCTATCCTTTCCCGTTGCCTTGGCAATGTCGGCCGGTACTAATGGGGGTGAATCTAAGACCTCTATTAGCAATACCTGGCGGTCTCTTCCTACCCCTGCCTTCTGATCGTCCGACAAGGGCAACGGAGACCGTGAGAGCGCGTCTGCATGGCTGATCTCCTTCCCGGGCCGGTATTCCAACTCATGTTGGTATGCGTTAAGAAAAATAGCCCACCGCAGCATTCTCGGGGACAGGATCTGTGGCGTGGGCTTATTTGCAGTGAAGATTCCTAACAGGGGCTTGTGATCAGTCACGATCTTGAACGGGCAACCATACAGAAAATCGTGAAATTTTTTGGTTCCCGCTACTATCGCTAATGCCTCCCTGTCGGTCTGTGCGTAATTCCGCTCTGCTTGGGACAGGGACCTTGAATAAAACGCTATCGGGGCCTCCCTTCCGTCGTTCAACACGTGGCAAAGCACCGCCCCCACCCCCACCGGGGATGCGTCGCAGACTAAAACTACTGGCCGTTTGGGATCGAAATGAGTCAGGATTGCCTCGGATGTTAGGAGTTGCTTTAACTCTGTGAACGCCCTCTCTTGCTCGTCACCCCACAGCCATTTTTCCTCTTTTTTAAGTAACTGATGGAGCGGCTCGGCAACAGACGCCTTCCGTGGAAGGAAGGTATGGTAGAAATTGAGAAGCCCCAGAAATGACTGTAGTTCGGTTTTGGATGTGGGGCGAGGAGCTTTCTTGATGGCGGCTACCTTAGATTTGGACGGCCTAATTCCCTCGGGCGTGACACGGAACCCTAAAAACTCAACCTCTGTTTCGAAAAATACACATTTGTCTTTTCTCAGTCGCAGCCCCGCTTTTTCGAACACGGTCAGAACTTTATCCAATCTATGTGCCAGCTCGACCTTACTCCCCCCCGTTATCAACACGTCATCAAAATATGGCAACACCCCCTCCAGCCCCTTCAGGAGGCGTTCCACGAGCGACTGAAAAAGGCCAGGTGCCGAGTTCACGCCGAACTGTAAACGCGACACCTGGAACGCCCCCTTATGTGTAACTATTGTTTGTGCCGCCGCTGTGGCGGGGGTTACAGGGAGTTGCTGGTAGGCCTGTGCTAAATCGAGCTTAGCGAAACACTTTCCCCCATTCAGCCTGGCCAGGAGGTGGCTGACCACTGGCACCGGGTATGCATTAGGGCGGATCGCCTTGTTAATTGTACACTTATAATCAGCGCAAATGCGCACCTCCCCGTTAGCCTTCAGAGCTGTTACAATTGGAGTCTCCCACTCCGCGGAATCCACAGGAACAAGAATCCCCTGACCCACCAGTTTGTCCAGTTCCGCCTCTATTTTGTCCTTTAGTGCGAACGGTACCCTGCGCGGTTTGAGTCTTATCGGGCGGACCTCCGGGTCTAGGTCGAAGGCTACAGGGGGTCCCTTGAACTTTCCCAGTCCACTTTTAAAAACGGCGGGGTGTGCGTCGCACACCGCTTGTATTGGGTCCACGCCTACGGCATGCCCCCCCTATGAACAAACCTAAAGGCTGAAACCATTGTGTCCCGAGGAGGCTACAACTCCCCCCTTTTAGCACCACTAGGGGAAGTTCCGCAGAATGTCTCTTAAAACGAACCCGGAATGTCCCGACCCCCAACACTGGAATGCTGTTCCCCTGTACGTCCCGTAGTGTGGCCCTCAACGCTTTAAGTTTGGGCCGCACGTGGGGGTCGATTTTCAAGAACTCTCTCTGGGGAATTATAGAATAGGAGGACCCCGAGTCAACTTCCATCCTCATAGGGGTCCCTTGTACTAGTACCTCAACGAAGTAATGGGGCTGTCCCGCAGACACGCTGAACACAGGAGCGTCGCCCTCGCTGTCGTCCGAGATGCGGCCCACGCCGTCCTGCTTCCTCGTGGTCCGGGCGCCATCTTTGGACCTCGCTGGACGGTCCGGTCTGGCCGAACGGTCTTGTGACTGTCTCCGGCCCTCTTTCCCTTTCCTGCACGCCTTGGCGATGTGCCCCCGACGGCCGCAGTTGTAGCACTCGGTTTTTCTGAATGGGCACCTCACGCGCTCATGGGCCGCTCCGCAACCATCGCAACGGCGCCCTCCCCTTCGGACCTTCTGGACCTCCTCGCCGTCGCTGCTTTCCGAAGACGACTTCGAGGTCCGTCGGGTTGCGTGCACCGACTGTCCGGACTTTCCGTGCAACGAGTTTTCCGCTTTGCCGGCCCTCGGACGCCACTCACGCCACTTGTGCATCTCATCTACTCCAGCATTCGTGGATTCCGCGGCTTCCGCGGCCTCTACAACCTCTGTCAGTGTGGGTGGTGGCTCCTTGTTCATCAGGCTGCGCTGCACTTCCTTGTCCTTCAGGCCACACAGAACTCCGTCCCTGAGGGCCATCTCTAGAAAGTGGTCCCATCTGCAGGGGGTGGCGACTACTCTCATAGCTGTTACGAAGGCTTCTACCGACTCGTCCGGCGCTTGAACTCGCCTCCAAAACGCGCTCCGAGCGGGAAACATTGCCCTCGAGGGTCGGAAACGCTCACGCAGCAGTTTCATGATGTCATCGGCTTTGAACTCACCCATCTTCTTCGGTGCAATAATGCCCACCAGCGTTCGCTTGGTCTCCATCCCAAGCATGCGGGTGAGGATGGCCCTCTTCCTTTCCTCGTCGTCTTCTTTGACTTTGAGTTCCACCAGTGCCGCCTGGAAGTCCATCTCAAAAAGCTCCCAGTCTTGCGGTTTGGTAATGTTGAACCCGCTCTGTGCCCTGGCTCCTTGGGGATCCATATCCCACCTTCATCGCCAATTTAGTGTATGAGAGTCAAGACACAGGAAACAGCCAAGGGCTGGGTTAACTCAGGTTTATTGCATGGTGGACAGAGGGAACATGAGGTAATGGCGGACGAACAGCTCTATATATATGGTAGTAACGTATTTGAATGTGGCTCCACGATAGCCCATTGGCTACTGCCTGCGTGACGTCATGGCTGGTCACGCCCTTCTTGTCCAGGTGTAGGTAGCGGCGGGAAACTTCCCGCGCTGTGGCCTTTGATGGGTTTGAACCAAGAGAGCTTGGACGCTCGCTGCTGCCAGCTGGTGGTCATTAGCTCGCGTCCTATTACAGGGTTTATAGTGATCAGCTGAAGGTTACATTGTTACTCGTAGGCAAGGTTACATTGGTTCAGATACATTGTTATCACATGTAGAAGGTTACACTGTTAGAACACAACAGCACCCGTCTCTGTCTCTGCTCTTGGGGACATGAAAGGAGCCTCAATTGGGTGTTCCCTGAGCGGGGTTTCTCCCGCAAAAATCCTTTCAACCCAGAATAATTTCTGACACGAAATGATTATTATACATCTGAGTTACTGGAAGGAGAGGATAGCTTCTTTAACAGCTGACTTCAGTTTTTCTATGAGTATTTTGCCCACTGTTCGACACCATCTCCTGCCTATTATTCATGCGTGTCTGTCTTTGGTAGCTAATGTATTTTACATAATGTGTGTTTTGCAATAATTATTCCCTTTTGGATGAGAATAAATCGAATTCCCTTTGCATGGCTTCTGACAGGGTCTTACCAGTGAAACAAGATGTACCGCCAAGAAGCAGCCAGAGAGGAAGAGAGAGAAAAATCCACCTCACTTAAATAGGCTTAATCTCATCTTCCAATTTCTTCATTAACCGCAGGGGAGAAAATCTATTCTGAGGGAACTATTTATCTCAGGCTAGATCCAGATATTTTCCCTTGTTATTGCTGCCTGTCTTTTAGCTTTTGGTAAATGTTCTGGGGGCAAGAAAGTGTTTCTTGTTTTGTTTGAAGCGTATATTTTAGCCGTGTGACAAGGAGAAGCTTTTGCACAATTAAATGCAGACTTTTTTTGTCGCAGAAAAGTCTACCGTTGGAACATTGCAGAGGGGATAAAATGAGTACATTCCCTCAGCGATTAATGATCTCTGTGCAGGGAACAGTCCTTTGCCTATTTGTGTGCTTGTTTAAGCCATTTCTGTGCAGTCAGTTTTATTAAAAAATACTGACAGCAGACAGTCACATACATCATTTCAGCTTTAGCTGAGCAAAGTAACACATTAATCACTGAAAAGAATTAAAAAGTTGGAAACAAACACACACGGTAACAAGCAAGCCAAACAGTGAATACCATAGTAGCCTAAAGATTTTTCCAGATAATAATAATTTCATGTCAGAAATTATTCTGGGTTGAAAGGATTTTTGCCGGAAAAACTCAGTTCAGGGGATGCTCGAATGAGGCTCCTTTCATGTACCCAAGAGCTGGGACAGAGACGGGTGCTCCTCTCAAACTGCTAGTTTTTCCAGAGGGAACCATAGGAAATATTTAAAAAAATCTTTTTGACCACTAGAGGTTGCAATAGAGCTTTTTCAGTAAAAAAAGAAAATTTAAAAGAAAATTTGAAGAAAGGATGGACGTTTTTGAAGTAGCTGTAGCCCTCCAAATTTCAATGATGGTTTAACCCTCTAAAGACCACTCATGTTCTTATTTTGGTAGACTGGTGGAGCATAGAGTAAGAAAGGGGCTGCGGTGGCTTAGTGGTTAAGTTACTGAACTTGACGATTGGAAGGTTGGCAGGTCAGCAGTTCGAGACCTGAGTGCTGCATGACGGAGTGAACTTCTGTCTCTGACCCAGCTCCTGCCAAACTAGCAGTTTAAAAGCAAGGAATTGCAAGTAGATAAATACAGTAATACCCCAACTTACATATGCCTTATGTAAGTTGACATACATAAGGCTTTTTCGCTAAAATGGTTTCCAGATTTACATAAATGTCTAGATTTACATAACGCGATTTCCTATGGGTTTGCTTCAAGTTATGTAAAAATTTCATTTTTTCCTGTGGGTTTTCTTTGATTTACGTAAATATTCATTTTTCCTATGGGTTTGCTTCAGTGGCGGGCATCAGCAGGTTTGCACCAGTTCGCCAGAACTGGTAGCAGAAATTCTGGCTGGCCTTGCCCATCGAAGTTTTGAAATACAGTAGTCCTAATTTGGGTGCAATGCAGGGCTTTCCCCCTGGCCATGCCAACCATACCATGCCCACAGTGTGGTAGTAAATTTTTTTGGAGCCCACCACTGGTTTGCTTCAATTTACATAAATATTCATTTTTCCTAAGGGTTTGCTTCAATTTACGTAAAAAAACCGATTTATGTAAAAGGCTACGGAACAGACTTTTTATATAAGTCAGGGTTTTACTGTAAATACTACTTCAGTAGGAAGGTAAACAGCATTCTGTCTAGGCATGCCTGCCACATGTCCAGGGAAATGTCTGCAGACACAGACAGCACTGGCTCTGTGGCTGTAGACGGAGATATGCACTGCACCCTAAAGTTGGATACAACTGGCTTTTGAGCAAGCTTTACTTTACCCTTAGCTTTACTTTAGAGTAAGAGCTCCAGTGACACAGTGGTTAAACTCTGAGTTCGATCCTGACCAGGGCTCAAGGTTGACTCAGCCTTCCATCCTTCTAAGTTTGGCAAAATGAGGACCCATCATGTTGGAGGCAAAATGCTAATAGACTTATGAACTGGCCAAAGAGTGCACTAAGTACCATAGGGTGGTATATAAGTGTGATTGCTTTGCTTACTGCCCGCAAGGATTTCAGAGAGACTGGTAGCTTTTCCTAGAATAAATCTGCACCCTGGCATCAGAAAGAATCTATAAGGAAGAGATTGGAGAGTCAAATATTTTATCTCGAGAGACCCGGCGGATGCTTGCAAAACCGCCTCATGCGTGAAAGTCAACAAACAGCTTGTTCTTTCTGAATGCTGACCTGCTCTTCTGCAACGTTTTAATTCTTTTTTTTACATTAGACTGGTTCCATGAACTGACACTTAAAACAAACAGCCTTGAGTGCTATCGGATCTGTGCCATCAAAAAACAATCTGAGAATCCACCGCAGGTTTTGATTAAGAGACGGTGATCCAAAGAACACAGCATTCTCTCTCTATCTTTTGTGTCTAATCTGTTTTTTTTTTTATTAAGAACAAAGGTATGGCTATTTAACAATTCTGTCCGGCGGCATGTGGGGGAGATATTTCAGATGGGGGTAATTTTACTGGGTGAGGGACTAAACCAGGGATTCCCAAACTTTTCTTGTCAGGGGCCTGACCACGTCCCCTCAGTCAATTGAAGGGCTGGTTATGTGGTTCTTCCTGTCAGTGGTGACAGTGGTGGCAAATGTATTTGCACTGCATTTCTGGTAGTTTTTCCTATTTTCCTTGAGGGAGGAACAATTGCGAGCCATTTTTGATTTTTTTAGCTGTGTTTATGCCGCGTTTCGATGCAAAAAACTGGTGATTTTGGCACTTCCAGTGAGTTGGGGCACTTCTGGCATTGATGGCAATCTGGCCCCAGGGCCGGATGAATTTTGCCTGGGGGACAGATCTGGCACTGGAATAAAGTCTACCAATGTTTTTGTGCTGATTTTGGCCACTATTGAAATTTCTCAAATGCTTTCGTGAAATCAGGTTATGTTATTGTAACACTTTTTGCATCTAAGGGTTTCTCTACCTCTCTCTAAAGTAAATGAATATTGCAAACACAAACTTCATGAAATATTTTCTCTGTATATAGTTGTACAGCAACTCAGTTCGAGACCTGAATGCTGCACAACAGAGTGAGCTCCCATCTTTGTCTCAGCACCTGCCAACCTAGCAGTTACAAAGCAAGAAATTGCAAGTAGATAAATAGGTACCACTTTGGTGGGAAGGTAAACAGCATTACATGTCTAGTCACGCCTGCTATATGTCCAAAGAAACGTCTGCAGATGTGGGCAGTTCTGGCTCTTTGGCTGTAAATGGAGATGAGCATTGAACTCTCCACCTGGATGCAACTGACTTTCAAGCAAAGTAGACCTTGACCTATGACCTACCTTGAGTCAGCCATGAGAAGAAAAGTGGCCTGTAAACCAACCAACCGAACAAACAAACAAACAGACAGACAGACAGACAAATTTATGTAGATTTCCCCCTTCCAATGCCCCTCTTGCACAAAAATATTGATATTTTACTACTTAAAATAAGGGCCTGATCCTTCTCTAAAGGAATAGCATCTCCTGCCTCTTTCTACCTCAAATTCACAATCTCAGCTCTTTCCTGGGATTTCCCTACTCATTGGGTAACTGGCTGATCACTGCCTACACAAGAGTTTCCCAACCTTTGGTTTTTGGACTTCAGTTCACAGAAGTCTTAGTCAATTCCCAAAAGCACTGATCAGCCAATGTACTGACTCTGACTTCTGGGAATTGATGTCCCCCCTGTGGGGCCTGGGCCCCACATTAGGAACCACGGGCATAGACTGAAAACTGAGCTGGGTCTAGCAGCGATCTTCCCTTGTTTTCAGCATTTGGATAAAAGCTGACTGCCTTGAGGTTAACGATGAAGGCAAAGGTGAGAGAAACTAAGATAAGCAGGCAAGTGAATATTTCCAAGTGTGTGTGTGTGTTTGGAGAAAATTACCAAAGCAGTTTTATGGAGAAGCTGTTTTCTTTAAAGCCATAAATGAAGGAACAGTTCTCTCTCTCTCTCTCACACACACACACGCACGCACGCACACACACACAGAAGAAGCCTTTCTTTCCAATGCACTGACATATGATTTCGCCTTTTCTACAATTGCAATCAATAAAACTAGGAAATGTGGTAGCATGAAAAGCTCACACCACAAGGGATCTCATTAGTTTTAATGGCAGTAATAACTCACTGAGCAGACCTGGGTCTTTTTTTTAAAAAATGAAAGAAAAGAGAAGATAGCATTATATTGGAGAAAATTATTTCTCTCTTCGGTATCTGTAAACTCCCAACACCAGGCAGGAGATAAGAGGTGGGGCTTCTGTGATTATGTTTTGAGCAAGGTGGCAAATCCTCCCAAAAAAAGCAACTCTGAGGGAAAGGTGTTTACTCTGTCCAGAAAGAAAGTTCTTCTCTGTGTAGGAATCATTAGGTCATAAAAAATTACGTGCCATTTAACCCAAACGGGATTCAATGCCTAACATAACGGGGACACACAAAAAGTTGAGCAGGCCTAAATTTTTGGTTTTTCAGATCTAAAAGTCTCTGCAATTAAAATATTTAGTGAGAGTCATTAACAAAAAGCAATTAAAATACCTAGTCCTTGATATTTAAAGACAAATAGACCCAAATGCTATGCACCACTATCTTCTGGTACAGAAGACATCTATCTGTTGAGACCACAGATCTTTATCATGGATATCACTCTAATAAAGCCACTCTGATCAAGCACCTCCTTTCGGTGGTGGGCATCATCAGGTTCGCACCAGTTTGCCAGAACCGATAGCAGAAATTCTGGCTGGCCCCGGCCATCCAAGTATTTAAATAAAGTCGTCCTAATTCAGGTGCAACACAGGCTTTCCCCCTGGCCATGCCCACCAAACCACACACACAGTGTGGTAGCAAAAAAATTTGGAGCCCACTACTGCCACCATCCCTATATCACACCACAGCCTAGTTCCAGCCTAATTTAGATCTGGACTTTGGAAAGTTAATGCTTTGGACTATAAATCCCAGAATCCCACATGGCCAACAGTAACAGCGGTTGAGTAATTCGAAGATTTGTCATCTAAATCTTCATTTTTCTAACATGTGGTCGAATGGAGATCAGAGAGGCAGGAGATCTGGTCATAGACCAGTAATGGTGAACCTTGGCACTCCAGGTGTTCTTGGACTTCAATTACCAGAAGCCCAAGTCAGCACTCCTGCTTGCACAGGGTTTCTGAGAATTGAAGTTCAAGAACATCTGGAGTGCCAAGGTTCGGCATCACTATCATAGACTATTTGAAGGCCAGAACAGACAGTTAAAGATTCAGCTGGTAGAGAACAGTTGTTTTGGCTTAAAGCACTAGGTAAAAGTTTAGGAATTGGCATAATTTCCCAGGTCTCCAGGTGGCAACAGAAATATCAAGACCAGTGGTGGGGTTCAGTCTCATGGTAGTTTTCATTGAAGAGGGTTTTAGTGTTCAAGGAATGAAGAAGCAGACGAATGAAGTAGTGAAATTCAGCTCTTTATTAGTGGGGTTTGAACACAGTTTGGATGGGGCAAAACTCGAACTTATATACACTATAAACAGTAACAATAATACAACAAGCCCATTGGCTAACAGAGTGTGCAAGTTTTTCGATCCACTTATTTGCATAAGAATAGATACATGAGAAAAGTTACATTCTGCTCCTGTCAGATTCTAATTTGTGCGCCATAATGAAATCTCGCAAGACTACGCTGTCTGGCGAGATTTCGTAGCTGTCAAGCAGGGATGCTGTTTTGACAGCTAGGAAAATTCGGGAACATGGCGGTTTGAATCGCCTTGACAGTTAAGCACAGTTAACATACATAACATTTTTCCCCCTAGGTAAAAACAAAATCCTTTAACCAGGATGGCGGTCTAGTTTCCCTTTTGCGTCGGACACTTGGCTGAGCTGGCTCATGGGCTCGTAGGACGGGTGATCTGACTGGAGTGAGGGATTGACTAGAGGGAGAGGATTGTAAACCCAAATTAAAACCCCTTTTGTCAGATGGAGGAGCAGGGGAACGCTCAAAACCAAAATCTAATTCTGTGGATGATAAAGACAACTCAGGGTCCCTCCTGTGTGTACTAGGAGTGGAGGGCGACTCTAAACAAAATTGGTCATCATCAATAAAGGAATCCAGAGTGCTAGCCTGGGACAGTGTAGGGGTACACCTGGCCGGAGTAGGGGAGCATTCCACAATTTCCCCTTGAAATCGGTCCCTAAAACACACCTCTGGGTCTAAGGTAGCTTGCTGCTGACTATTACCTCTGCCCCCTGGGTTTAAACGGGTGGGGGCCAACCCTAATGTTGAGTGTCTGTATTCATCCTGTTGGTTCAGTATTCTGGGTCTTAATTGATCCACGTGCCTCCTCCAGATCAGACCAGTGACTGTTTCGATTATGTAAGAAACAGGACGAGTTTGATCGATCACAAACCCAGGCACCCACGTCGGGCCACATGCTGCATAATTGCGGCAATGTACAGGGTCTCCGGATGAGAAACTCTTCTGGTGTTGGATCGCTATATTTGTGCCTTTGTCCTCTACCCTAGATGGATCCAATCTGTCCAACAAGGATGACAGTTTCCTTGGCTGGAGCAATTCAGCAGGGGACAGCCCTGAGGCAAGGGGAGTGAGCCTATATGTGAAAAGAAACTGGCATAACTGGAGCTCCAAATCCCCTTCACCCATACGCCAAAGTGCGTCCTTAGTTGTGCGCACCTGCTGCTCCACCTGGCCATTGGTGGCTGGGTGGAATGGGGCGGCAGTGATGTGCCTAATTGCATTCCTTTCCATGAAGGATTGGAATTCTGCAGATGTGAACGTGGATGCGTTGTCGGACACCAGCACATCTGGAAGTCCAAATGCTGTGAACAGCCTTGTCAGGTGCATTATCGTGGTGGCAGAAGTGGTATTAGGCACCCTAATAACTTCCAGCCACTTAGAGAATGAATTAACAACCAACAAAAATAGTGCACCCCTAAATGGACCTGCAAAATCTATGTGCAACCTGGATCACGGGCCCCTGGCAGAATCCCATTCCCAAGAGAGAAGGTGGGATTGTTCTGGGCAAGAGGATTGACAGCTGGCACAAGTGCCAACCATCTGTTCTATGTCTTTGTCCAGTTGAGGCCACCAAAAGTAGCTAGGGGCATGGGCTTTGGAACATACAATTCCTGGGTGACTTGTGTGAAGTAAATGTAAAACCTTTTTCCTGAGAGTGACAGGAATGACCACCCGCTGGCCCCATAAAGGCAACCTTGTTCCACTGACAATTCCAAACGGTTACGGTGGAATGTTCTGAATTCCTCAGCTAGAGGAGAGACAGGCCAGCCTTTTTGTACCCAAGACATTACTTTAGTTAATGTTACATCCTTGGCCGTAGCTTTGGTTATATCTCAGGGGATGAATGGGGGTGAGTCGAATGCCTCAATCATGAGGATCTGCTGGTCACTTTCAATCTCACAATCAGCTTCCCTGACCCCTGGCAGTGGGAAACGTGACAGGGTATCAGCATGGCTGATGTCCTTGCCGGGCCTGTGCACCAAAGTAAAATCATATGCATTTAGGAAAATTGCCCAACGCAACATCCTTGGGGACAGAATTTGAGGCGTGGGCTTCCCGTTCACAAATATTCCAAGGAGGGGCTTGTGGTCAGTTACGATGGTAAAAGGCCTCCCATAAAGGTAATTGTGGAATTTCTTAGTGCCTGCCACGATTGCTAACGCCTCCCTGTCTGTCTGAGCGTAATTGTTCTCAGGTTTTGAGAGCGAACGGGAATAGAATGCTACGGGGACTTCCCTCCCGTCATTTAGTACATGGCATAACACAGCTCCCACCCCCACAGGGGATGCATCACACACAAGTATAACTTCCTTGTTAGGATCAAAATGAGTTAATACAGCATCTGAAGATAGTAGCCTTTTAAGTTCTTGGAATGCTTTCTCCTGGCAATGACCCCAGTGCCAAACAGTATCTTTTTTAAGAACCCGATGTAATGGTTTGGCAGCTGAGGCTTTGCGATGGAGAAAAGCGTGATAGAAGTTTAACAATCCTAGAAATGATTGTAATTCGGCTTTACATTTCGGACTGGGTGCATTTTGCATAGCCGTCACCTTGGAGTCATGATACCTTGAGGTGTAATTCGGTACCCCTGAAACTCCACTTCCTGTGCCAAAAACACACATTTGTCTCTTCTGAGACGTAGACCGGCCCTCTGAAAACGTGACAGGACTCGATCGAGCCTGGCTGCTAGTTAGAGGGTGTCCTTAGCGGTGATCAGGACATCATCAAAATATGGCAGGACACCAGGCAAACCTTTTAAAATATGTTCTACAAGAGATTGAAATATTCCAGGGGCTGCATTCACCCCAAATTGTAGTCTAGTTACCTTGAATGCCCCCCTATGCGTTACTATGATCTGGGCTGTGGCAGGAGACACAGTTAATTGTTGGTAAGCCTGGGCAAGGTCAAGTTTTGCGAAGCAATTTCCTCCATGCAAGGAGGCAAGAAGGTGGCTTACCACGGGCACAGGACATGCGTTCGGGCAAATAGCTTTATTGATGGTATACTTGTAGTCTGCGCATATCCTGACCTCCCCATTACTTTTCAAAGCAGTCACAATTGGTGTCTCCTACTCTGTGGAGTCCACCAGCACTAGGATGCCCTGCTCCACCAGTTTGTCCAGCTCAGCTTCTATCTTCTCCTTTAATGAAAAGGGTACCCGGCATGACTTCACCCGGATGGGCCGGATGGTAGGGTCAAGTTCAAAGTCAACAGGGGGTCCTTTGTATAAACCTAAACCCTTTTTGAACACCTCAGGATGTGCAGCACAAACATCCCGGATTGGGTCGGAGTCTATTGCGTGAATGCCAGAAAGCAGGATTCTCAGGGGCCTAAACCATTGGGTCCCAATGAGACAGTTAGTGCCCTGCTTAACTACAACCAATGGCAAGGAGGTGTGAATGTTTTTGAATTTGACCAAGAAATTACCCACCCCCAGGACCGGAATCTGGCAACCTAGCACATCCCGGAAAGAAGTCTTCAAGGATTTGAGCTTGGGCCGAGAGGCAGGGGGAATTCTCAAAAACTCCCGCTGTAGGATTATGGAAAAGGTAGTACCTGAATCCACCTCCATCTTGAAGGGGACGTCCCTTCAGACGAATGAAGTAGTGAAATTCAGCTCTTTTATTAGTGGGGTTTGAACACAGTTTGGATGGGGCAAAACTCAGACTTATATACACTATAAACAGTAACAGTAACAGTAATACAACAAGCCCAGTGGCTAACAGAGTCTGCACATTTTTGATCCATTTATTTGCATAAGAATAGATACTTGAGAAAAGATACATTCCGCTCCTGTCAGAAAACACAGTTAACATACATAACAGGGAGGGAGATAAGAAAAGTGAGAAGACTCTGGCTAATGTTCATAATGGTCTGGATTTATTATTTCCTGGTAGAATGAAAAATCAATACCTGGAGAGAGGCCAAGAATGATGAAGCTTTTTGCTGGACAATAGCATCCCATTTTTCCTTATCCCTTAGCCTGCTAGATAATAACTGTCAAATGCAACAAAGCTGACTTCTCGAGGGCAGGCGATGGCTGCCTTGTTTACCTTTCTACCTATTTCTACAGCCTGGCTTACTCCAAGGGAAACTGAATGAAAAACTGTATTTTCTGTGTGTTCTGGAAGTCAATTTATACCTACACCCACCTTGACTAGTGTTCAACTCATCTTTATTTTTCTGTCTTTCATGTCCCGATCAAACTCTGAATGGTCACTTTTTTGGCCATTCAGAGTTTAGGGACTCTGACCTTCAGCCTATTCAGGGTTCTTCAAGTGATGTGAAGAGGAGGTTGAGTTCCTCAGACATATCCTCCTTTAATATCGTTCTTTGTCCAGTGAGCTCCTTCCTCCATCTTCTGATTTGGTTTTTTTCTCTTGCATATCCTCAAGAGTGTTTGTTATTGCTATAACCTCATTTTTATGACAACCACAGAGACCTGCAGCCAATGGCTTTGGAATCATTTCTTCTTTGGATCCAGAGATAGACAGCAGAAATAAAATACATCCATCTGTTGGACACCCGTCACAAAGGATTAAATATCAGCCAAGGGTTTCTGTGACATTATCAAATTTGATACACAGATTGTTATATGCTGCTATATATGTTGTATATTTTTGTTACATTATACCACCTTCACAAACTGTCTTGAAAAATTATCTTTCACAACATAGGCTGTTTCACATTGCTTCTCTGGAGCAATGGTGCTGCCTCCTTGCTCCCCTCGGCCACAATGGTGGATGAGTGGCCTTCGTGAAGCGCTCTCCGGAAGCCACTGGCAGGCGAGATGGAAAGGGCGGAGGAGCGCCCTTTGTGGAGCCCACTCCGGAAGGCACCAACCAATTGGGCGGCCCCAGTGACCAGTCCGGTATGGACACAACTCCTCCTCGCCAGCACCCCTGCCGCCACCTTCTCTCCGCCTCACCTGCCACAGCATCAACCAGAGAAGGTTGAGCGGACATTTCACCGCAAAATCGCAGAAAACAACTGAGGCGGCAACGGCGGCAGGTGAGTCTGTGGCGGACATGGCGCAAAGAAGGCTGTGGAGGGGGTGCAGGCATGGCAGAGGCATCTCCCAAACGGCCCACCCAATGAACCTGCCTGGTTCCTTCCAGAGAGGGCGCCACGAAGTAAGCACTTTCAACATCCCAGTCTCACTCGTCGCCATTGCCGCATAGAAAAGTTGAGGCCCACGGCCGCCTTGCAGGTTGGTCCACACCCCCACCCTACAAAAAAAACACAGGGAAAGAGACACTAGGAGCCCAGGGCCATCGCAAATAGTGGGGGGGGGAGGGAAAGAAAATCCCCAACCCCCCATGAGCCCCCCCCCAAAAAAGTCAAAGACGGGCATCTATGCTAGTGTTATCATAAAATCCTACCAGTAAAATATCTTCTTGTACAAAATGCCTTGATGTTATTGTCGTCGTCATCTGTAACTTGGATCCGAGTATAGATTTTTCCTGTTTTAGGAAAAATGTCACTGGTGTGAATTTGTTTAAGGTGGATCCCAGCTTGCCATGAAGTGACACACACACTATGATCACAGAGCCATCTCCTGCGGCACATACGAAATGAGACATGCAGGATTTAACATCGGGACTGCAATGGACTACCACAGCCTTGAGGATATGGACAAGTTGTGCCTTCACAGCCAGTCCATTTGGCATGGCTTATTCCACCTCCATGACCATTGGGAATCAGAAAGTGGTTCTTCCTCCACTCATTTTGCCATTGGGCCCAATTACAATGGTTTCCAGTGGTATTTCCTCCACTGAGGGTACCATCACACCACCTAAAGGGGCTCATCTGCCTGTAGCCATTGGCCCCTTTAACAAGTCAGGTTATTTACCGCTGCCCAACACTCGGCATTGAGTCCCTGGCTGAACGGTCTACTCCATTACTGTAGCAGGATGTCCGGCCAGACAGTGATGTTATTGTAACATCGATGCATGCCAACCGGAGCAGCAATGTAGAGCAAAATAGTATGCTGTCATCTTCTTCTTCCATATCTTTGGTGTTCAGAAACTGGAGACGACAACCAGCGAAGTGAAATACAGCTCTTTTATTTCTGGGGTCTGAATACAACTTGGAGGGGAACAACAGGGACTTATATACACAATAAACTGGATACAATTGAGCAGGAACAAAAATAATTGGGTGATTTGAATACATGCTACAAGTATATACATTTGACAGCTCCGGAGCGCGCTTCTCGGCATTTGAATTTTGCGCACTCAAAGTCTCGCGATACTACGCGAGCTGCTGAGATCTCACGGCTGTCAAACAGCATGGCTGTTTGACAGTAGTTTGCGCGGTTTATTCGGCAGTTTGAATGTTCAACATGTCACCAACATAAGTTATCATACATAACAATATCTGAGTCCGAATATTGGCGATCCTCATGGCAATTAGTCTTGAAGACTGTCCTGAGAATATAATGTAGTGACCTTTCATCTGCCTTCCGTATCACAGCATGACACCCATGCCACTGATCCAGTTCTGTGAGTAACTTACTGGTCCTGAGCCCTTTCGGCACGCAAAGTCCTCCTCAGCCCCAGGCCAGATGGATAAAGTTGCTTCCCTCCATCAAGATGGAGTCAAGGAGAACCCCCAGTTCTTTCCATATGACTTAGTCCAAGGGAAGATGTACACAGTCAACCCTGTGAAAATCCAAAAACCAGCAGTTTATCAGGGTGGCTCGGGTGATGAGTTTTGTTGTAAAGTGTTGTCAAGTCTTCTCCAACTTATGGTGACCCTATGAATGAAGCAACTTGCAGAACATCTTGTCCTAAATAGCTTTCTCAGACTGAAGGTGATGGCTTCCTTTACTATTTCTTCATCTTCCGTGTCTATGCGTGAAATTGCCAAAATGAAGACACCTTTGGGTGAGTTCATTCTGCAGTTCCTTTTGCCTGACCCAGTGTGAAAAAGATTAGCTGGCAACACAAGATTGCCATTACCAGGGTACACCCAATTGTGGTTCACAAATGCCACACTCTTTGAGGAGGCTCTTTCTATGCACCCCACTTCCTTTACTCAGCCAATCCACCTCATATTTGGTTTTCCTCTTTTCCTGACACCTTCAATTTTTCCCAGCATCACTGTCTTTTCAAATGAGCCTTGTCTTCTCATTATGTACCCAAAGTATGACAGCTATAATCTCTGAGCATAAGTAGAATTGACCCCTTGTTATGTATGTTAACTGTGCTTAACTGTCAAGGCGATTCAAACCGCCATGTTCCCGCGTTTTCCTAGCTGTCAAAACAGTGTCCCTGTTTGACAGCTATGAAATCTCACCAGACAGCGTAGTCTCGCAAGATTTCGTTATGGCGCACAAATTAGAATCTGACAGGAGCAGAATGTAACTTTTCTCATGTATCTATTCTTATGCAAATAAGTGGATCAAAAAATGTGCACACTCTGTTAGCCAATGGGCTTGTTGTATTATTGTTACTGTTACTGTTTATAGTGTATATAAGTCCGAGTTTTGCTCCATCCAAACTGTGTTCAAACCCCACTAATAAAGAGCTGAATTTCACTACTTCATTCGTCTGCTTCTTCATTCCTTGAACACTAAACTGGCGATGAGGATGGAATGGCATCCTCACATGGCAGCAACATTGGCCCATTCGACCCAGCGCATCCAGAGAAATGGGCAACATACGAATGCAGATTCCGCCATGCAATGGCCTCACAGAAGATCACTGATGGAAACCAGAAGCGCTCCTGTTTCCTCGCTCAGTGCGGTTGTGAGACGCTTGAGCTGGGAAGCCACCTCGTTCTCCCAAGGGACGTGGATGTTTTGCCGCTTGCAGAAATCATGTCCGCACTGAGGAGGCACCTGCAGCCAGAGGTTTTGATCTTCCTGGCCAGGGTGGCCTTCCACAGAAGAGAGCAGTGACCCGGGGAATCCATTGCAGACTATGCCGCCACGCTGCGCATTGCAGCCACCCCATGCAAGTGGGACAACATTGAAGAGGCACTCCAGGACTGTCTGCTGGCCGGCATGAGGGACGAAGATACTCAATGTCGCCTCATGATCAGAAAGATGCTAACCTTCACAGATGTCCTGGAAGAGGCAGTGGCGTCTGAGGCCGCACGGTCCAGGATAAAGCTTTTCCGGCATCGTCACTCCACCACTAGTGCCACCTACTCAGCTGTGCAAGGTCATCAAAGTTAACCTTCATCCTCCTCAGTATTGCCTGGTTCCACCTCTTCATCGGAGTTCAGCGACGCAGAGGGAAAAGTCTGAGTGGTCCGACAAAAGCACCAGGAGCACCGTGACAATCGGGAGAAGAAATTCCTTCACAAGTGTGATGGCTGCGGAGCCCAGCATGACCACAAGAATTGCCCCTTCCGTACCACAGAATGCCACAACTGTGGGCGAAAAGGGCACATTGCTAAGGTATGCCGACAGAGAAAACAAAGACCTCCAGCGCCTGTGCCCAAGAAGAGTTATCACCACAACACGCCCATCGCCAAAGTGTCACCTGAGCCATGCCAAGTGGGCATCGTCAGCGAGCGTTTCTTCGCAGACCTGAGCCTGCAGGACGTCCCCTTCAAGATGGAGGTGGATTCAGGTACTACCTTTTCCATAATCCCACAGTGGGAGTTTTTGAGAATTCCACCTGCCTCTCGGCCCAAGCTCAAATCCTTTAAAACTTCTCTCCGGGATGTGCAAAGTTGCCAGATTCCGGTCCTGGGGGTGGGTAATTTCTTTGTTAAATTCGAAAACATTTGCATCTCCTTGCCATTGGTTGTAGCTAAGCAGGGCACTAACTGTCTTATTGGGACCCAATGGTTTAGACCCCTGAGAATCCTGCTTTCTGGCATTCACACAATAGAGTTTGACCCAATCCGGGATGTTTGTGCTGCACATCCTGAGGTATTCAAAAAGGGCTTAGGTTTATACAAAGGACCCCCTGTTGACTTTGAGCTTGACCCATCCATCCAGCCCATCTGGATGAAGCCACGCTAGGTACCCTTTGCTTTAAAGGAGAAGATAGAAGCCGAGCTGGACAAACTGGTAGGGCAGGGCATCCTAGTGCCAGTGGACTCCACAGAGTGGGAGACACCAATTGTGACTGCTTTGAAAAGTAACGGGGAGGTCAGGATGTGCACTGACTACATGTATACCATCAATAAAGCTATTCACCTGAATGCATATCCTGTGCCCATGGTAAGCCACCTTCTTGCTTCCTTGCATGGAGGAAATTGCTTCGCAAAACTTGACCTTGCCCAGGCTTACCACCAATTAACTGTGTCTCCTGCTGCTGCCATAGCCCAGACCATAGTAACACATAGGGGGCATTTAAGGTAACTAGACTACAATTCGGGGTGAAAGTGGCCCCTGGAATATTTCAATCTCTTGTAGAACATATTTGGAAATGGTTGCTTGGTGTCCTACCATATTTTGACGATGTCCGGATCACCGCAAGGATACCGTTGAACTAGCGGCCGGGCACAATTGAGTCCTGTCATGTTTTGAGAGGGCCGGTTTACGTCTCAGAAGAGACAAATGTGTGTTTTTGCCATGGGAAGTGGAGTTCCTGGGGTACCAAATAACACCCCAAGGTATCATGCCCTCTGACTCCAAGGTGACAGCCATGCGAAATGCACCCTTGCCGAAATGTAAAGCCGAATTGCAATCATTCCTAGGATTGTTAAACTTATATCACGCTTTTCTCCCTCGCAAAGCCTCAGTTGCCGAACCATTACATCGGCTTCTTAAGAAAGATACTGTTTGGCACTGGGGCCATTGCCAGGAGAAAGTGTTCCTAGAACTTAAAAGGCTGCTATCTTTGGATGCTGTATTAACTCATTTTGATCCTAACAAAAAAGTTGTACTTGTGTGTGATGCATCCCCTGTGGGGGTGGGAGCTGTGTTATGCCATGTACTAAATGACGGGAGGGAAGCCCCCGTAGCATTCTATTCCCGTTCGCTCTCAAAGCCTGAGAAAAATTACATTCAGACAGACAGGGAGGCGTTGGCAATCGTGGCAGGCACTAAGAAATTCCATGATTACATTTACGGAAGGCCTTTTACCATCGTAACTGACCACAAGCCCCTCCTTGGAATCTTTGTGAACAGGAAGCCCACGCCTCAAATTCTGACCCAAAGGATGTTGCATTGGGCAATTTTCCTAAATGCATATGATTTTACTTTGGTGCACAGGCCCGGCAAGGACATCAGCTAAGCTGATGCCCTGTCACGTTCTCCACTGCCAGGGGTCAGGGAAGCTGATTGCGAGATTGAAAGTGACCAGCAGGTTCTCATGATTGAGGCACTCGACTCGCCCCCAGTCGTCCCGTCAGATATAGCCAAAGCTACGGCCAAGGATGTAACATTAACTAAAGTAATGTCTTGGGTACAAAAATGCTGGCCTGTCTCTCCTCTAGCCGAGGAATTCAGAACATTCCACTGTAAGCGTTTGGAATTGTCAGTGGAATGAGGTTGCCTTCTATGGGGCCAGAGGATGGTCATTCCTGTCACTCTCAGGAAAAAGGTTTTACATATACTTCACACAAGTCATCTGGGAATTGTACGTTGGTGGCCTCAACTGGACCAAGACATAGATCAGATATTCGGCACTTGTGCCAGCTGTCAATCCTCTCACCCACAGCAATCCCACCTTCCCTCTCGGGAATGGGATTCTGCTAGGGGCCCCTGGTCCAGGTTGCACATAGATTTTGCAGGTCCATTTAGGGGTGCTCTATTTTGGTTGGTTGTAGACTCATTATCTAAGTGGCTGGAAGTGATTAGAGTGCCTAATACCACTTCAGTCACCACGATAATGCACCTGAGAAGGCTATTCGCAGCATTTGGACTTCCAGATGTGCTGGTGTCTGACAACGCGTCCACGTTCACATCTGCAGAATTCGAATCCTTCATGGAAAGGAATGCAATTAGACACATCACTGCCGCCCCATTCCACCCAGCCACCAATGGCCAGGTGGAGCGGCAGGAGTGCACAACTAAGGACACGCTTCGGCGTATGGGTGAAGGGGATTTAAAGCACCAGTTATGCCAGTTTCTTTTCATGTATAGGCTCACCCCCCTTGCCTTAGGGCTGTCCCCTGCTGAATTGCTCCAGCGAAGGAAACTGTCATCCTTGCTGGACAGGTTGGATCCCTCTAGGGTGGAGGACAAAGGGACAAATATAGCGATCCAACACCAGAAGAGTTTCTCATCCGGAGACCTTGTACATTGCCGCAATTATGCAGCTGGTGGTCCTACGTGGGTGCCTGGGTTTGTGATCGATCAGACTGGTTCTGTTTCTTACAGAATCGAAACAGCCACTGGTCTGATCTGGAGGAGGCATGTGGATCAATTGAGACCCAGAATACTGGACCCACAGGACGAATACAGACACTCAACGTTAGGGTTGCCCCCACCCGTTTAAACCCAGAGGGCAGAGGTAATAGTCAGCAGAAAGCTAACTTAGACCCAGAGGTGTGTTCTAGGGACCGATTTCAAGAGGAAATTGTGGAATGCTCCCCTACTCCGGCCATGTGTACCCCTACACTGTCCCAGCCTAGCACTCCGGATTCCTTTATTGATGATGACCAATTTTGTTTGGAGTTGTCCTCCACTCTTAGTACACACAGGAGGGACCCTGAGTTGTCTAATTCATCCACCGAATTAGATTTTGGTTTTGAGCAATCCCCTGCTCCTCCATCTGACAAACAGGGCTTTAATTTGGGTTTACAATCCTCCCCCTCTAGTCAATCCCTTACTCCAGTCGGGTCGCCCTTCCTATGAGCCCCTGAGCTGGCTCAGGCAAGCGTCCGACCCAGAAGGGAAACTAGACTGCCATCCTGGTTAAAGGATTTTGTTTTTACTTAGTGGGGAAGAATGTTGTGTATGTTAACTTTTATCTGACAGGAGCAGAATGTATCTTTTCTCATGTATCTATTCTTATGCAAATAAGTGGATCGAAAAATGTGCACACTCTGTTAGCCAATGGGCTTGTTGTATTATTGTTACTGTTACTGTTTATAGTGTATATAAGTCCGAGTTTTGCCCCATCCAAACTGTGTTCAAACCCCACTAATAAAAGAGCTGAATTTCACTACTTCATTCGTCTGCTTCTTCATTCCTTGAACACTAAACTCCTCCAATTCTCTCTCTCTCTCTCTGATGTATTTCTTCAAGTTGAATGCTGATAGATGGGGCTGTTTTGTCTTTTTTTAAAAAAAATGATACTGAAGTTAGTCTGAGAGAAACTTTCTGTCTGTAAAACACAGTGTTGTTTGGAAAAAACAAACTAGCAGGCATTAACACTAATTATCAGTGGGAGGTGATATAACAACTTAAAGCAATTGTCTCTTACTTATATGTTTATTGGTAAAGCTTCTCCCGCCTCTAGCATTTCGAGGGCATGCCTCTTATTCTTCTTTACTTGGCAATTTTATAATTTCTTATTGATCTCTTTTTTCTTCCTCTGACTTTCATTTGAAAAGCAGTAACCATATAGGGACTCTTGCATGCTGATGACTCCGTTTTTAGCTGATTTTATTTCAGTCTTTAACAACTGATGGTAATTGTGAGTAAATATACTTTTTCTTCTTCTTTAAAGTGCTTCTAGAGTGAGTTCTACTACACAGAGAACTAGATATTGTGTGCCTAAGGGAGGGTTGCTGAATTTGGAGCTGGTTTCTCCATGTTTCTGTGTATTTTCCCTCTTCATTGGGCTCTGACAGCCAAAGGAGTGACTAAATTCCTAGAAACATTTAAACCAAAAAATACCCAAGAATAAATATCCTACAGAAAAAACAACAACAAATCACATTTATATACATGGATTTATATTGGATATCAACTGTACAGTCAAGCATAGCCAGTCAAACCTCTCTGATCTTTCTTTCTTTTTCGTGTCCTGATCAGACCCTGGAGTGACAAAATGAAGCCACTTTCTTCACTTTGTCGTTGCCCAAATGCAAGTCCTCATCGGTGCATGTCTCTGGCAGCAATCGGCAGACCAGAAAATGGGATGGACTCTGTGTGTTGTTGATAGAGTTGCCATAATTCTCTCCCATAAAACCAGGACAGAAGTATACTTGACAAAAATGGGTCTGTTATCTACAAATAAGCCTTTTTAAAAACAATCATAATGACAGTTAAAAAACACTTTCACATTAAATATATCAATACATGAGTTTTAAAATTCTGGGACTTTAACATGATTTTTATTGAACTTGCTAGGATAATCTTTTCAACCTTGAATCCAGGACAATCTCGGTTTTCCGGGACATATGGCAACCCTAGTTGTTGTCTGCCAGCAACTCCCACTTTAGCATGTTGGTCTTGCAATTTAGGGACTCAAACCCTCAGCCTATTCAGGGTCCTCCAGGATGGTAGAGGAGATTGAGATCTTCAGCTATAACCACCTTCAATGACAATCCTTTCCCATTGAGCCCCTTCCTCCATCTTCTAATTTGGTTTTGCTCTTGTGTACCCTCAAGGATGTTTGTTCTTGCCATAAAGCTCTTCCTGGATCTGAGTTGGTGGACTTGAGGTTCATATCTGTTCAGAGGGTGTCCAGGGTCTTTCTCTTGCTTAGTTCTCTCAGCATCTGCTTCTACTTCTCTCCTGATCTTAGGTGGAGCAATACTAAAAAAGGGGATATATTTTCTCAACTGGTGTAAGTTTAAGGTTTAACCTCTCTGCTTATAAGGTGTTTGTGGGTAAACTATTGTCTCTTCCCCAATATATGTTGATGAATATGGAGAGTATTCCTTCTTCAAAGCATCATTTCTCTTATTTATGTATTTGCATTTGGTTTCACTCTCCAGACCTCTGGCTCAGGTAGCTTGAAGATTAAAGTACATTCCAGCCTTTCACACATTCATTTCCAAATTCAGTTTCAGTATTATTGCCTAGCTTGCTACAGAACCTGTAAATCTCTTCACATGTTGCTCATGATACTATCTGGGCAAGGCCTTCTGCTAATTTCACCCATCTCTGCTCTAATAGCATTCTTACAAAAAGCAAAGAAAACAGAGAGGACGGAAGCATTTAGGAGGCATTTCTGAATAGCTCCTTGTGGGGATGGGCAGAATGGGTAGATGGTGTGTGGAACAAGCCATAACTCAAGACATTAAGGAGCTTGGCAGAGAAAGGAGCTTGGCAGGCAAGATTAGGAGACGCCAAAGGCAGTTTAAGGAGCTAAGTGAAAATGGTCTCCATTTCTAAGCCAACAGGCTAAGAGTCAAGGAAATTTATCAGCACAGTCAACTGCTCAATACAAGCTGCTCAGTCGGTACATCGGACTGTACCATTTTTGGTTGGTGGTGACAGGGATACCCATTTTATTTTTATTTATTTATACTATGCTTTATATACCACCTTCCTCGCCCTGGGGTGACTGAAAATGGTTTACAGTCACAAGTAATACAAAATATAGATACAATACAAAATATAGGTACGGAACCAGGGCTCAACGTTCCCGACGGAGCATGAGGTTCAACGTTGTGGACGGGGCCCGGGGCTCAACGTCGTTGGGCAGAGCCCGGATGGAGTCTGGGCTCCACATCCCCAGGCCAGTAGTATGGACTCCGGAGAGATGCAGGGAATCCTCCTCCTCATCGTCGTCTTTCTAGCCCTCTGGGCGGGCGGGGCTCAGAGTGGGTGATGGTGTCTGCACCTGCCTCCCATCCCTGGGCCAGTGGTTTGGGCTCTGGGGAGAGGCAGTGAGTCCTGAGTGGCATCTTTAAAGCCCTCCGGGTGGGTGGGGCTTGAAGGGGGCAAGGGCGTCCACACCTGCTTCCCATCCCCAGGCCAGTGGTATGGGCTCCTGGGAGAGGCAGCGAGTCCTCGGCACTGTCGACGTCGTCTCTCAAGCCCTCCGGGCAGGTGGGGATCGGAATGGGCGATGGCATCTGCACCTGCCTCCCATCCCTGGGCTGGTGGTATGGGATCCGGGGAGAAGTAGTGAGTCCTCAGCGGCATCATCGTCTTTCAAGCTCTCCAGGAGGGCGGGACCCAGAGGGGGCGACGGCGTCCGCACCTGCCTCCCATCCCCAGGCCAATGGTATGGGCTCAGGGGAGAGGCAGTGAGTCCTGCCAGCCAGTTTCAGCTCATCCACCATTCTCCTCTCTCAGCAGGGGTTCCCAACCCAAGACCCATGGGCCAAATCCTGTGGGCCACACTTCATGCACCATTTCATGTGGCCCCCATCCCTCCAAGGGCTTTCGGGAAACAAAACGACCACCCCTTTGAAGCTGTTGTGACAAAATGGCTGCCCCCTTCATGCATGGCCATCCAGCCCTTGAAGCTGACTGAGAGAGTGTGACCGGGCCCACGGCTTGAAAATGTTGGGAACCCCTGCACTGGAGTGTTTTCCTGTGGTAGTTTCATCCCTCTGCACATAAAAAATTTGAGTATGCCACAATGGAAGGATCAGGTCCAGCGTAATTATTTAAAAGATGACATTTTGTGTGCATGAGATTCAAAATATAGAACATTATCAGTGGCCTCCTGCACATCATCAATTTTAGGCACAATTTTGAGCACTATTATGTCATAACAACAGCCTTGCTGGAACAGGCCACAGCCCATCCAGTCCAGCATTCTGTCTCACACAGTGGCTCACCATTTCCTTCAGGGTATTCCCAAGCAGATGCCTTCACCTGCTTAGGATTCCATGGAAATGGCATTGAGAGATATCCTGACTATCTCTCCAACCCGGAGGTTGTCCTTAGGTATCTATAATTATAGCCATTGATACCCTTGTCCTCCATGAACTTGTCTAATCCTTTCTTAAAGCTGTCAAGACTGACAGCTGTCACCACTTCATCTGGCAGGGAGTTCCATAGACCAGTGATCCTCTGGGTGAAAAAGTACTTTCTCTTATTTGTTTGAGAACTAGTACCCAAAAGTTTCATGGAGTGCCCCCTAGTTCTAGTGTTATGCGATAGGGAAAACAGTTTTTCCTTATCTACTTTGTCCACACGATGCATGATTTTATAAACTTCATTCAGGTCACCTCTTAGATGCCGCGAGTTCAAGAGTGAAGGGGCCCAATCGTTACAGCCTCAGATGGTAAGGAAGGTGTTCCAGTCCCCTAATCATTTTGGTTGCCCTCCTCTGCACTTTTTCCAGCTCCATAATATCCTTCTGGAGGTATGACGACCAGAACTGTACATGTTATTCCAGATGGGGCCTCACCATAGATTTATAAAGAGGCAAAATGACACTTGCTGACTTATTTTCTATACCCTTCCTAATGATCCCTAGCATTCAGTTTGCTTTTTTCACTGCTGAGGCACACTGGGTTGACACCTTCATTGAGCTGTCCACTAGGACACCAAGGTCCCTTTCCTGGTTTGTCACAGAAAGTTAAGACCCCATCAGTTTATAAATGTAATTGGGTTTATTTTGCCTGACAAAGTAGATCAAGTACACTTCATCAGACAAAAGAGTGAGACTTCATGGCATCAATTTATACATATCAGGTACAGAGATATAGAATGGTTAGCATAACAGATAAGTATACAAATCAATGTGGTATTTTTTTTACAACTGGCAATACCTGTTCTTCAGATTAGTTGTGAAACTGCACCCCTGTTGGATTGCAAGTGGTTAGTAAATATATGCAAGACAGACTACTAACCTAGTAGTTACTAACCATGCCATCTTCAAGTGCCATATCCAATTCCAAATATTGGCTATCATCATGGTGGTGATAAATGCACCAGCATCTGCTTCCAGGGGGCCGTGGTCTGACCTGCTCAGCTGTCCAGGGGTGTGGTGAGGCTCATGGCGTAGAAACGTTGGCCACCCCTGGTCTACTCTATTACCATAGCAGGATAACCTGGCCACACTCAGTCATGATTCAAATGCAATACAAATGCTGGAAAACAGCAGACCCTGATTGATAAATTTCCTGCATTGTCCCACATGGAATTTGTGCATGCCTGAAGAAGTAATCTTGAATCACAAATGCACACGCTGCCCACACATGCAGGGGGAGTGCGCTTTGCCTGGGCCCTCCCCAAAGGGATGGAAGCACACCATATTTTCCCGCTCAGTCGGGCAGGGAGGAGCCTCGTCCCTTATTTAAGGGGTGGCTCGTCCCTGCCCAGTCATTACTAAATTTGCTTCTGGAGAAGCTTCTGCTTCTCCTCTGTCTTCCTCCCGGGGCCTGGGCCCTCTCGGGCCCCTCCCCCGTGTCCTGCTGCACAGGACTTCGGTGGCTCATTGTTCCGGGTGCCCGTCTGCTGCCCTTGGGCTGCTGTGGGTGGGCGCCACACCTTTTTTGCACCCCAACCCGGGCCCACACGCCAGTCTGTGGGCCCCGGCCTGGGGCACGCCTCTCTTTGGTGCACCACCCCAGGGCCCATCCTCCTACCTCCCCCTTCTGCTGCCTCCCTGCCGCACTCCTCGCAGTTCTGGCCATCTCCTGTTGGAGGGTGTTGTGCTCTGGCTTTTCTCGCCTGCATCCTCTTGCTGTCTGTGGCCTGGGCTCCCCATCTGAGCGCGTGTTTTTGTTCCCTGTCTTCCCTCCCATCCAGGCCCCGCCCCTCATGGGCTATGAGTTCCGGGTGAGGGTAAGTACTTGTATCAATCAAGTAAGCTACCACATTTCCTCCCGGGGTGTCAGCGGTAGCTCGTTGGGTTGGGTGGCTGTTTCACTTTACACACACACACACACACACACACACACACACACACACACACACACACACACACACACACACACACACACACACACACACACACACACACAAAGTGAAACAGCCACCCAACCCGACAGTGAAAGAATGTGTTTCTGTGCAGCCTGAGCCGAAAACTTGCTTGAGTTTCTCATCTCTTCATGGGGAAGGTGTTGGAGAAAGCAGTGGCTCGACAGCTCCAGGGGGTTCTGGATGATACGGATTATCTGGACCCGTTTCAGTCAGGGTTCAGGCCCGGTTATGGTACCGAGACAGCATTGGTCGCTCTCATGGATGATCTTTGGCGGGAGCGGGATGGAGGTAACCCCTCTGTCCTTGCTCTTCTTGACCTCTCAGTGGCTTTCGATACTGTCGACCATGGTATCCTTCTGGGCCAGCTTCGAGGGTTGGGGGCCCAGGGCACTGTGTTGTCCTGGTTCTCCTCATTTCTGATGGGCTGGACTCAGTTGGTGTCTTTAGAGAGTGGGCAGTCCAGCCCTAGGCTGCTCCCTTGTGGGGTATCTCAGGGTTCGGTACTCTCACCTCTATTGTTTAACATCTACATGAAACCACTGGGTGAGATCATTCGTTCCCATGGGGTGAGGTATCATCAGTATGTAGATCATACCCAGCTGTACATCTCAGCCCGTGGGGACCCGAGTGATGCTGTCAAAGTCCTAAGCAGGTGTCTGGAGGTGGTTCAGGTCTGGATGGGGGACAACGGGTTACAGCTGAATCCTGGCAAGACTGAGTGGCTATGGATCAGGGGCCCCGTGATTTCCCGAGAGCTACCATCTTTGGTCTTGGCTGGGGCTTCTTTACCCCAGTCAGATCCGGTGCGTGATTTGGGGGTTCTCCTGGACTCACGGCTACTGCTCGAGGAGCAGGTGGCAGCCGTGGCTAGGAGGGCCTTTGCACAACTTCGTGTTATCTACCAATTACACCCGCTCTTGGACCGGGACTCCTTGATCACGGTCACTCACGCTCTGGTCCCCAGATTGGATTATTGTAATGTGCTTTACATGGGGCTGCCCTTGGCGACCATCCGTAGGCTTCAGTTGGTCCAGAATGTGGCTGCTCAGGTGGTGATGGGGTGTGGGCGTTATGCGCATGCCTCACCGCTGCTTCGGGAGTTGCACTGGCTTCCGGTTTGCCTCCGGGTGCAATTCAAGGTGCTGGTTTTGACCTTTAAAGCCCTACATGGCATTGGGCCGGGGTACTTAAGAGACCACGTTACCTCTAGGTGGTCAGCCCGTCCTACTAGGGCAGACAGGAGGGGCTCAGTGGTGGTCCCATCTGTGAAGCAAGTCCACCTCAGTGGGGCCAGGAAGAGCGCCTTCTCCGTGTCTGCCCCTGCCCTGTGGAACCTTTTACCACCAGAATTGCATCTCCAGTCGGAACTTCTCCCCTTTAGAAAAATGTTGAAGACCTGGCTATGTCAGCGGGCTTGGGGCATGTGTGACTCTTCTGCGCAATCCCGCTGGCTCATTTAGCATTCTAAGGGATCCAGTTCTTTCACTGTCTGTGGATTGTTTTTGTCATTTTATGTTGGGTAGGGGAGGGTGGGGGTGTTTTTTTAGCTACAACTCGTGTAGTTTTTTATGTATTTTAGGCTGTTTGTTAGTGTGTTGGTTTAGGGTTTTTAATGTTATTGTCTTACTTGTGTTTTTATTGTATCTTGTATATGCTGTTAGCTGCCCTGAGTGATGCTTTTCATCAGGAGGGCGGGATAGAAATTTACAAATAAATAAATAAATAAAATAAATCTCTGCTCTGGGGATTTGAGTGATTGAGAAGAAGAAGGGAGAGAAGAAATAAGAAAGGTGTGGAGGGAGAGAAAAGAAACGGGATAGATGGACAGAAACATTTGCCTCCATCTTGTGGGTTTAAACTGGTTTCATTAAAAAAGTGTGCGTGTGTCAGATAAAATAAGAGAGATCACAACTTTTGTTGCCATAGTGACTGTGTTAGCTGTTCACTGACACGTATACACATACATAGTAAAGCTAAAGGTTGCCCTTGCCCGAAAACTAGTAGTATCTGACTCTAGGGTTCAGTGCTCATCTCTGTTTATAGCCAAAGAGCCAGCGCTGTCTACGTTTGCAGACTTTTCAATGGTCATTATTTATTTATTTATTTATTATTTAAATTTATATCCCGCTCCACTCAACCCACGGCCGACTCAGAGCGGCTAACAACATATTTAGATACATACTGTTACAATAAAATGATGTAAAAACACAATAATTAATCAGTACAATTACAGAAAAACAATAATCACAATAATACAATATCAACCCTCCAACCCTCCAATAGCAAGCATCAAGACAAAAGGGAAGAAGAAGAAAAAACAAAAACCTCTTTTCAGAAGCCCCACATGTCCAGGTACAACAAGGCCACCACAAAAATAAACAAAGTCAAAACTACCCGCCCTAGTCAACCTCCAAGATGAACAAAGGGCCGGGAGGGCACGATGCTTCGCAGCAGCGGCATCCTTCGGAGCCTCCCAGGCCACAGAAGGCTCCCTTTATCTCCCCGCCAATGGTGGGGGAGGGGAGGGTGCGGGTGCGGCGGCGTCCTTTGGAGCCTCCCGGTCCACGGAAGGCTCCCTTTATCTCCCCGCCGATAGTGGGGGCGGGGAGGGCGCGGCTGCGGCGGCGTCTTCGGAGCCTCCTGGGCCACGGAAGGCTCCCTTTATCTCTCCGCCGATGGTGGGGGTGGGGAGGGCGCGGCTGCGGCGGCGTCTTCGGAGCCTCCCGGGCCACGTCATGTGGCAGGCATGCCTCAGCATGGAATGCTGCTTACCTTCCCACCGAAGTAGTCCCTATTTATCTACTTGCAATTTTTTTGCTTTCAAACTGCTAGGTTGGCAGGAGCTGGGGCAGTGATGGGAGCTCACTCCACCATGCAGCACTTGGGTCTTGAAGTCTGACCTTCCAGTCAACGAGTTCAGTGTCTTAACAACTTAAGCCACTGCAGTCCTGTACACATACATACAACTCCATATATTTATACTTCTTTATTTATCGATTAGGTGTCCTTCATCTTGCCTTTCTGTGGATAAACCCCAAGGCTCCTACTTTATCCTTAAAACAGCCCTGCAATGTATATCAAGCCTGCTCAAACCCTTGGCTCAGCAGGGGCTGAAATGGCCAAGTGGGCCAAATCTAGTTCAACACTAGCCCAGTTCAACACTAGAAAATGGGGGCCAACCCACTGGTATTAACATACAAAGACCTAAATAGTTTAGCAATAGCATCTAGCAATAGCAATTACAGTACACATCTATGCCACCCCATAGCGCTTAGTGTACAAGTTAATTAGCATTTTGCCTCCAACATGCTGGGTACCCTTTTTACTGACCTCAGAAGGATGGAAGGCTGAGTCAACTTTGAATTCCATCAGGATCAAACTCGCAATGTTTTGGCTGCTGTATTAGAGTTTGACCACTACACCACAAGGGCTCCTTAATACCTTGGTACCTTGATAGGAGGGCTGCAATGGTTTAGTGGTTACGGCGCTGAGCTTGAGGACCAGAAGGTTGGCAGGTCAGGAGTTCGAGATCGGAGTGCTGAACAATGGAGTCTGCTCCCATAGTCTCTCTAAGCTCCTGCCAACCTAGCAGTTTGAAAGCAAGAAATTGCAAGTAGATAAATAGGGACCACTTCGGTGGTAAAGGTAACAGCATTCCAGGTGTTCCAGCATCTACTCATGCCTGCCACATGGAAACATCTGCTGTAGCAAACAGCACTGGCTCTTGGTCTGTAAACAGAGATGAGCACTGCACCCTTGAGTCGGACACAAATGGCTTTTGAGCAAGGGAGGACTTGACCTTGATAAATCATATTCAGACAACTCAGTTTTCTAAGGAAGTGTTAAGCCTGTTCCTTAGTTTACCCTTGAAGATCTGTAAGGAACTTTCTATGGCAGGGGTTCCCAACTTAAGGCTTGTGGGCCAGATCTGGCTTGTGGCACCATTTCATGTGGCCCCCACCCCTACAAGGGCATTTGAGAATGGGCTGTGGCCGGTTTCAGCAAGGCTGTTCTTATGAGAAACAAAATGGTGACCCCATTTGAAGCTGTTGGGACAAAATGCCTACTCTCATTGTGCAGTCAGGGAAAAATGGCCATCCGGCCCTTGAAGCTGACTGAGAGAGCATCATCTGGGCCCCAGCTTGAAAAGGTTGGGAATCCCTGTTCTATGGGGTGTTCTGCACCTGAACCTAACCTTTGAATGAGGAGCCCTCCCGAACGAAGACAGGGCAGTGGAAGAATTTTGCCACCCCGTTTCCTCTTCAATAGCTCTTAAAACCCAACACACCAGAATGAGACTGGGATATAAGCACAGCCAAATTGATTTTCATTAGAGCAAAGAGACTTTTCCCTCTTTAAGAATAAGTGGTGGTGTGACAAGCTCATATATATCCAGCAGCCGACAAAAAGGAAAAGCAATTAAGCCAGTAGCTGGAGGTCATTTCAGTATTCCCATAACCTGACATCAATTTGTTTCCATTACCCCCCAGTACACGGCCATTTATTAAGGGATGTTAAAGCCCTCACAGGTGTAACACTTTCCTCTGAGAGGCTGGTGGCTTCGTCAGCCTTTGCTCTCTCACTCGCCATTATCAGCCTCAGCAAACAAGGGCACCTGGGATCAGTTTGGCTTGTCCTGACAAAGGAAGGGACTTTGGTGACATTTGGGCAGCCGTTGAAAGAAAAGGAAACCCAAGTGTTCGGCTGGAAGGCATTTCTGTCAGACTTGGTGTTTTTCATCATCATTGTTGACTGCAACTCGTATCTGAGAATGTGTCAGATATAATATCACACACTTACGATCCCCATATACCACAATGCAATGCTCTAATGTATCATGACACTGTTGCCCTATAACCCATGACCCGGTGACATCACCAACCCTATTAAAGGACCCTAACCTTTCCCATCCTCACTTCCTTTGCTGACCCTAGAGATCACCACTGACCGCCATGTGGGCAGTGGAAATAAAGACTATTAAAAGGTAATAGCTGTCTCTGGAGTTATTGGACTGATCCATCAGCATCTCTCTAACAAGATGGTAGCAGAGAGGATGGTTTGTCCATAATTGACTCCAAAACAAACAAAGATGATCAAAAGAAAGACCTGAGCAAAGAAGGTAGGGGCCAAGGCACAGGCCAGCCCCGCAGGTGCCAGTGGAGAACCCGAACCGGTGGCAGAAGAAGGTATCCCTGACCGGACCATCATGGAGATGGACCCAGACAGCTAGATGAAGGCCGGGGCTGGAGGGGCAATTACCGAAGACTTCGACCAGAGCAGCCCGATCACAGTGGACACACTGTTCAAGGTCATCGGTCGAGCGGGAGGAGGAATGATTTCCATGGCAGAGCTACTGGCCCTGATGCAAGAGGAAAGAGAACCCCCCCATCATCAACGCGGTAAGCCCAACCATGGGAACCTCCACAGCGGGAACCCCTAACACCACGCCGAGTTTGAATCCAGCCAAGATGCCCGACCAATCACAACCAGCGGCCCTGGATTCAAACCTAGGGGCGGGAAGCCCAGAAAGCTCCAACAGAGACAATGAACGAACCAACCGCTCGAACGAACAAACAAGACCAAAAAACAAACTGAACACCCCGGCCACGCAGGTACAAGACACACCAGGGCCCCCAACGGAAAATATGGAGGGTAGCTGGGATTCACGGCGGGAGGCGGCACGAGGGCCCACGATTTTCCCACCACAGGACCCATGGGTGAACCCGGCCTTCCTTCCCCGGGGAAGACAGCGAGAGAGAAGCCCCCCAGCTTACAGCTATCATACAGGGAAGGCTCAGCTGAAGCCGGGAACCATGTGGCCGCATTCCCAGGTTTTCCTCCCCAAATTTCTTCCCCTGATAAGGCATCCTGAAGACCACAGCCTTGGGAACACTCATCCCGAGTACGGCCCCATTCCAGAACCCGCGCACAACGAGAGGCCCGAATGTGAACGCGCACGCATGCACGCGCGCGCGAGAGAGAGAGGCGGTTCTGGGTACCCCTACCGTAACCACGAATCCCACACCTACAGGGAGGGAATGCGTACGACAGACAGGCGAGGTGAAGGAACCTACCTTGCTGCAACCCATCGACTGAGCACCGATCCCAAGCTATGCGGCTCCAGCGAAGTACCTCCTTAACAACCCAGCAATTCCTTATTGCCAATTCCAAGATGGACCAGAACAACTGGGTTCAAGACACAGCACCAACAGCAACCCCAGCCAACAAAGCTTACTGCCAAGCAACTTCCCCGTGCTCTGCATGAATGGCAGAAATCTAATCGACTGGGCTCAACAATTTCAAGTGATTCTAATGCGAGAGGATGCTCAATTTCTGATCCAAAAGGAAGGAAACCATGGGACTTAGAGATGGACAGGTTGCACCATAAGGTATTCTGCTTGCCTCCATTGACTCTGCCATCTATGGCAACATCCCACATGGGTAACCGTGTCAGAGGTATGGGAGAGATTGTCTAATGTGTTTTATTGCACAAACAGGAGTATGACCAGCTTGCTGCTGAGAGAGCTGTATGCATTCAAACTTAAGGAAGGACTCCAATGAGTGAACACTTAATGAGATTAGGCAACATGAGGTCGGATCTGATAAGAAGGGGTGAAAACATGACAGAACATCTAGGAAGCATCATATACAACTCTCTCGACCCAAGCTGGGATTACTTCCTGAGTCAATTAGATAACATGGGTGGTGACAACATTAGCCTTGAGTTTCTCACCAGAAAGCTCATATCTGAAGACAACATTAGGAGAGAAAGGGCCCTAATGCATAGGGAAGGTAGACCACCCAAAAGGTTAAATTTTACAGCGCGGTCAAGCCCTCCCCCAGTGTGCTATACATGTGGATCCAACAGGCATCTCAGATGCCCCATGTCCAACAAGGACAAGAGAATCAGCAACCAATCATGCTCACACAATAGGGTAGATCATGACAGTACACCAATGCCAAGGCATGGGTCACAGGACGGGCATCCACGTAGATATGGAAGTGACAGAGACAGGGATGACTGGCGATGGAGGTCACCTAGCCCTGGGAGAGAACTCAGGACACAGACAGAGCCGGGGAAACATAAGCCAGATTCCATAAATGTGGTGAAACATAGCAATGAAACCAGGCACCACAATGCAGACTGGCCCACAGACGGGCATGGGCAACGCTGGCTAATAGACTCTGGGGCCAGTACCCACACATCATGCCACAGAGAAATATTCAGTTCATTCAAGGAAGATTCCTTCATGATCAAGGTTGCCAACCAGGAACACGCAAGGGTAGCCCACAGGGGCAACGTGAACATTCCCGGAATTGGTGTAGTCAGGGATGTGCTTTTTGTCCCCGGAATACCGTACAATGTGCTTGCCACCAACAGGCTCACCGAAGACCCAGAACTGACGATAGTATTCAAGAATAGTAAGGCATCCATCAAAAGAAAAGGAAAGGAAATAGGAAGTGCGGAAACCATAGGAGGCCTGTCATACTTCCTGGCCAAGAAGGAGACCAAAGCCAGAGGCATGATCGGACTACTGGAGGACAACAATGAAGAGGTAACACAAGAGAACAACCCAAGAACCCCCGAAGAGGCTGAGGGCACGAACTCAGAAGGGGAGGGAAACAATCCCCATGATTCAGCTGAAATTGAAGGAGCCACAGACGCAAAACAGGTAGCATCCCGCATCTCCATAGGGACACCCACACACGATGAGTGTGCACATCTGCTACACCGAAAGCTAGGACACATAGGGTTTCCAATAGTCAAGAAAATGCTGGAATGCTTGGAAGGGCTAAAGGTCAAGGATTGCGAGAACTACCTGGAATACTCCATATGCAAAGTTCCAAATCAAGGGTTGAACCATGGCCAAAGACATCCACCAGAAGGTCAGACCACCCATTCCAGTTGGTCCACCTTGACCTAGTAGGACCACTTAAGAAGTCCCTGGGCCAAAAAAGTTTTTCCTGACAATAGTGGATGACTTCAGCAGGTACGACTTCATATACACTCTCAAGAGCAAGGATGAAACCTTCACCAAATTCAAGGAATTCTATAAAAGGGTACAAACCCAACACAACATCAACATAAAGCAACTAATGACGGACCGTGGCTCAGAATTCCTATCCAAGGAGTTTAAGAATTGGGTAGCCGAGAAGGGGATGCTGCATTTCAAGACTTCACCATTCTCTGCATTCCAAAATGGAGTTGCCGAATGAAGAAATGGAGTACTCCAACCCATGATCAGGTGCGCAATTGAAGACGCAGACCTGAACTTCTCCTATTGGGGAGAAGCACTGTTGTACTCGAACTACACGCTGAATAGACTGTGGTCCAGCATTGTTGGAAAAACACCCTATGAAGCCATGTACAACCGGAAACCCAAGCTGACACACCTTCACGTTTTTGGGGTATTTGCAGACGTGAACATAGCAAAACAGTTGAGGAAAAAGGGAGAAAGGATGACAAGAAAATTAAGGTTCCTAGGGTATGAACCAGGTTCAAAGGCATACCAATTCCTGGACTGCAACCTCAGGATAGTGGTATCCAGGTCAGCTGCTTTCAATGAGCACGCGAACTGGAGCAGGATACATGCGAACGAAATCCTGACGAGTGGGCACAAATAAGAGGAGGCCGAAGCATTGTCAGCTGATCCAAGACCCAGCGGGCGAGAAGAAACGACACATAACAAGGTTGAAAAACAACAATCACGCTAGAGCTCTGTAGACACTGAGGATGCCGAGTTGCCAAGTCCACCAGAAAGGGCACCCAGGAGGTCAACCAGGTCAACCAAGAGCCAGATCCCGAAAGGGCTGGAGGATTACGTAATGGGTATAGACGCCTACACCGAGACACCTATCAATTACAACAATATAACCAAACTGCCACTAGAGGAACAGGACAGGTGGACGAGGGCAATGGAAAAGGAGATGGAGAGCCTCACGGCCCTAAACGTGTACACAACTGCACAAGTTCCGGAAGATCAGAAGGCGATAGGAACGAAATGGGTATTTAAAATCAAACAACTAGAAGACGGCCAGAAACTGTACAAGGCCAGACTAGTAGCACAGGGTTTCTCCCAGAGATACCTGGACGACTACGACGAAACATACTCCCCTACTGTTAAGGCAGAGAGCGTAAAGGCAGCCCTAGTGATGGCATCAATGGTATAACAAGTATACCAATTCGATGTACAAACTGCTTACCTGCATGCGGAACTAGACAAGGAATTGTATGTCAAAGCACCACTTGGGATCAGATGTAAGAGTGGAGAAACCTGGTTGCTAAACAAGAGTTTGTACCGGCTAAAACAGTCCGGTAAAAGATGGTATGAATGACTGTCTGAAGCGCTGGAGAGATTGGGCTTCTTTCCCAATGAGGACGACAGATGCGTGTTTGTAAGGAAATCGCAAGGGGAGACAGAGAAATTACTGGTTTATGTTGATGACTTATTGTACTTCAGAAAGGACAAATCAAAGTGTGACAAATTTGCTCAAGACCTGCGGAAACACTTCTCCCTGAAGAGCCTAGGAGAAATAAGCACATACCTAGGGGTACAAATTTCAAGAGTACAAGAGGGCTTTGCGATCTCCCAGAGAGAAAAGATACTCAAACTCCTTGAGAGATGTAACATGTCAGATGCCCACCCCTGTGGGACACCCATGGAAACAGACTTCCTCAAGAACGCACATGAAGAAGGGGAGCCATTCGAAGATAACCACCTCTACAGGTCAACCATCGGATCACTACTGTACATCGCCAGCTGGACCAGGCCGGACATCATGTTGGCAGTGAATCTTCTCTCTAGACACTCAAACAACCCCAAGGTCCACCACTGGACAGCAGTCAAGAGGTTATTGAGATACCTCAAAGGCACCATTGACACAAAACTACTGTTCACGCCTCAAATGACAAACGAAATTACAAACCTCCGGGTTGGAGAGATAGGCAGGATATCTCTCAAAATCATTTCCAGGGAATCCTAAGCAGGTGAAGGCATCTGCTTGGGAATACCCTGAAGGAAATGGTGAGCCACTGTGTGAGACAGAATGCTGGACTGGATGGGCTGTGGCCTGTTCCAGCAAGGCTGTTCTTATGTTCTTATGAAATCAAGCTCTCATGTTACGCAGATGCTGATTGGGCAGGTGACTCAAAATTGAGGAAGAGCACATTAGGTTACCTAGTACTCCTGAATGGGAGCCCTATATACTGGTGCACAGGAAAACAGGATCTAAGATCCACATCCACTGCAGAAGCAGAATATGTCTGTGTGTCCAGCGCAGCAAATGATCTAATCTAGTTCAATGAAGTAATCTCCAATTTCTGGAGGAAGCCAAGTCTACCCATCATCATCCTCGAAGATAACACAGCAGCAATAAACATATTGAAGGCCGAAGCAATAGGAAAAAGGTCCAGGCATATAGACATCAAATACAGACACGTGAGGAAACTTTCAAAAAGAGGCTTCATAGATCTAGTTCATTGCGACACCAAGGACCAAGTTGCTGACATACTAACCAAACCACTCCCATTAGCACAACACAATCATTTGTTCAAAAAATTATGTCTTAGAGAGTGAATGAATGTCTATTGTCATATGCGATCGAAGTGTGATATTAGAAGGGGTTTTGTCAGATATAATATCACACACTTACGATCCCTATATACCACAATGCAATGCTCTAATGTATCATGACACTGTTGCCCTATAACCCATGACCCAGTGACATCACCAACTCTATTAAAGGACGCTAATCTTTCCCACTTCTCACTTCCCTTGCTGACCCTAGAGATCACTACTGACCGCCATGTGGGCAGTGGAAATAAAGACTATTAAAAGGTAATAGCTGTCTCTGGAGTTATTGGACCGATCCATCAGCATCTCTCTAACAAAATGCATCCCCCCCAGGCTATTATCAAGGTGCACCTTCACAGCCAGTCCATCTGGCATGGCCTCTTCCACCTCTGTGACTGCTGGGAATCAGAGTTCCTCCTCCATTCATTTTGCCGTTGAGCTCAATAGGATGGTTTCCAGTGGCATTTCCTCCACTGAGGGGACCATCAACCCACCTAAAGGAGCTCATCTGTCCATAGCCATTGGTCCCTTTAGGGCGTCAGGTTAGTTAACTGCTGCCTGACACTCAGTGTTGACTCACTGGTTGTACGGTCTACTCCATTACCAGGGCTGTAGCCAGGAATCTAAATGTGGGTGGGCAAATATTTTTCAGGGTGGGCAACAAAGCATCTCTTTGATGCATTCCTATAGGAAACCATGCCTTGCCAGGGTGGGCAAACTGCTAACTCAGGGTGGGCCATGCCCACCCTGGGCCCCTTCTGGCTACAGTCCTGTCCATTACCATAGTGGGATGTCCAGTGAGACAGATTGTTTCTCATAGCATTGCTAAAAGAGAGAGAGACACACAGAGACACAGGAAGGACAGGAAGAAAGGGTGAAGGAGGCAGTACAGGGAACCAAGCCAAGATGGCGGGGCACACGGCCCAATGTGGAAGGTCATATGAGAGGCTGTGGTGGCTTAGTGGTTAAGATGCTGAGCTTGACAACCAGAAGGTTGACAGGTCAGCAGTTTGAGACCTGAACACTGCAGTGACAGACTGAGCTCCTGCCAACCGAGCAGTTCGAAAGGGAGACATTGGAAGTCGATAAAGAGATACTGCTTTGGCAGGAATAGGTAACAGCATTCCTTGCACTCTGGTGTCTAGTCACGCTTGCCACAGGATCCATGGAAATGTCTGTAGACACAGACAGTGCTGGCCCTTGAGATGTAAATGTAGATGAGCCCTGGTGTTGGACACAACTGGCTTTCTGGCAAGGGCGACCTTCACTACTGTTGTGTCCTAAAGCCTGTGCCTTTAAACAATGTACCTATCCATGTGTATCCAATGTAACCTTTTCTATGTGTAACATTGTAACCTCCAGCTGCATCACTGTAACCTTAATAGTACGCGAGCTAGTGACCACTAGATGGCAATAGCGAGCGTCCAAGCTCATTGGTCCAAGACTCACCTAGAACAACAGCGCGGGAAGATTCCCGCCACTACCTTCACCTGGACAAGAAGGCCGTGACCTGCAATGACGTCATGCAGCCTGTAGCCAATAGGCTATCAAGGAGCCACATTCAAATGTATAGCCACTGTATATATTGAGCTGTTCGTCCGCCATTACCACATGTTCCCTCTGACCAGCATGTAATAAAGTTGTGTTAAGCCAGCTCTTCGGCTGTCCTGGTGTCCTTGGTCCCATACACTAAAACTACGATGGTAAATGGTTCAAAAGAGGTTTTTGTCCAAACCTCTGGTCAGTGCAGGGAGCCCAGTGCTGCCGCCAAAGATCAGAAAAGTTACCTTTTTTTTTTTTTTGGATGATGACTTTCAGACTCTTCCAGCCAGTATATTTCTCTTCCTCTTTATGGGATTTAAAATGGCTTGAAACATAGAGTATTTGTGTTCTCTTTCAGGTATGTGTTGACCCTTAATGTTTAAAGATGAGAACAAAAGAGACAGTAAATTAACAGGCCATTAAATAAAAATCGCCTGCCCTCAAGTAAAGGGTAAAGGTCATCCTTGCTCGAAAGCCTGTCATTTCTGACTCTAGGGTTCAGTGCACATCTCTGTTTATAGCCAAAGAGGCAGCACTGTCTGTGTTTGCAAACGTTTCCGTGGACACGTGGCAGGCATGCCTCAACACCTGAGTGCACGGAAGGCTGTTACCTTCCCACCATAGTGATACCTATTATCTACTTGCAATTTCTTGCTTGAAAACTGTTAGGTTGGCAGGCCCTGAGACAGAGACGGGAGCTCACTCCATCATGCAGTACTCAGGAATCAAACTCCAGCCTTCCAGTTGTTGAGTTCTTAACCACTTGAGCCACCACAGACCTTCTGACAAATGTGAACCTTTCCCAGGGTTTTCTGGATCTCAAGACATCAGACGTGGTTTACCCATCATTCCTTCTGGTGGCACTGTAAGACCATGGATTTTGCCCAAAGCTGATTCTTCTTCCAGGAGGCATTTAGCAGGAGAAATTGATCTTCTCCTCCCTGGTGTTACAATTCAGTGAGCTCTATCAGACAAATGTATAATACATAATGCTACATAATAATATAGGAGGAGCAATAGTTAAAAACATAGCTATAAAAATACAAATAGCATCCACCCATGAACACCTGTTCCCCAGCAACAAGCAAATGGCAAAATACAAAGTTCTTCAGAGTTAGATTAGTTTCCAATGAACTGCAGACCCAACAGTGGTGGGAACCTTTCCTGGAGTTGCATAAGCATTGAATCAATAAGAAAACTGTGATCAGAAACTCGTAAGAATTTTCTTGAGATGTCACGAAACATGGAGTTTAATTCCCAGGCCAAATCCCGCCCCCCCTTCCATATCAGTCCCAGGAAATTTCTTCCAACTTCTGACATGTTGATCTGCATGTTTTCAAGAAGTTACTTTGTGGAGGTCTTATTACAGTCCTACTGGATCAGGGAAGGAAATGTGTAGCTCAGTGGGTTGTATAGCAGGAAGGCCACCCATCCTCATTGTCGCTGCCATCTATTCTCTGAAGCAGTGTTTCCCAACCTTTGGCTTTTGGACTTCAATTCCCAGAAGCCTAAATCAATTCCCCAAAGTTCTGATCACCCAATGGACTGACTTAGGCTTCTGGGAATTGAAGTCCTCCTGTGGGGCAGGAGCCCCATGCTTGGAACCACTTCCCTAAAGTCTTCTATTCTTCTGTTCCTTGAAGTTGGGAGCCTGGTGTCCCCTGGTGTCCCACTGAGACATAAAAGAGATGGGAAGGATCAAAAGCCACATGCAACTTGGAGAGGCAGCTCAGGATGATGCCACCATTCCTTCTCATGCACACTGTTGAACATCGCAGGCTCTTGAAATGTTAAAGCAATTTGAAGGCTCAGTGGTTCTTCTTCTTCTTCCTCTTCCTCCTCCTAACAGTGGTGGTGAACTTTTTAGAGAATAAGCGCCCAAACAAAGGGGCGGGGCAAACTCTGTGCTGGGGGAGGAAGCACTTCCATTGGGCTGCTGGGGAGAGGGACAGGATGAACCCTGTGCTGGGGGGGATGGAGGAAGCACTCCCATTGTGCTACTGGGCAGAGGGGCAGGGCAAATTCTGTGCTGGGGTGATGGCATGCATGCCCAGTGCCCACAGAGAGGGCTATGAGTGTCCCCTCTGTCACACGTGCCATAGATTTGTCATCACTGTCCTATAAGATCCAGATCTTACTCAGAGCTTGGAAACCTTCCTTGTTTTGAACCACAATTTGGAAAACCTTAGGATTGGAAAAATAGAAATGCATAGCACTATTTTTGACTGAAAGTGGGACACTGTATATACGCGAGTATAAACTGACCCAAATATAACCTGAGGTACCTAATTTTGACCTGAAAACCCAGGAAAATAGATTGACCCGAGTATAAGATGAGGGTGGGAAATGCAGCAGCTGCTAGTGAGTTTCAATAATAAAATACATGAAAATATGGTAAAATTAATTAAATTGTTGGCACATCTCAATCTGGTGCAGTCTTTGGGCCCTTGTGGTCATTTACCTGAGTATAATCCAAGTCCCCTTCTGGGGCTCATTTTGGTGCTAAAAAACTCGGCTTATACTTGAGTATATACAGTACTTTAATGGCATTATCTTGGACGCTTTTCTTTTGAACACGTGATGTGGCATAAATTGTATGCACATAAATGCTGTATTGGTTGAATCTCTCAACATTTACAGACAATTTGTCCTGCATCCAAATAGCCCCATTTGACTGAATTATTCTTTGATCTTCTTCCTCCACTTCAAAGCCTATTAAGTTATTGCAAAAGGATTGAGTAGATCTAATAAAGAATGCATCTGGGCTGAGTGGGAATGGATTGCCTACCCTCTTCATGCACTATTGAGTTATACTAGTAAAAATTACATCTGGATTGTAGCCTCTCTGCCCCTCTGCTACTGTTAAAATGAACTAGTGGTTTAGGATCACGTATAAGGCACATTGAATGGGATTCTGCCTATTTTATGATAGCTTCACAATATTTATCACCGTATCCATAGCCCCAAAGGTTGCTATGGCTGTTGAAATTTCCAACTAGAAAGATAAATGCTTTGGTTTTCTATGTTAGACAGCTTCTTGAAGTGGAATAGCCTATTAGTAAAGGTAAAGGTTTTCCTTGCTCGAAAGCCAATCATATCCGACTCTAGGATTCAGTGTTCATCTCTGACTCAAAGCCGAAGAGCCAGCGCTATCTGCTGAAGAGCCAGCACTGTCTGCTTCTGCAAACATTTCCGTGGTCATGTGGCAGGTATGATTAGACACCGGAGTGCACGGAATGCTGTTTATCTTCCCACAAAAGTGGTCCCTATTTATCTACTTGCAATTTCTTCCTTTTCAACTGCTAGGTTAGCAGGAGCTAGGACAACCTAGCAGTTGAAAAGCAAGAAATTGCAAGTAGACAAATGGGTACTCCTTCAGCGGGAAAGGTAACAGCATTCTGTGCATTCTGACATTTAGTCATACCTGACACATGACCACAGAAACATCTGCAGATGCAGACTGTGCTGGCTCTTTGGCTGTAAACGGAGACGGGCACCGGCCCCTAGAGTTGGACACGACTGGCTATTCCCAAGACTCCTGGAATACATTCCTCCTCAGTTGATTCTAATTTTAAAAAAGGAAACTGCTGCTACCTGTTTGTAGAAAATATTGTTTTTAGAACAAAGTTGTCTGACAGAACAAATTCCTAGTGGCCCATTCAGGACAAGAGTGTAGCTCAGCACATACACCATGCTGAAATGGTGGAGTTTTGCAACATAATAAAAATAATCACACAGAGAGGAGATGCAGTAGCGACCCATGCAGTTTGATAAATGCAAAATATTTAATTTATTGTCCACCGCATACAGCGCCAGTGGGGATTTGGTTTCCTTCCCTTCCCCCCTTTGGTTGTCATTGTTGTAAGTGTAATTTTTAAATACTATACAATGCCCAAAGTGGGGGGAAACACCCAGATGGGTGGTATATAAATGTAATAAATAAAATAAATAAATCCATCTGTTTGTATTTCGCCACCTAGTGGTCGAAATAAGAACCGTCCTTGGTGAAAGGCTGCAGCTGAGCACGCTCAGATCAACCTGATTCACCTCAGGGTGGTGGTGGGGTTATAGAAAATGGTTGCAAAAGGCTGCCTCGGAGACTCGTCTCAGAAGCCAAGTTTAAAAATCCAGGTATTATTTGAACCTGACTGGAATAGGTTGCACATTGCGGGCTAAGAGCTAAGCAGGGAAATGCCCTCAGGCTGGGGTTCATTATGGGAGGGCAAAATTAGTGTTTGGAAAGAAGGGGTTAATGCCCATTGAAGTTTGGGAATCTGTTTTGCAATCCTGGCCACAGAAATCCAGTTTTCCTCCTGCAGATATATAATCGGCTTCAAAATGCAAGTCTAGAAACTCCAGAGTGGCAAGTCTCACTTTAGGAGAAACTTACTTTCTTTTGTTTATTTCCTTTTTACTACTACTACTACTACTACTACTACTACTACTACTAGATTTATTAGACTTGAACACCCTAACTCTAAAAAATAAACAACTTTACTAGGAACTGACTACATACTTAGACATTACCTTAACAGTTCTTAGGTCCTTGGTTAGGGCTTGATCTGTTAATTTTATACCAGGCTTCCACCCAACTTTACTAGGAACTGACTACATACTTAGACATTACCTTAACAGTTCTTCGGTTCTTGGTTAGGGCTTGAACTGTTAATTTTATACCAGGCTTCCACTGTGAATCGAATGGTAGATTTTTATTTTATAATAGAAATAATAATAAACTGTCCCTCTGCATTAGTATGTGAAAACTATTTGTAGCTGGGTGGATACTTGTAACATTGAAGGCTAGCTTCAGTTGTGGTTTGCAAAGTATACATGTATCTATTCTGTTAAATGGCTAAATCTGGGATTTTGGCTTTCCTTCTTAAAGGCAGAAATGAAAGTGGAAGTAACCTAGGATAGCCATGCGCCTCTACTGTATATACCAGGGGTTCCCAACCTTTTTACGCTATGGGTCGGACCATGCCCCTGGACAGCTGAGTGGGTCGGACTGGTGGTTTCCCCCAGCGTAAACACGTTTACAACAGCCATGGGCGCATTTATGGCTGTCGTAAATGCATCTGTTTCCGGTGCGGTGGCAGTGGCAATGTGGGCCACATGAAATGGTGCTGTGGGCCAAGCCCGGCTCATGGGCTGTAGGTTGGGAACCCTTGGTATTTACCAACAAGAGGGTATATTTTCTCAACTGGTGTAGGTTTGAGGCATCTTGTCACTCTACACATGGCTTTATTAACAGGGATGTCAACTTGTTTTGCGTGTGTGGATGCACTCCATATTGGATCAGGATATTCTTCTCAGGGCCAAAGCTGATGTACGCAGCGTGGATGGTTGAGTTCCCCATGTATGGTTTGTGAGTTTCCTGATGATGTTGTTCCAGGATCTCCTTATAGAATTCTGTCTTTAAGTTTTAAAAGAGGGCTAAACTAGCAATATTAGTAGATCGATTTAACCATGCAGTTTATTTACTAAGATCCCTTTAACTGGTTGAGGGCGCTAGTTCTTATTGACACCTTCTTGAAAGTAATTTCTGTAATTAATTCTGCATGAAGCTCTGGCAAGTGAAGCCAATCAACGTAGCTTGTGCATCATGGGAAGATAAAGCACCCATCGCTTTCTCTCCCGTAGCGTAAGGTCTATCTTTTCATGATTGCCTTTTAGCTTCCTGGGAGCCATGGGAATAGATTCATTTACGTAACGACTTTATCTAAGTGGCACTCAGTGGAAACCAGCACCGTACAGAGTGAAGCAGCGCTTTGTACTTAAGATGTTTCTTTAAACAACCTAACAAAACATGCTTTCCGTGCCAAAGCAATGAGCGACAATTACTTAATAAGAGCAATTACGCTTTAAGCTGGAAGGAGAGGAGAAGTTGGTTGACTTAAACTTTGAGGAGAGTGAGCATTCCTTCTGCCAAGCAGGAACTTCTGCCTCCGGCTAAATAGAGGCTTGTTACCACTTTGAAATAATGTCCATCCCTACATAGCTGGTGTTCTCAACCTTTTAAAGTCGGGGGCTGGGTCATGCTCCCTCAGATAGCTTTGGGGGCTGGATGGCCATTTTACCCTTCCTCCACCATGGCACTTCCTGATGTGGTGGAGGCAGTGGGGGTGGGGGCACATGAAATGGTGGCATGAGCCGCATCAGGCCCATGGGCTGCAGGTTGAGAATCCCTGCTATATATAGGCCTGAGGGAACGGATTGCATGCTTTCCAAGTTTGGAGTAACACCCAGTCAGCCTCAAGTTCAAACCCACAAACCTGAGTGTCACGACAAACAAATTGTATTTATTTAGTTTTATTTATTTATTTATTGCATTTTTATACTGCCCATTTGGGAAATTTCCCCACTCTGAGCAGTGTACATACAAATATCAAAATAACATAATAAAACACACAACAAATTAACAATAAACAAACTGAATAAATACATCCTAAAATCAAATAAAATAACTGGTGTCTGAGCGCACAGAGGATCAATTGACTGATTAATTTATTGCTAAAGGGATAACATTCTGAAGGGCTTCCTTGAATAAGAAAGTTTATATTCTTTACAACTGGTTTTGGGGTGTGTGTGTGGACGGAGGACAGGAGCTCACTCTGCCATGCAGTACTCGGGTCTCGAACTGCTGACCTGCCGACCTTCCAGTCATCAAGTTCAGCGTCTTAACCACTTGAGCCACTACAGGCCCAGAAGATCAAATATAAACCTGGAAATAAAGACCATATACTGGAAGGAATGGGAGGTTTGCTTGCAATGTTAGGAAAAGAATGTTTAGAACTTTGAAAATAAATAGCTGTCACTTTTAAAAGATGAACTACCCCTTCTGGGGTCTTTCAAGAGTGGCACTTCTGGTTTATTCAATGCAATGTGTTCTTTGCTTGAAGGCTCCGTGACAGTTCTGGATGCTGTGGATAAGGTCTAGAGAGTGGCGGGTTCCTGATGTCTGCCCTCACTAGAGAATTGGTGTTTGTGGTTCCTGCTGGTACCAGTCTGGCCAGGTTACCCTGCCATGGTAATAGAGTAGACCAGCATTTCCTAAACTGTGTTCCGCGGAACACTGGTGTTCCATAGAGGTGTTCCATAGAGGACTGCAGCTCCCAGAAGCCTCAGCCTGCATAGCCATACTGAAGTAATACTCAAGACGACTGGGAACTGTAGTCCGAGAATACATAGGGACACTGATTGTCAGGTGGTGGCTAACTAACCTGACTACTCTGAGGACTAACAGCCTTGGATGGTGGTCCCCAAGTGGATTAAATCCCACTTGAATCTATCTTGATGGAGGGCAGCAGATTCATCAATCCTGGCCTTAGGCTGAAGAAGACTTTGTGTGCAAAAGGGCTCAGGATCAGAAAGTGACTCACAGAACAAGATCAGTGGTATGGGTGTCATGCTGCTATGTGGAAGGCAAATGGAAGACCATTGAATTATATTGTTCCCAGCACAATCTTCATGGCTGTTCGCCATGAGGTTAGCCAATATTCAGAATCAGATACACCACAAGAAGAAGTAGAAGCAGGTACCTGCTAGACTAGGGGTTCCCAACCTAAGGCCCAAATGGGCCAGATCCAGCCTGCAGCACCATTTCATGTGGCCTCACCCCTCCAAGGCCATTGGAGAATCAAAATGGCCACCCATTTGAAGCAGTTGGGACAAAATGGCCACCCCATCATGCAGGCAGGGCAAAATGGCCATCTAGCCCTCGAAGCTGACTGAGAGAGTGTGACCCGGGCCCCTGTCTTGAAAAGGTTGGGAATCCGTGTGCTAGACTTTAAAGTCTCCCCCAGTGTACACTTGTAAGAAGGAAAAGTGACTGCATTTACACTCACACTTACTGCTCTTTCTCACTCGTTGTAGGTATTTCTCATAGCAGCGAAGATTGATGTTGGGGGCTAGAGCTGCTGGCATTGCAACCAGTAAAGCCAGTGATGAACTGGACCAAACGCAAGTTCCTTCTTAACTGTTAGATCAGTACAGCAATGGAACTGATGACCCTGGGAGGTGGCAAGCGAGCGCTCCAACACTGGAGGCATGCAAGAGAAAATTGGACAAGCAACTACTTTAACTTGGAATCCTACATGAAGGATTCGCGAGACTCAGTGGACTAAGAGACCCCTTCCAACTCCGTATGATTCAAGGCAGGTCTTCAGAGACCACTATTTGGTAAGTATGTGCACTGGATTATTTTCAAAATCTATCCCTATAAATTCCAGATTTCCCCCAGGTTTTGGGATTAGAATTATTCTTGAACTAAGCCGTGAGTAAGATACTATCTTCTCTGTTCAGGACAATTCTATGGATTGTTCATTGAAAGAAAACTATATAATTGCTGTTACTGTCCATTATCTGTATGTAAATCCTTTCCTCACTCAAGGGTAGGTCCGTTTGGGTGAGTTCCAACTGGCTGTCCGCCACGGCTGATGCTGAGGTCAGTGCCATAAAGTGTGTGCATATAACAACATCACTGCACTTGCCACATTTTAAATCATGTCAGAAGCACACAAAGGTGCCTTATGGGTTGAAAGGATTTTTGCTGGAGGAACTCCACTCACGGGACACCCAAATGAGGCTCCTTTCATGTCCCCCAAGATCTTTTCCCACCCAAGTTGTCCCTATTTATCTACTAGCAATTTCTTGCTAGTTTGGCAGGAGCTGGGACAGACGACGGGTGCTCATTCTGTCATGCAGTACCCAGGTCTTGAACTGCTGACTTGCCGGCCTTCCAGCTAATGAGGCGAGGTTCCTAACCACTGAGCCACTGCAGTCTCAATCACTTGCCACTAATAATATGAGTTGGGAGATAAAAGTTGGAAAATTGAGGTGTCTCAGGGCACCTTCTCCTGCTGATATGCGCACCACACCGGTTCTGAACCAAGTTGTTTATCCCTTACTGATCCAGCACCACTCAATCCCAATCAGTTGACTTTCTTGCATCTCTGTGAAGCCTGTATTTGATCATAATGTAAGGAAAGTTACACTGGAGGTAGGGCAATGTGCAGCCGTGCTACTTATGGGGCAGTAGAAGCAGAAGAAGTTGTTTGGACTGCCTGTTGTCTTCTCTCTATGTCTTATTTGCCCTCTTGCTTTTTTACTTCTGGTTTGAAATTAATCTTAAGGTGCATTGTGTTTTTCCCTGCAATTAGCCTGTTGCCTTCTCAAACTCAGCTTCCTTATAGATAACAGGCCTCATCAGTAGGACCTGGAAATTACAAGTAGATAAATAGGTACCACATTGGTGGAAAAGGTAACAGTGTTCTGTGCACTGTATCTCATCTTGCCTGCCACGTGTCCATGGAAACATCTGCAGACACAGACAGTGCTGTAAATGGAGATGAGCACTAAACTTTAAAGTTGGACATGACTGTTTTTTTGAGCAAGAGGGACCTTTACTCTTACAGGAACATCTTTTAAAATGATGCTGCCCCCCAAAAATATATCCTGATTCCTAGAGAACTGAGCAATCAGAAGTGGTTGTTAAGATGCAGCTATGGATGGTTCTTGGTCTAATGCAGGGGTTCCCAATCTTTTCAAGCTGGGGGCCATGTAACACACTCTGACAGCTTAGAGGGATGGAAGGCCATTTTGCACTGCCTGCACGATGGGGGGGGGAAGCCATTTTGTCCCAACATCTTCAAAGGGGTGGCCATTTTGTTTCTTGAATGCCCTTGGAGGGATGGGAGGTGCAACATGAAAACTGGCCCACAGGTCTTAGGTTGGGAACCCCTGGTCTAATGAGAAACATCTCATTGAGGAAAGCAAGAGAATCCGGTGGCCTAAATTGCTATGCGGGATGCCATTTCCCCCAAAAACCTAATTGTTATGCGATTTCGTTGCTATACGGGGTGAGTGTTGTATGAGGTTCCACTGCACTATCATATCCCCTCTTAGTCACCTTTTCTCAAGGCTAAACATGGCCAGTTCCTTCGGTCTTTCCTCCTAGGGCTTGGTTTCCAGTCCCTCTCATCATCCTTGTTGCCCTTCTCTATACCTGCTCTAATTTATTTCAATCTCTTTTAAAGTGGGGTGTCCAGAATTGGACTTAGTACTCTAGATGTGGTCTAACTAGTCCTTAATAGAGGGAGACTAGTAGTACCTCATGGGTTTTGGAGACTATACTTCTGTTAATGCAGTTTAAAACAGTGTTGGCCTTTTTTCAGCCACATCACACTGTTGACTCATATTTAGCCTGTGAACTGCAACAATTTGGATATCCTTCTCATTTGTAGTATTAGGTAAAGGTCACTCTTGCTTGAAAGCCAGTCATATCCGACTCTAGGAGGGTTCAGTGCTCATCTCTGTTTATAGCCAAAGAGCCAGCATTGTCTGCATCTGCAGACATTTCCACAGACATGTGCAGGTATGACTAGACAATGGAGTGCACAGAATGCTGTTCACTTTCCCACCAAAGTGATACCTATTTATCTACTTGCATTTTCTTGCTTTCAGACTCCTAGGTTGGCAGGAGCAGGCACAGAGATGGAAGCTCGTTCCGCTGTGCAGTACTCAGGAATTAAATTCTGACCATCCAGTCGTTAACCACTTCAGCCTTTGCAGTCCCCTTTTGTAGTATTACTCAGCCAAATTTCCCCCATCTTGTAACTTTGCATCTGTTTTTTTTCCTCCCTAGGTGTAAAACTTTGCACTGTACATCGTTTTTAATCCTTGCCGAATCCACATTCATTCCAGAGTAAAGCTGGAGTTACATATCAGGCAATGAGGATGATTGTCGATTCAGGAACAATTAAATGGGATGTGTTAATTTGACTTGAGTGAGTACAGCATGTTCTTCATTTAACAAAACACCTCAGGGATTTCTGCATCAGTTGGTTCAAGACAAAGTAATAATGAAATTGAATGAGACTAGATTCCGTATTTGTAAGAGTTCCATCGCAGTGTTGCTGGTGAGTTCTGTTCCATAGGGGTGGTAGAAAGAGACCCAAAGGGATTTTGATGGGAAGGGCAAGATCTACAGGTTTGAGGGAAACGTCTTAAGATGAAATATTAAAATACAAACAGAAAGAACACAACAATATCTGGAATTGCAGACATCTTTTTGGGGAGCTGTTTGTTTATAGCAGGGGTTCTCAATGTTTCCAAGCCGCAGGCTGAACCACGCCCCCTCAGGCAGCTGAGCGGACTGGATGGTTGGTTTCCCCACTGTAAACGCTGCCGTAAAATGTGTCTGCAGCTGTTGCAAATGCCTTAAATGCATTTGCAACAGCCATGGACACGTTTAAGGCTGTCGTAAATGTGTCCACTTCCGCTTCCGGTAGCGGCAGCAAAGCAGGTCACATGAAATGGTGCCATGGGTTGGGTTCGGCCTGCAGGCTGTAGGTTTCAAACTCCTAGTTTAGTTTGTCATTTAGTAGCTCAGCTATAAGCTGATAGCCCCCCCCCCCAAAAAAAAACAACAACAGAAAAAAAACTCGGCAACGAACAATGCGCCAAACTTTTTGATTCGACAGTACTACCTGGGAGTAAAACATGGTCATTAATGAAGGCCGAGGAAGAAGAACTCCCAAGAACCGTAAGAGCCATGGAAAGATCAATGCTAAAAGTATACCTTCATGACCACATTCCTAATGCCCAGATAAGAAAACAAAGCAGAATCAGCAAAGGTGTTCTTGAATATCATAAAAGGAAATTGTGCAGGGTTGGACATGTTTCTTAGGAAGACCCAATCGTGAAAAGTTTTGGTTGAACCTGGAGGAGAAAGGCGTGGCATTGAAAGGAATGGAAAGTGAGTTGCAACCAGCAGGAATGTATCCCTTGATATTCTGGTCAGTTGAGGAATCGGCCTTGTGAGCCAGGAGATTTTGTGGGCGTAGATTCAAGTAAGCTGTCCTAGGCAGGGGTTGCCAACCTAAGGCCTGTGGGCTGGATCTGGCCCATGGCACCATTTCATGTGGCCCCCAACTCTCCAAGGACATTCGAGAAACAAAATGGATGCCCCTTAGAAGATGTTGGGGCAAAATGGCCACCCCCATTGTGCAGGCAGGGCAAAATGGCCATCCGGCCCTTTAATAATAATAATAATAATAATAATAATAATAATAATAATAATAATAATAATAATAATAATAATAATAATAATAATAATAATAATAATAATAATAATAATAATAATAATAATAATAATAATAATAATAATAATAATAATAATTTTTAATTTATATCCTGCCTTCTCAACCGAGGCCGACTCTAGGCGGCAAACAACATAATTGATACAATACAATAATCCCAAGATACAATATAGCAATACAAAAAATAAATCAGAACAATAATAAACAGTACAAATCACATGGTAACAAATTCAAAAATATACATCAGCATCAAATATCTTTTAACATCACACACAATCCTCCTCCCTCCCATCGAAAACCAGCCAAAGGTGGGCAAACAAGGGACCAAGGTCCACATAGCGAGGAGGAAAAAGTCTGTGGCCAGCTATACCCAAGATAGGCACTGAACAAACTCAGTCCACTCCCCCAGTTGCCCCCACTTCCCCGCCCAGTGGGACCAGGGGAAGGAGCATGTGACAGCACCTGCCTCCCATCCTCAGGGCCGGTGGAGTGAGCCCTGAGGAGAGGCAACGGGGCGGCGGTGGCGGGGCTCCAGGCAGCGTCTCCCTTTTGAAGCCCTCCGGCAAGCAGTCTTGGTGAGGCTAAGGAGACGCACCTGCCTCCCATCCTCAAGGCCGGTGGAGTGAGCCCTGAGGAGAGGCAACGCGGCGGCGGCGGCCTGAGAGAGCGTGAGAGAGAAGCTGACTGAGAGAGCATGACCAAGCTCCCAGTTTGAAAAGGTTGGGAACCCCTGGTCTTAGGGGTCTGGGACAGTGAGTGTGTCTTATTAATGGACTTGTGGGCACATACATCGAGAGTCTATCTGTCACCATTTTTGGAGCTGTAAACATTATCACTCCTGACTGAGGGCCCCCAAAGCTGTTTCTGTTGGATTGGGGCCGTGAGGAGGCCCTTAGGATCCCGAAGGAGACTGGTCAAAGGAACGACACGAGGCAAGATGGAGCGAAGACCAGTGATTTATTGAGGGAAAATCATCAGTATATATTATGTTCAAGGCTGCGCATGGTAGAATGGTCATCTGACAGAAAATCACATCATCCATTTACTCAGGTTAATTGAGAACCTCTCTTGGGGAAGTTAATTAGCGTGGGCAAACATTGACAGGGGAAACACCATTGTCTAGGGCTTAGACTGGGGTAAACATGGCTACTATTTGCACCAAGGATAAGGATAAACTCGGAGATGAGTGATTACCTTAATGGATAACAGAGTCTGGAGAAATGCCTTCTCAGCGGAACCGTCGGTCAGGTCATTAATTGGGTGAATCAAACCCTATTATTAATCCACCCCCCTTAATTTCTCTGCCCGCAGAGCCCACGGGCGAGGAGCGTTCTCCCGAAGTGGCCTCTGCGCGGGCCGTTCCATGCGATTGGGGCATGGGGAATCCACATCTCCCCTTTTCGTTTTACTTAAGAGCCTGACCTGCGACTCTGCGCAAGAGAGGCACCAGCTGATGAGCGGGAATGACGCTTCGGGGTTCCCCCCACGGGGGACATCTCGATAACAGTGAGGGAATGCATTGCATGAAACAGCATCCTGCTATGCCTAGCACTATCACCCCCACAATCACTATGAGTGTCATCTGAAGCTATCCCCATGGGAACCACGACCACAAGGAATCCCACCACCCCCATGAAGCATCCTCCTTGATGTTCTTAACTAGGGTGTGGAGGTATGGTTAATGGCTCTTGCAAAAGTGCAAGCCAATTGACCAATTCATTCTCCGAGCGTTGCCTATGGCTAAGCCGGGCATGCTGAATATACTGACTGCAGCCTGGTTTTTAAGAGCTGTGGGTCTGAATCCAGACTGCTTTCTGTAGCAAGGCAAGATAATGAGGTGTGTCATTGATATCTTACTGTGACCTGGGGTGATTACAAGCTATCTCTGCAACTTCTAGTGTTGTGCAAATGTCTTTCTAGCACCTATGGAGAGGTGTGAGAATAAACTGGGGATTACCGGCTGCCGGGTGCTCAATCTTTCCAAGCAATGGGCCGGTGCAAACATGGGCCGGTCTGGCTTCCTTTGGTGGAAGCTGGCCGTTATTAACAACATACAGAAATTCAAGTATCCCTTGCAAATCCCAACTGGAGCATTGTACAAGGCATGTATAAATAAGGAGCAACTACAGATAATAATAGCAATAAAAGACATTCAGCAGCTTTTCGAAGGATGAGGCTTCTCTTCTTGGTGGGGTTTCATGTGTAGCTTGAGCTTGGAGAAGTCTTGTTTTGGGGAAAAGCACGGTCCTTAGAAGTAGCACTGAGTATGCAAAATGTTCATGGAAATGTCTTTGGAGATGTAAGTCATAAAGGAAGACGGACAGCTGATGGCATCCAGGACAGTGACTGGCACCCGATTCTGGCCTCTGGGACCTGCATGGGGAAGAGACTTGTTTGGGAGATAAAAATTCTGAAAGAGTTAGTTAGTTTTTGCACTTATAGGATAGCGATTGCTGTGCAACTATGGGATGTTGTTCCCCCCCTTTCTGTTTGTTTGTCAATGTAGGACTTAAGCGTCCGATAGACCCGTTCCACAATCGCTTGCCCCTGCGGATTGTACGGAACGCCAAAAGGTGTGCTGAATATCCCAGGTGGCCCTGAAGGTGGCCAGCTGCCTGGAGCTGTAAGCTGGGGCGTCATCGGACTTCGTGTGCCGAGGTTCGCCCTTGGCCGTGGGAAAGGAGATGCTGCTCCACACGGGGAGCCGTTTCTCCCTTCTGTGCTGTTACCCAAACAAACTGTGGGAAGGTATTAATGCAAACGTGCATGTACTGCCATTTGCCAAAATGTGGGGCATGTGTGACGTCCATTTGCCACACCTGGATGGCCTCTGTCCCTCGTGGGTTGACCCCCCACGAGGGCCCCCCCCCGGTGCCCCTGCACAATGCTGACAAGAGCGAACTGTGCCTTGGGCTTTGGAAAGTGGCAGGTTGAACTACCTTGCAAGCGCTTGGCATTCTAATGAAAGAATGCATGACTCTGAAATGGAGTTGTGAGGAACAAACTTAGCAAATTTTTGTCTGTCGCGGGAGTGATGTATGCTCCCGGTAGACTGTGAAGCAAATTCCTAGGAAACTGGCTGTCAGTAATTATGTTGAAGCGTTCTTTGGCAAGGGTGTGCATGGCGAGGTTCACGGCTGCCAACTCTGCCCCCTTGCGGAAGAGTCAGGAGCGTGCGCCAAGCTTGGTCTTCTTGCCAAGTAAGAACCTAATATGTGCGACCCCCATAAGTGAAAACTGTCCTAGCCCCCCGAAGAGGAACCAGTGACATTAATTCACACGAGGTGACTGTCTGCATTTGAAGCGAGATGAGTCTGGGGTCTTATGGCAAACCTTGGCGCATGAAGCGCCAGGCTTCCCTTGGGTAAATTTCTCATGAAGGCCCCCCTGTGCACATCCACCCATGGCGGGCGTGCACACGTTTAGAAGGGTGCCAGATGCTGGCTTAGCCTTTGGCCTGTGCTTAGACTAGCAGCAAAAGGGAAAGGGGTGGCCTAAAAATGCCTGTATCTGATTGAAGGTGTGACCTGACTGCACTCTTAAAATGGTCCTAGGCAGTCCTGGCTAATGGGTGGCACTCTGCACATTCTCAGGAGCTCAGGGACTAATCCTTCCTCTGTGCTCTGGAGTTTGCGAAATGTGTCTGCTCGTTAGAGAGGGTGCTGTGGGCCAGGTGCCATACTTAAAATGACCTAAGACTTATTAAAACAAGCCAACTATGACGTGCCAGCTGTAAGGAAATAATACACAAAAATGAAAAGACACACAAGTTAAACATTTCCAGCAGGGAGTTCCACTGGCGAAAGGAGGAAAGACAAGTCAGAAGTTAGCACAATGAGAATGCAACAACTCTTATCAATCAGATTAGGTCAGGTAATTAAGACAACCGGGTCCTCCTGTAAAGAAATCACTACCAGTAATTAACTCAGGAGCCTGTGAAAGGAAGCAACTTAAGACTTAGAAAGAAACAGATTGGTTATTTTTAAGGCCTGGAGAGGATTTTTGTTCCTGTAAAAAGGTAACGATTAAGCATTTTCTGAATATACAGAGTGCAAGAATGTTTGCGTGCTTTTTCCTGTGAAAGGGGTACAATGAGTGAGTTACTTTACACAGATTAAAGTCAAAATACCAGAACAGTATCTTTCCTAAGAGAATGAAGGAGAGTTAGAACGATTCTCAACCTGCGGCCAGATGTGGGCAAGTGGGCCGGAGGCAGCCCACGTTGCTCTGCCACTACCCCCACCAAGCCAAGAAGGGCTGCGCGGCGAAGGAAGGGCAGGATGACTGTCCAGACCCCCAGAGCTGCCTGAGGCCCCGGAACTTGGCCCCTGACTTTAAAGGGTTGAGAACTGAGGTTACAAGATGATAACACGGTATACACATGAAGACAATGCAATTCTCTCACTCCTAGTGAGATACGTGACTCCAAGACGCTAAGAGACATTCAAAAAACCTTAAAACACAGAGATGGGGGTTTGAGGAACGCAGACGTAGGGAGTGGCCCCATAGTTTATGATCTAGTGAGGAAAACTCATAGAAGTGATTTTTGTTTTCAGATCGCGCTTCTGAAAAGAAAAATCTGTTTTCCTGAGTGGCAAGGATTGCAAAACCGGTTTCCAAGAGTGGCTTAATCCTTTGACAAAGAAAAAAGTCTCAAGGGAAGAAGGGGGGTCACCCTGCCCTATTGCAGGTTAGGATTCCCCCCCCCCCTCCTGCCTTGCCGCCCTTAAGCTGCTAAGCAGGCAAGGCAAAGGGTTTTGCTCATCATGCTTTCTCAAACTTTAAATAGTTCCTGCCCATGAGCAGAGTGCAAACTGTTTAACATATATTTCACAGTGACATTACCACGCAGTTACACACAAGGAACACTTTTCCAATCATACTGTGGTCATAGAGACAAGGCTTTTGCAATCATACACGGTTGTTGCAGTCACACATTCAGTGGTGCACCACGCATACACACATTTATTTACGCATTCGCACATTCCTCCCCTGATCTGCAGCGTTCTATACTACACATGAGGAGATGGCTTATACACAGCTGGCTATCACAGCCATCTGGGTGCTTCTACTTAGGGGTGAGTTTCTCTGGGCTACTCCCAAGGTGAGACCAGCAGATTCTGCCAGTGCCTTGGGGGAACTCGGGGTACTATTGCTGGGATGGTTCTTCTGGCATAGCCAGGGCGATGGCTGCCTCTTTTCTAGCCTGGGCCAGATGCATGCCAGCGTGGCCATTTGGCATTAAGACAACCTTTTGAAGATCTGCCTGGTCTAGATTGGCTTTCTCTTCTAAGGTGTCTCATTTTACCACACTGGAAGCAGACGCCTTGGGGTTTTGGCACTGCTCTGCGCCTGAGTGTGGTAATGGATCTGCTCTGGAGCCCTGCGTGGCCAGGGGCCATGCAGGTTTCCATGAGCAGTGGGCGCTGAGCAGCCCTGCCTGAACGTGTGTCTGCCTTCAGATAGGCTGAGCACAGCAGTTGGGCGCTAGCTAATTGTGCCACTGGCAATTTCCCCGTGAATGGATCTTCCTCACCCATGCGCTGAATGGAGTTCTTTCTTTGCAGGGAACTTTTAACTGTCAGAGAAGCGCCAAGGCCTCTCATGCCATGAATTCCTTCAGTGACGTCTGCAGCTGTCACTGAGGGAATGCTCCCTACACTGCCCTGCTTAAGCTGAAATGACGGATAGAGACTCCTTGGGGCTGATGGTTCTGACTGCACTGGGGATTTCTGGGTCTCTATCCGGACTGGGTCATCCTCTACTGAGAGTTTCCTACATTTGCTCCATGTGCGAATTATGCCCTCTGGAGCTTTCGGGGGTTGCTGAATGCAGTCTCCTATCTGATCCCAGAGCTGAAGGGTTAGCGTACCTACTTCTGGGTAAAGCAGGCAGTGTTCCCTTAGGTACACCAAAAGTCTTGCTAGTTCTCCGCTGTGAAACCTTAACTGAAACACCCTGGCCAGGATTCTGAACTCTCTCTCGTGAGTTCTTTGGCTAGCGGACGGACGTTGTCGCTGAGGACAAGTCCCCATATTACCTGCGAAGGGGTCCTCCGAAGTTTCCTCCTCGGGACGAGTTGACGCGTCTCGGGCAAGTAATAGGTTTTGGCGATGATTCTCTGGGTAGAGCTCGGAGCGTGGCCTCCTGCCACGGGCCCTCGGTGGCCTCTGCGCTGTCAGGGGTTCACAGCTGACCCTGAGGGGAACGCGTTTTTCCGTGACCGCAACGCCTCCGCGAAAGTCGGGAGCAAGCTGTAGGATGCCTCTTCTGTAATGCCTCGCCGCTTGGGCCGTCTTCCCGATCGGCTGGCTTACCGACCGGGCTGCCGCGCTGTCCTCCAGGATGAGTGGACGCGGTTCGAGTGCAGAACCGGACCGTGTGATCGCTTACTCTCGAGTAGATCACGTCTCGGGGTCACCAGATGTTGGATTGGGGCCGTGAGGAGGCCCTTAGGATCCCGGAGGAGACTGGTCAAAGGAACGACACGAGGCAAGATGGAGCGAAGACCAGTGATTTATTGAGGGAAAATCATCAGCATATATTATGTTCAAGGCTGCGCATGGTAGAATGGTCATCTGACAGAAAATCACATCATCCATTTACTCAGGTTAATTGAGAACCTCTCTTGGGGAAGTTAATTAGCGTGGGCAAACATTGACAGGGGAAACACCATTGTCTAGGGCTTAGACTGGGGTAAACATGGCTACTATTTGCACCAAGGATAAGGATAAACTCGGAGATGAGTGATTACTTTAATGGATAACAGAGTCTGGAGAAATGCCTTCTCAGCGGAACCGTCGGTCATGGGGAATCCACATGTTTCCACTCTGCAATTTGCAGTCCAGGTTTTCCTCCCTGTTATGTTGTTCAGTTTGTGTGTCAAATAAGCACACACAGCAACACTGTGCTTTCATAGCCTGTCACTGCTTGGTAAATATTTGCCTTTCTTATTTATGGGATGCTGAGGAAATTTGTAAAGAAATGTTCCAGATTGTGCCTCATTGTATTCTGGCAAGGAATTATCAATCTACCTCCCATGCATCATACCAGTTGGCACTTGCCTGCACGAGATGATTATAAATGCTCGCTATTTAGCTGCCTTAAAGCTCTCTACTGTTTTCTGAAGCAGACTTTTTTTCCTTTTGCTTGCCATCAAGATGTTGTTCTGCATACTGTCAATCTTTTCCACGGTTTTTGAGGTAGAAAATATTCAGAAGTGGGAGGATATCTCAGATGGGTGGGCTGGTAAGTAGGTAGGTAAGTAAGTAAATAAGTAAGTACAGTGGAACCTTGGTTAACAAACAGCTTGATTAACATACATACATACATACATACATACATACATACATACATACATACATACATACATACATACATACATACATACATACATACATACATACATACATACATACATACATTCGAATATAAGCCGACTCAAATATAAGCCGTCATCTAATTTTGACCTGAAAACCCAGGAAAATAGATAAATAGATTGACCTGAGTATAAGCCAAGGGTGGGAAATGCAGCAGTGGCTAGTGAGTTTCAATAATCAAAATATACAAAAACATGGTCAAATTAATTAAACTGTTGGCACATCTCAATCTGGTGCGGTCTTGGGATCCTCATGGTCATTGACCTAAGTATAAGTCATGTCCCCTTTTGGGGGCTCATTTTTGGGGCTAAAAAACCTGGCTTATACTCAAGTATATACGGTACACAGGGAAACTCATAGAAAAAATAGTAGCTCAGTTTATAGATCTTCCCCTGGAACGGATTAATTGGTTTTCAATGCATTCCTGTGGGAAATTGCATTCAATGCATTCTTGTGGGAAATTCGGTTAAAGTAATTTTCGCTGTAAGAAAGGTCCCAGAGAACGCATTAATTACATTGCCTGAGGTTCCACTGTACAGTAAGTGGATTTACCATTCCTTTCCTCTAGGGCTGTGATTCCCAACGTGGGGCAAATGCCCCAATGGAGGGCCATTTGATTTTTAAGGGGAGCAATTCAAGAATTAGTTATTAACAGTGAATGGTCTTTTAGGCTTCCTCCACATGAATAGGAGTTTACTTTTTGAATAATAAGAATTATATGTCACAGGAAGGGGATCAAGATTTTAGAGATGCTTAGGTGGGGCCAAAAAAGGTTGGGAACCACTACTCTAAGGGCAACCCTGGGGAATTGATCTCCCAAACCTGGGTCCAGAAGAAGATAACTGAACCACTAGGCCATGGATTCTCAACTTTACTGCGCCACAGGGCGGACAACTCCCCCTCAGACCACACAACAGGCCATATATTTCTGAATGTATCTTGCCTCCTTAAAGAGCAGGGATACGATTACATTGCATCAAAAAAAAATGTTATCTGCTACTTGGTCTAATCCATGTGTCCTGTACTAAATAAAGTGCACTGAACCCAAATCTAAAGTCCGATTCTGCCTAGGATGTCAGGATCTTAAGTAAGTAAGTTTCATCCTCTTGGTTAGGTTCCTGCGTTGATCATATGGGGTATATTTGCCACAAATGTAGCAAAAACTGTCCAGTTTATTAACACAGCAGTGCTTACTAATCTTTAGCTCAAAACAGACTCGCTATCGCCTAGCTGTACTATCAAATAAGATGGTTTCACACTAAAGACAAGCCCTTGGTCCATCTCATCTTATATATCTTGCATACTCTCAAGAAGGTTTGCTCTGGCCATAAAACTCTTCCTAGATGTGAGCTGGTGGACTTGAGGCTCATCTCCATTCAGAGGGTGTCAAGGGTAATTCTCTTGCTTAGTTCTCTCCGCATCCGCTGCTACTTCTCTCTTTATCTTAGGTGGAGCCATACCAACATGAGGATATATTTACTCAACTGGTGTAGGTTTGAGGTAACCTGACACTACGGACATTCCTTCCTCAACAGCAATGTCAACTTGTTTCACATGTGTGGATCAGCTCATACTGGAGGACCAGAGTGGTTTGCAACATAGGAAAAAAACCTTAACAATATGTAATACAATAAATACAAAAAATACAATAAAACACATTTCCCAGCAAAAAATACAAAGTACAGTTTTCAAATTACAAAGATACAAAAATACAACAACAACAACAACAACAACAACAACAATAATAATAATAATACAGAAATTCAGTACTCTAATACAATAGCCTCTCACTGCCAACATGTCCAAGACAAAGTCCCCAGGCTCCGAGAAAGGCACGGCTCCCCAGTGGCATCTCCGGTGTCTCTCTTATTCCTCTGGTCAAGGAAGCGGGACTGGTGGCTGCAGCTGCCTCCCATCCCAGGCCGATGGCGTGGACCCGGGAGAGGCGCATCGAGGCTCCTTGGCGGTGTCTCTGGCGTCTCTCTTATCCCTCCAGTCAGGCAGGGCCAGAGGGAAGCGGGGCCGGTGGTTGCAGCTGCTTCCCATCCCGGGCTGATGGTGGGTACATCAGCTTTGGCCTTGCTCAAGGCCAAAGCTGATGCACACAACATGGATGATTGAGCTTCAAATTTCCTGGTGCTATTGCTCCTCATATAGTATAAGATGAAATGCAGGAAGCTTTAGCATAGGTTGAGACAGAGGAAACATTCTCCAGAAATGACGCAGGGAAAATGACTGGCTTCAGAATGGCACATGCTAAGAATTAGGTGAGCTTGTAATGGGCTTGAACTTGACCCTTGTCCAGGTGAATTCCCCAAATAGGTTCATCTTCTCTTGCTTGGCTCTTAATAGCCTTCACCATTGAGTTAATGATGACAAATGGCTGGCAGTAACTGGAGCTTATATCCTATAGACCAGAACTGAGAGCTGAAAAAAAGCTGAGAAAGACAGAAAATGTCTCCCTGTCTGTTGTCCTTGATATCTCCTCCAAGGGAAACTTGAAAAGTAGTTGAGGGTTGGGGGAAGTTTGCAGTTCTTGGCCTTTGGACATCATTGTTGGCCACAGACCCCCATAGTTATTTTTATGGGCTGAAACTTCAAGAAGGCATTGATGGGAAGTAAACAAGATGGAGAACCTTTCAGGATCGGGAAAGAAAAAGAAATCCTTGTAAGCTATGCATCCAATATCTGAAGATTATCATGTTGTCACATCAGATGCTTTAAAAATCATGCCTTTTGAGTCACCCCCCCCCAATTGCTTGCACTTCTGTTTTAAAATTTCCAACAATCTGTTCCTCTGATACCAAGATTACTCTGTTTAGCTCCTTCCTTCAGTGATGTTATCACAGAAACAACATAGAATCTGCTATCCATACAACTGTACTATAGCTTTTTCTGAAAACAGTTGGTCCAAACATCTTGTGAGTGGTTTCATCAAATCAGGAGTTCGCAACCTATGGCCTGTGGGTTGGATTTGGCCCATGGCACAAAATAATCTGGCCCCTGACCTCACTCCAGCCACCTCCACCACTGCTGGAATCAGCCACGGACTCATTTATGGCCATCGTAAATGCGTTTATGATGGCCATAAATGAGTCCGTGGCTGTTGTAAATGCATATAGTACAATTGTGTGGCAGCCACGGATGCATTTTATGGCAGCATTTACAGTGGGGGGAACCACCAGTCAGCCCGCTCAACTGTCTGAGGGGGCGTGGTCTGGCCCACGGCTGAAAAACTTTGAGAACACCTGCATTAAATGGAGAATTTTCTTTGCATAGTTTGTTTCATTGGTTTGAGCCAATGGTCATCCAAAAAGGAGAGTAGTTTTTCCAATCTCTGATTTAGATTTGGCCTGTTTCTTTTGGGAGAAGGGTGAATTCAGTGTTCACTTGAAAAACATAAAACCTCTTCCCCAGTGCCTAGAAAATATTAAGTATTAATCTGTTAAAATGTTGTATCAAGGGAAGGGTGCATATCTCTGTTCAGCTTTCTCCCACATTGGGAATCTTGAAATTTCAAATTCTTTGTATCCCAAATATGGAGACATAGGTATATTTCATAAATTCTTTGGAAACAAACTGGAATTTGATTTGTCATCTGAACTGGTAATATTCAATAGATAGAATTATTTATTATTTTCGTCTTGGGACGGATCATGTTGCTTCTGACTGTTATTCCAGAGGTAAAGATAGAGGACCTTTCATGGTAGGAAAAACAGAAAGAAAAAGAGACGATGATCTTAGTTTAGCACTTATGTGGTTGAATACACATAAATTAACAACTAGAATTTTAAGAATTTAGGCTCTCAGTGGCACAGTTCAGGATGGTCAAATCAGTAAGACTTCATTTCTCCAGCATTCTGGTTTTCCTCTTCTCTCGTAGCCATAGCACTCCTCTCTCATAGCCCTCTGGAGATGGTCATCTGTTGTGTATGCAGGAGTTCTGCTGGAGTTCCGCTGCCTATCGCACGGAATTCAGCAGGTAGCAACTGAGGGAGGTAACAGCTGGCGGAGCCCAGCCCATGCGGCTCCAATCACCCAATTAATAGCTAGTGTGGGAAACTCCCCGCCTCCAGGTGTTCATGGTCGGGAATATAACACAATAGGTAATCATGGTGTTCATGGTCGGGAATACAACACAATAGGTAATCATGGTCAGGAATACAGTGACATCAACCAATAGGTATTGTTGGCGGGGAATTCAAATGCATTATAAAAGGAGCTGCGTCTCCTTGTGTACAGATTGACCATGCTGAAATAAAGAAGTGTTTGGCCCGCCTGCCGGCTCCGTGTGCAATCAATCTGCCTACATCAAATCATCTGAGGAAAGGACTTGGGACATACTTCCCTGTCTACCTGATTGGTGGTTCCAGGTGATATTTCTTTTTGTGACAGCACATCCAACTGTATCAATGCAAACATTGGTGTCCCATCCAGATTACAGATGGTAGAATATGATATGTTCTTCAATTAGCGAATGTTACATATGGATATCAGGGAGCAGAATTGGCAGAGGTCAGAAACCCAAGAGTTCGGTTCCCAGCTGAACCTGTTCCCCTCCTCCACTTTTTCCCCTTAACATGTGACGGTGACCATGCCAAAAATAGGACAGTTGGGTTGGCACCATCCTGTCCTTGTTCCTTGAGATTCTGGAGTAAAAGCAAATGATGAGGGCAGCATCCTTGCAGTATCAAGGGAATACATCCTTGTGATGTTGCAAAAGTCAGGTGAGCAAGAGTTGGGAAAGAAGCAAAATGAAGCATAGCATGAAACTTTAGTATTGAGGTGGTAAACCATGGCACCAGTTGGAAATGAGTGGGGATTAGCTGATCATCTCTCATACAGACTTTACTCTCCTCTGCTGATCCTCACCTTTTGATGTGTCTCCTCACCTGACATTTTCAAGAATTGCAGCAGTTTTTGGGACCTCAGCTGATGCCAGGAGATCTGGCAACCCTCCTTAAGATATACCAACAATATAGTGGAAGAAGTTTATCTGGATGGATACAACTGTCTTGATACCCTTTTTGCCAGTCTGGCCAGGTTATCCTGCTATGGCAATAGAGTAGATGATACTGGCCAGTGATTCAGTGCTGAGTGTCAGGTGGTGGTTAATTCTCCTGACAACCCTGAGGACTAACAGCCTCAGATAGCAAAGTGTACAGGGAAGGGTGTTGGTCCCCGAGTTTATTAAATCCCACTTGAATCCGTTTTGATGGAGGGCAGCTGCTTCATCAATACTGGCCTGTCACTGATGAGGACTTTGTGTGCCAAAAGGGCTCAGGACCAGAAAGTGACTCCTGGAACTGGATCAGTGGTATGGGAGTCATGCTGTGGTGTGGAAGGCAGATGAAGGGCCACTGCATTGTAGTTTCAAGACAGTCTCCATGGGTGGTCCTCATGTTGATCACCAAGATTCAGAAGAAGAAGGAGAAAGAGAAGAAGAAGACCCTTTTGCGTAGAGGAGAACTTGGAAATGAATTAGGAGTTCCAATCCTGGCTGTCACCTTGACGATGCCTACAGATGATGCATTGATGCTTGCCAATTTGGGTGGTTTACGAAGCAGATTAGATAGATTAGTGGAGACTGAAGCTTATCTCCGGGTTACAGATGTAGTACCGGTCTGTTTGTCAATTACCAGGAAATGTGAGACAGAGAGGGTAGTTAATTTCATGTCCTGTATATGTGTTTCTCAAGGGCATCTGGCTTGTGGACTCACCCAGCTCCAAATGCCTTCTTATCTTAGAATGGCTTACTTTTCGCAACTCTTCAAAGACCTTAGAGTCAACTGCAGAGAGAATGGGATGAGCAGTGGACTTGCTGTCATTGTGGGGGTGTCGTCATCTATTAAGAACAAGTGCAAGAGATGTCCCATCGCTTTGACGTCTTCCTGGTTACTTGTGGCCTTTTAGCCCAAACTAGCTAAGCCAGCAAATGAGGTGACATGAAAGGCTTTATAAATAACACATTGCAGCAGCAAATAAGTTTAATAATACAATGTGGGAAGGAGGCTGCCAAGTAAATTAGTCGAGGCCATGAGCATTGAGCATACATTATGGAGAAACTGATGTGAGTATGAGGCTCGTGGGTTTTTCTAAGCTAAGGATGCTCATGGGGGGCATTCTGCTGAGTGCTGTCCCAGAATGAATAAGACAAGGCAGAGTCCTGGAAAACAGTACAGGAAAAAAGGAAAAGAGAGATTCCAAGCCACTGATCAGATACCAGGAGTGAGCAGGTACAAATCAGATGAGGACACAACAAGAGCTAGTCGGTTTTGATTTAAATCATGATTAAAAGCAAGATTTTTAATCTGGTGTAGCTAGAAACGGGTATGGTGGAAGCCAAGCCGCCCTGATTGTAAAGCAGGGGTTCCCAACCTTTTCAAGCTGGGGGCCGGGTCATGCTCTCTCAGTCAGCTTTGAAGCTGGATGGCCATTTTGCCCTGCCTGCATGATGGGGGCAGCCATTTTGTCACAACAGCTTCAAAGGGGCAGCCATTTTGTTTCTTGAATATCCTTGGAAGGGTGGGTGGCCTTCATGAAATGGTACCATGGGCCGGATCTGGCCCGTGGGCCTTAGGTTGTGAACCCCTGTTGTAAAGGGAGGCTCATGTATTTGATCTTCAGAATTTATGATGTACCTAGAACTTAAAACTTGCAATTCCTGCAAGTTCTTGAAGGAAAAAGGTTGTTTATATTTTTTAAAAAACTGGAAAACTCACATGTAACTCAATATTGTACTAAAAGTGGTTACGAATTTTCCTGTATTCGGTTCTTTGGCTTCAGGAAGCCCATTAAATGCCATACAAAAAACAAAAGGAGCCCTGGTGGCACAGTGGTTAAACTGCTGTCCTGCAACCAAAAGGTTGTGAGTTTGAACCTGATCAGGGCTCAAGATTGAGGTCGTTAAAATGAGGACCCAGCATGTTGGGTGCATAATGCTAATTAAGTTGTGAACTGCCCAGAGATTGCACTAAGTGCTACAGGGTGGTATAAAAGTGTGATGGGTTTTGCTTTAAGTTATCAGTCAGAGTGCTGCATGACAGAGTGAGCTTCCATCTCTGTCCCAGCTCCTGCCAACCTAGCAGTTTGAAAGCAAGAAATTGCAAGTAGATAAATAGGTGCCACTTCTGCGTGAAAGGTAACAGTGTTCCATATGCTCCAGTTTCTAGTCATGCATGCCACTTGACTGTGGAGCCACAGATAGTGCTGGCTCTTTGGCTGTAAATGGAGATAAGCAACATATTCTAGAATTCGATATGGCTGGCTTTCGAGCAAGAGTGACCTTTACCTATACCTAATCATGATTTTCCACATAAAGTCTCATAAAAGCTCAAAAGGCTTTACTTTCATTTTTACTGCTTGCCCCTCACACTTAGCTTCTTGTGCAGATCTTTTCCACTCCCAATAGTTTTAGCAGTTTAGCCCTTCAAGGAGTAAGGGTTTAATTTTATGTACATACAGAGTGTCCCAAAACTCCCCCAACACAGGCAAAATCGTATAACAACAGATATCTTGGAATGTGTTCACCATGAGTCTCCAAAACCCGTGAGGTACGACTAATCCTCCTCTAGTCATCAGTGGCTCAAGTGGCTAAGACGCTGACTTGAAGGTGGCAGGTCAGCAGTTCAATACCTGAATACTGCAGGACAGAATGAGCTCCCGTCTCTGTCCCAGCTCCTGCCAACCTAGCTGTTCGAAAGCAAGAAGTTGCAAGTAGATAAATAGGAACCACTTTGGTGGGAAGGTAAACAGAATTCTGTGTGCTCCGGTGTCTAGGCATCCCTGCCACATGACCACAGAAACGTCTGCAGAAGCAGACAGCTCTGGCTCTTTGGCTTTGAAACAGAGATGAGCACTGAACCCTAGTGTCAGATACGACTGGCCTTCGAGCAAGGGTGACCTTTACCTTTATCTTTAGTCAGCACTAGTAAGCCAGCCGGGCGAGCGAGCGAGCGGCGGAAGGGCCAGCCACGCCGCCGCCGGGCAACCACCCCCAGCAAGGGGGTGGGGAGGAGAGCCAGCCGGGCGAGCGAGCGAGCGAGCGGCGGAAGGGCCAGCCACGCCGCCGCCGGGCAACCACCCTCAGCCGGGGGGTGGGGAGGAGAGCCAGCCGGGCGAGCGAGCGAGCGAGCGGCGGAAGGGCCAGCCACGCCGCCGCCGGGCAACCACCCTCAGCCGGGGGGTGGGGAGGAGAGCCAGCCGGGCGAGCGAGCGAGCGAGCGGCGGAAGGGCCAGCCACGCCGCCGCCGGGCAACCACCCCCAGCCGGGGGGCGGGGAGGAGAGCCAGCCGGGCGAGCGAGCGAGCGAGCGAGCGAGCGAGCGGCGGAAGGGCCAGCCACGCCGCCGCCGGGCAACCACCCCCAGCCGGGGGGTGGGGAGGAGAGCCAGCCGGGCGAGCGAGCAAGCGAGCGGCGGAAGGGCCAGCCACGCCGCCGCCGGGCAACCACCCTCAGCCGGGGGGTGGGGAGGAGAGCCAGCCGGGCGAGCGAGCGAGCGAGCGGCGGAAGGGCCAGCCACGCCGCCGCCGGGCAACCACCCTCAGCCGGGGGGTGGGGAGGAGAGCCAGCCGGGCGAGCGAGCAAGCGAGCGGCGGAAGGGCCAGCCACGCCGCCGCCGGGCAACCACCCTCAGCCGGGGGGTGGGGAGGAGAGCCAGCCGGGCGAGCGAGCGAGCGAGCGGCGGAAGGGCCAGCCACGCCGCCGCCGGGCAACCACCCCCAGCCGGGGGGTGGGGAGGAGAGCCAGCCGGGCGAGCGAGCGAGCGAGCGAGCGGCGGAAGGGCCAGCCACGCCGCCGCCGGGCAACCACCCTCAGCCGGGGGGTGGGGAGGAGAGCCAGCCGGGCGAGCGAGCGAGCGAGCGGCGGAAGGGCCAGCCACGCCGCCGCCGGGCAACCACCCTCAGCCGGGGGGTGGGGAGGAGAGCCAGCCGGGCGAGCGAGCGAGCGAGCGAGCGAGCGGCGGAAGGGCCAGCCACGCCGCCGCCGGGCAACCATCCCCAGCCGGGGGGTGGGGAGGAGAGCCAGCCGGGCGAGCGAGCGAGCAAGCGAGCGGCGGAAGGGCCAGCCACGCCGCCGCCAGGCAACCACCCCCAGCCGGGGGGTGGGGAGGAGAGCCAGCCGGGCGAGCGAGCGAGCGAGCGAGCGGCGGAAGGGCCAGCCACGCCGCCGCCGGGCAACCACCCTCAGCCGGGGGGTGGGGAGGAGAGCCAGCCGGGTGAGCGAGCGAGCGGCGGAAGGGCCAGCCACACCGCCGCCGCGCAACCACCCCCAGCCGGGGGGTGGGGAGGAGAGCCAGCCAGGCGAGCGAGCGAGCGAGCGAGCGGCGGAAGGGCCAGCCACGCCGCCGCCGGGCAACCACCCTCAGCCGGGGGGTGGGGAGGAGAGCCAGCCAGCCGGGCGAGCGAGCGAGCGAGCGAGCGGCGGAAGGGCCAGCCACGCCGCCGCCGGGCAACCACCCCCAGCCGAGGGGTGAGGAGGAGAGCCAGCCAGCCGCGGACGCCGCCAGGCAAACACCCTCAGCCGGGAGGGGGGGGAGAGGAGGAGGAGGAGAGCCGGCTGAGCAGCGGAAAGGCCAAGAGAAGACCAACTGAAAGACGGGAAGAGGGCAGAGAAGGAAAAGCAAGGGGAGAGACTCAGAGCCCCAGGCAAAGGATAAGTACCTGATATGCAGATGTAGAAGACTTAACATAGAAACTGACATAGAGACTTTATATTAACTAAATACAGAAATTGACATAGAGACTGTATATAAAGTGTGATAATATGCATGATAATATGTTGTCTAAAATGTTTTAAACTTTTAAAAACTGTGATAAAATGTATGAGGAGGGAAAAATGGCGTAGACACCGGCAAACCACGCCACAAAGCTTGCCAAGAGAACCCTATGGACCAAAACAAAAGGCAAAACAAAAGGGCAGGCTAGGTGATACAGGATGCTTAACACCACAGAGGGGAGGAAGGGGAGGGACAGGAAGGGGGAGGGGAAATGCAATGTTGCAAGGAGCAATACTGCATAGGGACATGGAATGTGAGATCAATGAACCAAGGTAAACTGGAAGTGGTAAAAAATGAGATGGAAAGAATAAGCATTGACATCTTGGGCATCAGTGAGCTAAAATGGACAGGGATGGGCGAATTCAGCTCTGGAAACCATCATATCTACTACTGTGGGCAAGAAAGCCTTAGAAGAAATGGAGTAGCCATAATTGTCAATAAAAGAGTGAGAAAAGCAGTAATGGGATACGACCTTAAAAATGACAGAATGATGTCAGTCAGATTTCAAGGCAAACCTTTCAATGTCACTGTGATCCAAATATACGCACCAACCACTGGTGCAGATGAAGCCACAATGGACCAGTTCTATGAGGACTTACAACACCTCATAGAACAGACACCAAGAAATGATGTCCAAATTATATTAGGAGACTGGAATGCCAAAGTAGGAAATCAGAAAGTGGAGGGAATAACAGGCAAATTTGGTCTTGGAACACAGAATGAAGCAGGGCAAAGATTAATAGAGTTCTGCCAAGAGAACACACTGGTCATAGCAAACACTCTCTTCCAGCAACACAAGAGGCGACTTTACACATGGACATCACCAGATGGCCAACACCGAAACCAGATTGACTACATACTCTGCAGCCAAAGATGGAGAACCTCCATACAGTCAGCAAAAACAAGACCTGGAGCATACTGCGGCTCAGATCACAACCTACTGATTGCAAAATTCAGGCTTAGACTAAAGAAAATAGGGAAAACACGGAGACCAGAAAGATATCACCTAGACAGCATCCCTAAAGAATACGCGGTAGAGGTGATGAACAGATTTAATGGCCTAGACTCGGTAGACAGAGTACCAGAAGAATTATGGATGGAGATGAGGGACATCATGCAGGAAGCAGCAAAGAAAATCATACCAAAAGAAAGGAAGAGTAAGAAAGCAAAGTGGTTGTCTGATGAGGCTCTTAAAATAGCAGAGGAAAGAAGGAACGCCAAAGTCAAAGGAGAAAGGAAAAACTACAATCATTTGAACACAGAATTTCAAAGAAAAGCAAGGAGAGATAAGGAAAACTACCTAAAAGAACAGTGTAGAGAAATGGAGGAAAACAACAAAATAGGCAGAACCAGAGATCTCTTCAAAAAAATCGGCGAAATCAAGGAAACATTTAAAGCAAAAATGACCATGATAAGGGACAAAGACGGAAAGGAGCTAGCTGATGCAGAAGAAATTAAGAAAAGATGGAAAGAGTACACAGAGGAACTTTACAAAAAGGACCTCAACACTCCTGACAATCACAATGATGAAGAAATTGAACTTGAGCCAGACATCCTGGAGAGCAAAGTCATAAAGGCCCTAAAGAGCACTGCAAACAACAAAGCTAGTGGAGATGATGGTATCCCAGTTGAATTCTTCAAAGCGCTAAAAGATGATGGCGTCAAATTACTGCATTCAATATGCCAGCAGATTTGGAAAACAAAACAGTGGCCACAGGATTGGAAAAGATCAGTATACGTCCCAATCCCAAAAAAGGGCAATGCCAAAGAATGTTCAAATTATCGAACAATCGCGCTCATCCCACATGCCAGCAAGGTGATGCTCAAGATAATACAGGATAGACTTCAGCAACATGTGGAGAGAGAATTACCAGAGGTGCAGGCTGGTTTCAGAAGAGGCAGGGGGACTAGAGACCACATTGCCAACATACGCTGGATCATGGAGAAAACAAAGGAATACCAGAAACAAGTTTACTTTTGTTTTATTGACTACACTAAGGCATTTGACTGTGTGGACCACAACAAGATGTGGCAAGTAATTAAAGAGATGGGAATTCCAGAGCACCTCATATGCCTCCTGAGAAATCTGTACATGAACCAAGAAGCAACAGTTAGGACAGAACATGGAATAACAGAGTGGTTTGGAATAGGAAAAGGAGTAAGACAAGGCTGCATTTTGTCACCATGCTTATTCAACCTATACACAGAGCACATAATGCGCAGTGCAGGGATGGAGGAATCACAATATGGGATTAAAATCGCTGGGAGAAACATCAACAATCTGAGATATGCAGACGATACCACCCTAATGGCAGAAAGTGAGGAAGACCTAAAGAATCTCTTGATTGGGCTGAAGGAGGAGAGTGCAAAAGCTGGCCTGAGACTCAATATCAAGAAAACCAAGATAATGGCAACAGGCCCAATCAGTTCCTGGAAAATAGACGGGGAAGAAGTAGAAGCAGTGACAGATTTTACTTTCTTAGGATCAAAGATCACTGCAGATGGGGATTGTAGCCATGAAATAAAAAGGCGACTGATTCTTGGGAGACAAGCGATGAGAAACCTGGGGAACATAGTGAAAAGCAGAGACATCACATTGCAAACAAAAATTAGAATAGTCAAAGCAATGGTTTTCCCAGTAGTAATGTATGGATGTGAGAGCTGGACAATTAGGAAGGCTGAACGTAGAAGAATAGATGCCTTTGAAATGTGGTGTTGGAGGAGGGTTTTGAGAGTCCCCTGGACAGCGAGGAGAACAAATAGGTCAATCTTAGAAGAAATTAACCCTGACTGCTCATTGGAAGGTCAAATAGTAAAGATGAAGCTAAAGTACTTTGGACATCAAATGAGAAGGGAGGATTCACTTGAGAAGGCATTGATGTTGGGAAAGGTGGAGGGCAAAAGAAGAAGGGGGAGGCCAAGGATGAGATGGCTAGATGGCATTGTAGACACAATGGGCACAGAGCTGGGAGGGCTGAAGGGGATGGTGGAGGACAGAGGCGCCTGGAGGAAAATGGTCCATGGGGTCGCAAAGGGTCGGAGTCGACTGTGCGACTGAACAACAAACAACAGTAAGCCCACACCTACAGTCTTGTGTCCAGTTCTGGGCACTGTACCTTAAGAGAGATGCAAATAAATTAGACCAGGTACAGAGAAGTGCAACAACAAGAACAACAACAGCAGCAGCAACAACTATTTCATGTCAGAAATTATTCTGGGTTGAAAAGTTGTTTGTGGGAGGAACTCCACTCAGGGGATGCCTGGATGAGGCTCCTTTCATGTCCCCAAGAGCTGGGACAGAGACGGATGCTCAATTCCATCGTGCAGTACCCGAGTCTTGAACTGTCAACTTGCCAATTTCCCAGCTAACAAGGTGAGCTTCTTAAGCACTGAGCCACCGCAGCCCCATGGCAGCAAGGATGATCAGAAGACTGAAAACCAAGCCATATGAGGAAAGACTGAAGGAACTGGGCATGTTTAGCCTTGAGAAAAGGAGATGGAGAGGGGATATGATGATAGCACTGTTCAAATACCTAAAAGATAACCATAAAGAGGAAGGGAAGGATCTGTTCTTCTATCATCCCAGAGTGCAGGACACGTAATAATGGGCTGAATATCAGGAAAAACGTATTAATGGTTAGAACAGTATGACAGTGGAACCAACTGCCTCGAGAGGTGGTGAGAGCTCCAACACGAAACATTCAATAGAGAATTGGAAAGCAACCCTCTGTCAGATCTGCTTTGATTCAGATTCCTGCATTGATCAGGGGGTTGGACCATACCTGTCAAGTATCCTGTATTGGACGGGATTTCCCATAATTTTGTGCTGCTTTTCCTCATTTCCCGCCCGGAGCCGCCACCATCTCGTAATTTGGCGGCGGGGGAAAAGTAGTTACCGCACATCCCTTCTGTGCAGGTCCCTTCTACGCATGCATAGAACCCTGCTATGCATGCGTAGAAGGGTTCTGCGCAGAAGGGGATGCGTAGAAGGCTTCTACGCATGTGTAGAAGGGACCTGCACAGAACGGTTCTGCGCAGGTCCCGTATTGTCCAGAGCCACGCTTGACAGGTATGGGTTGGACTCGATGGTAGTGTAGAAAGAGGTGCTCAACATGTAGAGAATAATTTGTAAATATTTTCTAAACATCGGGATGAATATTTTGTACACAAAGGTACATTTCCAATGTCCTCTATATGTGGCGACTTTTGGGACACCCTGTAGATGTGCAAAGGCACAATTAAGGTCTTGTTCTCAATTCTGTATATTTATTTTATAACATTTCTTGCTGTGCAGGAGAAGCATGCAATCTCTACAGGCATAAATTCACAGTTCTGAGAACTGTAAAAAACAAGCACCTGTGATAATATCTTCTAGATAGAAAACAGCCCAATTATCTTACAGAAACATCTGGAAGAGCATGACATTGTGAATGGAGTAATGGAATTCTAAAAAATGAAAAAAAAACTGCATGAATATACAGCCTCATGTTACAGAATTAAAAATGAATTCTTAATTCATGATGAATAACCTTTGGATGGTATTATATCTTAAATAGAAAACTATCTTTACATAGAGTTTTCCACAAAAAAACATTTTCTTAAATTAAAAAACTGATTGTTTTGGATTAAAATTTTGTTGTTGTTGTTCAGTTGCACAGTTGATCCTGACCCTTTGTGACCCCATGGACCATTGCCTTCCAGGCACCTCTGTCCTCCACCATCCTCCTCAACCTGCCCAGCTCTGTGCCCACTGCATCTACAATACCATCCAGCCATCTCATTTTTGGCCACCCCTTCTTCATTTGCCCTCCACCTTTCCTAGCATCAAGACTTTCTCAAGTGAATCCTCTCTTTTCATTTGATGTCCAAAGTACATTGATTTTTATCCACCCTGATGTAAGATCATTCATAGTAAAGGATATTCCAACAAGTGGGATTTGGCTTTCTCAAATCTACAGGTAAAATGGAACAAAGGTAATTTGTCCTCAGCATTGAGCTTTGGTCAAGGAGAAGCCTCTATCCTTCCCCTTCAGGAGTTCTTATCTAAGGTTCAGTTGTAGTCCCTTTTGTAAGGTCTTCCATGGCACCAAAGGTCTACTCCAAAGGTTCTCAAATTTTTCGCACTGCGGGCTGGTCACATGGTTGAGTGGGCCAGTCATGTGGTTCCTCCTGCCATAAACACTGCTGTAAATGCACCCGTGTCTGTCGTAAATGCGTTTACAGCAGCATTTATGGCAGGTACCTGTGTGTGTACACATGCAGGGCGCTTGCGGGGCATGTATTATGGCTGTTGTAAATATGTTCGCATCTGGGAGCAGCTAGGGCAGTGGCTAGCCACATGAAATTGTGCCACAGCCCAGATGAAATGGTGCCTCAGGCCAGGTTCAGCCTGCGGGTCGTAGTTTGCCTATCCCTGGTCTACTCTCAGAGTGACCTTTTGCGCATGAGGAAGAGAGGAGTTACAATGTTACTTTCCTTATATCCGGGGTATTGGTTAAGACATAGAGCTTGATGACCAGAAAGTTGGCAGATCAGCAGTTTTAGACCTGAGTGCTGCATAATGGAGTAAGCTTCTGTCGTCTGCCCTAGCTCCTGCCAACCTTGCAGTACCCTCTGCAAAAACTAACGGGCCATGACCTGCCATGACCTGCGTCTTCTGTACCCAGGAGTGCCTGGCCCTTGCTGGTTAGTGATGTGATGGTTGTAGTGGTCTCCTTCTATCCCAGAGATTCTCAACCTGTGGCCCACAGGCTGGGTGCAGCCCATGGCACCATTTCATGTGCCTCCCACCTCCACCACACCAGGAAGTACCATGTGTTGGAAGGGCAAAATGGCCGTCCGGAAGCTGTCTGAGGGACCATGACCCGGCCCCGGGCTTAAAAAGGTTGAGAACTCTTGCTCTATCCATTCAGGGTTTGCTTGGAAATTGCTTATCCCAGAAGCCCATTTGCTTAAAATATATTTGTGGAAATTATCTCTCCAGCAGTGATTGGCTGAGGGGCTGTGATGTCACGGAAGGTTTGGGCAGGCAGGAGAAGGTGCTTACTAGCCGCTACTAAACCGCTTCAGTGATCTTAAAAGAAGACAGGCAAAAATAAATGTAAGGAAGCAAGATCACATCCAGATTAATGATTGGAAGAGGTAGATGTTAGACAGGAATCAGGGAGAAGATATCGGTGAAAAGTCTCATATGGCCATGGCCAGAGTGGAAACTTCTGGAATCCTGGGGGATTTGAGTATTAATAATCCAGAAAGTAACATTTCCAACCTAGCCCCTGCTGGTTGGTGACATGATGGTTGTAGTGGTCTTTCTCTTCAGATGCAATGCCAGGCATTCTTCCCCTAGTTTGGTCTTGTCTTCCAGAAGAAGTGACCACAAGCATGCATTTGGAGCCTTATCTAAGAATTTATTGCATATGAACAAATACAAATCTGTCATGGAGGGGAGGAGTATTAAGAAGGAGGGAAAATAATCCATCCTCTTCCCCATTGGGGCACCATCAGTCTCTGACAGCTGCAGATGATGATTCCCCAATGAGGCTAGTATGAATGTTTCTGTTACATCAGCAATCTCTCATTGTCATTGAAGCCTAAGTAAATCTTTGTGCGAGTATACCAAAGAGTGCCATTAACATATGAGAAGGTTCATTAATTATCCAATTTCCTCACTGAATGCCACCCCCCTTGCTGTGGTCCAAGACAGATCCCATTAAATTAAGGGGAAACCGAGAACTACTTTCATTGTTTCTGGATGGGTTACATATTTTGTTTCATCTGAAAATGATAATTTTAGCTTACTTTTAAAAGGTACTGGTCTCCCGTCACCCAATCCCTATACCCATAACAGTGCAAAAGCTTGCATACACTAGACATTGGTGCACTGCAGGCAAATAACCTCATGGTAATGCAACTCTTGGATTTGCCACATTGACCCAACCAGCTCCTAGCATGACCAATACATTTCCAAATTTTCATTGTATAGCAAAGAAATGCAGCACTTCTGTGATCTGAAATTGTGTATTGGGCTCCAACTTGGAAAATAATTACACAAATGGTAGAAAGTGGTAGAGGATAATCATGATCATCATCATCATGTGTACCTATATTTATATCTATATCCATGTGTAGAGATATCATGGCATAAGAAATTGTTACAATTGATTTATTTCACTGCAAAGAATAAATTACTAGTTGATGTGTAACATTCATCATGTACGTGATCATGATTTTTTTCTTCTTCTCATCTTCCTTCATCTTCATTATCTTTTTAAAATCACCATCACCACCCACCATCACCACCACCACCACCACCACAAATGTAACCTAATAGTTTGAATGCAAAATATTTTGAAATATTATGATGTCACCCTTAGTCTGATTTTCTTTAGTATTAAATAAAAGTTGCTCAAACTTTATAATTCTCTTTGACCCTGGTGGAGCTGAAGTTAATGGGCAATAGATGGGCAATACAACCAGGTGTCTGACTTCTTGGAAGCTGCCTTTTGAGATGCTGTTTTGTCTGTCTTGGCTTCCCAAAAGCTATTGTGTTAAATTAAAAGCTTAGATTGGCATTATATTAGAGTAATTTCTTTTAAAATAGGTAACTTTCATGAAATAATGTCTGTTTGTGTCTGATTATTAATAGTAGATGTCATATCTTATCATATAAAGGAACAGCGCTGATAGGATAAATCAATAAAAGGAAATCACTACACCCTGTGCTCTCAAGGAATTATTGTCAAAGAAGGAGACAAACTGGTTCTTCTGGTCTTTCCAGCACTCTGAGAAGGAAAGAGCAAAAACCGTTTGTAAAAAGTAATTAGCACGTTATTTCTTGACTGTTCACACACTATTTATTTTCAAAGTCCATGTAGGTAATACATTGAAAATAACTGAAAATACATTCTCCCTATATTAATCCTTGAGAACACAGACCCAATTGACGTCCCAACGCACAACATACAGAGTATGTAGAGAGGCGATGGACGCAGGGTATACTTTTACTTAAGAAATGGTAAGCTTCTATTTAAGAAAAGGTTACTCTTTTTTGTGATAAGAAATGTATAAATGATTTTTCTGTATAAGTTACAATTCGGAATGCTTTACCCCATGTGCATATTTAAACAATTGCTGTAATTAATTACATATGAATCCATACTGCATTTAAAACAACATATCAGCACATTGTGTGCACTTTTGCATGTTATTTTATGTAATATACTCTAACTAAATGTTTTTAATGATTTGTAGGTTCCTTGATAAAAGACAGTCAGTCTGAAAAGCTAATATACCGGATAGCTTCGGAAATATTATATCTACAAAATCAATTGACACAAGTTGAACATTATAGACTCTCATGAATTTAGTTTTGGCAACTGAGCCCTTTCTTCTATGTGTTACAGTTTTACGAACTCTTCATTTGAAAATACTGCTGTAGAATATATTTGTGTGTTTGAAACCTGAAAATAAGGAAATTTATTTTTTCAATTTATTACCTACATGGACTTTGAAAATAAATAGTGTGTGAACAGTCAAGAAATAATGTGCTAATTACTTTTTACAAACGGTTTTTGCTTTTTTCCTTTCCAGCACTCTGGAAGAGGCAGAGGACTTTTGCATGTCAATGCCAGAACCAGCCAAACCAGTTTCCCAGCCAGAAAGATGGCAGAGAGGAAGCCAATGCTTTTGCATATCAATAAAGTTCCTTCTTTGGAAGAATTGGTCCCAGTGAAGGAAAGAAGTTTCAAAATATACTCATCAATAAGATTCTGATTACCTTGGACTTTTACAATCTCTGACATGACAAGCATCTTCCAGCTTGTGTACCCTTGTTTTAACACTGTAACATTTTACCTGTAATAAGAACATTTTACCTGTAAAAAGCTGACCTTCCTTCAAAACCTGAGGCGAATTTAACAGGGAGGTGTCACTGCCTTCCCCCCACAGATCAAAAGGCCTGTCTCGGGAAATGAGCTGTTGGGAGGGGCTATGCTGAATTCAGTGTTAAGATTTCTGGCTATGCAATTGGGGGTGGTGTGGGATCCGCGCACACAATTGGTATACTGGCCCTGACAGAACCCCGGTAATGGGTGATCACATCGTTACTAGGGGTTCCTGAAGGGACAGAAATTGGGAGAGCGGAATATTAGATAGAGTTTAATTCATCAATAGCTGACCTGACAAGTAGCTCGAACAATAGAGAGCTAATGACTAACTCACTAGGCACGTAATAGGTAATCTCGCATCTGCGGATTACCTTAAACCCTAGAACCAATACTAGCCACTTGTTTACCCCGGATAACACGGAACAATGTATTTCCCCTGCCGTTAATTAAGTTAGTTAATTAACTTCCCCTGTAGACTTCCCCAATTAACTTGTGTAAACATCATGTATGAATTCTGCCAGATCGCAATGCTTTTACATGCAGCCTGTACATGATAAATACTGATGATTTGCCTTCATTAAATCACTGGTCTTCACTCCATCTTGCCTTGTGTGTCGTTATTTGACCAGTCTCTTCCGGGACCCAACAGCTGCTTCGCGGTGCCGATCCAGCTTGCGCAACCTGCTTCGCGGCCCAGATCCAACATATGGTGACCCCAACGTGATTTACTCGTGAGTAAGTGATCTTCCCGGTACGGTTCTACGCCAGAACCGTGTCCGAATCATCCCAGAGGACAGCAAGGCAGCTCTGGTCGGAAAGCCATCCGATCTGAGTGACAGCTATGCTGCGAGGCATTCCAGAGAGGCAGAGCACGCTCCAAAGCTCTGAGGCAGCTTGCTCAGTGGAAACGCGTTCTGCTCAGGGTCGGCTGTGAAACCCTGACTTCATTGCAGAGGCCGCCAAGGGCCTGTGGCAGCAGCCCACGTTCTGAGTTCCTTCCCAGAGGTTTGTCACGGCAGACCTGTTACCTGAAATCAGACGCGTCGCTTCATCCCAAGGAGGAAAACTTCAAAGGACCGGCAGGTAATATGGGGACTTGTCCTCAGCGACAACGTCCGACCGCTAACCAGAGAACTCACTTAATGGAGTTCAAGGCCCTGGCCAGGGTAAACCATACACACGTTCACAGCGCCCAGTTAGCGGATCTTTTGGTGTACTTGGGGAAAAATTGTCTGCTTTATCCAGAAACAGGCATGCTTAACCTCCAACTTTGGGACAGGATAGGAGCCTGCATTCAGCAAGCACCTAGAGCTCCATCCAGCATAATCAGCATGTGGAGCAAGTGTAGGAAGCTCTTAGCAGAGGTAGACCCAGTCCGGATAGAGGCCAAGGAACCCCCAGCGGAGTCAGGGCCATCAGCCCCAATGGCTCTCTATCCGTCATTTCAGCTCAAGCAGGGTAGTGTAGGGAGCTTTCCCTCAGTGACAGCTGCAGACGTCACTGAGGGAATGCATGGAATGAGAAGCGCTGGCGCTTCTCTGACAGTTAAAAGTTCCCAGAATACCAAGAGTTCCATCCAGCGCATGGTTGAAGAAGAAACCAGTAAGGGGGAGTTGCCAGCAGAAGAACTAGCTGAGTTTAGGCAGATATGCCCAGTCCACATAGAGGTAGATGCCCTCACGGGTCAGCAGCAAACGACCCATTCGCCAGTTCCGTACAAGCTGCTTATGGCTATATGGAAGGCAATCACAGAGACAGGACTTCAGAGTCGCTTCACCAGGGGCAGGCTTCAGCAAGTGTGCGAAACCATGATGCTCATTCCATACGACTGGAAAGCCGTCATGCGAATGATGCTCAACCCCAGCCAGTATTTGCTATGGGACAGCGAGTATCATCTCGAAGCACAGGCAAGGGCTGCCAGGATGGGTGGAGCAGTAATCCCTGACCAGCTATACGGTTCAGGTCCATTCGAATCCGTTGATGCGCAGAACGTCTTGCCAATCGCCACCCTTCATTTGGCGGCTGAGACAGCCTTCAGGGCTTATCTCAAGGTCCCGGCAGCTGGCAAAGCAGCCAAAAATTACACAGCAGTCAAATAGGGTGCCCAGGAGTCCTACATGGACTTTATCAATAGACTGGAGGAAGCAGTCAGTAGACAGATTGATAATGAGCAAGGCCAACAGGAGCTCCTGATGAAACTGGTGAAAGACAATGCCAACCTTGACTGCCATAAGATCTTGCAGTCACTGGGCAATCATCCTGATCTGACTCTCACGGACATGATTAGGGCTTGTGCCAACTTTGTTACAGATTCCTACAAAATGGGTCTGTTAGCAGCGGCGGTACAAGGCGGTAGGAAACCCAAAGGCAGGACCAAAGGAGCATGTCACAATTGTGGCAAGATCGGTCATTTCGCTAGAGAATGCCTATCCAACAAGGGCAACAGCCAAAACACCGGCTGTCCCAAGGCTCCAACCACCCCATGTCCACGGTGCAATAAAGGCTTCCACTGGGCCAGGAACTGCCCGAATTCAGGAAACCAGAACACGGGCTTGTCTCTGGCCCCGGTTCAAACAGAGACCTCAGTTGCTCTGGGAGAGCCAGAGCTGGATTAAATTCCGGTCACATTCCCTGCATTCCGGAGGCGCAGGCCAGCCCTAGGGGCAGTGCAGGACTAGATTTGACTTGCCAGTCAGAAGTCACATGTGACTTGCCAGGCACAGTCTATCTGGTCGATTCCCAGTACATGGGACCCCTGCCTAAAGGCTATGTAGTTTTAGTTTTGCCCCGTAGTATCGCAGGAACGCGAGGAATTCTTGTAATTCTGGGAGTCATTGGCTCCAATTTTTCGGGAGTACTCAAGGTTCAACTCTGCACACACCTACCCCAAACCATTCACAAGGGAGACATGCTAGCACAACTGATCATGGTTCTTTGTCTCTCGCCAGCAGGCAGCCAGGAAAGGCTCAGGGACAGCTCAGAGTCCAGGTTGGAAGACCGCTCGAGCGCAGAAGGGGCAGTACAAGGATACCAGGTCTTAGCGGCAGTGGAAACCAACATAGAGTGGAGAAAGCAGCTAGTCATAAAGGTATTTTTAAATAAAAGACCTTTTGATAGATTATTAGATACCGGAGCTGACGTCAGCGTGGTCAGCCAGAGTCAGTGGCTGTGTGAGTGGGCTCTCGAGCTGGTCTCCAATGTGTGGGGGGTAGGCAGTGTTCAAGAAGCGTTTAGAAGCCAGAACTGGGTAGAAGTCACAAACCCCGAAGCTGATGACACAGCGGTCATCCGGCCGCACATTTTGGACGTGCACGTCAACCTTTGGGGGCGAGACATTCTGCAGCAGTACCGTGCCACTCTTACCTTCGGGTAATGGCTTTACCGCTTAAATGGCTGACCAACACGCCAGTCTGGGTAGAACAATGGACGGTAGTAGGGGAGAAATTAGTCGCCCTGAAACAGCTGGTGAAAGAACAGCTAGATGCAGGACATATAGAACAGTCCACCAGTCCTTGGAATTCGCCCATATTTGTTATCAAGAAAAAGTCGGGGAAATGGCGACTCCTTCACGATCTCAGAGAGATCAATAAATGTATCCAGCCAATGGGTCTGCTTCAATGCAGCATCCCGAATCCGGACATGATCCCTGAGGGTTGGGAGATCTTGGTCATAGACTTAAAAGACTGTTTTTATACCATTCCTTTAGATGCTAGGGATCGGGAAAGGTTCGCTTTTACAGTGCCAGTCGTGAACTACAGAGAGCCTACACAACGTTACGCGTGGAAATATTTGCCACAGGGGATGCTCAACTCACCCACCCTGTGCCAAATTTACATTCACAACGCACTGGAAAAGTTCCGAAACCTTCATCCCACAGTGTGTCATTTCATGGATGACATCCTGGTCGCAGCGCTGCAACTCGGCAGCGAAATGTTTAAAGACCTCCAGACCACTCTGGGGGAAAAAAGGGTTACTCATTGCCCCGGAGAAAGTTCAGAGAACCGAGCCATTTTCATACTCCGTTCTTTCGCAGCGCCAGTTTTGCCACAGATCAACTTAAAGGATTCAGTCACCCTTGTAGAATTGCAACAGATTCTGGGGAATATTAATTGGGCCAGACCGTATTTCAGACTAGATACGGACCTTCTAAAGCCGCTCTTCTCGCTGCTAACACTAGGTAAGCAGCTGGAGGACCGGATACACATTCCTCGAGAGGCGCGCTTGACTTGCTAGGCTCTCTAATTGTGCCATCAGCCAGGGGGTCTCACCTCTCTGGCACAAGGAGGAGGGCCTTCTCCGTGTCCGCACCGGCCCTTTGGAACCTCCTGCCTGTGGAACTGCGTCTCCAGACGGAGTTATTGCCCTTTAGGAAGGAACTAAAGACCTGGCTGGCGGGCCAAGTTTGGGGTGCGGGTGGGGATGGGGGTACCGTTGGGTGGTTGGTATAGAGAAGTGTGCCTTCCCCCAAGGGGTGGGTTTTTTAACTTTTAACTTTGTTTTATCATGTGTCTTTTATGAATTTACTGTCCGCTATGTAAACCGCCCTGAGTTGGGTTGTACCTGAGTGGGCGGTATATAAGCGTGAAAAATAAATAAATAAATAAATAAATAAATAAATAAATAAATAAATAAATAAATAAATAAATAAATAAATAAATAAATAAATAAATAAATAAATAAATAAATAAAAGGTCAAGCAAGTTCTCAGCCAGAGATGGGTGGACAGGATTAGTCAGGGGCCATATGATCCTGTTCTAAACCTGTACATCGTCTGGACCGGATCCATGTTCACCGGAGCTCTAGGGGTAGACTCCGAGCGGGGGGTGAGTATCGTGGAATGGGTGTATTTACCACACACCTGTTCCCAAAACATCGTTCCTCCACAGGAACTGGTCTCCACGGTGATTTACTGAGGAAGGCTGAGAGCAAGGGATATCTCAGGGCACGATTTAGCAAAAATCGTGGTCCCATTCACAAAAGAGCAAATCCAGCAACTGATGCAGCTCGGTGACTCGTTTCTGATTGCATTGGAAGGATTCACTGGATGTTTGGCATACCATTTGCCGAAAGACCCCAGACTCGTCTCGCTTCAAACACAGACAGTCAGTTTGTGTGAATTAATGTCCCTGGTTCCACTTCAGGGGGATAGGACAGTTTTCACTGATGGGGGTCATACATACGGTGTTCTTACTTGGCAAGAGGGCCAGACTTGGTGCAGGCTTCTAACTCTTCCGCAGAAATCCACGCAGCGGGTGGAATTGGCAGCAGTGAACCTCGCCTTGCGCACCTTCGCCAAGAAACGCTTGAACATAATTACTGACAGCCAGTATGTTAGGAATTTGCTTCACAGTCTACCGGGAGCGTACATCACTCCTGCAATAGACAAAAACTTGTTGAGTCTTTTCCTCACAACTCTATTTCATTTGCGGAACCGCACCAAAGTTCTCTATATCACCCACATCAGAAGCCACCAGGACTTGCCTGGTCCGATTTCCATGGGCAATAGCAGAGCGGATGCGGCCGCAAGGGAAATTCAGCAATGGTCAGTCTTGGGAGTCTTCACGACTCCAATTCAGAGTCATGCACTTTTCCATCAAAATGCCAAAAGCACTTGCACGGCAGTTCAACCTACCACTTTCCCAAGCCCAAGGCATAGTCCGTTCCTGTCCACATTGTGCAGGGGCGGTAGGGGGCCCCTCGTGGGGGGTCAACCCATGAGGGACAGAGGCCAACCAGGTGTGGCAGATGGATGTCACACACGTTCTGCAGTTTGGCAGTACATGCACGTTTGCATTGACACTTTTTCAGTTTGTTTGGGCTACAGCACAGAAGAGAGAAACGGCTTCCCATGTGGAACAGCATCTCCTTTCCTGCTTCACGGCCATGGGCAAACCACGGCATGTGAAGACCGATAACTGTCCGGCTTATAGCTCCAGGCAGCTGGCCACCTTCATGGCCACCTGGGACATTAAGCATACCTTTGGCGTTCCATACAATCCACAAGGGCAAGCGATTGTGGAGCGGGTCAATCGGACGCTTAAGTCCTACATTGACAAACAAACAGAAAGGGGGGATCTAGCCCTGCCCAAAAATCAGGGTCAGGCACAGCATTGTCTGAACAAGGTATTGTTTACGTACAATCACCTTAATGTTTTTTCGGATTACACTCCGCAGGAGAAGCACTTCCATCACATGGAGGCTCTCCCGCAGCCGATGGTGCATTACCGAGTGCCACCGGATCCTTCTTGGAAGGGCCTGGTGCCACTCATAACATGGGGAAGAGGGTATGCTGCAATTATGTCTCCTACAGGCGTTATCTGGATTCCAGCCCGGTGTGTCAAGCCTCACTTCGAGTCCAATGGCGTGGACCCAGGCGCTCCCGGACCCAATACCGGAGATGGAGGAACTAACCCTGATGGGGAGAGCCAAGTGGAGGAGGCGACGACAGCAGATGACAGTGCCGAAGATCACCTGGGGGATGGCCAAGTCCCTGTGCCAGGAGGCGGTGGACGCCATTCGGCGGGAGGACAAGGAGCCGACGCCGGAGAACATCTTGATTGCAGCCTTTTCCCTGATTACTGCTAATTCCATGATGACCACCATCGTCTTGATCCTTTCCCTGCTTGCGGGGGGAGGGGTTCAAGCAGCTTCACTGGAAACCAACAACCTGATGCCAGGCAGAGATCTCTCTGCCCGGATGCATTACACCGAACCTCGTCAATCAGTCCAATTTTTGTCTGAGGCAGACCACTTTTGTCTGAGGCTTTGCGGCCCAGATCCAACAGGGTGGTGGTGGTGTTTGCTACATGATATTTTGGGCATCGCTTTCTTCATGGAACAGGAGACATGTCCATCATTAATTTACCATGTGATCCTGTTCGGACCAATTGAGATTGCCTGGATTTTTGAATTGTTTTATCTATAAAGGAAGGTGTTTTTCTGGGGCTCTCTCTTTCTCTTGGACCCCGGCGGTCAGGATGGCTCTTTTCTCTCCCCCCCCTTCTCGGTCTCCTTCTCTCTCTCTTTCTCTAGCTCACATTTCTCCCTAACTTTTTATTTTCCTTAGGCAACTTCTAAGCATGTGTTTTCTAAGCAACCTTTTCTTCCCTCCTGCCAACCTAGCAGTTCGAAAGCACTTTGGTGGGAAGGTAACAGAGTTCCGTGCGCTCCGGTGTCTAGTCATGCCTGCCACATGACCACGGAAACGTCTGCAGAAGCAGACAGCGCTGGGCTCTTCGGCTTGGAAACAGAGATGAGCACTGCACCCTAGAGTCGGATACGACTAGCTTTCGAGCAAGGGAAACCTTTACCTTTACCTTGTTTCTATTTCTTTCTGCTTCTCTACAATTCTCCTGCCTGCCTGACACATACACTCACATATACACACAGGAATAGCGTTGTTAGGTTTTTCTGTATTGCTGATTCTGCATCCTCAGTGTCCTTCCTCTTAAGGTTCTTTATTTCTAAGTATCTCTAAGTAACTTTTCATTTCTATGTTACTTCTTTATCTTTAAGTAAGCTCTCCATTTCTGCATAACTTCTTCATTTTTAAGTAACTTCATATGTCTAAGTATTTTTAAGCAATCTTCTGTATATCTAAAGTGAACTCCATTTAACTGGATTTCTTATTTTTCTTATTTGGTACTTTATTTCCTTATTTGATTCATAAGTAAACATCTTTAAATTTGTATCAAAACAATTTGTCTGTGAGTTTGTTCCTGATTCAACCCTGCCTGTGAATGGTTCCTTAAAATTTAAAAGGTTGCCAATTTTCAGGTAACATCTCCTCCTCTTCTTCTTTTTCTTCTTATTCTGCCTATGCTTCCTCTTTTTCATAATATTTTTCTCCTATTTCTTCTTCCCCCCACCCTCACAAACTTTGGAACAGTAGGGCAAGGACAGCTTTGTGCTCTGCAGAGAATCTTCTGCAAGCTGTTTAGGGTGCCCACCGAGTGCTTGTAAACTGTTAATGACGCTCACCGATCTGGATTTCTAATCACATTTTGAACACACGCTCATTTTTCTTGTGACCTTTTCTTCTCCTCCCTCACTACCATTATTTTGTACCTCCCTGATAAATGCTATAGAAGGTGAAATGCTGTTCCACAATAGCATGTGAGGTTGAAGGCAGTGAAGCAAAGTGTGAAATCTGGATCCATTCATTAGCCATCCATTTAAAAAACACAACCTGTTCCATTTGCATAGTTCCTGTAAATACAAAAGAGATGGGATCTGACATACCCACTGAGGAGCAGAATTTTACAGTTGTGTAGTCAAGGAACAGATTGTTCCAAACTCACAAGTTGTCATTGAATCAGAGCCAAATTAGGCATTAAGGTAAATTCATTTTCCCAGTGATTAACCCATTTTCCCATAAGTGCCCCACTAATTAGAATTTCAAGTGAAGCCCATACATGGTATCCAGTAACCCCCCCCACCCCCACCCCAAGCAATGCATGCTAATTGGAAGATATATAATAGGGTTGTGTCATTTCTTCTGTTGTTGTTTCCACCTCCCAGTATTCTCCAGGAATTACCAGACACAATTATGGGAGTTCCAGCCTACCCCATCCCTCGCTATCCTTTAGATCAGTGTTTCCCACACTTTGGCTTTTGGATTTCAATTCCCAGATGCCTAAGCCAATTCCCTAAAGCAGTAATGGCAAACCTTTTAGAGACCAAGTGCCCAAACCACAAGCCAAAGACCACTTATTTATCGCCAAGTTCCAACACGGCAACAGTGGAGGAAGGGAACGCTACCATTGAGCTGCTGGGCAGAGGGGTGGGGTGAACTCCGTGCTGGGGGGAGGGAGGAAGCACTCCCATTGGGCTGCTGGGCAGAGGGGTGGGGTGAACTCTGTGCTGGGGGAGGAAGGAAGCACTCCCATTGGGCTGCTGGGCAGAGGGGCGGGTGAACTCTGTGCTGGGGGAGGAAAGAAGCACTCCCATTGGGCTGCTGGGTAGAGGGGTGGGGTGAACTCTGTGCTGGGGGAGGAAGGAAGCACTCCCATTGGGCTGCTGGGCAGAGGGGTGGGGTGAATTCTGTGCTAGGGGAAGGAGGAAGCCAGTGATGTGCTGCATTTTTTTTAACTACTCCGACCATGGGTGTGGCTAACTCTGTGGGCATGGCTAACTCTGTGGGCCATGCCTACTTGGCCTCCCTACACCATGGCCTGGGGTAGGGAGGTGGGTGTGGCCGGCCAAGTGGGCATGGCCTGGGGAATTTCCGCTACTAGTGCCCGGGCAACTGTGGGCACCTGTAGCAGCGTAACACTGGAGGAAGCACTCCCATTGGGCTGTTCGGCAGAGGGTTGGGGTGAACTCTGTGCTGTGGGAGGGAGGAAGCACTCCCATTGGGCTGCTGGGCAGAGGGGCAGAGCAAACTCTGTGCTGGGGTGACTGCACAGGGGCCCACAGAGAGGGCTCCGAGTGCCCCCTCTGGGACGCATGCCATAGGTTCACCACCACTGTCCTAAAGCACTGATCAACCAATGTATTGACTTAGGCTTCTGGGAATGGAAGTCCCCCTGTGGGGCATGGCCCCCACATTGGGAAACACTGCTTTAGACTATGTAGAGTAGAGAGTGTCTCCCAGAGAACTCTCACCTCCACAAAACACTGTAGCACTTTCCTTTTTTTGTAAATTGACAGCAGGAAGTAATACCAGAGCTAGGCATTCAGCTTTGGAGCTAGACCTTCCTCCTGTTCCTGGTCCATTTTCTCCTCCTACCCCCTCTTCCCTCTTCTTTCTTGTCCAAATTGAACTTTAGACTGCCAAAATTAAGCCACCTTCCTGGCTTTGTCATTGGCCAAACTTGAGTCATCATTGATACATGTTTCAGTAGTAATTGACAGATCAGCAAGTGAGCCAGATTCTTTATCTCTCCACATTCACACAGTGTGTCGTAGTCTACCAGTAGCCCCCCACTTGAGCATGTTGGTCTTGCATTTAGGGAACTCCAAACCTCAGCCTATTCAGGGTCCTCCAACTGACGTAGGGGAGGCTGAGATCCTCAGCCATATCCACCTTTAATGTTGTACCTTGCCCAGTGAGCTCCTTCCTCCATCTTCTAATTTGGTTTTGCTCTTATGTATCCTCAAAAATGTTTGTTCTTGCCCTAAAGCTCTTCCTGCATCTGAGTTGGCAGACTTGAGGCACATATCTGTTCAGAGGATGTTGAGAGTCATTCTCTTGCTTAGTTCTCTCAGTGTCCATTGCTGCTACTCTCAAATGAAAGGAAAGCCGATAAAACTTCAGTAATTTTGTGTAGTTCAGAAGCACAATCACAGATTTTTTTTTACAGCAAACACCGTAAGTCTGTAGCTGTGAAGATCTTATGGAACAACTACTGATCAGATTTCATGTGGGATCCCACTGTAAATCATCTTGATGTATGTAAAGTTGTTAAACGTCTAGACTACTTCTGCGTCTTGGTATACCTCAACTCTGTTAAGCATTTATAGAAGGTGCTGCTCCACCTTCCAGCTAGGGATGATCAAAAGGTCATGTGACTATGGTCATGGCTCCCTCTCCATATGTAATAAAGTATTATTTTTATCTCAATCTTGGGGAGTTGTACTTAGAATATAAAGCAGAACTATCATAAGAACATAAGAACATAAGAACAGCCTTGCTGGAACAGGCCACAGCCCATCCAGTCCAGCATTCTGTCTCACACAGTGGCTCAAAGGCCTGTGTGCATCTCAAAAATTTTTTTTGCCTGCTACTTGGTCTAATCCATGTGTCCTATACTAAATCAAGTGTGCTGAATCCAAATCTGAAGTCCAATTCTGCCTAGGACATCAGGATCTTAAGTAAGCAAATCTCACCCTCTTGGTTAGGTTCTTGTGTTGATCATGCGCAGTATATTTGCCACAAATGTAGAAAAATTGCCCAGTTTATTAACACAGCTGTGCCTACTCATCTTTAGTTCAAAACAGACTTACTATGGCCTACCTGTGCTATCCAATAATATCCTTCCTGTGCTATCCAATGGTTTTGCACTAGAGACAAGCCCTTTGTCATATTGCCTTATAGACCTATTTCTGATGACCACCCACTGACTTGCCCAGACATGCCTGGCCGTTGCTGGAATATGCATGCTACCAGAGGACGTGATTCAGCCGAGGTGGCAGCAGGCATAGTGGTAGCTGCAACTGTTATAATGTTCCCATGCAAAAATACATTACCCAATACCATTTGAACAGCTATAGCATGCCTATAACTTAAAATCTGCATGTGTTAGACAAATTCTGAGTTCAGATTTGGAATCAGCAAACTTGTTATCATGTAAATCACCAGTAGCAAAATCGTTGTTGTGCAGTGTAGTAAGTATGATCACCGACAGGCAGAGAATAGTTGTTCCCTCTCCTGTGAGAAGTGATCATAAGCTCGAGTTTTGTTTCAAGCACGGGTTGAACGCCCCCCTGCGTCACCTCTATTGCAAATTGTATCAACAGCATCGGTGTCCTCATGACACCCCTTTCCCAGACTTAACTTATGCCTCATTAAATTCAGCAGACATTCCCCATAACATTCGTCTGTGTGCTTTTTTCCAAAAAGATATATTTTTAGGGCTTTTTGTGTGTGTATTTGTGTGCTCCATTTCCTCTCCTCCTCCTCCGCCCCCACCCTCCCCAAAGCTGCTGAAGCTTACCAAGAGATGAAAGATTTGAAGGACATGCATAATTAATAGCCTGGCATTCTTTGAATAATTTAATTTTTGCCATCGCAGCAGTATTCTCCAGGTACAGTCTTAATTTTGCAATTAGGAGATACAAGCAGAAGCTGTCGCCTTGCACATGATGTAGGCTGGAGTGGCTAGAGGAGAAAGAGGAATCAGGATGATGCTGGCTATGGGGAAATACTTAATAGGACGAGAAGGAGGAGGACACACTGAGGGAGGTGGTGGTCTTTGAAGGTAGAGGAGAGATTTGAAGATAAGAGTTGCTGACCTATGCCACAGGCCTGGAACTGTTTACGTCTTCTTGTGGAAGAGTATCATGACTATACCACACTGAACAATCAAGCATCAGGTACTTCTTCTTCAATGTCCAGATCAAACTTTGGAATGCCCAAATGAAGCCACCTTCTTGGTTTGTCGTTGACCAAACCTAAGTCCTCATTGGTACATGTTTCTGGTAGTAATTGACAGACCAACAGATGATCTGGATTCTGTATCTCTCTGCATTTATATTGCATGTTGTTGTCCACCAGCAGCCCTCACATGAGCATGTTGGCCTTAAATTTAGAGACTCCGACCCTCAGCCTATTGCAGGTCCTCCAAGTGATGCAGGGGAGTTGACTTCCTCAGCCATTTCCTTCTTTAATGTTTTTCCTTGTCTAGTGAGCTCGTTCCTCCATCTTCCAATTTGGTTTTGCTCTTGTGTACCCTCAATAATGTTTGTTCTTGCCATAAAGCTCTTCCTGGATTGGAGCCAGCAGACTTGAGCCGCAGATCCATGCAGAGAATGTCAAGGGTCCTTCTCTTGCTTAGTTCTCTTGGCATCCACTGCTACTTCTCTCCTTATCTTAGGTGGAGCGATACCAACAAGAGGAGATATTTTCTCAACTGGTGTAGGTTTGAGGCATCCTGTCACTCTGGGCATTCTTTCATTCACAGCAATTTATTATTATTATTATTATTATTATTATTATTATTATTATTATTATTATTATTATTATTATTATTATTATTATTATTATTATTATTATTATTATTATTATTATTATTATTATTATTATTATTATTATTATTATTATTATTATTATTATTATTATTATTATTATTAATTTGATTTATCCCCCGCCCTACTCGGCCCAGGCTGACTCAGGGTGGCTTACAACAGGTAAATCAAATACAGTATAACAAATGAAATACAATATAACAATATGAACAACACACAAAATAAAATAAAGCATACAATTGCAAATTACAGGTTACAAAATTACAAATCATTCCTAAATAAAAAGCGTTTTAAAAGGGTTTAAAAAGCAATGTCAACTGGTTTCACATGAGCTGATGCCTTCCGTACTGGAGCAGCATGCTCTGCCACAGAGACACTTGGGGCCAAAGCTGATGTACACAGCATGAATGGTTGAGCTCCCCATGTATAGTTTACCAGCTTCCTGATGATAATGATCAGATGCTGAATGTAATTGTTCTTGTCTGAATACAAAGCTAATCTAGGTTGAGTTAGGTTAATATCCTGGATAGAAAGCCATCAGGGAGAACCTGAACTGTCCAAAGAGGTCTAGAAAAGACCCTTGAGAGATGCTATAAGTCACAGGCAACGCTACTGGAACAGATGGGTTAGCATCTGATTCCGTATACAGCTGTTTCCTAGACTTGAAGACTGGAAGGTTGGAGTTTGATACCCGAGTCCTGCATGACGGAGTGAGTTCCTGCATAACGGAGTGAGTTCCTGTCTCCGTCCCAGTTCCTGCCAACCTAGCAGTTTGTAAGCAAGAAATTGCAAGAAGATAAATAGGTAACACTTTGGTATGGCAGGTAAACAGCATCCCATGCACTCTGGTGTTGAGACATCCCTGCCACATGTCCAAGAAACTTCTGCAGACACAAACAGCACTGGCTCTTTGGCTATAAACTGAGATGAGCACTGAATCCTAGAGTCAGATACAACTGACTTTCAAGCAAGGCTGACCTTTACTTTTACCTAGACAAGTCTTGTCTGTTAGTCAGGACGAGGCATGTCCCAAAAGGCCCCTTCCAACTCAGTTATTCTGTGATTCTGAGAAGGATTAATAGAGGATCAGGCCAAATATCATCAGATATTAAAGAAATAATAACATATTTTTATTTTATTTATTTATTTGTTTATTCGATTTATACCCCGCCCTACTCGACCAGGGCCGACTCAGGGCGGCTTACAACAAGTAAATCAAATACAGTATACAAAAATTACAAATGGTACAGTGTTACAATACAGCAAATTAAACAATAAAATATGCAATAAACATTTAAGTTCTAACATAACAAAACAGTTACACGATACCTCGGCTACTAACATCCCCCCAAAACATAGCCCCATGGCTCGCAAGTCCCTAACGGAGCCAAAGAAGAGGATGATCTGGCTCCAAGGCAACTGAGACCAGGAAAAACACTGGCATTGGCTACTCTGATAGTAGCAGCTTTTCAAAGTCCCGCCGCGTAACACCGGTCAGCTGCTCTCCAACCTCCCCCGCCGGGCGGTGCGGGGGAGGGAGCCGGTGATGGAACTGTGGCAGTAATAATAATACAGTAACACATCTCCAAAGGCACAGTTACAAAACCACAAACCACAAAATATACAATTCCATTACACCAAAAGAAAACAAACAATATTAGAAATACAAGATCCATAAAACACAGTATAACAGCAATAGCAACAATGTGATCAATATAATCAAAGGATATAATTTCAAAAATACCAAAAAAAATACAGAAATGCAATAAAGACATAAGCAGCAATAGTAATGCAATAATTAATCAAAAAATACAGTTAAAGCGATCAATACAAAATACATACATAGGCCAGAGGGGCACAAAAGGAAAGTCCTCAATTTCAACTGCACAGCAGTCGCAAGTAGCCCAAGAATCCCAGAACAGTGTACGAGTTCCAGGGCAGGCGGGAATCCCTCCTCGCACCGGCAGCGGTGGCATACTTTTCACCCCTCCGACCAGGCGTGGTCCGGAGGGGGCGGCGGGCGCAGGTGGCCCCAATCCCCCGGAGCAATGTTGGAGCTCCGGGGCGGGCGGGAATCCCTCCTCGCACCGGTGGCAGCGGCATCCTTTTCACCCCTCCGACCAAGCCTTGTCCAGAGGGGGCGGTGGCCGCAGGTGACCCCAATCCCCCGGAGCGATGTTGGAGTTCCGGTGCAGGCGGGAATCCCTCCTCGCACCGGCGTCATCGTTGTCCTTTTCACCCCTCCGACCAGGCGTGGTCCGGAGTGGGCAGCGGGCGCAGGTGACCCCAATCCCCCGGAGCAATGTTGGAGCTCCGGGGCAGGCAGGAATCCCTCCTCGCACCGTCGTCGTCATCGTCCTTTTCACCCCTCTGACCAGGCGTGGTCTGGAGGGGGCGGCGGGCACAGGTGGCCCCAATCCCCTGGAGCGATGTTGGAGCTCCGGGGCAGGCGGGAATCCCTCCTCGCACCGTCGTCGTCATCGTCCTTTTCACCCCTCCGACCAGGCGTAGTCTGGAGGGGGCGGCGGGTGCAGGTGACCCCAATCCCCCGGAGCGATGTTGGAGCTGAGGTAAGTAGAAAATCCAGGTGGGAGGGGTTAGTCTCATGAACAGTGGGAGGAGCTATGATTACAGAGCATAATGATATTATATAGTACTGTACAAGAAATGTATGAAGTTATATCTTGACAGATTCTATGCCAGGAGTTCTCAAACTTTTAAAGCTAGGGCCCGGGTCATGCTCCCTCAGAGACCTTCAGGGGCCGGATGGCCATTTTGCCCTTCCTCCACCACATGGCACTGCTGGGTGTGTTGGAGGCTGGGTGAAATGGCTTCAGGGGCCGCATCCGGCCCACAGGTCACAGGTTGAGAATCCCTAATTCTATGCATTCTCCCAAAGGTCTACTTTGGCTCAGAAGCTGAAATGCCCAGCTTTAACCAGGACCTTGTTCTCATTCACACATCAAAGCCTGCCTTCTCATTGTTCCACAACAGCCACATGCTGACACTTGGATGCTAATTTCAAGTAATCCTTTTGTCCCATCCTGATTTTGTGAGCATGAGTTAACAACAGTATCTGCAGGGAGCTGTGGGGAAGCTAGAACTGATGTGGCAGCCCCATTACCCTTCCTTCGTCTACACAGCGAGAGTAGATGGGCAGTAGAAGCAAGGGCTGTCAACTGCAGTCTTTCTTCCTGGAGTCCTGCTGTCGTCTTCTGTCCGCACTTCTAGGAAACACGGGAATTCCTGGGTGACGGCATATCATGGTTTCTTCTGGTATGACTGCTGTTGGTTCCTTTGTAGAAGCATGCAGACTGGCTTGGGAGCAGGGATTGTGGTGGAGTTTAGAGAATTACTAAAAAATAATTAGCTACAGATGCAGATTTAAGCTCTCTCCCAGTATTCCTTTACTATTGTGCTATAATTTCTGAAATCAACACCTTTTTGATTCTTGCAAGCAACCAGAATAATTAATATGAGTAATGTGAGCAATAAAGAAATAAATAAAATGTTATCTTTCTTTGGAACAAAAATCTGATCATACAAAGTGCTTTCTTGTGGTATTTATATATTGTGCTATGGGGTGGTATATAAGTGTAACTGCTATTGTTGGTCAAGTGGCTATGGCGTTGACTGGAAGGCAGGAGGTCAGCAGTTCGATTCCTGAGTACTGCAGGACAGGATGACCTCCCATCTTTGTCCCAGCTCCTGCCAACATAGCAGTTCAGAAGCATGAAATTGCAAGTAGATAAATAGGGACCACTTTGGTGGGAAGGTAAACAGCGTTCCGTGCACTCTGGTATCCAGTCATGCCTGCCACATGACCATGGAAGCGTCTGCAGAAGCAGACAGTGTTGGCTCTTCGACTTTGAAACAGAGATGAGCACTGAACCCTAGAGTTGGATACGACTGGCTTTCGAGCAAGGGAAACCTTTACCTTTACCTTCGTTGCCTGTCCCATCATCATTTCAACCCCAAACAACAGAGTTTGAGGCAGCAGCTTCAGATCTCTGTCATAGCAATCGCAATTACGCTTATATACCAACTCATAGTGCTTACTGGAGTCTCTGAGCAGTTCACAAGTCAATTAGCATTTCACTTTCTGGGTACTCATTTTACTGACCTTGGATGGATAGAAGGCTAAGTCAACCTTGTTCCCTGGTTAGGACTGAATTCACATTGTTCTGGCTGCAGTAAAGCGGTTTAACCGCTGCGCCACCAGGGCTCTGAAAACACAGATATGCTGCTTGATTGTGGTCTTGGATTCGAATTTGGCCAGGATGGCCAGGTCTCCGTGTGGATGCCTTAGGGAAGTGAGAGGAGACTCAAACACATCCAAAATAGTGCAGCCAGATTGTGAACAAGGGCTGACTATAGGGCTCTCACTGTTACAGTGCCTCCATTGGTAGCCAGTCTGTTTCCATGAACAATTCAAAGTGCTGGTTTTAACCCATCAAGCTCCAAACGGCCTGGACCAAGCTATCTAGAAGACCACATCTCCTTTCACCAGAGGAGGCCTTTGGTACAGATGGTGGAGAACATCTTGCTTAAGTTCTGAACAAGGAGACTAAAAAACAAACAAACACCTTTTCTTGTTGATCGCATGAATAGAAATAAACTAAAGATTTAAAGGGTAAAGGTAAAGGTCACCCTTGCTTGAAAGCCAGTCATATCCAACTCTAGGGTTCAGTGCTCATCTCTGTTTATAGCCGAAGAGCCAGTGCTGTCTGTGTTTGCAGATGGTTCTGTGGACATGTGGCAGGCATGCCTTGACACTGCAGTGCACAGAACGCTGTTTACCTTCCCACCGAAGTGGTCCCTATTTATCTACTTGCAATTTCTTGCTTTTGAATTGCTAGGTTGGCAGTAGCTGGAACAGAGATGGGAGCTCATTCCGTCATGCAGTATTCAGGTATTGAACTGCTGACCTTCTGCCTTCCAGTCAGCATCTTAATCACTTGAGCCACTGCATGAGTCCAAAGTCTATATTCCAGGTGATGGGCTTTTAGCAAGCTTGGTGGTATCTCAGGTTGGGGTTAGGTAATCAGCCTGGTTTTGGAATGGGACAATTGTAGGAGAAATAAAAGTATACATTGCTGTTATGTACCACAACTCAGAGGGGGGCAGGATTCAGTAGATTGGATCAAAAATAGTCTACTTTCCAAACTATTTCTATTCAAAATAAGCCAGATACAGGCTGAATATCAGGGGGAAAACCTCTTAATGGTTAGATCTGTACGACAGTGGAACCAACTACCTTGAGCTGGGGGTTGAATGTCCCAACACTGGAAACATTCAAGAGGTAATTGGACAACCCTCTATCAGATCTGCTTTGATTTGGATTCCTACATTAAGCCAGGGTGTTGTGGAATGAAAGCAAGACAAACCCACATTCCAACTAAGATTCGGAGTTTTATTATTATTTGGCCAAACAGATTCAGGGACGCTCTAACAAGCTAATAATCCCTGAATGAATATACATTTTCAGAACCATCTTTTTATAGCATAAAATTAGGAAATTTCTACACATTTCATCACTAATTAATCTTTTGACATTGTCGTGCAATTCAGGTTAGAACATTCAGAATATTTGTTCATGTCATGTCACACAAATATTATTCAGTATTATGGTATCTTGAGTCTAAGAGAAATCCTTGTCAGCTGTACAAACTGTGCTGAGCTTGTGTGTAGAAATCTGATTCATGTCTCAATCAGTCTCATGAAGCAGCAGTTTATATCATCAGATCTTTTAAGATAGAAACTTAAGAGTCCACGAAGTCCAGCTTCATTAGGCTCAGAGTAAGGAACGAACAGAGAGAGACAGAAAACACGACTCCAGTCTTTGGCTGAACAAAGGATACTAATGGCTCCTCTTTATCCAAGCAGAGTATCTCAGAAACGAAACTTAACAGAAACAAAACTTAAGGCACAGACAACCAATCAGAAAGTCAGAACCCAAATAAGGAGAAGAAAGGAGCGTTGTCTCTCATGCAAGCAAAGAGGCTTTTGTTTACACAATGTGTCTAGGAAGACAGGCAAGACAGAAACCAGATGCATTCCTACATGTCCTCCTTTTTCATTTAAATTTGAGAGAGGGACGGCTAATCATACCCCTGCATGTCATCATACTCCATAACTACTCCTCCATATACATCATCACTGTCCTCCTGGACATCGTACCCCTCCTGACTCATGGTACCTTATTCCGGAGGATGATACCTCATTGAATACAATCGCCATCGTGCAAAACTCGATGTCTCCCTTCTACGCAGTGGACATGCGTTACACATAGAAATAAGGTTAGGAATACAATTAATGCAAAAACACAAAGATATAAGGCAGATAATACTAATGAACCCATAAAAGAAAACTTGTCTAAGGACAGATAAATCAGGCAACCAAGAAGTCACCCAATCAAAGAGATTAACATCAGAGCGTACATTGTTAGTAATGCTCTCCTGTAAATTCTGAAGTTCTTTCTCAATAGTATTATTCAGATCCTGGAATTTTACCCGACATCCCTGGTTCCCGACCAGTTTACAAAATCCTCCGGATTTTGCTAACAGGTAATCTATGGCCAGTCTGTCCTGCATTTGGTCTTGATGAAGCTCAGTGATTTCCATTTGAAGATCCCGTATGACCCTCCCTGTGGCATTGATTGATTTCTCCAGCCTACAGGTGAGTCCCAAAATGGACCTTCTATTCTCCTGGGAAATGACACCTGGGTATGATCCCAAGGTGAGTGCTCCAGTGATAGCACTCCCTATAGCTCTCCCCCAGGAGCTACCATCAGAAAGCTGAACATCGATTATCACTTCATCATTGCAACCAGAACCCATCGGGCCGGCAGTAGCTCTCCGGCGCCGTGCATCTGCCCGAAGCGGCATTTGCACTTGTACGGGTAAGGTAAAATAACCCAATGCTGCACATTGATATTGTCCTGGATGGAAATTCGTGGCAACTCCATTAAAAAAGAACCACATGTTAGGATCCTTGATTTGCCATCCATTGCAAATTGAACCACTATCTATAGCAGAATAATCAGGAGTAAACATAGGAAACACATCATATATATCTTCAATAGTAGTGTTAAACAAGGTATAATTAAGCTTATAAGAACTGTTATAACTACCCCATAACCAAAAATAATCATCACAACCCGTATAATTGCCTACATTCCTCAAAACCCTTTGTGCTTGAGTCCAGTACTTCCATTTACTATTCCAGACTCCAGAACTATGACAGCAGAAACAAAGTCCTTTAGTGTATTTCTTGAATGTCATGCTTCGCCAGCGGGTGTTGTTAAATTGTTCTGGAGGATTAGAGAAGAGTGTAGACCTATCAACATGTTGCAAATGTCCAATAACCAACTCTGGCGTGTTGAACAATGCCGGAAGAAAGGCCATTTGAGACACTGCCAATGGATGCTCATAGTATAACGTTGCATTCTTACCATGAACCTCAAACATATAGTTAGCATGACGAAGCCAGAAGTTGGGGTTGCCCCCATGAGTCATTGTTCTTACAGCTGGAAGCACAGTAAAAAAGAAAAGAACAAATGTCAGCAAATTTAGTCTACTGGTGAACCACCATCCTGGAGCTGAGTAATCTTCTTCTCTCTCCATGGGCGGATCGCTCGAGCAGGAATCCTTCCACTCAGGATTCCCTTGTTGCCAATAAACGACCAATGGCTTAGGAAGACACTCCCCTAAGAAACAGGAGCATGCCCTGTTATTACTAGTACCATGTAACTAAACATGAAACATGCCTGATGTATAACACAAATGCAATATCACAAACCCATATACATGTGTAGGGTACTGAAAACTCTGCCATGTACTTCTGAAGGTACCTTGAGATATGCAGTTTCATAAGGCAATACATAACATAAGCAAAGACAGGTCTTTCTCCTGCAAGAGAATAAGCAAACATTTAAGCATAAACAAAACATGAACATTTCTTTTCTTCCTTACATGAAGGAGGTCTGGTTGCATTTTAGAAAGCATTTCTCACTTCCCCAATTACATGAGTAAGGCATTAAATTTCTTCTTCTCCCACTGGTGTGAGCGAAAGAAGCATTCAATAACTTATAATCAGCATAGCATGGTAACTCAAATACAGTACAAATCTCATTAAAGCATTTCACACTCATAGCCTGAGCAGGTAGACAATTTCTTAAAAAGGGCTGTCAGGTTTTATAATGCAAACAAAGCCAATTCTTCTTTAAAGTCCACACAAACTTTTTTTTCTTTTTAGTCCAATTAAAATGTCCAAATTAAAAGTCCAAATCTTGATTGAAGCTTCCTTAAACACTCTCTTCTCTCCAGCACAGTTCTTGGCATGGCAAAGGTTGAAATTAAGCCATAAATTAAGTCTCACTGAATTCACAAGACAATCCCACACAACCCCCCTTTTCAGCTTTTCTGGCAAACATACATTCCTTCATGCTCCAGCCACACCCATCTGCATTAAGGCAGGCGAAGAGGTGTGAAGGCACAAAGAACTTCTCCAGAAGTTGCAAGTAATTTTACACAGAAGAAAATCACAGGGAATTCCAAGTTGCTTTCCCTGCAATCCTGATGCTGAAACTTGGGACAGCTCACTCTGGATCTCTTTGTTTGAGGGTTGGGCAGTTCAAAATCAGCCAAAAACTGTATGTCTTCTCCCTCCTTGTATTTTTGCAACAGCCTGCTGTCCATACAGGACGGATCCACGCCCCTTTTCCTCTGCATTTCTTTCATCTGCAGCTTCTGATTCTCAACCTTATGACAAACTGCATCTGTTAGTTTGTACTTGCACCCCTTTCTGGTCTTGGGTTTTGTGCATTCCTCCTTTGGGCCATCCTTCCACTTCTGTAGGATCTTCCTGCCCAAACGTGAGGTATCAAGTTTACTACTCAGCTTCTCCTGCTTTTGTGATGAGGGTTGCTTCACGGGGGGGGGGGGCTGAGATCCCCTATGCTGCTCTTTGAATAACACCCCTTGCTTCCTGCCACTCTGCATGCATTAACAGCTTCAATCTGTGATGAGGTCCCCACCATTTGTTCCCCATCAGCTGGCACTAGTTGTTTTTTAGACTCGGCAGGCAGTATTGCAGCAGAGAACAGGTCTTTTGTAGGGCTAAAAGTGCTTGATTGCTGCAAGGCAGGATATAATGTCCCATCTCCATTTCCACCTCCACCCCCATCAGGGGGCTGTTGTTTCTCATATGATGGAGGGGCAGTTGCCATAGCCCCTCCCTTGTCTGGTGGCAAAAGCTTTGGGAGGGGGCCAGCAAGCCCCTGAGACAACAGAATATTCTTTGGAGTGAGTCTTTGAAGGCAGTCTCTGACTTCCTCCCATGTAAATAGCACTGATACAGAAATACCATTATGCTTCTGCATTTCTCTCCCAATCTGTTTCCACTGTTTTAAGTCCAAGCATTCATATTTAAACCAAGGACAGATTTTTTCTATAGCTTTGACTAGCTTTTGTATCTCCTTCTCATCAGCCTTTCGTCCATTCATATGCAAAAGATCTGAGATATCTTTACAAAGTTCATGCATTTGCGACGCCAGCATACACCCCATTATAAAAAAATAATATTTTTCTTTTTCTTTCGTCACTCACCTAATGTGGGACCCAATGTAGAATTGGATGAATTTCGAGCGCTCGAATGACCTTTCCTCTGGTCGTAGGTGAATGAGACCTTCCGGTCGATGAGGTGATAATTAGGTGCTAAATGCTGAAGCAGAGTTCAAAGAAGGCTCTCTCATTGTAGTTCAAAGCCTCACACGGGGCACCACTTGTAGAAATCTGATTCATGTCTCAGTCAGTCTCATGAAGCAGCAGTTTATATCATCAGATCTTTTAAGATAGAAACTTAAGAGTCCACGAAGTCCAGCTTCATTAGGCTCAGAGTAAGGAACGAACAGAGAGAGACAGAAAACACGACTCCAGTCTTTGGCTGAACAAAGGATACTAATGGCTTCTCTTTATTCAAGCAGAGTATCTCAGAAACGAAACTTAACAGAAACAAAACTTAAGGCACAGACAACCAATCAGAAAGTCAGAACCCAAATAAGGAGAAGAAAGGAGCGTTGTCTCTCATGCAAGCAAAGAGGCTTTTGTTTACACAATGTGTCTAGGAAGACAGGCAAGACAGAAACCAGATGCATTCCTACACTTGTGGACACAAGGCCTTCTGTTTACTTAGCCTCGTCATTATGTTCTATTTGATAGGTCAATCTGATCTGTTTAACTTTACAGAGTACTGAGAAAATAGTTTTTACTTTTTTAAAACCAGAATTAATATTTTAATTCTTTCACTCCTATTTCAAGGGGGTTGGACTCGATAGCCTAAAAATTGGCCCCTTCAAACTCAGATATTCTGTGATTCTAACTTGTTTTGAATTTTACCTGTATTTCATATACGTCAATAATTTATCTATATTTTATAAAGGTAATTGGCACCTTCACTCAAAAGCCAGTCATATATGACTCTAGGGTTCAGTGCTCATCTCTGTTTATAGCCAAAGAGCCAGCACTCTTTGGACATGTGGCAGGCATGCCTAGACCATACCTGTCAAGTATTCCAGATTGGCCGGGATTTCCCGTATTTCCGTGCTGCTTCCTCCACTTTCCCGCCACCATCCCGTAATTTGACCAGCAGGGAAAGTAGTTACTGTGCATGCGTGCATGCGCAGAAGGGTTCTGCGCAGGTCCCGTATTTTCCAGAGCCGCGCTTGATGGGTATGGTCTAGACACTGGAGTGCATGGAAAACTGTTTACCTTCCGACAGAAGTGGTCCTATTTATCTACTTGCAATTTCTTGCTTTCGCATTGCTATGTTGGCAGGAGCTAGGACAGAGATGGGAGCTCACTCCATCATGCAGTACTCAGGTATCAATCTCCAACCTTCCAGTCTTCAAGTTCAGTGTCTTAACCACTTGAGCTACCACAGTCCCCATCTTTATTTTATATACACCCATAATTTTAAACTGTGCAATGCTCTGGTACAGATAAATAAAGATCTGAAGCTCTTATTGGCCCCCCTTTGCCACTTTATCGCCTTTCAAGCCCTTGAAGACAGAACTGATGAAAGCAATTTCTCATATTGATTCAGTCATGGAAATATAGCCCATTCCTACCACTGCAATCTTCCTGTTCCTGTTACAGAATGTGTAGCTCCAACGGGAAGAATCTATGGGAATGGCTAAAAAATCTTAAGTAACCTTCATTCATACAGGCTTTTTCTAATAGGAGAGGTCTGTGCTAAATGCAGGTGGTTGTCTATTTGTCTTTAGATTAACGACAGTGCACCTAATCACAGAGACAATTCAGACAATTAAGCAGTTTAGAAATCCGGCAGGCAGGCGTGCTGAATTATTTGGATGATAACGTTCAATATGCTATTAAATGACTCGTTTTAAATCTTATTAACAGCCAACATTTTTCTGCCCTGACACTGGAAAATATACATATAATCAAGTAATCATTTATTAAAATGTTAAGAGGCTGCTGGAATGGATGTACTTATAAATAAAATGGCCAGATTTCAGCTGCAAAGGAAACAGATTCTGGTTTTTTGCATATTATGGTAGTTTGCTTTTTCACCTGCTTATATTATACCTTGGAAACTTATTTGTAAACTGCATGTTGAGGGCAAATAAGGAGGCATGATAGGTAGCTTTTCCCCTTTTTGAAAAGAAGTATTACCAGTCTTCGACTTCAACTCTTCTTCGTCCTTGAGCAATAGTTTTCAAGGTTTCATGTCCCAAGTCTTGAACTGGCGAGGTAGTAATCAAGTCACACCAAAAGGGATAAAAATAGTATCTGTGATTCATTGAGGATGGAAATAGTACAATACGATTAAAACCTTTAACTTGCTACTTATTTTGTTAATGAGGATGCAATGGTCTTATTTTAAAAGAATGTGATGGATGGGAACAATTCTTGTGTGTAGGGTTCAATACTTTTTTTAAAAAATGTGGATGTTTGGAAAGAAATTTAGGGTAATTTTACTGGAGTTTTTCATGTTTATGCTTTTCTGTGAGCAATCTTTGGGGTTTTTAAGCAATGGAAATACAGTGGAACTTCGGTTAACAAATTTAATGTTCTCCAGGACCTTTTTTACTATGAAACATTTGTAAATCAAATTTCCCATAGGAATGCATTGAATGTAGGGTTGCCATACGTCCCAGAAAACCAGGATTGTCCCAGATTCAAGGTCGGGAAAATTGTCCTGGCCAGTTCAATAAAAATCATGTTAAAGTCCCAGATTTTTAAAACTTACTGATTGTGTATTATAACACACCATTAAAATAAATTTGAATTCTTGCCATCAAATGAGCGATTATGCCACATTGGAGTTGGAGTATACCTGGAGACAAATCTTAACGTCCTTGCCTCACGCCTCCGCCCAATAAGTGTGACCAGTGTGTTTCCTGGAACTGAGGACATTAAGAGTTGGCCGCAAGGTGACTTCTCAGAAGTACAACAGATCATCTTACTGTAAGAATTAACTGTTGTAAATAAATTCATTTATGTATTGATATATTTATAGCTGTCATTATATTATGTTTGTTTTTTAAAAGGCTATTTTGTAAATAACCCACCCATTTTTGTCAAGTAGACTTCTGTCCTGGTTTTGTGAGAGAGAATTATGGCAACTCTAATTGAATGCAATTTCCCATAGGAATACATTGAAAACCAAAATGTGTTAATAGAAATGCGGTTTCTTATAGGAATGCATTGAAAAACAATTTATCCATTCCAGGGGGGAAATTGTTAACTGAGTCACTATTTTCTATGGATTTCTTTTTGTTATGCGATTTTTGTGTTAAGCAAGCCATTTGTTAAGCCAGTTTCCACTATATGAGATATAGCTAAAGAAATTGTTTAACAATTTACATTTTTGGTAGCATTTATACTAACAAATTAAAGAGCTATGGTGGCTCAGTGGTTAAGAAGCTCACCTTGTTAGCTGGAAGGCTGGCAAGTCGGCAGTTCGAGACCTAGGTAGTATATGACGGATTTGGCGCCCATCTCTGTCCCAGCTCTTGGGGACATGAAAGGAGCCTCATTTGGGCATTCCCTGAGTGGAGTTTCTTCTGCAAAAATCCATTCAACCCAGAATAATTTTTGATATGAAATTATTTTTAATGGTTAAGAATCTCACCTTGTTAGCTAGAAGGTTGGTGACTCAGCAGTTCAAGACCCAAGTACTGCATGATGGAATGAGTACCTGTTTCTGTCCCAGCTCTGCCAACCTAGCAATTCGAAAGCAAGAAATTGCAACTAGATAAATAGGAACTGGCTCGAAAGCCAGTTGTGTCCAACTCTAGTGTCCCATCTCAGTGGGAAAGGATCTTGGGGGACATGAAAGGAGCCTCATTCGAGTGTCCCCTGAGCAGAGGCTTCTTCCGCAAAAATCCTTTCAACTCGGAATAATTTCTGACACAAAATTATTATTATTATTGACCTTCCACAAGGGACTTGATAATATGTTACACAAATAAATATTTTAAAAATGAAACTTTCTGAGGTCATTTGAGATTGGATACCCAACAGAAAGCTAAAGAACAGCTGCTGCTCAGAATTTCCCTATGCATTTTCCATCCTTCTTTTCAGGGAATAAAAGAAAAAGAGAAAATACATCACAACAGCTGCTCTTTTGTTTTGGTGCTTAATCCTTTACAATGCAAAAACAATAGTAAAAATTGAGAGGGAGAATTTGGGTGTAGATTGGCAAAGAGGTGGCTTTGAGCTATTCAAAAAGTGACAAAGACAAAGAAGAGAGATGAGCTTTTAGTATTTGGCACATGTAAGAAGCAACTGGGGTCTAGGGAGGCAAGTTGAAGAGCCATCTTTCTTTGTTTCTTTTAATTGAAGCAATTAATAAGGAAAACTTGCCTTGAATGCTGAATCCCCATTGAAGAGAAGGTGAAGGAGTAGATTGCTAGAATCCTTGAGAAAGTATTATCTTTGGGGGATACAGATGGTAACAGATGCACATGTAGAATAGGACCTGTGATGGCGAACCTTGGCACTCCAAGTGTTCTTGGACTTCAATTACCAGAACCCCAACTCAGCACTCCTGCTGATCAGGGCAACTGAGATTTGTAGTCCAAGAACTTCCGGAGTGACAAGGTTCGCGTTCCTTCCCTTGCTGCTACACAACCTGGAGATTGCCCCATTGAAAACTGTGGGGCTTTCCACATGCATAAGGAGTTAGTTTAGTTAATTCACTCTTGCAAAGCGGTGACAGAAGAACAAGTCAAGTCTGGTGCAAGATGTTAATCTGACTGATCTATTAGCGAACAGTGACCACGGCTCAATTATGTTTAACTTGATCATAGTCCGCAAGTCACTGATAAAATCTAACACAGAGACCTTAAATTTTCAAAAAGGAAATTTCCCAAAGATGAGGAAACTAGTAAAAAAGAAGCTGAAAGGGAAAATTGAGAGAGTCCAAACACTCCAAGAGCCATGGAGGCTGTTTACAAAAACAATAACAGAGGCCCAATTGGAATGCATACCCAAAAGGAAAAAGGGCACTGCCAGGTCCAAGAGGACTCCGATGTGGCTTACAGGAGCTGTTTGGGAAGTGATCAAAAGCAAGGAAAGCTCATTTAGAAGATGGAAGGCTTGTCCGAATGAGGACAGCAGGCAGAAACATAAATTCTGGCAGAACAAATGTAAGGCAACAATCAGGAAGGGAAAGCAAGACTTTGAGGAGCGCATAGCTAAAAACATTCAGAGAAATAACAAAGACTTTTTTAAGTACATTAGAAGTAAGAACCCAACTAGGAAGGCCATTGGACGATTAGATGACAATGGAAGGAGGAAACAGAGATTGCAGAGAGACTCAATGAATTCTATGCTTCAGTATTCACTGAAGAGGACAGAGACCACATGTCCAAAACAGACCCCATCTTCGTAGGGAGGGAAACCAAAGAATTAAGCCAGAGAGAAATAACCAGGGAGGAGGACTTTGCATGTCTTGTTAAACTAAATGCTAACAAATCACCAGGACCAGATGGCATCCATCCACAAGTTCTCAGGGAACTTAAAGATGAAATTACTGATCTCCTAGCCAAAATATATAATCTTTCCCTCAAATCAGGCTTTGTGCCTGATGACTGGAAGATAGCGAATGTAGCGCCAATTTTCAAAAAAGGATCCAGGGGTGATCCAGGAAATTACTGACCGGTCAGTTTGACATGTGTCCCAGGTAAAGTGATGGAGGCCATCCTAAAAGATAGAATTAATAGGCACATAGAAGAGAAGGCGCTGCTAAAGGAGAGCCAACATGGCTTTTGCCAGGGCAAATCATGCCCACTAATCTGTTGGAATTTTTTGAGAGTGTCAACAAGCATGTGGATAAGGAGGATCCAGTTGACATTGTTTATCTGGACCTTTTGACAAGGTCCTGCACCAAAGGCTCTTGAATAAACTTACCAGTCATGGAATAAAGGGAGAGGTCTTGTCCTGGATCAGCAACTGGCTAAGGGACAGGAAACAGAGGGTAGCACTAAATGGACACTTCTCCAAGTGGAGGGAAGTAAAGAGTGGGGTACCCCAGTGTTCAGTACTGGGACCCCTGCTTTTCTACCTCTTCATAAATGATCTAGAAGTAGGAGTAAATAGCAAGGTAGCCAAATTTGCAGACGACACTAAATTATACAGGGTAGTGAATACTGTGAGAGATTGTGAGGAGCTCCAGAGGGATCTCTTGACACTGGGGGAGTGGGCAAAACAGTGGCAAATGAGCTTCAACATTAGTAAGTGCAGAGTGATGCACGTTGGGGCAAAAGACCCCAATTACATTTATAAACTGATGGGGTCTGAACTCTCTGTGACAAACCAGGAGAGGGACCTTGGTGTCCTGGTGGACAACTCAATGAAGGTGTCAACCCAGTGTGCCTCAGCAGTGACAAAAGCAAACTCAATGCTAGGGATCATTAGGAAGGGTATAGAAAATAAGTCAGCAAGTGTCATTTTGCCTCTTTGTAAATCTATGGTGAGGCCTTACCTGGAATACTGTGTATAGTTTTGTTCGCCATACCTCCAGAAGGATATTATGGAGCTGGAAAAGGTGCAGAGGACAGCAACCAGAATGATTAGGGGACTGGAACATCTTCCTTACCATCTGAGGCTGCAACAGTTGGGCCTCTTCACTCTTGAATGACGGCGTCTAAGAGGTGACCTGATTGAAGTTTATAAAATCATGCACAGTGTGGACAAAGTAGATTAGGAAAAACATTTCCCTATTGCACAACACTAGAACTAGGGGGCACTCCATGAAACCTTTGGGTACTAGTTCTCAAACAAATAAGAGAAAGTACTTTTTCACCCAGAGGATCACTGGTCTATGGAACTCCCTGCCAGAAGACATGGTGACAGCTGTCAGTCTTGACAGCTTTAAGAAAGGATTAGACAAGTTCATGGAGGACAAGGGTATCAATAGCTATAATTATGGATACCTAAGGACAACCTCCGGGTTGGAGAGATAGGCAGGATATCTCTCAATGCCATTTCCAGGGAATCCTAAGCAGGTGAAGGTATCTGCTTGGAAATACCATGAAGCAAATGGTGAGCCACTGTGTGAGACAGAATGCTGGACTGGATGGGCTGTGGCTTGTTCCAGCAAGGCTGTTCTTATGTTCTTATGTAACTGTGCATGGAAACGTTAGGACTGAAGAGGCTATTGGGCCTTGAAAGTTAATTGCTGATTTATCAAGAGCAGGCATACAAACGGCTGCTCAATAGCTCCATAAATGTTTGCTGAGTAGGAACCTGTTCAAAGTTAGGAAAGTATCTACTCTCCATCCAAGCTAGTCTGAATTTTAGGATAGGCACTGAAAAAATACATATATGTAGAATTTTCATTTTGATGCAGAAATTATATGCAGTCGAGATTCGGTATATGTGCATAGCTAAAGGTAAAGGTATCCCTTGCTCGAAAGCCAGTTGTGTCCAATTCTAGTGTCCATTTCTATTTACAACCAAAGAGCCAGCACTGTCTTCAGATGTTTCCGTGGTCATGTGGCAGGCATGACTAGATGCTGGAGAGCATGGAACACTGTTACCTTTCCTGCCAAAGTAGTACCTGTTTATCTACTTGCAGGAGCTTGGACAGAGACGGGAGCTCACTCTGTTGTGTAGCACTTGGGTTTTGAACTGCTGACCTGCTGACCTTCTGGTAATCAAGCTCAACGTCTTAACCACTAAGCCAAATCACAGATATTTTTTGGCTCCTGGGTATCAGGCAGGACAGCCTGGTTTATTATCAACAGCCAGCTCATTCCTCAAGCAAGGGAAGTGTCTTTGCACTACCCAAAGTGGGAAATATCCCATCTGGACAGTATAAAAATGTGATCGATAGATCGATAACACTGGCATTGCCTTAAAGAAGCCCTCTAAAATTGCATTTAAAATTTAATTACCCTCTGTGCCCGCAGATGGCACCTGCTGCTAAAGTTTGAAGCAATCACATTGGTAAAGTAAGACCCTTCAATATGGCACAGACCAGGGGTTGCCAACCCTTTAAAGCGGTGGGCTGGCCCACATCCCCTCAGAGAGCTGAGTGGGCCAGACTGGTGGTTCCCCCGCCGTAAATACTGCCATAAAACATCTCCATGGCTGTTGTAAATGTGTTTACGACAGCTGCACATACATTTATGGCTGTCGTAAACATGCCCATTTCTGCTTCTGGTGGTGGTGGCAGCAGCATCGGCGATGGCAGCGTGGGCCACATGAAATGGTGCTGTGGGTCAGGTCTGGCCTGCAGGCCGTAGGTTGAGAACCCCTGACATAGACCCAGGACCACCCAAAATTTGGAGCGGGGTGGGGATCTTCCATTCTCCAGTATTGATAGTGATGACAAACATCTTTCCTCCAATGAACAATAGTGGAAACAAGTGGCATTAAGACCAGTACCTTTAAGACATTTCCCTCCTTTCCTAGTTGAGACGTGAGCCTAGACATGATTTGGGCATTTCCTGTGTTTATGCTTCCAAGCTTAGGGTGAGAAAAATTGCCATGTAAGAAAAGCAATGCAAAAATTTATATTTTATTTTAATTCAAAAATTTAAAATAGTTCTCAAATTCCGTAAAGAATGCTGAGACACAAAGGCTAAGCCTCATATACAGAGACAGGATAACTTAAAATGATATATATTGCAGACAAGCCAGCTTTATGTGTAGAATACATATTTACAATCCGTTTTCTTTCTTTTTTTTCTGGATTTTTATTTCTTTTAAATGGAAACCATATTTATACATTTTATTACATTTACAAAAAAAAGCTGAATCTTCCACTACCGTTTACTACAATAATGAAAAAAGAGAACATTTACATTGTGTCTTTCCCACCCACCCCTCTGTACAAACCTTTGTTTCATAAAAATATATCTCTGTACAAAAGAAGTTTTCCCCCATTTTTTCTCCCCCCCCCTTGTTAAACTGTAACACAAGTCCAATGGGCAATGTAAATGAAAGTTAAGTTCTTGTCCAGCTTTCCAAAAAGGTCACATGGAGGTGTCTCTTACACACACCCCAAAATAATATGGAAAAGGGAGTCTTTAAAATAAAGGGAAAAAACAAGAATGAAGCATCCGATTAGGTGAATAATCAGCTGCAGGGCTTACCTTGCCATAATATCTGAAGCAATGTCATAGAATTGAGGGTTCTACAAACTTGGCTCTCCAGATGTTTTTGGACTTCAATTCCCAGAAGCCCTGACTTGAGCTTCTGGGAACTGAAGTCCAAGAACACCTGGAGAGCCAACTTTGAGGAACTCTGGCATAGATCAGTGATGGCGAACCTTGGCACTCCAGCTGTTCTTGCACTTCAATTCCCAGAAGGGAGGACATATATGCGTAGTAAACCCATTCCTGTGGATTCCCAGGGACTTGGGCTTTGGGGAATTGAAGTCCAAGAACAGCTAGAGTGCCAAGGTTCACCATCACTGGCATAGATAGTACAGTTGGAAGGGTAGGGATTGTTTTCTTTCTAAAGGAAACTCTTTCCACAGTGATTGCTCTGCCGGTAAGTTCTGCTAGATGTTGCCAGAGGTTTCTGGGGGAGCATTAAAAGGTGTTAAGACAGTCCATGGTTCTTTCAACCCTCTTAAAATTAAGGATGAATGTAACAATCAGAACTGAAGAAAGAAGGTTGGTTGTGGGAAGGATGCCTTTTTGAAGGTCAACCAAGATGGTTGTGTTTGTAACAGATTTTCTTTCACAGAAATGCTCCATCCAATGGTGAAATCTGTCTTTTGTCCTACTAGAGTTTTCTTCACCTACATATTTTATATCTAGCCTGCTTTGCTTTGTCATTGGTCAGTGAAAGGCAAACATGGGCTGAATTTACATCCTTGCTGAGACCCAGTTCTAAAGAAATCACATGGGAGGGGAAGAAGGGGCTGATCAATATAAATTTCTAAGATAAATTAAGAACTAAGCACGCTAAAAATATAGGATGATGAAATTTTCCTTCTTCGAACTTCCATGAACTAGGAATTATGCAAATAACCACTGAAAACAAGTGGGCTCATCAAAGAGAACAGTATATCTTTGGACTGACCAGTGTGCACTCTTCAAATACCTGAAAGATAATCATGAAGAGGAAGGGAAGGATCTGTTTTCTGTCATCCCAGAGTGCAGAATAATGGGCTCAAACTACAGGAAGCAAGATATAGGCTGAATATTAGGAAGTACTTCTTAATGGTTAGAGAAGTACGACAGCATAACCAACTGCCTCAAGAGGTGGTGAGCGCCCCAACACTGGAAGCATTCAAGAGAAAATTGGACAACCCTGTCTGATCTACTTTGATTCATATACTTATATTGAGCAGGGGGTTGGACTCGATGGCCTAAGAGGTCCGTTCACACTCAGTGACTCTATGATTCTATGACTCGGCAGCTGAAAATAGGCAGCACAAAAAGGAAGTGCCATGGTGGCAATTCTGGTCCTTCAAGGCTGTTACTCAACATGCTAATTCTGGGATAGCGTTGCATGCTACTACGTAGATTTGGAACAGTATCCACTGTTTCATGCAGTTCACCCTCTTACTCATGCTGAATTACCACTAGCGCTACAGCATAGACTTGTAATAGTTGTAACTTTATTGATCTTATGTATTAATTTTGCTACTCCTTAACCCTGAGCAGAAATGCTCCTTTTTATGCACCCTTATTTTAACTTTTGTCTCCTGATATATTTTAAGTACACTCATTTTAACTTCTGTTCCCTTTGCTGTCCTATGCTGGTCTTGGACCGTAATAAAGATTTTATTTGAATTACCATTAGTTGAGGTTGTCTTGGCTTTAGAAATGGTTTGAAGCATGAGAATGGCATGAAAAAGGAAGGAATATAGTGCCAACACTAATGTACCCAGACAAGTGAAACTTCTGACCTCTAAAATCTAGGCACCGAGAAGTTAGCCTGTCTTTCAGTGTAACCTGGGGGAGTGGGCAAAACAGTGGCAAATAAGTTTCAACATTAGTAAGTGCAGAGTGATGCATGTTGGGGCAAAGAACCCCAATTACATTTATAAACTGATGGGGTTTGAACTCTCTGCGACAAACCAGGAAAGGGACCTTGGTGTCCTGGTGGACAGCTCAATGAAGGTGTCAACCCAGTGTGCCTCAGCAGTGAAAAAAGCAAACTCAATGCTAGGGATCATTAGGAAGGGTATAGAAAATAAGTCAGCAAGTGTCATTTTGCCTCTTTATAAATCTATGGTGAGGCCCCATCTGGAATACTGTGTACAGTTCTGGTCGCCATACCTCCAGAAGGATATTATGGAGCTGGAAAAAGTGCAGAGGAGGGCAACCAGAATGATTAGGGGACAGGAACACCTTCCTTACCATCTGAGGCTGCAACGGTTGGGCCTCTTCACTCTTGAACGACGACGTCTAAGAGGTGACCTGATTGAAGTTTATAAAATCATGCACGGTGTGGACAAAGTAGATAAGGAAAAACTGTTTTCCCTATCGCATAACACTAGAACTAGGGGACACTCCATGAAACTTTTGGGTACTAGTTCTCAAACAAATAAGAGAAAGTACTTTTTCACCCAGAGGATTACTGGCCTATGGAACTCTCTGCCAGAAGAAGTGGTGACAGCTGTCAGTCTTGACAGCTTTAAGAAAGGATTAGACAAGTTCATGGAGGACAAGAGTATCAATGGCTATAATTATGGATACTTAAGGACAACCTCCGGGTTGGAGAGATAGGCAGGATATCTCTCAATATCATTTCCAGGGAATCCTAAGCAGGTGAAGGTATCTGCTTTGATATACCCTGAAGGAAATGGTGAGCCACTGTGTGAGACAGAATGCTGGACTGGATGGGCTGTGGCCTGTTCCAGCAAGGCTGTTCTTATGTTCTTAACCTGTTATTTGTCCCCCAGTGAATGTATTTCTTATAGAAAACCTGAGGACAAAATGCTGCCTATTTTATTTTCTAGGAATTTGGTCCACATTTTTTTTCTGATTTGAGCTGACTGTGCAAAATCCCAGTCGTTTTTTTATTGGCGGGCATACAGATAAACATAATTACACTCCCAAAGGCAAAGACATATAGAACGATAATCCATATCTACTTATTCTCATCCTTTGGTGCATTAAGTATTTGTAAGAAATAAGGCATGCTTGTTATTTTTCTGGCTTTGCTTTCCAAGGGCTGAATAGTTTCTTTGCTCTACACCAGTGTTTTCCAACCTTTGGTGTTTTCACTTCAATTTCCAGAGGTCCAAGTCAATTCCCCAAAGCACTGATCAGCCAAAGTACTGATTTAGGCTTCTGGGAATGAAAGTCCCCCTGTGGGGCCTGGTCCCCATATTGGGAACCCCTGTTCTACACAATGGTTTTGCTTTTCCGAAGCCACCCGGGAAGTTTCAGCTGTGGTAACTAGAGATGAGATTTTCACATTTATAATATTAAAAAATCCTATCATTCTCCATTCTGGGAGTTCTAACTGACAGACAGACACATTAAATATCAGTAATGGTGAACCTTTTAGAGACCGAGTGCCCAAACTGAAACCCAAACCCCACTTATTTATCACAAATGCCAACACGGCAACAGGGGAGGGAGGAAACTGAGCAGAGGGGCTGGGCAAACTCTGTGCTGGGGAAGGGAGGAAGTGCTCCCATTGGGCTGCTGGGCAGAGGGGTGGGACAAACTCTGTGCTGGGGCAACTGCATGGGTGCCCATAGAGAGGACTCCAAGTGCCACCTCTGGCACGCGTACCATAGGTTCACCACCACTGATATAGATGGCACAAGGTCTCTTTGTAGCCTTGCATTTTATTTATATATAAAAGTGTAAAAGAGGAGATTCCTAGCCACTTCTTTCTTCCACATACTGTGTAACAGTGTGCAACATGCCAGAGCTATTATTATGAAATGTGAATGTATTCTGTCTCCCATCTCTGGTCTGAAAACAGCTTGGCTAAAAGCAGCTTTATGGTTCAGTAAACCAGATGTTGCTTCCTGTATTTGAGATGGTCTGAATGGGTGAGACTCTAGTTAAGAGGCTCTTTAGTTCAGATTTGCTGTAGTATTTCATTATAACATTCTCTATTTCAGTTTTAAGCACTACTGGTACAATGTACTTGAAATGCTGCAGCTTGTACGTTTTATGCAATGCACTTCTAAACAGCTACCTGAGAGCTAAGTGTAACTGCTACTCTCAACTAGAGTAAATTCATTGATTTCAAGGGATTGACATAAATCTTGTTTTACCATGCAGCGAATGTTTGAGACTGTCTATTCTAATGACTGGATTCAGCCTTGAGAATTCATATTACTGAAACTATATTCTTCTTCCAGTAGACAAATGTTTGAATAATCATCAGTTGGTGATGTGGAAAAGTCTTGGAATGAACAGAAGCTCATGAGAGCAAAACATCTGGAGTTACTGGGGAAAGAAGATATTTCTTTGGTAAGTATTTTTGTGCCACAATATTAAATTGAATTGAATTTAATATGTAATATTACTTAAGGGGGATTCTTCAGCATGCCTTAGAGAGAATCTTACATCTGCTCTCTTCATTCAACACTGTATCTGTGGTGATACAGAAGTGTTTGTGTCATTTAGGTCTGGGAGAACTGCAGGGATGAACAAATTTGGTTGGACAAAGGAAGGATTTGCTTTCCCATCCTACCATGCTTCAGCCCAGGGGTTCTCAACCCTTTCAAGCCAGGGGCCGGGTCATGCTCCCTCAGATAGCTGAGGGGGCCGGTTGGCCATTTTGTCCTAGCTACATGATGGGGGCAGCCATTTTGAGGCAGTCATTTTGTCCTAACAGCTTCAGAGGAGCAGCCATTTTGTTTCTTCCTGGAAGGAGGGAGGGAGGAGCCAACCTTCAATTGAGGCCTTGGACTCCCCTCCTTTCTCACTTAGACTAATTGCCTGCTGGGGAAAGGGTGAGGGGGGCTTTTTAACATGGCTAGTCCTTCCTTGTGGGGCTGGAGGTTATCCTTAGGGCTGGGGTCGGGGATTGGGTGAGACAAGGCCAGGAGCCCAATGGTTCTCCCCCACCCAGCTTTGAAATGCTGTTTACATTAAAAAGGAACCACCCATGGCACAGCTTCTGGTGGCGGCGGCGGCGGCAGGAGCAAAGGTGGTGGGCCACATGAAATGGTCCTGGGGGCTGATCCGGCCCACAGGTTGAGTATTTATTTATATTTATAATTCAAATTTCTATGCCGCCCAATCAGGCGAACCCACCTACCTCCCCATTCATGTTAAAACAAAAACTAACCAAATTAAAACTACCCAGATTAAAAAGTGGGGAGGCTTTATTTTATAAGCCAACAGGCGGGGGCCACTCTTCCATCTGGGCCCCACACCTGCCCCGCCAACCAGGTTTTTAGATCTTTCCTGAAAGGCAGCAGCTCTGTCTGCACCTGCAACTCTACTGGCAGGAGGTTCCACAAGGCCGGTGCGGACACGGAAAAGGTCCTCCTTTGTGTTCCAGAGAGGCGAGCCCCTCTGGTAGATGGAACAATTAGAGAGCACCTCCAGTCCCCTCTGGATGGATGTACAGACACTCTTGGGATGATGCGGTCTCTTAGGTATCCTGGCCCACTACCATGTAGGGCTTTAAGGGTCAAAACCCAGCACTTTGAATTGCACCCGGAGACAAACTGGTAACCAGTGCAGCTCTTGAAGCAATGGTGAGGTGCAAGCATAACGCCCGCACTACATCACCACCCAGACTGCAGCATTCTGGACCAGCTGCAGCCTCAGAATGGTTGTCAAGGGCAGCCCCATGTAGAGCCCTGATTTAGCTGATCTAGCCTGGCTGGATTTTGCAAGAAAGACTGAGCTTTTCAAAAATAATCCTGCTTTTTCACAGGCTAAATATGAGTGAACAGTGCAGTGTGGCCAATGCTGTTTTAGGCTGCATTAACAGAAGTCTAGTCTCCGAAACCCATGAGTTACTCCTAGTCCCCCTTCTATTCAGCACTAATTAGACCACATCTATAGTACTGTGTCTAATTCTGGGCACTATACTTTAAGAAAGATGCAAATAAATTAGAGAAGTTACAGAGAAGGGCAAGAAGGATGATCAGAACACTAGGATAGGACTGTTATCTGCTACTTGGCCTAATCCATGTGTCTTATACTAAATCAAGTGCGCTGAATCCAAATCTGAAGTCTGATTCTACCCAGGACATCAAGATCTTAAGTAAGCAAATCTCACCATCTTGGTTAGGTTTTTGCATTGATCATGCGGGGTATATTTGCCACAAATGTAGCAGAAATTGTCCGGTTTATTAACACAACTGTGCCTATTCATCTTTAGCTCAAAACAGACTCACTATGGCCTAGCTGTACTATCCAATAAGATGGTTTCGCACTAAAGACAAGTCCTTGGTCCATCTTGCCTTATGTACCTATTTCTGAGGTTAGCTCACTGACTTGCCCAGATATGCTGTTGGAACATGCATGCCACCAGGGGACGTGATTTAGCTGAGGCATAGTGGTAGCTGCAATTATAATGTTCCCATGTAAAAATACATTACCCAGTTACCAACCATTTGAACAGCTATAGCACACCTTAAAATCTGTAGGTGATAGGCAAATTCTGAGTTCGGATTTGGAATCAGCACACCCGATATCATGTAAATCACATGTGTTAGTCCCAGTAGCAAAACCACTGTTGTGCAGTGTAATCATAAAGAGGAAGGGAAGGATCTGTTCTCCACCAACCCAGAGTGCAGGATGTGTAATAACAGGCTCAAACTAAAGAAATCCTTATATAGGCTGAATATTAGGAAAAGCATCTTAACAGTTAGAGCAGCATGACAGTGGAACCAACTGCCTCGAGAGGTGGTGAACGCTCCAACACTGGAAGCATTTAAGAGAGGATTGGAAAGCAACCATCTGACATATCTGCTTTGATTCGGATTCTGGCATTGATCCGGGGGTTGGACTCAATGACCTAAGAGACCCCTTCTCAGTTATTCTATGATTCCCTGTTTCTGATTAGGTCTAGTTAGGTGCAGCATTTAGTTTGGGCTGTGGAGTAGAAGAAGCCTTGTGTTGGAAGCAGAAAGTAGCGAGCTAATGGTTTTTGAAAACAGATGTTATTGTGTTGGGCTCAACTGGGCTTTTAAGGTGAAATGGGGCGGCGGCGGCAGCACAAAGACAAAGAGACATGAGTTGGATCCACGAGACAGCACCATGGTTTGGGTAACCTCAGCTAAGTCCAGAGATGTGGCTTCTGCAGTTTAGCGTTCGAGCACATGCTTCTGAAGCCAAAGGCTGTAGCCTCCGTGTGTAGCATCTCTGGCTTAAGGTTGGAAAAGGCCCCTTGTTTGGAAACCTGAAGTGCCACTGCCAGTCAGAGCAGACAGTACTGAGCTAGATAGATCAATGGTGTGATATGTTATAAGGCAGCATTCTGTAGGTGATGGAATTCCTGGATTTTTATTATTGACCCTGAAATGGTGAAGGACGGATCAAGAGCAAATGTGCAACATCTGATTTTTGTGGTGCCCTCTATCTCAGGGGTTTCCAACCTAAGGCCCGTGGGCCAAATCCAGTCCATGGTGCCATTTTATGTGCCTCCCCCACCCTTCCAAGGGCATTTGAGAAACAAAATGGCTGCCCCTTTGAAGCTGTTTGAACAAAATGGTTGCCCCCATCATGCAGGCAAGGCAAAATGGCCGTCCAACCCTTGAAGCTGACTGAGAGAATGTGACCTGACCCACAGCTTGAAAAGTTTGGGAACCCCTGCTCTATTTGAATGGCAGAGAGCATACAGCCTAGAATGTAAATCGCGAGAAGAAAAATGCTCGCCACTCTACAGGTAAAGAATTGCAATTCTGCTACACTGGTTTGAAATGTCAGGTTTTTTTAAAATAAAAAATGCTACAAAAAAGTTACTTTTCAGACTGTAACTGGCCATGTTTTGAGGGGATCCAAAAACTAATGCAACTAGGTTTTGGAAAATCAAAAAATGGCCAGAATCTCAGTGGGAATTTACACCAGTACTAGCAGAACTGAATTGTTACTAAATAACACATTGCCATTTGCATTCCTGATCATGTGCCAGTTGCATTACTGGTCACTCAATCAGAGGTGTGGCTCACATTCCTATGTGAGTCACAACTCCTTCAGTAGCAGCTCACTAACACAACAGATGCTCTTTACACTTAAGGCTGACACAAATTTTTGGCAGGATTCTGGCTAATACACGAGAGATAAATGAGGGGTGTTATACATTATTGGTGCCACAGGCACTAAACATACGACCTTCATGGTGCCATATTTCACAAGACATTAGAAAAAGCAGGGAAGCTTTAGTATGTTGGATTTTTCAAATGAAAAAAATACTGTAATATTAAGAATCTGGGAACAGGTGATAGATTGATGGTTAAATGTCTTATCTGGGATAGTTGTTTCATAAAAGATGGGTAGAAATTACCCATTGTGTACCCTTCCTACAAGAACGGCATCACTAGAGCAGGTAAAGTGAAAGATGGTCAGAGGATTGGAAACCAAGCCATATGAGGAAAGATTGAAGAAACTGGACATGGTTAGCCTTGAGAAAAGTTGACTGAGAGGGGATATGATGATAGCACTCTTCAAATATCTAAAGGATAATCATAAAGAGGAATGGAAGGACCTGTTCTCCATCATCTCTGAGTGCAGGATGTGTAATTATGGGCTCAAACTAAAGAAAGCTAGATATAGTCTGAATATTAGGAAGAACTTCTTAACTGTTAGAGCAGTACAACAGTGGAACCAACTGACAAGATGTGGTGAGTGTTCCAACACTCGAAGCATTCAAGAGAGAATTGGACAACCATCTGTCTTATCTGCTTTGATTTGGATTCCTGCATTGAGCAGAGGATTGGACTCATTGGCTAAAAAGCCCCCTTCCAACTCAGTGATTCTATAATTCTATAATTTGCTTGAGTTCTTTTCAAAGCTATTAGAGATGAAGATTCGGACTTGACTATGCGACTGAACAACAACAACAAAGGTGAAGAACAATGGCAGGAAAGAGGATTTTTGAGTTGGCTAGTTGGGACGGGGGAAAACAAGGAAGGGAATTTAACCTTAGGGGGATAAAGTGGAGACTAAAAATGTAGGGTGATGATGATGGGAGAAAACTATTTAAATGGGTTGGTGGGGAAAAGAGGGTCAGGGTTTTGTAGACACCATAGGTTCTTGGAGCAAGACATTGCCATGGAATACATTAAGGGGGAAGGAGAGGACGGAAATTTGTCAGGCAACATTTCCCTCTATTTGCTGAACCTGCTGTTTTAGCTGAGCATCATGAGTGCTTTGTCTCAAGTTCTTGACATCCATGAGATCTTCTCCACTGCAACATGGCCACAGCCTCCAGAAATGTGAGTATGAACATCACTAGACTTCTTATTAGGTTGTCACGAGGTGCTGTCCCTCGCAAAAAAGGCAATCATTTGCTAGAAATGAGTGACGGGGCAACTCCCGGTCACTGAGCAGGAGTCGCCAAGTTCTAAAGTTGGTCAGGATCCACTAGAAAATGGTGGAGAAGTGATGGTTGTAGTGGTGGTGGGGGAAAGGGTTGGTTCACTTCACTCCCCATGCTCCCAACACAAGGGCTGGAGCGGATGCTTTGGTTGGTTTGATTATCAGCTGCAGGGCAGAACAGATGGGCAATGAAGATGTAGAGTGATCGACAGCAAGGCAACCTTCCTTCCTTCTTTCCTCTCTCCTGGGGTCAACTCAAAGGCACCATATCAACTCTACTTCCCCAACATTGCAAGGAAGAGTGACCATGGGCAAAGATGAACCAGGAGGAACTTCGGGCACTGGTGAGGGTCTTGTCCCTGGAGCAAACTGCAGAGGAAGAGAAATCAGGAGTCAGCAAGGGAGAGGAGGGAAGACAGATAAAGAAGGACAAGGAAGGAGAACCCCAACAAAACCACCGTCACACAAGAATAACAATTAGCAATCCAACTTCAATATTGCCCAAAAGTGTTCAGTGCACTCTCTGGGTGGTTCACAAGGTACTTAGCATTTTGCCCCCAACCTGCTTGCTCCTCATTCTACCAGCCTTGGAAGGATGGAAGGCTGAGTTAACCTTGATCTCCATCAGGATCAAACTCACAATGTTTTGGCTGCAGTACAGCTGTTTAACCACTGCACCACCAGGGCTCTTAAGAATTAGTTTGGATTACCAGACCATTAACTAGCACGCTACCTCCTGCAGGGTTTTGATTGATGAAAAATATTTATATTCTGACCTTCGCTGCTAAAAAAGGGGACCCCCTTAGGGCAGCTAAGAAAAACTGTAGAAGCAAATACCAATCTAATACACTTCTAGAAATAAAAGCTAAACAATATCCAAACCACTATGTACTCCTTGGAAGGGACAGGGCTACATGTGGTGTCTGAAGATGTTTTGTAGGGAAGAAGTCCAAGTGTCTCCATCTGGGTTGAATTAATCCACTTTACTTTAATAGTTTTGTCCACTCCCGCTTCTGTGCATTTTCTATTTCTCTCTACAAATCACAGCAATTTCCAAACTGCTGCTTCGTTAATGTTTATATTTAGATCATTTCCCCAAATTTCTTTTGTGATATCTTTCTCTTGTTCCAAATCATTTAATATTTTATATAATTTACCAATTAAGCCTTTTAATTCTATTTTTCCAGATCTTATTTTTATGATTAAATTCTGAAATTCTGTTACACTTCTATTTAAGCTCACATCGGAAACAAATTTACTATTCCATTTATTAATTGCTGCTATTTGAAGCCAATTTAATTTCATTTGTGTAAAAATGTACGATTTTCCACCCTGCATTTTTACATATTTCTAGCCAGTCTTGTAGCAATATTGACTTATTATGTTCGAGTATCCCTTCTAATTCACTTGTCAAATTTAATGGAAAGGTTTTATAATCCTTTACTTCAATTATTGGTGAGATACCAGGAGCCATTTTGCTTTTCACTGAATGCTAAGTATCTAATAATGCTTTTAATATTACATTGTTTTGCTTTATTTTAACCTTGTTTTTGTCTAAGAAAATCGCATTTCCAATTTTATTTAAATCATGCATACCAGTATTTTCCCACATGGTATCAGGTTCATTTAAGATCTTAATAATATTCTTTAGCTGATATGCAATGTAGTACTTTTTAATTTCAGGTAATCCTAATCCTCATTTGCCATCCTGACATGCACCTTGTTATGTTGGTAAAAGAACTGTAAAAGTGAGAGACAAGGAAAGAGGGAACATTTTGTTGTTCAATCACACAGTTGAGTCCCACCCTTTGTGACCCCATTGACCACAGCACACCAGACTCCTCTGTCATCCCCCATCCTCCGGAGCCCACTCAGATCTACACCCACTGCATCAACAATGCCATCTAGACATCTCAGCCTCTGCCGCCCCCTTCTCCTTTTGCCTTTGATCTTTCCCAGCATCAGGATCTTCTCCAATGAGTCCTCTCTTCTCATTTGGTGGCCAAAGTACTTGAGTTTCAGCTTCAGTATTTGTCCTTCCAAGGAGCAGTCAGGGTTGATTTCCTTTAAGACTGATTTATCTCTTTGCTGTCCAGGGGACTCTCAAGAGTCTCCTCTAGCACCACAGTTCGAAGGCGTCTATTCTTCTACCCTCAGCCTTCCTTAAAGTCCAGCTCTCACAACCATACATTACTACTGGGAAGACCATCGCTTTAACTATGTGGACTTTTGTCAGCAGGGTGACATCTCTGCTTTTTATTATGCTGCCTAGATTTGACATAGCTTGCCCCCCTAGGAATAAGTGTCTTTTATTTCATGACTGCTGTCTCTGTCTGCAGTGATCTTAGATTCCAAGAAGGTAAATTAGTCTGTCACTTCTTCCATTTCTTCCCATTCTATTTGCCAGAGAGTGATGGGGCTGGATGCCATGATCTTTTCTTTTTTATTTAAAGAGGGAAATGCTATTTAAAATAACAATGGGGATGACCCAGTCTGGCCAGTTTATCCTGCTAAGGTAATATAGTAGACAATACTGCCAGCGACTCAGTTCTGATCGTCAAGCGATGGTTAACTAACCTGACAACCCTGAGGACTATGACCTTGGGTGGCAAAGTCCACAGGGAAGGGTGACGGTCCTCAAGTGGATTAAATCCCACTTGAATCCATCTTGATGGAGGGCAGAAGCTTCATCAATACTGGGTCTGGGTCTGATGAGGACTTTGTGTGTCAAAACAGCTCAGGACCAGAAAGTGACTTGTGAAACTGGATCAGTGGTACAGGGGCCTGCTGCAATGCAGAAGGCAAATGGAAGGCCACTGCATTATATTGTCCCCAGGACAATCTTCATGGCTGATCACCATGATGATCACCAATAATCAGAATCGGATATGACATTTGAAGAAGAATGAGGATGTACTAAAACAGCCCATTGGCTGTGGGGAGAATTTATTTTTCATACAACCCTCATGAGGGACGCCTTCCTGAAAACCTGGGACTCACTGCTGTAGTGTAACTTCTCGCGCACACAGCATGGCATCTTGCCACCAACATGGCAATGCATAATCTGTATTTTAATGTCTCAATCACACCCATTCCCCTACTGCAGAGATATTCATACAAGAAGTATGATTACTCATCCAGGTGAATAAAGCAGGAGCTGAAGGGGTACAGTTGTACATTTTACAACTGAAGACAAAAGTCATGAGAACTAAATGGTCAGTGTGGAATCACTGCCAGAAAACAGACCAGCAGTCAAAACATCAACAGCTGTGGATTGTCAAATTTCTCTGGCAGGGGGGGAAATTGGAGGTGACAGGAAAAGGCTTTGTGTTCTCAATGCTAGTTCTCAAAAAAAATAAATAAGAGAAAGTACTTTTTCACCCAGAGGATCACTGGTCTATGGAACTCCCTGCCAGAAGAAGTGGTGACAGCTGTCAGTCTTGACAGCTTCAAGAAAGGATTAGACAAGTTCATTGAGGACAAGGGCATCAATGGCTATAATTATGGATACCTAAGATAGGATATTTCTCAATGCCATTTCCAGGGAATCCTAAGCAGGTGAAGGCATCTGCTTGGGAATAATACCCTGAAGCAAATGGTGAGCCACTGTGTGAGACAGAATGCTGGACTGGATGGGCTGTGGCCTGTTCCAGCAAGGCTGTTCTTATGTTGCTGAAACTAATCAAAAAATTACCAAATAGTACGTAGTGTCAAACATGCTGCAAAATCTGTCCAGTTTCCCCCACAGGTGTGTTTGGCAGATGTCCTGGAAATGGATTTCAGCAGCTGCTAAACATTGTTATCAACACAACTGAGATGTGGTCTTTTTTTTTTAAAGTACAGTTGGACAGCTTAAAAAGTAGATTGATTTCATTGCCTAAAGATAAGGAAGAGATTTCTGAGCCCCTCCACAAGCCACAAAATTCTGTAAGAGGGAGCCATGACAGCTATAGTTGATCTCAACCCAGTGGTGGGATTCAGCAGGTTCACCACAGCTCGCCAGAACCGGTAGCAGAAATTTCAGCTGGCCCTGCCCATCCAAGTTTTGAAATAAAGTAGTCTTAATTTGGGTGCAATGCAGGGTTTTCCCCCTGGCCACACCCACCATACCATGCCCACAGAGTAGGTAGCAAATTTTATTTGAATCCCACCACTGTCTCAACCCAACCCAACCCACCCACCTTCAACTTAACTCAACTGGGCAACTACACACAGAGTGAGATGGACTCAGTGAGGGAATATGAAGAACAGATTTCTGAAACTAATACACCAGATAAATGAGAAGATTGATAACAACCGGGAGTGGGAGTAATGAGGAAGCAGGGCTGATAGTACTTACTGTGCAGGATTGCAAGTGCTATACTGCAGTACACACGGTGCTGATTGTAAACTCTGTCTCGTTGGCCATGATATCTGTCGGCTGCAAATTGCGGTCATACATTGGGTTTTCAAAAGTTCCCCGGACGTGGGTGTTTTCATGGCCAGCGTAACCATTGAATGGCACCTTCGGTCTCCTTCTGAACCACATCGGGACCGACAAAGACAGGAAGACATCAGAGAAAACATTAAGAACATCTGGTCTCCCTCAGAAAAGAGATGGTGATGCCAGACGAAATTACTAATGGTTGAGCAACCCTGTGTCATTTATAGTTTATGAATGGGGCAAAATCATCTTTCAGGCTCAAGGACATCTTTCATTTAATCTTGTGTCCTTCTAAAGGTCCCTTTGTTTCACAGTTTTACATCTGAGTACCTGAAGCCAGTTGGTATGGATTTTGAACCACCATGCGGAGAAGGGAGAATTTGCTAACCTCTCATCTGATTTCTGCCTGAATCCTTCTAGTTCTCCTCAAGTACCTACAGGAATTGATGTTTTTACTGTTCAGCAGGGAGAAGATGGCTTTTGTTTTTAAGTGTGGAACTGTAAACCTTTCCCACTTTGTCTGCAGTGATCCTGACCTTTATTAGCCTCTCCACAAGTGTTCTTATAATACAAGAGAATGAGCTACATCCTTTGCTGGTAATTTCAACTAGTGAGGTGTGCCTCCTTTCCCTAGGAGTACCTATATACTCATGTATAAATCTAGGTTTTTAAACCCCCCCCCCCAAAAAGGGGGACTCGACTTATACCCGGGTCAATGACCCCAAGGGTCCCAAAACTGCGGTGGTGGAAATTCAAACATACAGTAAAAAATGCACTAACACTACCATAAAAACTCAAAAACATACCCACACAAATGTCTAATTTAATTAATTTTACTGTATTTTCAAGTATTTTAATTATTGAAATTCAGTAGCAGCTGCTGTATTTTCCATCCCCAACTTATACTCAGGTCAATCTATTTCTCTAGTTTTAGGGGTCCAAATTAGATACCTTGACTTATATTTGGGATGATTTATAGTTGAGTATATATGGTAGGCATATCTGGACTTTACAGGAGCATGTGGAACTCAGGAAAAACCCTCAGTATCATTATTTACACTTTTTGGTTTCTCATTATGCAGCCTCTTACATCATGCTGTGACAGGCAGAGATGTACCTTAAGTCTTTTATCTCTCTTTATTTCTGAATTACACATTAGTAAAAAGTCCCTATTTACTTTCTTCTGGTGCCAAAAACTTACTTTTCTCCAAAATGTTTTCTAAATTTTCAATTTTCAGACATGGTGTTTCAGATTTTGCATGACAGTGTTGGGGGAGGCCAGTTTGCAGGAGTGTAATTTTAAAAAAATGCTTTTGCCTTATTTACATTTTAAATCCCACCAATCCTCATATTCAGGTACATTAAAATGGGGACATATATTTTGACAATTTGAGAAACACCATGTACAATCAATTGTAGTTTGGCACTCAGAATTGATTTCTCTCCTCGCTAGATAATTGGCATTTGTGGTACATGCTGCACCAGTCTGGCCAGGTTATCCTGCTATGGTAATAGAGTAGACCATGATGTCAGTGACTCAACCCCGATTGTCAGGTGGCGGTTAACTAACCTGAGAATGCTGAGACTAATGGTCTTGGGTAGCAAAGTCCACAAGGGAGGGTGATGGTCCCCAAGTGGATTAAATCCCACTTGAATTCATCTTGATGGAGAGCAGCAGCTTCATCAACCCTGGCCTGGGGCTGATGAGGTCTTTGTATGCCAAAAGGGCTCAGGACCAGAAAGTGACTTGTGGAACTGGATCAGTGGTACGGGTGTTATGCTGCGATGTGGACGGAAAAAGGAAGGCCACTGCATTATATTCTCAGGACAATCTTCATGGCTAATCACCATGATGACAGTCAATATTTGGAATCAAATATGGCAGAAGAAGACAAACTAGGGCCCAAATCCTGTTGCGTAGAATAAAATAGAGAGCACATGCACAGGGGCAGTTCTGCATTGTTCCCTTTCCAGTGGGCTGTTATTGTGTGGTTGGTTATGGTATGGATGGACACCCCATGGAACAGAAAGGGGAAAGCTTATTGAGTTGCTTTTGTACTTTGTGATTTACCCAATTTTCTGGCCTGGGATGAAGCCTCTGTAATTGGAAAGTGGCAAGGCCCTCTTGGTTGAGTCAAGAGAGATACAAATAGGGTTGCTCTTCTAGCACCGTGATGGCAAACATTGACACCCCTGGTGTTGTAGGACTTCAATTTCCAGAAGCCCAAGTCCCTGTGAATCCACATGAATGGGTTTACTGCGCATACTTGGGCTTCTGGGAATTGAAGTCCAAGAACATGTACAGTAAACCCATTTGTGTGGATTCACAGGAACTTGTGCTTCTGGGAACTGAAGTCTAAGAACATGTGCATTAAACCCATTCATTTGTGTAGATTCACAGGGACTTGGGCTTCTGGGAATTGAAGTCCAAGGATAGCCAGAGTGCAAAGGTTTGCCATCACTGTTCTAGCGAATCCCCCTCGATTTCTTGAGGCATCTCAGTGTCTACCACAGACCAACATCTTTCCCCACACCGAAGGAGCCAGACTGATCTGCACAGCAGTCACAACGTGTTGCAAGATAATTTTCCACCCCTGAGGAAATGATCCCTGCTGAGACTTTAATCTCTGCATCCAACATGAAGTTCTGACATTATCTTCTTTGGCCACTCATGTCCTTTGAAATCCCTCTCTGACATTCTCTCCCCCCACCCCCACCCCTTTTACTGGTACATTAGAACTTGTAGGTGCTCTGGTGGGAAACAGAATTTGCTGGGGTTTACAGTCTATGATGAACATATAGTACCTATTTTTATCTCTAGAGATACAAAATGGGCAAGTTCATAGAAAAGCTCAGCAATTTGTCTTTCCTTTAACTAGGTAGAGTAGGAAATATATCTTGCCTTATAAATGTCCTACTAGGCTGCTGTAATAAAATTTGAGGGTTTCTCCCCCACTTCTACATTTAATGAATGTATCATTTTTTTTACAAGGAAAGCTTTTATCTCCTTTCCTCAGCCTGGCACCCTGGGGACGTATTGGATCCTTACATTTGGTTTCCTTAGAGAATGTTTCTTTTGCTCAGACTTGACTTGGCTGATGGGAGTTGAAGCCAACCCATCCAAAGGTCATGACGGAAATGACCATGGGAGACATTGTAAGAGGCAATTTATATGTTTTTTGAAAATCTGTAATTCTCTTTGGGTTCAATCTAGTCATTATTAGCCCCAACTCTTTTAGACTCACTGGCTGAATCCCTTTTACTTAACAAGTAAGTTGACCTAATTTAGCCCCATTGAATCAGCAGGGATTTGGTGAGTCATTGCCTATGGAAGTGCCATTGACTCAAATGGTTCTACTCTAATTGAAATGTGATTTAGCATAGTGGGCCAGAGGTTCAGTAAGCCCATTTGAATCAATGGAACTTATGGAGGAATCAACTTACCAAATCCCCACCCATTCATGGACCTCCTCTGGTGTGACTTACTACACTATAATAATTTTGTGTCAGAAATTTTTCTGGGTTGAAAGGATTTTTGCAGAAGAAACTCTGTTCAGGGAATGCCCAAATGAGGTTCCTCTCATGTCCCCAAGAGCTGGGACAGAGACGGGTGCTCAATCCATCATGCAGTACTCAAGTCTCAAATTGCCGATATGCCAGCTTTCCAGCTAACAAGGCGTGCTTCTTAACCATTGAGCCACCACAGCCCCTACTTACTACACTAAGCTGCATGATTTCACCCATTGAATCAATGGCCAGAATCCTATTGATAGTCTCCTCCAGAGTAGACCCACTGAACTGATGGGGTTCACATAAGTACTGATTTACTTTTCAGTTGATTCAGTGGGTCTACCACAAGTAGGAATCTGCCCAATGGGATTTGTTTGCTTTACTAAAGTCCCATTCATTAAAACTACTCTAGTTGGAATGGACAATTCAGATCCAACCTTTTCTTGCATTCCCCACTTTTCCTTTCCAAAGACCCACCTGTGCTTGTAGAGATAGAGCACAAACCCTGCAATAATCAGGGCGATGAAAGGCACGAGAATGGCAGCTGCCACAGAACTGCTGTTGGACGCAAAGGGATGTCCCATCGACTCAGGATCTCGTTCAATGATGCTGCTGTCTGGAAAGGAAAGGACCACCTTTTGATCACTTCCATCATGCTTTGCCGGGGAAAAGAAGAGCTGTGGGCTATATGAGACTCGAAACCCTGTCCCTCATTAAATATCATGCCAGTGCCATACAAAACTCCTAACTCCAAACTTTTACAAATCTGGAGAGGATTGAGAAGAGAGACACTCTCCAATATTGGGGTGTCTAGCTCGGGGTGGCCAACCTTGGCATTCCAGATGTTCCTGAACTTCAATCCTCCAAGCCCTGATCAGCAAGTGTGTTGACATGGACTTCTGGTAATTGAAGTTCAAGAACACCTGGAGTGCCAAGGTTGGCCACCTCTGGACTAGGTTGCTAATTTATGCTCCCCAATCACTCCTTGATTCCCCCCCCCAAACCTGTTGGTGGTGGCCTAAGACTTTTGCACTGTACTATCCCTTACATTCTGTAGACCAGGGGTTCCTAACCTTTTCAAGCCAGGGCCCAGGTCATGCTCTCTCAGGTAGCTTTGAGGGCTGGATGGCCATTTTGCCCTGCCTGCACAATGGAGGTGGACATTTCGTCCCAACAGCTTCAAAGGGTTAGTAATTTTGTTTCTTGAATGCCCTTGGAGGGTTGGGGTGGGGGCACATGAAATGGTGTTGGGGGCTGGATCCAGCCCACGGGCCTTAGGTTGGTTGGGAAGCCCTGTTGTAGACAGAGAATACTAACTGTGATGTGATTTGTGTGTGTCTGTGTGGACTTGTGCATGCATATGTGTTGCGTAGAGGAAAGAACAACTTGTAGCATTAGATATAGATTTTAGCATTCTATGGATCACACTATTAATATTTCCTTTTCTTTTGCTACGCTTTTAGCACTTACGGTTGTAATGATGATGACTGGTTTCACAGTACCTGGTGAAATCAGCCTGAGATGTAATTGAATATAATTCCTAGTTCATCATCCAGGTCTTCAATGGCTTCTATTGTTCCTTGTCCCCACCCCCTTTCTCTCTCACACACTGCTGTATTATTTGCAAACAAGAATAGGCTAAGTAAAATAGATTTTTTTAAAAAAGAAACAAACAAAATAAGAGCTATTATGCACATCTGTTCATATTTTGCATAATTTATATGCAAAACTCTGACATAGAACTACAGTCTTTTTGTAGGAGAAAATGAAGATAAGATGTTGGAGTGTACAGTAATATGGAAATTAACCAATTAAGCAAGGGCTGACAAAGAAGGAAAAGCATTCAGGTTTATCTTAATTTAGACTTCCTCTACTAATCATTTGGAAAAACAAAAATCAAATGACATCTGATGCTGCATATATATTTCTGCTCAAGCTGGAAAAACTCCTGACTGTCACTTGCTGTACGTGAATTACATAAATACTGCTAGCTCAGTTGACGTAAATAAGAGTGTGTCTTGATTTACAAAAAGGTTTTACGTTTGCATCAGTTTTGTCAGGTCCTGAATCGATTCAAAAGCAGAGGAATATACAATGCACAGCTGGGGTGTATATTATCTTGCCGAACTGCAGTTTACTTTAAACAAACTGGCAGGGATTGTTTATTTTGTACTGATTCCTAAACCACCATTTTCTTCTGTGTTGCATGCGCGTGTCAGCACACATTGTAAATTGTGCCCCTTGCCACATAAAAGTTACAGAATTCCTCATAGGCTGAAAATGATTCCCCTTCTTACTGTTATAGTGGTATAACAGTTCAGTGGTCAGCTGTCATGGTAAAAGAGATGGTGTAACAGTAAGATAAAGGTAAGGATCGTCTTTGCTCGAAAGCCAGTTGTGTCCAACTCTAGGGAGCTGTGCTCATCTCTGTTAATAGCCAAAGAGCCAGCGCTGTCTGCATCTGGAGATGTTTCTGTGGCACATGGAACACTGTTACCTTTCCTGCCGAAGTGGTACCTATTTATGTGTGGGTGTGAGTGGGGGGCATGGAGTCGAGTCCAAGACAGCTCATATGTGGAGTGCCTCAGGGCTTGGTCCTCTCGCCCTTACTCTTTAACATCTACATGAAACCGCTGGGTGAGATCATCTGATCCCACGGGGTGAGATATCATCAGTATGCTGATGATATTCAGTTGTATCTCTACCCGTGGTGATCTCAGTGATGCAGTCAAGGTCCTGACCAGCTGCCTGGAGGTGGTTAGGGTCTGGATGGGGGACAACGGACTACAGCTGAATCCTGGCAAGACTGAGCTGTGGGTGAGGGGACCAGGTCCCCATAAGGAGTTATCACCGCTGGTTTGGGATGGAGCATTGTTGTCCCAATCTGACCCGGTACGCAACCTGGGAGTCCTCCTGGACTTGCAGCTTCTGCTCCAGGAGCAGGTTATGGCCTTGGCCAGGAGGGCCTTCGGGCAAGTGCATGTCATTAACCAATTGCACCCACTCCTGGACCGGGAGGCCCTACTCATGGTCACCCATGCCCTGGTCACCTCCTGTTTGGACTATTGTAATGCGCTCTACATGGGGCTGCCCTTGATGACCATCCAGAGACTGCAGTTGGTCCAGAATGCGGTGGCCTGTGCGGTGGTAGGGTGTGGTCATTTTGCCTGAGCCTCACCACTGCTGCGGGAGCTGCACTGGCTGCCTATATGTGTCCGGGTGCAAATCAAGGTGCTGGTTGTCACCTTTAAAGCCCTTCATGGTAGCAGACCAGGATACCTCAGGGACCACATCATCCCTAGGACATCGACCTGTCCCACAAGAGCAAACCAAGAGGGCACCCTCCATATACCATCTGTTGTGGAGGTGCGCCTCTCCAGCATGAGGAAAAGGGCCTTCTCGGTCGTAGCCCCCACACTATGGAACTTCCTCCCAGTAGAATTACTCCTCCAGGCCCAGTTGCTACCATTTAGGAGAGAATTGAAGACGTGGTTGGCAAATGGGTCTGGGGGCCGGGATCATCAACAAGATCCCCTTTTCTGGCTCATCTGAAGCTTCCTCCTCCTGCAATGAATTTTTTAATGTTAAGGTTTTGTAGATTTTATATTTGTGTTTAGATAGTATATGGCACAGCGGGGGGTAATATTGCTATGTTTTTAAGGGTTTTTAATAGTTTTATATTAGTTTTAACTTGTGTACACCGCTCAGAGTCCATTGGATAGGGTGGTATATAAATCTATTAAATTAAATTAAATTATCTACTTGCAATTTCTTGCTTTCAAACTGCTAGATTGGCAGGAGCTGCGACAGACGATGGGAGCTCACTCTGTCATGCAGCACTCAGGACTTGAACTGCTGACCTTCCAGTCATCAAGCTCAGCTTCTTAACCACTAAGCCACCTATTCAGGGCCATAGCCAGAGGGGCCCCCAGGTTGGGGGCAAAAACCTTCCTGACCTAACAGTCCCCCACCCTGGGGTGTGTGTGTGTGTGTGTGTGTGTGTGTGTGTGTGTGTGTGTGTGAGAGAGAGAGAGAGAGAGAAAGAGAAGCAGTGTGTGTGTGAGTGACAGAGATAGAGAGAGAGAGTGACAGATAGAGTAGACCACCAGAGGGGGTTAGTGAGCTAGATTAGATAGAGCGAGGGAGGACAGGAGACAGAGGAGACAGGAGAGGAGGGTGGAGGCTATCTGCTGAGCTGAGGCTGCGTGCAGGCAAGTTGGGACTTTGGAGGGAAGGTTTGTCTGTGAGTGGGTGGTTGGGGTGGTTTTGGGGTGTGTGCAAACCCCTCCCAAAAAAACTACCCCAACCACCAACACACAGATAATAATTGGCCAGCAAGGCAGGGGTGGTGTGTGTGTGTGTGTGAGAGAGAGAGAGAGAGAGAGAACGACACCCCTGTCTTGACGGGCATTAGTGAGGTGGGTTAGGAGTGGGGCAAGGTTGTGCCTGGCCCGTGCTTCCCTCCCCTAACCCCCACCTCACATACCCTTCTTTGTTGGTTGGGTTTTTTTCCCCCCAATGCGGCCTTCTTCGTTGGGAGGCACACCGGTGTCTTTGTCCATCGAGGGCATCCCTCCGCAGAAGGCCTACGTGAGGTGGGGGTTAGGGGGTGGGGGATTGGGGCAAGGTGGTGGGATGGGTGGGTGGCGTGGGTACCGGGCCCGTGCCTCCCCCCTCTTCCTTGCCCCACTTACCTTTTGCCGGTTGGGCCTTTTTCCCCTGGCGTCTTTTTGTTAAAGTTGGCGCTCCACGCGTTCCTAGCCTCCTCTGCGCTCGCATCCCTCAGCCTGATTGGCTGAGGGGTTGCGCAGCGCAGAGGACTCTGGGAGTCATAGGGGTTTTTTTTTGCTGCGTTCATGGGGCGGTTGCCCCACTGCCAACGTCCGGAACCTTGTGGCGATGGCCGGGTGGGGTTAAGGTAAGTGCAGGAGGCTCGGTTCGGGATGGTTGGGCCGGGTGCAGGAGCCTTTGTTACATTCCAATGGTTAACGTCCCTCTTTATAGGTAAAGATGTGTGAGACATTGTTGCCCCTCTGAACATTTTTTGCCCCCCCCCAAAAAAAAATAAAATAAAAATAAAAATAAATAATAAATAAATAAATTTAGAATCCTGGCTACTGTCCTGCACTTATTTATCTACAGTACTTGCAATTTCTTGCTTTCAACCTGGTAGTTTGGCAGGACCTGGGACAGATGACGGGTGCTCACTCCGTCATGCCGCACTCAGGCCTCAAACTGCTGAGTTGCCGGTTAACAAATAATGATTATTATGTGCTGGATGTGGAACAATGGCAACAGGGGCTGCGTCCAGGTTGCTCTGCAACAGAGGTGGAGGTAAAGTGATTGTGGCAGCAATAGATTTTCCCCTTTGGAAGGGAGGCTGGCCTTGGCATGGATAAGTTAAATAAAAGAGGGGGAAAAGCTTACATGGGAATGTAGAAGAATGGGGAAATCAGGAGTTTGTTTAGCTGTGGCAGCTGTAGGGTTTTAAAAAACACCCTGTTCTGGCCAGGTTTCTTCTCAGGATGTAGAAACCAGGACCAGTTCCACATAGCCTTCCCCTGATTTCAAACACACTCAACTAATAATAATAATGTCTTGTTAGAAATTATTCTGGGTTGAAAGGATTTTTGCTGGAGACACTCTGCTCAGGGAATGCCCCAAATGAGGATCCTTTCATGTCCCCATGAGCTGGGACAGAGGCAGGCACTCAATCCATCATGCAGCACCTGGGTCTCGAACTGCTGCCTTTCTAACCTTCCAGCTAACAAGACAAGCTTCTTAACTGCTGAGTCACCGGTTAAGATGCTGAGTCTGGAGACTGGAAGGTCGGGGTTCGTTACCCGAGTGCTGCATGATGGATCTTGGGGACGTGAAAGGAGCATCATTTGGGCGTCCCCTGAGCGGAGTTTCTCAAGCAAAAATCCTTTCAATCCAGAGTAATTTCTAATGCGCCCAACTGAAACCCCAAATCTTTCACAGTCAAGAAGCACTCTCAGAGAAGGGAGGCTTTCACCTTGAAAACAGCATAGCTTACCTTGCCGTTGAAGGCCAAACTGGCCAAAACCATTGCCGTGTACAAAACCTTGGTAGACAAAATTCCCACTCGATGACTCTGGGGCAACCTAGAGTTAGGCAGATTAAAGAAAACCCATCACAGTGTTTCAGACTGTGTGAAGATTTTGGGCTTTGGGAATAGTATAGATTTGAGGAGAAACTGAAAATGATGTTCACCAGTACTCCCCCCACGCACACCAAAAAAAATCCCATAAAAATGTGTCTTGCCATTCTCACAACAATCCAGGTCAGCGATTCAGCTTTTAAATAAGTTACAGTATGTCTTTTAAAAATACAGTAAAAGCTTGTATAAAGAGTGCCTTGTTTAGAGACTAACTCACTTAAAGAGCAGAATTTTCTCTGAATGGTTAACTTGCTTAACAACTAAAGCAGGGTTTGCAATCCCTCCCTCCCCTGCCATAAGTCACAATTGGTCACTTACAATGGTGTTTCGCTTAAAGAGCAAACTCGCTTAAAGAGCAATCCCGTGGAATGCATTATGCTCTTTAAGCAAGGTACCAGTGTACATTGTTTTTTTTCTAAAATAGCAAATAAATTTTGGCAATTTCTTTCATTCAATTCTGTTTTCATTCTCTTTGATTTTCACCAACATCATGTCTCTCTTAATAGTTGGATTACTGGCAGACATAGTGTTAAACAAAAATAGGCCAAAATCTTTGGTCACCCTGAGTACAAGACCCTCAGGAACATCTCTGAAATTAAGTATGAGTAGGGTCTGAAAATGCCCCCCCCCCCCGGCTTGGTGGACTAAAAGGAAGTATCAATGCCCCACTTTGGCCCGGCCACTTACATGTCCATCTAGAGCCCATCTGTCATTCTTGAATTTGTTCATGAAAATCTCCACCGGCCCTGTAATCTGGTACACCTGCAAAAGGAGATGTACATCTTCTCTTTCGTAAATACCTGTAAAGAAAAGGCAGGTGAGAGGTTTGGGCCTTCCAAAATTTCGCAAAGACACATTTTTTAAAATCACAGTTTGAGAGTTGAACTAGAGAAGATGCTCCATCTACAAATGGTTGAACATACAAAAACAAATCAAACTGTCATTCAGTGCTGCTTAGTCACCTTCATGTTATGGTGACCCTTGTCGTTTTCAAGGTATATGAGATGTTGAAGGAGTGATTTATCATGACCAACCCTAGCTCCAAACCTTCATGAGTTTCTGTAGTCAAATAAAGTTTTGGACCCATGTTTCCCAAGCCCCACACAAAACTATCCAACAATACACTGGAAACTCACAAACTATAAATGGGGAACTCAACCATCCACACTGCACACAGCATCTTTGGCAGTGAGCGTCTCTGTGGAAGAGTATTCTGCTCTAGTATGGAGCGCATCCACACACACAAAAGAAATTGACATTGTTAATGAAGCAACCTAAAGAATCTCTTGATCGGTGTGAAGGAAGAGAGTGCAAAAGCTGGCTTGAGACTCAATATCAAGAAAACCAAGATAATGGCAACAGGCCCGATCAGTTCCTGGAAAATAGATGGGGAAGAAGTAGAAGCAGTGACAGATTTTACCTTCTTAGGATCTAAGATCACTGCAGATGGAGATTGCAGCCATGAAATAAAGAGGCGGCTGATTCTAGGGAGACAAGCCATGAGAAACCTGGGGAACATAGTGAAAAGCAGAGACATCACCTTGAAAACAAAAATTAGAATAGTCAAAGCAATGGTATTCCCAGTGGTAATGTACGGATGTGAGAGCTGGACAATTAGGAAAGCTGAACGCAGAAGAATAGATGCCTTTGAAATGTGGTGTTGGAGGAGAGTTTTGAGGGTACCCTGGACAGCGAGGAGAACAAATAGGTCAATCTTAGAAGAAATCAACACTGACTGCTCATTGGAAGGTCAAATAGTAAAGATGAGGCTAAAGTACTTTGGGCATCAAATGAGAAGGGAGGATTCACTTGAGAAGGCCGTGATGTTGGGAAAGGTGGAGGGCAAAAGAAGAAGGGGGAGGCCAAGGATGAGATGGATAGATGGTATTGTAGACACAATGGGCACAGAACTGGGAGGACTGAGGGGGATGGTGGAGGACAGAGGCGCCTGGAGAACGATGGTCCATAGGGTCGCAAAGGGTCGGAATCGACTGTGCGACTGAACAACAACAATGAAGCAATGCGTATAGTGACAGGATGCCTTAAACCTACACCAGTTGAGAAGATATAGCCCCTTTTTTGGTATTGCTCCACCTAAGATCAGAAGAGAAGTAGCAGCAGATGCTGAGAGGACTAAGCAAGAGAAGGACCCTCGACATCCTCTGTATGGATATGAGCCTTACGCCCACCAGCTCAAAGCCAGGAAGAGCTTTATGGCGAGAACAAACATTCTTGAGGGAAAGAGGAAAACCAAATTGGAAGATGGAGGAAGGAGCTCACTGGACAAGGAACCACTTTAAAGGAGGATATAGCCGAAGATCTCAATCTCCCCAAGTCATCTGGAGGACCCTGAAGAGGCTGAAGGTTGGAGTTCCCTAAATGCAAGACCAACATGCTCAAGTGGGGACTGCTGGTAGACAACAACACACAATGTGAATGTGGAGAGACACAGAGTCTGGCTCATTTGCTGGTTTGCTGATTGCTGCCAGAGACATGCACCAATGAGGCAACAACAAAGCGAAGAAAGTGGCTTCATTTTGGCAGTCCAAGATCTGATCAGGACATGAAAAAGAAAGAAAGAATTACACTGGCACTCAAATTTAAATAGCATCATAAGCTGGTTGAAAAATAGATGGCTTGATGCTTTTTCCAAAACAAGTGCATTCTATGGACTGCAACCTATGTTGGAAAAAGTCATCTCTTGCAGTTGTCAGTCCTTTGCAGATGATGGCACTCTCAAGAGGGTATTTTCTAATGAGCTTAACATCTGGACAAGTTGAGGCAGACAGTCCCTTAGATCTGGTCATGTACGTAGAAGATATACAGATGTGCTATTGATGTGTATAGGACAGGGGTGCCCAAACATTTTGAGTAATGTAGTTCAGGGGGCCGGTTACTACAGCTTGTGGGCTGGATGTGGCCCCTGACAAATTCATCCGGCCCACGAAGCCCTCATTGCTCCCGGAAGCAGAAGTAAAATGTGCCTGGGCCGTAGTTTGGGCACCCCTGGTATAGCACATTGTTTTGCGCATTTCCCACCAAAATTGCTCTCCTCACAGTGAGGACCCTCAGAAGATGGAGTGGTTAGCAGCCTTACCAGACACTTGCAACTCCACGCCGCTGTGGTCGACCAGGGTGGCGTTGACTTTATTGGTGACTGGGTCAAAACTGGTGACAGAGAGCATGGCCGGTTGCTTCTTGCCCATGTACTCATAAGAGCCTTTCCAAAAGGAGTTCTTTGCAAAGACATCAGCTGGAACTAGAGACAAGATAAAGCAAAATAGGTTGGAGGGCAAATAGCTGGGGAGGCAGGAGTTCGCTGAAAATGCAGTTTATCCATCTTAAGGTCACATCCTTACTTCAGATCAAAGTTAGGTTTAGAATAAAAATCACAGTGGATTTTTGGAATCTTGACTAATTGATTATTTGGAGATTGTCTGCTACCCATCCTTTCCCCTTGAGCAAATTAGGGCCAGCCCTCCTGCCCAACAAGATGCAGTAACCAATCTCTGTTTTTTTAATTTATAATTTTTATTAATACTAATTTAAAAAGAAAGAAAAAACTGTCATTGCGAAACATTCACTTCCATTCTCTAATCAGATTCATCAGACTTTTAAACATGTCTCTCTTTTATCAAGCTCCCTCCAATTTATTTTCTCAGTTAATAACTGTATATCATTGAGTCATTATTATGAGAAATTCTCTAATAGGTCTTCTTATGAACAATTTCCTATCCTATTACAAATGTATGACCTTATTTTTAATTTACACCTTTCTTCCAGATCTCTCTCTAGCATCATAGAATCACTGAGTTGGAAGGGGCTCAATGGAGGGATTCGAATCAAACCAGATCTGATAGATGGCTTTAGAATTGCTAGGTTGGCAGGAGCTGGGACAGATGACAGGAGTTCACTCCGTTGCATGACAGTCAGGTCTCGAACTGCTGACCTGCCGACATTCTGGTCATTAAGTTCAGTATCTTAACCACTAAGCCACCAAAGTCCCTGGAACTAGGAGAGGATGTGAGTATTTGGGATAGGCCTCGAGTCTGATGGTCTGGGAGGGACAACCCCTACACCACGTACATCAGGGTTGGCCAACTTTGGTGCTCCAGGTGTTCTTGGACTTCAGTTTCCAGAAGCTGAAGTCAGCACACCTACTGATAAGGGCTTCTGGGAATTAAAGTTCAAGAACACCTGGGGCGCCAAGGTTGGCCATTCCTGATGTACATAACCTCCTCTGTTGCTCACTGGCTCAAGAACCCAAACATCTGCAGGTTCCTTTTTCAGTTCACTTCTCTTGTTCTCACCTTTGTTTCCTTCCAGTCCCCATTTTGTCCTCAGTTACGAGACTCCACTTTTTCTCATGTAAATGTGTGGACATTTTAAGGTGCTTCTAAATTGCACATTCATTTATGCAGTGCCTTTAATTTGTGCATTCCCCCTCACACTGACTGAAGTGCATTTATGCATATTTTACCAGTTCTTTCTCTTTCAGCTGTTGTCGTCTAGACGTGTGCGTCACTTTGCGTGCACTTTAATTCTCTGAAATGTGTGTGTGTGTGTGTGTGTGTGTGTGTGTGTGTGTGTGTGTGTGTGTGTGTGTGTGTGTGTGTGTGTGTGTGTGTGTGTGTGTGTGTGTGTGTGTGATTGTTCGTCCCTGAATTTGCCATAGTGATGGCACGGACGCTGTTCACATTGCCAGACGTGTGTCAACTTCACTCTGTTACTAGAGTAGGCTCAATGAATCATTAGGTTTTGTTGAGTTAATTGGCTCATAAATTCCATTGCTTCAAACGGGCCCATTCTAGTTGTGATGGACAGTGCTAAAAGTAAGTTACAGAGAATTGCCAGTTATGGAGGATTTCTAGGCAACGTAAGGTACGAGTTTTGATATTAAGTTGATGGAGTGAAATTGCATAAACTCGCAGGCACTGAAACCTAGTTTTTTAAAAGGATTTATGTACATATGGTGTCATCTCCATACTGGATCCTTGCTATCCAGTATAGCAGGGGTGCCCAAACAACAGCCTGCAGACCAGATCTGGCGTGTTTTACTTCCACTTCCGAGGGTGATGTGGGCCAGATGAATTGGTGTCAAGGGCCGGATCTGGCCTACAGGCTGTAGTTTGGGCACCCCTGGTTTAAGCAGATATAATGGCAGCTTAAAATCTATCTCATCCTGTTGCAAAACAGACTGTGAGGCATGCTTTACTTCTGCTTCCGGTGGGAGGAACCACATGACCAGCCTGCTGAATCACATGAGTGGCCCGCTGAACCACGTGACCGGCTTGCAGCCGGAAAAGTTTGGGCACCCCTGCAGTATAGTATTGAGAGGTAATAATAAACCAGTACCTGATAGTTTCGGAAGATGTGGGTCCTTTCCAGTGCCCACTGGTCTCCCACTCGGGCGGATGTCCACTGGAAAAAACCACATGAAGAACCAGCAAGCGTTAACATCCAAGCAATATGATGGACAGATCTATTGTAATATGTGGGGTGTGAGAGGATGAGAATGTTTTCTCCAAAAAGAGGCCCAATAATGCTTCCATAAACAGGGCTTTCAATGGTAGGGGACGCCAATTCCATCTTTCCCCTGCTTAACCAATTATTTTTGACATGGGGGGAAGGTGGAAATCACAGAGAGTACAGGGATTCAAGACATCATCCCTTTTTGCCAATACTATTAGGTCAGTGATGTCGAACCTTGGCACTCCAAGTGTTCTTGGACTTCAATTCCCAGAAGCCCAAGTCAGCACTCCTGCTGATCAGGGCTTCTGGGAATTGAAGTTCAAGAACACCTAGAATACTAAGGTTGGCCATCACTGTATTAGGTGAATGAGTCAAGATGAATGCAAAGCAAAAGCAAAGCATTCACACTTATATACCACTGCATGGTGCTTAGTGCACAAGTTAATTAGCATTTTGCCCCAACATGCTGGGTACTCATTTTATTATTTATTTATTTATTTATTTATTTTACCCACCTCAGAAGGATGGAAGGCTGAGCCAACCTTGAACTCTGGCCAGGATCGAACTCACAACCTTTTACAGAATCCAAGGTTCATCTGAGCTGAAAACCTGGCTGGCAGGGCAGAGACCTCCCACACAGGCTCATTTAGAAGAGGATCACTCATGCTTTTAATAGTTTTTAACTAAATTTTTAATTGATCTGGGTGGGAGGTAGATTTTCAGTGTTTTTAGGAATTGTATTAAATGTTGGGGATTTTATGTATGCCGCCCAGAATGGCCCTAAGGTCTGTAGGGTTTTCTTAGTAGGTAAAGGTAAAGGTCACCCTTGCTCAAAAGCCAGTCATATCTGACTCTAGGGTTCAGTGCTCATCTCTGTTTATAGCCAAAGAGCCGGCACTGTCTGTGTTTGCAGGCGTCTCCGTGGACGTCTGGCAGGCATCACTAGTCACCAGAGTGCACGGAATGCTGTTTACTTTCCCACTGAAGTGGTCCCTATTTATCTACTTGCAATTTCTTGCTTTCAAACTGCTAGGTTGGCAGGAGCTGGGACAGAGGCGGGAGCTCATTCCGTCATGCAGTACTTAAGTCTCAAACTCCTGACTTGCTGATCTTCCATTCACCAAGTCCAGCTTCTTAACCACTAAGCCACCACAGTCCACTGCTTTCTTAGTAGAGGTTTATAAAATTATGGACGTTGTGGAGGGAGTAGATGGAGAGCCGTTTCTCTCTCTCTCTCTCTCTCTCTCTCTCTCTCTCTCTCTCTCTCTGTGTGTGTAATACTTGAACTGAATGTTGCAAGAATGTCATTCTGTAATGGATTTCAGGGGAGACACTAGGAAATTAATCTTTTCACAGTGCATAATTAAATAATGTCACAAGGTATAAAAGCAACAACCTTAGCAGACTTGGTTTTTTTAAAACAAAGGGGCCAGCTAAATACAGAGAAAATAGGTCTGTCCAGGACTTCTACGAATTACTTGCTGGGGCCAGAAGATTTTGGGATTGGTGGTCCAAAATTTAGGTCTTAGTCATGAAAGATGAAGAACCTCCATGCCAAGGTTGTGTCGCTTTGCAAACCAAATCTTAGGGATGAACAACAAGAATGTTTTCCCACCCTGCTGCTTACTGGGAGCCTCTAGCTGGCCTCTGCTACAGAAGCAGCTTTACCCTAGATCAGTGATGGCGAACCTTGGCACTCCGGATGTTCTTGGACTTCAATTCCTAGAAGCCCTGATCAGCAGGAGTACCACCTTGGGCTTCTGGGAATTGAAGTTGAAGAACATTTGCAGAGGCAAATTTGTAGACCTATGCCCTGGTCCATTATTGGGTAACCTTGGTACTCCAGGTGTTCTTGGACTTCAATTCTCAAAACCCCTGATCAGCAGGAGTGCTGACTTGGGCTTCTGGGAATTGTAGTCCAAGAGCACCTGGAGTGCTAAGGTTAGCCATCACTGTCCTGGTCTGTCATTCCACCATAACACGGCAGCTTGCATGAAAAGAGCAAACTTGGCTCAACCTTGTTGCCAAATATTTACCAAGGCAAATTGGAGGCTTCCCAGTCCAACTTCCGTCTGCTTTACAGGTCCTGTGTTCTGATCCTCCGGTGAGATAGTAGCCGCTCTGGCAAGAGTAGATCAAGGTGTAGCCCAGGGAAGGCAGGTCCAGAGCACCCACATTGGCATGGGGTGGGGTCTCTGGCTCTTTACAGTTATGAGCTGGAAATAAGGAGGTGAGAACACCTTGATAAAACCAGTTGACAGTGACAGAATCTGTTGGTTGACAAGAGTATCTATATCTCTAAAGCAAAAATGTACGTTCATGTGTCCTGGATGCATGCCGCCCCGGGACTCACCACCACCAAATTAACACCGGACATACCTTCACTGGCCTAAAGGTCAATGAAGGGGGTCCGGAAGCCATGGGTGGGGCATAAGTGTCACCAGTGAGAAAAGCGACGGTGGTGCCAGAGTGGTGACATCACACCCTGGTGTCCAAATCACCTACTGGTGAGTGTGCACGCGTAAGCACGCATGCATCACACCCTCACCTAAAGCCCCAGGAGGCGGCTGCCGGTAGACTTCCGATGCTGCCGCCAGCCTGGCCTCCAACCCAGCGCCACCATCCCTACCACTGGACGGGGACGCGAGGCTGCCTAAGGTAGCTGCTGCACCCCTCCAGACACTGTGGCCTGCCTGGACACCCACCCAGCGCTGCCATCCCCATCACTGGAAGGGGGCGCGAGGCCACCTAAGGCGGCCGCTGCGCCCCTCCAGACACTGCGGCCCGATGGGGATGCAAGGCCACCAAAGGCAGCCGCCACGCCCCTCCCAACGCTGCCAACCGCCCGGACCCCCACCCAGTGCCGCCATCACCAACACTGGGCAGGGACGCGAGGCTGCCTAAGGTGGCTCCCGCGCCTCTCCAGATGCTGCGGCCCGTATGGACACCCACCCAGCACCGCCATCCCCACCACCTGATCTGTCTGTGAATGCCTGCAGATGCCTATAGGCATATACTATCGGCCTCTGACCCAAACTCCTGAGGGAGACTGGCAGTTGGAGAACGTTGTAAAGGAGGCATCCAAGAAGGGAAGTCTGGTTATAATAAGGGGCTTCAATTACCCTCACATAGACTGGGTGAACTGTTGTTCAGCACATGATAAAGAGATAAAGTTCCTAGATATGCTAAATGATTGTTCCCTGGGACAGATGGTTGAAGACCCAACTAGAGGTACAAGAATCCTTGACTTGATCCTAATACTCAGGATCTGGTGCAAGATGTTAATGTGACTGATCCAATAGGAAACAGTGATCACAACTCAATTATGTTTAACTTGATCATAGACAGCAAGTCACTGATAAAACCTAACACAGAGACCTTACTTTTTCAAAAAGGAAATTCCCCAAAAATGAGGAAACTAGTAAAAAAGAAGCTGGAAGGGAAAACTGAGAGAGTCCAAACACTCCAAGAGGCATGGAGGCTGTTTACAAAAACAATAACAGAGGCCCAATTGGAATGCATACCCAAAAGGAAAAAGGGCACTGTCAGGTCCAAGAGGACTCCGATGTGGCTTACAGGAGCTGTTCGGGAAGTGATCAAGAGCAAGAAAAGCTCATTTAGAAGATGGAAGGCTTGTCTGAATGAGGACAGCAGGCAGAAACATAAATTCTGGCAGAACAAATGCAAGGCAACAATCAGGAAAGGAAAGCAAGACTTTGAGGAGCGCATAGCTAAAAACACTCAGAGAAATAACAAAGACTTCTTTAAGTACATTAGAAGTAAGAACCCAACTAGGAAGGCCATTGGACCATTAGATGACAATGGAAGGCAAGGGGTTATTAAAGAGGAAACAGAGATTGCAGAGAGACTCAATGAATTCTTTGCTTCAGTATTCACTGAAGAAGACAGAGACCACATGCCCAAAACAGCCTATCTTCATAGGGAGGGAAACCGAAGAATTAAGCCAGATAGAAATAACCAGGGAGGAGGTCGTTGCATGTCTTGTTAAACTAAATGCTAACAAATCACTAGGACCAGATGGCATCCATCCATGAGTTCTCAGGGAACTTAAAGATGAAATTGCTGATCTCCTAGCCAAAATATATAATCTTTCCCTCAAATCAGGCTTTGTGCCTGATGACTGGAAGGTAGCAAATGTAACACCAATTTTCAAAAAAGGATCCAGGGGTGATCCAGGAAATTACCGACCGGTCAGTTTGACATGTGTCCCAGGTAAAGTGATGGAAACCATCCTTAAAGATAGAATTAATAAGCACATAGAAGAGAAGGCACTGCTAAAGGAGAGCCAACATGGCTTTTGCAAGGGCAAATCATGCCCCACTAATCTGTTGGAATTTTTTGAGAGTGTCAACTAGCATGTGGATAAGGGGGGTCCAGTTGACATTGTTTATCTGGACTTTCAGAAGGCTTTTGACAAGGTCCTGCACCAAAGGCTCTTGAATAAACTTACCAGTCATGGAATAAAGGGACAGGCCTTGTCCTGGATCAGCAACTGGCTAAGGGACAGGAAACAGAGGGTAGCACTAAATGGATACTTCTCCAAGTGGAGGGAAGTAAAGAATGGGGTCCCCCAAGGTTCAGTACTGGGACCCCTGCTTTTCAACCTCTTCATAAATGATCTAGAAGTAGGAGTAAATAGCAAGGTAGTCACATTTGCTGACGACACTAAATTATACAGGGTAGTGAGAACTGTGAGAGATTGTTAGGAGCTCCACAGGGATCTCTTGACACTGGGGGAGTGGGCAAAACAGTGGCAAATGAGCTTCAACGTTAGTAAGTGCAGAGTGATGCACGTTGGGGCAAAAGACCCCAATTACATTTATAAACTGATGGGGTCTGAACTCTCTGCGACAAACCAGGAAAGGGACCTTGGTGTCCTGGTGGACAGCTCAATGAAGGTGTCAACCCAGTGTGCCTCAGCAGTGAAAAAAGCAAACTCAATGCTAGGGATCATTAGGAAGGGTAGAGAAAATAAGTCAGCAAGTGTCATTTTACCTCTTTATAAATCTATGGTGAGGCCCCATCTGCAATATTGTGTACAGTTCTGGTTGCCATACCTCCAGAAGGATATTATGGAGCTGGAAAAAGTGCAGAGGAGGGCAACCAGAATGATTAGGGGACTGGAACACCTTTCTTACCATCTGAGGCTGCAACGGTTGGGCCTCTTCACTCTTGAACAATGGTGTCTAAGAGGTGACCTAATTGAAGTTTATAAAACTATGCACAGTGTGGACAAAGTAGATAAGGAAAAACTGTTTTCCCTATCTCATAACACTAGAACTAGGGGACACTCCATGAAACTTTTGGGTACTAGTTCTCAAACAAATAAGAGAAAGTACTTTTTCACCCAGAGAATCACTGGTCTATGGAACTCCCTGCCAGAAGAAGTAGTGACAGCTGTCAGTCTTAACAGCTTTAAGAAAGGATTAGACAAGTTCATGGAGGACAAGGGTATCAATGGCTATAATTATGAATACCTAAGGACAACCTCTGGGTTGGAGAGATAGGCAGGATATCTCTCAATGCTATTTCCAGGGAATCTTAAGCAGGTGAAGGTATCTGCTTTGATATACCCTGAAGCAAATGGTGAGCCACTGTGTGAGACAGAATGATGGACTGGATGGGCTGTGATCTGTTCCAGCAAGGCTGTTCTTATATTCTTATGGCCCTAGCCTTTCTTCATGCATTATCTTTAAGTGCCAGTTGTTTAATGCAGGGGATACCATAAAGTAGGGGTTTCTCAACCTACGGCATGTGGGCCGGATCCTGCCTGTGGTGACATTTCATGTGGCCCACCGCCCTCACTCCCACCAATGCATCTGCCACTGTTGGAAGCAGTGGAAACAGCCATAAATGCATCCATGGTTATTGTAAATGCACCCGCAGCTGTCGATGTTTTTACACATTTACGACTTTGATAAATGCATTTATGCCTGTTTTAAATGTGTTTATGATAGCTGTAAATGCGTCCACATTTACGACAGTCACAAACATGCTTTACGGCAGTGTTTACAGTGGGGAAATCACCAGTCCAGCCTGCTCAACTTTCTGAGGGAGTGTGACCCAGACCGCGGCTTTAAAAGGTTGAGAAACCCTCCCATAAAGGCTAGTTGAGCCATTCAGTTCCTTAGAAAAACCAGACTACAAGACTCACGGATACATTCTGGCTGCACTCCGCTCCACGTCAGGTTCAGAAGGCATGTCCTTGTTGTGGATCCTTGCAGCAGATAACCTTTATGACACTTAAAAAAGACAACACTCCCAACCTGTTGGAATGAGTCAACAGGTACTGAATCAGGAAAAGCCTTCACAGCCCTCAACTGGAACTTAACATTCATCCACCTCAGGAAAAAGGGGACCACTAAATTTATTTTGAGATCATGTATTTAATCCCCCCCCTTTCACTTACTGTATTATTTTGCCTCACCCTGCACAGCAGAACAAGTTGGGTTTCTGGGTGTTATGGTTCCCAGCAGCTCTAACAGTGGAGGATAATGGGAACTGTAGTCTAGCAATGTTCTGGAAGGCCATTAGCCTCCTACTTTAGGCCGAACAGAGTCTCAAAGGATAACTCAATTATATCAGATGTTTGTGTGACAATTAAAAAAAAAGAGTTTGTGTTTGCAATATTACTGTTAACGTCCTCATTCATTTCTTAGGTTTTGCACTGAATGAATGCTTTTCTGAAATTCACTCCCATATTATTAGTCAAAATTCCCCAATCCCACATAGCATGCTTAGTATCTGGTGGGCTGCTTGTGGTCCTCAGAAAATAAGAACCATCGTTGTGACCCTCAAAACCAGGTTTTTTTCCCTTGTGTTTCTGCAACTTTTGGTGTTTCACAAAGGTCATTGACTCTTTCCTTCTGGTCATAAGGGATCCTTCTTTGGCCTCACGTTGATCCACACTTGAAGAATGAGTTTGCTCTTAACTACATATATCGATGTGTGTCCATTAATTTCACCAGTTGTGAAAATATACCCTCTTGTTGGTATTGCTTCAACTAAAATCAGGAGAGAAGTAGCAGTGGATTTTGAGAGACCTAAGCAAGAGAATGACCCTCGACATCCTCTGAACAGATATGAACCTTAAGTCTGCTGGCTGAGATCCTGGAATTGCTTTAGAGCAAGAACGTTCTTGAGGGCACACAAGAGCAAAACCAAATTAGAAGATGGAGGACGGAGCTCAGTGGACAAGGAACATCATTAAAGGAGGATATAGTTGAGGATCTCAATCTCCCCTACGTCAATTGGAGGACCCAGAATAGGCTGAGAGTTGGAATCCCTAAATGCAAGAATAACATACTCAAGTGGGGGCTTCTGGTAGGCAACAACACACAGTGTAAATGTGGAGAGACACAGAGTCTGGCTCATTTACTGGTCTGCCGATTGCTGCCAGTGACATGCACCAACGAGGACTTAAGTTTGGCCAATGACAAAGCAAATAAAGTGGCTTCATTTTGGCAGTCCAGGGTTAGATCAGGACATGAAAAAAGAAGAAGAAGCTGGTTGGAGATCAGATACAGGAAAGAGAGAGAGGGAGATACTCTCATCTTGCCACCTGGAGAAACATGTTTGGCTGATTTCTAGGATATCAAAGAGAGAGGACCCAACTGCCTGGTATTGTGCTGTTTCATGTCTGCATTGTGTGGCAGCTGAGAACTTCTGGTTTTGCACCAGAAGCAACAGCCCTTTCTTTGTGCTTGAATGCAACTTTGGTGACCTGTTGAACTATTCTTCTTTTGTGTCTAGGTCAGACTCTAAACTGCCAAAATGAAGCCACTGCCTTGGCTTTGTCATTGGCCAAAATTAAATCCTCATCAGTATGTGTTCCTGGTAGTAACCGGCAAACCAGCAAATGATCTGTATCTCTCTACACTCACACTGTATGTTGTTGTCTGTCATCAGCTCTCACTTGAGCATGTTGGTCTTACATTTGGGGACTCCGACTCTCAGCCTATTCAGGGTCCTCCAAGTGACATAGGTCAGATCAGGTTACTCAGCCATATCCTCCTTTAATTTTATTCCTTGTCCAGTGAGCTCCTTCCTCTAGCTTCTAATTTAGTTTTGCTCTTGTGTACCCTCAAGAATGTTTGTTCTTGCCAAAGAGCTCTTCCTGGATCTCAGCCAACAAACTTGAGGCCATATCTGTTCAGAGGATGTTGAGGGTCATTCTTTTGCTTATTTCTCTCTGCTGAACTATGACCAGAACCAATAAACTGGACTGAACAGGGGAATTTTACAGCCAGGAACCAAATGCATGCATTGATTCCCCTCAATTTCTGTTTCCTTTTCTGCCGTGTCTTTAAACTATAACGGGCTCTTCTGAAATGTGTAAGCCATTCTGGAAGCTGTTTTAGTTGAGCAGCAGCATAAGAATGCTTTAAACGAATAAATACATTGCTCATGTGCTTCTAGGTTTGCTTGCTAGACAGAGGAGCACCATCAAGGACCATCTTCATGCCAACAAAATATAAGTATAATACCTCACTCAATCTCTCATTCCTGACACAGCTTCATGATCACATTACAACCTTCCAAGAGAGTACAGCTTGCTAGCTCACAGTATCTCAGGATTAACAAGGGGAGTCAGAGTTAATACACTGAATCCCAGGATTAAGGGTGCCAAATTAGCAGCTTTACAAGGGGGAGGAAATTCTAATTTTTGGATCAAAATGGCTGTAAAATATTATTAATCCCTCCCCACAATTTACCTTGAGAAGCAAGATGCTTTGTCAGAGGAGGAGGAAGAGGGGAGAAACCACACACAGGATGAGCTATGTGCAAATAGATCGCTGGGGATTAGCGGAGATACAGATGAACAGTTTACAAGAGGATTTGGCTCTCCTGTTCCGGAGAAATCTGGTTCGAAATGAGCAGTAGGAACAAACGGCAAAGCCTTATTGCTTAACTCTTGAGCTGAGTTGAGAACATGCTTCCAATAAAGAGTAACCTCAGGGTAGCTAAGCAAGACACTGCATATATAGATAATGACTCTTTATTGGAAGCATGTTCTCAATTACTGTAAATGAGCAAGAATATATATAAAGAGTCATTATCTATATATATCCTGTCTTACTTAGCTACCCTAAGGTTACTCTTTATATATATGTAGCTTTTTGTCTGGTCGGACATCCTGCTACAGTAATGGAGTAGATCGTACAGCCAGTGATTCAGCACCAAGTGTTGGGTGGTAGTAAATAACCTGACTCCATAAAGGGGTCAACAACTATGGGTGGATGAGCCCCTTTGGGTGGGTGATGGTCCCACCCCGCCACCCCCCCCCCCCACTGGAAGAAATGCCACTAGAAACCATCATATTGGGCCCAACAGCAAAAGGAGCGGAGGAGGAGACGGCAGGATTAATTGAACAGAGAAAGAAGACCAGTGAAACAGAAGAGGAGATGGGGAAAAATAGAAGTTGAGAATACTTCACCTGATAACCTTGAGAATTGTTTTGAGTCCCAAAGAGAGGCACTCCGGGATCCACACAAGTCGTAAGAGTTGAGTCTGAATAGAGGAACACAGAGGAAGGTGGGAAACAGTTAATTAGCCTTAGCCCCCACATCTTAGTTACATCCATGTTTAGATTTGCCCAGGGAACTCTGGTGATCACAATTTGCAGTTCTAGTATTGAATCAAAACAATTGAATGCAAGGTCATCTTCTTTACTTCCTTAGTTACACTTTCACATCTTTGGGTGTTGGGGTGTTGAAGGACTCTCAGAGTCCAACCCCACATCCATGTCATGAGAGGTAGAAACAAAACAAAATAAGGGATTGCTAGGACTGGGCAAAGTATGGCGTGGCTTTGTGTCACAGGACTGCTCCAGCAGCCATGAAGGCATCCTAGGTCACTCTGAAATGTCCTGGCCAAAGGGGCTCTGGTGAAGTTGCGACAGGCCCAGCAAGCTGGCGATGGATGATTTATTGTGAACAAAATCCAAATGAGAATGCAAGGTATAATAAGAATTTCTGCAGGAAAATCTTGGAGGAGTGATCAATGGAGGGTTTTCCCTGCCAAGCCCAAGAATGAATGTTATCTTCGGTAATGGCATGTTTTTTTTTAAAAGGCACGGGCAGACATGAAGCAGCTTTCACTGGCTGGTTATTTTCACAAAAGCAGGTCCTACCAACCTCTCCCAACCTCACCATCCTCTTACCTATACAGCTTGGCTGCGTTCCACTCCATGTTCCATCCGATGAGCAGAACCTCCGAGCAGAACCTACCAGGACTAGCGGAGGCGAACAGGAATAGGAGACCGAAGATCGGTAGGTAAAGCCCCTGTCTTCCCGCCTTCCCCCGGCTGGAATTCCTGGATCACCACAGAAGACAGCTGCAAAAGACCAGTTGGGTTACCTTGGCAGGGGGTTGGACTCAATGACCTAAAACAGGGGTTCTCAAGCTATGGCCCGTGGGCCACCATCATCTGGCCCACAGGCCGGATTGCCACCAACACCGGAAGCATTCCGACATCACTGGAAGTGCCAAAATCGGTGGATTTTTGCACAGAAACCTGCAAAAATAATAATTAAAAGGCACGGAAATGGTCCCCCAATCTTCCCTCCTCCAAGGGAAGCACTGGAGGAGGGGAAAATGCCCTTGAAACATGGCATGATTTCACCCACTGCTGCCACTGGGAGGAACCACGTGACTGGCCCGCACAGCTGACTGAAGGGGCATGGTCTGGCCCCTGGCGGTAAAAGTCTGGGCACCCCTGGCCTCAAAAGGCCCCTTACAACTCAAGGGTTCTATTATTTCTTCGGCATCAACACAGTTTAAAGCTGTGATTGTTGAAAGAGGTGGAAAACCCTAACATTGGTGGAAGATTGGTTCTGGTTTCCTTCCATGAGCTTCTGTCCTGCTCTCAGTTATGCTTTAATTAAGTTCCACCTTCATGCCCTATTCTGGCAGGCAGGTTGAAGCTTTTGCTTAAATTTAAAACAGATCTGCCGTTGTGTAGTGGATACACACTGATGATTTTTCTGCAGGTAGAGGAGTCTGCTGCACAATTGCTTCTTTCTAAAATGGATGTTTGATGCCAGCTTTCACAAGCAAGAGAGGGGGGAAGATCCCTTAAACCCCACCTTCTCCATGATACAATGTTTAGAAGGAAAAAAATGTATGCAAAACCAGTAGAGCAGGTATTATCAACCTATGGCTCGTGGACCGGATCTGGCCCATGGCACCATTCCATCAGGCCCATGCCCTCACTCCCGCTGCCCCTTCCACCTGTCTTGGTGTGTCCCTAACACCGCTCCATAGCAGGGCAGATGTTGTAAGAAGGCTTACAATGCTGCTATGGAGCGGCATTAGGGACACACCAAGACAGGCAGAGGGGACAAGGACAGTGGCAGAAGTGGCAGACACATGCGGCCACTTGCATCTTTCCAGGTTGCTGCTCAGGCCAAACACGGGCATGGATAGGCAAGACCCCTCCTTCACCCATGGCAGGCTGGTAAGCAGGGAAGTGGCAGCAGCAGTGTGTGCAGGAGTATTTGCGGGCCAGACTGGTGGTGTGTGTGTGTGTGAGTATTGGCAGTGGCGGGGGGCACCAGTCTGGCCCACCAACCAGCTCAAGGAGTGTGATCCGGCTGCCAACTTAAAAAGGTTGAGAACCTTGCAGTAGACTATTGTAGCTGATGACAACCATCCAAACCTCCCTTAATTGCACAAAGTTGTCTTTGGAGAAGGATCTAACAACCCTTTGAGGTCTCCACACCTTTCTCAGGGACCCAACGCCAGTTTTGGAAGGGAGTCTTGCTTACGGAAGCACTGGGGGAGTTCTCCGATCCATGTCCCGTTCCCTTCACAGGTGAGGACAGCCGGCAGGGAAAGCTGGTAGCCTTCTAGGCAGGTATAGCTCACGCTTGAACCCCAGCTGAAGTCCGATCCTATGACTTTTCCATTTGGGATCATTTGTGGAGGTTTACAGATGATAGCTGAGGGTAAGAAAGGCATATTAAATCTCAGATAATGATCAAGGAGAGTTTGTAAAAGATGCCTGCTGGTAGTTCTCTGGGGATGCTAATCTGTAGCAGCAACTTTTCTATACATGTCTCCCCCCACCCCACCCTCAGGGGATATGTTTTGAGACCTACTGCAGATACCCAGCCAACCAGCCAGTCAAACAACCAAGCAACCACTTTTCTACGGTCTACAACCAACTCCGTAAAACGAAAGGTAATTTTTTGAAAATTTAAATGCTTAAAATGTAGTTAAAATATATTATTTAAAATATATAGTCAGGTAAATTTTTTTAAAGATTTAAATGCCTAAAAATATAGTCTTTACCTATAAGGAGCGGCTACCTTGGTGTGTGTCCAGCAATAGCGGCCACACCCGGCCCAACCATCCCGAACAGAGCCGGCCACACTTACCTTTTGACCATCCGAGGGTCGCCGCAAGGGTCCGGTCTCTGAGAGTGGGGCAACCACCCCACAAACTGGACAAAAAAACCCTACAAGGCCCAGCATCCTCCATGCCACACCACCCCTCAGCCAATCAGGCTGAGGGACACGAGCGCAAAGGAGGCTGGGAAAGCGCTGCATGCATAAAATAAAATAACGCCTCACGCAGTGAGAGCGCAAGGTCGCCGAAGGAGGCCACAGCGCGTTCGGCGTCCCTGAAATACCAGCCCCACCAAATCCACGGCAATGCCACCACCGGCCTTCATCCCCTCCTCCCCGCTATGCCGCCGGCCTCAAGGTAAGTTGGGGGGGGGGATAGCAGACAGTGATTCATCAGGGGAGCCACTCTCCCTGGCGGATCACTGGCTGCCGCCTTTGTATTATCCCCACTGCTGTTTCGAAAGCTAACACGAAACAGTGGTGGGGGTAATGGAAAGGCGCAGCCAGCCATCCGCCAGGGAGAGCGCCTCCCCTCACGAATAGCTGCCTACTGCCTTTGTTTTCCCCCCAAATAACTGTTTTGAAGGTTTACACAAAGCAACCTTTGAAACAGTTGAAGGGAAAAAATGCCTCCCACCCCCCCAACACCGGGAAAAGGGAATATGGAAAAATTCTGACTCCCACCTTTCCCTGCTCCCCCCCAAACACCCCAGGCGGGGAAAGGGGGGAAAAAACCTTCCACCTCCCCACTTTCCTCCCTACTCACCCAGACACAGCCGCCTTATCTGCAACCTTCTCTCTCTCGCTCTCTCTCGCTCTCTCTCTCTCTGTCTCTCTCTCACACACACACACTTCTGCTGGGCTGCACAACTCAAACCTGCCCGGCTTGCTGGGCAAAATATGCTAGTTACACTATATTATTTAAAAACATATCCATCCAAAGTTAAAAAGAGATAGAATAAAATCAGTTTTTAAAATAAGTGCTACGGTAACTGCTCCTGCAGTACAGCATTCAAGGTTTGTGCCATGGAGGGGCCTGCCAAAATTGTTCTTTTGTAGCACAAAACTTGGTGGTATTACAGGTAAAAGCAGGACTTTCATCTGACAGTAACCAGTAAGTATAAGTGCTGTTTGATCAGTCAGGATATTTGCAGAGCAGCGAGGATATGAGTTTATCTGAAGCTCTGTCAAGCTACTTGGTTGATCAGTGTTTCACATGTCAGTTTGATGTGGCGGGTTGAAGCATCATCTTCCACTGTTTTCGATCCCATGCCAGTCTCATCCAGGGCCTTGGGAACTTTGCCCTGAACTGGTCTTCCCATCTGGTTGCTATTCTTCCTCGTGGACACTTTATTTCCAGTGCTATCCATTCTGTGATAGCTTTGATCCACCTGCCATCTTTGAAGCAGCACACATGCCTGGCCCACCCATGCCTTGCAAACTCAATCAACATTGACCCTTGTTTTGCACCTGATCTTATAGGCAGTTCTTCATTTGATATTAAATCAACCCATTGTATGCGTAGCATCTTTTGCTCAATTCATTGATAGATTGTTAAATTACACCCTTTACAAACAGCCACAACCACCTCTATAAGACAGGGAGTCTCAACCTGCGGCCCATGGGCCGGATGCGGCTTACAGCACCATTTCATGTGGCCCCCACTGCCTCCCCCACACCCGGAAGTGCCATGTGGTGGAGGAAGGGCAAAATGGCCGTCCAGCCCCCAAAGCTGTCTGAGGGAGCATGACCCGGCCCCTGGTTTTAAAAGGTTGAGAACTCCTGCTATAAACTGTTATAATTGACCTTATTTTGGAAGTTTCAGATTATACCTCCAGCTTCACCTTGGAAAAGCAAACCTTGGCACTGGTCCTACCTTTACAGACAGGCTTTGTGCCGTTCCAGGTTCGGTCCTTTGTGCAAATCAAAGTAGAGGCCCTGTCTGACTCCATCATGTAGCCTGCCATGCACTGATACACAACTGTGCTATTGTAGGTGAAGTCATTGCCTAGTCGAATGCCATTGGCCGACACGCCAGGATCCCCGCAGTTGATCACTGGAAGGGTAGAGGTGGAAAAAGAGGTAGAGTAGTTACATTTCCTGACATACCTCAGAAAGAGTTGCAAATCTTGCTTCTGAATAATTAGAAGGAGGAAAGAGAGAAATCTTTGTAGAAGTCTTCAAGTGCAAAATCTGCCCTAGTGGCGCAGTGGTTCAGCTGTTGTACAGCAGCCATAACTGTTGACATTGTGTGTTCGATCCTGATGGGATCAAGGTCTACTCAGCCTTCCATCCTTCCAAGGACGGGAAAATGAGTGCCCAGTATATTGGGGTCTAAATGATAATTACAGTAAATCCCTGATGTACGTAAAAAGTCCATTCTGTAGCTTTTCGCGTAATTCAATTTTTTCGAAAATCAAAGCAAACCCATAGGAAAAATGAACTTTTATGTAAATCGAAGCAAACCCATAGGAAAATAATTTTTTTTACGTAAATCGATGCAAACCCATAGGAAAAATGAATTTTTATGTAAATTGAAGCAAACCCATAGGAAACCGCATTACATAAATCAGGACATTTATGTAAATCGGGAGATGGTTTTAGCGCAAAATCATTATGTAAGTCACATTTTATGTAACTTGAGGTGTATGTAAGTCGGAGTTTTACTGTACTTAGTGAACCGACTGGAGAGTGCACCAAGTGGTATATAAGTGTAATTGCTATTGCTAAAATCTTAATCTTGCAGGTTGTTACTACTATTTTGCATTTTAAAAAAACCATTGTACTTTGCATTTAAAAACCATGCATTTTATACAAAATACAATTTGTTTGTTCAAAATAGCATGCAGTATTAAGCTGGTGATTAATACACCTGTTTCTGGGGAAACTGCAGTAAGAACAATGTCTTGTTAAGAAAATATACAAAAACTTTTCTAAACTGGACTATCAAGAAGACAAGCTTTGAGATATTTCTTCCTGCCTTTAAGAATGAAATATGGGGAGATCTAATTCCCTCCTGGCCACTTTATGCAAATGGTTCATGATCTTTCTCAGTAATGCCTTGCCAGACATCACTACCTGTCTGTGAGCTACTCACCTGTACATTCTGGCGTGCTCCCTGTCCAGGTGCCATTGACGGTGCAATGCCTGCTCAGGACCCCGGTGGAGTAATAACCCTCCCGACACTTGTATATGATGGAGCTGGAGAACACCAGGCCGTCATTAAAGATCACTCTTGCATTGCTGGGAGTTCCAGGGTTTCCACATGATATAACTGCAGTGAATGAGTGAATAAAGGAGGAAAGGAAGGCAAATTGTACATGTCATATATCACCGACAGAAGCCCTCTGCACTGCATACGCACGCCATTAATATTGGCAGCTACTTATAATTATGAGTGATTATAATCAGTCAGGCACTGCAGTGGCTTAGTGGTTAAGATGCTGAACGTGACGACTGGAAGGTCAGCAGAGCAGCATCTCGAGACCCGAGTGCTGCACAACAGAGTGAGCTTCCGTCTCTGTCCCAGCTCCTGCCAACCTAGCAGTTCGAAAGCAAGAAATTGCAAGTAGATAAATAGGTACCAACCGCTTTGGTGGAAAGGTAACGGCATTCCATGAACTCCAGTGACTAGTCATGCCTGCCACATGTCCATGGAAACGTCTGCAGATGCAGTCAGCGCTGCCTCTTTGGCTATAAAGAGAGATGAGCACTGAACCCTAGAGTCAGATACAACTGGCTTTCAAGCAAAGACGACCTTGACTTTTATAATTAGTGAATCTTTTGTCCATTGGGCATTATCTATTGGAGGTTTTGTTAGCCGCAATTATGGAGTGCGCTATTTGGACTGCAACTTGGAGACTCTCAAGCTGGCTGGGGGTGGGGGGGATTCTGAAAGTTGTGCAGTCCAAAAAAAGTGATATTTCCCTCCTCACCCAGCATAGGTGTTTAGCATGGTTGGTAGGGGAGAAGAATCGGGCCACTACTGAGAAGACTCAATTCTTGTTGTTTATTTATTTATTATTTATTTAAATATAACCTGCCCATCTGGGATGCATTCCCACTCTGAGCAGCTTGCAATGTTAAAAAGAGCAAAACAGGTATCATAAAATCATAGGAAAAAACCCCACCCCCCAGTCCAAACAGAACCACGGACCACTAGCCTGAGTGGCAAAATGACAGGAGGATCTCCTATTTAAACTTAAACAAGCTGCCAAAGGCCTCCTCAAAAAGAAAAGTTTTCAGTTGCTCCTTAAAGGTCCCTAAAGAGTCAATCAAATGCAGCTCCCCAGGTCGATCATTCCAGTTAGCCCTCAGCCTTCCTTATTATGGTCCAGCTCTCTCAGCCATGCATTACTATTGGGAAGACCATTGCTTTGACTATGCGGACTTTTTTTGGCAGGGTGATGTCTCTACTTTTTTATTATGCTGCCTAGGTTTCTTATAGCTTGCTTCCCAAGAAGTAATCATATTTTTATTTCATGGCTGCAGTCACCATCTGCAGTGATCTTGGAACCCAAGAAGGTAAAGTCTGTCACTGCTTCCAATTCTTCCTCTTCTATTTGCCAGGAAGTGATGGGGCCCGATGCCATGATCTTGATTTTTTTTTTATGTTGCATTTCAGACCAGCTGTTGCACTCTCCTCTTTCACCCTCATCAAGAGGTTCTTTAGGTCTTCTTCACTTTCTTTCACTTCTGCCAAGTAGAGAGGTCCCAAACCGTTGTTGCTTCTTTGCCCTCTGTTGGTGTGGCCAATTTCACAGCATGAATTGAGAAGTTTGGTTGAAAGCAGGTAGTTGCTTTCTACAAGAGACATTTTGACAAGTATCAATGCCATAAACCAGCGTTCCTCAAACTTGGCTCTCCAGATGTTCTCGTCAATTCCCAGCAGGTGTGCTGACTTGGGCTTCTGAGAATTGAAGTCCAAGAATACCTGAAGAGCCAAGTTTGAGGAACCCTGTCCTAAACCATTCAGGGCTTAATCGTTACCCCCTTTCCTTCAGATATAATTTAAATAATTCCTGTCTGGCCAGACATCCCGCTATAGTAATGGAGTAGACCGAACAGCCGGCAACTCAACGCCAAGTGTTAGGTGGTGGTAAATAACTTGACTCCCTAAAGGGGCCAGTGGTTATGGGAGGATGAGCCCCTTTAGGTGGGGTGATGGTCTCCCTCAGTGGAGGAAATGTCACTGGAAACCATCATATTGGGCCCAATAGCAAAATGAACAGAGGAGGAACTCTGATTCCCAACGGTCATGGAGGCAGAAGAGGCCATGCCAGATGCACTGGATGTGAAGGCGCACCTTGATAATATCCTTAAGGCTGCAGCAGTCCATTGCAGTCCAAGTGTGAAATCCTGCATGTCTCATTTCATATGTGCCGCAGGAGATGGCTCCGTGATCATAGTGAATGGCAAGCTGGGTGGGATCCATCTTAAACAAATTTATGCCAGTGGCATTTCTCCTACTTGCGTTGGAGGGTGAAGATGGCCCAGAGCCAGCTAGTCTCCAAGACCCGGCCCCCTGGGACATGGAAAATATATACTCAGATCGAGGTGCAGCCGACAACTTTAAATAATGACTAATGATCCGACTCTTTCTGGTGAAATTCTTTCAAGATGCTTGCATATTTCTTGATTTAGCAGGAACGCTTTTTGTGGGCTTTCTCAACAGCCCTATTTTGGTGCAAAGTAGCATCAGCATAAAAACTCTTGTTTCTCTCCATATAAGCTTCTATAAGCAGCTTTCTCTGGAACAGGTGGCTTTTAAAGATCTCTGGACTCTCATATTAGAAGAATATCCACTTACACAAAGAGGTTGTGGAAACTTTCCCTTTATATCCCCAATCAAATGTATTTGTTAAAGAAGCCATTGGCTTCAGGGCCATGGGAGCTGCCACCTTCTCCTTATTCTGGATTAATGACTCCACTCTCCTTTTTACATTCGTCTTGCAACAGAATAAAAGGCCCCAAATTGCTCCCTAATGAGATACTATAATATATTTTCTGAAATCCAATCTCGGATCAAGATGCGGCGGAAACCCTCCAGTGTCTTCTAAAGGTCCTTGTGTTGGAGCAGGCAATTTTACACACCGTTTAAATTAAAGCATTATTCACATTTGGGGTCGTAATGCGAAAGGAGGGGAAGAATGACAGCAAAAGAAAACCTACACGGTCATTGTACAGGTACTGGCCCTGGTCCCATCAGTACATGAGATGAAACAATGTAGTCAATTAAACCAGAACACAGGAACATTGATTCAAAATTAGGAAAAGTATATAAGTAAAACCCCACTTTAAGGAATCAATCCATTCTGTGGGGTTTTCCTTGTAGTGGAAATTCCTTGTCATGAAGCGTGGTTTCCCATAGGAATGCACTGAAAACCAATTAATCCGTTACGGAGGTCAGAAAAACAGCAACAACAACCCACCACATTTTTTCCTGTTCAAAACTCTTCATAAAGTGCACTTTGGAATTTTTTGCTGCGTTTTGCCACTTTGTATAGAGATTTGAACAGATAAAAGACATTTCCCCCGACTTATTTCTGACCTCTGGAAGGGATTACTGTACAGTACTACCTGTAATTGGTTTTCAATGCACTTCTGACAGCAGCCTCTAGTGGCCAGATGAGGTACTGGATTTGTCCCTGACAATCAGCTGTTAGTTCCTCCAGCACCCAGAAGTGCTGAAACGTGGCAAAAAAGTGGTGAAAAATTCAAAAGTTGAGCAAACACACTCCAAACCTTGTGTGCGAAGCACTGGGAACAACCACAGCTGAGTTTGCTGTCAGAAACCTGACCATGTGTCGAGAAGAAAACCATAAGCTGATGTCATTTTCTCAGGACTTCCTATCGTGTAGCGAGCTTTCTGTTGCACGAGGCGTCCATAAAGCGGGGTTCCACTGTATATCAGTTTTGAGTTAGCCTCATCTTTTGTTGTGGGATGCAGTGACTTATTGGTTAAGACACTGAGCTTGATGACCAGAAGGTTGGCAGTTTGAGACCCGAGTGCTGCGCGGTGGAGTGAGCAGTTGTCGTCTGACCCAGTTCCTGCCAACCTAGCAGTTCAAAAGGAAGAGATTGCAAGTAGATAAATATGTACTGCTTCAGCAAGAAAGGTAACAGCGTTCAATGCCTACCACATGACACGGAAACATCTGCAGAGGCAGACAGTGCTGGTTCTTTGGCTGTAAACAGAGATGAGAACTACATATTGTTAAGAGCCCAGTGGCACAGTAGTTAAGCTGCTGTAAAGGTAAAGGTCATATCAGACCCTAAAAGGGGATGTGTTCCTCTCTGTTCACAGTCTCCATCTGCAGACGTTTCCATGCTCATGTGGCAGGCATGACTAGGCACCAAATCACATGGAACGCTGTTACCTTCCCACCAAAGTGGTACCTATTTATCTACGTACAATTTTTCGCTTTCAAACTGCTGGATTGGCAAGAGATGGGACAGAAGACAGGAGTTCACTCCATCGCGCAGTACTTGGGTCTCGACCTGCTGATCTGCTGACCTTCCAGTCATCAAGTTCAGCTCCATAACCACTAAGCCACTGCTGTACTACAGCCAAAACTTGGCTCACAATCTGAGTTTGATCCTGATGAGATCAAGGTTGATTCCTTCTTCCAAGTTCGGTAAAATGAGTACCCAACAAAATGCTCTTTACCTTGTGAACTGCCCAGAGAGTGCCCTAAGCACTATGGTATGAGTATAAATTCTATTGTTATAATGAAAAGCCATCTTTTCTCAATTCGTGGTCTATTGTAACATGTTAGTGAAAGGAAAGATCCCAGGAAAGGAAAGATCCCTGGGAAGAGAAGAAGCTTTGGACGTAGACGGGCTTCATGGCTGAAGAACCTGAGAGACTGGTGTGGCATGTCCTTGGAAGAACTGTTCCAAGGAGTTAAGAACAGGAAGACTATGGCCATGATGATAGTCAATGTCTGGAATGGATACAGCATCTGAAGGAGAAGAAGTGAAACAGCATGTTGTCTCTACTTCTTCTACACTGTTTGGTCTTCTGTTCAGATGAAAGTGACTGGAAGCGAAATGAGGGAAACTTTTGCTTGGGTTCTTCCTCTCCATTCATTGTCATTTCATTTTAATGCCCTTTCCCCATTTTAAAACTGACTGGACATTAAAACTAAATGAAGCCTGATGCCTCTGTGGGGAAAGTAGACCCTGGAGACTGCATCACCTAAAACAGGGGCACCCAAACTTTTTGGGTCACAGGACAGTCACAAAACACTGCTGTAAATGCACCCGTGGCTGTCATAAATGCACTTACAACAGCTGTGGGTGCTTTACGGCGGCGTTTTGAACACACATGAGCATGTTTAACTTCCGCTTCTGGGAGTGGTACAGGCAGCGCAGACTGGATTATTAGGCACCGTGGGCCAGATCTGGCCTGTGGGCTGTAGTTTGGGCACCCCTGGCCTAAAACAAGACACACTAACACAGCAGACTTCTAATGCCTGCTGATTAATTAGCTCGCTTCATTTCAAATCATTTGTGGCCTTTGAAATATTGATTAGGATTATTTATTTATTTTAAAAAAAATTCTCCTCCTCCTCCCCAAAACAGTTGAATATTTATTATTATAGGATGAAATAAGAGGCTTTTCAAAATTAATAATCCCACCAGAGGATGAGTCTGGTTTGCTTTCATTATCTACTCTAGAACAAGGAGAAACAGATTGTTCTTGCTGTGTTGTCATTTGATAGCAACTCAGAACTAAAGGAGGGTCCTATCCAGTGCCACAATCAGGGAAGGGGGGGGGGCAAGCGGGATTGGGGCCCGTTGGCGCTGGAAAACAGCGCAAACAGACCATGCATGTGCAGAAAACCACGGTGGCGTGGCACCGCTGGGAAACCACCAATGTACGCATGTGCAAACAGACCACGCATGCGCAGAAAGCCACGTGGGTGTGGCCAAAATGGGGGGGGCACGTACCGGGCCCAGAAACTTCTGATGTCGGCCCTGGTCCTATCTAGAGTTGTGGGCCTGGATCTGCAGCATCCAATTCCCTGAAATTTCGGTCCAGTTGTGATGTCACAGGGGGTGGACCCTATGGCACAATTAATTTGTTGTGAGAGACACAGATAACCCTATTGGGATTTTATTCCATAGCAAATGAAATCCCATAAAATGAATAAATGAAGCTAATTGTGTGTCCAGTTGTGTTGTGATCCAGTCCTCATCATACACTGAGGATGGCCTGGATCAGGGGGCACACCCTATGCCTAGCCCAGTTCTGTCTGCACCCGAACCTGAGAATGTCCTGAACCAGGAATCTCAGCCTGCTTCTGGCCCAAGTCTGTTGCCCCTGGCAGATGACCTATCAGATCATAGGTCTGACTCTGACAGTGATCAGCCTTCAGTCAGAGCAAAGTGCAGAAGGCAGCTACACCTGAGATGCAGGCAAGTTAGAACTAAGTACAAGAGAAGGCTCCCAGCTGATAGAGATTAGCTGAGAGTCTTATAAGGAAGCTTGTTGCAGTCTTCCAGTGTCGGTACAACTCTCGTGCAAAGACCGACACCCTGCTTGACTTTGGGTAACTTGCCTAGACCTTGACCTGCCTGCCATGTCCTGACATCTCTGCCAACCCTGATGATGCCCCTGGACATCCTTTGGACTAGATACTTGCTTGAACTACTGGTAACCAGACCTTGGCTTACTCCAAATAATGCATTCATTAGTCTACTTGAACAGATCCAATTATTAAGCAAACTTTGCAGTTTTAATATCGGTTTACCCAACAAAGCCATTCTTATGTTCATAACATTGTGTCAGAATGCATAGAATACAAATTAGTTGCCTCTAGCTGTTATGAGATTAATGTTTTGCAGCTAATTATCTGAGACTATGTGACACTAGTTTGTAAAAATTTAGCCTGAATAAATACAAATAACAAATAATACACATTATAATCCAAGACAACAGTAAATTATGAATCCATACTTTGGTTGTGCAGCTCAGAGCAAAACCAGACCAAAACCTCAATAAATACTTGCTTCACCTTGAACAAACACAACAGTCTCATTTCTCTTGAGTCTGGAAAAATATTAACAACAACCTGCAAGTCTCTAACCACTTCTCGATATTTCCTGCCAAGTTTCAAATATTATGCAAATATTATGCAGCCCATCAAGGGGTTCTGATTATTAACCAGACAAAAGCAGAGATAAACCTTTGCTATGGATTTCTATGAGATGCCTGAGAGAGGATTTGTATCGAGATCTCTCAGTTCTAGCATCTGCACACGTCCAGCCTATCCTGTAATGAGCCGGCCACACTTACCTTGCCAAACTGTGACCATACCCACAAGGGTCCAGGGGCTGAGAGTGGGGCTTAATCCCCACAAAATGGGGAACAGAATGGAAACTACAACTCTCATGGTGCTATGGGAGAAAAACAACAGTTTAACAGCCAGGCCTGGAAACAGAATGTTGGAGAGAGCTGATTTGCATGTTGAACTCTGATTGGTTGGGAGAAAATCTAGCCAGGCATGGAAACAAAATGTCAGAGAGAGCTGATTTGCATGTTGAACTGCAATTGGTTGAACTTGAGAATGAATGACTGATGGGGCAAGGTCCTGATGCGGATGGAACAAATCCATTCCATTTAAGTCTCTACAGCCCTGGAACGAGACACTTTCAATGTACATCAATGCTGTGTGAAAAAGAGAGACAGAGAGAGACAGGGAGTGTGTGTGTGCGTGCAAGACAATGCACAAGACAGTGGGTTCTGGATCAGTCACTTGTGTGGGTGAGTGTGCCTGAATGAGAAAGAGAGAGAGAAAGAGAGAGAGACTCTGTGTGTTGGGGTGTATCAGGGTCCGAAAAACCTCAACATACAATTAGCTCTCATCCTTCCTTCCCTACCTCCAGCCATTCTTCTCCCCTTCCTTCTTTCCTTCCCTCCCTCATTCTTACCCTCCCATCTTCCTTTCCTCCTAAATTTCCCCATCAATACCTACCATCCCTCCCTCATCATCATGCCGGGGTGAGTCTGCCCAGGTTACTTTACTGAGAGCAAGTGGCCTCCCAAATGGTGTGGGGGGAGGCAAAAAGGAAGAAAAAACTCTCCCCAAGCCACCCCCACCCCACGGGTTGAGCCCCCCCCAAAAAACCCCATAAGTAATAGACACATCCCAGTAAGCCTCCATCAACACACAAATCAGTCTGCTTCTGCAGATGTTTCCATGGTCATGTGGCAGGCATGACTAGACACCAGAGCCCACATAATGCTTTTTGCCTTCCCAACAAAGTGGTACCTCTTTATCAACTTACAATTCCTTGCTTTCGAACAAAAAAGTTAACAGGAGCTGGGAGAAAGATGGGAGCTCATTCCGTCCTGCAATACTCAAAAATCGAGCTGCTCACCTTCCACATTCCAGTAAACCTCCATCAACACATGGATCATAAGAACATAAGAACTGCCTTGCTGGAACAGGCCACAGCCCATCCAGTCCAGCATTCTGTCCCACACAGTGGCTCACCATTTGCTTCAGGGTATTCCCAAGCAGATGCCTTCACCTGCTTAGGATTCCCTGGAAATGGCATTGAGAGATATCCTGCCTATCTCTCCAACCCGGAGGTTGTCCTTAGGTATCCACAATTATAGCCATTGATACCCTTGTCCTCCATGAACTTGTCTAATCCTTTCTTAAAGCTGTCAAGACTGACAGCTGTCACCACTTCTTCTGGCAGGGAGTTCCATAGACCAGTAATCCTTGGGTGAAAAAGTACTTTCTCTTATTTGTTTGAGAACTAGTACCCAAATGTTTCATGGAGTGCCCCCTAGTTCTAGTGTTGTGCGATAGGGAAAACAGTTTTTCCTTATCTACTTTGTCCACACTGTGCATAGTTTTATAAACTTCAATCAGGTCACCTCTTAGATGCTGTCGTTCAAGAGTGAAGAGGCCCAACCGTTGCAGCCTCAGATGGTAAGGAAGGTGTTCCAGTCCCCTAATCATTCTGGTTGCCCTCCTCTGTACTTTCTCCAACTCCATAATATCCTTCTGGAGGTATGGCGACCAGAACTGTACACAGTATTCCAGATGGGGCCTCACCATAGATTTATAAAGAGGTAAAATGACACTTGCTGTCTTATTTTCTATACCCTTCCTAATGATCCCTAGCATTGAGTTTGCTTTTTTCATTGCTGAGGCACACTGGGTTGACACCTTCATTGAGTTGTCCACCAGGACACCAAGGTCCCTTTCCTGGTTTGTCGCAAAGAGTTCAGACCCCATCAGTTTATAAATGTAATTGTTGCTTTTTTTTTGCCCCAACGTGCATCACTCTGCACTTACTAACGTTGAAGCTCATTTGCCACTGTTTTGCCCACTCCCCCAGTGTCAAGAGATCCCTCTGGAGCTCCTCACAATCTTTCTCAGTTTTCACTACCCTGTAGTGTTGTCAGTAAATTTGGCTACCTTGCTATTTACTCCTACTTCTAGATCATTTATGACGAGGTTGAAATGCAGGGGTCCCAGTACTGAACTTTGTAGGACCCCACTCTTTACTTCCCTCCACTTGGAGAAGTGTCCATTTAGTGCTACCCTCTGTTTCCTGTCCCTTAGCCAGTTGCTGATCCAGGACAAGACCTGTCCCTTTATCAGTTTGCTTCTGCAGACATTTCCGTGGTCATGTGGCAGGCATGAGTACACACCGGAGCATATGTCAAAGCATCTATGACAAAAAAACCTCTCTGCATCTGCATCCCAAATACACACACACACACAATAACCAGATAAACATATCATAAGAGGGGACATACCTGCCCACAATTTAAAAAAAATTTACCCCCCCAGCAAGGCTGGGCAATCAGCTAGTAGTATATAAGAAGAGGAATTTAGCCCTTGGACCTCTAACAAATGGCTAAGGGGACCTTCTGCTACCTACCTGAGCTCCTAAGTAACTAAAGAAGTGGAAGAAGATCTTAGATCAGTGATGGCAAACCTTGGCACTCCAGGTGTTCTTGGATTTCAAATCCCAGAAGCCCAGTCAGCACTCCTGCTGATCAAGGCTTCTGGGAATTGAAGTTCAAGAACAACTGGAGTGCCAAGGTTCACAATCACTGTCCTAGATCCTTGCTTGGTATGCTTTGCTTGATTGTGCTCTAGTTTCTTTTTCTTTCTCTTGTTTCTAAAGATGTGTTTAATAAAGCTTTATTTTCCCAACTATTAAGAACTTATTGCTTTCAGAATCTAAAAGAATGTGGGTGCAGAAGGCTTAATCAGGCCCCTTTACACAACAGGCAGCAGAAATGTCATGGATCAGTATTGATGGAAAATAAATGCCCCCCCACCCCACCCCACCCCGGGTTGGGGGTTTAAAATAAGCTGCTTGGTGGCCATAACACAGCAACTTTGGCTGTGTGTCATGTAAATGATGATTTTTACATCAATCCCGGACCAATGTAAAAGCCAGGGGCCGGGTCACGCTCCCTCAGATAGCTTCGGGGGCCGGACGGCCATTTTGCCATTCCTCCAGCACATGGCACTTCCTGGTGTGGAGGAGGCAGTGGGGGCCCCCACATGAAATGGCATCGCGGGCTGCATTCGGCTGGTGGGCTGCAGGTTAAGAATCCCTGGTATAGCCAAACACTCAGTCTGTGATTTAGAATTGCCTTGAATGGCAGTCCTCGGAAAATCTCCCCCTTCCTTTCTCCTTCTGAAAACAGATCAAAAACACCTACAATCTTCCCATCAATGTGAATATCTTTCTGTTCTCTGATCTGTGAGCACCTAACATTAAAGGATCTGCATTAGAGACATAATATTCCTATTATTCATGCCACTGTGATTAAAAAGCCCAGCCTGGGAAAATGTTTTTCCTGGTTGCTTTTGAACTTGACAAGTTATTTACCCTGGGATTAATATACCTAACTCCTCCCTGCCTCCGGAAAAAGAATGTTTAAAAAACCCCATGATTTTCAAAGGAAGGAAACAAATCCTTCCGATTCCAGGACATTAATAAATGGGACATGCTGTCTTTTCAATCCATTGGCTGCATCATTTTGGAATAAATTTCCAACTCATTTACAAACTTGGCTTTCTGATCAGCCAGAAGCATCGAAGCATGAATACGCTTGGGCCTCTTTGCACACTGTTTTCCTGCCGCTTCTATAAATTCTCTGGTTTCCACTGACTGATTTTCAAATACTTCTGTAGGAGAAGCCATCTGTAAAGGATGCCTTACGTTCATCATCCTGATTACTTTTATTTCCCCCTCTTTTTTGTCTCATAGTAGCAAACCCAAGTTTTTTTTAATGAACCATCTAATAGGATATTACATGCAAATTAATCTAGCATGAGAAGGTGGAGAAAGATGAAAAGAATCTCTTTCTGCTCTATTGCTTTCCACCTAGGTGAACCTGCAAGTGTGAGTTATTGACTGCAAAAGGTGAGCCATTTTGGCTGCTTCTATCTAGGGCAGGAGTTCTCAACCTTTTTAAGATGAGGGCCAGGTCATGCTCCCTCAGACAGCTTCGGGGACCAGATGGCCATTTTGCCCTTCCTCCACCACATGGCACTTTCAGGTATGGTGGAGGTGGCCCCACATGAAATGGTGCTGTGGGCTACATCCGGCCCGTGGGCCACAGGTTGAGAATCCCTGATCTCGGGCCTTTCTTAGAATTGTCTACCACCGTGATGGTGAAACTTGGCACTCCAGCTGTTCTTGGACTTCAATTCCCAATGTTCGCAAAGTAAACCCATTCGTGTGGATTCACAGGGACTTGGACTTCTGGGAATTGAAGTCCAAGTATATGCAGTAAACCCATTCATGTGAATTCACAGGGACTTGGGCTTCTGGGAATTGAAGTCCAAGAACACCTGGAGTGCCAAGGTTTGCCATCACTGGTCTACCAGTTGATGTAGCACTTTCATAACGAAGAATTAAAAGCATTTTGGCCACCACTAAAATAAGATACGCCTCTTAAGATCTCATCCAATTATTAGACCCAAGTAGAGTACAGTAGACCTATAGGGGCCAGAATGCTGTTGAGTGACAGAACTCGGTGTTGATTCAGCCTTCCATTTTTCCAAGCTAAGTAAAATGAGTACCTAGCATATTGGGGGCAGAAATGCTAATTACCTTGTGAATTACCCAGAGAGTGCTGTAATGGGGCAGTCCAATTTCTATTGCTAATTGCAATGGCTAAAACAACAGCTGAGACACATAAGTCAATTATAGTTTGTAGATGACAGGTAGAGGAGAAATGGGGAAGCAGCTCAAAGAATCATTCCTCCAAATGACTCCACATGACTTCTGCTGTATCCGAATCCAAATCTTGGTGATCATCATGGCGATCAGCCATGAAGACTGTCCTGAGAATATAATGAAGTGGCCTTTAATCTGCCTTCTGCATTGCAACATGATCCCAATACCACTGATCCAGTTCCGTGAGTCACTTTCTGGTCCTGAGCCCTTTTGGCATGCAAAGTCCTCAGCCCCAGGCCAGTATGAATGAAGCTGCTGTCCTCCATCAAGAGGAATTCAAGTGGGATTTAATCCACTTGGGGATCATCAAACTTCCCTGTTGACTTTGGCACCCAAGGCTGTTAGATGTTAGAAAGCCAAGTTTGTCAGGTTAATTAACTGCTGCCTGACACTTGGCGCTGAGTCTCTGGAAGTATGTTCTAGTCTATTACCATAGCAGGATAACTTGGCCAGACAAGGTGACCTCTTCCTATGACACACTTATAGAGACTTATTAACATGACCCACCTTCACATTCTGGCTGAATGCCACTCCATGTCCCATTGGATTGACATGCTCTCTGCAGTGAACCTCGGAGTGTGTAGCCTGGCTCGCAGCTGAACGAGACAGTGGTGTCCACTCCCAGATCTTTACCACCATGCCGGATGCCATGAGAAGGAATGCCTGGGTCACCACACAGCCCCTGGATGGTTCCTACCAAAGAGAGAGTAGGAAGATTGTCATTTGCCGAGCTTGGAAGGGGAGCCAGTTCCAAATCACTTGTGTCTTGTCATTAACTATTTCCCCCAGCAATGGAATCGTATTGCAATGCAGTTGCAATTTTGCAAAGGGATATCACATGCAGCTTATGCTGCATGCACCACGCTTTGTGCTGAGAAAGTGTCAAGATGGATGGAAGGTGAGTGTGTTTTCTATTGCAGGCCAGCAGCATCAAGATTTTCTAAAAAGTAACTGAAATTAGTTGTTTCAATTACTGTTGAGGAAGGTGTTGAGTTACTTTTTAGCTGACTACTTGGTGGTCATGAAAAAATAATGGTGTAAATCAGGGGTTCCCAACCTTTTTATGCCACAGGCCTGACCACGCCCCCTAGACTGCTGAGTGGGTGCGCTGATGCCCCCGGAAGTGGAAGCGGCCACATTTACAACAGCCATAAATGCATCCACTTCTGTGTTTACAACAGGCGTTGGGTGTGTTTACGCATGCACGGGCTTGTATAACGGCTGACATAAATGTGTCTGCTTCCACATCCGGGAGTGGCAAGGGCAGCCATGGGCCACATGAAATAGTGCTGTGGGCCAGGTCTGGCCCAAGTGCCGTAGGTTGGGAACCCCTGGTGTAAAGGTTAGAATCCAACTCTTAATTGCTGAACTACAGAGTTTCCTAGTAGATAATTCCAAGATAACAGTTACACAATTATTCCATGTTCACTAAAAAAATTACAGCCAATGAGTGTAAAGGGAGCTCCTCCCTCAAAAGTGAAGGAGGTTTTATCTTAGCCTGTGATTTTTCCCCACTTACATATCTTTCATTTAGCAGAGGTGGAAAACATTTGCTTTTTGCAGAGTTTGTCCCAGCTCCTGCCAACCTAGCAGTTCAAAAGCAAGAAAATAAAAGTAGATAAATAGGGACCACTTCAGTGGGAAGGTAAACAGCATTCTGTGTGCTCCGGTGTCTAGTCATTCCTGCCACATGACCATGGAAACATTTGGAGAAGCAGACCAGCGCTGGCTCTCCGTTTTTGAAACAGAGATGAGCACTGAACCCTAGAGTTGGATACGACTGGCTTTCAAGCAAGGATGACCTTTACCTTTATTGCCCATTGGAGACCAAATCACACTGAAAAAGTCTGCACTGCAAAAGGGAAAACTCAGATAAATAGATGGTAGAAGGGGAATATTCATCTCTCACTCAAGTAGATAATCTCAGAGAGAATGGGAAGCCTAAGAGTTGACATGGTAGATGGTGTCTACACTACAAAGTTATTTTAGTTAATTGTTATGGCTCTGTCCTAAAGGATAATGAGATGATGATGATGATGAACTATTTAGAAGTCTGTGCTTCAGAGTTAGTGGCTCTACAATCTCTGGCCTGTTGTGGCTTCTGGAAGAGCCACCCAAATAGACAAACTCTTGCTATTTCTGGTATTTAAGGTGTACATAATTTTATGATTAGTTACATGAAGGTAAAGGTCTCCCTTGCTTGGAAGCAGCAATGTCCGACTCTAAAGGACCATACTCATATTTGTTTATAGCCAAAGAGCCCATGCTGGAGTGCACAGAACACTGTTACCTTTCCCACCAAAGCAATACCTATTTATCAACGTGCAATGTCTTGCTTTCTAACTGCTAGGCTGGCAGAAGCTGGGACAGATGACAAGAGCTCACTCATCGTGCAGTACTTGGGTCTTGAACTGCTGACCTTCTGGTCATCAAGCTCAGCATCTTAATCACTAAGCCACAGTGGACCATTGGGCTGTGGTGGCTCAGTGGTTTAGAAACTCGCCTTTTTAGCTGGAAGGCAGGCAAGTTGGCAGGCAAGTTGGCACCTGGGTACTGTGTGATGGTTTGAGCGCCTGTTTCTGTCCCAGCTCCTGCCAAACTAGTGTTTCAGATGCACAAAATTGCAAGTAGACAAATAGGGACCACTTTGGTGGGAAAAGATCTTGGGGACATGAAAGGAGCCTTATTCGGGTGTCCCCTGAGCGGAGTTTCTCCAGCAAAAATCCTCTCAACCCAGAATAATTTCTGACACGAAATTATTATTAGTGGACCATTCTGATTGGTTACTGGACAGTAAACGTGGGCTTAAATTTGCAACTGTGATAGCTGAGACTCCTATCCCTGAGGAACTGCCATCATGGGAGGGTGAAATGAAATGGGTTGATGCGTGGGGAATATAGATTCCCCTTCAGATAAAGTTTTATATTTTACTAGCTAAATCCCACCAGCAACATGGTATTATGCACACTACATTTGGAATTGAACAGAATATGTACATATATTGCAAATGACACCCACATCTTGAGCATCAAGTGTGAAAACACTTGTGGTTAGCTCTGGGTGCGCGGAGTGCCAGCTGTAAACAGTAGCAGCTGCCACTGTTTGGGAATATTTCTTCCACCCATTAGGTTACATTTGCTAGGTCTGTCCTCCATCCAACTGAAAATTGCAAGATGCTTCACAGCCACCTGGTGTCATCTCCGAGATGAAGGAGGTAGCTTTGCTCGGGCATCCAGCAGAGAAACAGACGCTACAACAAGCCAGGGAGTCATTTGCTCTCAAAGCTCTGAGGGATGTGAGCTGGCCAAGAAGAGCTTCTTGAAGGAACACTTTGACAGCTGGAATATTGCTGGCCCCTTCTCTCAAATGTCAGCCATCTGTCCTTCACTTCCGCCCTCTAACCAGTTTTGTAAACATAGAGACGTCCCTCAGTCTGGGATGGTTGGGAAATGGTTATATGGACATGTGGGAGACCGGTTTAGGGATGAAATAATAATAATATAAAAGTCTACTGCTGGTCTACAGCTTTGACCCCTGCAGTTTTGCACGGCCTGTGTCTGATCCAAACATGTACTGAGAACATTTGGAGAAATGTTGCAATAATATACTTGCTGGCAAGCAAAGAAGCAAAAATATCCTTCCAAGTACACATCAGATCATGAGAATGTAAAGGGTTGCAGTGGCTCAGTGGTTAAGATGCTCGCCTTGTTAGCTGGAAGGCTGGCAAGTCGGCAGTTCGAGACCAGGGCACTGCATGATGGTTTGAGTGCCCGTCTCTGTCCTAGCTCCTGCCAAACTAGCAGTTCGAAAGCAAGAAATTGCAAGTAGATAAATGGGGACCACATCGGTGGGAAAAGATCTTGGGGACATGAAAGGAGCCTCATTTGGGCGTCCCCTGAGTGGAGTTTCTCCAGCAAAAATTCTTTCAATCCAGAATCATTTCTGACACAAAATTATTATTACGAGGAAGTAACATGAAACACCCGTAAACAGTTCCTAAATAGGGAGACAGAGCCAATTTGGACTGTCCAAATCACAGCTGATTCACAACAGGCTTTACTGCTATATTTGCTTTACATCTGTGGTTCCCAGTGTGAGGCAAATGCCCCTGTGGGCATTGATTTTAAAGGGGGGGGCAGTTTGAGAATGAGTTATTAACAGTTAATGGCCTTTTAGGCTTACTCCATGTGAAGAGGAGTTCACTTTTTAAATAATAAGAATAGATATATCATAGTGGGGGAGGATGGGTCAGGATTTTAGAGATGCTTAGGTGGGGCAGGGCCATAAAAGGTTGGGAACACTGCTTTACATGTAAGAGTAGTATTAGACAGAGCAAAACAGCTACCTCAGATGGCAGATGCTGAGGGGAAGCAGCAGTGGAAAAGCTCCTTACCTGTTCCTGTGAGCTGTTTCTCACTTAGAGTATGGGAGATTGTGAGCCACCAAAGCTGTCCTGAAGATGCCAAACTGGCTTGCTGTACTTGGGGTACAAGAGGACCCTCACCTCTTTCTTTCTGCCCCACCTGTATCTTGCACCCTTGAAGACAGGAGGTATTCAATTCCCAGAAGCCTAAGTCAGTACATTGGCTGATCAGTGCTTTGGGGAATTGACTTAGGCTTTTGGGAATTGAAGTCGAAAAACCAAAGGTTTGGAAACATTGGTCTACCTCTTTTCCATGTTATTTATTTATTTATTTATTTATTTATTTTGCACATTTATATCCCGCCCTCCTGGTGGTGGGTACACCACTTAGGGCGGCTAACAACAAAAAGGGGAAAGGGAAGAGGAAGAAAATACAATAAGTAAAAATTACAATATAAAACAGTTTAACAACAGCTAAAAACATGACCCAAACCCCCCAGCTAAAATCAGCATTCAAACACCACAACAAACAAATCATCATTAAAAAACCAACCCTCCCCACCCTCACCCACATTAATACAGCAGAACCAAACTGGGGGACAGTCCCACACATGTTGTTGTTGTTCAGTCACACAGTCGATTCCAACCCTTTGCAACCCTATGGACCATTGTCCTCCAGGCGCCTCTGTCCTCCACCATCCCCCTTTTCCATGTACTGAGTCATTTTAGACCACACTGTTCAAGAGAACCACAGCAAGCAAAGACCAATATCGAGTCTTCTTCTCAACTCTGTCATATGGTAAAACTCTTCCCACCTGAGCAATGAGGCACGGAGCCACTCCAGCGGCCATCAAGTTGACACATGCGGGTGGAATTGCCAATCAGACTTCTTCCTTCCAGGCAGCTGTAACGCACCACGGAGCCAACGGTGTAGACATCGCCCAAGATCTGGGCATACGGTGGGGATCCCGGATGCCCACAGGAGACCACTGGAACAAGGTAGAGAACAAGCTTTAGAGCAGCCATGGTGATAATTTTATATATAAATTGTATCCACCAAACTAGACACCAGCTATCTGAATAGCACAGTGGATTAGGTGTCCAGGTGCAGAGCCAGGACATGGAAGCCCAATTCCGGATGCCTCCAAGGAGGAGACCCATTTTATGTAATGTTGGACAAGCTACATAGTCCCAAGAGTCCCCCCTAGAGCCGAGGTTCCCAATGTGCCAAGGTTCACCATCATTGCCCTAGATGTAGGGAATGTTAAACCACTTTGATGTTTACAAAACTGGTTAGAGAGAGAGAAAGAGAGAGAGAGAGAGAGAGCGTAGGTGAGTTGCAAAACACCTTTTTTGCACATGTACGTCCCCAGATTAAATCCCCAGTCATTCCAGGAAGGAGCTTGTTGAAATCCTGGCGAGCCAAAACTTCCATTCAGAGCTGATGATTCTGGATCAGAAGAACTACTAGTTTGACTCATCATAAGGCAGCTTCTGTCATTCCTAATTCTTAAGGATGAAATTGCCTGAAACCCGTCACAAGGGGTATCTAGTCCAGATAGGCTATTTTCAAAGTCTCACCTGATGCTTTTGCAATTTCAGGGCCATCAAAGCTGTTCAGCTTTGAACATTCAATGACAGTAATCTTAGGCACAAATTTTTAGTCCACCATTCCACTCGCTTCTTTACAACGAGTCCTTAAAAATGCTGAATGGGAACATGCAGGTAGAATATGTAAAAGGCAGTCTTTAATAGCAAAGCAGAAATTGACCCTCACACTGATCTGCCAAGATTTCCTTCCAAAAGTGAACACTTCAGAGCTCATGCTGTGTCAAATAATTTAATAACCTACCCTCCAGGAACTACACTGAACCTAAAAATCCATGGCAGCTATGGCTCAATGGTTTGAGTATTGCGATTGTCTTTATTTCTTCAGTTCTGTTCTGGAGGCATGGAGGGAGGAAGTCTTTCATAAGTGCTCTTGATTTATTATATTATTTTTATTTTGTTTTAATTTTGGGGTGCTGGGCTGGGGGTTTTAAGTAGAGAGTTTCTACTTAACCCCCCCCCCCCCCAGTGTTTTTGCTTGTTATTTCGTGTTATTTCAGGATTTTAGATTTGTTTTATTGTTTTGCATATTTCTGGTTGTAATTTTTTCCCCGCATTTATTTTTGTAATTTGTGATATTATTGTTTTTGTGATTAAGGTATTTTTGTGTTGTAGATAGGTGTTTTTTCATTGTTTTTCGGTAGCCTTTGGTTTTTCGGGTGTTTTTTGTTGAGTTTGTTGTTTACTGAGTTTATTTGAATTATTTGTTTATTTATTTGTGTTTTATTATTTTTGATGTTTGGCGTTCTGGTTAACTGTTTTGTTCTGTTGTTGTTGTGTTTTGTGGGGTGAAAAACAGCCTGTTTGTTGTTTCCTCTTTTCCCCGTTGCTATTTTGAAATTAGGTTTCAATGCAGCAATGGGGGAAAAGAAGAACCGGCAGTTAGCTTGCTCTTCGTCTGGTAAAGTTCGTTAGGTCAGTCGGGAGAGAAGGAGGCAGAGAAGAGTTATCTGCTTCACGATGGTTCTCTCCTCTTGGCCTCCTTTTCTCCAGGCTTACCTAACGGGAGATCAGCAGGCAACAATTCGTAAGGGGTGGTGCTCTTCCTTGCGGATTGCTGGCTGTTGCTTTTGTATTACCTCCACCACTGTTTCGTGCTAGTTCTCGAAAGAGCAGTGTGGGTAGTACAAAGGCAGAATCCAGTCTTTCACCAGGGAGTGTGCTTCCCCTGACAAATTGCTGCCTGCTGCTTGTTTTTATTTCCACCCCAGCTCAACTTACCTTGAGGCCAGTGGTGGTCTCGCTGTGTCTTCGGTGGGGTGGCGGGAGTCCCTCTTCTCCTCGTTGCTCCGGGAAAGAAGGCCAGTGGTTGTCTCACTTTGTTTTTTTGCGGGTTTGAGTTAGCGAGGCCGTGAGGTGCTGCGTCCGTCTACGGCAGACTTGCGCTCCTGTTGCGTGAGGCTTTATTTTATTTTATTTTTCACGTGCTGGCTTTTTCAGCATTCTGCACGCTCGTGCCCTCCAGCCTGATTGACTGAAGTGGTCACGGCATGGAGGACACTGGGACTTGAAGTTTTGTTTCTGTTGTTTGCATTCATGCAGCATTTTTTCCCCCTGCGGCTCATTTTGTATTGGGCATGCCGGCTTTCCCAATGTTCTCCTTGCTCTTGCCTGTCAGCCTGATTGGCTGAGAGGTGGCATGGCGCAGAGAACATTGGGACTTGAAGTTGTTTTGTTTGCGTTCGTGGGGCGATTGCCCCACCGGATAAAGGCAAGTGCGGGCGGCTCGGTATGGGATAGTATGGACGGGTGCGGGCGTGTATGCTGAGTCCAATGGTTAATGTCCCTCCTTATAGGTAAAGATGTTGGTCAATCTATACCTATAAATCCAAGCGTTAACCGTTGGAATGTGACAAAGGCTCCCGCACCCGGCCACACTAGCCTGTACCAGGTCCGGAGGTAACTGTCGGGTTGAGAAATGTGCCAGTGGGGAAAGAGCCCCATGAACGCAAACAAAGAAAAAGGACTTCAATTCCCAACATTCTTTGTGCCGCACCGCACCACAGCCAATCATGCTGAGAGGCGCAAGGAAAAAGAACGTTGGGAAACGCGTCACGGCCAATTGAAATCGAGCCACAGGAAAAAACCGCCGCACAAACACAAACCACAATCGCAAACCACAAACGCAAAACTACAAGTCCCAGCGTCCTGCACACCCTGAGCGCACAGAACGCTGAGAAAGCCGACGCGCGAAAATTAAACTTACAAAAAGTAACGGGAGCGCAAGTCTACAGCAGGCAGACTCAGCACTTCACAGCCATGCAAAATCAAAATCCACAAAATGCCACCACGAGACACCCGCCATCCTTCTTTCACGGAGCAACAGGGAAAAGAGGGACTCACTCTCCTCCACCCTACCCCGCCAAAGACACGGCAAGACCACCACCGGCCTCAAGGAAAGTTGAGCTGGGGTGGAAAAAAACCCAAAAACAGGCAGCAGTTCATCAGGGAAAGCACCCTCCCTGGCGGATGACTGGCTGATGCCTTTGTATTTCCGAATAGAAAAACAACAGCCAGCAATCCGCAAGGAAGAGCACCACCCCTTACGGATTGCTGCCTGCCAATCTCCAGTTAGGTAAGCCAGGAGAAAAAGGAGACAGAGAAGAGAGAACCATCTGCCTCCTCCTTCTCCCCCGACCTACCTAACAAAAAATAAAAATAAACCACAAAATACACAAACAAAAACATCCACAATGGCACAAAACCACAAAGAAAACACCTAAATACAACACAAAAAACCCACAAAGTACACAAACAACTAATTACAAAAATAAACAACAAAATAAGAAAAAATAAACAAAACCAGAAATAACCAAACCAATTAAACAAACCTAAAACTAAACCAAAACAAAAAAGAACAAACAGAAACACCTCCCAACCCACCACCACAAAAGCAAAACAAAGAAAACCCCCAGAAGAAAGAAAACCAGACAACTCACCAGCATGTCCTCCCTCCACGATGACCGGAACAGAAATGAAGAAACAAAGAGACTACTTACTGGAAGAAGCCCCACCCAGTGGCCAGGAGAGAAAAAACAGTGAAACTAAAACAGAACCCCTAGCAGCCCTACCTGCAGGGCAGAATAGTAAAACCAACTCAAAAAGACACAACAGCCCCACCTAGAGGCCACAAGAGTAAAAACAAATCAAAAACATAGCAATAAATCACAATTTTACACAAATCACCAACATATGTCAAAAAATAAGATTTATAGCATCCTGTGTTGAGTGTTAACTCAAATAAAAAACCCAAAACATCTAAACACAGTTTAAAACATTGAATGTAAAGAACATGTACTTTCACATTTTTAAAATTATTACCTACAGTACTGGCTCTTCTGGATCTCTCAGCGGCCTTCGATACTGTTGACCATGGTATCCTTCTGGAACGGCTCAAAGGTTTGGGGATCCAGGGCACTGTGCTGTCCTGGTTTTCCTCATTTCTGGAGGGTCGTACCCAGTTGGTGTGGTTGGAGAGTGAGAGGTCCAGCGCTAGGCCCCTACAGTATGGGGTGCCTCAGGGCTCGGTGCTCTCTCCTCTCCTATTTAACATATACATGAAGTCGTTGGGCGAGGTTATCCGTTCCCATGGGGTAAGGTATCATCAGTATGCTTATGATACCCAGTTATATATCTCGGCCCATGGGGACCCCAGTGATGCAGTCAATGTCCTATCCAGATGTCTGGAAGCGGTTGGGGTCTGGATGGGGGACAACGGGCTACAATTGAATCCCTCCACCCCCTCCTTAAAACAACTCCGTTTTTAAAGAGAAGAAACCGCTTGGTTTCTTCTCTTTAAAGACGGAGTTTTTTAGGAGGGGGGGAATCGATCCTCTCTCCCTGGTCTCCTGGGTCCAGAATGGTTGGGGTGGGGGGCATACCCCTTTTGTCCCCACAAACCTCCCAACCCTAGGGTAGCCAGCGGAGAGGGGGATCGCAACCCCCCCCACCTACTGATATTAAAGGGGAAACTCCAGTCAGGACCTTCAGGCGCCGTGGGTGAGGGAAAGAAAGCCGGCTGGTGTTTGCTTGGCTGTGAGGCGGTGAGTTGTTTTTCTTTTTCATTTTTCGGGCGCCGGTTTCCTCAGCGTTCTGCGCGCTCATGACGCGCAGGACGCTGGGGCTTGTAGTTATGGGTTGGTGCTTTGTGTTTGTGCTGCGTTTTTTTAAAATGCTTTTCTTTTGATTGGCTGCGGCGCGTTTCCGAACGCTGCGCCGTGCGAGAGCCTCTCAGCCTGATTGGCTCTGGCGCGGCGCGGCGCAAGGAATGTTGGGAAGTGAAGTTGTTTCCCTTTCTTCGCGTTTGTGGGGCTGTTGCCCCACTGCCGGTTTTCTCAATCCTTCGTTGACCTGCGTACCCAGATCGGCCGTGTGCACGAAGGGTGAGTGCAGGCAAGTAGGGCGAGGCATAGCAACCTATAGCCAGTTCCAACGGTTAACCCTTGGATTTATAGGTTAAGATGTGACTGTTTTGTATGCTTGAAGGTAATCATCATCAAAGGTGTGCATTGTCCATAAGATGTTCAGACCAGAGTCTCGGAACCCAACTGCTTGGGTCCTAGCCATGAATCTAAGAGTCAGTGAGGCATCACCTGACAATGTAACTGGTACCTAGTAGCACTATTCCTAGCAACTCCTCTATCATTAACTTATCAATGCCAATCACACTCAGATGTTTTATATCCTTTCTGGATTGTTCCAAGTGCCCCTACTGGCATTACTTTTGCCCTTTTCTGTCAGACCCAGAGATGATATACTTCAGTTTTCAAATCCTGATATCTCATGATCTTTCCCATCTCTTTTTCTTTCACCCTACTGTCACCTGGGATTGCCACATCAACCAGTTTAACCATCCCCCCACCACCACCACAGTAAGGTCTGGAGTATTGTGTTTGAGCTTCTTATTGGGTTGGATCTTAAAGTCTCACAAGAATTTAAGCGCCTTATCCTCATTCTCAACCACCTTTTCAGGATTTTGTTCCCAGCCAGTATTTTGTAGATGATATTCTATAATCCTTGCACAGATGAATTGCTGCAACTCAGTTATGGAGCCCTTTGTAGTCAGTCTGTGTGATCTTACTGTTTCATCCATTTCTTTCATAGTGATGGGATGCCTTAAACCTACACCAGTTGAGAAAATACAGTATACCCTCTTGTTGGTGTTGCTCCACCTAAGATCAGGAGAGAAGTAGCAACAGATGCTGAGAGAACTAAGCAAGAGAATTACCCTCAACATCATCTGAATGGATATGTGCCTCAAGTCCACCGGCTCAGATCCAGGAAGAGATTTAGGACAAAAACAAACATTTTTGAGGATACAAAACCCAAAACCAAATTAGAAGATGGAGGAAGGAGCTCACTGGGCAAGGTACAACATTAAAGGTGGATATGGCTGAGGATCTCAACCTCCCCTACGTCACTTGGAGGACCCTGAATAGGCTGAGGTTTGGAGTTCCCTAAATGCAAGACCAACATGCTCAAGTGGGGACTGCTGGTGTGGGGACTGTGTGACAAAGTCCAGCCCATTTGCTGGTCTGCCGATTGCTGCCAGGAACATGCACCAATGAGGACTTGCGTTTGGGCAATGACAAAGCGAAGAAAGTGGCTTCATTTTGGCAGTCCAGGGTATGATCAGGACATGAAATAATTTCTTTACAAAGCCTACACTTAATGTCGTTGCCAGGTTTTAAAAAACATTTTCGCTTCAATGACGTTGGCTTGTAGTGCTTGTAGTGATCATACCCGTCAAGTTTCGGGATATTTCTGTCAAACCTCTCTATTTTACACCCTTTACCACCGTCACCCCGTATTAGTTAGACTTCAATTAGACTGGAGTTAGCCTGGAAGTCAGCACAGGATAAGCATAGTTGTCCAGTTTCCCATTTTGGCTGAGAAATTTCCCTTATTTGACAGAAATTTCCCAAAACTTGACAGGTATGTGATAACAGTAACTAATAAAACTTTTATAAGTAAGTTTCCAAGTTCTAGAACACAGATGTGCAAACTACCTCCCCTTGGATCCATTTTGTTAATCTTAGTTTAATAATTGTAATCCCTTTTTTAAAAAAAAACATACTGCATGTTCCAATTTCCTGAACATTGCTCAATGGGATCATCTAAATCTAGGCACTGGTTTTTGTCTATTTAACAATGCTAGTCCAAGGCACTGTGTATGAGATAGAAAAGATGATCCCCACAACACAGCTTGATTGAGTCCCAAGTGATAAATAGATATTAAATTCTCCTAATGAGATTTTTTTCAGTCTCAATGAAAACTCTTTAAACTTTTCTCAAAACGTCTTTAATGTTCCTCTTCAAGCAGTAATGTTCCTGGTGTATATTTTAGTTTTAAAAACAGTTGCCTTTAAAATCAGGGGTTCCCAACCTTTTCAAGCTGGGGGTCGGGTCATGCACTCTCAGTCAGCTTTGAGGGCTGGATAGCCATTTTGACCTGCCTGCATGATGAGGGTGGCCATTTTGTCCCAATAGCTTGAAAGGGATGGCCGTTTTGTTTCTCGAATGCCCTTGGAGGGGTGGGGGGGCACATGAAATGGTGCCATGGGCCAGATCTGGCCCACAGACCTTAAGCTGGGAACCCCTGCTTTAAATGCCACTTGTCCAATATTCCTTGGTCATAATCACAATATGAGGTACACAGAAAAAGCCTCTTCAAAGTTCGTGGTATTTTTGAACCACAATCAGGGATTCCCTGGTAATGGCAACCCAGTGTTGCCAGTTAATCATTCTCACACTAGGTTAGGGGACAGGAACTGCAGAATGAACTCACCAAAAGGTATCTCCTTTTGGCAGTTTCACATCTGGCCTAGACACGGAAGAAGAAAAATTGCAATATGGAGTCCACTTACCCATTTCCTATAGTTTGTACATGGTGGAAGTTAGCAGGCAGCATGCTAGTAATACGGGGAAAACAAAAGGTGCCAAGAACACAAATGTGTTTACTACTTTGCATTTTAACATGAAGGGAAAGGAGGAGGAAAAAGGTGAACCAAAATAATAATGTCTTTTTAAAGGGTTAAGACACTGGGCTATCCTCACATTGGTCAAATATAAACTTGCTGAGTTTCTCCCAGGTAGTAACATTTATCTGGAAACTATTTTTCATACAAAGTAGATAGGTGTGGTTGCACCAACAGCTTGCTTATGTGGCAACCTACATGCAGTAGATTCAAATATCCACCATTTTTTTTTAATAAAAAGATTACAACTTGCCAAACCCACGTCTAGGGTGGCCCATGGTGGATCTGAAGGGTATAATCTCACAAGGTCACTTTTCCAGGTTGCATCCTAATCCTAAACCTACCTAGAATGGCTAGGAAGTTTGATTTTTGCTAATTTCTACATAGCTCAGTTAATCAGGTGTCTGGCTCTGGAGTTAGTGGTTGGGGCTCAATTGCTTTCTATGTCACTTGGGAGAAAAGCCAGACTCTATAGCAGTGGTGGCCAACATTGGCTCTCCAGGTGTTGTTGAACTTTGATTCCCAGAAGCCCTGATCAGCTGGTGTGCCAACTTGGGCTTCTGGTAATTGAAGTTCAAGAACACCTGGAGCGCCAAGGTTGGCCACCCCTGCTCTATAGACTTGGGACAGTTCCTTGTGTCCCCAGAAGTACCTCCAGAAGGAAGAAATAGTAAACTACTACTGAATACTCCATACCTTCTGGGAAAGGTTGGCAAAAGTTGGACTTGACTCAACAGTATGCATTTATTATTACAACGATTATTGTAAATCCTGTATGAAACCAAATCCCAGCTCTTGGACTGTTGCGTCAACTGGAATTTAGCAACTACTGGGTTATTCTTCAAAATAATAGAAGAGTAACAAAATGCAAAGGAATGGCTTTATAAATAGAAATGTATGAAAATGATACAGATCAGAAAGAGGAAGATGCAGTCATGGTTAGGTCTTCCTTACTGGTATGCAATTCCATGTTTGTTATGTATATATTTGCCCTCTCCAGTTTCATACAGCCCTGCTGGTGCAGTGGTTAAACTGCCATACTGAAGCCAAAGCTTCAGATGTGAGTTCAGTCCTCACTGGGATTCAAAGTTGACTCAGCTTTCCATTCTTCCAAGGTCAGTTAAATGAATCCCTAGCATATTGGGGGCAAAATGCAAATTAACGTGAACTGCTCAGAGAATGCACTAGTGTTATGGGGTGATACAGAAGTGTAATTGCTATTTAGGGCAGCATTTCTACTTTCATCTTCTCCATTTTTAGGAACAAAGGTATATTGTAAGTTGCCTTCTGCTGAGTCTGACCCATTTAGTCCAATACAGAATTGCTGCCCTTTAGGAAAGAACTCAAAACCTGGCTGGCTGAGCAGGTGTGGGGTACTGCTGGGGAGGTGGTGCTTGCCCGCTGGCTTATTTGAACTTTCCCTCTCTGCAGATAGGGTTTAATGTGTTTTTAACGGGGTTTTTAAAATGTTTTTTTAGCATGTATGTTTTTATGTTTTATATCTGGTTGTAAGCCGCCCAGAGTTGCCCCAGGCGAGGGGGCGGCAATACAAATTTAAATAAGTAAATGAACTCTCAATTCTGAAGAGCAGCAATGGCTTGTCCATGATGTCAAGTTAGATTGTTTCCTAGCCTTGGCAGGGACTTCTTCACTTAGTTGGTTGCCTTGGCCAAGAACCATTAGTTTGCTTCCTGCTGGACATGATGACGAGATCTTTTGTGCCTTTTGCACCATTTTTTTTGTTTGCAAAGAAAACCTTTAATCTCACACTAGAAAACCTTGTATGATGCCTGGATAGCTTGCATTTTGCACAAAATTTGAGGTTCAGGATGCAAAATATAAGGTTTCTGAGCACACACATCCATGCTGATGCTGGCAAAACCCCATTTTGATCTTTTTGCTCTTGTGTAAGAGAGGAAAAAAAACCTTGGAGTGCTAATTTTTTAGATGAAAGATCTCAATGTATGAGACCTCCAGGTACAGCTTGTGCTTACCTCCTAACAAATCAACCTGGGAGTAATCTGCAATTTATGGGAAATATGCTTCTCCTACGAGAATCATAAAACTTAAACCACTAGCATTGTTCTCTACTGTAAAATGCTATGTATATATTCTGACCCTAAAGGTACAGATTCTATTATGTTAGCTTCATTGTAATAAAAGTTCTGCTACTTCCTATTCAACAGCGAGTATCAAAACAGAGAAGACCTGATCTAGTCAATCAAATTCAGGCCAAAATGGTTTTTTGTTTTTTTGTTTTTTTAAAAAAAGAAAAGTATGCATATGATTTGCTTACAAGTTTGGGTTGTGTTTGGAGAGCTCATGCATAGAATCAAGAGCTCCTCAAAGCATCTGGATTTGTGGGAGTCTTAACTACCATGTTTATCTTTTTAAAATCAGCTCGTGGAGAACTGATTGAGGGAGTGCTGTCAAATCTTACGTCTTCTTACCTCAAACTATCTCTTATCATATAACAGTCGTAATGATCCTCCATCACTCTCTGTTCTGAAAACTCAAGACACTTATCTTCAGAACAGATCAATCAAGCATAGCAGGTGGTTGCAAAATCACATCTTCTACCTTGTTTTGGATTTTTCTTCTGCACCTCATTTGAGTTCACCTTGGAAACGCTTGGAGATGGGTTGACACATCATGCCAGTTGCGGTTCCCATCTTTTAAATACGGCAGCCAGAAAAATGATAGTGGGGTGTTGGGACAGGGTTGGGAACAGGACTTTCATCTCAGAAAACATTCTGCAAAAATTCTATTGGTAGGGAATCAGCCTTGAAAGGAAGCAGAACAACTTACAATGACACACTGGGAGGGGCCGGTCCCAAGTGCCATCTCCCTGACAGGTTAGGACGTGGGTGCCCAGCAAGTAATATCCATGGTGGCACAGATAAGAGACTGTTGTTCCATAGCTGTATCTGTGAGGCCCACTTGGTTGCACTTGTCGGAGGCTGTTATCCAGATGCCCAGGGTCCGTACAATTTACAACTGCAAGCAAATCACAGAAGAAATATAGGAGTGGAGGGGGGAAAAACGCAAATGAAAAACTGAGGGTATAACGAAGAAAAGAAAAAGGGTTGCTTTTTCTTTCAATAAGCAAAACAAGAGGATAGAAGGTCAAAGGCCAGGTCATCGGTGTTTCAGGAGCAACATCTGAAACATGAGTTGGGCAATCCTTGTGATGTCACAGCGGTGGAGCAGGCAAAGGTTGGGAGAGAGGGGAGCTTCCTTCCAGACTAAGTAGATGGTGGACAGAGCTTGTGTAGCAATGAAGTGCATAAGTTGGGACTCTCTGTGCTTTGCTTCAAATGTCACAATGGACCCATCTTGGGTGCCTCAAAAAGCAAGGCTTGAGGGGAAGGTAGTGAGGAGAGATCTAGTGGGGTTGCATGCATTATGGTCCATTGTGTTGTTTGATGCCAGATATACAAACATCACACTCAACCTCTGTGCCCAAAAACCAAATGGAATCCTTGGTGTGGGGTGTCTTGGTTGATATATATGAAGAACACCTTTTCTCCCTCTGTACTCCCCCCACCCCAAGATTTCTCTCCCTATCTGGAGAACTGGAAAAACACACCAATTCCCTAAAGCAGCATTTCCCAAACTATGTTCCATGAAACATTGGTGGACTTTAATTCCCAGAAGCCTACATTAGTACATTGGCTGATCAGTGCTTTGGGATGTAGACTTCTGGGAATTGAAGCCCAAAAACCAAAGGTTGGGAAATGCTTCCCTAAAGGATTCATACCTTGAGACCTGGCAACCTTATATGCTATGCTATGCTTTCCCCAAATTTGGTTTCATTTCCATTAAGATTTCAACCAGAGCAAGGGAGCCTCCCACAAGATGTTGTGGGATGAGTTGCCTCCTTGGGTCATGAGCCACTGATGATTAATTACAATGTAAAATTAAAAACATAAACAAAAAACAAAACAACACCAGTGAACTGCTGGGGAGAGAAACTGTGATCCTATAAAAGAAGTGATAATTATCCCATAGTTTTCTCATGGAATTTTTCCTGGGATGGGTCTAATCTCATCACCAACAAATAAAGAAGAGATGTCCAACTTTAGGGATGGTAATAGCATTTGTTATGTAGGTAACAGAGAGGGAGGAGGGCAGAACAGAGGGAATCCAAGAATTAAATTTTCAATATTTAGGAAATTTCTTTATTTTCAAAGATCATATTCTGAGTGTTTCCTCGAAAGAGAATTTAAAATGGCAAACAAGGAAGACAACAGTTCTGAATACAAACGAAGAAACCCAGATGGGGAAACAACAATGACGTTATAAGAAACAACATAGGAACTACACAACAATCAAAGACAATTAGCTTGGTTCTGGTTTTGGATGACAAGCCCTAGACTTCCCAACTTGCTTGGCTAGGGGCATCTGAGAATTGTAGTCAAAGACAAAGCTCTGGGCCTCATGTTGCTGAGCTGCTATTAAGAAGGCTCCTTTGCCTCCCTCAAGCTGCTTTTTCTTTTACTCACATTATTAACAAAAAGCTTTTCAAATGACCACAAAAAAGTCTACACATTCCTGGAAAGACCCAATTCTTATCCCCCCTCCCTTTGGTAGAAAAGAAGCTGATGAAAGGTGTAGTGTGAAACTTGAACACATGTGAAACCTTCCATAATTAATCAGAAAAAAGAGATGGGAGAGGGGGAAAGGAGATCATACTTACTGCGGCAGGTGGGCAGGGCATTACTCCACTGGCCATTTGCTAGGCACTGTGATTTAGATGCCCCTTCCAGGTGGTACCCGGTGTTGCATACAAACTTGGCCATGTCATTCAGGTTGAACTGGTTGCCTTGAGTCAGACCATTCACTGGATTGCCTGGGTGGCCACAGGTTATGGCTGTAGTAAGAAAGCTAAGAGGTTACTCACCCAAGTGCCTTGCTGTATGGGAGCATAATGGAATGAACAGCAGAACTCCCCCTGCCCCAGGCATAACAACCCACTTTCATGCAACAGCTGATTCCTCTCCACACCACACTGTCAAAAGCCTTTCTCTACCATGTCCTTTCTTGCTGGGGATTCTGCTTATGAAGTACCATCACAACATGGTACTCAGCAAGACATGCCCTTACCAGTTGCACTTCCATTTCACCAATCTTTCAGGAGAAAAACACCATTATTTAAACATACACAAAGTATACTGGATTTATTTATTTACTAGCTCACTACATTTACAGTCTAACTCTGCTTTCGTGTTTTTAAGGTGAAAACAAAACAACACCACTGACCCTCTAGGGTTGGGATCCTATTGTTCCTCAGGTAAGATTCATGTAAGTAGCTGCAGCTAACTGTGGCTAATTCATGAGATGCCAGGATACATCTTGAATGCGCAATCAAATGTATGACTCGGATGCTTCCCGGCATCTTGTCAATTAGCTACAACTAGCTGTCTAGCATGCAGGTCATATACAAATACTGTAGAGATGCTGGACATGGAGATAAGAAAGTATAACAAAATCTGAATTGCTAGGTTCCACAGGTAATCCCTTTTCAACCCACCAAGCAATCCACCCAACCCAACCCAACCAGCTACAACTAAACACTTAAAAGAGCAAATTATTTGTCTGGGTTTTCCAGACATGAGCAAATGCTCCTCAGCCCTTCTTAGACAGCTACAGAAATGAGCCTATTTCTACAAGGTCCACATCTCTGTATCTCCAAATAGGAAGCAGCTTGTTTATTTCTATATCCAGTGTGATAGAGTGGGAAACAAAATGGAAATAAGCAAAATGGAAAGTGTGACCGGACATAGCAATTTGACAACTAGACCCTGGGTAGCTCAGTCTTTCAGGCTAGGAAATCAAGACTTGAAACCAATGCAGCAGTTGAGAAAGATACTAAAAAGTCTAGGATCACAGTAGTTTTTTTAGACTAACATTTCTGCAATGCTTGATTAGATGTTCAGTAAAATACAGTAAAATACATTCCCAAAGAGACGTGTAGCCTTGAGGCTATATTGTCGTAACTTGCTCCATTTTGCGAAAAATCAAGAATTATTGGTGGAGAATTACAAAGATATTATGAGTCTCACCATAACACACATTGCTCTGTCAGACATTTCTTTTATGACTCTCTCACTCCCTGTTGAACAAAAGTACTGGTGAAAAGTAATGAGAAGAAATGAAAACAGTCCATATTGAAAAACAAAATATATTTTGAAAAGGAAAATTATCTGAAACTGGAGACAATTCCCTACGAAGCTATGAAGGGCCTTCATAAAGAGCCCTCCTCACAAGAATTATTGAAATCAATTTGGGAACAGGATCTTAATATAAATATTTCAGAAAGTAATTGGAAAAACAAATGGAAAAAGGATTTTGAGAACTATGCCTGTTAGGATAAAGGAGCAAAATTATAAATTGTTGTGGAAATGGTACTTGACTCCAATAAGACTGCATCAAATGGACAACGCTAAAAGTAAAATGTGTTGGAAGTGTAAAAATTCTCTAGGAACATATGAACACATGTAGTGGAATTGTAAAGTGGTTAATGATTTCTGGGGGGGAATTGAAAAAGAGATATGTGCGGTAATGGGAAGCAGTCTTAAACTGGAGTCAAGTACAGTGTTGTTAACGGATGTTGAAAATTTAAATTTAATTGAAGACAAGAAAGAATTGCTTTCTTTAATGCTGACAACGGGGAGACAGTGTATCGCTAGAAATTGGAAGGAAGATTAAAAATGGATGATTGGTATAAGGAAATGTGGAATCTTGCTTTGAACGATAAACTAACATGGGAGATAAATAAATACAAGGGTAAAGTTAAGAAAATAGATTCTGGAAAATTTGGCAACCATTTGTGGATTACTACTTGAAAAGAGAGGAGAGGAGCTGCTTAGTAATGGATCAAATAAGTTTTTGGAATTGATGAAAATAAATGTGAATTCCGCAGACTTCAGGTGGTTGTAAATACACTTGGTGATTATTATTAAAATGAATTAAAGTTTAGGATTGTATAGCTATGTAGAGGTAGAGTAATGAGATGTGGAAGCAATTAGTAATATGTTATACTGAACTACACAATTGTAATATAATGATTGACTATGTATATGAATATAGAGTAAAAGAATGTTAGGTTGGAATAAGAATATACTGAATTGTTTGGTAATCTAGAAGATTTATGTCATATATATAAGATTATACTAAAATAAAAGTGTATGACTTTAATTTTTAAAATGTACTTTTTTTGTATTGTTAGAATTTATTGGATGTTTTTATTGGTAGTTTTAATTTACTTTTTTTACTATTATTGTATAATGTTGTATTATGTTTTTTAAATTATTATTGTCTTTAAAAATCAATAATTTTTTTTTTAAAAAAGAGCCCTCCTTTCTTTCTTTGTTTTTTCACATGGTTTTCTTTTTGAGAAATGTGGAAAATGGTAATGAAAGGTGATGAAAACTGAGATATAAAATCTTTTTGAAGCATAACTGAGAGTATGACTATATTAGAAAGAGATTTCAGTTTTGACTACTTGTGGTGTGGTATACTCTGATCAATTTCTAGTTGTTCGCACAACATACAACAGAGAAATTCACTCAGTCCCAATCTGGACCTTTTTGGGGACTGAATTGAAGGATTCCTTGGCAGATGGAAGGGTCGCTTTAAAGGAGGGGTTTGCAACCTACAGCCCGTGGGCCGGACTTGGCTCCCAATGCTGTTCCATCTGGTCCATGGTGACGACTCCGGAAGCAGTCACGCCCACGCATGCGCAAAGGTGCCTGCCGCCATTGTATCTGGCATGTGGCATGGTCTGAGGGGGAGTTGTCCAGCCCATGGTGCACTAAGGTTGAGAACCCCTGCTTTAAAGGGAAATTGTGACCATTAAAGAGTCCCTTTCTGGTGGGATCACCAGTACAAGTCTTTGCAGCCTTCTGATTGTTGAGTATTCTAGTGCAACCCAAGCATGCAGAGAAACAGGAAAGAATAGCCTGACCTAAAGGAAGTTGTTTTGCATTGTTTGCCTGTAATGACAATTAGAAAGGTTATTTCCTACCTCAGAGATCACCTGAGCCTATTTGTATGTGTTTTGACCTTTGTTTTGTTCTGACCTTCTCTCTCTTGTTTTCTGCCTTGGAAGAGGAAAGGTGTACTTTTGAGCTCCTCCATCTTCCAGGCCACATGGCTGGAAGAAAGACTTTACTTCTTTCTAAACCAACTTTACCAAGACCCTTGAGCACATGTATCTTCTGACCTCATTTTGTGAGTAAATGATGTTTTTCTTTCTCTCAAGTATCTAGTCCAAGTGTGTTTATTAGGTAAAGGTAAAGGTTTCCCTTGCTCGAAAGCCAGTTGTATCCAACTCTAGGGTTCAGTGCTCATCTCTGTTTCAAAGCCGGAGAGCCAGCAGTGTCTGCTTCTGCAGATGTTTCCGTGGTCATGTGGCAAGCATGACTAGACACTGGAGTGCACAGAAAATTGTTTTCCTTCCCACCAAAGTGGTCCTTATTTATCTACTTGCAATGTCTTGCTTTCGAACTGCTAGATTGGCAGGAGCTGGGACAAAGACAGGAGTTCATTCCATCCTGCAGTACTCGGGAATTGAACTACTGACCTTCCACCTCCCAGTCAGTGTCTTAGCCACCTGAACCACTGCAGTCCTGCCATATGTTTATTAGCTGGCCTAAAAGCAGGGTGAACTGGGAGACTTGCATTCAGATGTAAAATTGCATAAAAATCTGCATCGCTTTGCTGTGCAGCTGATACAAATAACTTAACACTTATTACAACCAGAGTAGAACAACTTCCCATAGCTCAAGAAGACATTTTAAGATGCAGTTGAAATCAAACTACTAAGATAACTTAGTTATCTGCATTGTACAAGAGCCGATTTGTGCATCCACACAGACATAACAGTCAAAAACTGAGACCATCTCTTTTTATCACACATCTAAAATGGGATTCAATCATTGCCCAATCCTGACCTTGCATTTTTAGATATCTAGTTTTGTTTTATTCCCAAGGAGGGTGCAAATACAGGTAGGTCCAGTAACTGACTTGACTTCCTCAGTTTATGAATGCTTTGGTTAATGTAATTTTTGGTTTACGAATGAAAATCCATTGAAAATAATGCCTTAGTTTACAAACCTTTTTTTGGTAATGCCTCAGTTTATGAATTCCCACCCCCCTGGCAGTTTTGGGACTTTTGGGAACATTTTTGGTGCATTTCTCAAGCAGTGGAAAGGTAGGGAGCTGAGCTTCGTCATTTGCATGCCTTTTACTGTGTGTTCTGCATTGTGGATTGGTTTCCATGCCGCGTTACGGTTTATGAATTTTTTGCAATACAAAATGTCCCGGAGTATGCATTAAATTCGTAAACCGAGCTACCACTTATATTAAAACAGCAAAACACTTAAGCCTGCTGGGATATTTTCTCCCTTCTGTTCTACACTCAAGTGTGTCTTTCCAGGAATATTTCTAAAAGCTGCCATGTTAGAAGCTGTAATAAAGACAGTAACATACTTACGCACACAGACAGGCGTCTTTCCAGACCAGTGGTGGTCTTGCTGGCAAATCCGTACAGACATCCCAATGAGCCGAAATCCAGGGTTGCACTGGTATACCACGCTGCCCCGATAGTTGTAGTTCTCCCCATTGATCTGGCCATTGACAATGGGACCTGGTTCACCACAGTGACCCGCTGGACAGAGGCCAAACCAAGACAACAAAACAATATAGAACTATTGTTTTTCCAAAGTTCATTATGTCCCCTTCAGTCTGTTCAAAAAATTTCCCAGGTTACATCAATCTCTCTCTCTCTCTGTAGGCTCAGATGAGTTAAAATCCCTTTCATTTCTCTTCTTAGACCAAAGACAGGCAGACCACTTATCTCACTGATCTGTGCTTAATTTGTGCATAGGAAAAGGTAAAGGTCGCCCTTGCTCGAAAGCCAGTTGTATCTGACTGTAGGGTTCAGTCCTCATCTTTGTTTACAGCCAAAGAGCCAGCACTGTCTGCATCTGGACATATGGCAGGCATGCCTCAACACTGGAGTACATAGAATGCTGCTGAAGTGGTACCTATTTATCTACTTGCAATTTCTTGCTTTCAAACTGCTAGGTTGGACTTAAGTAGGCATAGGCTTACTAAATTCCTGTATAGCTAAAGCAAAGCAATCACGCTTTTATGAACAAGCTCTAAACACCCCATAAAGAGCACTCTGGACATGCTCTTCGTAACCGTACTAAATTGGTTTCTTGACCTTTCAGAAGGCCTTCACACAACTCCATGCTCAGAAACTGAAAGGTTGCTTATAAAACATTATTCAAAACACCCACCTAAGCATTTTACTTCTAGTCCACTCCAGAGACCATTTGCCATGCATTCCCGCACACGCGAGCCCACCAATGTGTAACCGGTATTGCAGGAAAAGATAGCTGTAGCACCATAAATGGTCAAGGTACCAATCTTGTTCCCATTGGGTGGTACCGGCAGGTCTCCACAGGAGATGACTGCAAAGGGAAAAAATAAAAATAAATAACATACCTTAATACATCTTGCAGAAGACAAAAAATGGGTGGCAGGAAAGAAGAAATGGGGGTCCTGGAGATTTCACAGCCAAAGCACAGCCACTTCCTCTTGTCCTACTCATAACTCACTTGTACCAAAGCCTGAGACCTATGAGCAAGCCCTTGTCATATGTCACATGGAAAGGGCAGAACCTTTTCTCCTAGTTGAGCTTACATTTAGGTGTCTGTATGGGAGCTCTCAGTCCAGTAGAATTCCCAGAAGAAGGAATCCCACCCGTTAATTGGTGCAAGAAAATAATTCTCACCCTTATGTGAAGAAATCACAAAATATCTCTGTGTTAAAAGGCAAGAAGAATAATCTTCCTCATATGTGAGGAGGATTTGTATATCTAGAATAGATCCATTTGAAGAGTAAAATAGAAAAGCTTGTTTACTAACTTGTCCACTAAAGAAGTCTTTTCTCTCTAGTGCAAGAATCCTTTTTTATTGGGAAGCCAAGGAGGATATGTCTGAGGAACTCAACCTCCCCTTCGTCATTTGGAGGGTCAGAGAGACTAAGTATAAGACCAACATGCTCAAGTGAGGCTTGCTGGCAGACAATAGTATGCTGTGTGAATGTGGAGAGATACAGAATCTGGCTCATTTACTGGTCTGCCAATTACTGCCAGAAACATGCATCAATGAGGACTTAAGTTTGGCCAATGACAAAACCAGAAAAGTTGTTTCTTTTTGGCAGTCCAGGGTTTGATTGGAACAGAAAGAAGACTGGGAAACCAGAAAAATGTAGTATTGCAATAGAGTGACAAGACTTTTTTTGTCCCTCTAAAGCAGTGGTTCCCAACCTTTTTTTTTGGCTACGCCCCACCTAAACATCTCTAAAATCCTGATGCCCCTCCCCCGTTGACATATAATTCTTATTATTTAAAAGTGAACTCCTATTCATGTGGAGGAAGCCTAAAAGGCCATTCACTGTTAATAACACATTTTTGAATTGTCCCCCTTAAAATTCAAATTGCCTCCCTGTTGAGTGTGTATTCTATGTTGGAAACCATGGCTCTAAAGCAATATTTTTTAAAAGTAGCAGTGGTTAAAAATTCAGCACCACTTTTGCTTAATGCTGAGCTTGAAACTTAACACCTGTTTCAGGAATTACAAGACAGCTGTTGCAGAATCTGCACTTGTTAGCTTGGTGTGTGGGGGATATGTGACAGATGAAACTCTCACACTTACTAAAGCAGTCCCTGGTTTCTTCAACACAGAAAAGTGCCCCCGCAAGCAATTGTTCACAGATCACCCTGAAAAGCAGATCAGCACCTGCCTTTAAAGAAAAATGTTGCTACAAATAGGTTATGCCTGCCCCTTCCCCTACCTTGGTCCACAAAAGCTCACATTGAAATACAGGAGTTAGTCTTTAAGGTGCCACAACATTTTTTGTCTTTTCTGTTTTGTTTACTCTCAGATATGCTTGCACAGGCTAACATGGCTACCACTTCAAACATTTCCATAATACATGTACGTACTTCTATGCCATATTATCAGAGCTGGACACTAGAAGCCACTGACTGCAATGTAATGTTTACAAGGAATGAAGGTGGACATTTTGGTAGCTCTCATGTAGAACGATAGAAGCATTTGAAATCCCCCTTCCCACTTCTATGACTCAGGTATGTGCGTTAAATATAGGTTTTGGTTTTCAGGTATCCACAATAGGTCTTGGAACATATCCCCTACAGATACGGGTGGCCTGTATGTTTATGTTCATTTTATCTGTATTTGTGCGCTACCCTGAGTGGCCTACTGGCCAATAGGGAGGGATATATTACAACCCTTCTGGGGGTCACATCAATCAACCAACCAACCAACCAGAAGAAGAAGAACAACAACAACAACAATAAATGCCCAGCCTTCAAAAGGGACTCAATTATAGTTATTACAAGCCTTCCTAGAGAGGCAGGTCTTTAAAAATTAACTGTCACCAAAAGGTAAATAAATAAAGGGACTTTGAGAGAGAGCAATCAACAAAACTTGGAGGCAGTTCCAGAAAAAGTTTTTTTTCCTCACATCCCTGTCAAATGCCCTGTCATCTATATTTGTGCCATGTATTAAAGAATTTGCAACTAACAGCAAGCTTTATCACAACTACAGCTCTCTCTTCTCCTTACCCAACATACCAATGTGGGCCATCTTTGACTTCAGGTTTGCATTCAGCCACAATATAAAGTCAAGGGGGGCAACTTACTTCTGCAGGTCGGCATTTGTTCCCCTATGCTCCATTTTCCATTGGCTTGACAATGGAGAACACGATGCCCAGTGTAGTAGTAGCCGGGGTCACAGATCAGCATAAGCTGGGCATTGTATTGATACTGGGTCTCGTGTATCAGCCTCCATCGACCATGTTCCACAGCAATGCTATTGATGTCAGGGCAGCTGACAGCTGGATAACAACCATGTCAAAAGAAGAAAACCAAAGCATGTTATTTGTGAAAACATTCAGAACGATAAGGCCAAGGGGTCAAGAATCTTAGTCTCTGGGGCTAACTTCAAAACTTCTGGGGGCTACATGTAGCCATCTACAGTGAGGACCAAGTGACTATCTATTTCCTCCTTCTTATTAAAAAAGGGTATCTCCAGAGACTAAGACAGGGGTTCCCAACCTTTTTACGCTGTTGGCCTGACCATGCCCCCCAGAAAGCTGAGTGGGCCAGACCACGCCCCCCAGAAACTGAAGTAAATGTGCCTGTTTCTGCATTTACGACAGCTGCAGGCGCATTTACGGATGACATAAACGTGTCTACTTCTACTTCTGGGTGCGGTGGCGGTGGGCCACATGAAATGGTGTCGCAAGCTGGGTCGGGCCCATGAGCCATAGGTTGGGAACCCCTGGACTAAGACAAAAAAAAGGTCAACCACAATGAAAATTTTGACTCCTGTACAACAGCAAACAAAATAGCACTTTTCTCATGAACAGCAACGTTAGCAAAAACTAAAGAAAACCTGTGGGTTTTTTTTTGTCTTGTACTTTGGTTTTAAGTAGGCTGCAGTGGCTCAAGTGGCTAACATGCTGACTGGGAGGTGGAAGGTCAGCAGTTCGATTCCCAAGTACTGCAGGACGGAATGAGCTCCTGTCTTTGTCCGAGCTCCTGCCAACCTAGCAGTTTGAAAGCAAGAAATTGCAAGTAGATAAATAGGGACCACTTCGGTGGGAAGGTAACAGCATTCCATGCACTCTGGTGTCTAGTCATGCCTGCCACATGACCACAGAAACGTCTGCAGCAGCAGCCAGCACTGGCTCTTCAGCTTTGAAACAGAGATGAGCACTGCACCCTAGAGTCGGATACGACTGGCTTTCAAGCAAGGGAAACCTTACTTTGGTTTTAAAATCTTGTATTTAAAAGCAAGATTTTTTTAAAATAAAACACAAACTACAAATAAAACCAACACTTTAAACAACGGTTGTTTAAAGTATTGTTTATAGTGTAGTGCATGATGGGAAAAATGCATATTCTAATCTGGTTCATTGAGAGAAAACTGTTGAAACTTTTCATTTCAACCTGCAAGAACAAAATAACTAAGGTTTACATTTGGGCTCTCCATTTCCCTATAACCTTTTCCTCGTGGGACTACAATTTGGTATTCTTCAATTTTTATTTGGGCTTTTCCCCAACCCCCAATAGTAAATCATCTCTCTAAAGTATTAGTTCCTGGTAATTATGAAGTGAAAGTTAGAATATGCTTGTATTTTTGACTCCACCCATTTGCCTCTGGCCTCACCCACTCCCAGAAGAAGGTCTGCCCCGCAATGTCTGAACCTGAATTCAGCTCTCAAGTTAGATCCATCAATGGTTATTAGCCTCAACCTCCATATTTTAGGTCATTGGTTGAAATCCTATTGAGTGAGCTATGCCTGCTCAACAGGAATGATATAATCAGTTTCAGATTGCCACTGATATAAAACGTCCTTTCCCAACTTCAGGGTATGCATGGCTCTGTCTCAGTGTGTGAAAAATGTGTTCACTTTGAAATTGGAAAAGGAAATTTTAAATCAATGATGTCTGAAAAAGACTGGATTTGCTTTGCACAAGCAGAGCTACGCAGGAGAATTTTGTCCAGCATATCTTTGAATATCAAATGTAATGCATATGCTACAGGGAAGATTTTGTGTTTTGTGTTATATGTTGCTGGGGGCACCAGACTTCCAGTGACAAAGCAAGAACTGTCAAATAAATGAATTGTCCGTTGATGGTTCAAGATATTTAAACACATATATTACTGTTACACCGGGGGGATCCAAAGAGATTGAAAAAAGCAAAGGTGGTCCAGGCTACTTACCTACACACGCAAGAGGGTTATTCTCATTACTCCATTGACCATTTGAAAGGCACTCAATGGTGGAATTGTTCTGGCCCTGAAGGCGGAAGCCTTCCTTGCATTGGTAGACTGCTTTGGTACCCACTGTGTATTCCTTGCCAAAAACAATCCCATTCTTTGGTGCCTTTGGGACGCCACAAGAGACAGCTGTTGGGGGAAGACCATGAGATGTGTTATCACTTGCATCTTTCATGTTATCAGAGGTTTTAACATCTCTGATTGGTTTTCCCAGACTGCCATATCAGCTCATTTGGGTTCCTTGGCATCTTTCCTACCAAATGGACTCAAGTGTAGGCCTGTGATTTGCTTTGCAATAATACTTAGTTTTTATTTCCATCTTGCTGTCCTCTTCAACTTGCTAAAAAAAAAAAACTCAGGTAAGTCCCCTAGCATATACAGTAGGACATCAAACACAAGTTGGAAAGTTTGAAGGAGAGTCTGCTTTGTTCTTTAGGGATTCCATCTCCCAGGTCTCAGATAATGTGTCCATTATCTGTCAGCTGCATGCACATACTGCTGGTGTATAATATTTACCAATGAATACAGTATCTACACAGAATGTTGGAAACGCCAGAGAAGAAGGATGAAATTCCATGAGTGCACAAGAAATCCTTCTGACCAACTAGCAGTAAAAAGCTTTTTTTTATATTTACTGCTCTCAAATTTATCTCATTGAGCATTACTTGAGCTTTCCTATCATTAACACTGTTTATTTTCCTGTGCCAATTGTCCAGATGTGCATTCCAATCACTCTACCTTGTCCCCCTGTTCACTTAGACACCCTATCCATCCCACTCCCTTCTCCATCAATTGGGTGGGGTACCAACCAACCAACGGACCAACCAACCAACCTACCTACCTAAATAATTTTAATATAATTATAATAATTGTATTAGAGTTGCACTGCATCAGTGTCCATTTTAATGTCACAACGAACTCCATACACCATGGGATTGTCACCTCACATAGCACCACTCCGAGTTCTAGTTGAGGGTGAAATAACTCACCACACAGCCTACACTGGGATCATTGGGAATTCTGTCCCCAAAATTAAAGACCCATGACTGTGCCAAGAAAAGGGAAGAACAGCTTAGATTAGCAAAAGCAGGGAAGGTGTAGCACTATATTGGGAAAAACAAATATAGAAGCTGTAACTTTGACCCATCCCATAGAGCTCGTACTAGTAAGCTTGTCTGAACATGCCAGTAGTAGTGGCTTTCTTGAGTTGTTCTTCATTCCATGCACATCAACAAAGCTGCACATGCATTCTGAGGCTGAACTCTGCTTAAACTCTGTCCTATAATTCTGAACACTTGAGATCAAAACTGCTGATTCGGTGATGACAGAATCCTTGTAACTGACACCACCAATGAACCGAAACTGATTTGCAGACAATGTTTTGTCAGAAAGGTCTCCCAAGGCAGAATATTTTAACATCACTGGGCTAGACGAGGAAAAATTCAACAAGGAGGTTAAGCTTTTTCCTATAGTAATCCATGCAGCCACCCACAATTTGGGAGCCAGGATACTGTCAGAAGTGTAACATGGGGAATCAAGTTACAGATAAATGCAGGGAAGATTTAGGTATCTGGATGTGGCATCAGAGGTTGGGAGTTTGGTTCCCGCATTGTGCCTCCTGGGAGAAAGAGCTTTTCTGCTTGGCCTTGGGCAAGTTGAACAGTCCCCAGAGTTCCCTCAGAAAAATGGAATGGTAAACTACGTCTCAGTATTCTCTATCTGGAAAACCCTAGAAATGGTCACCAAACGTCAGAATTGAGTTGACAGCAGACAGTCGTAATACATAAGTGATAATCTACCCTGTCTGATGAAGTGGACTTGATCCACGAAAGCTAACATTGAAATATAATAGTTAGTCTTCAAAGTGCTACAGCGTTTGTTTTGTTTATTCTCTGAGATGCTTGGAACACAGACTAACACAGCTACTATTCCAGAAAAATCTACCCATGTACCTGTAGCTTGCTACATTAAAAAGCATCAGTTTTACAGTTGGGTGAATGAAACTTCTGTTCTAAATTTACCACCACATTTCCACAGATACAATAGATCTGGCAAGCTAGCTCAGGGAGTGAAGGGTAGACTCCTTACCCTATAGCTCCTTCCTTTAACTCAGGGGTTCCCAACCTAAGGACTGGGGACCAAATCTGACCCACGGCATTACTTCATGTGCCCACCAACCCCCTCCAAGGGCATTTGAGAAACAAAATGGCCAGCCCTTTGAAACTGTTGGGAGAAAATGGTCATCCCCATTGTGCAGGCAGGGCAAAATGCCTGTCCGGCCCTCGAAGCTGACTACCATGACCCGACACTCGGCTTGAAAACGTTGGGAACCTCCGCCTTAAATAGTCTGTGTGAGCAAGAGTTTTTAATTGTGTTGGGCAACGAGGGTAAGTTTTAGCTTTTAAAATCTTTCCTTCCTTCATTGGTTGGTTGGTTCAATCATTTTCTTCCTTCCTTCATTGGTTGTTTGGTTACTTGGTTCATTCAATCACTGTTTTCCTTCCTTCCTTCCTTCCTTCAGCCTGCATAAACATGTTGGTGTCCTTCCAAAAAGGCTCCAGGTAGAGAAAATTAGCAGGCCGTGGTGGTTTTAAAAATGTTTTAAAAGGAAAGGAAGAAAGACAAAGGAAAGAGAAGAGCCTTTGCTCTCTTCTAAACTATCTCTTCTCTCCATCAGTTTTGCTCTGCAGGTTCAGGAGAAATCAGCTTTGCCACCACACAATTCCGAAGGACTCCCTAAGTGAAATAGAAGGAGACAGCCCTATTCCAGATTATTTTTCTCAAACAGTGCTGCGGTGGCAGCTCCAATGTGACTAAGGCCCTTGGTTTAAAGGCAAACCAAGGGAAGAAGAGAGGCCAAACGCAGGGGTGCCCAACTACGGCCCATGGGCTGGATCGGCCCTGCCAAGGCCAATTCATCCGGCCTGCACCACCCTTGTTGTTCCCGGAAGCAAAAGTAAAAAATGCCTGTGCGGGCGCATTTTAAATCTGCTTCTGGCGGCAATGACGAGGGTGGTGTGGGCCAGATGAATTGGTATCAAAGGCTGATCCGGCCCATGGGCCATAGTTTGGGCACCCCTGGTTTAAGGAGAGAAAATAGCAGCCTAAACTCTTTCTCATCCTGTTGCAAAACAGATTGCAAGGCACATTTTGCTTCCACTTCCGGTGGGAGGAACCACGTGACTGGCCTGCTGAACCATGTGACCGGCCCACAGCCCACAAAGTTTGGGCACCCTTTAGCTAGAGGGTGTGATGAATAATGTTAGATTTTTTTTCATGCACTAAATTTTAAAATTTAATCCGTGATGATTTCTTTCATTACAAACACAGGAAATGCCACAATTTCCCTGTGAACTAGCTGGAGAAATGTAATTTCCTGCTCAGAACCTTGGTGATTCTGTGCAGGGAACCCAATGCTGGAGTATTGGAAATTCCTGCATGCAACGCCCCAAAATTATGTGCTGGGTTTGACCGCGAAGATGTAGGCACCATTTTGCTAGATGGAAACTCCTGGCAAAAATAAGCAAGCAAGCAAGAAATCTAATGGGAAACTGGAAAAAGAAGAAGAAATATTTATACCCTAAATGTAAGGACTCAACATGTAAGGACTTTACTAAATATAAGAGTTATGTGTGGTGTAGTAGATAGATGGATGGACTAGGACTTGGGAGTCCTGAGTTCGAATCCCCAATCAGCCATGGAAACTCACTGGGTTAAGCCCCCTCAATCACTCATTGAATTTCCCCCAAACCAGCTGGTTTGTACAGTACTGTTGATGGCATTCAAGTCTGAAGATGCAGTTTTTGAGCACAGAGCAAAAGAAAATACTGTATATACAGGTACTCGAGTATAAGTCTAGTTTTTTAACCCACAAAATAAGGTCCAAAAAGGGGACTCAACTTATACTTGGGTCAATGACCCCAAGGGCCCCAAAATCACGGTGGTGCAAATTCAACCATATAGTTTTTAAAAATGCACTAACACTACCATAAAAACTCAAAAACATACCCACACACTTGTCTAAATTAATTAATTTTACCATATTTTCATGTATTTTAATTATTGAAACGCACTAGCAGCTGCTGCATTTTCTACCACCGACTTATACTTGGGTCAATCTATTTTCCTAGCTTTAGTGGTCCAAATTAGATACCTCAACTTATATTTGGGACGACTTATAGACGAGTATACTGTATACGGTAGGTAGGAATGAAGAATCATTGCACAGTTCAGGACAGGTAATAGCAGGCTGAAACTACAGGAAGCCAGATACAGGCTGAATATCAGGAAACACTTCTTAATGGTTAGAGCAGTACGACAGTGGAACTAACTACCATGCGAGGTGGTGAGTGCTCCAACACTGCTTTGATTTGGATTCCTGTATTGAGCAGGGAGTTGTACTTGATGCCCTATAACAGGGGATCGCAACCTATGGCCTGTGGGCTGAATCTGGCCCATGGCACCAAATAATCCAGCCACTGACCTCGCTCCAGCCACCCCCACCCCCACAGCTGCTGCCACTGCTGCCGCTGCCGAAATCGGCCACAGACTCATTTGCGACTGTGTAAACATGTTTATGACAGCCGCAGATACATTTTATGGCAGCAGTCTGGCCTGTTCAGATGTCTGAGGAGGCGTGGTCTGGCCCACGACTGAAAAATGTTGAGAACCCCTGGCCTAAAAGGTCCCTTCCAACTCTATGATTCTAATATTGGTACAATCCATGGTTGTTTGTCGGGAGGCACTGGGGGAACTTGCCCCTTCCAATCCTATCTGCATTCATTCTTCTTCTTCTGGTGCCGTATGCATTCCAGATGTTGGCTATCATCATGGTGATAGTCTTCCTATTCATAACTCCTCAGAAACGTTCTTCTGAGAACGTGCCACACCAGTCTCTCAGGTTCTTCAGCCATGAAGTCCATCTATGTCCAGGTCCTCTCTTCCCAGGGATTTTTCCTTGCAGAGCAAGTTGGACTATTCTATACTTTATGTTGTTCCTCATGACATGGCCAAGGTATTGGAGCTTTCTTTGCTTAATGGTTTTAAACAGTTCTTGTTCTTTATCCAAATGACACAACACTTCTATATTAGTGAAATGGTCAACCCATGATATCCTTAGCGGCCGTCTGTAGATCCACATTTCAAAAGCTTCGATTCTTTTTTCAGAAGCTTTAGTAAATGCCCAAGCTTTGACTCCATACAACATTGTGTTCATTATTTTAAGAAATGTTGTAATGTGCTGAGACAGTGCGTGATATTTGCACAAGTTACCCTAATGTGAGCTATGCTGTTTCACGTGCATATCTTGGAAAAACTCCAGCAGATGTTCTTAAGAACAGCTGTTAGAAAGCTGTTGTATCCGGGGCTTGCAAGCAACAGTCCAGACAACGATGAACAAACAGCAACAGTCTTTATTTAACAGTCAAATACAGATGAGCTTACAAGGCGTTCCGGACACAGAAATTGCTATACAATCCCAGTGGAATCAGTCCCTTCAGATTCTTGCCTGGCAGTAGGTAATAACTATCTACCATAGAAGTGTAGTATAATGGAGGAGACCCAGGCTTAGTGCTACTCGGCTACCTGTACGGAATAGGAAGCATAGGTCTGGTCTGGCCCCACCCTTGTTTACCCGTGGGGCTTATATAGTGTCTCCCCGGCGGTGGCTCCTTGATACAAAGTAGCGACCCGCCGGACAAACATAGCTAACTAATCATAACAGGGAATATATGTAGTTAACTAATGGAGAACAGGATCTAAAACTGTAACCAATCACAGGGCCTGGTCCAGCCCTTGTGCAGGGGATTTCACGCCACTTTAGGCTTCTAATTAGGATGGTGGGAAACCACCATTTTCCTTCTGCAAGAGCACTGCCCGCACTACTTGCAATGTGCCTCAATACACAACAAAATCAGACTCATACCTTACTCAATCCACTCAACTTGTTCCCTGTCCTATTTGATATTAGTAACTTCAGGACCATTTCTGCCCCAGGAACAAAGAAATCCGCAGCTGAGATTGTGTGTGTGTGGTTTTTAAAAAAGAGGTCTTGCGCAAACAGGATCCAGCTGGCTAGTGTGAGTGTCATCAGTTGCATCCTGGCTTTGTGATGATAATTGTGTGCGTGTCATCCAAGCCCCTAAGGAGCTCCGGCAAATCCTTTGGCAAGACTGGGCGTCTAGACGGCAAATTGAGATGAATACCAATTTTGCACAGCAGCGGCCGAGGCGACCAGGAGAAAAACCACACCTGAAAAATCTTCACCTCTCCTAGCTCTGGCGCCACAATCTCTTTAACCTTTGTGTATTATCTGATCAAAACCATAAGGAGGGTCGGATGCACAGCTTGCCCTTTGCCACTCAACAGCCTGCTGTGATTTAAAATCCTCTTTTTACGGGGACTCTCCTGGCCATTATCTATTTTTGTGGTGGTGGGGAAGAGATCTGCTTACATAGTGAAGCCCATGTCAGCAAATCACCCAGTTCATACAACTAGTATTGAAAGAAGAAAACCAGGTGCTAGTGCAAGAAATAGTGTATTTTCAGAGAAGTGGGGGTTCAGCGGCTAAAAAGAAGAAATGAAGAGAAAGGTAAAGAATGGATATTCTAAAGCAGGGGTTCCCAAACTTGTTTTTGGGCCATGTTCTGTCTAAGCATGTCTACAATCCTGATGCCCCCACCCTGTGACATATAATTCTTATTATTCAATAAGCAAACTCCTATTCACTTGGAGGAAGCCTAAAAGGCCTTTATTTATTTATTTAGATTTATATACCACCCAAATCAATAGACTCTGGGCGGTGTACACAGTCCAGCGAACACCTTACTAGCTGCTCAGCAAAACTTAAAAACAATATAAAAACTGTTAAAAGCCCTTCAATAAAACCAATAAAACCACTAACTTGGAGTAATTCATTCTTGAATTGCCCTCTTAAAATCAAATTGTATCTCCCTTCACACCTGAAGGCAGGGGTTCTCAACCCATGGGCCAGATCCAGCCTATGGTGCCATTTCATGTGGCCCGCCGCACTTGCTCCTGCCACCACCACTGCTGGAAGCAGTGGAAACAGCCGAGTCCGCATTTACCCTATCTATCTATCTATCTATCTATCTATCTATCTATCTATCTATCTATCTATCTATCTATCTATCTATCTATCTATCTATCTATCTATCTATCTATCCGTCCATCCATCCATCACACCTCTCTGCGCCGGGCTCCTCCTGGCTTTCTTGTCTGACTTACAAGGCTGGGAACGGGAGGGCTGTTCTTGCGCCCTGACCCTTCCATAAACAATGCCATAAAATGTGTCCGTGGCTGTCTTAAATGCATTTATGACAGTCATGGATGTCATTTACGGCAGTGTTTATAGAAGGGGGAACCCAGAAGAAGGAGGAGGAGGAGGAGAAGAGGAGGAGGAGGAGGAGTGTGGTGATGGGTACAATGTAACATGGTATAATTTTTAAAGGCCCCCCTTGTGAGTATATTGATTTCTGTTGTGAAACCAAAAAGCAGCTTTGCAACCTCCTATTAAAATGTGTTTTAGATGTTTGGTGTATGCAAACCAAGACACAGGACACAGCCTCGGGCTGGGTTAACTCAGGTTTATTGCATTGTGGACAGAGGGAACATGAGGTAATGGCGGATCGATAGCTCTTTATATACAGTGGTAATACATTTGAACGTGGTGCCATGGTAGCCCATTGGCCACTGTCTGCGTGACGTCATTGCGGGTCACGCCCTTCTTGTCCAGGTGTAGGTGGTGGCGGGAAAACTTCCCGCGCTGTTGCCTTTGATGAGTTCGGACCAAGAGAGCTTGGACGCTCGCTGCTGCCAGCTGGTGGTCATTAGCTCGCGTCCTATTACAGGGTTTATATGATACAGCTGAAGGTTACATTGTTGCTATAGGCAAGGTTACATTGGCTCAGATACATTGTAATCCATGTGTAAGATAAAACCATCAGAACACAACACCCCTCCCCCCTAGGACGAGACAAAGTCTCGAGCCCACACTTAAACACACTCCCCCCCCCTTAGGAGACAAAGTCTCTCAGCCAAGATGGCTTATTTCGAACACGCTGGGGTCTCGATGCGGGCTGCCTCTCCCCGGGTTTGCTACCTTCTCTTTGTCCCCTGGTTTCCTGTCCTGTAATTGGAGAGGGAGACTCGTTAGTGACTTGCCGCGGCTCCGCGGCGTTGTTGGGAGGTGTGCTCTTTCTTAGGGAGGAACCGGGGGCACTGAGGGCTAACGAAAAACCCCTCTTCTCGCTTGGATGGGTGGGGGAACACTCCTGAAAACCCCCCCGGCTCGCAAAATCAAAATCAAAATTACAATCGGGGGCAGCGGTCGCGAACTCCTCTCCCCCTTCCCGGGCCCCTGATAGGACTGGCGTATCAAAAGGGTATGAGTCGGGGCCGCTGCTTCTGCCTTCCCCCCTTGCTTGGGACTGTTGTCCACTGTTGTCTCCCCCTTGGGTTAAGCGGGTGGGGGAGAACCCTAACGCTGAATCCTGTTGCTGAGCCCCACTGACTGGCCCACTCACTCGGTGCCTCAGTTGGTCTGCGTGCCTCCTCCAGAGGAGGCCGGTGTTAGTCTCGACCCGGTACGACACTGGCCCCGTCTGTTCTACAACCGTCCCTGGTACCCAGGCTGGCCCTGCGCTGGAATAGTTCCTGCAGTGAACAGGGTCACCGGCGGCGAAACCTTTCGAGACTGCCAACCCTATGTTTTTCCCTTTATCCTCGACTCTCGTCGGGTCTAGCCTGGACAGGATCGTGGTCAGTTTTCGCCGCATCAAGAGCTCTGCCGGCGAGTAGCCTGACGCTAAGGGGGTTACCCTATACGCTAAGAGGAACTGGCATACTTGGTGATTCAGGTCCCCCGGGCCCATGCGCCGCAGCGCGTCCTTTGTTGTACGCACCAGCCGTTCCACTTGGCCATTCGTGGCCGGGTGAAACGGTGCGGATGTGACATGCCGAATGGCGTTTGCCTCCATAAATGCTCCGAACTCAGCGGAGGTGAAACAACTAGCGTTATCGCTGACTAAAGTGTCGGGTAGACCGAACGTGGAAAAGACTCTCCTTAGCTGGCTAATTGTCGTGGCGGAGGACGTGCTCTTTACTGGGATAACCTCCAGCCACTTGGAGAACGCATCCACCACCAGGAGAAACATGGTTCCTCGGAACGGGCCAGCGAAATCTACGTGCACTCTGGACCATGGCCCCCTTGCTGTGTCCCATTCCCTATGCGGAAGACGGGCCGCCTCAGGTCGGGATCCCTGGCATGCCTCACAAGTGCCGACCATGTGCTCAATGTCCGCGTCCAGCTGTGGCCACCAGAAGTAACTCCGGGCCAGCGCCTTTGAACGAACTATGCCCGGGTGGCTGACGTGCAGCAGTTCGAGCACCCTCGTCCGTAGGGGCGTAGGGACCACCACCCGTTGGCCCCACAAGAGGCACCCCCTTTCTAGGGACAACTCTAGCTTTTTCCGAAAGAATGGGTCGAACTCCGTACTCGGGGACGATGCCGGCCACCCCTTCTGTACCCATGAACTAACTTTCTCCAGCGTTCCGTCCTTGCCTGTCGCCCTAGCAATGTCGGCTGGTACTATTGGGGGTGCGTCTAAAACCTCAATTAGCAACACCTGGCGGTCTCTTTCTACTCTCGCCTTTTGGTCGTCCGACAGGGGCAAAGGGGATCTCGAAAGTGCATCAGCATGGCTGATCTCCTTTCCGGGCCAGTACTCCAACTCATGTTGGTATGCGTTGAGAAAAATAGCCCAGCGCAGCATTCTCGGGGACAGGATCTGCGGCGTGGGCTTGCTTGCCGTGAAAATCCCTAACAGTGGCTTGTGATCGGTCACGATTTTGAACGGGCGGCCATACAAAAAATCGTGAAATTTTTTGGTTCCCGCTACTATTGCTAACGCCTCCCTGTCGGTTTGTGCGTAATTTCGCTCCGCTTGGGACAGGGACCTTGAGTAAAACGCTACCGGGGCCTCCCTTCCGTCCTCCAACACGTGGCAAAGCACCGCCCCCACCCCCACCGGGGATGCATCACAGACTAGGACCACTGGCCGTTTGGGGTCGAAGTGCGTCAGGATTGCCTCAGATGTTAGGAGTTGCTTTAGCTCTTTGAACGCCCTCTCGTGCTCGTCACCCCACATCCATGTCTCCTCCTTTTTAAGTAACCGATGGAGCGGTTCGGCCACGGACGCCTTCCGCGGGAGGAATGTATGGTAAAAATTGAGGAGCCCCAGGAAGGACTGTAGCTCGGTTTTGGATGTGGGGCGAGGGGCCTTTTTAATGGCTGCTACTTTGGATTTAGACGGCTTAATCCCCTCGGGTGTGATCCGGAACCCTAAAAACTCGACCTCGGTTTCGAAAAAGACACATTTGTCCTTCCTCAATCTCAGCCCCGCTTTCTCGAACACGGTCAGTACTTTGTCCAACCTCTTTGCCAGTTCAGCCTCACTCCCCCCTGTTATCAACACGTCATCAAAATAAGGCAACACCCCCTCCAAACCCTTCAGGAGGCGTTCCACAAGCGACTGGAAAAGGCCGGGTGCCGAGTTCACGCCAAACTGTAACCGCGACACCTGGAACGCTCCTTTATGTGTAACTATCGTTTGTGCCGCGGCCATGGCGGGGGTCACAGGAAGTTGCTGATAGGCTTGTGCCAAATCGAGTTTAGCGAAACACTTTCCCCCATTCAGCCTGGCCAAAAGGTGGCTGATCACTGGCACCGGGTATGCATTAGGGCGGATCGCCTTGTTAATTGTACACTTATAATCAGCGCAAATGCGCACCTCCCCGTTAGCCTTTAGAGCCGTTACAATTGGAGTTTCCCACTCCGCGGAATCAACAGGAATAAGAATCCCCTGGCCCACCAGTTTGTCCAGTTCCGCCTCTATCTTGTCCTTGAGTGCGAACGGCACCCTGCGCGGTTTGAGTCTTATCGGGCGGACCTCCGGGTCTATGTCGAAAGCTACAGGGGGTCCCTTGAACTTTCCGAGTCCTTTCTTAAAACGGCGGGATGCGCATCGCAAACCGCTTGTATTGGATCCCCCCCCACGGTATGCACTCCCCCTATGAACAAACCTAAGGGCTGAAACCACTGTGTCCCTAGGAGGCTACAGCTTCCCCCCTTGAGGACAACTAGGGGCAGTTCCGCAGAATGTCTCTTAAAATTGACCCGAAATTTCCCGACCCCCAACACCGGAATGCTGTTTCCCTGTACGTCTCGTAGCGTGGACCTCAACGCTTTAAGTTTGGGCCGCACGTGGGGGTCGATTTTCAGGAACTCTTTCTGGGGAATTATAGAATAGGAGGACCCCGAGTCAATTTCCATCTTAATAGGGGCCCCTTGTACTAATACCTCAACGAAGTAATGGGACTGTCCCGCGGACACGCTGAACACTGGGGCGTCGTCCTCGCTGTCGTCCGAGACGCGGCCCACGCCATCCTGCTTCCTCGTGGTCTGGGCGCCATCTTTGGGCCTCGCTGGATGGTCCGGTCTAGCCGCACGGTCTTGTGACTGCCTCCGGCCCTCCTTCCGTTTTCTGCATGCCTTGGCGATGTGCCCCCGACGGCCGCAGGTGTAACACTCGGCCTTCCTGAACGGGCATCTCGCGCGCTCATGGGCCGCTCCGCAACCCTCGCAGCGTCGACCACCCTTTCGGACCTTCTGGACCTCCTCGCCGTCGCTGCCTTCCGTAGACGACTTTGAGGCCCATCGAGTTGCGTGCACCGACTGTCCGGACTTCCCGTGCACCGAATTTTCCGCCTTGCCGGCCCTAGGACGCCACTCACGCCACTGGTGCATCTCGTCCACTCCAGCATTCGTGGACTCTGCGGCTTCCGCGGCCTCTACGACCTCTGCCAGCGTGGGTGGCGGCTCCTTGTTCATCAAGCTGCGCTGTACCTCCTTGTCTTTCAGGCCACACAACACGCCGTCCCTGAGGGCCATCTCTAGGATGTCGCCCCATTTACAGGGGGCGGCGGCTATCCTCATGGCGGCCACGAATGCCTCAACCGACTCATCCGGCGCTTGGACTCGCCTCCAAAACGCGCTCCGAGCGGGAAACATTGCCCTCGAGGGACAGAAGCGCTCTCGCAGCAGCTTCATGATGTCGTCCGCCTTAAATTCGCTCACCTTCTTCGGAGCGATGATGCCCACCAGCGTCCGCTTGGTTTCCATCCCGAGCATTCTGGTGAGGATGGCCCTCTTCCTCTCCTCGTCGTCTCCTTTGACTCTGAGTTCCACCAGTGCCGCCTGGAAGTCCATCTCAAGCAGCTCCCAGTCTTGCGGTTTGGTGATGTTGAACCCGCTCTGTGCCCTGGCTGTTCCGTGGGGATCCATTATCCCACCTTCGTCGCCAATTTGGTGTATGCAAACCAAGACACAGGACACAGCCTCGGGCTGGGTTAACTCAGGTTTATTGCATTGTGGACAGAGGGAACATGAGGTAATGGCGGATCGATAGCTCTTTATATACAGTGGTAATACATTTGAACGTGGTGCCATGGTAGCCCATTGGCCACTGTCTGCGTGACGTCATTGCGGGTCACGCCCTTCTTGTCCAGGTGTAGGTGGTGGCGGGAAAACTTCCCGCGCTGTTGCCTTTGATGAGTTCGGACCAAGAGAGCTTGGACGCTCGCTGCTGCCAGCTGGTGGTCATTAGCTCGCGTCCTATTACAGGGTTTATATGATACAGCTGAAGGTTACATTGTTGCTATAGGCAAGGTTACATTGGCTCAGATACATTGTAATCCATGTGTAAGATAAAACCATCAGAACACAACAAGATGTCACTGAGTTCAATCCTAAAAGGTAACAAGTTATAGGAGATTGCATTATAAATTAACCCACATTTGGTTAATCAAGTAAAAATCTCAGAGTTATTTCCAAGCTATAATTGTTCACCATGTCTACAGAGTCAAATACATATACATGATGACTGAAAAGGATGAGAGGTGATTTTTCTTATTTTTCATTCTACGGTGCCTCTAGGCTTAAATACCCTCAGCTCCACTTCTCATTTCTGTGTACATTTCTGAAATGTTAACTCGTCTCCTATTAATTTTTGATAGTTTATTATATTATTGTAGCTATAATGAAACGAGTTAAAGTATTCTTAGCTTGTTATAATGTTCCCCCTCAACAGTAATTGCAGAAGTCCAAAAGCTTCCCATCGTGGGCAACAGTGCACTGAAAAGCAAATTTCAAATCACAATTCTTCTGTCTCTGAAGAGGACAGGGGATTGTTTGACTATAAATGCAAACCTTTCTCAAATTTATAGAACCATTTACTAGCTCTGCAAATGTGATATTCCATGTTTTAATTAACTGTCTTAACAGCTGGCCCACTCACCCACCTCATTGAAACAACCTCTGATTGGAGAATTTCTATTAATCCTGTGTTAATATGTAGCTTAGTTAGTCCTAAAGTGAGCCAACCCAGGACAGCTGCGGTTTACCCAAAAGCTCATTAAGCCACTCTTAGCACAGATGGCTGGGTAGAAAAAGATTCTGTTAAAAGGTCGTGGATTTGGCCATCAGGTCATCGCAAACAAAATGGTGGACCTTCCTCTGCGTCAAAACAACATCCTGCTTTGGAAATTTTGGCACCTCCTGGAATGATGGGATCTTTATCTACCAGGCTTGGCACAGAAGAGGGAAAGCTGTTTGGTTTCATTTTTAATTTTCTGTTTTCTACATTATGTTGTTGTTCAGTCACACAGTAGATTCAGACCCATCGCGACCGCATGGACCACCGCCCTCCAGGCACCTCTGTCCTCCACCATTCTCCTCAACCTGCCCAGCTCTGCACCACATTATAGCTATACATTTTGCCACCTGCTTCATTTGGGAATGTCGCCTTCCAAGGAGAGAAGGAACAAAGTTACATAAAACCGCTGTGGATAAAGTTGTTCAGATCAGAAAGATAGAGTTGTACTGTGAGTTGGCTGGTTCTCACCAGTTCTGTCAAACTGGTAGTAGAAATTCCAGGTCACGTCCACTTGGCTGGCCATGCCCACCTCTTGGCCTCCCCCTTCCAGCGCCACCAGAAACACATCTCATTTCCCTCACCCAGGGCCAAAGGTGTGCTTTCATCTCTGCACTTCCCTTCGGGCGAGGCAAATGGGACGCATGGGACGTGTTTCTGGTGGCACTGGAAAGGGGAGGCCAGCCAGTGCCAGCCCACCAACTCGCCCCGCTCACCTCCCAGCAGTGCTGCCAGCAGGGATGCATTTCTGGCAGTGCTGGGAAGGAGAGGCCAGCCCGTGCCAGCTCACCAACTCGCCCCACTCACCTCCCAGCACCGCTGCTGCTCTGGGACTCCTGCTCCTCATCTACCCGAAGCAAGACAGCAAGGTAGGTTTCTTTCCGTTTTCTTTTTTTTTCTTGGGGTGGGCGGGTGGCGGTTGAGGCTACACCCACAGATAGCCATACCCACAGATAGCCATGCCCACCGAGTGCGTTGTAAAAACTTTCACAGTGCATCACTGGAATAAGGTTATCGATAGGGACTGCAGTGGCTCAAGTGGCTAACACGCTGACTGGGAAGCGGAAGGTCAGCAGTTCGATTCCCGAGTACTGCAGGACAGAATGAGCTCCCGTCTTCGTCCCAGCTCCTGCCAACCTAGCAGTTAGAAAGCAAGAAATTGCAAGTAGATAAATAGGGACCACTTTGGTGGGAAGGTAACAGCATTCCGTGCGCTCCGGTGTCTAGTCATGCCTGCCACATGACCACGGAAACGTCTGCAGAAGCAGACAGCGCTGGGCTCTTCGGCTTGGAAACAGAGATGAGCACTGCACCCTAGAGTCAGATACAACTAGCTTTTGAGCAAGGGAAACCTTTACCTTTACCTAGGGTGAATAATGGTGGGATGGTGGAAATGAAACAGGATTTGGGATCAAGTTTGGATCAGCTAGTAAGGCATTGACCCAGAAATTTGAGCTTCCTGTCTGGCCAGGTTATCCAGAAGGGATAAAAGAGGAAGTAAAGAAGTAGCACTATTTATTTGTCTTTTGGGTAGCCCACAGTACTCATAAGCACCTACTCCAACATCAACAAACATTTTAGCTTAAAAATGTCCAAGGAGTTCTACCTTCAGTTTAAATCCTTCTCCTTTTACTTCTAGTGCCATATCGGATTCTAAATATTGACTATCATCATCAATCTTCAGTCATGAAGATTATCCTGGGAATATTATGCAGTGGCCTTCATTTTGCCTTCTGCATCACATCGCGACACCTGGACCACTGATCCAGTTCCATGAGTCACTTTCTGGTCCTGAGCCCTTTTGGCATGCAATAGTCCTCCTCAGCCGCAGGCCAGGATTGATGAAGCTGCTGCCCTCCATCAAGATGGATTCAAGTGGGATTTAATCGACTTGGAGATTATCACCCTTCCCAATGGACTTTGGCACCCAATGCCATTAGTCCTCAGGATAGTCAGGATAGTTAACCGATGCATGACACTCGGTGTTGAGTCACTGGCAGTATAGTCTACAGTACTTTATTACCATAGCAGGATAACCTGGCCAGAGTTATAAATCATGCCTGAATAAGCATAACTGACCACCCGTTGTCATGTATCACATGGATTGGAAAGGTAGTTTTTGAAATGAAGTTTCTATTCATTCAATTCTGTTATTGCACAAATTTATCTTCTACATGAAATTGTATTTCAAATTGGATCCCCAAGTGATGTGTACTTTACAGCCAATGGAACTAGTTGTATCACAGGTCCCTGAAGAATTATAGATGGGGGGGGCACATACTCCAGCAAGATGTTATTGGGCAGCAACTCCCACAAACCTCAACAAGAAAAGCTAATTTTGATGGAGGATGGGTGCCAAGCTGAAATGCATCCAGAGGCAACAAGATACCCATTCATGATCCAGACAGGATTAAAAAAAGTGACAAAATTGGACATCAGCCATTGTGGGCTCCTTCAACTCAGCTCTACTATCAAAATTAGCAAAATTAAATCAGAAAAATCCCCGGTGATGTTTGACCTGGTGTTTTCAAGACAGCTGCAGAACTTCCCTTGCTTTCAAATATCAATGCTTCATTGCTTGACATTTCAAATTTATTTTTATAGTGGCTTGAGAGCTGGCATTACATTGTGGAATGTGTCCTTTTGAGTCAATCGGTTCTCTGGGGATAGCAGAATGATAACTGCTGCCCATGACCGCACAGTGGTCCTTGCTTCCAGCAGTTAAAAATCACCCTGCTCTTTGTTTCAGAAGATACCCATAATTAATTCCTGCTTCTGGACATAGAGATGTACTTGCGCTGATGGGTTTTACTGTATAGCTCCTGGTGGGATCTGACAGTTAAGGTTGCCTCAGCCACCCCAGTTTAGTGCTGACTAGGCCAGTGATGGCGAACCTTGGCACTCCAGCTGTTCTTGAACTTCAATTCCCAGAAGCCCAAGTCTATGTGAATCAACATGAATGGGTTTACTTGCACATATGCACAGTAAACCCATTTGTGTGGATTCACATGGACATGGGCTTCTGGGAATTGAAGTCCAAGAACAGCTGAAGTGCCAAGGTTCACCATCATGGGACTAGGCTGTACCACCAAATCCCACTGTCCTGCTCAAATGACTGGCTTTTATATTACTTCTTTGGTCTAATCTGGTATTAGAAGGATTAGCCAACAAGGTTGCTGCCCAGGGCATGACTGACTGTATTCATAATCTTCACAGAGGTTCCTTCTGTGTCTTAAACCTACACCAGTTGAAAAATATACCCTCTTGTTGGTATTGCTCCACCTAAGATCAGCAGATGCTGAAAGAACTAAGTAATAGAATGACCCTTGACACCCTCTGAACGGATATGAGTCTTAAGTCCGCCAGCTCAGATCCAGGAAGAGCTTTAGGTCAAGAATAAACATTCTTGAGGGTACATAAGAGCAAAACCAAATTAGAAGATGGAGAAAGGAGCTCACTGGGAAAGGAACAACATTAAAGGAGGATATAGCTGAAGATCTCAATCTCCCTTTATGTCACCTGGAGGACCCTGAATAGGCTGAGGTTTGTAGTCCCTAAATGCAAGACCAACATGCTCAAGTGGGGACTTCTGGTGGACAACAACACATGGTATGAATGTGGAGAGACACAGAGTCTGGCCCATTTGTTGGTCTGCCGATTGCTGCCAGAGCCATGCACCGATGAGGACTTGCGTTTGGGAAGTGACAAAATGAAGAATGTGTCTTCATTTTGGCAGTCCAGGGTTTGATCAGGACACAAAAGAGAGATCCACTTCTGTTTAATTTTGGGTTCTCCTCTTGTCAATGAACAGGAGAGGTATTAAGAAGATCTATGCAACTGATGCTGGTAGATGTTCCATCAGAAACAGTGGATTAAAGATCTGAGGCCCTGATAGTGTTTGTGCAAAAGTGAGTTATTGTGGGGTCAATAGGAGCCTTTTATGGCTTCCCTTAAAGTAAATTGGAGGTTTTGCTTGAGGAGAAATTAAAAAATTCATATAGAATCAAGGAACACCATGGTGTCCCATTCCATGAACAAAAGCTAAAATGAAAACCTATCTCCCCCACAGCACGGATGATGAAAAGCTTTTTGCCCCTGAAAGCAATAGGCTAGATTAGGAACAAGCAAGAGGTCCATTTAGCACTGTGAGAGCTCTCTAATATGTTATTGCCATCTCCAATCACATAATGCCCGAGATGATTGATTCATGCTGCTTAGTGGAGGAGGTCAGCTCAGTAGAAGCTGCAACATGGCTGTAAGGAAGCAGCTAAAAAGGTGCTCAACCTTATGGATGTTTCAAAACAGGGTTTTGGAAAGGAAAGGAGAAAAGGGAGAGGAGAGGAAGGAAAAATACTTCTTTTCCTCTCAAATTCAGAGGGCAAGATATGTGAACACACTGCTTGGAGCACATAGTATAAAGGTAAAGGTAAAGGTTTCCCTTGCTCGAAAGCCAGTCGTATCCGACTCTAGGGTGCAGTGCTCATCTCTGTTTCTAAGCCGAAGAGCCAGCGCTGTCTGCTTCTGCAGACGTTTCCGTGGTCATGTGGCAGGCATGACTAGACACCGGAGCGCACGGAACGCTGTTACCTTCCCACCGAAGTGGTCCCTATTTATCTACTTGCAATTTCTTGCTTTCGAACTGCTAGGTTGGCAGGAGCTAGGATGAAGACGGGAGCTCATTTCCGTCCTGCAGTACTCGGGAATCGAACTGCTGACCTTCCGCTTCCCAGTCAGCGTCTTAGCAACTTGAGCCACTGCATAGTATAGAATCAAACAATTCAATTAAAGATTTCAGGCTTGTGCTATATAACATCCAGTGAACGGTTGCCAACTCCAAGATATCTGTAGGAGAGAGTGACCTCTAGGAAAGAACGAATGAACAAACGAATGAACGAACGAATAAATGAACCAACCAACCAACCAATGTTTGCATTGCAGTTTGTCCTACTCACCTTGGCATAAAGGAATGGCTCCACTCCAGTGGAAGTAACCCTGTGGGTACCTTGTGCATGTTGACATGCTGTTGCCCACCAGGCGGTAGCCGGCATCACAACTAAAATGTACGGTGCTTCCAGGCTGTAGGCCAGTGTGACTCAGGATGGAGCCATGGAAAGGAGGTGGAGGGAGGCTACAATAAGGAGCTGGAGACAGAGAGGGGAACAAGTCAAGAGGGGGGAGGCATTGACAGAGGACACAGGGCAAGAGACAGTGTTCACATTTCCCCTTTGTAAACCTCAGCCCTCAGCTCAATGCAGATGAAGTTTATGACCATGTTGCCATATGTATACAGTGATACCTCATACAACGTCTAAACTTGGTTCCACAAGTTTGGACTTTATACGGATTTGGACTTTGTATGAGGCATGCAAAATCCTAGCCGCGATGCCTCATACAACGTCCAAATCCTTGCCGCGATGCCTTGTACAACGTCATTTCCATAGAGATACATTGTACTGTAACAACACAGACTTCAGGGCAAAGTCAAGGAAACAGACAGGAAACTGACAGAACTTTAAGAAATCATTGTCTAAAGGCTAAAAACATTACAAAAACTTGTCAAACAACCCTGATTGTCCAAGAACCTGAAGAATGCTGCAAAAATCCCAGGAATGCTTCTAAAAACTCCTACAAAAAAAATCCAAAAAATCCAAAATTGCACTCAAAACCACTCCTAAACACTCTTTGCCTCATGCAAAACCCACAAGAGCAATGCACGCATGTGTCCTGCCTTTTATACTGCCCAGGCACAATGCAACCTGGGAAAACCCCAATGCCTCATACAACGTCACATGACTTTGTGTGAGGCAACTTTTTTCAAGGAACTAGGCGATGTGTGAATCTGATGTTGTATGAAGCGGACTTTGTATGAGGTATTACTGTACCTTGCTTCCCAGTTCATCTGATGGTCATGAGAAAAATAAGACATTTCAGATAAGCATGGATTTTCATATCCCCTGCCCCTACAGGTAAGAGAATTTACCAGGAATCCACTCATCTAGAATTCAGTTAAAATGAAAAGGCCGCCCTTGCTTGAAAGGTAGTTGTGTCTTACTCTAGGGGGTGGTGTTCATCTCCATTTACAGCCCAAGAGCCAGTGCTGTCTATGTCTGCAGATGTTTCTGTGGTCATGTAGCAGGCATTACTAGACACCGGAGCTCATGGAACACTGTTACTTTTCCCACCAAAGTGGTACCTATTGATCTACTTGCAATTTCTTGCTCTTGAACTGCTAGGTTGGCAGGAGCTGGGACAGATGACAGGAACTCGCTCCATCATGCAGCACTCAAGTCTTGAACTGCTGACCTGTTGGCCTTTCAGTCGTCAAATTCAGCATTTTAACCACTAAGCTATGAGCTTTTAAAAGTTTACATATTGATGTTATATTGTATTTTTTCTTCTTCTTTTGTGTTTATTGTTTGGTCCACTGTTACGTTAAGTATACATTCTGAGAACTGACTTGTATAGTGTTTGACACTAAATCTGGTGGCATACAAATAAAATAAAATGATTTTTTTTAAAAAAATTGCCAAATACAAAGACTTGAAAATTGAAATCTAGCAATAATGGCAAAAGCAAACTATTATTCCCCATGGGCTGTAATTGAAGCTTCATATGCAATACTAAAAGACCTAGAAAACCATCTTTTTACTCTAGGTGTAAGCCATGATACATCAACTGCAGAAAACTTTCTTAGTTAGAACAGCACATACTTTAAGGAAATACTTATCAAAATCCTAAGACTTTGGAAAGGGCCTGATTTTTAAAGAAACCAAGTCCAGCCCATGATTATTGAGCTGTGTATAATGGAAATAATATAATAATAGTTTTTCCTAGCTGTGTTATGCCTTTGGGTGCAAAAAAGGTCAGTCAGACACCAGAGAAATATGAACTCTTCACTCCCCGATTAGAGACTGTGGTGGTTTAACGGTCAAGATACTGAACTTGACAACTGGAAGGTCGGTAGGTCAGCAGTTTGAGACCCGAGTGTTGCATGAATGAGTGAGCTCCTGTCTCTGTCCCAGGTCCTGCCAACCTAGCAGTTCAAAAGCAAGAAATTGCAACTAGATAAATAGGTACCACTTTGGTGGGAAGATAAGCAGCATTCCATGCACTCCGGTTTCTATTTATGCCTGCCACATGTCCACAGAAACATCTGCAAATGCAGACAGTGCTGACTCTTTGGCTAGAAACAGAGATGAGCACTGAACCCTAGAGTTGGATACCACTGGGTGACCTTTACTCCCCGATTATCCTGTTGCACTATTTATGCTTTCAGTTAAAGAGATGTGCTTTTTCCTTCTCAAACATGAGTAACCTTCTGCCTTTCTCCTCCCTCTCCTAGTATCCGTCATTTTGAGGTATAATTTAATTGTTTTGAGACATAGAACACCAGCAAAGAAATAGAAAGAAACCACGGTAATCTCCGTGGCATAGAGCCATTGTTGGCTCTCATTCAGCGATGGAACCAAAACATGATTTCTGCCAATTAAATATTAATCCATCCATTTACAGAATAACAGCATTCACTTATTTATGACACAGTTATATGTGTCCCTGTCTTGAGCGTGATTGCTTTTCATTAAGTAATTAAAATTTGCTTTGTTCCAAGATTGGTTTAATTTTAAGGGACTCTTTGCCAAACACTTGGTAATTGCTTTTATATGGGGAAGTGGTGGTGGGGAGACACTGAAAAGGCTTGCCATACATTAGAATTGACTTGAGGGCACCCAATTATTCTTATTATAATTAAACATTGCATGAAACCCGGACCAGTGTAAAATGCCCATATTAAAAATGTTGATTATAAAAACTAGTTGTTCTTTTACTTCTCTTTCTTTCTGAGCCTTTTCCTTCTTTAAAAAATGAATTATAGTTCATTTTTCTCACAATAGTAAAGGCAAGGGATGCCCTTGCTTGGAAGCCAGTCGTATCCGACTCTAGGGTTCAGTGCTCATCTCAGTTTATAGCCAAAGAGCCAGGGATGTCTGCGTTTGCAGATGTTTCTGTGGATATGTGGCAGGCATGACTCAACACTGGAGTGCACTGAATGCTGTTTACCTTCTCACTGAAGTAGCACCTATTTATCTACTTGCAATTTCTTGCTTTCAAACTGCTAGGTTGTCAGGAGCTGGGACAGAGACGGGAGCTCACTCTATTGTGCAGTACTTGAGAATCAAACACCGACTGTCCAGTCTACAAGTTCAGCATCTTAACAACTTGATCCACTGCAGTCCCTTAGAGTAAAGGTAAAGTCTCTTATCTACTTGCAATAAATCTATGCAGGTAGATAACTAGGTACCACTTCAGCGGGAAAGGTAACAGCATTCCATGCTTTTCAGTGTCTAGCCATGCTTGCTACATGTCCACAGAAACATCTGCAAAGGCAGACAGCACTTGTTCTTTGGCTATAAATGGAGATTAGAACCATCCCCTAGACTAGAGACAGACATGACTGATTTTTAAGCAAGGAAGACCTTTACTTGCGGAAAAGTAAAATCTGGGGCTGCAGTGGCTCAGTGGTTAAGAGGCTCGCCTTGTTAGCTGGAAGGCTGGCAAGTTGGCAGTTCAAGACCTGGGTACTGCATGACAGCTTGAGCACCTGTCTCTGTCCCAGCTCCTGACAACCTAGCAGTTCGAAAGCAAGAAATTACACTTCAGTGGGAAAAGATCTTGGGGACATGAAAGGAGCCTCATTCAGGCATCCCCTGAGTGGAGTTTCTCCAGCAAAAATCCTTTCAACCCAGAATAATTTCTGACATGAAATTATTCTAATAGTAAAATCGTACCCCTTCTCACATTGGCAGGTCACTTTCTTAGTGCTAGCAGTAGGAGCCTATGAATCAACGTTCTGAAATTCTCATAAATCCTGAGTTATGCAACACTGGGCGCAAAGGAGGCTTTATGGGAAATATAAATGATGATTTATAGAGACCAACATCTGCCCCATTAAACAGCAAACAGATAATAATTCGTAACACAAGTAGGCCCATTGAATCGATGGGGATTTCATGAGCCAACAGCTATGCAAATTCCTTTGATTGAATGGGCCAACTCAAGTTGCAATTTATTGCTGTATTTTATTCAGTGACTGGCAACCAGGACATCCCTTGATCATATTTAAAGAGATATTATGAAATATTTGTCTCCAGAAAGTTATTTCAGGACATTTGGGCTCAAATAATAATACCTTTTGTACACGGACAATCTGATTCTGACAGAGGGAGGAGATCTTGCCGTAGAATCACATAGTTTTAAACCCAGATTAGAGAATCTAGAATAAACAAGATCTCTTCCTTTTATGCACACACTCACTTGAGTAGGTTAGAGTAATGATTGCTTTCTGTTGTTGGTTAGAATGGTGCACTATCTTTTGGATATAAAGCAAATATCTTCAAAAATTAACCAAATGCAAAATTTAACCCCAAATAATATTCCACTCACATTGTAGTCCTATGCCTGTTTACTCCAAATCCACCAACCCCAACTAAATTCTACGGAGTTTAGTCTCAAGAGAGTATGCAATCTCTGTTATATAACAAGGAATAGATGTTTGCCAACAAAACAGGGTTGGGATGTTTTATGAGAGGTGTGGATACTAGGATTCACTTACTAAATGTAGGTAAAGGTAAAAGTCACCCTTGCTCGAAAGCCAGTCGTATCTGACTCTAGGGTTCGGTGCTCATCTCTGTTTACAGCCAAAAAGCCAGTGCTGTTGTGCTGACCTACCCCAGTGGGCACAGTAATCGCACAGGGGCACTACACAGAGTCTGTTCAAGCAGAGTCCAAATAACAGAGTCCAAAGAGCAAGCCAAGGTCTGGTTACTGGTAGTTCAAGTAAGTGTTTAGTCGAAAGGATGTCCAGGGTTGGCATAAGGTTTGGCAAACAAGTCAGGGTCACGGCAGGTAGGTCAGAGTCTAGGCAGGAAATCAGAAGAAGTATCCAAAGTCAAGCAGGGTGTCAGTCTTTGCACTGAAGAATTGTACCGATGCTGGAATGCTGCAACAAGCTTGCTTAAAAGCCTCCCAGCTAGTCGCTATCAGCTGGGAGCCTTCTCTGGTAACTAGTTCTAGCTTGCTTGTGTCACAGGTGTAGCTCCTTTCTGAATCTTTCCCTGTCTGAGGGCTAATCACTGTCAGAGTCACACTTCTGATCTGACAGGTCATCTGCCTGGGGAAACAGAGTTGAACCAGAAGCAGGCTGAGATTCCTGGTTCAGAACATTCTCAGGTTTGGGTGCAGGCAGAACTGGGCATGACATAAGAAGTGCCTCCTGATCCAGGTCATATTCAGAGTCGGAGGAGGACTGGATCACAACAGCTGTCTATGTCTGCAGACATTTTCATGATTAGACACTGGAGTGCAATGGAGTGATGTGGCAGGAGCTGGGAAAGAGATGGGCGTTCACTCCATCATGCGGAACTTGGGTCTCAAACTTCTGATCTGCTGACCTTCCAGTTGTCAAGTTTAGCATCTTAACCACTAAACCACCACAGTCCCCTTACTAAATTCCCCTTTCTCAAAATAAAGATGTTGGCAGCAACAAAATCCAAATTAAAACACATACATTTCTCAGATCATCGTTCTCTGCTACTTACTAACCTGAATAACGGATCCTGAAGCCCTTCCTGCTGTAGGCATGATCAGAAGACCAGTGTAAGTAGACTCTGTTGCCAGTGCTGGTCACGGTTAATGGAGCTGAGTAGTTGCCACTTAGAGTCAGCAACAGTGGACTATGTCCCGATGGACCTAGGAGAAATACCAGACGAACAGATTATGAAAAAACACCTGAAAACCTTTACTGGATTGAGCTAAAAATTAGGATCAGATCCTGCAAAGTTACTTTCAAATAGTATTGTGTTACCATTACTCATTAAAAATAATAATTCACAGTCATTGCCTGTAACAGTGTCAAAGGAGTAATTAATCTAATTCACTATGTTAGTAGTGCACTATTTAATCCCTTTTCCGAAGATGCAAACAAAATTGCTTTATTGGACTACAGCAGGGATTCTCAACCTGCGGCCCAGGGGCTGGATGCGACCCACAGTGTCATTTCATGTGGCCCCACCCCCTCCAGCACACCTGGTGGAGGAAGGGCAAAACGGCCATTCGGCCACCAAAGGTGTCTGAGCGAGCGTGACCCGGCCCCCATCTTAAAAAGGTTGAGCACTCCTGGACTACACCATCCCAAACTTAGAACTCTTTCCCATCTCTATCAGTGGTGTAGCGGCAAATTTGAAAGTAAAACTATTTATCATGACAGTCCCTGAACCCCCCCCCTCTTTTATCCAAAAGAGTCCAAAAATAGTGCCAGATCAATCCTTAACGACAAAAAATAAAATAAAATGGATTTTCACAGAGGTAAAGGCTCCTAATTGTCCACTGAGGAAGAAACCACAATCAAGCTATTCTATATTTCAACAAGGATAGCTTTGCAACCATTATAGCAATTACACTTATATATTGCCCCATAGCGTTTAGTGGTTCACAAGGTAATTTAGCATTTTTATCCCCAACATGCTATGTACTCATTTTACCAACCTTGGAAGGATGGAAAGCTGAGTCAAATTTGAGCCCTGTCAGGATCAAACTTACAGTGTCAGGAGTTTTGTTGGGGAAAATGTTTAAGATTAATGTCAGAAATGGGATCAAACTCAAAATATTTTTGCCAAAATGCTCCTGAAAAGTACTCCCAAATTCCCAGACAAAGTTCACCTCATAATCCTGTAACATACTTCCTTCTTCCAGCACCCTAAACAACTTAAAGGCTGAAATCCTGCTACTTAGCATAATAAGTAGGCTACTTAAACAAGAGAGGACTTTGTAAGTCAACTCTTCTAGATAATAATAATAATAATAATAATAATAATAATAATAATAATAATAATAATAATAATAATAATAATAATAATAATAATAATAATAATAATAATAATAATAATAATAATAATAATAATAATAATAATAATAATAATAATAATAATAATAATAATAATAATAATTTTGTGTCAGAAATTATTCTGGGTTGAAAGGATTTTTGTGGAATAAACTCCGCTCAGGGAACACCCAAATGAGGCTCCTTTCATGTCCCCAAGAGCTGGGACAGAGATGGGTAATTCTATCTGCCATGCAATACCCGGGTCTCAAACTGCCAACTTGCCAGCCTTCCAGCTAACAAGTCGAGCTTCTTAACCACTGAGCCACTGCAGCCCCTTAACTCTTCTAGATGTTCCGTTGACTCAAATGAGCCTACTCTAGTTGTAATTTACTATGCTGAAGTAAGTCACTACTAGAGTAGACCCATTTGAATCAATATAGATGAGTTGGCTTATCAAATCCTCACTGATTCAATGGCCCTATTATTAGTGCAAATTACCACCCTAAGCAACATGATTTCAGCCAATGTAAAGCACTCCTCCCCACTTCCCAAGCTTTTGGATAACTCACCGTCAAATATCCCAAATTCATCGTACTCCTTTTCACTCAAGAAATACTCAACGGTGAAGGTGATGTTGTATTCCGGCTCCACCTTGACCACCCAAGAGCAAGTCTGAAAGTGGGGATAGCTGCCTGAGAAGGTGGGGCTCATGATGACACCTGTAGAGTCCACCAGCACCTTATTCATCGGGCAGGGAACTAATTGAGACAAGATAAAGCACAAAATGTCACGTTATAGAAAGACAGAAAGACCAGACAGAAAGACCATCACGATAGCATATATTTCCGTTGCAACAGTCTTCACTTACCTTAAACTTAGGAGCCTTGTTATAGGGCAGGGGTGCCCAAACTACGCCCAATGGCCAGATCCAGCCCCTGGCACCAATTCATCTAACCTGCGCTGCCCTCATTGCTCCTGGAAGCGGAAGTAAAACACATTTTACTTCTGCTTCCGGGAGTGACGAGGACAGTGCAGGCTGGATGAATTGGTGTTAGTGGCCAGATCCGGCTCATGGTTTAAGCAGAAAAAATAGCAGCTTAAAATCTATCTCATCCTGTTGCAAAACAGATCGCAAGGCATGTTTCACTCCCACTTCTGGTGGGAGGAATCACGTGACCGACCTGCTGAACCACATGATTGACCCATGACCTGATAAGTTTGAGCATCCCTGTTTTTGGGGAATAAGCAGTTTTGTTTTAAAAATCCTCATTTAGTTCATTAGTTCATCTTGACTGTAAATGGCAGCATTTTTGCTAGATTTCACCTATCTGAACATTTCAGTGGCGTGACAGGGACAAAATATGGGAATTCCACATTCCAACCATGGGCTTCAGTAGTGAATGAGATCTCTTCCTATTTTCTTCCTGTAGCTACAACATTGGGGACAGTGCAGATGGATGAGTGGGAATTCCAAATGTGGTACAATGGTTCGAGTGACAGACTAGGACTCAGTAGACCTGGGTTTGAATCCCCCGCTCAGCCGTGGAAATTCAATTGGAGAGTGGACCTGACAAAATAATTTCTGAAATACCTTACTTATCTTTACAGCCCTATTAGAATCACTATAAACTGGTTCCAGCTTTAGACTATATACTACACACAGTGACAAAAAGATGAAAATTCTTTTTGATGTAACATGTGCCAAAGTTTACAATCCCTCTCTCTCCCCCCCCTTTTTTTTTTTTACAAAACATTGGAAAAGAGGTTGAACTTCAAAAGAACTCAACTGGGAATGGAAACATGGCCTTCAAAAAGTGTTCGTATTTCTCAAAGAGAGCTAGGAGAGTTCCTTTTAAAAGAAAAATGTCAATGACTTGCTAAACACATTCAGAATTGAACAATAACATGACAGCATCATTGCTGTTAAAATGTTTTTTTCCCCTTAATAACTTTCCAAGCCTCAGTTCAAAGCTACTTACCTTCACAGGATGGGGGAGGACCTTCAAACTGGAGATGTGAGCCAAGCCTGCAGGTTAGAATCTCATTTCCAACTAAGGTGAAGCCGGGAAGACACCGATACCTAATGATATTACCTGGCAAAGGAGAAAGGAAAGGATAGAGATTCATTTCAACAGCAGTTAAAAGACACCAGGGACTCCATAGCATTAATAGCCAACTTAGATGACATGCCATAAGATCCCACAATCTCCTGCGTAGTGGCAAAAGACATAAGTCTGGTGCTGGAGTAAATGCAACAATGCTACAAGTTCTTCCTAGGCTACTAGGTACCTCCAGTCTGGCCAGACATCCCACTACGGTAATGGGGTAGACCGTACAGCCAGTAACTCAATGCCAAGTGTTTGGCAGTGGTAATTAACCTGACTCCCTAAAGGGGCCAACAGCTATGGGCGGATGAGCCCCTTTACGTGGGGTGATGGTCCCCTCAGTGGTGGAAATGCCACTGGAAATCATCTTATTGGGCCCAACGCCAAAATGAGCAGAGGAGGAACTCTGATTCCCAACAGCCATGGAGGTGGAAGAGGCCATGCTAGATGGACTGGCTGTGAAGGCACATCTTGTCCATATCCTTAAGACTGAGGCAGTCCATTGCAGTCCCAGTGTTAAATCCTGCATGTCTCATTTCATATGTGCTGCAGGAGATGGCTCCGTGATCATCGTGTGTGGGTCACTTCATGGCAAGCTGGGATCCACCTTAAACAAATTCACGCCAATGACATTTTTCCTGTTTCAGCAAAAAAGTGGATGTGAGCTGCAGCTAACAACGGCAATGACTAGGCACCAAATGGATAAAAAGTATCATATGAGTAGTAGTAGTAGTAGTAGTAGTAGTAGTAGTAGTAGTAGTAGTAGTAGTAGTAGTAGTAGTAGTAGTAGTAGTAATAATAATAATAATAATAATAATAATAATAATAATAATAATAATAATAATAATAATAATAATAATAATAATAATAATAATAATAATAATAATAATAATAATAATAATAATAATAATAATAATAATAATAATAATAATAATAATAATCTTGTGCCAATAAGTCAACTCTGACTTATGGCAACCCTTCCCAAGATTTTCTCAGTGGGGTACTCAGAAGTGGTTTACCATTCCCTTCCTCTGGCAGGCGCCCTGGGACTGTGCAACATGCACAAGGCTACACAGATTGGTGGTTCTTCCAGGAGGCACAGTGGGGAATCAAACTATAAACCTCTCACCACTGAGCTATTAAGTCAGCTTTTACCACATGAGTACCATGAGTTATTCAGCTCTGCAGGGTTATCTCTGGGGCAAATATTAAGATTGTATAGGCACTGCATGGGAAAGGAGGTAAGCTGCCTTTTCATAGAAGGTATTCAAAGAGATATGGGTTACAGAAGCTAAATTAGCTTTACAAGAGGATGGAGTAGACACAGAGAGCAAGCGGTCATCCCAACCGTGACCCATCGTGTCTTGCAAAAAATGCCACCAAGCCTAGGAGGTTGCACAGTCAATACCTATGTTGTAATCCTCATTCTCCGTGATGATTTCTGCATTGGGGACCATAGTCGGAGGCTGACATCTGGAAAGCTGGTAGGCTGAGAAAAAGAAAAGAAATGCCAGAGTACAAGAGTGAGCTACACTTATGACATGTACCTTTGGGTTTAATGTCCCTGTCAAAAACCTTGGCAGTAATAAATGAGCTGGAAAACCAGAAGCCACATTTTGTTGGTTTGATGGCTCTGACCCAGCTGAGGTTTCACTTTAGGTCTTTCACTGATCTGAGTCTTCATTTTTCAGCAATCTATTTACTTTTGTTACTAATTGAGTTGGTTAGTTTAGGTTGCTGCCATTTTGTTAGGTTTGTATTGCATGTGTTTTTTTATTATTTATATGTAAAAATAATAAATATATATACATAATAAATGTATAAACATACATTAAGGTGTTGGAAACAGTGTTCATGTTACGTCAGTATAAAAAAATATCAGCCCTCTCACACCAACCAACCAACATGCAAAATGCAATTTCCCCTTTTTCTTAAAGAGCCTTAAGATTTCTTATCATACCATGATAAGAATCCTGTTGCTGATTTACTACTGATAAGTAAATGGCACAAACTGCTGCAGAAAATTGCAAATAATGAGCAAACTGCTAGCTGCATTTCTGAGTACACACCCAGGAATGCTGCTGCAATTTACAATGAATTCCATAAATAAGAGTGAACTGGTAATAAGATTCTGGCCTTAAGGTTGTGATTATTGATTAGCAGGAATGTTCTTCCCCTCCAGGACTGCAGCGGCTCAAGTGGTTAAGAGGCTGAATGGAAGGCAGCTGGTCAGCAGTTCGATACACGATTACTGCAGGACAGAGTGAGTTCCTGTCTTTGTCTCTGGTCCTGCCAACCTAGCAGCTTGAAAGCAAGAAATTGCAAGTAGATAAATACAGACGGACCACTTTGGTGGGAAGGTAAACAGCATTCCATGCACTCCGGTGTTGAGTCATGCCTGCATCATGACCACAGAAACATCTGCAAATGCAGACAGCACTGGATCTTCGGCTATAAACAGAGATGAGCACTGAACCCTAGATTCAGATTGTTATGTATGTTAACTGTGTTTTCTGACAGGAGCAGAATGTATCTTTTCTCATGTATCTATTCTTATGCAAACAAGTGGATTGAAAACGTGCACACTCTCTTAGCCAATGGGCTTGTTGTATTGTTGTTGCTGTTTATAGTGTATATAAGTCCTAGTTTTGCCCCATCCAAACTGTGTTCAACCCCCACTATTAAAGAGCTGAATTTCACTACTTCACTCGTCTGCGTCTTCATTCTCTGAACACAAAACAGATACAACTCACTTTCGAGCAAGAGCACCTTTACCTCTTCACCTCCCAACTTCGTACATTATGTTGGGTGCAGGTCTACAGCAGAGGAAATAGCTTATAAATCATTATGTGAATAAATCACTGTTACAGGCTAGGAGAATTACTACTGTGTGCTTCAGTTTAAATAGATATATGATATGGGAGCTTAGTGGGTAATACAGACCATAGAAATAGATGGCAAAGAGCCCTCCATTGGCGGTGTTGCTGTAAAATCTCAGAAGAACCTGGTTGGAAGAACTTTGAGTGGCTTTCTTAGTCGAGTTTCCTGTGAAAACACCTAGTTGTGGAGCTGTTTGTTGAGGGCCATCCCTAAGGAGGAAATCGGGAAAAACAAATAAGGGAGAATATCAGAGAATAAACAAAACAAAAAAGACAAAAAACACACACTGTGGCACCTTAAAGACTAACTCCTGTATTTTAATGTTAGCTTTCGTGGACCGAGTCCACTTCATCAGACATAAGAGTGGATTTTCATAGTATATATTTAAACGTTTGATATAGAGCAGGAGTTCTCAAACCTTTTAAGCCGGGGCCCTGGTCATGCTCCCTCAGACAGCTTCGGGGGCCGAACAGCCATTTTGCCTTTCCTCCACCACATGGCACTTTCTGGTGTGGCGGTGGAGGAGCCACATGAAATGGTGTTGTCTGGCCCACAGGTCACAGGTTGAGAAACCCTGATATAGAGGCCCAGAGTAGCTGTCCAAATTTGGTTGGTTCAGGAGATGGACGTATAAATCAATGAGTTATTTACAATTGGTAATAAAATGCAATCAGTTTATCAGGTGAATCTCTGATGGAAAACAGTCTAAGTGGTTAGGTTTACAAAATAAACATTCTGACGTGCATCTGACTTTATACATCTCCTACTGAGTTGGTTGAGGAATCTTTATGGGTTGAGGCACAGCTAGCCGTCAAACTGTCCTGAAAAACATCCCTCTCACCCCTCCCCATAGTTTTGAGTCTGCTATACAATATGAATGTAACCCGTTAGTTGTTGCATTTTTAAATTTGATAATGTCTCAGAAACCCATGGCTAATATTGAAACCTTTTCTGTGGGTGTCCAGCATGTGTATATAATTTATCTTCGCTGTTTCTTTCTGAGAGACAAGGGAGAAAATATACACAAGAGTGTGCCAGGAGCGGTGTGGTATGGAACAGAGTTGTTATGGATTGACGCCATGGCCCCACCAGGCTGATGGCTGGAGGAGAAACTCCAGGCAAAGCAGTCCAATTCTCCAGGACCAACTGGTTGCTCCCATTAATCTATCCTGGAAACTGACTGAGGAGTGCCACAAGAACCACTTGAACAGTCAGTTTCCTACCTGCCCACTTATAATCTTATTTTTGGCTACCTACCTGCCTCATGGGATACTTGACTAACCTTGGACATTAGTGTTAAACATTTCCTGGAATACCACCCATAAAACACCATCTTCTATAACAGGAGATCCCAACCTTTCCAAGCTGGGGGCCGGGTCACACTCTCTCAGTCAACTTCGAGGGCCGGACAGCCATTTTGCCCTGCCAGCATGATGGGGTGGCTATTTTGTCCCTACAGCTTCAAAGAGGTGGCCATTTTGTTTCTCAGATGCCCTTAGAGGGGTGGGGGGCCACATGAAATTGCACCAGGAGCTGGATCCAGCCCACAGGCCTTAGGTTGGGAACCCCTGTGGGCTTCAAAAAAATTTACTACCACACTGTGGGTATGGTATGGTGGGCATGGCCAGGGGGAAAGCCCTGCGTTGCACCTGAATTAGGACTACTTTATTTCAAAACTTGGGTGGGCGTAGGGATGCCATACGTCCCGTTTTTCCGTGATTTTCATGGATTCATGCTGTTCCATCCAGTTCAAGGAAAAACATGTAAAAATCCCAGTTCAAGGAAAAATACTGTATGTAAAAACCTACGGAGGATTCCTTAAGACTGCAAAGGGTTAAATGCATAGAGACAGCATTCCTCGAGAGGAAGGGAACACTATGGATAGGAAGTGAGAAAGACAACTCTTCACTTCCCTTACTCTCTAGGAATGCTGACTCTATGCATTTAACCCTTTGCAGTCTGAAGGAATCTTCTGTAGCTTTTTACATATTTTTCCATTCCAGGCTTTTTAGAGCTTTCTTCCAAGGGATCCTCGTGTGGGGTTTGAAGGCGAGTCCAACTCAATGTGTGTGTGTGTGTGTGTGTGTGTGTGTGTGTGTGTGTGTGTGTGTGCGTGTGCATGTGTGCGTGTGTGAAGGGTAGGGTAGGGGTGACTTCAGGGAGAGGAAGGGTCTTAGAGTTTGTGGTGTCTAGTCATGCCTGCCACATGACCATGGAAACGTCTGCAGAAGCAGACAATGCTGGCTCTTCAGTTTTGAAACAGAGATAAGCATTGAACCCTAGAGTCGGATAAGACTGGCTTTCGAGCAAGGGAGTCCCGGTTGGGGGGGGGGGAATTATGGCAACCCTAGGTGGGCGGGGCAAGCTAGAATTTCTGCTACTGGTTCTGGCGAACTGGTGTGAACCTGCTGATGCCCACCACTGCCCTGTTCTATAAGAACCTTCTTGTGTATCAAGATCTTTGAACAGAGGTTCACTTTATGAAAAACGAGATTGAAACATAAAAATAACATTGGTGATGACTGACAGTGGGGATTCTTACTCAAGATGATTGAATACTCAACTGATTCATATTTTAAATCCCTGGTGGCGAAGAAGCTGGGTGAGAATTCATTTCCATCCATGCTGAGAATTCATCCCACAAAGTTCTATCTTTGCTTTGGTCACATCAACATACAATTCATGTGCTTTCCATCAATGTGAAACATATTTAGCATAGTGCTAAACACTAGATAATACCCAGTTAATTGCTTATATTGTCATTTTTGAGAAGGGCCCCCCTCTAGTGATACTTAGCATGAAAAAGCAGGTCCTGTTTAATTCTCAGTATGTTCCCTGATTGGCAAGGTTTGCCATGGGACTTAAAGGATGGAAAACCAAGGGGAAACATTGGTTGGAAAGGCCATTAAAAACTATGGAGTTCTTTAAGGTGGGATTCTAAAAGTTAGAGACAATTTGCTAAGAATTGTTCCATGTGGAGACATGTATCCAGACTAAATGTGATGATCCACACAGCCACCAACAGATGCACTGGGTTATCTCATGGATTGCTTATCATGTAATGTGTGCAGATCTGAAGCAAAGTGACATTATTGTGATTCAATGTGAGTTAGTATCTGGCTTGTTTTTTTGCATACAGTCTACTGGCCCGTGAAGCCTGAAATTGGGAAAGGGTCCTGCTTCCCCATCAGGTGTTGCCTTTAGGTTCATTAGATTGTCTGGACAGACATCCCACTACGGTAATAGAGTAGACCGTACAGCCAGAGACTCAACGCCGAGTGTTGGGCAGCGGTAGATAACCTGAATCCCTAAAGGGGCTAACAGCTATGGGTGGATGAGCCTCTTTAGGTGGGGTGTTGGTCCCCCTCAGTGGAGGAAATGCCACTGGAACCCATCCTATTGGGCCCAATGGCAAATGAGCGGAGGAGGAACCACTTCACTATTCTGATTCCCAACGGTCATAGAGGCGGAAGAGACCATGCCAGATCGACTGGCTGTGAAGGCGTGCCTTGATAATATCCTCAAGGCTGCGCAGTCCATTGCTGTCCCGGTGTTAAATCCTGCATGTTTCATTTCATATGTGTCGCAGAAGATGGCTCCAAGATCACAGTCTGTGGGTCACTTCATGGCAAGCTGGGAGCCACCTTAAACAAATTCACGCCAGTGGCATTTTTCCTGTCACAGGAAAAAAATGTATATTCGGATACGAGTAGAAGCCGATGAAGAGGAAGAGGAGGTTAATTAAAACCAGCATATCATAGGTCCCTTAAATAAACCACTGGAGTAGACATTACAATTACAACTTTGATATTTCATCCAGAGCAATGGCCAGACTGAAAGAAAGGATAGGAAAACAATTCCAAGTTTGAATGACATCTGTCCAAGTTGAGCTACTACAGCTGAGTTCAAATGATTCACAAAGCAACTCACCAAACAGTGATGAAGTCATTGTATGGCTCTGTTTGCAGCAAGGTGAAGTTGAGGTAGATGCCATAACCAGGTGAGATGGAGATTAGCCATGTACAGTCCTGGGAGTTTGGGTACTGATTAGGAAAGCCAGGAGAGAAAATAGTACCATTGTGGGCAGTGATGTTTCCTCCACAGGGCACTGTATAGGATCAATAACAAAGAGAAACAGCAGTCTAACAAATCAAGGCTCTTCTTATCTATGTGTTATCAAAACTCAGAATTGGCACTACCTTTATTCCCAACCCGTTCTGATCAGGAATGATTATTTCATTTAAGCTCATTTTTAAAAATAAAAACTGATTAAAAACCCCAATTTTCCTGGAAAAGGAAACAGGAGTATCAAGACAGCCATGTACATTACTTTGATCATATTAGAAGAAAGATGGGAAATCAGTGTTAATATTTGTGAGCAGCCTTAAGCTATTATGAAAAAGATCAGAGTATGCATAGAATATGTAAAACCAGAAACAATAAATTAATCAAAGAAAAAAATTGATGTTCTGTTTTTCAGTTGATCCATAAGGACTGATTCTATGCTCTTATTCTGGACAATATTTAGCTTAGGTGCCCAGATAGCTCATACAAGACAGCGACTACGCTAGTTGGATCCTATCATCACCATCATGGGACCGCAGTGGCTCAGTAGTTAAGAAGCTTGCCTTGTTAGCTGTAAGGTCGGCAAGTCAGCAGTTCGAGACTCGGGTACTGCATGATGGAATGAGTGCCCAACTCTGTTCCAGCTCCTGCCAACCTAGCAGTTTGAAAGCAAGAAATTGCAAGTAGATAAATATGGACCTTTTTAGTGGGAAAAGTTCTTGGGGACATGAAGGAGCCTCATTTGGGCATCCCCTGAGCACAGTTCCTTCAGCAAAGATCCTTTCAACCCAGAAAGCACCTTTGTTTGCTTCTGACACAATAAAAATATCACCATCGTCTTGGGAGAATTGAGAGGCATTCTGACAGACTTTACTTTTTTAGGATCTAAGGTCACTGCAGATGGGGATTGCAGCCATGAAATAAAAAGACGACTGATTCTGGGGAGACAAGCTATGAGAAGCCTGGGGAACATAGTGAAAAGTAGAGACATCACCTTGCAAACAAAAATTCCCATAGTCAAGGCAATGGTATTCTCGGTGGTAATGCATGGTTGTGAGAGCTGGACCATAAGGTAAGCTGAGCTCAGAAGAATAGACGCCTTTGAAATGTGGTGTTGGAGGAGAGTTTTGAGAGTACCATGGACAGTAAGGAGAACAAATAGGTCGATCTTAGAAGAAATCAACCCTGACTGCTTCTTAGAAGCTCAAATAGGAAAGATGAAGCTAAAGTACTTTGGACATCAAATGAGAAGATAGGATTCACTTGAGAAAGCCTTGATGCTGTGAAAGGTGGAGGGCAAAAGAAGAAGGGGGAGGACAAAAATAAGATGGCTAGATGGTATTGTAGATGCAATGGGCACAGAGCTGGGCAGGTTGAGGAGGATGGTGGAGGACAGAGGTGCCTGGAAGGCAATGGTCTATAGATGTGATGGCAAACCTTGGCACTCCAGATGTTCTTGGACTTCAATTCCCAGAAGCCCCCATGAATCCACATGAATGGGTTTACTGCAATTTATCTGGCCCACACCACCCTCGTCGCTCCTGGAAGCGGAAGTAAAATACGGCCAAACTGGGGCTTCTGGGAATTGAAGTCCAAGAACATCTGGAGTGCCAAGGTTGGGGATCACGGGTCTATAGGGTCGCAAAGGGTCAGAATCGACTGTGCCATTGAACAACAACAACTAGAATGCATCCACTTCAGACTGCAACCATAAAGCTGCCTTTCTGGGAAGTGCAATCACTGTCAAAAGGAAACTGAGCACACTCCTAAAAGTGGAAACCAGTGACATATAAGTCTAATTAATTAAAAGGTTGTCTAAAGAATGCAGTGCTGGCAAAGAAGAAGATCAGCAGCATTTCATAAAATCACAGCCGCTGGCCATGCATGGATAGATAAAAAGTGCACGCTAGCAAGACATCGCAAAAATCTCTGGGGCGCTACGGATGGAAAGGCCATCTCTCAGCAAGGAGAACCAGGCGGTGTAAGTCATTAAACTTAATCCAGTGCAGCAAGATGAATGTTGCAACAGAATGCGAGGAAGGGATCAAAGCCCTATCCTTTCCCCTTATTTATTCTACTGCTTGCCTATCATAATTATTTTTTAAACTTATATGGTTGGCTGAATGGGAAAAGGCCAGGAGTGAATAAATCTGTCAGAGGGCAGAGGAATCTTCCACTTATGTTTGGATTTCAAATCGCAAGCTCATTTTATAAGACGTAGAGAGGAATTCATAACATGGAATTCTCTCTCTTTCTCTTAATCAGAAAAGAACCAGCTGAAGTTCTTACCCAGTCCTTGAAAAGTTAGAAAGCTACAAGGAAGACTAAAATATCATTACCGTATAATCATATTAACTAAGGATAGGGTGCACAGGAGTAGTAGAAGAGGTACATTAAAGCTGTAAGAACTGTTTTCACGTAGGATAAAGGTCGGCAGATATCTAAGGAAATGACTTAAGTCTCCTTTGGACATACAGTAGCTGTAAACCAGCCTTTCAGATATGTGAAAAATAAAAGCTTCCATTATCCCCAGTCAGAAAAAAACAGGCTGGCTTGAGTGATGAGAATTGTACCTTGGCAGCAGTGACAGTGGGGGTCAAATGCGGTAATGGGCAGTGACCAACCAAACTCCTAACACAAGTAGCCCAAAGAACATATAAAAGAAACAGATTCTATGATGGGAGCAAGGGAGGATATTAGATAAATAAACCACAGGCCAGAATCCTAGTCCAACAACGTAAGGACAATTGAGCAGGCGAGGTAAATAGTTCCCCCAGATCTTTCTTGCATGCTGAATCTTTCTACTGGGAGGCAATGTCTGCTAATTGGTCTAATCCATGTGTCCTATACTAAATCAAGTGTGCTGAATCCATATTTGAAGTCTGATTCTTCCTAGGACATCAGGATCTTAAGTTAGCAAATCTCAACCTCTTAGTTAGGTCCCTGCATTGATCACGCATGGTATATTTCCTACAATTGTAGCAAAAATGGTCCGGTTTGGACACTAGCTAGTGTCCGATTGGACACTAGCTAGAGCCGCTATTAGGGCCTATCTAGTGGCGATGGAGGTGGTGAGGCGGCAATACTTCACCACCCTTATTGCCTCTGCTGATAATCGCCCAGCCACCCTGTTCCGGGTTACCAGGTCTCTCCTTGGTAGGGGGACCCCGGTGCCTGGTTGGCAGGGGTCGGCTGAGGACTTTGCTGACCATCTAGTGGAGAAAATCGATCGGATTCGCTCGGGGTTTAATCCTGGCGTGGATGGGGAGAGTCCAGAGGGAGCTGGAGCACAGTCTTGCCATACCATCTGGGACCGGTTTGATCCAGTTGCCCCTGATGAAGTGGACAGGCTCCTTGCAGCTGTGCGCGCCACTACCTGCCCATTGGACCCCTGTCCCACCTGGTTGGTGAAAGCCTCCAAGGCGGTGACAGGTGGCTGGGTTGGGGCTATGATCAATGCATCATTGCGGGAGGGGGTGTTTCCTGCACCTTTAAAACATGCCTTGGTGCACCCCCTCCTGAAGAAACCTTCCCTCGACCCAGCTGTCCTAACCAACTATAGGCCTGTCTCCAACCTCCCCTTTTTAGGGAAGGTGTTGGAGAAGGCAGTGGCGCGTCGGCTGCAGGGGGTACTGGATGAAGCGGATTACCTGGACCCCTTTCAGTCAGGATTCAGGCCTGGATATGGTACCGAGACGGCATTGGTCGCACTGATGGATGATCTCTGGCGGGAGCGGGACGGTGGTCACCCATCCGTCCTTGCTCTTCTTGACCTCTCAGCGGCTTTCGATACCGTTGACCATGGTATCCTTCTGGAACGGCTCCAAGGATTGGGAATCCAGGGCACTGTGTGGTCCTGGTTTTCCTCATTTCTGAGGGGTCGGACCCAGTCGGTGTGGTTGGGGAGTGAGAGGTCGAGTCCTAGGCCCCTCAAATGGGGGGTGCCTCAGGGCTCGGTGCTCTCTCCTCTCCTATTTAACATCTACATGAAGCCGCTGGGTGAGATCATTCGTTCCCATGGGGTGCGGTACCATCAGTACGCGGATGACACTCAGTTGTACATCTCGGCCCATGGGGACCCCAGTGATGCCATCAAAGTCCTTTCCAGGTGCCTGGAAGCTGTTGGGGTCTGGATGGGGGCTAACAGGCTACAACTGAATCCCAGCAAGACTGAGTGGCTATGGATAAGGGGTCCTGCGTTAACCCGGGAGCTACCATCTTTGGTTCTGGATGGGGCTATTTTGCCCCAGACAGACCCGGTGCGCAACTTGGGGGTCCTCCTGGATTCGCGGCTACTGCTAGAAGAACAGGTGGCGGCTGTGACCAGGAGGGCTTTCGCCCAACTTCGGGTGATTCGCCAGTTGCGCCCACTCCTGGACCGGGACTCCTTGCTCATGGTCACTCATGCTCTGGTCACCTCCAGACTAGATTATTGCAATGCGCTCTACATGGGGCTGCCCTTGACGACCATTCGGAGGCTACAGCTGGTCCAGAATGCAGCAGCCAGGGTGGTGATGGGGTGTGGGCGTTATGCCCATGCTTTGCCACTGCTCCGGGAGCTGCACTGGTTGCCAGTTTGTCTCCGGGTGCAATTCAAGGTGCTGGTTTTGACCTTTAAAGCCCTATATGGTAGTGGGCCGGGTTACCTAAGAGACCGCATCGCCCTGAGGACGTCTGTCCGTCCAACCAGAGCGGACCGGAGGGGCTCTCTAATTGTTCCATCAGCCAGAGGGGCTCGCCTCTCTGGCACAAGGAGGAGAGCCTTCTCCGTGTCTGCGCCGGCCCTCTGGAACCTCCTGCCAACAGAGCTACGTCTCCGGACGGAATTGCTGCCTTTCAGAAAAGAACTTAAAACCTGGCTGGCGGGTCAAGTGTGGGGTGCAGGTGGAAGGGTAACCTCCATTGGGTGGTTGGTGTAGAAGAACTCTTCCCCATGGTGCCTTTGGATCCTGCAGCCCTTGTTTTTAGGGGGTGGGTAGTTTTAACTGTTTTTAACATGTGTTTTTTAATTTTTATTGTGAACCGCCCTGAGTTGGCTTTGGCCGAGTGAGCGGTATATAAATGTGACAATTAAATTAAATTAAATTAAATTATTAACACAGCTGCGCCTACTCATCTTTAGCTCAAAACAGACTCACTATGGCCTAGCTGTACTATCCAATAAGATGGTTTCACATTAGAGACAAGCCCTTGGTCCATCTTGCCTTATATACCTATTTCTTACGTCAGCTCACTGACATGCCCAGCCGCTGCTGGAACATGCATGCCACCTGGGGACATGATTCAGCTGAGGCGGCAGCAGGTGTAGTGGTATAATGTTCCCATGTAAAAAATACATTACCCAATTGCTTCCCATTTGAACAGCTATAGCATGCCTAAAAATCTGTATGTGATAGGCAAATTCTAAGTTCAGATTTGGAATCGGCACACTTGATATCATGTAAATCACGTGTTATTCCCAGTAGCAAAATCATTGTTGTGCAGTGTTACTGAATGAATTGTGTGATTGCCCCTTCCTGTTTCTTTTTGACTCAACTGGATTTCATTCACAGATTTCATGTGACTAGAGGATAAAAGCTTAGTTGGCCCATGATCCACTTGTGGGAATCACTTTGCCCTGAAGTTTTGTGCTGAGACCCTCAACTACCTCAACTATTGCTCAGCCTCAGATGAGAAGCTGGAATCAATCAATCCATCCATCCTTCCTTGCTTCCTTCCTTCAACTCCTCTTCTCAGAAGTAACTCCATAAAGCCATACCTTCACACCTGGGCAAAGGGTGGTCCCAGTTCCTGTTGGTTCCATGTTGACAAGTCAAGATGGGGTGACCGATCAGCTGATATCCAGGGAGGCACTCAAAGGAGATGGACTGGCCCACACTATATCCAGCTCCTCTCACCATCCCATTGGCAAAAGGCTCAGGGTCTGGGCATTCCTGAAGCTCATAGGCTGGAAAATCAAAGGAGGCAAGTGTTGGTCAGGTTAAAGTCAATGTTTCTTATGAAGGACTTCATATCTGCTTCGATTTGGATTCCTGCATTAAGCATGGGGTTGGCTCTATCCAACTCAGTGATTCTATTATGATTACTTACAACATACTCTTGTAGAGGGCAAAGCCAGAGACCTCTATGTGGGGTTTCATTTTTCATTTCAAGTTTAATTTCTATACCACTTTACTCAACCCAGTGGGGGTTGCATGTTTTGCATGCAAAAAGGTCCATCTTCCATCCCTATTTCTTGTTTTCTCCTACCAACAGGTAAGAATATTGAAATATTTGGTATATTTCATCACTGAGGTCGGATCAAACTGACAAACCTAATGGCTTACATCCTATTGCTGTATTTTACTCTGCATAAGGCTGATGATATCATTAGTTTTATAAATTAAAGAACCCTCCCTCCTGTGGGTCCCAAACACCTTCTTCTGCTACAACAGATCCTATGGGAGCCTTGGGACCTTCAGGAAGGAATCAGAAATGTTTTATTTCTGAAAAATCACAGTGGCTGTTTACATCTTCTGCCTTATGCAGTATCAAGTTACACAATAGGATTTCAGCCAATGTGTGTTTGAGCTATACATTCTGATATTTGGTCCAGGAAATTTCTTTCTGTCTTACAGAGAGAACCTTTGGTTAGCACAGAGGCTCAAACTACACACTATGTAGAGTGGTGGTATCCAACATGGGGTCCATGCCTCACAGGGGACTTCAATTCCCAGAAGCCTAAGTCAGTACATTGGCTGATCAGTGCTTTGGGGAATTGACCTAGGCTCCTGGGAATTGAAGTCCAAAAACCAATGGTTGGGAAACACTGATGTAGACTTTTCATAAAAATTATATATTCTTCTCATGTGGTTTGTTTAGTGCTTGCCTAAACATCCTGGGATAGGCTGCAGAAGAAAATAATGTGATATGAACAGAATTTGTAGAGGTTATATTTCAGGCCACAGCGGTCAAGCTCTCAGATAGCAAGGCTATCTGGGCAATTCTGGGAAATGTCCTTCCAAAAAGTACCTTTTCCAAGAGACGGTATAACCCTTTCCCACTAACTTTTTCAAACTCCTTAGTTACATATCTCCAAAGACTTTCTCCCATGCAATGCACTGCATGTCAATGATCAAAACAGCTGAACTAGGATACTTGTCACAAGTGGGTGTTTATAAACATATCTCATCAATATTCTACCAGTTCTGCCAGAAAAGATGTGGAAATCTGCCAGCTGTATTCAAAGCTTGAAAATAATGCATTAGCATGAATATATTAAACCACTACTTTTGCAGAGAACAGGCAGGCAAACAGTCTTGCATCTGATTTTCTATAAATAATGGCCAGTATTGTCTTGCCAGTTTCAACTAGAGTAGACCACAGAATCAGATATGGAATGGGTAAGACTAATGTTATGTAAATCCCACTGAGTCAATGGATCTACTCTAGCTAGGACAAGCAATCAAGAACATACTGCTTAAAGAACATAATGTGTTTCATGGGATCGCTTTTTAAGCAAGTTGCTCTTTAAGTTAAACACTTGGTGAAAGTGCCGCTGCTGCCATAAGTGACCGATTGTGATTTCTGGCGGGGGAATTGCGAACCCCAATTTAGTTGTTAAGTGAGGTTTTTTTTGTTTTTAGTTGTTAAGTAAGGGTGAGAATTCAGAGAAAAATCTGCTCTTTAAGCGAGTTAGTCTCTAAGTGAGGAGCTCTTTACGCAAGGTTTTACTGTATGTGCAAATTTTTGGAAAGTAGAATTTTTAGCACTACTTTTCCAATGTTATTCTGAGGATATTAGATACACCCGTTTGTTTGCCCTCCTGTTTCTGGGAAAAAGCAACTTGCTTAAAGAGCAATCCCGTGAAATGCATTATGTTCTTTAAGCATTATGTTGTTGATTGCTTGTCCTAGCTAGAGTAGTAGTGTAACCATTTGTGTTATGTCGAAGCTCTTGTTTCATTTTCATTCTAGATGTTCCAATCATTTCAATTTCAGCCAAGACAGGGCATCTCAACGTTATGAGAGTGCTCCAACCCTATGGAAAAGCTTGTGAGAACAGGCTATCAGGAACTTTGGTTTCTTTGGATTTTTTACAATGTGTACAAAAATGTCACACACAAAAAGCAAGATGTACATTTTTTCCCTTGGTGAAACTAAGCACCCACACAGGGCAACAAACACCAAGTGACTGACCGACTGATCATAGAGACGTTAAAAAATAAAATATAAACGGAGTGTCTCTACAGATGTCATATATATGAGATGTGGAAATGAGATAGTAGAAGAAGTTGATTCATATGTACTGTATACCTTGGGCAAGAGGTTAACCTAAGGCATGATCTAGCAAAATAAATTTTGAGAAGAAGTCAAGCAGCACGGGCAGCTTTTAACAACACAAAGGATGTACATAGTGAAGCAAAAATGAGAAAATTATGGGCTAAACTCGTCAACACCACCATTCTCATGCTTTATTATATGGCAGTGAAACATGGGCACCTACAAATGCTGACATAAAAAAATCGATGTAACAGAAAGAGCAATCGAGTGAAGGATACTATGCATATGCTGGGTTGACCAAATATCAAATGAAGAACTGTGTATAAGGTCAGGTGCAAAATAAGCATCAACATTGATTGAGTTTGCAAGACAGTGTGCTGGGCAGGTGTGCTGCTTCAAAGATGACAGGTGGATGAAAGCTATCACAGAATGGATACCACTTGACATAAAGCGACCACTAGGAAGGCCAGCAACAAAGTTCCCGAGACCCTGGATGGGACTGGCAGGGATTGGAAACAGTGGAAGACGATGCTGATGTGTGAAACACGGATCAACCAAGTAACAATAGTCACAGCTTTAAGTTTTGTAACTTTACAGAACAGTGCCAAACTCAGCCTTAAAAATAAGCAAAATGTCCTCAACTCAGGAGAAAAAGCTACATTTCTGCCTTGTAATACAAGGAAAAATTCTTGCATGATCTCATGTACCGTGGGAAGGTGACACACATTTCAATTACTTGCCTAATTTTACTTTCACTTCGCAGAAGCCTGCAGGCATTTTCATCTAGTCCAAACTTTACATTGCATTATGAAACTTCCTCCACCCTCCCTATATGGAAATTGATATTTTAATATTTAATATAGCTACATATTGTATAATTTCCCCCCACCAACGTAGCAGGCATACATATTTTTAGCGGTGACATTTATTTAAGAATATTTTTAAAAGATAGAATGGGACAGAAAACACCAATATATCTAGGTTATAGTCTTGCAAACCACGGTCTTACTTTTAAACCAGTGGTTACCAATGTGGGGCCCACGGCCCACAGGGGGACCTCCATTCCCAGAAGCCTAAGTCAGTACATCGGCTGATCAGTACTTTGGGGAGTTGACTAAGGCTTCTGGGAATTGAAGTCTGAAAGCCAAAGGTTGGGAAACGCTGTTCTAGACTTAATCAAAAGAGCTTGTCTATCAAAGTTCATCTTGGCTAGAAACTACAGCATCCAAAAGATCATCATTGCTTTCTATATCTTCTACCTGAGACCATAATCAGTAACCTGGTTCTGAACATCCCTAAATACCCAGTTCTAGATAGAAGTAGGCTATGAACAAGCTTATTCCAGACGTGAGAACTCTTAGTTTTTTGAGTTACATCTCCCAGAAGATGATCCGGAGTTGTAACCCTCAAAAGTAACTTCCTTCATTTCTGTCATTGCCCCCCCCCCCTTTTCCGGGATAGAAGTCAGATGTGGAGCACATTCCCAAGAGTGGTCCAAAATGCCACATGAGTGAGCAGTCTCCAAAATATCCTGTCCTCAACAACCCTGTTCATCCAAACACATGCTTGTGGTTCCTTCACAAAGTCAACCCATCTTCTACAGTATTTGGTCTTCATCTTTTCCTCCTGCTTTCCCAACATTATTGTCTTTGCCAAGGGTCATGTCTTCTCATGATGTCTAGGGTATCTGCAAAACTCTCCCCCAACACCACATTTCAAACAAATAATTTTTTTCCATCAGCTTTCTTTACATTCCAGCTTTCACACACATGGTGACAGAGAATACAATAGTGTGGATGGTCATGGTCAGGAGTTCTCAACCTTTTCAAGCCAGGGGCTTGGTCATGCTCTCTCTCAGTCAGCTTTGAGAGCCGGACGGCCATTTTGCCCTGCCTAAAAGATGAAGGTGGCCATTTTGTCCCAAAGTTTCCAAAAGGGAGGCCATTTTGTTTCTCAAATGCTGCTGGAGGGGGGGGGGAGGGGGGCACATGAAATGATGCTGTGGGCCAGATTCAGCTCACAGGCCTTAGGTTAGTAACCCCTGATCTTAGTTTTGATCTCCAGTGATGCATCCATAAAATATTAACAATCATCAGAAAGACTAGGAATAACTTAACTATGCAAGATTAGGAAGCCAGGAAATTAGCTAAAACTAGTCTTATTCTGTGTCATTCATGTCCCTTATGAGTGTCTCACAATCATTCGGTTGAATCTCATGTTGCCTTTGGCATTGCCCACCTCTGGTAGCAAAACATCCTCTGAAACTGAACTTGACTCTCAGGCTGAAAGAGATTTCTCCATCGTTGGTTTAGGATGCATTGGCTCACATCCACCTGGCTTTTGCCTTGCCAGTCCCTCCCATCTGTTGTTCCCTTCACTTCCATTTCTACCCCACCATCAAAATTTAGATCAAGCAATTTGAGTCTGCTTTTCACTTTGGCTACTCTGTAAAGAGCTAAACACGTCAAAGGTTTTAATACAAAGCGGAAATAACAATCCTGACCATTTCCTGCCAGTTTTTGTTGTTTCCAATTAGAAATAGAATGAGAACATCTGGGGTGGTGGAAATGCCAGATGAAAGATCTCTGTGGCACAAGAATTAACAAGTGAGGGAGCCACAGGCATTAAGAAATTCAGATCAGGCTGAATTTCCCAACTGAGTGTGATAGCCCTCTAGGAACACAATTTGTGAATTACCGTACATTGTCTGTATCAGCATAGTCCCTGAACATTAGGATTAAAAGTGTCTGGCTGGACATCCTGCTACGGTAATGGAGCAGACCGTACAGCTGAGTGTTGGGCAGCAGAAAATAATGTGACTCCCTAAAGGGGCCAATGGCTATGGGCAGATGAGCCCCCTTAGGTGGGGTGATGGACCCCTCAATGGAAGGAGATGCCACTGGAAACCATCATATTGGGCCCAATGGCAAAATGAGCGGAGGAGGAACTTTGATTCCCAACGGTCATGGAGGCAGAAGAGGCCATGCCAGATTGACTGGCTGTGAAGGTGCACCTTGTCCATATCCTCAAGACTGCGGCAGTCCATTGCAGTTCTGTTGTTAAATCCTGAATGTCTCATTTCATATGTGCCGCAGGAGATGGCTCCAAGATCATAGTGTGTGGGTCACTTCATGTCAAGCTGGGATCCACCTTAAACAAATTCACACCAATAGCATTTTTCCTGCTTCAGGGAAAAAAAGCATTCTCAGATACAAGTTGCAGCCAATGATTAGGATTAAACAAGAATCTTCTGTAACCCCTTTACAGCCCCCCTTTTTTTGGGGGGGGGGCTTTTCCCATCAGTTTCCTGATCCTTTACCTTGATATTCTATCTTAAAGCCAGGTTTGTTCTGAGAGTGATCACTGTGGAAGTATATTGTGGTTTCATGTGACGTGGACAGAAGAGAGCCTGGGAGGTCAGACCCACTAAAGCGACTAATGATGTTGCTGGTGTCATACGGCCCATTGCGGATTTCCACAAAATCATGGTTGGGTTCGGTGGAGAAGTTCAGGAACTGGATGTGAGCACCTGCAGGCACAGGAGAAATGGAAGTGGACCAAAGTGGCCCCGAACAGGAAAAAGAACAACAAAAATCAGCTAGGGAGAGATCCCTAAATTGACCCAAAATGTTGTACAGTATTACTAACTCCCCACTTCCCCTACATTTCCCAGATTTGTACTTCCTGAGTCAAACCAATTCATCGAAGTATGTATTCAAACACTTAGGGATCAACAAGAGTATTTTTCTTACCAAATCCCACGGGAAAGGATATCCGCCATGTACAGTCACTGTTGCTGGGGTAATTTCCTGCAAAGCCAGGGCTCAGAATGACCCCTTCCAGTTCTTCTAAGGTCCCACCACATTGAGCTGTTAGAATAGAAAGAAACCAAGATGGTCAATGAATAAAGGAAGCCCTTAGCTTCACCATGGCTCCCTGCTGGGGGCATATCACATGTTTTGCAGGCAGGATGCCCCATGTTCTCTTTGTGGCATCTCCAGTTGTCTAGAAAAGGATCCAACTTGTAAAGGATGGTAAAGATTTATTTTTGTGCCTTAGCTGTTGGGGAGCAGCTGCCAGTTCCAAAGGTCCAGAGGCTGCATTTTTCCTCATGGAGCTCTGAAACATTGGGCTCATTTTCCAAACTTTCCCTGAACTCCAAGACATCCAACCAAAGGTTTAAACCAGGGGTTCCCAACATAATGCCAGTGGGCCGGATCCATCCCCTGGCACCATTTCATGTGCCCCCAACCCTCCAATGGCCTTTGAGAAACAAAATGGCTGTCCCTTTGAAGTCGTTGGGACAAAATGGCCACCCCCATTGTGCAGGCAGGGAAAAATGGCTGTCCAACCCCCAGCTTGAAAAGGTTGGGAACCCCTGGTTTAAACTTTAAATAAATGTTTAGAGATACAAAAATTCAACAATGCCCTTTAGTATGTGTGAACTGGTCATTGTGGGTCATTCCCAACCTTTGGTTTAGGCTTGCAGAGGCTTTTTATCTCCCCCCAGACTGGAAGTGACCAGCACAAAACAGGAACTCACACTTCTGGTTTTGAAATCTGGCCCCTATGGATCGAAGTCAGATGTGAAGAAGGAAAGCTGAAATATTTCTGTATGGATTGATCAAAGTGATATCATTTTGTATTAAGAGAACTTGGACTTCCCAGAAGAGAGACATCTGTATACCCAAGTGTTTTACTCTCCTGGAGAAAAATCTAGAAAACCTAATCCTTCCACACTATTCCAACCAACGAACCAAACAACCAACCCATCCATACATCTACAACATTAAAATAACACTACAAAAACAAATATATTATCCTAACCCACCTTCCAATGGTGACATATGGAAGAAAAACACCTAATCTAAATTAAATTCAGGAAAATGACAAAGGAAAAAAAGTCGTAACTACTAGTTTGCATTAGAGAGGATGATTTGAAAAGTCACTTTAAAGAGCAAGGCCTTTTACTGTCTTTTAAATGGAGCAGAAAACTAAATTTGTAACTCAGTCCAATGTGATGTCCCCCCCCCCCGCCCCCCCACCGCTGTGTCTACTCCAGAGTACTCAAAACTTGAAATCTTAAAGTTCTACCTGCTTTTCTTAAATGGAAGATCTATGCACTTCCCCTACAACAGTGGTTCTCAACCTATGGCCCATGGGCTGGATCCGGTCCATGGTGCCAAATAATCTGGGTAATGCCCTCACTCCAGCCACCATAGCTGGAATCGGCCACAGACTCATTTATGGCCGTCATAAATGTGTTTATGACAACCATAAATGGCGGGCAGGGGAACCACCAGTCTGCCCCCCTTCACTGTTTGAGGGAGCGTGACCTGGGCCCCAACTTGAAAAGGCTGAGAACCCATGCTCTACAGCTTTTCACCAAAGCTTGCAAAAGTTATTTTTTAAGATTACTGCTTGAGTTTTATTACAGCCTAGCAATATACCTGTAGTTGGAAAGACCGGAAGGGACTTTTCTCAGATGGGGTGACTGTCTTTCTATCCAGCACTAACCAATTGCTTCTTCAAAGAGAGCCACATCTCTCTCTCTGCTGTGGGTTCTTTCCGTCCTTTATGACAATTTGTGCCAGCCGTTTGTTGCTGCTGATCTATTTGGTTGCTTACTAGTTTGGGGGCAGGAAAGAAACTGTAATTCCAAACTACTTCAAGTAAAGAAATGTTTTTATTCTTTCTCCTACCAATGTCTCAGAGTCAGTTATTGAGACGGTGAGTGCCAGTTAATGAGAAAGAGGTGGACTCTATGAGACTTATAGCTTTCCTCCTCTGTTGGTCTTTTGCACTTCTACAGATGCCCTTGCTTGAAAGCCAGTCATATCCGACTCTAGGGTTCGGTGTTCATCTCTGTTTATAGCCAAAGAACCAGCACTGCAGACATTTCCATGGACATGTGGCATTCATGGCTAGATGCCGGAGTGCTCAGAATGCTATTTACCTTTCCTGCCGAAGTGGTACCCATTTTTTGTTGTTCAGTCGCACAGTCGATTCTGACCCTTTGTGACCCTCTAGATCATCATTCTCCAGGCACCTCTGTCCTCCACCATCCTCCTCAGCCTGCCCAGCTCTGTGCCCACTGCGTCCACGATGCCATCTAGCCATCTCTTCTTTGGTCACCCTCTTTTTCTTTTGCCCTCCACCTTTCCCAGCATCAAGGCCTTCTCCAGAGAATCCTCTCTTCTCATTTGATTTCCAAAGTATGCTGACCTTCCAGTTGTCAAGTTCAGAGTCTTAACCACTAAGCCACTGCATCTCTACTGCACAGCTAAAATGGATTTTAACAGAAATTCAAATTTCTGCAATTACAACACCAAGGGCTTGACTTATTCGGGCGTTCCCTGACCAGAGTTTCTCCAGCAAAAATCCTTTCAACCGAGAGCCAATCTCTGACATGAAATTATTACCCAGGACATTGCTGGTGGCTGCATTCTGGGATTCTTGGGAGGACAAGAGAACAACCTTCCTAAGTTATTAAATTGCTGCAATTTTTAGTAAAATCCTCACAGCCTCCCCCTTCTCCACTCTAAAACGATGTGGGAGACTTTTTGCTTTTAATCTACACTGACATTGAACAGCACACAGATTCCCCTCTATCTAATGGTTCATTATATGCATCTTTTCTGCTGACTGTGCTGCTGCTTCATTCTCCCCACCCTCTTGATGTCTACCTAAATGAAACTCCTCCTCAATTATTTAAGAAGGATAACATCTGGATTAAAGGAGGGGTAAGTAAATCCATGCAATTGGTGTCAAAAAGACTAAACAATGTCTCACCAAAGCCAGGAAAGGAGAAACAGAAAACAAAACAAGCCGTTACCGCCAGAGTCAAAGAATATTTTCAATGTACAGCCAGGAAATTGACACTCAAGTGTTTATTTAGGCACCAAATTAGATACAGCGGCTGATTTCAGGTGTTTTAAGGCCTTTTTGCAACACAGTTCAACATTATTTTGCTCATTCTCTGAAAACAGGTGCATCTTTTCTCTCTCTTTCTTTTTTTTTGAAAAAATTAAAATGTGATTTTTGCACATGAGAGGCTGCTGAATTAAAACTCAACCCCTTCTTCACAGTAATAAGGAAGGATGATGTAAGTGATTTTATGAACATAGATGTGGCAGATAAAATGAGTAAGCATTCAACACAAAGAAAACATATTGAAATGATGTAAGGACAGAACACACATGTTGAATATGTCATTAACTGAGATGCTCTCTAAGGACTGCTTTACGGACCCAATCAGCACGAGGCCTCAGGAGTAAGAGAGCATGGAAATCATAGGGTGATGGATGCTGGATATGACAGTATCACTGAGGTGCCCATGGACCACATACTACTAATACTTTCATGTCAGAAATTATTTTGGGTTGAAAGGATTTTTGTGGGAGGAACTCCGCTCAGGGGACACCTGAATGAGGCTCCTTTCATGTCCCCAAGAGCTGGCCAGAGACGGGTTCTCAATCCATCATGCAGTACCTGGGTCTTGAACTGCCGACTTGCCAGCCTTCCACTAACAAGGTGAGCTTCTTAACCACTGAGCCACCACAGCCCTATGGACCAGATGATCTCATAAGAGTGGCCACACTCCTTGATTTCACTCAGGAGAATTTCCTTTGCTCTTCTTTTTATGTGCCATCAAGTCAACTTTGACTTATGTTGGCCCTATGGATGTTGTCCCCAAATGACCTGTCCACAACAATTTTGCTTAGGTCTTATAAAGTCAAAGCTATGGCTTCTTTTGTGGAGCCTATCCACTTCATATTGGTCTTCCCTGTTTTCAACTTTCCCCAGCTTTATTCTCTTTTTCAGAAAGACTTGCCTTCTCATTATATGTCAAAAATATGACAGTTTTGGTTTCCAGAGAAAGTTCAGGTTTGAATGGATCCAGATCACACTTGTTATTTTTTCCCCCAAGTGGTTAAGGGTATCCACAAAGCTCTCCACAAAAACATTCCTACTTTCTGCTCTTTCAGGGCTCTTTGGCCTTCATTCCCTTTCCCTGGAAGAGATGACCTGGCCGTCAGCATGACAGGAAGTGGCCATGGAGGTCTCTTTAGAGCAGGGTTTCCAAAATTAATGCCTGTGGGCCAGATATGGCCTGCGGTACAATTTCATGAGGCACCCTCCACCTCTGCAAGGGCATTTGAGAAACAAAATGGCCACCCCTTTGAAGCTTTGGGGACAAAATAGTCACCCCCATCCTGCAGGCAGGGCAAAATGGCCATCTAGCAATCAAAGCTGAGAGAACATGACCCAGCCCCTGGCTTGAAAAGGTTGGGAACCCCTGCTTTAGAGAGAGTGTTTCTCTTACTTTGAGGATCATAAGAAACTGCCTTATACTAAATCAGACCTCCATCTGGCTCAGTACTATAGACTCAGACTGGTAGCAACTCTTCAGGTTTTCTGGCAATATTCTGTTTTAGCCCTAACTGAAGACACCAGCTGTTGAATTTGGGACCTTCTCTATGTGACCTTCTGTCCCACTGAAATGTGGTCCTTGCCTTTTCTATTAGTATGAATTTCTATGCAGTTGCCTCTTACCTATGCAAAGAGGTGGAGGATAGTTCCAGCGCCGAACAGTCCCTGGCATGCAGGAAATATGAGAACGTCCCTAAAGGAAAGAAGGAAAGGCGAAGAGGGAAGCCCAGGAAGAGCTAGAAAACAGAACTAATAAGGAAGAATTGACTGTCCTTCCTATGGGAAAGGATGTTTACAATCTCCATGTGGGAGGCATGACTAGGTGCTAGAGCACATGGAACACTGTTACCTTTCCCACCAAAGCAGTATCTATTTATCTACTCGCAAATGCTTGCTTTCGAACTGCTAAGTTGGCAGGAGCTAGGACAGAGATGGGAGCTCATTCCATTGTGCAGCACTCAGGGCTCAAACTGCTGACCTGCCGACCTTCCAGTCATCAAGTTCAGTGTCTTAACCACTAAGCCACCGCAGTCCCTCACCCTATTGCTTACATGCTTTCAAAACTTGCATATTCCACATCCCAACTTGCCCCTCAGCACTAACTTTATCACCCCAAGAGTTCATCTTCTAAGAACTCCAGAACATCCATGTTGGATCTAAAAAAATGCATATTTAGTTCAATTTTCTATGGGAAATGGCATGCCTATTAGAAACTCACCAGCAGTACAAATCCCTTGTGACACCCAGGGACTAATATAGAGAGCCATACTATTTTTCTCTAGGTATATCCTCAACACAATGCTTTCCCCTGCAACACTGGGTTTAAGAAAAATTCAGACACATGGATCAGACTTTCTGAGGCTGCATACCTGGAGCGCATAGCCTGGCTCACACTGGAAGGAGACCACGTCGTTCACAAGGTATCTGTCCCCAATCTTCAGGCCGTTACTGGGGACAGCAGGCTCTGGGCAGCTGGACAGACCCACGGCTGTAAGAAAGAAGGAAGAGATTAATGGGTACACAGCCATCCCGAGACATTTGGCTGTCTGACTCCAAGGGAAAGGTGTCCTCTTCTTTCTATGGTATGTGTACAACCTCATGAGCCTAAGATAGGAGTTTCCAACCTAAGGCTTGTGGGCCAGATCTGGCCTCTGGTGCCATTTTATGTGGCCCTCCACCCCTCCAAGGCATACCTGTCAAGTTTTGGATTTGGAAATAAGGGAAATTTCCCAGCAAATATGGGAAACTTGACAGCTATGCTTATCCTGTTCTGCCCTCCAATGGTGGCAATAGGGCATTGCAGTCTAATTAATAAGGGATGACGGCGGGAAAGAGGGTAAAATAAAGGGTTTTCCCGGCCAATAAAGGATACTTGACAGCTAAGCTCCAAGGGCATTCAAGAAACAAAATGGCCACCCCTTTGAAGCTGTTGACACAAAAGGAAAACCCCCATCATGCAGGCAGGGCAAAAATGGCTGTTCAGCCCTCGAAGCTGACTGAGAGAGTGTGATTCGGGCCCTGGCTTGAAAAGATTGGGAACCCCTGGCCTAAGAGTTGAATGCTATTCCAGGGCTTGAAATGGAAACACACTTTCTACTGCATCTGAGTGCAACTGGCTACATAGGGAGGAAGAGGGAAGTCCATGTGCCTCATAATGCTCAGGTTACCTCTTCTCCCACTGTGCTTATGGATTATCAGACATCAGCAGATGAGTGTGTTTGCCAGCATGAATAGGAGTGTACACGAGTGCATGGACACCACCTGCTTGTCCAAATCAGGATATGGTCTGATGCCAGCTGGTGGTGCAGTGGTTAAGCTGTTGTCCTTCAACCCGAAGTTTGCAAGTTCAGTCCTCCTGACTAGGGCTCAAGGTTGACTCAGCCTTCCATCCTTCTGAGGTTGGTAAAATAGAGACCCAGCATGTTGGGGGCAAAATGCTAATGAACTTGTGAACCACCCAGAAAGTGCACTAAGTGCCATAGAAGTGTGATTGCTTTGCTTTTGATTGCTTTGTATTTATACCAGCGATTTGTACATCTTTTGAGAATCGTGCTGGACCATCTGTTTTCACTGCACAACTGCAGCGCTTGGATCTAAGAGATGGCCTTCAAACACATCCAGAGTCACTCAGTGACAAGCTGACACATCCTGATTGTGAGATAGGTTTGAGTTTTGGCATCTAGGTGAGGTTATCTTCGAGGCTTTTTCAGATTCTGCACGGTGAATCTACACAGCCCTATACCGTCACTAGGGGAGGTCATGAAAATGCAGGGGCTTACTGCAGTGGCTCAAGTTGCTAAGACGCTGACTGGGAAGCGGAAGGTCAGCAGTTCGATTCCCGAGTACTGCAGGACGGAAATGAGCTCCCGTCTTCATCCTAGCTCCTGCCAACCTAGCAGTTCGAAAGCAAGAAATTGCAAGTAGATAAATAGGGACCACTTCGGTGGGAAGGTAACAGCGTTCCGTGCGCTCCGGTGTCTAGTCATGCCTGCCACATGACCACGGAAACGTCTGCAGAAGCAGACAGCGCTGGCTCTTCGGCTTAGAAACAGAGATGAGCACTGCACCCTAGAGTCGGATACGACTGGCTTTCGAACAAGGGAAACCTTTACCTTTACCTACATACAGAGTGTGTGGATTCCCTCTGAAGGCTGAAAGCATACATATCAGCATTGTGAAGCGGGAGTACGAACCTCGCAGGCTGTCGCCCCCAATTAGATCTCAGCTTCTCACATGACATTTGCAGTATAATAGCACATCTCAATCTCCTGCGCGTCTCTTTGACTTGCAAATTTGATGACATGGCAAAGTATGTTCTCGTGCTGGTAAGACAATGGGGCCAACTTGCCATGGAGGCCTGTGACACAGTATACAGATCTGTCTAGCTCCTAATGCTCATTCACATTATGGAGTCTTCTTCTTTCATGACTCGGTCAAACCCTGGACTGCCAAAATGAAGCCAATTTCATAGCTTTGTCATTGGCCTAACTTAAGTCCTCATCAATGCATGTTTCTTGCAGTAATTGGCAGACCAGTAAATGAGCCAGATTCTGTATCTCTCCACATTCACACCATGTGTTGTTGTCTGCCAGCAGCCCCCATTTGAGTATTTTGGTCTTGCATTTAGGGACTCTTACCCTTTGCCTATTCAGGGTCCTGTAAGTGAGGTAGGGGAGGTTGAGTTCCTCAGCTATGTCTGCCTTTAATGTTATTTCTTGTTCAGTGAGCTCCTTCCTCCATTTTCTAATTGGGTTTTGCTCCTGCATTTCCTCAAGAATGTTTGTTCTTGCCATAACGCTCTTTCTGGATTGGAGACAGCAGCCGTGAGGCTCACATCCGTTCTGATGTCAAGCATCATTCTCTTGCTTTGGTTCTCTCAGCATCCGCTGCTACTTCTCTCCTTATCTTAGCTGGAGCCATACCAACAAGAGAGTCCATTTTCTGAACTGGTGTAGGTCTGAGGGATCCTGTCACTTTATGCATGGCTTCATTAACAGTGATGTCAACTTGTTTTGCATGTGTGGATGTGCTCCATACTAGAGTAGCATAATCTGATGCAAAGACACTCAGGGCCAAAGCTGATGTACGCAGCATGGATGGTTGAGTTTCACATTTATAGTTTGTGAGTTTTTATTCTGTTTATTTATTTCAAATTTCTATTGCTGCCCAACTCGACACCGACTCTGGGTGGCTAACGACAAATAAAACAAACATTACCAACATGGCTAAAACCATGTTTCTTGAATGCCCTTGGAGGGGTGAAATGGTGCCATGGGCCGGATCCAGCCAATGGGCCTTAGGTTGGGAATCCCTGTTCTAGGGTGATGGAGAGCCTTAAGATCATTGCACTAAATAAGGCAGCAACTTTTGGAAGTAGAGAGGGGAAAATGAGATATTTTGCCGAGCTAAATACCCACCCAAGATAGGTGGGGGCAGTGGGGGGGGGGAAATCTAAATATTCAGCAATCCCTTTCCCTCTTTAATTCATTGTCCCTTGACCTATTATGATGGTTTCAAGATATCTTGAGGTGTTCTACCAGGAGTGAAAAGCCAACAAATAAATACCTGATGATGTTGTTCCTTGTACTAAGTTTGGCTTTGCCATTCAGGCAGTGCTGCTTAAAAGAGAGCACCCATTATAGATGAAATGCTATAACACAGAGAAGTTCTACCAAATGTCTAATCAACAAGGAATCTTGACATGTTTCTGGGAGCTGCAGCTGACAAAAGTAACTTTCCTAAGCTCTGCAAATATGCATTTGGATCCTGTGTCAAGCTGTGACCATCAGAACAGCATCGAACCTTATGGCTGGTTTTTGGTGCAGAAGCAAAAGAACAATAACAATAAATTCATCATAACTGAGCAGAGGGTAAAGTGGCAGGCACTACATGGGAAGGTCTCTGCTTTCACCACAACCCTAGTCTTTGAAATGATGTCTACTAAACATGGCATGAAAAGAGCCCTTGGAGAAGAGGTTTAGCTCACTGATTAAACACATGTTTTGAAGGTCACAGGAGGGTCATGCTGAAACTGGCAAGTATAAGGATCTCAGAGAGCAGAATGAGCTATCTTCTGGAGGCACTAAAGAATACATTGCCATCAGAACAAATTAGATGGCAGCTGGTTAGATGCACCAATGCTTCAAATCACTACAGCTTGATGACTGAGAAAATGTTTCGCATATATGAAATGTGAGGATTAGTCCAGGCCACCTCACCCTATGTCTCTTGTGTCTGTTAACTCCAATCTCTCACTTTCTTCACTTTGTCGTTGCCCAAACACAAGTTCACATCGGTGCATGGCTCTGGCAGCAATTGGCAGACCAGCAAATGGGCCAGACTCTGTGTCTCTCCACATTCACACCATGTGTTGTTGTCCACCAGAAGTCCCCACTTAAGCATGTTGGTCTTGCATTTAGGGATTCCAACCCTCAGCCTATTCAGGGTTCTCCAGGTGATGTAGGGGGAATTGAGATCTTCAGCTATATCAGCCTTTAATTATGTTTCTTGCCCAGTAAGCACCTTTCTCCATCTTCTAATTTGGCTTTGCTCTTGCAAACCTTCAAGAATGTTTGTTCTTGCTATAAAGTTCTTCCTGGATTTGAACCGGCAGACTTGAGGCTCATATCCATTAATTCCAATAAAGTGACTTTTTAATGTTGCAATAGTATAGCTTTTCAAAGATCCAATGAAGCTATTTAATGATTCAATAAATGCATTGGCCAGTGCAGAATGTAGTTTATGTTCTAAAGAAGTGGATGTATCTGCAAAAACTGACACTACTTGCTGAATTTTGTGGTTTTCTTTTTGTCTGGATTAGTTTACACACTGGATCAGATGGCTTCTTCCTTTTTTCCAGTTGAAAAGCACACTGATATAGCCATCTGGACAATGAATCTGAGCAAATCTGACTTCAGTCCATCTGACTGAAGATTTCCTGAAATGGATGCCTCAATTACAGTAAAAATGTTCACTTTTCTGCGACAAGTTCTGATGAAATTGCAAGCACAAACAATGTAGACTAAGTATAAGATGTCCATGGATAACTTGATGAAAAAATGTGCCTCCAATTTTTTAGCAGTCAATAATGATGTAGGCTGTCTTCTTGTTGTTTTTTAATTTAATATTGTGGAAAAGAGTAGCCAAATGGTTCCTCCTCTGCTGATTTTTACATTGGCCCATTATGATGGTTTCCAGTGGCATTTCCTCCACTGAGTGGACCATCAATCCACCTAAAAGGGCTCATCCGCCCATAGCCATTGGCTACTTGGGTGAGGCTATCTACCACCACCCAACACTCGGTGTTGAGTCACTGGCTGTACGGCCTACTCCGTTACCATAGCGGGATGTCTGGCCAGAAAAGCTCCGTAGTCCACACCAATAATTAAAAGAATTGTTAAACAGATGCAAACAAACCCATCCAATGCTTCTGATACTTTAAAACACACACAGCAAGGCATCCAGCAATTGTAGCTCTGACTTCCCACAAAATGCAGAATTTATACGATTCACACCCGATACATCGATTGTATGAAAATTCAGGTAGCCTGAAAAAACCATCTGGTGAGAAGAAAATTTCCTTAGTTCATGTTTGTTAAGTTGAGAGTACAAAGGATTTCTGAGCATTCACTCTGTGCATAGCCTTCATGTCTCTAAAACTCTGTTGCAAGTGTGAGAATTAGAAATTTGGAAATGTTTTGTTCTGAAGCTTGAGATGTATTAGATCAGGGGTCTGCAAACTTGGCTCTCCAGATGTTCTTGGGCTTCAATTCCCAGAAGCCTAAGTCATTCCTTCCTGCTGATCAGAGCTTCTGGGAATTGAAGTCCAAGAACATCTGGAGAGCCAAGTTTGCAGACCCCTGATCTAGACTGGTAGGATGGCTTGCAGCACAGACAGAACAAAATTAAACTGCACAAGGGTATTCTTACTTTTATACTCCAAATGAAATCCCGCAGCAGACACACTGATGTCGGAGGAGAAATGCAAATAAAGCTGGTTGGAAGTGCTGTTCAATAATGCAGGCACTGTGGTTCCTAAAGGGGAAAACAAACACACAGACATAAGAGGAAGGGATGCCACCAGAGTGCACATTTTCGCAATGGTTGAAAAATGCAGACCAGTTTTAGAGTCCCTCAGCAGATTATGTGAAAGGGCGCGTCCTTTCTCGCTGCCATTTTCCATCACTGAAACATAATGGAGTTAGCTGGTCTCCTGCCTGGAAATGAAGAGCTACAATGAGGCCATTTGGACAGAGGCAGGGGAAAAAAATCCAGGGGTTGATTTTCAGCAACTTGGATCAGCTACTGACAGCATAAACCCACATGAAGCAAAACTGGAAGCCTAATTTTGCCTTTATAAAAACCTCTTCATGAGTGGAAATAAGGTTTGGAAAGGGGGCACATTGTTTTAAAGGAGTTTCCAGGGGCAGCATTCAAATTTGTGCTAGGGGAGTCAAGAAATGTAGGCAGTATCAGTCTATGTCCTAAATGGCGAACCTTGGCACTCCAGGTGTTCTTGGACTTCAATTACCAGAAGCCCACGTCAGCACTTCTGCTGATCAGGGCTTCTGGAGATTGAAGTTCAAGAATACCTGGAGTGCCAAGGTTAGCCATCACTGTACTATGACAACTGTTTCACCATATCACAGTTTTAAAAACCATGCCAACCACTCCATATACTGTATTGTATCTTGATTCTTAGATTGCTGCATCCCGTTCTCCCAAATTCTGAGACCTACTTTCTTCCATTTATCATAAACCAAATCCCTATTGCAAATCAATCTTCATTACAGTCCAAGATCAGCATAAAATCCATACCAGCTCCAACATTCACCTGAGAAGCTGCCTAGCATCGTGGCTGTGTTATCCCCGCCATCAAATACTTCTAGCGAATCCCAGTTCTGTTCCGTGACAAAGCTGATCACTTGAATCTGGAGTAGAAGAAAAGAAACAGACAAAAGGAATAGAAAACAATAACAGTGCAATGTCTTCTGTTTAATAATTGTACTCCAAATTTTCAAAACAACACCAAACAAACGTCAGTTTAGTCTTTCAGATAGTCTGATTTCATGGAATATTTCCACCCTGGTTTATGCTCAGTTTAGAAGAATCCTTGTTTATCTATTCAGAAACCTGCCGTGCATTAACAAGTAGGAATGGTTGTTCTGTCCTTATATGTGAGCATGAACAACTGCAACCATCTCCTCTATGGATGATGGCAAATTTCATATCACTTTTGACACAGTTCTAAAATTGGTCAGAATGAGGTTTTGCACAAAAATATAAATTATTTCTTATACAAAATTGCTCTTTTTGTGAGAGTATAGCACAATTTTCTGCACAAAATCCATACAATTCATTATTGAACTGACCAAAATTAGGATAACTGCTTCTTTGATTAAACATCTGAAGCAGTGGGTGGGCTAGTCATATCTTCTTTACCAAACAGCCAGTCCACAGAGCGGTTGCCCTCTGTGTGAATATGTGTTTGTGTTTATGAGTATACATTGTGTCTTCAAAAGACAGGATAGTAAACACTTTTTAACACAAATGTCATTTCACATTTTTGGGTTTGGTCAACGGGAGATTCGATACACACACCTCCCTAAGCATAGCACGTCTATTTTATTTTGATAACTGCAAAGATAGACCCTAAGTCTGTGATGGTGAGCCTTGGCACTCCAGGTGTTCTTGGACTTCAATTCCCAGAAGCCAAAGTCAACACTCCTGCTGATCAGGGCTTCTGGGAATTGAAGTTCAAGACCTGGAGTGCCAAGGTTCACCATCACTGCCCTAGGTTATACATTCTCAAAAATTGAAGATGTTTGGAACAATATTATCTGGAAATGAAAATATTCTCTTCTGAATGAGGAATGATCATAAATGGTTATCTCTGGCATTCTGACTTGTTTTCCTCCCAGTTTATCCTAAATAATAATGTCACAGGAATTTTACAGAAAAAAAGAAAAGAGCAAAAGACAAAAATCTTTCAAAGTCCATTTCACCAAAAATGCTGATGACCCAAAAGTGAAGCCTTTGCCGGTCACGCCAGCAAATTATCCCCCAGTAATGCTAGCCTGAATTGCAGAAGTAAGAATCAAGCTCCATTTCCCCCACTTGCTCCCACTTTTCCCGGAAAGGCATAAACATTCTCAGGTTCTAATTCTCCATCAATATGCCAGATTTCAGGAGGGATCAGCGTGTATTTGCTGTTAGGGATAGAAATTAATTCACCCAGGGAAAAATAGTTTCTTGGATGAATAATTCATAGCAAAAGCACTTGCAAAAGCACTGATTGCATAAAACCCTTCTCAGCCTGTTCTGCTCCTCAGGATGCCTTCCCTCTCATTGTCTCCTCTCATTGTTTAACCTTTACCTGTGCTACAAAATGGGAGTTAATTGACATGTACATGTAGGAGGTGAAGACCAGACCTGGCCCCAAACCCAGACCTCCTTTGAATGTTTTGAGCTACCCTTTGGTATAAATGATTTAGAGCTAGTCCCACTATTTGGCGAAGTGAGAAGGCTGCCTTGGTTGATGCCTATTGAGAAGTATCAACAAGGAGTTAGAGCAGGAGTTCCCAAACATTTCAAGCCAAGGGCCAGCTCATGCTCTCTCAGTCAGCTTCAAGGGCCGGGTAGCCATTTTGCCTTTACTGCACAATGGGTGTGGCAATTTTGTCCCAACAACTTCAAATGAGTGGCCATTTCGTTCCTTGAATGCCCTTGGAGGGTTGGGGGGGGCAGATGAAATGGTGCCATGGGTTGGATTTGGCCCCTAGGCCTTAGGTTGGGAACCCATGAGTTAGAGGAAGGAGCCATAGGGTAAGGAATCTACCCTTCACTCCCTGAGCTAGCTTGCTGAAGTTATGGTTGGTAGAGGATAGGGCAGGGGTGGTCAACCTTGGCACTCCAGCTGATCTTGAACTTCAATTCCCAGAAGCCCTGATCAGCAGGAGTGCTGACTTGGGCTTCTGGGAATTGAAGTTCAAGAACACCTGGAGCGCCAAGGTTGGCCACCCCTGGGTTAAGGGGGTTTCCTCCCTGAAATTTCCTTGTGTGATCCTACAATGGGTTTCACTGTTTTTATGCTTGGAGTGTCCCCAAGAACAGGCTGGCTCAGGATGCCATGATAGCTATGAACCCTTGGGGTGATATCAGCAGCAGAGAGTAGATTGGTGGCACAGTGGTTAAATTGCTGTACTGCAGCCAGAAGGCTGTGAGTTCGATCCTGACCAGGGATCAAGGTTGACTCAGCCTTCCATCCTTCTGAGGTCAGTATAATGAGGACCCAGCATGCGGGAGTCAAAATGCTAATTAACTTATGAACCACCTAGAGAGTACCCGAAGTGCTATGCGGCGATATATCAGTGCTATTGGCTGTCCCTCAAAGACAGTCAATCACATCTGACCTGAAGAAACCTTGGGAGAGGGTCAGGTTGTCTGGAAGAAAACAAAAACTGAAGAACTATTGGGATGGAAAAGGGGTCAGGCTGTGTCCTTGCAGGGCCAAATGTGCTGAATCAGTTATCCATGTTCTTTTCTACTGCCTTTTTTTACAAGGAAATCTGCCTCAATTACCTAGATCCCATCTTGACCAAATTTAGTGAACACTCATACTCCTTTAGATTGCTGCTTCTCTTGAACAATGGCTCCACCGATTACATGGACCGAATGGCTACCATCCTGTCATGTGTCATCCAACTTCAACATGATGATCCTTGGTTTTCTATATTTTAATTGTACCACACATTGTCTAGACCATTTTTGATACCACTGGCACTTGTAGTGCTGCTGTAATACTAATAAAGGTTTATGTAGGGGGGGGGAGGGGGTTCAGTTGAAGAGGAGCTGGATTCTCTTTTTCTGAATGAATACATACTTTCTTTATAACTCTTTGTAACTTTCTCTTTCTTGAGCTCATATCTCTCCAAAACCCATTAGCAGCTTTTACTGAGACAAGTCAGGCCGATTCTTTCTCTCTTTATCTGTCTCTCTCCCTCACTCCCCACCACCGCTTAAATTAATGAATTAATTATCACCTTGAAATCACAAGTGCCAAATGCTTTGCAACATCACCTCAACTGTTTAACAGCCCCGTTCAGCTAAAATGAACATTTCTCTCCTCCCTTCTCCACTTCCCTTTTTTCCTGTGGGAGTTACCAATAATACTGCAAATTAATAGGAAGAAACTAAAGGCAAAATTAGCCCTTATCTTTGCTTTAAAAAACAACAACCCCAAAACACAAAGAACCTTTAAAAAAACACACCCTCCCATCTGTTAATTAGCTTTAGCACCCAAGGAACATCTGTTGTTGCCAGCCTGCAAGATGCAAAAAGGTTTACTTACAGTGCTAATTGTTTCCCTCTAAATTTTGCCTGCCTATGGAAATGGGGCAACTAACATTATTAGTTTTCACTAATAATAACAACAACAATAGGCAGTGTAAACAAATTCTGTTAGCATTTGAAGGCTGGACTTGGTTTCCCCTAAAATCAACAGGACTCGGGTCATAATTAGCTTTTCTAATTTTTTGAAGTTAAGTCCAGAGGTTGGAGAGTTACACACAAGATGCAAATAGCTTCATTCCATTATTATTGTCACTTATCTTAAAAATAATTGGCTAAGTAGTTTCTCACTTGAAACAAATTTAGATTGAGACAGAGTTCGGAAAGCGATTTTTGAAAAAAACTACCACTCCCATAATAACGGAACAAATTGGAGAAACCAAGAAAAATGGTATTATTAGTTTTGTCTACAGCAAGAATGATAGGCCAGCATAGGGTTCCTCAAATGTGGATCTCCAGGTGTTCTTGGATTTCAATTCCTAGAAGCCCAAGTCAGCACACCTGTTGATCAGGGCTTCTGGGAACTGAAGTCCAAGAACATATGGAGAGCCATGTTTGTGGAACCCTAGCCTAGCACTGTGCTGGCGAACCTTGGCAATCCCGGTATTCTTGAACTTCAATTCCCAGAAGCCCTGATCAGCAGGAGTGCTGACTTAGGTTTCTGAGAATTGAAGTCAAAGATCACCTGGAGTGCCAAAGTTCACCACCATGGGCCTAGCATGTACTAATATGCTGCTTTGTTTCACAAAGACCCACAGTTCTCAAAATGCAGATGCCTCAGTCATTTTTATTGTAGGTTGGAGATCTTGCTACAATAGACTCAGGACTGGATTATTGGCAATTTACAGTCGAAACCCAATGGGTGAATTTGTCAATGGAAAACAAAAAGAGAAAACAAGAGCAAAAGTTATCCCTTAAACCCTTTACCTGTATCCCAGCTCCTTCCGGGACAGTTATTTTCCACACACAGTTGAGACTGTTCAAGTAGGGCTCAGGGAATCCAGGGGACAAAATGGTACCTTTGCGTTCAGTTAAATTTCCACCGCAGGGCACTGTAATACACAAAGAAGACTCAGGGTGTGTCTTGCTGAGCCCAAAGTTCTACATTTGTGCCAAATTTACCAGGTTTGGAACCGTTCTAAATACCAGGAAATATAAGACACACAGTTGGGACACAATTTATCTTGCTGAAAAACTTTTAAAAAAACAAAAAACAACAGGAGTCATTTATTCGATTCCTAAACGGTTATATTCTTCTGTGTGCATCTATGTGTTGGTTTGATTTCTGTACTTGAAACAAGGAACTGTTATGGATATGGTCTCTTGAGTGCAAAACAATAAGGGTGCATAGATCACAAGGTATTTTGACTTCCCTTCACAACAATCAGATTTGGATTCAAGTTGAGCCATTGACAGACTTGACCCATCAGTACGTACCAATGCAAGTAGGCACAGAAGAATTCCACTGAGCTAGGGCTCCGGGCATTGTCAGGCACTCAATGCTCTGGGATCCTTGCAGGGCATAGCCGGCAGTACATTCAAACCGGATCACAGCACCCACGGAGAAATCAGTGCCTATCCGCCTCCCATACCGGGGTTCTGGGACAGAGCTGCACTGTGTGGCACTGGTTCGTGGAACAGCTTTGAAACACATAATGGGGGAAAATTACAGAACAGAAACCATGGTTCAGAGGAACAACACCTTAATGCAGGAATCATGTATGAAAATCAATAGTTGAAGAAGACAGTATTTTATCAGTAGTCCTATTTAGAATACATCTATTGAATCAACTGTACTGTATGTCCATACTGCAGTTAATGCAACATGTTCCGGTCTGCTTTAGCTTGGATAGATCATAGGATAGGGCAGTGGTTCCCAATGTGGGGCCCATGCCCCACAGGGTGGCTTCAATTTCCAGAAGCCTAAGTCAGTACATTGGCTGATCAGTGCTTTGGGGAATTGTCTTAGACCAGTGAATGAATGAATGAATGATTATTAATGATTATTAATGAATTGTATTTCAATTATGTTGTAATGCCGCCCAGAGTTGGCCATGTGCTGAGTGGGGCGGGGTACAAATTAAAGTTGGAATTGGAATTGGAATTAGTTTTACAACCTTATCAATAACATAGCAGAATAATTAAAATATGTGCAATACAATAGAGTGCAATAAAATACAATAAAAATACAATAAATTACAATAAAAATACAATATGTACATACCTGAGCTACTTTTAAAAGGAATATAAACTGGAGATGGTGCCTTAATACAATTAATACAAGCATATTCATAGTCAGATAAGTGAATCTCCCTTGCAAGATACCCCAGTTTGATTGATATATTGGATTCTTTTAGCTGATGCCTTAATTGTAAACATGGCAGTTCTACATACATTGTGCATGTTAGAACCCAGGAGGAGATAGGACAATTTGTGGTTAGAGTCTCAAAAAGTTGTTTTTTCAAATAGGGGTGCAAGGTATTTAAATCTAATATCAGTGTATAACTGGCAATCAAATAAAATATGAGAGATATTTTCAATATTTGGAGAACCATATATGCACGTTCTTTCATGATATGGTAAGTGGTGAAAACACCCATATTTATTTATGGAATCTAGTAACTCAAATCTGGCTCTACAGTAAGCCCTTCTTAAAGGATGAGGAAGGCACATTAAAAAAAATTCAGGTTGAAAAGTAATTTTGTTAGCAGCCAGCCATCGTAAAGAACCATTTTTGGCCAGTAGTTCTAAGTCAAAGTTTGCACTGATATCTAAGACTCTCTGTTTAAAAATTGCCTTGGCCTGAGTGGCCACTAAGAGCAAATACTGAACTGAAAACCCATAAAGAGAAATTAATTCACAGAGTTGACTAACCCAGGTTTTGGGATGATCCCACTTTATCTGTTCAGTTAAGCATAATTTGGGAAGCCTATTAGAGTCCATTGATTGAATCCTCAACCAATATGAGAATGTTTTAAATACTAAATGGCTATACACAGAGTGGAAGCCCAATTCTACTCTGACTGCAGGGGCAGACATGTTGCTATCAGTTCCTAAAATACTTCTTAGGAATCAGGACTGTATTTGTTCCTGAAGTGGGGCTCAATTTAGACCCCACAATTCTGCCCCATATGACAGCATTGGGACAATTTTTTGCCCCAAACACTTTTAAAATTGGGGAGAGGGTGCCAGGATGATTATAATTAAATAGTTTATATAGTCTCTTTGTACTTATAACAGCTCTTGATGAAATTCTCTTACGATTATTTAGCCATGTCCATGTTTTGGAGAAAACCACTCCAAGACAGTAGAAAGAGTTAACTTGCTCAATAGGCTCCCCATTTATCTGCCAATAGATCTTGCTTCTCCTACTAAAAACCAACACTTTGGATTTGCTTTTGTTGATATATATTTTTTGATCACAGTATGTATTTAGTTTTTGAAGCAATCTCTTCAGACCTATTTGTGAGTGAGCCATTAAAATCATATCATCAGCATATAAAAGAGTATTAATGTGTTTGTCAAGAATCTTTAACATATGGGTCTCTGTATCAAGCAGGAATCCTGGTAAGTCATTAATATAAAGATTAAAAAGCATTGAAGCTAAAACGCAACCTTGTCTGACACCTCTAAAAGTAGGTATGCTCTTCGTTAGGGAACCATTTACAGCAGTTCTCACTTTCAGGAATGTATTTGAATATAGAGCTCTAACCAAGAATAAAAGTCTAGGTTCCATTTTTACGGTAACCAATTTCTCCCACAACATGTTTCTGTCAATTGAATCAAAGGCTCCTCTAAGATCTATAAATGCAGCAAAGGATTTCTTTCTATTTCTTAGTTGTTTTGTGAGAAGGTGATATAAAATAAAACAGTTATCTATTGTAGATCGTTCTTGTCTAAAACCAGATTGTTCCTCCACTAAAATATTATTTTCTATAATCCAGTCTACTATTTTGCTCAGCAAATGCTTGACATACATTTTGGCCACTATTCCGATGAGGCTTATCGGTCTATAGTTTTTAGGGTCACCTTTGTCTCCTTCTTTGTAAACTGGCACTATAATGGCAACTTCCCATCCAACTGGAATGAAACCTGTATTGTTTATACAGTAAATGTAAAAAGTCCAGCTAGCAGAGGGGCCCACCAGTCACAATGAGTCTTAAAAAGCTCTGGAGGCAAAAAAAAAAAAAAATCTTCCCCGGGAGCCTTACTAGACTTTAAAGATTGAAGAATGATTTTTATTTCAGCCATGGAAACAGGAGCCCATGGGGGAAGGCTATCAATAGAAGGAAAATCTGTGCTCAGATTGTAGGCATGGCCCAGATTTGAGTTAGAAAACAAATTGGCATAATAATCTTCCCACACTGAGGCTGGAACTGGGATATCTAATTGGAATTTGCGGTCCTTTAACAGACCTGCTACCTTGTTTCAAAAGAAAACCGAATTTGTCCCTTTAGCCCAGACTTCCAGCTTGGACCATAAATTGGCTTTATATGCTGATTTCCTAGAAGCATACCTGTCAACCATCCCAATTTGGCCGGGATTACCCCGTAATTCGGTGCCGATTTGTGCCATTTCCCAACCAGCGCTGCCAAAACCACATAATTTGGCAGTGGGGGAAAGAAGGCATTGTGCAGCCCATCTGCGCAGGTCGCGTTGCACGCATGCGTGGAAGGGCTCTACACTTCCGTAGCTCCCTTCCATGCATGCGCAGAAGGCTACACCACCTGCATAGAAGACTACGCAAGTGGCGTAGCCCTCCACGCGCATGCGTACAAGGCGACCTGCGCAGATCCGGTTTGCGCAGGTCCCGGATTCGTTGGAGCCACGGTTGACAGGTATGCCTAGAAGCTATCAATTTCTTACATTCACACCTGGTTTTTAGCATTTTTGTATGATTTTTTTCTAGTAGGACATTCCAGAGCCTGACGCATAGAAGCCCTCAGATGTTTTTTGCTATGTACTGTATGCAGCATAGTCATACCAGTTTGATCTGGTTTGTTGCTGATATTTCCCAGGAAGTTTATGTGTTAGAAAGTTCCTCAGGGTAAAGCATAGGTCAGCGTAAGAGGTCAGGATTTTATCTGAGTCTAGTCTAGAGGAAGAAATCGAGCTTTTCCAATAGGAGAAGACAAGGCCTGGCAGTTTGGATGGAATTTTTCTAGTCACTTCCAGTTTCAAAAAGTGCCCCCCCCCAGACCTACAACAGCTCAAGGTTAAGGAGAGGGGAGATGAAATTGTTCCACACATGTGCTCTGAGGTCTGGGGGAGGCCAGGTGTAGTCCTGCACCTCTGGACATTTTACACTTCAATGGGAAAAAATGCATACATTACATAAAACTGTTTAAAAGCATGCATGCATAAAATATGCATGAATAACCGTAGAGCCCATTGCCCTGGTTTTTCATCCCCCAATGAATCAAGGAAAGTGTTGGTGGGATGTAGAAATTCAGAAACTAAAACAGAGAGATTTCTGCATTTCTTCTTTCGTGTCCAGGTCAAACTTTAAACTGCCACAATCAAGCCACTTTCTTGGCTTTGTCATCGGCCAAACTTACATCTTCATCAGTACATGTTTCTGGTAGTAATCAGCAGACCAGTAAATGAGCTGGATTCTGTAACTCTCCTCATTCACGCAGTGTGGTGCTTGCCATTAGCCCCCATCTGAGCATGTTGGTATTACATTTAGAAACTCTGACCTTTAGCCTATTCTGGATCCTCCAAGTGACACAGCAGAGGTCGAGTTCATCAGCCATATCCTCCTTCACTAGTCTTCGACTAGTGACCTCCTTCCTCCATCTTCTAATTTGGTTTTGCTCTTGTGTACCCTCAAGGATGTTTGTTCTTGCCTTAAAGCTCTTCCTCGATCTGAGCTGACGGACTTGAGGCTCATATCCGTCTAGAAGATGTTGAGGGTCATTTTCTTGCTCAGTTCTCTTGGCGTCCACTGCTACTTCTCCTTGCATCTTTCTCATCTGTCTCTTGCACTTTTTGTATATTCCTCTGTTCACTAGTTATGCAAGGGTTTGTTCAAATGTTTCAGCTGCACCCACAACAAACTTGCATAGCAAGGTTTACAGTCTTCAAACTTAGGCAGACATGTCAAGTGGACCCATGGAGTGGCCGCTGAGTAGTTAAGAAGCTCGCCTTCTTAGCTGGAAGGCTGGCAAGTCGGCAGTTTGAGACCAGGGTGTTGCATGACAGTTTGAGTGCCCATCTTTGTCCCAGCTCTTGGGGACATGAAAGGAGCCTCATTTGGGCATTCCCTGATCGGAGTTTCTCCAGCAAAAATCATTTCAACCAAGAATAATTTCTGACACAAAATTATTATTATGGAGTGGATGGAGAGCTGTTCTGCCTCTGTGTCCTTTTGGCATTCAGCCTATATGTAGTCAAAACACTCCTTTTAGATTATTTTATTTTACTCTTTAAGGGAGGTGAAAAAATCCCTGTGTTTTTCAAAGGCTTAATTGGAAGCTCCTAATTAACCACAATTCTGGCGTGTATGATTTATCCCAGTAGAAAAAGGAGACAAAGCTATTAGATGTTTTTTCTCCACAAGGGCTCTGTAATTGTGGATTGCTCCTGGAAATCTTGGACAGCTTTGGCTTTCTCGTAAGCTTAAGCCTCCATGGGAAGGCTCGCCCCTGATTCTGTCTGATGCTTTCCCCCCATAATCAAAGAACCCTTCAATCAATTCTTTCCCTAATTATGGCAGAGATCTTGATAGCAATTGTTAATGATTTACTGAATCAAAGACTTTGATGAACTCAAATAAAAATTGCCTCCTTCTCTCTGGAGTGTTAATTGCAACAAACCCCCGCCCTCCCTTGGCCTCACAGTTGCTGCTGATTGCCTCTTGGAGGGTGTAACTATACAAACAGCCATCTCACAGCATTTGACTTCCCTGAGCACAAATAAAGCCCTTTTCTTTTTCATCTCTCATTCCATCTTGAGTCTATCTCAGTTTAGGCGATCTAAACCCATCCATGCACGGAGAATACTTGTAGGCTTCAGATCAGAGCCAAGAAAAGTTAATTTTCTACAAACTATAATTCCTGGAATCCCCCAGACTGCACCTTAAATGCATGTTTCAGAAATGTTCAGGTAGTTTCTTCTTCTTCTTGTGCCATATCCGATTCTGAATATTAGTGATCATCCTGGCAATCAGCCATGAAGACTGTCCTGTGAATATAATGCAGTGGCCTTCCATCTGCCTTCTGCGTCGCAGCATGACACATGTACCACTGATCCAGTTCCACAAGTCACTTTCTGATCCTGAGCCCTTTTGGCACACAAAGTCCTCCTCAGCCCCAGGCTAGGATGGATGAAGCTGCTGCCCTCCATTAAGATGGATTCAAGTGGGATTTAATCCACTTGGGGACTTCACCAAGGCAGTTAGTCCTCAGGGTTGTCAGGATAGCTAACCATCGCCTGACGCTCAGTGTTGAGTCACTGGCAGTATGATCTACTTTATTATCGTGGCAGGATAACCTGGCCAGATTTGCCCATGTAGTTTAGGAACTGAAATTATTATTATATTGTTTTAAAGGATGCCAACCCTTGATTAGTGGCTTAGTGGTTAAGACACTGAACTTGAAGACTAGAAGGTCGAAGTTCGATACTCGAGTACTGCACAAAGGAGTGGGATCCCATCTCTGTCCCAGCTCCTGCCAACCTAGCAGTTCCAAAATAAGAAATTGCAAGTAAATAAATAGGTACCACTTTGGTGAGAAGGTAAACAGCGTTCTGTGCACTTCAGTGTCTAGTCATGCCTGTCAAATGTCCATGGAAACATCTGCAGACACAGACAGCATTGGCACTTTGGCTATAAACAGAGATGAGCACTGAACCCTAGAGTTGGATATGACTGGCTTTCGAACAAGGGTGTCTTTTACCGTTACCTAACCCTTGCTTGTCTTTTCCTCTTAATCAAGGAAAACAGATTTCCTGTAATATCAACAGAGTTCTCACACCAAAACAACAAATTTTTACAACCTGTTTTGCACTGTCCATTTTTTTGGTACAAAATCAGACCACTTGTGCTTGTCCAATTTCTACACATAGCCCATAATTATGTTGATTGAGTTTTTATTTAAGAATTTGAGGCATAACATGGGGTTCTTGCATGTTCCTTAGCAAACTGGCAGGCCTTCTGTGCTTGCTCTCTGTTTATGTATGTGTGTGACACAGTGTTCCAGGGGGAATTTCTGAGTAGAGGTGAGGAACTCACAGTGCTTCATAATTCTATGTCAAGGTTCCTGATCTCATATAGATAAACCAAATGAATGAAATCGGGAATCTAGTAAGAATTTTTCATCCCCTTGTCCACTCTTTCTTCTTGAATATTGTATTGCCCTGCACAGCAGGAGCAACTTAACACAACAATATTCTGTGACCATTGTTTTCCCCTATTCTTATCTTTTGTTATAGTTAACAGTGAAAATGAGTTAGGAAACTTGGTTGATGATGTTTTGTTGGTGCTTTTTCAGATTTACATGAATATCCAGGAATATTTCTGCCTCTGATTTCTCAGATGATTCACTGGGTTTGCTACTAGAGCAGGGGTTCCCAACCTAAGGCCCATGGGCTGCATCTGGCCCATGGCACCATTTCATGTGGTCCCCACCCCTCCAAGGGCATTTGAGAAACAAAATGGCCACCCCTTTGAAGCTTTTGGGACAAAATGGCCACCCACATCATGCAGGCAGGGCAAAATGGCCATCTGGCCCTTAAAGCTGACTGAGAGAGTGTGACCAGCTTGAAAAGGTTGGGAATCCCTGTACTAGAGGATTGAATGAATAGCTACTCAGCGTACTTTTCCCTAGATAGCGGGGAAGGGGAAGGAGTGGGACACCATAAGAAACTAGGATAATTACACCAATTTTAGAGTGATGAGCCCAAAGGAGCTCTGCAAATTCATAGCAAACTACTGTATTACATAAATTTGATCCTTTCATCTCTTTCCATTTAGCCATCTTCTGTCAATTCTCACATTAGCCCATCACATCTTTCCATTCAAGTTAGTCTATCATGACCTATCAGGCTTTCTACCTACCTTGATACACAAAATGGAAGCCTTTGGCAGTAGCTTGACCTTTCGCACTAAACTTGATCAGTACTTGGTTGGTGGCAGCCAGAGGCAAGGATTCACCTAAAGCAGGAGGAAAGTCAATAGTAAACTCAACTTGACGACAAAACACAATAAAATAAGAAACACTTATCTATACATTCAATAAGCCTCCAGACAGCTCTGAAAGTGTAGAAGAGATCCAGAAGTTGTTGTGCAACATACTCTATGATTGCGAGGGTGGAGGAAACCTAGAGTAGGAAGTGGTGCATTGCTCCCTGCACACAAAGGTCCAGGCTTTGAGACCTCTAGCTCCCCAGTGGTTTGGGGTCATGATGGCCCAGAAGGAGTCAGGGATTTTGTGGTGGTAGAGGAGGAATGGGAAGAGGAACAGTGAGTAAGAATGGTAGTCATAGAGAAGAGTTAAAGGAGATTACAGAAAGGAAATCACAACCGGGATTGGTGGAAGAGAAAGACGGGGACAGAGAGGAGGAGATAAAAGATGAGCAGACAGTGGAAGAGGGGAAGAAGATCGAAGGAAGGCATCCAGAAGAGGAAGACATGTAGCTACCATTGATGGGGGAGCTAGGTCTAATGTGAGTACTGTATCTGTGGACAAGGCAGAATGCCAAGCCAGGGTGAAGACACCCCACAAGCCCTCATATATAGAGCAAAAGGAACAGTGGGAGTGATGATGTTCAGGAGGCCCAGTGGATGAGATGGGTTATTGGAAAAGCATGAGAAGGGAGATGACCAGCTAAGTGCTCTCATTGCTGGTAGCATGTTTAGTAACTAAAGGGACTTTGAAGGACCTGGGGAATATGAGACAGTGGAGTAAATGTCAGCGAACCCTGACTGTAAGTAGCTGAAACTAAGACAAAACACTGTGTTGAAAGAGTTCATATTAAAGCTGGGTTTTGTTACCATTTTTAAAAGCTCTGGTACCTTCAAGATAGACAAGATGGTCTGACCACTGCCAGGTATGTACTTATCATAATTCCTGGGTACCCATCTTGGAAATGAAGTGATATCCAAGAAGGCATGGATGGAAAAACCCCTTAGATGTTCATGCAGATCCTTCAACAGGCCTAAATCCTGTGTACATCTGTTCACGTTTGATTTCTGGAAACATTTACATCTCTGAAAGCAGAATAAGAAGGCAGAGGCATCCTTACCGGTGTGAGAACCAGAAAGACTGCTGAGAAGACGGGAATGTTGGTTGGGGCCATCATGCACTTCAATGATGTCATGGAGAGCCGTCTGGAAGAAGGCGAACTGACCAAATACCACTGTTGGTGAAAAGTATTGAATAAAGAAACTGTAATTAAAGGACTAGTGAAAAGACATATATTCATTATGACTTTGTCTAACACCAGACTCGATATCCCTGTGCTGATGCAACTATTAAACTACCCCACATTTAATCTAGTACTTCTTGCACCATATCCGAATCTGAATATTGGTGATCATCATGGTGATCAGCCATGAAGACTGCCCTTAGATAATAATGCAGTGGCCTTTCATCTGCCTTCTGTATCGCAGCATGACACTTGTACCACTGATCCATTTCCATGAGTCACTTTCTGGTCCGGAGCCCTTTTGGCTTGCAATGGTCTCATCGGCCGCAGGCCAGTATTGATGTAGCTGCTGCCCTCCATCAAGATGGATTCAAGTGGGATTTAACCCACTTGGGGACCATTCCCTTCCCTGAGGACTTTGGCACCCAAGACCGCTAGTCCTCAGGGTTGTCACGTTGTTAACTACTGCCTGACACTCGGCATTGAGTCGCTGGCAATATGGTCTACTCTTTTACCATAGCAGGATAACCTGGCCAGACTGCTAATATGTATATTACTACCTCATGTTATGTAATTGTATTTTATTCAATCCAACATATTACATCTTAACTTGTTATGGTCAGCTGGCAAATCAACTAATAAAGAATTGAACTGTTGCAACTAGAATCAAAACTAGATACAGTGATACCTCATACAACATCCAAACTTGGTTCCACAAGTTTGAACTTTATACGGATTTGGACTTTGTATGAGGCATGCAAAATCCTAGCCGTGATGCCTCATACAACGTCCAAATCCTTGCTGCGATGCCTCATACAACGTCATTTCCATAGAGATACATTGTACTGTAACAGCACAGACTTCAGGGCAAAGTCAAGGAAACACACAGGAAACTGACAGAACTTTAAGAAATCATTGTCTAAAGGCTAAAGAACCTGAAGAATTGTCCAAGAACCTGAAGAATGCTGCAAAAATCCCAGGAATGCTTCTAAAAATTCTGACGAAAAAAATAAAAAAAAATCAAAAATTGCGCTCAAAACCACTCCTAAACACTCTTTGCCTCATGCAAAACATTGTGCCTTTTATACTGCCCAGGCACAATGCAACCTGGGAAAACCCCAATGCCTCATACAACGTCACACGACTTTGTATGAGGCAACTTTTTCAAGGAATTAGGCGATGTTGTATGAATCCGATGTTGTATGAAGCGAACTTTGTATGAGTTATTACTTTGAAGGAGGCATCAATCTCAACCCCAAAGTAATGCAAAGTTTAAAATAACCAACAGAAGGAGTTGCTCCCCAGGGAAAAAAGGCCTAGTGAAAATATAGAAAGCTAAATGGCTTTCAGGATCCAAGGTAATTAAGGCCAAATAGGCAGAAAGGTAGGCCTTTGTTGGGGGTATTGAACAATGGGCCATATTCTTTCTCCTTTTATAAGGGATTAAGCCATTCAAACAATTTTTGATAAAGGAATTTGAAGAAAATATTTTGCTTATTTTTCAGAAGAAGAGTAAAGGTTAGCTGGGTGAACAAATACCTAAGGCTTTGGAATGATAAGTGTAACTAATTACTTTGCTAAAAGTAACTTGCCAAGCCTGCTTGGTCAGTAGCTAATTGACTGAACTGACCAACACTCAAGAATGTGAGCATAGGGCAATGAGGTGAACCTTGGCACTCCAGGTGTTGTTGGACTTCAATTCCCAGAAGCCCAAGTCTCTGTGAAGCCAAATGAATGGGTTTACTGCATGTACACACAGTAAATCCATTCATGTGGATTCACAGAGACTTGGGTTTTTGGGAATTGAAGTTCATGAACACACACAGTAAACCCATTCATGTGGATTCACAGAGACTTGAGCTTCTGGGTATTGAAATCCAAGAACACCCGGAGTGCCAAGACTTGCCACCACTGGCATAGGCTATCTTTAAATGCAGGTCAGAGAGAACCACAGACATTCCACAATTAATTAACAATGAAATTATGAGATCAAAAACCCTGCTAAAATAAATAAATAAATAATATCTGCCTTCTGAAGGTTTTGGGTTATTTATGTGCATGTATTTTTCAAAGCATAACAGCAGCTTTCTGCCTTCATACCCCGAGGCTCAAATGGCTGTTGTTGTCATCATTTGTTTTTCACTTGCAAGATTGGTTATTTGCAGCTTGTAAATGCCCGTTTATTGAGGCACAAGCTCTCTGCTTGCTCCTTGCTAGTAAATTCCAACAGTAAAGCTTGTGGCAATATTCATCAACCTTGCAAAATCAGTGGCTGCATTGGACAGCTCCAGGGAGGTTATTTTCATCGGTGGTTTCCCGGTGTCAACGGGCCCTGGGACGGGAGTCCTACTTGTCCCCCCTGATTGCGGCACTGGTTGTTTCAATAAATGTTTTCCTCCCTCCCTCCCTCCCTCCCTTCGTTGGCTGGTTCAATTATTGTTTTCCTACCTTCCACTCTTTTCCTTCCTTCTTTCAGTTTTGGAAATTTCCCCCAAAAAATGTAAGTGTTTTTTGCACAAAATTCTCTATTTTGTGCAAAATAAAAGTTTTAGTTTTAGTTTTTTTTTTTTGCCGAACTCTCTAGCATTACTGGTGAAGCAAAACTCAAATCTTGACTATTTGGCTCTCATATAAGAATAAAAAAATGTGATACCAGCTTACAATTTTTATTATCATTAGGATGTCTCATTACCACCCCTTTTCCTACTGAGAATGAGAAAAGCATCCATTGCATCTTTGGTATGTTTATCTTCTTCATCATTACACATTGTGAATTAGCTCGCTTTTGTTTTGGGACACATTATTCAGGCTTTATTTGAAAATCTGATTGCTTAGGAATGGAACTTTGAAGGAATTACTTCTCTGGAGGGACAATTTGGCATCAGTTTCTAATTATGAGGCTAGAATCTTATGTGCTTGGCTCTCTCTAGTTTACCCAGAGGCATATCCTAGACCAGAGATGGCAAACATTTGGCCCTCCAGCTGTTCTTGAACTTCAATTCCCAGAAGGCTTGATCAGCAGGAGTGGACTTGGGCTTCTGGTAATTGCAGTCCAAGAACACCTGGAGTGCCAAAGTTCACCATCACAGTCCTAGACTATGATTAAATTCTTCTTCTTCCATGTTCCGATCAAACCCTGGACTGCTAAAATGAAGTCACTTTCTTGGCTCTGTCATTGGCCAAACCTAACTCCTCATTGGTGCATTATGATTACAGGGCAAATATGTTGATTTATAATTAGGTCTTTTTTCACCATTTGGGGCATCATTATGATTTCTCTCCCATGCACCACACATCTTGGCTTCATTCTGCAGAACAAAATCTACATCCCATTCTACCTGATGATTAGGGTTTATGTACACAAAAAATATATACCATAGTCTTTGGGAACGACGATGAAATACAGGCACACTTGACCACTGGTGTAGTTCTGTGGGTAGTTTGGAGACAGGACAACCCCATCAGAGCCGGTGTACTGTCCTCCACAAGGGGCTGAAACAGATGGGGGAAAAAGAGCAAATAATAAGCCAGACTGCTTACCTGCCACTATAAGCTTTCGCCATTCCTTCTTCGAGAAGATGCCTTCACTGCACTTTCTCATTATTCAATGCTCAGCATGTGGTTGGCATGCTGGAAAAAATGCAGAGCTCACCCTAAGCAGAGCTTATATGGGATGCATATTTCATAAAGAACATGGCACCATCAACTGGAGGGTATAATACCTGAAAATGTGATTTTTGTTGTTGTTGTTATGTTTCCTTTGCTATTTGTTTGATCTGAAAAGCTGGGGCATGGGAAGAAAAGTCTTGGACTATGTGGTCTGCTAGCCTGCAGGGCCTGATATGCATGAAGCTCAGTTATGGAGTCAGGTTGGATGAGAAACTCTCATCTGCTCTGTAGGGGCAGAGAAAACTTTATTTTCTAAGAAATGTTGATGAACATTTGTCAGTTCTTTCCATCTAGGGAGGGCAGAACTTGAGATTAAAGGAATTCTAATGTGGTAGAAGCCAAAACTGACCAAGCTTTTGATCCAGGCTTGGGCCTCTGAGCTTATAACTCTTTCAAGTCTGGCTTTGAACAACTCTTGTTGGTAATTTACATGTGCGTAGGTGAAGTTGTGTCTGTCACAGGAGTGAACTCCGGCTAATGAATGAAATGCCAACAGAAAGAGAAGTTTTCTGTCCTGTGACAAATCTTACCTGTACAGGTAGGACGTGGCTTGTTCCACACAGGTTTCCCATCTCCTCCCATGATACAGGTCAAGGTGGATGCCCCTTCAAGTGTGTAGCCACTGTCACAGTAATAAGTGATGGTTGATCCCAGTTTCAACTCACTCCCTGCCCGGGTACCATTCTTAATCATGCCAGGATCAAAGCAAGATTCTCTGGGGTTTTCTGCAACACAAAATGGTCCAAAAGTCAATTGGCCACTAAATATTCAAAGTACAGAAGAAATCATCAGTATTCAAAGTGCAGAGGAAATCCTCTTAGAAACAGAATCCTGGTTGAGTCACTGAAATCAGGGATATGTTTATTGAAGGGATTTAGATTCACTCCATTCAACTCCTTGACCTAAAACAGAACAGGCCACACTCTGTGGCTGGAAACCTATACCCTTGTAGACTTCCAGCATGTTCTGTAGAAAAGCAGTCCCCAACCATTTCTGTGTCACAAATCGGTTTCATGCTAAACAATTGGCAGTTTGAGACCTGGGTACTGCATGATGGATTGAGCTCCTGTCTCTGTCCCAGCTCTTGATGACATGAAAGGAGCCTCATTTGGGCGTCCCCTGCGTGGAGATTCTCCACCAAAAATCTTTTCAACCTAGAATAATTTCTGACATTATTATAGACAGTCACTGGTGTTAGCCCTTTACCCCATGGTTAGATTCTGTGCCCAAAAATTGCCCCCAAACCCTGAGGACACACAGTCTCTGTTTCCATACTACACTTTGTCCTAGCCACAGAATCAGGATGTTTAGCCACTAAGCCCTTGATGAAAATAATAATAATTAAAAATTTAGATTTTAAAAAAGATCACAAAAGTTGGAATTGATGCATTATATGAAATCTAAGGAAAGCAAGACACAATAGGAACAAATTGGAGCTTTTTGTAACAAGATTACTGTTATCCCAAACAGCAAGGAAATAAGCTTAACCATCTGTTCTCCTGAATGGGACAATTATTACAGTTAGTGCCTTCAATTATACACAGCATAGAGATAATAAGTACCCACATTTACAGAAAAGGCAATTCAGAGCAACAGAAGCAATAGCTTTCAGGAATTACTGCAAGCAGAAGGAACAGATTGAGATTGGTAAAGAGGGAAAGTTCGAGGTACTCTGTCAAATCAAAATATCAACTTGTGTTCAGATAACTTCCACTTGCAAGAAAATGGAGAGCCGGGTCAAGGTGTGAGCGAGGCAACAGACCATGGATAAGGGAAGGTGTCACATGTGGAGGTGTCCACATATGCTGAAACTCTGGAATGATCATGAACTCTGTAATCCGGAATGATCATGATCAGATCCGGCCCTTCCTCTTTATGATTATCTTTCAGGTATTTGAAGAGTGCTACTGTATCACCATCTCCTCTCTCAGTCACCTTTTCCCAAGGCTTAGCATGCCGGGTTCCTCTCTCCTCAATATGGCTTGGTTTCCAGTCCCCCCCCCCAATCATCTCTGTTGCTCTTCTCTGCTATAGTTTGTTTGCATCTTTCTTGAAGTACTCTAGATGTGGTCTAACTAGTGCTGAATAGAAGGGGGACTAATAATACCTAATGGGTTTTGGAGACTAGACTTCTGTTAAATGCAACCTTAAACAGCATTGGCCTTTTTTGCAGCCACTTGACTTAGACCCATGATGGCGAACCTTGGCACTCCAGATGTTCTTGGACTTCAGTTTCCAGAAGCCCAAGCACCCTGTGAATCCACATGAATGGGTTTACTTCGATTCATCTGGCCCGTGCTGTCCTCGTCACTCCTGGAAGCGTGCGGGCACGTTTTACTTCCACTTCCGGGAGCAACAAGGGCAGTGTGGGCCAGATGAATCGAAGTAAACCCATTCGTGTGGATTCACAGGGTGCTTGGGCTTCTGGAAATTGAAGTCCAAGAACATCTGGAGTGCCAAGGTTAGCCATCATGGACTTAGACTGTGATCTACAACAATTCCAAGATCCTTCTCACTCATAGTATTACTGAGCCAGGTGCCCTCCATCTTATAACTGTGCATCTGGTTTTTATTCCCTAGGTGTAAATTTTTGCACTTATCCCTGTTAAATTTCATTCTGTTGGTTTTAGCCCAGTGTTTAAGTCTATCATGATCTTTTTCAAATTCTGCTCCTGTCATCCAAGCTATTAGCTATTCTACCCAGTTTTGTGTCATCTGCACATTTTCCTTTACATCATGTAGATGCTAGAGAACAGATGAAACCACGCTGTGCCAAAAGTGCTCCAAAATATGAGCTGAATCACTGTCTCATAGCACCCTAAGTTTTAGTAGGCATATTTGTCTGGAAGGCATGAAGTGATGCTACCATCAGCCAGACATATTCATCAAACACAGGAGTTTCCAACTGAAGGGCCAGGGGCCGGATCTGGCCCATGGTGCCATTTCATGTGGCCCCCTACTCATCCAAGTGCATTTGAGAAACAAAATGGCTACTCCTTTGAAACTGTTGGGACAAAAGGCCACCCCCATGGTGCAGGCAGAGCCAAATAGAGAGCCAATACAGAGCCCCAAGCCTTCTTCAGAAGTGCCCTCATAGCAATATGTAGCATTTATTTATTACTTAATGCATTTAACAAAAGCAGAGTTGTTGCATGATAATTATAGGTAGCTGGTGTGTGTGTGTGTGTGTCCCCAAGAAAGAGTTTGTGTTGAAAAGAGGAATCTTATTTTCTTTGCTCTCCTTTTATCTCCAACAGGGAATGCAGTGGCTCAAGTGTTTAAGATGCTGAACTCGACAACCAGAAGGTGGGAGGTCGAGACCCGAGTACTGCATTACAGAGTGAGCTCCCATCTCTGTCCCAGCTTCTGCCAACCTAGCAGTTCGAATGCCAGCAATTTGCAAGTAGATAAATAGGTACCACTTTGGTGAGAAGGTAAACAGCATTCTGTGTACTCTGGTGCTGAGGCATGCCATCCACGTATCCACAGAAATGTCTGCAGATGCAGAGAGTGCTGGCTCTTTGGCCATAAACAGAGATGAGCACCCAACCCTAGAGTGGGATACGACTGGCTTTCAAGCAAGGGCGACCTTTATCTCCAACAGTGAGATGTGAATTCGTATCTATAGAAAATAGTGTATTTTATTCTGCTCTGTTCTATGACATCCTACTTTTTTTAAAAAAAACTGGCTGCTGTCTATGCTCTTAAAAATTAAGAGCAAAATGAACACAAAGCAAACAAAAATCCAGATCTTTCATTAAGCTCAGTCTCTTTAGAAATGCTTCTCTCCAAATAATCATTGAGCAACAAAATAAAACTTATTACTAAACATTGATTAACTTACTACTAAACAGAATTGTGTTGTCAGTTTGCTTATTATAAAGTTTTGTAAACCTTAAATATTGGTTTTTTCTGCTTCTTATTTGTTCCCAATATTCATCTGATTTTTTTAGTGCTTGACTATGAAATGTAATTAGGGATTTTGATTAATCCAGTGCTTTTGTCATCGGAACATTGCTCATTAAAAGCCCCGGGCTTTTTATGGTATTGTATTTTAATTCTGAATAACATGGTTCAGGAACAATTAGAAAATGTGCCTTGGAATTAGATTGTCACAGTTTCTTCCTTAAATTAAAGAAAACACATTGGTCCTCCCTTCTTCCTTCAAAAGGCTCAACATCGCATGCCCTCTTAGAGGTCCCCCATTAGCAGTAAGAGGTAGGGATTACATATTGTCTGTTTTTGAACAAGTTTGCATCTGCGGTATTAGTTAGCTGAGACCCCTGAGCAGGGAAAGGCAGACAGATTTGCCAATATTTATAGCTCGGACTGAGTTTTCCCTCCCCCCAAAATTATAAATAGAAACTGCCTCCCGCAAATGGCTTGCCTCTTAAGCAGCATCTCCTCAAAGGTTGTTCAAACTCAAACCCACCAAGCTGACAACAATTATCTATTCCTAGGTGGATCTGCAGACTTTATCGCACGGAGTGATGCTCAATCAACCTGCTGATGTCCATGCAAAGATCTATTTATGGTGGAAGTCATCCTACGCTGACAGTAGGAAAGAGCTGAAACAAGACATGAGCTTCTTTGGGATCATCAGAACGTGGTCAGATCTATTATTAGGAACAGTGAGATGTACGTGTCAGGGAATTAATGCTGGAAGATAAGACAGTTGTATAGAAAGACTTGATCAACTGCCAGATTGATTGAGCCAGGAAGATCCTCTGTTGTCCCTTGCTTCGGTCAAGAAAAGATATTTGGAAAGCTGCACACAGGAACTGTTCTTACACTGAGTTACCCTCCATTTAGTTCAGGATTGCCTGTATCACAAGGTACTTCCATCTCTATATAATGCAGTAAGAAATAGAATGGAATGTTGGATGATTTAAAATGAACTGACAGTTGGAAAATAGCTGTTAGATGAGTCTGCTGTTAGCTCTGAAAGGATGAGGGTGTAGGGTCTGAGGTCTCTCTCTCTCATATTTCTATGAGGTGAAATGTCAGTGGTTAAAGTTTTCTGTAAATAGTTCATATTTGTTCAAATATATTAAATTACAATTCATTTTAAGAAAAAGTCTTCTCATCATTTTTATCAGGGTCAAGTCAAGATTCATCTACTCATTCACAATATATTTTATTTATTTTAATTTTTTCCGTGACAAGCTTTCTTGCCCTGTCACAGACACACGCAGGATCTCTTTTGGAGTCAGAACTGTGGTGACCAGAACTCCTGGCAGAAACCAAAACTAGAAGAAATCCATCCGTGGCCAATGGGCAGAGTTAATAAAATTATATTAATCCACAATTGACAACAATAAACAATCAAGTCCAACGCTTGTGTGTATAAAGTGGTATATTAGTGAACAATTCGATTCTGAGAATAAATTTCCAAAGCTTTTCCGGTAGCCTATAAGCTTTTCAGGGATAATACCCTTTCATCAGGGAATCTCAGTATAAATAGTATGCATATCAAATGTGTCAATGAGAAACTTTTGTGTCCTTGCCTCAATGCGAAGTCTGCTATGTGCCAGTGGATATATAATTTTATTAACTCTGCCCATGCCACAAACGGATTTCTTCTTCTTCTACTAGAAACCAGGCTTCTCCAAAACTGGGCAGATAACTGTAGTTCTAGGCCAGTGATGGCTAACATTGGCACTCCAGGTGTTCTGGAATGTCAATTCCCAGAAGTCCTAATCAACAGGAGTGCTGACTTGGGCTTCTGGGAATTGAAGTCCAAGAAAACCTAGAGTGCCAAGGTTAACCATCACAGTTCTAGGCCAACCTGTACACCTGTTATGTATGTATGTATGCATGTTCATTATACTGTAAAGGAAAGAATGTAACCACTCCAGATACAAACGATACCAGCTGTAAAGGAACGCGAGCAGACAGCCCATAGAGGGCAGCTGCGAGCGTTCAGCCTCACATGGTTCACATTGCTCAATCACGGACAGCCGCGGGAAAACCTTCCCCGCATTCAGCAGCAGAAGAAAGAGGCGTGCCTGGGCGAGGCCACGCCGGGAGCAGCCAATGAGCTACCGTGCTACAAGATTCAAATGTAGAGAGCTACTGTATATATTGAGATGTATCACCGCCATTACCTCATGCTTCACTGGAACCTCATGCAATAAACCTGTGTTAAACCAACCCTTCGGTTGTCCGGTTGTCTTTGGTCCCATACACTAAATTGGCGACGAGGATGGGATATGGCTGCCCACGGGACCAAGACATGCGCCGGCTACGAGATCAAGAAGCCGGGAGACTTGGAGCTGTTTGAGATAGACTTCAACGCAGCGCTGGTGGAGCTCGAAGTCTCCGATGAGGCCAAAAAGAGGGCCATTTTCGTCCGCATGCTCGGACACGAGACCAAGAGGACCTTGGTGGACCTGATCGCGCCGAGGAAGGTGAGCGACCTCAAAGCTACAGAGCTCCTGGCGGCGTTGCGCGCCCATCTCCGGCCAGCAATAGCGATGTTCCCCGCTCGGAGCGCGTTCTGGAGGCGAGTCCAGGCACCCGGGGAATCGGTCGATGAGTTCGCCGCGGCCCTGCGGTTGGCCGCCGGCCCGTGCAAGTGGGAGCTCCCCGACATCACCCTCCGGGACTGCCTGCTCTGCGGTCTGAGGGACACAGAGACTCAGCGCGCGCTGATGAAAAGGGAGCCGCCTCCCACGTGGCAACAAGTCCTCGACACGGCACAGGCCGCGGAGGCCACTACTGCCGGGGTGCACGAGCTTCAGGACTGGCGCCCGAAGCCCGCCAAGGCAGAGAGCTCTGTGCGCGCGGCCCGGCGAGTTTCGAACTCGTCTGCGGAGAGCGGCGACGACGAGGACGTCCGGAGGGTCCAGAGAGAGGGCCGGCGCTGCGACGGCTGCGGCGCCGCCCACGCCCGCACCAAATGCCCATTCCGCAAGGCCGAGTGCCACAACTGCGGCCGGCGCGGGCACATCGCCAAGGTCTGCCGGAAACGGCGCGAGGCCACCAGGAGTTCTCCAGACCGCTCGGCGAGGCAGGACCGCACCACGAGGCAGGACCGCACCACGAGGCCAAAGGACGGCACCCGGACCACGAGGACGCGGGACGGAGTAGGGCGCATCTCCGACGACAGCGAGGACGACGCGCCGGTTTGCAGCGTTTCCATGGAGCACCCCCGTTACTTCGTTGAGGTAGTAATACAAGGGGCCCCTGTTAGAATGGAGGTGGACTCGGGTTCTTCATACTCTATTATTTCCCAGGGGGAGTTCATGAAAATCGCCCCCCGCATGCGGCCCAAGCTCAAAGCGTTGAGGGCCACACTGAAGGACGTGCAAGGGAACCGCATCCCAGTGTTGGGGGTTGGGAAGTTCCAGGTCCGGTTTAAAAAGCACACCGCAACGCTTCCCCTAGTCGTCCTCAAGGGAGGTAAATGCAGCCTCCTCGGGACTCAATGGTTCCAGCCCCTGGGGTTGTTCATTGGGGGGGTGCACGCCGTGGGAGCACACGCCGCCGGGACTGATCCAATACAGAGCGTGTGCGACGCGCACCCCGAGGTTTTTAAAAAGGGGCTCGGAAAATTCAAGGGCCCCCCAGTGACTTTCGACCTGGACCCTGGAGTACGTCCAATCAGACTTAAACCGCGCAGAGTGCCTTTCGCACTAAAGGACAAAATAGAGGCGGAGTTGGACAAATTGGTGGGCCAGGGGATTCTTGTTCCTGTTGATTCTGCGGAGTGGGAAACTCCAATCGTAACAGCGCTCAAGGCCAACGGGGAGGTCCGCATATGCGCTGATTACAAGTGCACCATCAATAAGGCGATCCGCCCTAATGCGTATCCGGTGCCGGTAGTCAGCCACTTGTTGGCCAGGTTACACGGGGGGAGGTGTTTCGCTAAACTCGACCTGGCCCAAGCCTACCAGCAACTCCCGGTGACCCCCGCCGCAGCTGCTGCGCAGACCATAGTCACCCACAAAGGGGCGTTCCAGGTATCGCGCCTCCAATTCGGCGTGAATTCGGCGCCCGGGATCTTCCAGTCACTTGTGGAACGCCTCCTGAAGGGGTTAGAGGGGGTGTTACCCTACTTTGATGACGTATTGATTACAGGGGGGAGCCGGGCCGAATTAGCAACAAGGTTGGGAAAGGTCCTGACAATATTCGAAAAGGCGGGGTTGCGGTTGCGGAAAGACAAATGCGTCTTCTTCGCTACAGAGGTTGAGTTCCTAGGGTTCCGTGTCACTCCCGAGGGAATAAGGCCAGCCCAATCCAAGGTAGCCGCCATCAAGAAGGCCCCTCGCCCCACCTCCAAGCCCGAGTTGCAGTCGTTCCTCGGACTGCTCAACTTCTACCACTCCTTCCTCCCGCGGAAGGCAGCCGTGGCAGAACCGCTACACAAATTGTTAAAAAAGGACGAGGCATGGAAGTGGGGCGACGACCAGGAGAAGGCTTTCAATGACCTGAAGCGACTCCTGGCATCAGATGCTGTACTGACCCACTTCAATCCCAAACGCCCAGTGGTCCTGATATGCGATGCATCCCCGGTGGGGGTGGGGGCGGTGTTATGCCACGTGCTGGAGAATGGTAGGGAGGCCCCGATAGCATTCTACTCTAGCTCCTTGTCCCAAGCGGAGAGAAACTATGCTCAGACAGACAGAGAAGCACTAGCAATAATTGCGGGGACCAAGAAATTTCATGATTTTGTGTACGGCCGCCCCTTCACCATAGTGACTGACCATAAGCCTTTGTTAGGCATTTTCACCGCAGATAAGCCCACACCCCAAATCCTGTCCCCGAGAATGCTCAGGTGGGCCATTTTTCTCAACGCGTATCAGCACGCGTTGGTATACCGGCCCGGGAAGGAGATCAGCCATGCCGACGCCCTGTCGAGGTCCCCCATTCCCCGGGATTGCTGCCACGTGGGCGAAGTAGAGAGGGACCACCAGGTCTTAATGATAGAGGTTCTAGACTCCCCTCCAGTAGTACCGGCCGACATCGCCAAAGCGACAGGCAAGGACAAAACGCTGGCCACAGTTTGCTCCTGGGTACAGAAAGGGTGGCCCGTGTCTTCCCCAGCAGCGGAATTCGACACATTTTTCAAAAAGAAACTAGAATTATCCCTAGAGAGGGGTTGCCTTTTGTGGGGACAGCGGGTAGTGATCCCCACGCCTCTCCGGCCGAGGGTGCTTAAACTGCTGCACGTCAGCCACCCGGGGATTGTCCGCTCAAAGGCGCTGGCCCGAAGTTACTTTTGGTGGCCCCAGCTAGACGCCGACATCAAACACATGGTCGGCACTTGCGAAGCGTGCCAAAGCTCAAGGCCAGAAGAGGCTCGCTCGCCACCTAGGGAGTGGGACACGGCAAGGGGGCCCTGGTCCCGGGTACATGTAGACTTTGCTGGCCCGTTCAGGGGAACGCTTTTCCTCCTCGTGGTGGACGCGTTCTCCAAGTGGTTGGAGGTCATTCCAGTCTCAAGCACCTCCTCGGCCACAACAATCAAACAGTTAAGGAGGGTCTTTTCCACGTTCGGTTTACCCGACACCCTTGTCAGCGATAACGCTAGCTGTTTCACGTCCGCCGAGTTCGGGGCATTCATGGAGCGAAACGCCATTCGGCACGTCACCTCTGCCCCCTTTCACCCGGCCACCAACGGCCAAGTAGAGCGCCTCGTGCGCACCACGAAAGACGCGCTACTGCGCATGGGCCCCGGAGACCTCGACCTGAAATTGTGCCAATTCCTGCTAAGATACAGGGTCACCCCACTAGCGTCAGGGTACTCCCCCGCAGAGCTGTTGATGCGCAGGAAGCTGGCCACGGGAATCTCCAAGCTAGACCCCACGAGAGTAGAGGACAAAGGGCGGAACATAGGGGTGGAACCCACAAAGAGTTTCAGCGTAGGCGCCCCGGTGCATTGCAGGAACTACGCCAGCGCGGGGCCAGCCTGGGTGCCGGGCACCGTAGTAGAACAAACCGGCCCCGTCTCATACCGCGTAGAGACCAGTACAGGCTTCCTGTGGAGGCGACACGTGGACCAACTCAGGCGCAGGGTCCCCGGAGAGCAGGACGGAGACGAGAATAGCATCGAATCAGCGTTAGGGTACTCCCCCACCCGCTTAGCCCAAGGGGAGGAAAAGGGGAGCATGGGTCCCCACCAAGGGGGGAGGAAAGGGAATCGATCCACAGAAATCTTTTGCGGGAGTCCCCGAAAAAATGGAAGAGCCCCGACCACACACATACCCCGCGGGAGTTTCCCCGAAACACAGATGCCCATAGAAGTTTAGACGTTGATTTACAGTACCAGGGGGAGTTAGCGGAGTGGTCCCCCACCCGTCCTAGCGAAAAGAGGGGTTTCAGTTCAGCCCCTGGTACCTCCAGTCCCAGTAGCCCCTGTGAGTTAGAATGCGATATAGCGCCATTTTCCCGGAGACCGACACCCCCAAGACGGGAGGCATCAGCGAGTCCGCCCACCACAGTCTCAAGGTCCCCCGAGCAGGGATCAGAAGGTAGCCGAACCACAAGGGCGACCTCATCGGTTCCGCGGTTCACAATAGGAGGGTCCCCGGGGTCAGAGAGCAGCAGGCAGGGGTTCACCTCCCAACTATTCATTCCCTTCCCATCCCCGGGCGCGAGGCAGACACGGACGCCCCACAGAGCCACTAACGAATCCCCGTTTCCCGTTGCAGGACAAGCACCCGCGGAGTCAGGGATCACAGGCTCTCCAGTACTAGGTCAGACGCAAGCGCGTCCCAAGCGCACGTGCGGCAAGCCACAATGGTTGCGGGACTTCGTCCCATCCTAGGGGGGAGGGATGTTATGTATGTATGTATGCATGTTCATTATACTGTAAAGGAAAGAATGTAACCACTCCAGATACAAACGATACCAGCTGTAAAGGAACGCGAGCAGACAGCCCATAGAGGGCAGCTGCGAGCGTTCAGCCTCACATGGTTCACATTGCTCAATCACGGACAGCCGCGGGAAAACCTTCCCCGCATTCAGCAGCAGAAGAAAGAGGCGTGCCTGGGCGAGGCCACGCCGGGAGCAGCCAATGAGCTACCGTGCTACAAGATTCAAATGTAGAGAGCTACTGTATATATTGAGATGTATCACCGCCATTACCTCATGCTTCACTGGAACCTCATGCAATAAACCTGTGTTAAACCAACCCTTCGGTTGTCCGGTTGTCTTTGGTCCCATACACTAAAACACCTGATGGCTTCTAGAAACGTGCTCTCATTTTCTCAGTTTTTTTTTTAAAATTGTAAGGTCTGAAAAGTCTAGGAGGAGCCCATAGGCCACACAGATGGGATCTGAAGACTTCATGCAGTCCACAGTCCCCAAAAATGTTTCCCAACCTTTCCTGGAGAGGTTTGGAACCAAACCTAAGTGCTTCTGAACCAACTCATCTTCCATTGAGCTATATGCTGTAATACGATGGCCAATCAGGAAAAAAAATTCATCACTATTGAAAAACGCTTTCAGGGAATAATTTGAGATGACTGGGCAAAACTATACAGGTCAAAATAAAACTGGATCCAGCTGATGCTCCACTGTTTGTGGGCGAATTCTCCCCTGAAAATGGCTGCAAGTGAACTGCTTGCTCCGAATCATCCTAAATTCAATCTCTGACCTCTTTTTATTAAAAAGATTAGCCAAGAAGTAACATAAAAGTTAAGACAAATCACAAGTTTAAACTTAAATTGGCATGATTTGGGGCAATTTGCATGAGCTCCTGTTTGAAGTGGAATGAACAGACTCAGTTCTGAAGTGAAGCACACGGAACTGACAAATCAGCTCTAATGTGGAGCACAAACCACTTCAGCCTACTCGGGTTTGTAAAAAGCAAGTCTAAAGCTGTGTCGCATGCAAACCCTTGAAGTTAGCTGTCTGCAATTTGGCAGGCTTACTTCTCCCTTTGGGGTCTATCACATTCCTAAATTGCATTTACGTCAGTACAAAGTAAAAATATATATGCTATAGTCATTTTTGATTTTCCAATGCAATAACTCAACAAACTAATCCAAATATAGAGAATAGATTGAGGAAGAAGACATCTAAATTGCACAAGATCTAATCAAATACTTTTGGAAGCCCTGAATTGACCTGTAAATTGACTCAGAGATCTGGCTGCCTGCAGCCCCATTGTTTACATTTATATCCTGCCTTTCTCCAATCAGCAAGCTCTGTGGCTCTTCTCTTCTCTGCTTTATACTCATTACCATACCTGTCAACCATCCCAATTTGGCTGGGATTACCACGGAATTTGACGCCGATTGATGTCATAACCCGCCCCACGCTGCCAAAACCCCATAATTTGGCAGCGGGGGGGGGATGCTTTCCATGCATGCGTGGAAGGGTTCTACACAAGTGTAAAACCCTTCCACGCATGCGTGGAAGCGCTACGCCGCTTGCGTAGGGGCTGCGCAAGCGGCGTTGCGCTTCCACGCATGTGTGGAAAGCGACCTGCACACAAGTGATCTGCGCAGGTCCCGTTTTTTCCGGAGCCGCGGGTTGACAGGTATGCTCATTACATTTGAGTTTAGATTTGAGTCCCCCCATTTCAGTTCCCTTGCTTCACTTTGGATCAGTTAAAAAATGGACAAATACGTCTACTTCAGATTTTCTGTGAATCATCTGTACTCAAAGGACACACCTAGTCTAAACCATGGGGCAACTGAGTTGGAAGAGGCCTATGAAGCCAAACTCCTGATCAATGCAGGAATCCAAATCAAAGCAGATCTGAATGATAATCATCCAATTTTCTCTTGAATGTTTTCAGCGATGGAGCGCTCACCACGTCCCAAGGCCATCAGTTCCATTGTTGCACTGTTCTAACAGTTAAGAAGCTTTCCCTGATATTCAGCCTATACATGGCTTCCTGTAACTTTAACCCATTGTTACATATTGTTGTGTTCTGATGGTTTTACTGTACACATGGATTGAAATGTATCTGAGTCAATGTAACCTTGCCTATAGCAACAATGTAACCTTCAGCTGTATCATATAAGCCCTGTAATAGGACGCGAGCTAATGACCACCAGCTGGCAGCAGCGAGCGTCCAAGCTCTCTTGGTCCGAACTCATCAAAGGCAACAGCGCGGGAAGTTTTCCCGCCACTACCGACACCTGGACAAGAAGGGCGTGACCTGAAATGACGTCACGCAGACAGTAGCCAATGGGCTACCATGGCACCACGTTCAAATGTATTACTGCTGTATATAAAGAGCTATTGATCCGCCATTACCTCATGTTCCCTCTGTCCACGATGCAATAAACCTGAGTTAACCCAGCCCGAGGCTGTGTCCCGTGTCTTGGTTTGCATACACTAAATTGGCGACGAAGGTGGGATGATGGATCCCCACGGAACAGCCAGGGCACAGAGCGGGTTCAACATCACCAAACCGCAAGACTGGGAGCTGCTTGAGATGGACTTCCAGGCGGCACTGGTGGAACTCAGAGTCAAACAAGACGACGAGGAGAGGAAGAGGGCCATCCTCACCAGAATGCTCGGGATGGAAACCAAGCGGACGCTGGTGGGCATAATCGCTCCGAAGAAGGTGAGCGACTTTAAGGCGAGCGACATCATGAAGCTGCTGCGAGAGCGGTTCTGCCCCTCGAGGGCAATGTTTCCCGCTCGGAGCGCGTTTTGGAGGCGAGTCCAAGCGCCAGACGAGTCGGTTGAGGCATTCGTGGCCGCCATGAGGATAGCCGCCGCCCCCTGTAAATGGGGCGACATCCTGGAGATGATCCTCAGGGACGGCGTGTTATGTGGCCTGAAAGACAAGGAGGTGCAGCGCAGCTTGATGAATAAGGAGCCGCCACCCACGCTGGCCGAAGTCATAGAGGCCGCGGAAGCCGCAGAGTCCACGAATGCCGGAGTGGACGAGATGCATCAGTGGCGTGAGTGGCGTCCTAAAGCCGGCAAGGCGGAAAATTCGGTGCACGGGAAGGCCGGACAGTCGGTGCACGCGACTCGGCGGGCCTCAAAGTCGTCTACGGAAGGCAGCGACGGCGAGGAGGTCCAGAAGGTCCGGAAGGGCGGTCGACGCTGCGAGGGTTGCGGAGCGGCCCACGAGCGCGCGAGATGCCCGTTCAGGAAGGCCGAGTGTTACACCTGCGGCCGTCGGGGGCACATCGCCAAGGCGTGCAGAAAGAGGAAAGAGGGCCGGAGGCAATCACAAGACCGCGCGGCCAAGCCGGACCGTCCAGCAAGGCCCAAAGATGGCGCCCAGACCACGAGGAAGCAGGACGGCGTGGGCCGCGTCTCGGACAGCAGCGAGGACGACGCCTCAGTGTTCAGCGTGTCCGCGGGACAGTCCCATTACTTCGTTGAGGTATTAGTACAAGGGGCCCCTATTAAGATGGAAATTGACTCGGGGTCCTCCTTTTCCATAATTCCCCAGAAAGAGTTCCTGAAAATCGACCCCCACGTGCGGCCAAAGCTTAAAGCGTTGAGGTCCACACTACGGGACGTACAGGGAAACAACATTCCGGTATTGGGGGTTGGGAAGTTTCGGGTCAATTTTAAGAGACATTCTGCGGAACTGCCCCTAGTTGTCCTGAAAGGGGGAAGCTGTAGCCTCCTGGGAACACAGTGGTTTCAGCCCTTAGGGTTGTTCATAGGGGGGGTGCATACCGTGGGGGGGGACCCAATACAAGCGGTTTGCGATGCGCATCCCGCCGTTTTTGAGAAAGGACTCGGAAAGTTCAAGGGACCCCCTGTAGCTTTCGACATAGACCCGGAGGTCCGCCCAATAAGACTCAAACCACGCAGGGTGCCGTTTGCACTCAAGGACAAGATAGAGGCGGAATTGGACAAACTGGTGGGCCAGGGGATTCTTATTCCTGTTGATTCCGCGGAGTGGGAAACTCCAATTGTAACGGCTCTAAAGGCTAACGGGGAGGTGCGCATTTGCGCAGATTATAAGTGTACAATTAACAAGGCGATCCGCCCTAATGCATACCCGGTGCCAGTGATAAGCCACCTTTTGGCCAGGCTAAATGGGGGAAAGTGTTTCGCCAAGCTTGATTTGGCACAAGCCTATCAGCAACTTCCTGTGACCCCCGCCACGGCCGCGGCACAAACGATAGTTACACATAAGGGAGCGTTCCAGGTGTCGCGGTTACAGTTCGGCGTGAACTCGGCACCCGGTCTTTTTCAATCGCTCGTGGAACGCCTCCTAAAGGGCCTGGAGGGGGTGTTGCCTTATTTTGATGACGTGTTGATAACAGGGGGGAGTGAGGCTGAACTAGCGAAAAGGTTGGACAAGGTACTGACCGTGTTCGAGAAAGCGGGGCTGAGATTGAGGAAGGATAAATGTGTTTTTTTCGAAACAGAGGTCGAGTTTTTAGGGTTCCGAATCACACCCGAGGGGATTAAGCCGTCTAAATCCAAGGTAGCAGCCATTAAAAAGGCCCCTCGCCCCACATCCAAGACCGAGCTGCAATCTTTCCTGGGGCTCCTAAATTTTTACCATACATTCCTCCCGCGGAAGGCGTCCGTGGCCGAACCGCTCCATCGGTTGCTGAAAAAGGAGGAGCCGTGGATGTGGGGTGATGAGCACGAGAGGGCGTTCAAGGAGCTAAAGCAACTCCTAACATCTGAGGCAATCCTGACGCATTTCGACCCCAAACGGCCTGTGGTCCTAGTTTGTGATGCATCCCCGGTGGGGGTGGGGGCGGTGCTTTGCCACGTGTTGGAGGACGGCAGGGAGGCCCCGGTAGCATTTTACTCAAGGTCCCTGTCCCAAGCGGAGCGGAATTACGCGCAAACCGACAGGGAAGCATTAGCAATCGTATCGGGGACCAAAAAATTTCACGATTTTTTGTATGGCCGCCCGTTCAAAATCGTGACCGATCACAAACCGCTGTTAGGGATTTTCACGGCGCACAAGCCCACGCCGCAGATCCTGTCCCCGAGAATGCTGCGATGGGCTATTTTCCTCAACGCGTACCAACATGAGTTGGAGTACAGGCCCGGAAAGGAGATCAGCCATGCTGATGCGCTTTCGAGATCCCCCTTGCCATTGTCGGACGCCCAGAAGGCGAGAGCAGAAAAGGACCGCCAGGTGTTGCTAATTGAGGTTTTAGACGCTCCCCCGATAGTGCCAGCCGACATTGCGAGGGCGACAGGAAAGGACAGGACACTGGCGAAGGTTTGCTCATGGGTGCAGAAGGGGTGGCCGGGTTCGTCCCCGAGTACGGAGTTCGACCCATTCTTTAGGAAGAAGCTAGAGTTGTCCCTAGAGAGGGGGTGCCTTCTGTGGGGCCAACGGGTGGTGGTCCCTGCGCCCCTGCGGACAAGGGTGCTCGAACTGCTGCACGTCAGCCACCCGGGCATAGTTCGTTCCAAGGCGCTGGCCCGGAGTTACTTCTGGTGGCCGCAGCTGGACACGGATATTGAGCACATGGTTGGCACTTGCGAGGCTTGCCAGGGGTCCCGCCCTGAGGCGGCCCGTCTCCCACATAGGGAATGGGACACAGCACGGGGACCATGGTCCAGGGTGCACGTAGATTTCGCTGGCCCATTCCGAGGAACCATGTTTCTCCTAGTCGTGGATGCGTTCTCCAAGTGGCTGGAGGTTATCCCGGTAAAAAGCACGTCCTCCGCCACGACAATTAGCCGGCTACGGAGAGTCTTTTCCACGTTCGGTTTACCCGACACTTTAGTCAGCGATAACGCTAGTTGTTTCACCTCCGCTGAGTTCGGGGCATTCATGGGGACAAACGCCATTCGGCATATCACGTCCGCACCGTTTCACCCGGCCACGAATGGCCAAGTGGAACGGTTGGTGCGTACAACGAAGGAGGCGCTGCGGCGCATGGGCCCGGGGGACCTGAATCACCAAGTGTGCCAATTCCTCTTAGCGTATAGGGTGACCCCTTTGGCATCCGGCTACTCGCCGGCGGAGCTCTTGATGCGGCGAAAACTGACCACGCTCCTGTCCAGGCTAGACCCAACGAGAGTCGAGGATAAAGGAAAAAACGTGGGGTTGGCAGTCTCGAAAGGTTTCGCTGCCGGTGACCCTGTTCACTGCAGGAACTATTCCAGCGCAGGGCCAGCCTGGGTGCCAGGGACGGTTGTAGAACAGACGGGGCCAGTGTCGTACCGGGTCGAGACGAACACCGGCCTCCTCTGGAGGAGGCACGCAGATCAACTGAGGCACAGAGTGATTGGGCCGGTCAGTGGAGCTCAGCAACAGGATTCAGCGTTAGGGTTCTCCCCCACCCGCTTAACCCAAGGGGGAGACAGCAGTGGACAACAGTCCCAAGCATGGGGGGAAGGAAGCAGAAGCAGCGGCCCCGACTCATATCCCTTTGATACGCCAGCTCTAGCAGGGGCCGGGGAAGGGGGAGAGGAGTTCGCGACCGCTGCCCCCGATAGTGATTTTGATTTTGATTTGGCGAGCCGGGGGGGTTTTCAGGAGTGTTCCCCCACCCATCCAAGCGAGAAGAGGGGTTTTTCGTTAGCCCCCAGTGCCCCCGGTTCCTCCCTAAGAAAGAGCACACCTCCCAACAGCGCCGCGGAGCCGCGGAAAGTCACTAACGAGTCTCCCTCTCATATTGCAGGACAGGAGACCAGGGGACAAAGAGAAGGTAGCAATCCCAGGGAGAGGCAGCCCGCACCGAGACCCCAGCGTGTTCGAAATAAGCCATCTTGGCTGAGAGACTTTGTCTCATAAGGGGGGGGGGAGTGTGTTAAGGTGGGCTCGAGACTTTGTCTCGTCCTAGGGGGGAGGGATGTTGTGTTCTGATGGTTTTACTGTACACATGGATTGAAATGTATCTGAGTCAATGTAACCTTGCCTATAGCAACAATGTAACCTTCAGCTGTATCATATAAGCCCTGTAATAGGACGCGAGCTAATGACCACCAGCTGGCAGCAGCGAGCGTCCAAGCTCTCTTGGTCCGAACTCATCAAAGGCAACAGCGCGGGAAGTTTTCCCGCCACTACCGACACCTGGACAAGAAGGGCGTGACCTGAAATGACGTCACGCAGACAGTAGCCAATGGGCTACCATGGCACCACGTTCAAATGTATTACTGCTGTATATAAAGAGCTATTGATCCGCCATTACCTCATGTTCCCTCTGTCCACGATGCAATAAACCTGAGTTAACCCAGCCCGAGGCTGTGTCCCGTGTCTTGGTTTGCATACACTAAACATATTCTGCACTCTGGGATGATTGACAGCGGATCCTGTCCCTGATCTTCATGAGTATCTTTTAAGTTTTTGAAAAATGCTGTCACATCACCCCTCAATCACCTTTCCTCAAAGTTAGTTCCTTCAGTCTTCCTAGGGCAGGGATTCTTAACCTGCAGCCCATGGGCCGGATGCGGCCCATAGCACCATTTCATGTGGCCCACTACCACCTAAACCACACCAGGAAGTGCCATGTGTTGGAGGAAAGACTAAATGGCCATCCGGCCCCTGAAGCTGTCTGAGGGAGCATGATCTTGCTCCCGGCTTTAAAAGGTTGAGACCTCCTATCCTAGGGCTGAGTTTCCAGTCCCCCGATCATCTTTGTTGCCCTCCTCTGAACTTGTTCCAGTTTGTTGCCATCCTTCTGAAAGTACTCCAGATGAAAACTAACCTGTGGTGAATGGGGGGGGGGGGGGAGGATGACTACCCCATAGGTTTTGCAAACTATACTGTTAATGCAGCTTAAAATCATATTTGCCCCTTTTTTTGCAGCCACCTCATACTGTTGACTCATATTCAGCTTGTGATCTACAAGAATTCAAAGATCCTTCTCACTCATAATATTACTGAGTATCCCTGATCTTGGAACTATGGACTGGCTTTTCCCCCAGGTGCTGAACTTTGAACTATGGTTGAAGAGTTGAGTCCGATCCTTTGTGACCCCATGGACCACAACATGCCAGGCTCCTCTGTCATCCGCTATCCTCCAAAGTCTGCCCAGATCTATGCCCATCACATCAAAGATGCTATATAACCATCTAATCCTCTGCTGCCCCTTCTCCTTTTGCCTTCAGTCTTTCCTACCATTAGGGCCTTCTCCAGTGACTTGTCTCTTCTCATTTGGTGGCCAAAGTGTTTGAGCTTCAGCTTCAGTATCCATCCTTCCAAGGAACAGTCAGCAATGATTTCAATTTCAATTTTAATTTATACTCCGCCCTACTCAGCGCAGGCTGACTCAGGGCGGCATTACAACATATTACAAAAGTTACAAAATACAAGGTACAGATACAATAATAAACAAATAATAGTATAGCAAAAATACAAATTTGTACATATGACATCAAAGATACAGTATACGATATAAGTGAAATACATTATAGCAAAAATAAATTTGTAACATATAAACAAAAGATACAGTTTATACCTAACACTAATCAGAATGCTCAAACGGGGCCCAGGGCTCAACACTACCACGAAGTCCAATGGAGCCATGGCTCAACGCAGCTGGGCCAGTGTCTCTTCCCTCTCTCGCTCTTACCGAGGTCAGGCAGCGGGTCCCGGCGATGGCATCAGCGGCAACGGCATCAGCATCTCCCCTTCTTCTAGCCCCCCGAGCAGACAGGGCTCCAGGGGGTGGAGCGGAGGTGCCGGTTGCACCTGTTCCACATCCCTGAGCCAGTGGCAGGGGCTCGGGGAGAGGCAGTGGGTCCTGGCAACGGTGGCAGCAGCATCTCCCCCTCTTCTAGCCCCCCCAGCAGGCGGGGCTCCAGGGGGCGGAGCGGAGGTGCCGGTTGCACCTGTTCCTCATCCCCGAGCCAGTGGCAGGGGCTTGGGGAGAGGCAGCGGGTCCCGGTGACTGATTTGATCTCCCTGAAGTCCAGGGGAATCTCAAAAGTCTTCTCCAACAGCTTTGCACTAATCCCTGTTAAATCCCATTCTGTTGTTTTTCACCCCTAAACTCAAGCTAAATGAAAAGGAAAGGTTGCCTTGGTGACTTTAGAGCAGGAGTTCTCAACCTTTTTACGCTGGGGGCCAGGCCATGCTTCTTCAGACAGCTTTGGGGGCCGGACAGCCATTTTGCCCTTTCTCCACCACATGGCACTTCCATGTGTGGTGGAGGTCACATGAAATGGTGCTGTGGGCCACATCAGGCCCATGGGATGCAAGTTGAGAATCCCTGCTTTAGAGAGCAAACACTTCCTCTGACACTTGCAATCTGTTCATAAGCCCCTTTTTTTAAAAAAAGGCAAAACAAAAGAAAAAATAACTCTCCCCCAAACATATTTCAAACAGTGCTGCCTTTCATGTTGACAGTATCAACTTCTAATGAATGTTATTATGCATCTCTTTCACCCCTGCAGGTTTCTTATGACTTTGCTCTACCATTTTCTTTTTGTTATTTTGAAGATCTGGGGTACCTTTTATCTAAGGAGCAGTCACAGCTTTGGCTTGATACTCTGCCTCCCACGCGGCTGTCAGATATCTTAGCTGAACCCTGGATCTCTGGCTATTGAGATGTATAAAATAATATTGCACAACACATCTTACACAATCACATTTCTGCTGTCAGAGAAAGGGGTAGGAAGATAGAGATACCCTAGAGTCCGCGACGACTGGCCTTCAAGCACCATTGTGTTATGCCAGTTAGGGGCAAAAAAAGTAGAAAATAGAGTGATTGAAAATATTTCAAAGTCAATAGAAACCACATGTTGTTTGGCATTAAGATGGACATAATCAGATCACTGGAGTGACTATTTCAGGCAGCAGAAGCACAGAACTATGTTTTGCTTTTAACAACCAAAAAATGTGAACTTTTTCACCTGTCTAAAGCTTGGCTCAAGTGGTTAAGACACTGAACTTGACGACTGGAAGTTTGGCTGGTCAGCAGTTCAAGACCCAAGTCCTGCACAACAGAATGAGCTCCCATCTCTGTCCCAGTTCCTGCCAACCTAGCAGTTTGAAAGCAAAACATTGAAAGTAGGTAAATAGATACCACTACGGCGGGAAAGGTAACAGCATTCAATGCACTCTGGCATCTATTCCTGTCTGCCACATCACCATGGAAATGTCTGCCAATGCAGACAGTGCTGGCTCTTTGGCTATAAATGGAGATGAGCACCGAATCCTAGAGTCGGATAGGACTGGCTTTTGAGCAAGTGGGACCTTGACCTTTCACCTGTCAAATGCTGTTGTGCTATGCTAGTTACAAAAAAGAAAAGTAGGGAGGAAAGCTATGTAAAATATTATGAAGAGCATAGAGTATGCCTGCTTTTGGGCATGGGACATAGGAGGAACAACACCCTAGAGACCATGTCATGCAGTGAAGCTTCTCTCATTGATTATTCTCTCCCTTTCGGGAGCACCGAACTGACAAATTGCTTGGAAACTCAGGGATTAGAAATCCTGTGTAGCCCCTGCACTGATATATGTACAGAACTGTGTCAAATTACATGATGTCCCATTAGGATGCATGAACAGACACAAAGACATGACATTGACATGAAACTGACTACAAAATAACCCAAGCCTGTGATGGCAAACCTTGTCACTCCAGAAGTTCTTGGACTTCAATTCCCAGAAGCCCAAGCATCTGTACTGCTGCGTTTTACTTCCGCTTCCAAGAGCGATGAGGGCAGCGCGGGCCGGATGAATCACAGTAAACCCATTCGTGTAGATTCACAGGGTGTTTGGGCTTCTGGGAATTGAAGTCCAAGAACATCTGGAGTGCCAAGGTTCGCCATCACAGACCCAAGCCAACTCTTGATCTATTTCCACAGTGTAAAGCACAGGTTCCCAACCTAAGGCCCATGGGCTAGATCCGGCCTGCAGCACCATTTCATGTGCCCCCACCTCTCTAAGGGCATTAAAGAAATAAAATGGCCACCCCTTTGAAGCTGTTGGAACAAAATGGCCACCCCATCATGCAGGCTGGGCAAAATGGCCGTCCGGCCCTCTAAGCTGACTGACAGAGTGTGACCCAGCCCCTGGCTTGAAAAGGTTGTGAACTCCTGGTGTAAGGTCTCCCTTGCTTGAAAGCCAGTCATTTCTGACCCTATGGACAGCGCTCATCTCCATTTACAGCCAAAGAGCCAGTGCTATCTGAGTCTGTAGATGTTTCCATGGTCATCTGGCAGGCATGATTAGAAGCTGGAGTGCACATAACTCTTGTTACCTTTCCCTCAGAAATGTTACCTATTTATCTACTTGCTTTTGAACTGCACAGTTGGCAGGAGCTGGTACAGATATGGGAGCTCGCTCTGTCATGTAGCACTCGGGTCTCAAACTGCTGACATTCCGGTCGTCAAGTTCAGCATATTAGGCAAGGGCTTAATAAGCAAAGTCAAAACCTTGTTCTGGGGTCCCAGTGGGAATCCTCTGGCCGTGGCATAGAGACCCAATTAACTCCATAGGTATGTTTAGGACAGCAAGGGGGATGAGCCAAACTCTCCCTGACCTAACCCTTACAACGGTGGCGACCAAACCGTTCCATTCCCCATTAAATGCAGAGAAAGGTGTGTGAGAGTGAGACCTACGCCAAGGGCAGACTCATTCATTCTTAAATGGAAGTGTTTAGAATTTAATTGGCAGGATGTGAATAATTGATAACAAGGGGTTTTTGTCCATCTAATTTTTCTAAAATGAGAAAATGAGCATGCTTAGAAGAACAATAAAAGAGAGTCCTCCCACCCTTTAATAAAACCGGCTAAAGATGATTCCTCCCTGACTAGGCAGGCATACGTCGCTTTCACCTGCTTGCCTCTGGAGAGAGCCAACCGCTTGTCCATGGTAAACAAATATTTAATGCCACCTCTTCCTGCTTAACCCGCCAATGCTCTTGAGGGCTCTGGAAGCAGCAAGCCATCGCGAAGTTGCAAAAGTCACGCTCCTGCTCTTTGCCGAGTGACAAAGAAGGGACAGGTTTATTCAAATAAGGCAGCAGAAGCGGAAGAGGAGTCAAGCTGGAATATATTACCATCTTCAATATTTTTCCACTCTGCAGATGTTCTTCACTATAGATCCACTTAGGAGTGCATGCTTTTAAAAATGCTCCCTCACCTCCGTGGAAAATATTAATGGGCTCACATCATGACTAAACAACAGGATGTGTTCTCTCTCTCTCTCTCTCTCTCTCTCTCACACACACACACACACACACACACACACACAGAATTACCATTCTGTATTGTTATTTTTTTAGTTTACTGAAATGTGATGCTATAACTTTTTTTTAAAAACTTGGTTTTGACAGGCAGGGTAGCTTTCTTTCTTACTTATGAAGCCCAAAGGGCTGCAAATGCCATGTTTTAGCTGGTATATGCTAAAGCATGTTGTGCTTTCTCCTACCAACTCATTAGCATGCTCGGAGAAATGGTGGAAAACATGATTTGCTTGCAGTAAGTTTCTAGGATCCATTCCAGACCCTTCCAGAGTTGGCTAGGATAGTTCCCTGCTTGAAATTCTGGAAAACCACCTTCAGTCAGTGTATGCCAGCATTCCTCAAACTACTGCTTTCCAAATATGTTAGACTACTACTTCATTAACCCCAAATGGCACGAGTAGTGGTTAGGAATACAGTGGTACCTCGCTTAAAGAGCATAATGCATTCCATGGGATTGTTCTTTAAGTGAGTTTGCTCTTTAAGTGAAACACCCTTGTAAGTGACCAGTTGTGACTTCTGGTGGTGGTGGTGGTGGGGATATTGTGAACCCCGATTTAGTTGTTAAGCAGGTCTTTGGTTGGTTTTAGTTGTTAAGCGAAGTGACCATTCAGAGAAAATTCTGCTCTTTAAGCGAGTTAGTCTCTAAGCAAGGTGCTCTTTATGCGAGGTTTTACTGTATCAGGATTCATTCATCAGTTCCTTTGCTTGGAAGAATGAATACAGGAATGAAGACTTAATTTGGACCAATGACAAAGCCAAGAAAATAGCTTCATTTTGGCAATCTAAAGTTTGATCTGGACATGAAAGAAGGAGGATATCAGGATATGAAAGGGTAAATTTAGAAGGTCTTCATTCTGGCACCCCTCATGCCCAACCCCATACTTAAAAGGGTCTAAAAATGCAAACATCTGGAACAGTCCATAGCAAAATATGAGGACGACTTTTGTAAAATGTATTGCTCTCCATAGCCCACTCAGGACTAAACCACTAAAATGCTATGCAATATACAATAAGGCTTGTTTGCAATTGTACATGGTTTCTAGGAAAATCCACTCCTCTCTCAGCTGCTGTTTGCATTATGGGCACACTCAAAGGTAACAAGGATTTTTGAGGAAAGTGGTGCATGATATCATCCTGGGGTTTCTCTACAAGTTCTGGCTTCTCTGTGTGTATAAGTACCAGGACTTTCTGAGAAGCAAATATTATGATGTTATACACCAGGGTTTCTCAGCCTTGGGCCTCCAGGTGTTCTTGGACTTCAATTACCAGAAGCTCATGTCAGCATACCTGCTGACCAGGGCTTTTGGGAATTGAAGTCCAAGAATATCTGGGGTCCCAAGGTTGAGAAGCCTTGCTCCCTCTGATCTTAGCTAGAATGCCCACACTAGCTGGGAAGGAAGTGGGTTTTCCTATGAAGCATATACAGCACTGCCACTAGCTATCTCTGTTGTACTACAAAGCATTTCAGTGTTTTGGTCTAGAGTGAGGAACTGAGAACCACAGAAGCCTACTTGGAGCAACAGTGACCAAATTAATCAATTTGGGAAATGAATGCCTACCTGTGTAATGGATCACAAATCCCGTGTTGCTGACGGAGGCATCACTACGAAAGGCCAGGAAGAGGTTATTGCTGCTGCTTTCAATCCTTTCGGGCAACTGAGTGTCATAGAAACTCCCAATCAGGGAGCTAAGGGAATTGGGACCATCGTAAATGTGCAAGAAATCATAGCCTGGTTCCAGATTAAAGCTGATGGGGAAGAAGGAGGAAGAAACAATGTGAGAATTCCTGCCATTCCAGCCCCCTCCTCCATGTCTGCTTCTTAAGCATTTGCAAGATAGTTGTACAGTATAAGGGACTGTGGTGGCTCAATGGTTAAGATGCTAAATGTGATGACTGGAAGGTCAGCAGTTTGAGACCCGAATACTGCAGGACGGAATGAGCTCCCATCTTTGTCCCAGCTCCTGCCAACCTAGCAGTTCGAAAGCAAGATATTGCTAGTAGATAAATAGGGACCACTTTGGTGGGAAGGTAAACAGCATTCCATGCACTCCAATGTCTAGTCATCCCTGCCACATGTCCACAAAACATACCTGTCAAGCCACAGTTTTCAAAATCCGGGAGCTGGGCATGCATGTGCAGTAAGTTTCCAGGCACTGGGCAGGAAAGGGGTTACTGCACATGCGCGGCCGTCAGAGGCAGCAGCACGCATGCACAGTAACCCCTTTGGCCAGGAAAGGGGTTACTGCGCATGCGTGCAGGGGTTAATGGGTTACTGCACATGCGCAGTAACCCAGTAACCCCTGCACACATGCGCAGTAACCCTTTCCTGGCCAGTTAAATTATGGGATGATGGTGGGTAGGAGGGGGAAGGAGTGCTAGATTACAAGATTTCCTGGCCAATCTGGGATACTTGACAGGTTGTTGTTGTTGTTCAGTCGCACAGTCGGTTCCGACCCTTTGCGACCCCATGGACCATTGCTCTCCAGGCGCCTCTGTCCTCCACCATCCCCCTCAGCCCTCCCAGCTCTGTGCCCATTGTGTCCACAATGCCATCTAGCCATCTCATCCTTGGCCTCCCCCTTCTTCTTTTGCCTTCCACCTTTCCCAACATCAGTGCCTTCTCAAGTGAATCCTCCCTTCTCATTTGATGTCCAAAGTATTTTAGCTTCATCTTTACTATTTGACCTTCCAGTGAGCAATCCGGGTTAATTTCTTCTAGGATTGACCTATTTGTTCTCCTCGCTGTCCAGGGCACTCTCAAAACCCTCCTCCAACACCACATTTCAAAGGCATCTATTCTTCTGCGTTCAGCCTTCCTAATTGTCCAGCTCTCACATCCATACATTACTACTGGGAAAACCATTGCTTTGACTATTCTAATTTTTGTTTTCAGTGTGATGTCTCTGCTTTTCACTATGTTCCCCAGGTTTCTCATTGCTTGTCTCCCAAGAATCAGTCTCCTTTTTATTTCATGGCTGCAATCCCCATCTGCAGTGATCTTGGATCCTAAGAAAGTAAAATCTGTCACTGCTTCTACTTCTTCCCCATCTATCTTCCAGGAGCTGATTGGGCCTGTTGCCATTATCTTGGTTTTCTTGATATTTAGTCTCAAACCAGCTTTTTGCACTCTCCTCCTTCAGCCCAATCAAGAGATTCTTTAGGTCTTCCTCACTTTCTGCCATTAGGGTGGTATCGTCTGCATATCTCAGATTGTTGATGTTTCTCCCAGCGATTTTAATCCCATATTGTGATTCCTCCATCCCTGCACTGCGCATTATGTGCTCTGTGTATAGGTTGAATAAGCATGGTGACAAAATGCAGCCTTGTCTTACTCCTTTTCCTATTCCAAACCACTCTGTCACTCCATGTTCTGTCCTAACTGTTGCTTCTTGGTTCATGTACAGATTTCTCAGGAGGCATATGAGGTGCTCTGGTATTCCCATCTCTTTAATTACTTGCCACATCTTGTTGTGGTCCACACAGTCAAATGCCTTAGTGTAGTCAATAAAACAAAAGTATACTTGTTTCTGGTATTCCTTTGTTTTCTCCATGATCCAGCGTATGTTGGCGATGTGGTCTCTAGTCCCCCTGCCTCTTCTGAAACCTGCCTGCACCTCTGGTAATTCTCTTTCCACATGCTGCTGAAGTCTATCCTGTATTATCTTGAGCATCACTTTACTGGCGTGTGGGATGAGTGCGATTGTTCGAAAGGGGCCTGCCGCCGCCACCGCCGCCGGCCAACCACCCCAGCCGGGGGTGAAGAAGAGGAGGAGGAGAGCCGGGGCGAGCGGCAAAGGGGCCTGCCGCCGCCGCCGCCGCCGGCCAACCACCCCAGCCGGGGGTGAAGAAGAGGAGGAGGAGAGCCGGGGCGAGCGGCAAAGGGGCCTGCCGCCGCCGCCGCCGCCGGCCAACCACCCCAGCCGGGGGTGAAGAAGAGGAGGAGGAGAGCCGGGGCGAGCGGCAAAGGGGCCTGCCGCCGCCGCCGCCGCCGGCCAACCACCCCAGCCGGGGGTGAAGAAGAGGAGGAGGAGAGCCGGGGCGAGCGGCAAAGGGGCCTGCCGCCGCCGCCGCCGCCGCCGGCCAACCACCCCAGCCGGGGGTGAAGAAGAGGAGGAGGAGAGCCGGGGCGAGCGGCAAAGGGGCCTGCCGCCGCCGCCGCCGCCGGCCAACCACCCCAGCCGGGGGTGAAGAAGAGGAGGAGGAGAGCCGGGGCGAGCGGCAAAGGGGCCTGCCGCCACCGCCGCCGCCGGCCAACCACCCCAGCCGGGGGTGAAGAAGAGGAGGAGGAGAGCCGGGGCGAGCGGCAAAGGGGCCTGCCGCCGCCGCCGCCGCCGGCCAACCACCCCAGCCGGGGGTGAAGAAGAGGAGGAGGAGAGCCGGGGCGAGCGGCAAAGGGGACTGCCGCCGCCGCCGCCGCCGGCCAACCACCCCCAAGGGGGATGGGGGGTGAGGAGGAGGAGGAGAGCCAGAGATCCAGGCAAAGGATAAGTAGTAGATATATAAATGTAGAAGACCTAATATAGCAACTGACATAGAGACTTTATACTGACTAAACATAGAAACTTACATAGAGACTGTTAAAGTGTGATAATATGCATGATATTATGTTGTCTTAAATGTTTTTAAACTTTTAAAAACTGTGATACAATGTATGAGGAGAGAAAAATGGCGTAGACACCGGCAACCACGCCAAAAATCTTGCCAAGAGAACCCTATGGACCAAAACAAAAGGCAAAACAAAAGGGCAGGCTAGGTGATACAGGATGCTTAACACCACAGAGTGGAGGAAGGGGAGGGACAGGAAGGGGGGAGGGGAAATGCAATGTTGCAAGGAGCAATACTGCATAGGGACATGGAATGTGAGATCAATGAACCAAGGTAAACTGGAAGTGGTAAAAAATGAGATGGAAAGAATAAGCATTGACATCTTGGGCATCAGTGAGCTCAAATGGACAGGGATGGGTGAATTCAGCTCTGGAAATCATCATATCTACTACTGCGGGCAAGAAAACCTTAGAAGAAATGGAGTAGCCATAATTGTCAATAAAAGAGTGAGAAAAGCAGTAATGGGATACAATCTCAAAAATGACAGAATGATGTCAGTCAGATTTCAAGGCAAACCTTTCAATGTCACTGTGATCCAAATATACGCACCAACCACTAGCGCAGATGAAGCCACAATGGACCAGTTCTATGAGGACTTACAACACCTCATAGAACAGACACCAAGAAATGATGTCCAAATTATATTAGGAGACTGGAATGCCAAAGTAGGAAATCAAAAAGTGGAAGGAATAACAGGCAAATTTGGTCTGGGAGTACAGAATGAAGCAGGGCAAAGATTGATAGAGTTCTGCCAAGAGAACGCACTGGTCATAGCAAACACTCTCTTCCAGCAACACAAGAGGCGACTTTACACATGGACATCACCAGATGGCCAACACCGAAACCAGATTGACTACATACTCTGCAGCCAAAGATGGAGAACCTCCATACAGTCAGCAAAAACAAGACCTGGAGCAGACTGTGGCTCAGATCACAACCTATTGATCGCAAAATTCAGGCTTAGACTAAAGAAAATAAGGAAAACACGGAGACCAGAAAGATATCACCTAGACAACATCCCTAAAGAATACGCAGTGGAGGTGATGAACAGATTCAATGGCTTAGACTCAATAGATAGAGTGCCAGAAGAATTATGGACAGAGATGAGGGACATCATGCAGGAAGCAGCAAAGAAAACCATACCAAAAGAAAAGAAGAGTAAGAAAGCAAAGTGGTTGTCTGATGAGGCTCTTAAAATAGCAGAGGAAAGAAGGAACGCAAAAGTCAAAGGAGAAAGGAAAAACTACAATCATTTGAACACAGAATTTCAAAGAAAAGCAAGGAGAGATAAGGAAAACTACCTAAAAGAACAGTGCAGAGAAATGGAGGAAAACAACAAAAGAGGCAGAACCAGAGATCTTTTCAAAAAAATCGGGGAAATTAAGGGAACATTTAAAGCAAAAATGACCATGATAAGGGACAAAGAAGGAAAGGAGCTAGCTGATGCAGAAGAGATTAAGAAAAGATGGAAAGAGTACACAGAGGAACTCTACAAAAAGGACCTCAACACTCCTGACAATCACAATGATGAAGAAGTAGAACTTGAGCCAGACATCCTGGAGAGCGAAGTCATAAAGGCCCTAAAGAGCACTGCAAACAACAAAGCTAGTGGAGATGATGGTATCCCAGTTGAATTTTTCAAAGCGCTAAAAGACGATGGCGTCAAACTACTGCATTCAATATGCCAGCAGATTTGGAAAACAAAACAATGGCCACAGGATTGGAAAAGATCAGTATACGTACCAATCCCAAAAAAGGGCAATGCCAAAGAATGTTCAAATTATCGAACTTGACAGGTAAGCCACAGAAACATCTGCAGATGCTGACAGTGTTGGCTCTTTGGCTAGAAACAGAGATGAGCATGGAACCCAAGAGTCAGGGCAACCTTTGCCTCTGACAGTATGGCAGAATGGGATATTGTCTCTATTTCTTCCCCATTCAAACCTCACTAGCTAGCATCCCAACTGTGTCCATGAAAAATAGTGTCACCATCAAATCCATTAGTTTTTGATGTGACACAACACTTTTGGTTGTTTTTGGTAGGGGAATGCCTCTTTGAGTCCCAAAATGGAATAGTAAATACACTGAAACAAAGGCTATCAGAGAGTAAACAAAACAAAAAGACAAAAAACATTGTGGCACCTTAAAAATTAACTACTGCATTTTAATGTTAGCTTTTGGCTATCTCCCATTATTGATCGCAATGGCCCATCTGTAAGAAAGCAAAAGCAATCATTTCATTATCACCTTCTAGCTTTGAGATTTACAAATGACGATGGCCTAAATCCAACAAAAGTCAATGGATCAAAAATTCCCACTATAGGAGTCATGCCAGATCACACATTCTTGCAGCACAATACAATATTGGCATTGTATTGAATGCCAATATTTCATTAACATTGTACATGTACAACTGCTAAGGCAATCAGCCTCACACAAGTGCAATGACTTTGCTATGGTTATATGCCATGGTTGTTACTGGAAAGTAAGGCATGGTCTGTGATTGAATATGTCAGTATGTGTTTCTGACTGGTTTAAGGAAAACTGTTGGTTTTAATTGTTTATGTCACATTTTGCATCATATGTTCATTACCGTTATCGCCTAAAGGTAGAACAATATACGTATTAAGAACTGAATTTTGCAGTCAGGACATGTACTGTTTTCAATTTATGCATCGCCCCCACCATGCCAAAGGGAATTGCAAAACACAGCTGCATTAAAATTCCTTTTCTCCAAAAAAGGAAATGAAAGACAGATAAGTAAAAAGATTACAAACCACACATGTTCTGTAGCCTGAACAATGTCTAGAAGCCCAGAACAGAACATGAACACCATCATTAAAACACTTCTAAAAGACTGTATCAATCATAGTTTGGAAAAGTTACATTTTTAGACAACAACACCCCGGCACCTTCAACCAGCATGGTTATTGGATTTGGGGCATTATAAGTCCACACATGCAATGGGTGTTATAATCCTGGGAGAAATTTTGGTGGGAAGAATTTGCTGGTTGACAAGGCAAAGTTGATTTCTTTCTGTGGCTTTCTTTCTGGTGACCATTCCTTCCCCAAGGCATGAACTTTTAGGAATGGAAGTGAGAACTTACGTCTGAAACACCAGTGCAATGACATAATCGGGAGAGACCGTCAGCTGCCAGTCACACTCTTTTCCTGGTGGATAGGGCTCTGGGTAGTTTGGTGACAAGATCACCCCAGATGGCCCGGTCAGGATCCCACCACAGGGAGCTAAATGGGAAAGAAAGCAGAGAAGGAAAAATGCATGCCTGAAGTTCCTCTTCCATAGCCTCTTGGCAGACAACTGAAATACACTTGTCTCTAAAGCTAAATAACAATATGGCAGCATCAGGAGATGACAATTATCTAGATCAGGGTTCATCAAACTTGGCTCTCCAAATGTTCTTGGATGTGAATTCCCAGAAGCCCTGATCAGCAGGTGTGCTGACTTGGGCTTCTGGAAATTGAAGCCCAAGAACACTTGGAGAGCCAAGTTTGAGGAATACTGGTCTAGAGTAATACTCCTAAATAAACCCTTTTGTGGGATCAAAATGAACTAATCCCAGGGAACACATATTTCCCTTAACATCTAGTCCAGGGTTCCCCAAACCTGGCTCTCCAGATGCTCTGGACTTCAATTCCCAGAAACCATGATCAGCAGATGTGTTGACTTGGGCTTCTGGAGATTGAAGTCCAAGAACACCTGGAGAGCCAAGTTTGAATAACCCTGATCTAGCCCTTGGAATAGGTCTTTTAGGGGGGGGGGGGTATCTCCTAGTCAGGTATCTCCTAGTCAGCATGTCTGGAAGCTGTCAAACCAAAAGGCAAGTGCTATAATCTGTTTTGCGTTTAGATAAAGGTAAGAGGTATCTTAGGGACAGTAGGGGCTTAGTGGTTAAGATGCTGAGCTTGATGACTGGATGGTCAACAGATTAGTAGTTCGAGACTGCACAACAGTGTGAGTGCTTGTCATCTGCCTGAGTTCCTGCCAACCTAGGAGTTTGAAAGCAATAAATATGTACTCCTTTGGCGGGAAAGATAACAGCATTGTGCGCACCCAAATATCTAGTAGTGCCTGTCATGGAAATGTCTGCAGTTGCAGACAGAGGTGGTTCTTTGGCTGTAAATGGAGATGAGCACCACCCCCTAGAGTTGAATATGACTGTCTTTTGACCAAGGGAGACCTTGGCTTTTACCTATAAGAGGGATCTTACAGGGATTTCAAATGCCTAGATCTTTTTGAGTTGAGGCAACCTTAATAGCTGAGAACTACAACATTTGCAAATTCTCTTCACAATGCTCAACCAGACCAATAGGTTGGGTAATAACAAAGCCATCCCTGTGTCATAGCTTCTTCCTTTCTTGATAGATCACAAGTTGATTACAATGCCTCCCCAATTAACACCGGACCTATGCAGGTGGGGGGGTCTGGCTGCCAGAAAAATCTGTCCTCAATCTGCACGCAGCTGATCTTCGCTTCCCCTTGAAGGACGTAACCGGGGTCACACTGGAAAACGATGGAGTCTCCCGCCTCCTTGCTGTCGCCACTCCGGCTTCCATTCTGTGGGACCCCTGGATCATTGCAGGAGGTAGCTGTGGACACTAGAAACAGAAACCAAAAAAGAAGAAAAGTGAAAGGTGACAGCAAGTTGTGTATCTCATCACTATCACAAGGACTCTCGGACCTGAATACACAAGTAACAACCTGAAGTTGGGAGAGAGTCTGAAACTGCCTAGAGAGGAAACTTCTTCCCAGATGGGTGACATAAATGCAACATTGCCATCATCGTCGGCCGCAAGTCAATCTGAGTATACATATTTTTTCCTGCCCCAGGGTGCCAGGATGCCTGGTCTTGGAGGCCAGTTTGTTCTGGGCCACCTTTGCCCTCTGAGGCAACCAGGAAAAATGCCACTGGCATGGATTTAAGGTGGATACCAACTTACCATGAAGTGACCCACACACTATGATCACAGAGCCATCTCCTACGGTACATATGAAATGAGACATGCAGGATTTAACACCAGGACTGCAATGGACTGCCGCAGCCTTGAGGAGTCAGGTTATTTACCACCACCCATCACTCAGCATTGAGTTGCTGGCTGTATGGTCTACTCCATTACCGTAGCTGGATGTTCTTCAGGATAGAATCTTTCACAAAGTGCTTTAGAAAAATGAGAACAAAGAAAACCACCAACACATGAAGCAACGTACAATACCTAAGTTACTAAAACACCATATACAACACCCACTCATAGATGTCATTTCAACAAAAATGCATAGTGCTCTTGAATGTTAACCAAAGACAGACAAGGCAAAATAAAACAAACAAATAATAAAATAAAAATGAAGTACACATTTTTATCAGATTGAATTATGCTAAAAGTCAGAGAAGAGGAAAATATAGAAGGGTATCAACACTTTCCAGAATCTTCTTTATTCATGTCAGATGCTCCACCAGCATATGATAACATACAAAGCTAAAATTAACATATCTAAAACAAAAAGGAATTTAAAAGGGCTAGATGACATCCGCCCAATATAGGGCCACATCAACACCATTTCCTCTTGCCAACATAAGGTCCTCCTCAGTGCACCTTGAGGGGCATTGGGTGCATTGCATCATATCGGAGATAGTTTGTACTTCTCCGCATTTACACAGGCTGTCAGCTATAGGGAAACCCCACTTTCTCAGATTAGCCCTTGATCTTCCTACCCCTACACGTAGTCTATTTATAGCTTTACACATAGGCCATGGTTGTTCTTGGCCAGGCAGTAGAGAATCATGTGGTTCTGCCCATTTATCTGGTAGCTCCTTGCTTGTCTTCAAAAGTTCTAGGGCAGTCTTTGGGGGCTAGTTGTTCAGAGGGGCTGAAGTTATGAGGAAACTATGCCTTGATTTCAGTCTCTGCTTTGGGGGTTGGTGATCAAATAGCAGGTGTGTTTCTGAGGAATTTGCTTTGACCCACTCTCTCCGAGCAGCACTTTCTCAGTGAAATGTTGGTGGAGAGATGCCAGCTAAGTAATGCACTTTTTGTATTGAGGTGGGTTGTAGGCATCCTGTGACCAATTTCGCAGCAGACAGATGGGACTCAATGCCCCTCTGTTTTCCTCTTCTGGGGCCAAACCAGATGGTCTATTGGTCCCACTGAGTGGCACCTGACCTCTCTCCTTTTGCCTTAAATCTTTCTTAGCATCAAGGCTTTCTCCAGTGAATCCTCTCTTCTCATTTGGTGGCTAAAGTTTTTGAGCTTCAGCTTCAGTATTTGTCCTTCCAAGGAGCAGTCAGGCTTGATTTCCTTTAGGATTGGTTGATTTGATTTCCTTGCAGTCCAGGGGACTCTCAAGAGTCTTATCCAGCACCACAGCTCAAAGGTGTCTATTCTTCTGTGTTCAACCTTCCTTAGGGTCCAGCTCTCACAGCTATACATTGCTACTGGAAAGACCACCAGTTTAACTATACTGAATTTGATGGTAGGTCAGCCCAGACTGTGCGACTGAACAACAACAAATTCCACCCTATACCACTAGCTCTCTAAGCACACTACAGGCAAGAAAACCATTTTATCTCATCCCCAGTTAGTACTTAGTTAATATCCTTCCCTTTGTGTTGTTGTATCCCCCCCCATCACCTTTTATTTCTTTTTATTCTTTTAATTGGGGTGGGGGGTAGTAGGGTGGGGAAGTGAGTGGGTGATTTGGGATTTTAAAATCTGTTTTTATACATTTTTAACTGTTGTACACCGCCCTGAGTCGGGTTCTCCTGATTGGGTGGCATATAAATGTAAATAAATAAATAAATAAATATCTCTTCTTCTTCTTATGCTACCTAGATTTGCCATAGGCCACCTCCTGTTTTTTGGTGGAATTGGTTCAGGGTGGAATATAATACTTTATCAAAGTGATGGTGAACGTTTTAGAGACCGAGTTCCCAAACTGCAACCCAAAAGCCACTTATTTATTGCAAAGTGTCAACACAGCAACTGGGGAGGACGGAAACACTCCCATTGGGCTGCTGGGCAGAGGGGCGGGGTGAACTCTGTGCTGGGGGAGGGAGGAAGTGCTCCCATTGGGCTGCTGGGCAGAGGGGCGGGGTGAATTCTGTGCTGGGGGCTGGAGGAAGTGCTCCCATTGGGCTGCTGGGCAGAGGGGTGGTGGGGTGACTGCACGGGTGCCCACAGAGAGGGCTCCAAGTTTCACTTCTGGCATGTATGCCAGAGGTTCATCACCACTGCTTTATCAAAATGTACTACATACATCTTTTGAGAAACACTAATACACACACACACACACACACACACACACACACTTGTTAAACATAATTGACCACACAGTTCTTAAGGGTGAGTGCATCAGAATACATCATGAAACCAGCTGGAAATAGACAGAGCAACCCTACTGACCACTGATCTTAACTCTCATTCCCATTTTTTATAGTTAAAAGGGAGAATGCTGATGTTTACAAACAGTCTGGGGAGGGTAACACATTCTCACCCCAAGCCCTGGTGTTTACACACCTGGTTGAGCATGCATGAGCTAGGAGACACACTCAAATATACATAGATAACATCTGTTCCTCCAGCCGGGGGGGAAACTGCAGAAGATGTCAAGTCCAAGTATGGCCCATGGAGATCCGCCTTATGTATATTTGCACACACTCCTGTTTACTTAATATGCCTGGACATCTGCTGCTCTCGCATGGCATTTTGTTATAATCCTCTGTCAACTGTGTGCTCTCAAATAAACTGTACTGCAAGCAGATTTCTTCCAGTGAATTATGGAAAGAATTTTCGCCTTATTTTAGAAAGCATAGTGGGCCTGACCTTTTGACAGATGGTGGAAATCTCACATTGCCTTAAGTGAAAACATCCTCTTGTTCTTTTTTATTTAAAGTTCAGGGCCTTGAAAATTAACAGAATCATGGAACTGTGGAAATTCCGTGCCTAAGCACAACTCCCATGGGTAAAGCATCCTTTCCATATAGCCATGAAAACTCTGCTTAATAACTCCAATTCTTCTTTTGTGTCCAGGTCAGACTTTAAACTACCAAAACAAAGCCACCTTCTTGGCTTGGTCAATGGCCAAACTTAAATCCTCATTGCTACATGTTTCTGGTAGTAATTGGCAGCCCAGCAAAGGAGCTGGATTCTGTATCTCTCCACATTCACACAGCATGTTGTTTTCTGCCATTTGCCCCACAAACAACATGTTGGTTTTACATTTAGGGAGGGACTCCAACCTCCAGTTTATTTGGGGTCCTCCAAGTACCATAGGGAAGGTTGAGTTCCTCAGCCATATTCTCCTTTAATGCTATTCCTTGTCCATTGAGCTCCTTCCTCCATCTTCTAATTTGGTTTTGCTCTTGCGTACCCTCAAGAGTGTTTGTTCTTGCCATAAAGCTCTTTTTGGATCTGAGCCGGTGGACTTGAGGCACATATCCGTTCAGAGGATGTCAAGAGTCATTATCTTTAATGAAAGAGGTGGTCCATTCCAGAGGCCAACAATTCTTACCATCAGGAAGTTTTTTCTCATGTTTGGGCAAAATCTCCTTTTTTTTGCATGTTTCTAATCCTGCCAACCTAGCAGTTCAAAAGCAAGAAACTGCAAGTAGATAAATAGGGACCACTTCGGTGGAAAGGTAAACAACATTCTGTGCACTCCGGTGTTGAGGCATCCCTGCCACATGTCCACGGAAACATCTGCAGAAGCAGACAGCACTGGCTCTTTGGCTATAAACAGAGATGAGCATGGAACCCAAGAGTTGGATACTACAAACCTACTCCATCTTACACTTAACAGTCCTTCATTCATATGAAGATGACTATTATATCATTTGGCAGAAGGGCCTTGAGTTATGTGGAGAATATCCTTGGATAACTGACCTCTACATCTTTAGAACAGTGGATAGACTAAGGTCATCACTTGAATTATGCTGTGAATTTTTGAGCATCTGTTAGTTCAGCTGTTAGAGAGTGAGAAAGCTGCACATGTATCATTCCAGCTTTAATTGAGTTCTTCGTGCTTTCTATTTATTTGGTGATTTATTCCAGAAGTTGTTGAATCTAGCTACTGCCATCATACAAATGGAAGCTTTGATTTATCACAACCAAAACATGAATATCAAAGAGTAAGCACTAGTCTGAGGTATATTTAGAAGCCTTTTTACACATTTGATATATATTTTAAATCTTCTTTTTCATGTTTCCTCTAGGCAGTTGCAATATTTATATTGTATTTTCCAGTAGAAACATTTACACTCCATGCCAGTCAGAAATACTAGATTAAAATGTGGTTGGTTGTTTATGTACATCATGTATGGAATTAGATATATTTACCTTTTTATTTCTGTTTGATTAAATCATTTAATTTTCACACTGCACCATATGATTTTAAATACATTTTTTAAAAATTGACTATTGTAGCTGCCCTGCCCCAATTATGAGAAACTCAGTTTATTTATTTATTTAATTGTATTTCTAATGCCGCCCCACTCGCCTTGGCAACTCTGGGTGGCTTACAGCAAAATAGTAAAAACACATCAACATCTAAAAAACAATTAAAAACATTAAAAATTCTCAACAATTCTTTTTTAAAAAACCACCAAGCTACGTCCCAAACTCCAAGAGACAATTACTCAGACTAGCCAACCCATGGTGGCTATTTCCCTGGCCATCCCCCACAGCTGCTGCGCCAGCCAGGTCTTCACACCCCTACAAAAGGATAAAAACTCTGCCTGAAGACGAAGTTCAGTGGGCAGGAGGTTCCACAGGGCCAGAGTGTACACAGAGAAGGCCCTATTTCTTGTGCTAGAGAGGCAAGCCTCTCTGGCAGATGGAACTGTGAGAGAGCCCCTCTGGTCTTCTCTAGTGGGACAAGAAAACCTTGGGGTGATGCGGTCTCTTAGGTATCCTTGCCCACTACCATGTAGGGCTTTAATGGTCATAACCAGCACCTTGAATTGCACCCAGAGGCACATCAGCAACCAGTGCAGATCCCGGAGCAGTGGTGAGGTGCTGGCATAGCGCCCACACCTCATCACCGCCCGGGCCGCCATATTCTGGACCAGTTGCAGCCTTTGAATGGTCATCAGGGACAGCCCCATCTGGAGGTCAAATCTGGAGGTGACCAGAGCATGCGTGACAGTGAGCAAGGAGTCCCAGTCCAGGAGCAGGCATAACTGGTGGATCACACGAAGTTGTGCGAAAGCCCTCCTAGCCATGACTGCCACCTGCTCATTGAGCAGGAGTTGCAAGTCCAGGAGGACTCCTAGATTACGCACTGGGTCTGTCAGAGGCAAAGAAGCCCCATCCAGAACCAAAGATGGTAGCTCCCGGGTTAACAGTTGCATGTTGCTTCTCAGCCTTTTTGGCTAGGATCAATTTATTGCATATAGGTTAATTCAGAGTGTCATGATATTCACTAGGGGTCATTTCCTGTCTCATGAAGCCACCATGCTTTCCAATAGGCAAGCCTCACATGAGGGCTTGTAACAGCATTAATGCCACCTAATCCAATGAGCAGACCTCCCCATAAAGGTCTGATAGTGTAGACTTTCCATCTGAAATAAGTGGGTCTGACATATAAAGACCCACCACAATTATCCCAATAAGTGGGTCTCCTATAAAGACTCATGGATACCAGCTCAGTTAAGGGCTTTTCCCTGTTTTCAGGCATGTCCAGGCTTGCCTAAGCAAAGGCAAGCTGAATCACCTGAAAGAGGGGGTCTGGGAAATCAGGCTTGGCTCTTCTCTGGGTGAGCTTGCTAGACCACAGAAATGCTGTGAGTTTGAAGAGCTTGCAAGAAAGCCAGGTGCATCTCTTCACTTACATGTTAGGCAGAACCCATGTTCCGCCTCTTATCAACATGCCCAGTAAGGGAACATGTTTGTCTGTTATATAAAACACTCTGTACATGCTAGCCTTTCTCACGTAGGTCAGCAAGATTTCTTTCTAGTCAGCAAAAACACTTTCCCATGAAGGGGGGGGGGCGACTCTAGAAGGTGCATGTTAATTGTCAATCACACCTTTGACGCAAATCTAAATTACCATGGTTACCCAGGAACCCTATAAGAGAGAGAAGGAAGGAGAAGGAGAAGGGAGAGTGAACATCTTTGAGAGGGTGAAACTTTGTCACTCGGGTCTTCAAGATTCCCATCTAGAGGGAGACCTATGAGGGGCGCAGAAGCCCCAATCTCTTATTACTTAGACTGATTTTATATGTTTTTATTTTATTAGAAATGTGTTTTAAGTGTAGAAGTAGTTTAATAAAAATCGTTGAAAAGGCATTTTAGCTGTCTGCCTGTCTGTATGCTTATCTGGATTCCTGGGCACATAGCCGATAAGGAGAAGGTTTTGGCTGCACTCCCAGAAACACAGATTTCTCATTGAGTGAAACGGGAGCCGGCATGGCTCAGCTCGGCTATGTTTGCTGAGATCGGCGGTGATGGAGGGAGGGAGCAGGTCGGAAGCCCTGTGAAAGGGGATTCTCAAACTTGAGACCCAATCGGCCTACTGAACCCCCTCCCACAACCCTGACACAGAGTACTGGTTATACCAACATTGTTAAATTAGGATGAAGGTGAGAAATTGGCTTTATGCAGCCAGGTAGCCAAACTGTCATATTTTAGTAATAATAATTTTGTGTCAGAAATTATTCTGGGTTGAAAGGATTTTTCTGGGGAAATTCCACTTAGGGGTTGCCTGAATGAGGCTCCTTTCATGTCCCCAAGAGCTGGGACAGAGATGGGCATTCAATCCATCACGCAGTACCCAGGTCTTGAACTGCCGACTTGCAGGCTTTCTAGCTAACAAGGCGAGCTTCTTAACCACGAGTCACTGCAGCCCCTTTATGGGAGGAGAATACCTTTACTCCACTGTGGCCTCCACCCCACATCCCCACCTCCAGACAGACATTAGCTGAAATCCAATAGTAAGTTGCAATTAGAGTAGGGTCAATGAATCATTGGAGATTTGGTGAGTCTACATCTATGTAAGTTCCACTAGTTCAATGGGCTTGTTGTAGTATTGACTTACTACTGGACATCTGCTACAGTGCCTTGTCGGACCTACCTGAAAACTGAATGGAAAAACCTTGTTTGCTCGTGAAGAAATCAGTGTTGAACTGGAGGACTACTGAGTTGAAGGTGCTGTGGACATCGCTGGGTAATAGGGAGCCACTCACTTCCTTCAGGAGAATCCCTTTCTCAACTGGTCCATCCCAGATCCTCAAAACATCATGGAACTCTTCCGTGTGGAAAACCATGAAATGGAGCCTGGATTGCAGAATGGAGAGAAAGGGTTAAAGTTAATACTAATAATCCTATAACTGGACTACAAACCAGTAATTCATTTTAAAACTATGAAGACAAGAAAGAAGATCAATTTTCTAGCATCTTCCCGATATAGGCTTATTTAGTGTTATAGAACAATGAGTCATCTGTTTTGTCACAACAAGAGAATTCTATTTCTCCTGCAGTTTGCAATTTTTTTTACATTGTATTGCAATTGATCAGTAAGATGTTTAAAAAAAATCCCTTTAAAGCCCAGCAGGAACTACAGACCTACAGGATAAAATCTCGGCAGTCTAGATTCCTTGTAGCTGTAAATTTTTTATAACAATGCAGTAGACTCACTAAGATGTTCTGCACCCTTTAACCCAATGTCAGTTTAATTTATCTGGGTATCCAGGTATAGATCATTTCATTATTGAAATAATTCAAAGCAACATTGGCTTTGTCTATGCTACAACCTTTATTCACCCACATTATACACATATTTATTCATTTAAAATACACATATTTCGCTCTCATATATTCACAATCATTATAGTTATGTTTACATTCCCAAAAGTAAGATACTGTACGAAGCGGACTTTGTATGAGGTATTACTGTAAGCACATTTGGCTGACAAATTGTTTTTAGTTTCTGTGACCTTGCTGGGCTGAACAGCAAGTTTTATAAACTATATTTCCAGGCTACAGTTTCATTCCAGTTAGTTTAGGATGAAAATTTAGGAGAGAAAAAAGAACTGTCAGATATACTTTTTCCTAAAGAGATACACTTCCTGCTTTGTGGAAGTTTATGCCAAGCTATTAATCTTAACATTTTTCATTGTTTTTGCTGAAGCAGAAAAATAACACCACCCATGGGAAAAATCTGAAACTGCAATTATCCTATTAAATGATGTGCTGTTAAGTCATGTTTCACTTATAGAAACCCTGAAAGGATTTTCAAGGTTTATGAGATATTTATGGAGTGGTTTCACCTGCTCCATCCCCCAATGAGTTCTCATAATTGAGCAGAGACCTGAAGCCAATTCTCTTGAGCACTCGTCTATCACTCTGTCTGCTACATCAAAATGGCTCTAATAAAAATATATACCGGTAAATTTCATTTAGGAATCTCCCCCCCTCCCCTAAATTTTGACTTGAGGCAACCATTTCCAGGGTTTTCTAGGTAGGGAATAATCAGAAGCAGTTTGCTGTTCCCTTCTTCCTGGGGCATTTCTGGAAGTCTGCAGCTTGTCCATGCCTACACAGGCTGGCTCTTCCCCAAGGAGATGGATTAGGGAACTGAAATACTAACCGAGTGATGTTGAAACTTGGCACTCCAGGTGTTCTTGTACTTCAATTCCCAGAAGCCCTGATCAGTACTCCTGCAGATCAGGGCTTCTGGGAATTAAAGTTCAAGAACACCTGGAGTGCCAAGATTAGCCATCACTGTCCTAACTTCTGGCTCTTCAGCCAGATAGGTAAAGGAAAAAGTTGCCCTTGCTCGAAAGTTAGTCATATCTGACTCTAGGGTTCAGTGCTCTTCTCTGTTTATAGCCACCGCTGTCTGCATCTGCAGACGTTTCCATGGACATGTGGTAGGCATGCCTCAACACTGGAGTGCACAGAATGCTGTTTACCTTTCCACCAAAGCGATTCCTATTTATCTACTTGCAATTTCTTGCTTTCTAACTGCTAGGTTGGCAGGAGCTAGGACAGAGACGGAAGCTCACTCCACCATGCAGGTCCCGGGAATTGAACTCCGACCTTCCAGTTAGCGAGTTCAGTATCTTAACCACTTGAGCCAACGCAGTGGCTCAGCCAGATAACTAAACCCCTAATCCTGTCTGTCAATATCATGGTACTGTTGACACCCAGGCACTTATGTAGCAGGAATTTCTAAACAATTCTTCTACAGTACAGTAAAAACTCGCATAAAGAGCACCTCACTTAGAGACTAACTCTCTTAAAGAGCAAAATTTTCTCTGAATGGTTGCCTCGCTTAATAACAACTAAAACCAACAAAAAAACTCACTTAACAACTAAATTGGGGTTCACAATCCCTCCCCAGAAGTTACAATCGGTCACTTATAATGGTGTTTTGCTTAAAGAGCAAACTCGCTTAAAGAGCAATCCAGTGGAATGCATTATGCTCTTTAAGCGAGGTACCACTGTACTTGCTGTTAATCCTGTGTGCATTAAGTACATTATCTGGCCTTGGTTAGTGTCCTGCTGTACTAGTAGATGCATTATTATCAGATACTTTAATAGATTATGTTTTTGGAATAAGAGTTTCATTTTAGACCAAGCCAGGAAGGAGATTGCAAGCGCGGCGCCAAAATGGCTGCCGCGCTCTTTGCGGGGCCCCCCCACCGGACGAAGGCATCCGGGTAGTTAGGGGCGTGGCCAGCTCCCTTATAAAAGGGGTGGCCACGAGGCAGCCGAGCTGCCATTTTGCGAAGCGACGGAGCGGAGAAGTTTTTCCCTCCTACCTCCGTCGCTTGTACTATCACCTGAGCCTCTTGGCTGCTGATTCTCTCCTTTTAGGCTTCCCATTGACCAGCTGCAATGCCCTCGAAGAAGAAGGCGACTGCGAACGCGGCTCGTTCCGCGCGGAGACGCAATCCGGGTCGGAGGACCGTGGCTGCGCCTCCCCAGCAGCCTCCTCTGCCCGAACCCACCGGGACCGGTGGGATGGGATTAATCCCCCCTTGGCCGGAGGCTGGGGGTCCGCGTGCGGGCACAGTAGGGGCCGCGGCTCCCGGCCCGCAAGCGGCGGCCGCCGCCGCTGGCATCACCCATTCTGCTGGGCCTTCCTCCGTTGGGGCGCAGCTTAATGCGGGGGCTTCCAGCCTTGGGTGTGGTGTGGCCCCCTTCCATGGCAGGGTTCTTCCCCGGCCCTACCGGGCCCGGGCTTTGGATCGTGGCCCTATTCCGGCCCCGGGGTACAGGGACCTGTACCGACGCCTGTAGTTAGTGGGCCGGCTGGCCCTTTACCCCCCCCCTTGGTTTAGGTGGCTATGTCAGCGTAGAGGCCCTCCTGGCCCGCGTTGCGGCCCTTGAGGCATCCCTGGCCCGGGTTAGTCACCCTGGGGCCCCTTTTGGGGTGCTGGTCGGTCCATCGTCTGCTGGGCAGCGGCAGGCGGTGGGACGGGTTGAGCTGCCTGAGGCGCGTGGCCCGGCTTCGGCCACTGCCCCGCAGCTCCCCAATCAACAGGCCGGTGCTGATCAAGCCCCGTCGACGAGCTCTAGGGCAGTCGTGAGCTCCGACGTTCCCAGTGGGTCGGAACCCCCGGTGGGGGCGGCCCATGGGGGCGCAGCATGTGAGTATGCGGTCCAAAATAGTGCACAAACACACATGGCCACGTTCGGGGGGGGCTTTTCAATGGCCTTGGCCTCGCATGGGTGGTGCGGCGGTCCAGTCGCCGACGCCCCACCCGGTGACTTCAACTATCCCCCTGGGCCCCGGGGTAAGGGGTCCTTCTTACCCGGTCGGGAATCTTCTAGGGGTGACCGGGTTAGTACAGGCTCCTTCACAGATGCCCGCAGTTTCCACCGTGCCTGTGTCGGCTTTGCCGACGGCAGGGTATACTTTGCCATTGGGGGACCATTTGGCACAGGCCACCAGAGAGAAGATCTGGCGGGGGGAGTATGTGGACATCTTCTCCCTCCTTAACAGAGAGCCCACCAAGGAGGAGAGGGAGGGGCAAGATGAGAAGGATAAGGAGCAAGCGCGTCGTCGCAAGCCACCACGTACGTGGGCCAACTGGTTGCCGGCCTACCTCATCTACATGGCGGTATACCTCAGGGCCCGGCCTGATTTGGCGATTCTGATGGTCCAGTATTTGGACAACATTTACCGGGCGATGGTTGACTTCCCGGGCCCGTCGTGGTTGGCTTACGATGAGGAATTCCGTATGCGGATTCCCCTGCACCCAGAGATGAGGTGGGACGAGCCCTGCCAGCGGCTGTGGCTGCTGTACATGACTCCCACGCGCCCTGCGCCCGGGGAAAGATACCATTGTGGACATGCGGTCCAGCGAGTGGCCCCAGCACAAGCTCCCCGCCAGGTGGCGGGGCAGGGGGTTCCAGCCCACCTGCTGTGCTGGACTTTCTCGTCCAATGGTTCCTGCAACAGGAAGAATTGCAAGTACAGACATGAGTGTCCCTCCTGCGCTGGCCTCCACGCGGCCTCTGCCTGTCCCAGGCCTGGGGGGATGCGGGGCAGAGGAAGGGGCGGACAGGGGGCTGGCAAAACTGCCGCGGAGGGAGCTGGTTCACCAAAAGGCCCCCTCCCCAATTAATGTGGACATGTTGGAGCGTTGGCTCGCATTGTACCCGAGGGAGGAGGATGCGGTTTACCTTCTTCAAGGTTTTAGACGAGGGTTCGGTATCCCTTTTGTGGGCGACAGGTTCCCCCAGGATGCCCCCAACCTTTTGTCCCTTAGGGGGCGGGAGGAGGTAGCTGCTGCCAGCATTACTAAGGAGGTCGATATGGGCAGGGTTGCCGGCCCTTTCCCTACACCCCCGTTCCCCAATCTTAAGGTGTCACCTTTGGGCTTGGTCCCCAAAAAATCACTGGGCGAGTTTCGCCTGATTCATCATTTGTCTTATCCAGCCGGCCGATCGGTCAATGATACTATCCCTGATGACCTTTGCTCAGTCAGGTATACATCTTTTGACCACGCGCTGCGCATGGAGCGCTCATGTGGCCCGGGTGCGCTGTTGGCCAAGTGCGACATTAAGTCGGCGTTTCGCCTCTTGCCAGTGCACCCGGGCGATTTTGAGTTGCTGGGTTTCAAGTTCCGGGGTGAATATTACTTTGATAAGGCCATGCCTTTTGGCTGTTCCATATCATGCTCGGCTTTCGAGCGTTTTAGCACGTTCCTACAGTGGGCTTTTGTCCGCAGGTCAGGGTCCCGGTCTGTAGCCCATTACCTGGATGATTTTTTATTCGGGGGTGAACGGGGCTGGGACACGTGCACACGTCTCCTCAACACATTTCAGACGCTAATGGAGGAACTCGGTGTCCCTTTAGCGCCCGAAAAGACCGAGGGCCCATCTACTCAGCTAGTATTTCTGGGGGTGGAGATTGACACGGTAGCGCAGGCTTCTAGGTTACCGGGGGATAAGGTGTCAAGGATTGTGGCCCTTATCTCGGACTTGCTTGCTAAACGCAAGGCGTCCCTGCGGGAACTGCAGGTGCTACACGGTCACCTCAATTTCGCTTGCAGGGTGGTCGCACCGGGCAGGGCGTTTGCTCGGCGCTTGTGCGACGCCATGGCAGGCTTATCTAGGCCCCACCATAGGGTTAGACTCACCCGAGGTGTCAGGGCAGATATGTTTATCTGGCTCCAGTTCCTGAGGGAGTTCAATGGAGTATCATTTTGGAGGTCTGACCTCCTGGCTTCATCTCGCTTTCAGATACAGTCTGATGCTTCAGGGTCCCTGGGTTATGGGATGTACTTCAATGGGAAGTGGGCCTATGGTGGGTGGCCACCAGCCTGGGCAGGCACGGGTCGCCTGCGTGATCTCACGTATCTGGAATTTTTCCCTATCCTGGGGGCTTTGATGCTATGGGGCGAGGAGTGGGCCAACTTGGTTGTCCATTTCTGGTGCGACAATGCGGCCGTTGTCCACATTGTCAACTCACAGACTTCCAAATCGCCCAGGATCATGGACCTAGTGCGCCAGTTTGTGTTGCGCAGCCTGCGCCTCAACGTCCTCTTCAGGGCCAGGCATGTCCCGGGGGTCAATAATGATATCGCTGACGCTTTGTCCCGCCTGCAGATCTCCCGGTTCCGTGCCTTGGCCCCGGATGCGGAGGAATTTCCCTTGCCACTCCCGGAAGAGATATGGACCATTGGCAAGGAGAGGTGAACCGGGCGATTGGCTTGTCACTGGCGCCACGCACGCGTAAGGCGTATCACCATGCATTCAATTCTTTCAGAGCCTTCTGTATCCAATCCCGGCTGCCAGGAACCTGGCCGATCCCAGTGACCCATGTACTACAGTTCATGGTTTACCTGCATGCCCAGGGCCTTGCACCTCGCACCATAGCATCTAGGCTGTCAGCATTGGCTTTTATGGCCAAGGTGGGAGGTCATGTGGATAGTACCGCAGACTTCCGTGTGAGACATGTTTTGGAGGGGTGGGGGCGGGAGCGTGGGCGTTGCCCGGACGACCGCCACCCGATTTCCCCAGGGGTTCTTACCCAACTGGCCCGGGGCTGGCCTGGCCTCTGTTTTGATAGATATGAGGCAGCCCTATTTCATGCAGCCACAACGGTGGCATTTTTTGGAGCGCTCCGCATCAGCGAGCTTGTGATGCTGTCTAAGGCGGATGCAAGTCGTAGGGCACTGGAACTCGAGGATGTCTATGTTGCCAAAGACTGGGCTCAGTTGAGGATACACTCCTCTAAGACGGATCAGCATGGCGTAGGCAGTGGTGTGAGACTGCTACGGTGTTCTTTGGCAGACATCTGTCCGGTTGGTGCCCTACAGGAGTTTATTGCACTGCGTGGCACGCACCATGGCCCGTTTTTCTGTAACCAAGATGGGTCTCCCCTTACTAAGTTTCAGTTTTGGAAGGTGACAGGCAAAGCGCTCGCCAGTGTAGGCCTCCCGGGGGCCCGTTACGGCACCCATTCGTTCAGAATAGGGGCGGCCTCCACTGCTGCTGCTTTTGGGTACTCCGGGGCTGAAATACGCCACATGGGGAGGTGGGGTTCGCGGTGTTTTCAATTTTATGTCCGCCCTCTCCCACAGTGAGTACCAGCCTGGTCACCACATCTTTTCTCTCCCTCGTTTTTTCCCTTGACAGACCCTGGGTGTCGTATTACACCGGTGACAGTATGGCTGGTGGGCCATACTGCACAGGGCAGCGCGTTACGCTGCAGCGACAGAGTGGGGACCCCGACTGGGACTGGGTGCATACGCAAGTCTCACATGGTATGGTAAGCCTGGGATGTTATGGCGGGAGCTGTTGCCATTCCTTTTTTCAGGTCGGAATGCTGACCCGCCTGACATTCTTATCATACACCTTGGGGGCAATGATTTGGGCCAGGTCACCGGCTTATCGCTAAAGCATGCGATTTGCGGCGACCTCGCCTACTTGCATTACGTGTGGCCCGCCACCACCATTGTTTGGTCGGATGTGGTGCCGCAGCACACGTATAGGGGAGGGTTCGACCTCCCGGCCCTTGACCGGGCTAGACGCATGGTGAACAGGGCTGTGGCCCGGTTCATCGTCAGCAGGGGTTGGGGGAGGGTCAGCCCTCACCCCGCCATTAGTCTGCGAAATTATGACCTTTATGCAGGGGATGGGGTCCATCTGTCGCGAGGAGGTATGGACCTCCTGTTGGGTGATTGGCGAGCAGGCCTGTTGACCGAGCTGACGGTCTGGGGGGGGGGCGTCGAGCCTTCTTTGAAGCCCCTCCGTGTGGCGGGTAGCACTGATAAGGTAAACATTATGACCCACAGGTATCCGGCAAGTTCGCAATTGACTGGACAACACTAGACAGGCATAAGTTGGTTAAACGTTGTCCGGTCAACGACGAACTAGGCGACGGGGTGATGGCTACAGCTAGACAGCATGCATCACCCCGTGATTTTACGGATATGCGTCAGAGTGTGGGGTCATTAGTTAGATATTGACTACGGTCAACAATTTGTTTCTTGTCAACAAACAAATTGATACAAATAGATACATTGTAGCAATTGCCGTTGGCAATTTTGGGTGGTACCTTACCAGTGTTACTTTGGCCTGCTTGCCTTAAGAATTACGATTGGTCAATTACCAATAGAAATTTATAATTCGGACTAGGGCATGAATCAATAAATGTGGCCCAATGCCGTTATCCACTTTTATCAGTGTCTGAGTCCTTTATTGGGGGGTGCGCCTGCAATGCAAGCGCGGCGCCAAAATGGCCACCGCGCTCTTTGCGGCCCCCCCCCCACCGGACGAAGGCATCCGGGTAGTTAGGGGCGTGGCCAGCTCCCTTATAAAAGGGGTGGCCACGAGGCAGCCGAGCTGCCATTTTGCGAAGCGACGGAGCGGAGAAGTTTTTCCCCTCCACCCCCTCCCTAGTTAACAGTGTGATATTTTGGTCGCTTCGGGGCCGGGTGGGAATTTTTGGCTGGGACCCATATTGGCTCCCGGGTCCTGGTTTTTTCGCCCATCCCACACTATTGCTATGGTTTGACATAGGGGTTTTTCTGTTGCTGCTGTTGACTTTGGTCACATGGGCGGGTAGCACTGGTAAGGTAAACATTATGACCCACAGGTATCCGGCAAGTTCGCAATTGACTGGACAACACTAGACAGGCATAAGTTGGTTAAACGTTGTCCGGTCAACGACGAACTAGGCGACGGGGTGATGGCTACAGCTAGACAGCATGCATCACCCCGTGATTTTACGGATACGCGTCAGAGGGTGGGGTCATTAGTTAGATATTGACTACGGTCAACAATTTGTTTGTTGTCAACAAACAAATTGATACAAATAGATACATTGTAGCAATTTCCGTTGGCAATTTTGGGTGGTACCTTACCAGTGTTACTTCGGCCTGCTTGCCTAAGGAATTATGATTGGTCAATTACCAATAGAAATTTATAATTCGGACTAGGGCATGAATCAATAAATGTGGCCCAATGCCGTTATCCACTTTTATCAGTGTCTGAGTCCTTTATTGGGGGGTGCGCCTGCAATGACAGAGTTAGAAGCAGTGGATTTAAGTTAAGTTCTCAGAAAAGTATTAGTTGGAGCCTTGAAAAATACTCTTTTTTGTGTGTGGTTGTATCAGAGCTGGAGTTCGAGGAACGGATGGTGAGTGAGGTGCGGCATAGGCTGTGCTAAACAAGCCATTCGGGCTCGGACGGTGCTCCTGTGGTTTAAAGAGTAAAATGGGCTCCGGGTTTTAAAAAAGAAAATAAATAAGCATTGGCAGCACCAGACGAGAGGTCCTTGAATGGAGGAACTGAGGGAGGACAAGTAAGTGTGGAAAGAAAGAGGAGGTGAACGTAAGAGGGAGGAAAGGATGGGAAGAAGTAATGGCGGTGAGTGAAAGTAAGATTGAAAGTTAAAGTGTGGAAGAAGACGGGAGGAGTAAAATGGATGGTTAACAATGGAGTGCTGGAATAGAGCTGAAGAAGGGAAAGAGTGATTGTGAAGGAATCAGTATGAAGGGAGAGAAGACGAAGGAACAGGAAAGTTAAGAAAGAAAAAGAATGGGAAACGTAGATTGAAATTGGAGGCTGTGGCTGGAGAAGAAGGGAGGAGGGATCTCGCCTGGGAACCACTGCCGCAGCTTGGATCTTAATGGTAGATTTATTTGAGGGTTTTTTTACATTTGGACTGAGTAGCTTAACTTCATGGGACGAGATTGGCTTCTTTTTTTACTGGATTATCGTGTTGGATTATTATTATTTTTTTACTCTGGATGATTGTTTTATTCACCTTCCTGTGGAGTTAGTATTGTTTTGGGAATTTTGTTTTGTCACTTCAATTTTTGAGGTTTTTTTAAACAGTTGGAGACAGAAGCAGTATTAATTACAAGGATTTTTTCTCTCATCTTTTTTCCTGTGTTTTTTCCTTTTTTTCCCCTTTTTTCCCTTTTTTCTCTTCTCTCTAACATAAATATTTCTTACCTTTTTGGATGACCAGGAATTGATTGGAAACAATGGAATTGGAATTGGATTGTGGCTTGGATCATAAATTGAAAATAATAGATTTGACTGGACAATAATTGTTATATTAGTAAAGAAGTTTATTTGGACAAATTGGATAAATTGGACTGTAACTGGATATAATATTCTTGGGTTACAAATTAAGAAGTAAGAAAGGAAGAACAAAGAGAAGAACAGGAAGAAGAAGAGAAGAAGTGAGATTTGGAGAAACTTGGTTTTAAGAGACAATTGTTTTGGAATATAAATAACTATACTTGTTTTTATCTTAAAAGTGTGGGGAAGAAATTATGGATAAGAAGAAGGATGACCAAACAAAGAGGGAGGATGGGGAAAAGGTGGGAGAAGATGAACCCGTGGTAAAACAAAAAAAAATAGAAGGGAAAAAGGATAAGGAGAAAAAAGATGCCAGAGAAAGGGCAAATAGTTCACCAATACAATTTGATGGGGTGGTTATGGTGACTGAATTTGGAAAATTAGGTAATAAATTGGAGAGGATGGAAGCACATTTGCAAAAAGTGAGGAAACGAGAGCTGAATCTCATATAAAGCTTGTTACAATGTTTAATGAATTTGTTCAGAAAGCAAATACTAATTTTGATAATTTGGAAAAAGCTATTGTATCCACTCAAGAAAATGTGAAATTGGTCAAAACAGAGATAAAGGAAACCCCCTAAAAAACAATATGAATTTAATGTTAAGATGGAAGTACAGGAGAGGAGAGTGGATATGATAGAAGAGATGAGAAAGCAAAATTTGCTTATTAGAAAATTGTCAGAGAAAAAGCCAGATCATTTGAAGATTCAAATTTTGGATTGGTTGAATAATCTCAATATGGGAAAAAACTTTGTGGCTGAAGACATAGTTAATGTATTTTGATTGGGGTCAAAAAGGATGGGTAAAGTTCGAAATGTTTTGGTTAAGTTCTTAAATGTTGGTGACAAATTGAAGGTGATGGCTCATATAAAACAAATGGGATCTGGTGTTTTAAAAATTGATGGAGATGATGTGGAAGTTTATAATGACATTTCAATTGAGGAGTAAAATTGGAGATATAAAATGAAACCCACAACGAAAATTCTTCGGGATCAAGGGATTAATTATTATTGGAGGTTTCTGTTGCAGGTGAGGTTTTTTAATGCAAAAAAAAATTTCACACAATTGATTCGGGAATGGACCCTCTGGAGTATTTTCGAATGATTGGCTTAATTAGAGGAGGTACACAGGAATTGTCATCTTTGAGACATGCATTGATGGAGACAGGGGCTATTGAGAAGACACAGAGTGAGGACAAATTGGAGGTGCAGTAGGTGGGAAGAGCCTTGGGGAAAAGAGTGTGGTTGAAGTGACGGAGTCTGATGAGGGATGAATATTCACAATTAATTAATGATATGGATAATTAGAGGAAACTAATATAGAGAGCACTTGAGCATGTAGTGGGTATTTAGGTACATCCTCCGTGTCCCCCCCTCACTTTGGGAAATTCTTTTTGCAGAGGCGGCTTTTTGGAAAAGAAGTAGAGGGGTGTAGAGGGACAGATTTTTATTTTTAGTTTTGATTATAGTTTTATTGTTGTTTTAAAATTTTGGGTAAATGGGGATAGAATGTTTAGTTAAATGCACTGCCTATGAGGATCATGATAGAGCTGAGGATTTTATGTAGAAAGTTTCCATGAAGGTTATTAAGATATTGATATGGAATGTGAAAGGTACTGGCTCTCAAGTCAAACGTAAAAGATTGGAGTCAGCTCTTAGAAAAAAATCATCCAGATATAATCTTTTTGCAAGAAACACATCAAAAATCAGAGGACACAAATAAATTATTTTTAGGTTGGACACAGATTTATGAAAAAGCATATGGCACTTCAAAGGCAAGAGGGGTTGCGATATTAATTTCGACTAGATTGGGCTTTACTATGACAAAAAGTATTTCTGACCCAGAAGGTAGATTTTTTATTGTAAAAGGCATAATAGACGATGAAGAAATAACCTTTGTGAATATATATGCTCCAAATGAAAAACAAGATAAATTTTTAGATAAAGTATATCGAATTTTGAAAAAAGAAAAGACGGTAAAAATTATAGTAGCAGGTGATTTTAATTTAATTAGGTCTAATATGGATTGTACTAATGTGGTAAGAGACAGAACAGGATCAAAAATGAAAATATTAGATAATTGGATTAAACTTTTAGGGTTAAAGGATGTGTGGAGAGAACTTAAAGGTTCAGAAAGAACTTATACTTACTTTTCACAAGTTCATAATTCATATTCTAGAATAGATTTTTTTTGTTACAGATAATATACTTAAGAATATAGAAGAAATAGATGTTGGAATTTTTAAAGAGTCAGACCACACAAAAAAATTAATGCAATTGGGAATAGGGATGACAGAAAGGAAGCAGAATAGTTGGAGATATGATCCGAAAATGTTTAGTGATTCTAAAAATAAGGAAAATATAGAAACGATTTGGAATCAATATTGGCAATGGAATGATACAGGTGAAGTGACGTATAATGTAGTGTGGGGTGCCATGAAGTCGGTTTTCAGAGGAGAATGTATTAAATTAAACAGTATAAGGAATAAACAATTAAAGGATAAATATGAGAAAATTGAAAAAGAAATTAAGCAGCTTCAGGAGGAGCATATAAGAACAGGAAAAAGAAAATTCTTGAAAATATACAGAGATTGAAAAGGGAGTTAACAGGTAAAGATATAGAGAAAGTTAAAAAAGACTTGTTATATTTAAAAAGAGAATATTTTGAATATAGTAATAAAAACTCAAAGTTATTAGCTAGAGCTGCGAAAGAAAAGAGAATTAAAAGAGAAATTGGTGTTTTGATAAACCAACAAGGAGTGAGATGTAATAAAACAAAGGAGAAGGTTGATATAATCACAGGGTTCTATCAAGAGTTATATTCCGAGAAAAATATAAAAGAAGTAGAACGGCTAAGGGAATATTTGGAAAATTGGAAGGGAATTAAAGTTAGAGGAGAACACAAAGATAGAATGGAAGCCTTAATAACAGAGAGATTAAAGAGGTGATGCAGAGGTTAAAAGTGAATAAAGCGCCAGGTGAAGATGGATTTACCACAGAATTTTATAAAGAATTTAAAGATCTGGTAATTCCGAGGCTTCTGAAGCTGTTTAATTATATATTAGATGGAGGGTTATTACCGACTTCATGGTATAGATCAGTAATTGCCTTGATTCCTAAACTAGGAAAAGATCCAGAGAAGATAGAATCATATAGACCAATTTCATTGATAATTTAGGATGCTAATATTTTTACCGCAATACTGGCAAACAGGTTAAATGAATTTATGAAGGAATATATAAATAAAGATCAAGCTGGGTTTTTGAAGGGTAGATATATGGCAGACCTTACAAGGAGAGTGGTGGATTTGGTGGATATAGCGGAGCAAAATAAGGAAAAGATTGGATTATTATCTTTGGATATTTTTAAAGCTTTTGACTCCTTGCAGTGGGTTACAATTAAAGAACTTATAAGAAACTTTGGGTTTGGTATGAAATTTATAAATTTAATTGATCAATTATATCAGAAAGTGAAAGTTAATGAGGTATTTACAGATGATATAAAATTAGAAGATGGTAGCAGGACGGAAATGAGCTCCCGTCTTCATCCCAGCTCCTGCCAACCTAGCAGTTTGAAAGCAAGAAATTGCAAGTAGATAAATAGGGACCACTTCGGTGGGAAGGTAACAGCGTTCTGTGCGCTCCGGTGTCTAGTCATGCCTGCCACATGACCACGGAAACGTCTGCAGAAGCAGACAGCGCTGGCTCTTCGGCTTAGAAACAGAGATGAGCACTGCACCCTAGAGTCGGATACAACTGGCTTTTGAGCAAGGGAAACCTTTACCTTTACCTTTACTAGACAAGGGTGTCCATTATCATCGATTTTATTTGTGATGGCTATGGAATTATTAGTGACATTTATAAGAGAGGATAAAAAGATTGAAGGAATAGAAGGAATAAAAATTTGTTTATATGCAGATGATACGATGGTTATAAAAGCAATGGAGCAAATTTAGGTACATTTGAGGGAATTTGAGGAAATGACAGGATTAAAAGTGAATTGGGATAAATCAGAGGCAATTTTTTGTAACATAGAAGAAGAAGAACAAAAAAAAGATAAAGGAAAGATATAATATACAAATTAAAAATAGTGTTAAATATTTAGGAATAAATATTACAAATAAAATTGAAGAACTTAAGAAACTAAATTATGATAAACAAAGAATGGAAATTAAAGAAAAAATAAAACAATATAGTAAATTGAATTTGTCCTGGTTTGGTAGGGTTGCATTATGCAAGATGAAGTTATTGCCAAAAATATTTTTTTTGTTTGATGTTCTTCTGATTCAATTAAAGGAAAAAGATATAAAGAGTTTTCAGAGTATGTTAAACACTTTTTGTAATGGAGGGAAAAGACCAAGAATTACAAAAAATTTATGGTATGTACCACAAAAAGAAGGTGGTTTGGATCTTCCGAATATTAAATATTATTATAGAGCGTTTCAATTAAAAAACATTGCAAAGATTATAGCAAAGTCTGAGGTTATCTGGGATGAGCTAGAGATAAAAGAACTACAACGAAATGGTAATGTAATTTTTTTGGATAAGGTGACAAAGATAAAGACAAATAATCAGTTGACAAAAGCAATGTTAGATGTTTGGAAAAATACTAAGGGGAAACTTGCACCAAAAGTATCTCCGATAATGGATATGGAAGATATAATGACATTTCCTGAAAAAGTAGATAAAATAATAAAAGACATACTTTTGAGAAAGGTTGTGTTTCTGTTAAAAGACTGGATAAAGATGTGCGATAAAATTGAACTAAGAGATGAACTGTTTAAACAGATGAAATTGAATTGGTTACAAGTAATACTGGTGAATAAATGGGGGGAGAGATACAAAGATGAGCCTAGCTTACAGAGGGATAAAACAGAATTTGAAGAGATGATTTGTAAAATAAGAAAAGGAGAAACGGGGATAAAAGGGTTAGTAAGTAAAATATATAAAATCTTAAATAAGGATGAAAATTCACAAAATGTTTTGAGAATGTTATGGGAAGAGGATTTAAATATAAGAATTCCTGAATTGCATTGGAAAAATAAATGGAAGAGAAGAATTATGAGAAATCTCTCAATATATCCTTGAAGCATAAGTTCTGGTACTCTTGTACACAGCTTTTGTTAATGTACACATCCTAACAGCTAAGAGAGGGGTCTGTTCCATAGCAAAGAGAAGAAGTAGACCCTACATTCCTGACTTTGGACAGCACTCCATGGTTTCAAATAGTACCAAGTAGAAATCTATGCACTGATTATGGAAGTCTGCCACCTATTGAATAAAGACAGGAGTACAAGGTTAACTAGTCAGAACAAGTGTGGTTCTGACTGGTGCCTGGATAGGAAACCCATACGTAAGCCACTATGAACAACTCAAGCAAAAGTGGGAACAAGAGCAAGGCTGTCAGGTGTTACACATATTTTTCCCATTCTCAATTACAGAGACTCAATGAGATCAAATTAACATCAATAGAATCAGCATGTCTGCCATTAACTCACACAAGAGGCACCATTTCCAACTAGCCTGCCCACCCCTAATAGATCAACGTGATTAGAAAATGGAGGAGGAGCAGAAAGAAAAAAATCTCCGTTGATTAATTTACTGATTAGCAAGCTCAATGCCCTATTTTTCAACCTTCACCTGCTGACGCAAAACAGTAAACATGGCAGTGTAAATTATGCAGAGTAAGAAAAATCATGTTAATGTGATCCATCTACATAATTCACACAGGTTGAAATACTCAGGGAGTTTGTCTTTTTTTAGCATTGACAGGTTTTTCATATATTCATCTATTTACCACTGCAGAGAGTGTACACACACACAAAGTCTGTGTGAGACACTTTTTCTCTGCTGGCTGGATAGCTCAGTGGGTTTAGGTATCTGGCTGTGGAGCCACTGGCTGGGAGTTTGATTCCCCACTGGGCCTCTGAGGGGAAGAGTCAACCTTTGTAGTCCTGGGCAATCTTCACAGTCCCAAGAGCTCCCCGCAGAGGGAGGGAATGGTAGACCACTTCTATGTATTCTCTACCTAGACCAGTGATGGCTAACCTTGGCACTCCAAGTGTTCTTGGACTTCAGTTCCCAGAAGCCCAAGTTAGCACTCCTTTTGATCAGGGCTCCTGGAAATTTAAGTTCCAGAACAACTGGAGTGCCAAGGTTAGCCATAGCTGACCTAGACTATCCTAGAAAGAGTTGCCATAAGTCAGAACTGACTTGATGGCACACAAATTTAATTTAATTTAATTGATAGATTTATATATCACCCTAATCCGATGGACTCTGAGCAGTGTACACAAGTTAAAACCAATATAAAACAATTAAAAACCCTTAAAACATAGCAGTATTGCCCATCACTGATGAAGAGGAGGAGGACATCAGACATCATGGAGGGATGTGAGTGTAGCTTGTTTGATTTGGGAGCAGTAAAACTGATCTCTCTTTCACCACACACATTTCTTACATTCTGTGGACTTACCCTATAGTGCACCCAGGCTCTGCCTCAATGGTCCAGATACAGTTGAGGTTATGGTCATAAGGTGTTGGATATCCTGGAGATAAGACCCTTCCTGAAGTTTCACCTTTAATATTTCCTCCACACTCGGCTGAAAGAAACCACACTGTTATTTAATACCAAAGTGAGTGTGACTATCTTTATCACATAAAGCTTAAGTGATCCACGAATGCCATCTATAGAGAACCCACTTCCTACCAGAAATGCCCTGAGCTGCGTAGCCACTACATACACTCCCATATGTTGACCCAGAATGGGTCACTACAGTGACATTCAAGGAGGGCTGTAGTTGTTCTACTGACTCCTTCTTTAGGCATGTTTGGAAGCTTGCTCTGTTGCAGGGAAGCATTCACCCTATCTGAATTTCATTGAATTTCACAACTGCCTGCTTCCTAGTAAAACAAAAATGCTAATTTGGCTCCATGCTTTGGGATGAGACAGTCAGTATTATTGGCCCAAATCCTGTGGTTTAGCACAGTAAATCACACTAGAGTATGTGGGGATCAGTGGAGATTTAGTGAGTCAATTTCTCTGTTGATTCCATTGATTCAAACTGGGACCACTCTAAGTACATCTTTGCCACAGTTAAGCCCATTGATTCATTTAGTGGGCATACTCTAGTGCAGTGATGGTGAACCTTGGCACTCCAGGCGTTCTTGGACTTCAATTCCCAGAAGCCCAAGTCACAACTCCTGCTGATCAGGGATTCTGGGAGTTGAAGGTCCAGAACACCTGGAGCACCAAGGTTTGCCATCACTGTGTCTAGTGTGACTCAAATTGGATTTTGGTTATTTCTGTGTGAACAGACATTTCTACATCAACTTTCCTTCCCCCAAAGAGATACATGATCAATAAATGTGTGATGTTCTGAGCTGAGAGTAACACCTGGGCATTTCAGGAATGTGAAAGCCACTTGATAGCAAAGATGCAGCTCAAATATTAATTCAAGCGGTCCAAATCAGTTCAGTCCATTCCATTATTCTCAAAGATGGAATCCCTCATGTATCCCTATATTCCTAATGGCTCTCATTCAGTTATAATTCTCCTTCTATTCAGGCACTGGTGAATCCAGTTGAACTGAACTTGCTTTGGTGGGGAACCAATTAGATTGTCACTGATGAGATGAAGAGGAAAGGTTATTGCTTGTATATAAGTTGTACATGTGAGCAACAACTCTGAGAAAAACTGACTTCTTACTCTGACGTGTTTTTGAAACCAGGCTGTTAATTTCCCTGGCTAGTTTCCAAAGACTAGGGAAAATGCAGCTGACCATTTCTTCTCATCTATCAAGATTATAGTTGCAATAATTGCTATAGTCCAAGGTTAACGCAGAAAAATAGAAAGGACATTTTTATTCCTAAATGCCTGTCTTTTATATATTCATTGGTTCATTTTCTCTTTTCTGATCAGAAACTGCTATAGCAGAACCAATTAATTTTTTTCCTTTCAGATATGTCACCCCTCCACTACCCAGGAACAAGCATCCTCTTTATAATTGTCAATCAGATTGAAGGACATGGGGAGGACAGTGAATGCAAATGAAGCTAATTCGGAGTGAGGGTAATCCTTACTCTGAATTAGCTTCTCTAATATCCTGAGACCGTGGGCTTTTTATTTTGTGATGGGGAAGGAGAAAAGATGAAATGTCTCCTGCGAAACAGTATCTCTGCTCTGAAACAAATATATGCAAATCTTTTAAAACTAGGATTTATTTATTTATTTATTTATTTTTAAAATTTATATACCGCAATTCTCAGCCCAAGAACCGACTCAGTGCGGTTTACAAGATAGGAATACAACACAGTAATACAGCATAACAATCCCACAAAAATACAATATATCACAATACATTACAATATATTCAATACAGTTCATTAAACAGTTACACCAATGCAAAGTGCAAAGCAAATACAAATATAAATTATACAAAATATCATTAAATACAGTACTGAATCCCCAGAACCATAGCCCAAACCCTCAGTTCCCTCCCGTCCATGAAAAACCCCTGGCTTCGAAACATTCTCACCGAAGCCCTAAAGTCCCCACTACTGGGAAAAACTGTTCCAGCTGGGCGGGCCAGGGAAGGGAGCCGAAGATGAAGCGTGGCTCTCGGGGCTCGGTGGCGGCGGCTATTCATAGCCCCGCGCCCGGCAAACTGTTCCAGCTGGGCTCCCACCTTCCCTGACCGGGCGGGCCAGGGAAGGGAGCCGAAGATGAAGCGTGGGTCCCATCCTGGGCCGGTGGAATGAGCCCAGGAGAGACGCGGCGAAGACCCTCCGGAACGGCAGGTCTGGTGCTCTTTTGAAGCCCTCCTGGCGGGTGGGGCCAGGAGGGCTGCCGGCGGCCTCAGCTGTCGCTCGTCTCCCATCCTGGGCCGGTGGAATGAGCCCAGGAGAGACGCGGCGAAGACCCTCAGGAACGGCAGGTCTGGTGCTCTTTTGAAGCCCTCCTGGCGGGTGGGGCCAGGAGGGAATGGACTGCCGGCGGCCTCAGCTGTCGCTCGTCTCCCATCCTGGGCCGGTGGAATGAGCCCAGGAGAGACGCGGCGAAGACCCTCCGGAACGGCAGGTCTGGTGCTCTTTTGAAGCCCTCCTGGCGGGTGGGGCCAGGAGGGAACGGACTGCCGGCGGCCTCAGCTGCCTCAGCTGTCGCTCGTCTCTCAGGATGCAAAGATACTGATAGCTGCTCTGTTCATAAAGAAATGAATACTTTATACTAATTTCTATGATATTGGTGAAGGTTCAGTGCAAGCCTTATCAGAATCAGGGACTGTCTTCTTCCCTAAATCACATCAGGAAACCAGATACAGTGGTACCTCATACAATGATTTTACTCCGTTCCATGGGGCTCGTTGTTGTACGAAACAATTGCTATATGATACATGCATCGTATAGCGATTTTTCCTATGGGATGCATCGGACAATTTTTTTTTATTTATTTTTTTTGCTAAGTGGTTTTTCCCATTGAAAAATTGTTGTATGATTTTTTTCCATAGGGAAAATTGTTATGCAGGACACCTTTGTTATGCGATTTCGTTGCTATATGGGGCAATTGTTGTATGATTTTCCACTGTACTTTCATGTAGATGGCTGTCTCATAATCATTAAAGGAAGACACAAGGAGGGCTTGATTTGTATCTGCACAGAGTACTAAAAGAGACAAACAGTGTATTTCCTATTGATTACTTAGTTAACTGGAAAGTTATTATGCAAAGGGCTGGGTGGAAACTGGAAGGAAAACAATAGCAATTAAAAATGACTCCCGGTATTTAAAACCGGATTGGACGAAGCAAAATAAGAAACAAATTTTCTGCATTAGAACGGATGTTGATCAAATCCCCATTTTTCAGAGTTGCTGCTCACCTTCCACACCTTACTCAGAGTAGTCTTTAAATTGATTAAGGAGAAACTGGTTGCTTGTCCCTACTGAAGTAGACCCACTGAGTCAATGGGACTTTGCTAAATAAAAAATGAAGCAGGTTTCATTGATTCAAAATGGGTTTACTCTAGTTTGGGCTAATAAATGGATTTAAATCCTATTGATAGACCCAATAAACTGATTGCTGAATGTACAATGCATAGGCAAATCTGACTGATTTAGCAGAGCTACTTTATCTAGAAATAGCGATTGGATTAATGTCATGAATTTGGCCACTTTGACCCAAATATGAACCAGGAACGTGTTATAGAACAGGGTTCTTAGCTACAAAAAGAAATTGACAGAACAAATATATTGGGGCTCAGAGTCATTCATGCCAGTCAAGAATGGTAACTCCAACTCTGCAGAAGTTATTCTGCTTTGGGTTTTACTCGGAACTTTAAAAGATAAATTGAAGGCACTGAACCACTATGTGGAGAAAGTTTAGGACCATGGATAGCTCCAGTAGAGAATGATTTACCACTCATGTGAATCTAGAGACACCAGGGTCCATTGTTTCACCTTCCTAAAAAGAGATTAGTAAAGGCAGAGGTTGCCGTTGCTTGAATGCCAATCATACCTGACTCTAGGGTTCAGTGCTCATCTCTGTTTATAATAGTCAAAGAGCCAGTGCTGTCTGCATCTGCAGATATTTCCATGGACATTTGGCAGGCATGACTAGACACTGGAGTACAAAGAAGGCTATTACCTTCCCACCGAAGTGATACCTATTTATATACTTGCAATTTCTTGCTTTCAAACCTGTAGGTTGGCAGGAGCTGGGACAGAAATGGGATATCACTCCGTCATGCAGTACTTGGGTCTCAAACTGCTTTCTAGGAAAGAAATAAGTCATACCTACACAGATGGGGAGTGGCTGGTCCCAGGCTCGGCGCTCGCCAGTCAAGCAGGACAAGACCCGGCTGCCTCGTAATGAATAGCCAGGGTCACAATTAAAAGAGACTGAACTGCCTGCAAAGTGTCCCTCATCATGGACTTTGTAGCCAAACTGTGGGACACCGGGGTCTTCACACTTTATCAGCTCAAAACCTGCAAAGCAGAAGAGGAAAAAAAAGCAGCTGGTGACATTGACAATCCTGGCTGGCTCTCCTCAATGCATCAGCAGAGCCAGCTTCTACAGGAAACTGTGCATGGAAGATCTTCAAGCACAATCGAATAAGCGGAGCATAATTCATAGCAAAGCAATCACACTTCTATACCACCCCACAGCACTTAGTGCACTCTCTGGGTGGTTCACAAGTTAATTCCAATTTGCCCCCAACATGCTGGGTACTCATTTTATCAACCTTGGAAGGATGGAAGGCTGAGTCAACCTTCAGCCCTGGTCAGGATTGAATTCACAACCTTTCCGTTGCAGTACAGCAGTTAACTACTGCATCACCAGGGCTCTTTAATAGGCACCAATGAAGTAGGATAGGGGTTCCCAACCTTTTCAAGCCATGGGGCTGGGTTACACTCTCTCAGTCAGCTTTGAGGGTCAGATGGCCATTTTGCCCTGCCTGCACAATGGGGGGGGGGATGGCCATGTTGTCCCAACAGCTTCAAATGGGTGGTCATTTTGTTTCTTGAATGCCCTTGGAGGGGGTGGGGGCACATGAAATGGCACCATGGGCCAAATCCAGCCCACGGGCATTAGGTTAGAAATCCCTGTAGTAGGAAGTAGTACAGAGGAAGGGAACACACCTAGAATTCCATGGACTTGGGAATGGGTCCCTCTCTACATTTCATACTAGAATGGCTGGCTTACTTTTCTCTACTTCAGTGGCTGAAACCCTGTCACCATAAATTACATCACATAGGGTTGATTTACATCAACGGCCACAATAATTCTGTTTTTCCACAAACAAAACTTCTGATTCCTATTTGCTGTTCCTCAAAAGCTCACATGAGATCTCTTTCATTGATGGGAAGCCAGGGGGAGGTTGTCACAGGATGGGTGTGTCTTGCCATGCAGGCGTTATCAGACAGATCTCTAAGCAAAACATAACAGAAACAGAGTAAGCAACAAGAACAAGAACACAAGCAAACTATACCTATCCAGCGTTGATTCCTGCTGTCCCTTTTCTAGCCACCTGGGAGCTCTCCGAACATCAGTGCCAGGAAGTGGCCTTCCATTTAACTGGACTCCCAGGTGGCTAGAGAAGAGGCAGATGGAACCCATGCTTGGTATGCATTGCTTACTTATGTTCTTGCTCCCGTTTCTTGTTCTGTTTCAGTTATGTTTTGCTTAGACAGCTGTCTACTAAAGTTTCGTTTCTTCATCCATGGAGTGCTTGTTGTCTCTGAAATTCTAAAGCAGGGGTTCCCAACCTTTTCAAGTGGGGGCCGGGTCATGCTCTCTAAAGCAGCTTCAAGGGCCAGATGGCCATTTTGCCCTGCCAGCACAATGAGGAAAGCCATTTTGCCCCAACAGCTTCAAAGGGGCAGTATTTCTTGTTTCTTGAATGCCCTTGGAGGGGTGGGGTGGGGCCACATGAAGTGGCACTGTAGGCTGTATCCGGCCTGTGGGCCTTAAGTTGGGAAGAACCTGGGCTGGCCTGCATGGCAAGACAAAGTGGGTGGGTGAGCCTTTCATTTTCAAAAATCATGACTTTTACTAAAGACATCGTAGTGATCAAAATGAACCCATGGGATCCTCAAGACTTTGGGCTGGAATTGGAAATGTTTCATTTCTGAAAAAAATCATTGTGGCTGATGATATTATCAGACTTCATTGGCATAAATTATAGTAGCTGGATTCAGCCATTAATTCATTTATGTGAATTGATTCAGTGAATATTATGAAATTAATATATTATATTATTTATTAGCAACATGCAAGTGATCCATTGCTTTCAAATTAAAAGATAACCAAAAGCGCTAAAAACAGCCAACCCCCTTGTTAATTTGACCCCAGTAACAAATGAAGTTGTTAATATTTATTCAAACAGCTAATGTTGCTGAGACTATAACTCATTATGACAACATGACATTAAAAGCCATTATGAAAAGTTGTAACAACCTGTTGGTAACAAAGCAATTTTAATGAAATATTTCCTTTGCTTTACACATGCAAAGAGGCTTGCATTTTATTCTTCTCTGTGAGATGCCAACCTCTCTTTTGCTGTAATGTGTTGGGGAAAAGTCCTGTAAAAATGCTGGTGGAATAAACTTTGGGCCAGATTATTCCCTGAAGCCTTTCACCACTGGTTGCCTAGGCCCAACCTACATGGCAGAATCAGGAGGTAAATCTTTGCTTATTTTGCTCTCACAGAGGAGAACATGTCAAAGGTTGCTTTCCAATGGGCCAACTTAAGAATTTTTAAAAAAATTATTTTCAGGATTATTTTATTTTGTTAAAAGTTCACTTTTTTTGCAAAACAAATGTTTTAGGTGTACAAATGTTGTGGGCTTTTTTGTTTGTTTGTTTTTGCAAAAACCAGTGTACTTTGCATAGTCTGGCAGGTTATCCTGCTATGATAATAGAGTAGACAGTGATGGCGAACTTTTTAGAGACCAAATGTCCAAACAGAGAGGCGAGGTAACCTCTGTGCTGGGGGGAGGGAGAAAGCGCTCCCATTGGGCTGCTGGGCAGACGGGTGGGCATACTCTGTGGTGGGGAAGGGAGGAAGCGTTCCCATTGGGCTGCTGGGCAGAGGGGCGGGGCAAACTCTGTGCTGGGGGAAGGAGGAAGCACTACCACTGGGCTGCTGAGCAAAGGAGTGGGGCTAACTCGTGTGAGGTGATGGCGTGAGTGCCAACAAATAGGCTTGGGAGTACTACATCTGACACACATGCCATAGGTTTGCCACCACTAGAGTTGACCCTACTGCCAGTGACTCAATGCCAAGTATCAGACAGTGATTAACTCACCTGAGAACCCTGGACTATTGGCCTTGGATGGCAAAGTCCACAGGGAAGGGTGATGGACCCCAAGTGGATTAAATCCCACTAGAATCCATCTTGATGGAGGGCAGCTGCTTCATCCATTCTGCCCTAGGGCTGAGGAGGACTTTGCGTTCCAAAAGGACTCAGGATCAGAAAGTGACTCACATAACTGGATCGGTGGTACGGGTGACTCCTGCACTTTCATTTAGCAAACTCTGGATTCAACAAGCAAGAAAACAGCCAAGCAAACTAAGCAAGAAGCTACTTTCTGATTTCATTTGGAGGGACTGGTGCCCTCTGGCAGATGAAAAATGGCCCTCATACTCATTGCAGCTGCCCTTTCTTATGACTCCTACAATCACAAAGCTTGGCTTATCTTGTAATATACTTCTTGGACTTACTGGAAAATTGTAGCTCAAAGCCTTGGCGTGTGCCATTACCATCTGTGATGAATTCAAGCCACATGCTGCTTGACGTGCTGTTGATGCTAAGGCCCAACATGTCAGTTTGGCTGAAGGAGCCCAAGAGACGGGCAGAGTTGTTGTTACCATCATAGAGCTGGAAAGGGAGGAACACATTACATATGAGAAAAGGGTCTTCCCCAGAACCTCCCATACACATGTTTTATGGAGATATAAAATCCATATACACCTTCTACATTATCCATAAATAAATAGTAACCTGGACTAAGGGACTGTGGTGGCTTAATGGTTAAGATGCTGAGAAGTGGATGATTGGAAGGTCAGCAGTTTGAGACCCGAGTACTGCATGGCGGAGTAAGCTTTCATCTCTGTCCCAGCTCCTGCCAACCAAGCAGTTCGAAAGCAAGAAGTTGTAAATAGATAAATATGTTCCACTTTGGTGGGAAGGTAAAAAGTGCTGCATGCACTACAGTGCCTAGTCATGTGGTGTCTAGTCAGTACTCATCTCTGTTTATAGCCAAAGAGCCAGCACTGACACACACAGCACTGGCTCTTTGGCAATAAAAAGAGGTGAGCACTGAACCCTAGAGTCGGATATGACTGGCTTTCAAGCAAGGGTGGCCATTACCTAGACCGGACTAAACTAGTAATGCTTGAAGAAAGATGGATGGCTTTACAAGTACACAAGAGTAAAATATCTTTGGAGCATATCCAATATTAGAGAGAAGAGTAGGCTATATAGTGGTTGTCACCATAGGGTGATGGTTTTCCATGTCATCAAAACTTTATTTTAATAACTAATCTGATCATTCAGTTCAGGACTGCAATCTTATTAAAGACCCATGACAAGGACAGGTTATCACTCATTACTGTTTTGTTACTGTGCTATGTTGTTACTCACTGTTATTACTCTTCTCTCCTTTTTTGTTTGTTTGAAGATATAATGTTCCATATATCAAACAATAGTCTGGATTCAGAGACTGAGAAGCTAGCAGAGGGACATCTGAGCCCAGAGTGCACTCCAAAGCCAGTGAGGACAGATGCTACCTGGCCAGCCCCGACATCCCTGAAGCTTACAACAATCTTGGTAACACTCGGGCTTTGTTCCAGGGCCGGATGAACTGGCATCCTCTTAAGATCCCAGAATCAGTTTTGCCAATGCTAGCAAATTAGTTGCCTGGAGCTCATACAGAAGGAGCTCCAGGCCAGGAAATTGTCCCCTTAAGACTTCCTCCCAATCTGCCCTGGTTATCCTGCTATGGTAATAGCAGACCCTACTGCCAGTGACTCAATGCTGATTGTCAGGTGGTGGTTAACTAACCTGACAACCCTGAGGACTAATGGCCTTGGGTGGCAAAGACTACAGAGAAGGATGATGGTCCCCAAGTGGATTAAAACTCACTTGAATCCATGTTGATGGAAGGCAACAGCTTCATCAATATCGACCTGGGACTGATGAGGACTTTGCGTGCCAAAAGGGCTCAGGACCTGAAAGTGACTGGTGGAACTGGATCAGTGGTATGGGTGTTACGCTGCGATGTAGAAGGTAGGTGGATGTAGAAGGAAGGTAGGTATTCTCAGGGCAATCTTCATGGCTGATCACCATGATGATTGCCAATAGTCAGAATCGGATAAGGCACAGGAAGAAGGCTTCCTGCTCGATGGGAAAGAATGATGTGGAGTACTGTACTCAATCCTCACTTTGATTCAGCTATTCCTGGAGCAATAGGGAGCTCTCCAAGGTGCTGTGTCCATTGGCTGCTTTGGTGAAAGAGGGCTTCACCTTATTCTTTTAAGGAGAATTGGGTAGAAGGAAAACTCTGGGAGAGGAGAAAGAGGGGCATTCTGGTAATCTGCAATCCCAAATTAGATTGACAATGTAGCCTTACTTTGTTTCTGCCTCTACTGAAGAATACCTTCTCTGTGGTTGCATACCTAACATATGAAATTCCATGCCTTAGAAGGTTAATGATGCATTTACTTTGACTGTATTTAATCACATGGGGAAGACCATCTTGTTTAGGTAGGTATTTGTTTCATGCGATGGGTAAGTTTTGGGTGAATTCTGCATACTATTTTATGTTAGATCTGCTCTATTCGTGTTACGCAGTTGTTGCTCTTTTGAAATTTTATTGCATTTTATGGTTGGTTTACCTCCCTGAGGATATGAATTTTTATAAAGATAAAATGTAAGAATAGCTAGCCATGACAAACTTTGTCCTTTTAAAAAAGATCATAGGAGATGATCTGTAACTATGGGTACCAAATATAGATTATTACATCTGGTAAACAGAACGAAATACATTGATTTAATGGCTTTAATACGTTGATTTAATGGCTTTACTTTAATAAGTGTTAATAACGAGGTGTAGACCACAAATTTAAATCCCCAGTTGTTAATTATATTATGATTATATTGAAAAGACGTGAACATTTTATTCTAAACAACTCTTTTCCATTATTTCCCAAAGTTTTCAGTTGAAAAATAAAACAAAATATATCAACATTGGGTGCAGGTTTTCTCCAACAAAGTTTCAGCAAACCTGGGCTTCCTCCTTTTGACAACTCTATTTCCACTTGATTAAAATACACCAGTGATGGCCAACCTTGGCACACCATGTGCTCTTGGACTTCAATTACCAGAAGCCCAACTCAACACTCCTTGGTACTCCAAGAACATCTGGAGTGCCAAGGTTGGCCATTGCTGAACTACACTTTCATAGTGGCTTTCTGTTTGGAAAGTTGACACATTCTTTTCAAGATTAAGTTATCTGGAAATGAATTGATTCTTCATTGTGCTGTTTCCTTAACCTTCCATGTGAGCCTTTAATCCACCACCAGATGACAAGTCTTTACCTTGAGGACATCCCGGGCCTCCAAGTCAAAGGACCTTGCTTTGATCTGTATCCCTTTTCCTGGCTGCGTCTGGATGAAGTAGATGCATTCATGGTTGTTGCTGTAGTTGAGTGGATAGTTTGGGGACAACAGAATGCCTTGAGTCCCAGTTACAGAGGAACCACATTCAGCTATAAAGAAAGGCAGAATGATTGGGCTTTAAGATTTATGGGGTACACTGCTGGAAAGAGTATGAGTTCAGGGCTCTGTTGGCCATCTACCTGTGCTTAGACACAAGTGTAGATACCAATTCTTGAATACATGACAAAGCTCATACTTCCATATGTCATAAAAGTGTGTCACAGGACAATCAGGTCTCCCATATACTCCTAAAGTAGCAATGGTGGGACATGGGAAAGTATCCCTTTCTTGCCATAAATAATATCTTGAAGATCTGAAGACCAACTGAAGACATAGTTCCTTCATCTGTAGTGCAGCTGATCAATGGAAAGTCCTATCAACTACACTAGAATATACCTCTGGTACAGTCTCTTGTTCTTTACCAAAAGGGAAAGCTAGAGCACAACATAGTCATTCAGTCAAGCAAGGAAATCAGAGGAGGGGATGGGAGCCTGGTAATTCTGAAGTGAAAGTTCCCACTGAATCACAACAATCACAGATAAGCAGCTATTGACCACCTAAGGGTTGAATCCATACTCTTTCTGAGACCTCATTAAGCTGAATATTGTCCTTTTCTCTCAAACCAGTATAAAGTAGAAAGCCACTTCTATTTTTCAGTGGTGGAACAATGAAGTTGTTATGTTATGGCTAAAAATTAAGATCTGTATCTCACATTGTTTTTGGATGATCAGTTTTGCTCCCTGGAAGTGGTGTTAGTGGGTTTGGGAGAAATCAGGAGCACTTCTGGAGAACTTCTGCACAACGTCTGGAGACTGTAGTTGGCTGGGTGTCAAAGTGAGTTAGGCATCTGGTTATGGAGCCAGAAACTGGGATGCTCAATGAAGCCACATACTCTTTCCCCCTACTTTCCCATTGATTTCAATCCTCCCTTTTTGAAGCTAAACATGGATTGGTGATGTCAGTTGTGGTTAGTTTCACATCAGAACTTGCCACTATATAGTCAGGAGCTAATTTTCAAATTCTGGTTTGGACCAACCATGGTTAGCATGAATGTCTATGCAGCTGCAACCTTGCATTATATTTAGGCATCTTTCTTTCTCAAGTGCATAGATTTCCACAGCCTCCTGTTGTGATTCTGTGACATTCCTGTTGGCTTTCTCTAATCCTACCTGCCTCACCTCTTCACTTCCTCCCTCTGTAGCCAGAGAAGATCCCACAACCCCATGGTGGGTTAGCTGTTTGCCCATGCAACACTGAGATACAGTAGATTGCCCAAGCAAAATTAAAGCACGTGACCACCTACCAACACACCTTGGCAGAGGCGAACTCCACACACGCCGTCTACCGCCCAGGCAGGTAATGCGCGAGACGCCTTCTAGCCGATATCCGGGGAAGCAGGAGAAAGTCAAGACATCCCCCACACCAAACTGAAGGCCCTTGCGGATGCTGTGGATGGGCACTTCTGGTTCTTCACAAGGTTCTAGGTCATATTCTGACAGAGAGATACAAGCAGCTATGACATCACCAAAGCAATCCATCCCCCAACCCCCTCCCAGGATCACTGTGGGATAGAAAATCTACATAAGCTTTTTCTTTATCGTGCTTTCTGGGTTGAAAGGATTTTTGCTGGAGGAACTCTGCTCCTCTCATGTCCCCAAGAACTTTTCCCACCGAACTGGTCCCTATTTTTCTACTTGCAATTTCTTGCTTTCCAACTGTTAGGTTTGGCAGCAGCTAGGACAGAGATGAAAGCTCATTTCGTTGTGCAGTACTCAGGTATCGAACTGCTGACTTGCCAACCTTCCAGCTAACAAGGTGAGCTTCTTAACCACTGAGCCACTGCATCCCTACACAAACTGAGCTAATAGGAGTTCACATTGTCAAAAGCTCCCACATTGATATTCATTTCTGTCTCTCGATACCCCTTCTTGCAGGAATCGAGTCAGTAGCCTTACCGGCTGCAATTATAACAAAAGCATCAAAGTGATTGATAATAATAATTAATTATGAAATCTGCCTGTAAAGAGGAAATCATTCATCGAATAGTAGAATAATTGAATAGGAAGGGACCCGTGAGGCTGTCAAGCCCAACCGCCTGCTCAATGCAGGAATCCAAATCAAAGTAGATCTGGCAAATGGACATCCAATTTTCTCTTTGAAATGGTAGCCATGTTAATTCTGTGTTTCAAGCATATCAGAGAGTAAACAGAATAAAACAAAAAGACAAAGAAAAAACATTGTGGCACTTTAAAGACTGACTGCTGTGTTTTAATGTTAGCTTTTGTGGATCAAGTTCACTTCCAATTTTCATCCACAGCATAGGCTATCTCACAGAACAAAGGATGAACTCACAGGATTGCCAATAGTTGCTAAAGGTTAAACTCATTAGCCAATGTTTAATGTCAGGTGTTTGTCTTGCGTCCATCTACAGGGCGAAACATCACAACTAATCCCAATAACAGACAAGAGATCTTCTGCTATTACCAGTTGTAAAAAGCCATATTGATCTGTATATTTATCTGTTGTGCTAACCATTCTGTACCTCTGTATCTGATGTGTATAAATTGATGCCATGAAGTCTCACTCCTATGTCTGATGAAGTGGATTATTACTGTGTGATTTTAATCTGCTCTTTTATACTGATTCTCTCTTTCTCTCTGTAAGCCACCCTAAGAAGTGCTCGCACCAAAAGGGTGTGGTACAAATGTGAAATAGATAGGCAGGTAGGTAGATAGATAGATAGACAGACAGACAGACAGATAAGTTTTAATTCATATGTTAATTTATCACTTATTGCAATATCCCATATCTCTTCATACTAGGGGTTCACAACCTATGGCCCACAGACTGAATCTGGCTTACAATGCCAAATAATCTGGCTCCTGACCTTGCTCCAGCCACCCCCACAGCCGCTGGCACCAGAATCAGCCGCAGACTCATTTACGGCCCATAAACACTTTTACTACAGTCATTAATGTGTCAGTGGCTGTCATAAACATGTTTTCTACAACCATAAATGAGTCTGTGACTCTCGTAAACATGTTTCAGACAGCCACAGATGTGTTTTTTACGGCACCATTCCGGTCCACTCAGCCGTCTGAGGGGGCGTGGTCCGGCCCATGACTGAAAAACATTGAGAACCCCTGCTTTATACCAATCATCTTATGTTCAAAGTTGCCTTCCTATCCAAATCCTACCTGAAAAGGTGATGTTGAAGCCCTCATAAGAAATGGAGAAGTCGGATATGAAACGGATCTGGGCGGAGAAGTTCCCAAAGAGGCCAGCACTGAAAGGGGCAGGGAGGCGGGAACCAGTGAGCTGTTTCAGCGGCTGGCTGAAGCTGCTATTCTCTGTGATCAATAGGTAGTCATGGCCACTTTCCAGGTGGAAGGTGTGGAAAGTGAAGAAAACACCTGTGGAGAGGTACAAAGGCAAGAGGGATGTGTGAGTTCAAACACAGTTGGCTGGCATGATTGACAAAGACACCAATCAGTTCAGTCAGAACAGTGGTTTCCAACCCCGCCCCCTTTGGTCATGCTCCACCTAAGCATTTCTAAAAATCCTCTCCCCCCCCCCCGGTGACATATAATTTTTATTATTCAAATATCTGCTTTGTTGTCTTTCTCTTAGAAAACACTCCCCCCCTCATTTTTAAAAATGAGATAAGACTGATTAGATACATTTATCAATCAAAGCCTCTACTTTCTATGTTCTGCCAGGGGAAACCATGTGGAGGATGGGTAGGTTGTCCAATGATATGCCCTCACTAAAGAAGTGCTAATGACTGAATGGGGATTTGAAACCAGGGTTTTTAGTCTAGCACCATTCTTACAACCATCCACACTACATATATCAACATTGGCTCTGAGCGTCTCTGCAGCAGAGCATGCCGCTCCAGTATGGAGCACAGCCACACATGCAAAAGAAGTTGACATCACTGTTGATGAAACAATCACATAGTGACATGATGTCTCAAATTTATCCCGGTTGAGAAAATATATCCTCATATTGATATCGCTCCACCTAAGATAAGGAGAGAAGTAGTAGCAGTAAGGTAAAGGTAAAGGTCGCCCTTGCTTGAAAGCCAGTCGTACCCGACTCTAGGGTTCAGTGCTCATCTCTGTTTAAAAGCCGAAGAGCCAGCGCTGTCTGCTTCTGCAGATGTTTCTGTGGTCATGTGGCAGGCATGGAACGCTGTTTACCTTCCCACCAAAGTGGCACCTATCTATCTACTTGCAATGTCTTGCTTTAAAACTGCTAGGTTGGCAGGAGCTGGGACAGAGATGGGTGCTCACTCCATCACACAGTACTTGGACATCGAACCCTGACCTTCCAGTCTTCAACCTCAGCGCTTTAACCACTTGAGCCACTGCAGTAGCAGTAAGCTTAAGGTCACCTAAGAGAGTGTCCAGTGTATATTCAAGATCTGTGCCACAACTGTTCAGATTTATAGCCCAGTCTCTTGATTATCATGCTATACTAAGCAAAAATCAAAGCACACAGACAAAAACATTCTCATCAGATGGAAAGATTTCCACCAAAGGCAGATCATATATCTAGCAGAGTGTCATTAAGTGCGGTAACATGATTTCAAAGTGGATTGCAAAAAGGAAGAGGCACTAGATATCACATTGCAAATATTCACTGGGTATTGCAGCACAATAAAGAATTTCAGAAGATGAACAATCTATCTTTTATGAACTTTTATGATAGCTTTTGACCAGGGGTTCCCAACCTTTTCAAGGCGGGGCCCAGGTCACACTCTTTCAGTCAGCTTCGAGGTTTGGACAGCCATTTTGCCCTGCCTGCACAATGGGGGTAGCCCAGCAGCTTCGAAGGGGTGGCCATTTTGTTTCTCTAATGCCCTTGGAGGGGTGGGGGACACATGAAATGGCACCATGGGCCAGATCCAGCCCATAGGCCATAGTTTGGGAACCCCTCATCTAAACACATACTGTAGCAAAATGGACCAGAGTGGAGGGACATACTCTGGGACATTATCTGGTTTTTACTTGTGTGATCCCAAGGTGTGAGAACCTGGCTTTCCCTTTCTAAGACATAACTAGGTCCAAGCAGAGAAATTGGACATGTGGATGTCTGAGTTATCTAATCTCTAACAAATGTGATGGGAACTCTTTCTTTCCTTCCAAAGCATTTTAGTATAGTACAAAAGTAGATTTATTTTTAAACTGTAATTTTACAGCTCATTACTCTGTAATATAGATAAGTTCTTTTGGCCAAACAGGGGGGTGGGGTGGGGAGAAAGAGAGAAGCACAGAGAATCATAGCTTGCGGGCAAACACAGTTTAGTCAAGTGAAGTGCTAAAATGTGAGAAAAACCTTAGGCTAAGCTAAAACATATCTGATACAAAAGAATACTACTAATAATAATAATTAAAACTGTTTAAAAACTAGTCTCCCCCTCCCAGTATTCTCTGACAGATAATCATCATTTAATTTCGATACTCAACTGACCTCTTTAGTCTCAAAAATACCATCAAGAGGTATTCATGGACTTCAACTTCCATCTGCCCCATCAGTAGAGGTCACAACCAAGGATAATAGGACTTAAGGCCCAATGATGTATAGGAGTGATGGCGAACCTTGGCACTCCAAGTGTTCTTGGACTTCAATTCCCAGAAGCCCAAGTCAACTCTCCTGCTGATAAGGGCTTCTGGGAATTGTTCAAGGACAATTGTTCAAGTTCAAGAACAGCTGGAGTGCCAAGGTTAGCCATCACTCCCATAGCCTCTAGTCCTGTGTTGGTGAACCTTGGCATTCCAGGTGTTCTTGGACTTCAATTCCCAGAATCCCAAGTCAGCACTTCTGATGTATATAGTGTCACAGATTGTCTTCTCTAGTATAACCAGATTGGACTGGCTACGCAATACTGTGAAACCTTCATATTTTTTGCTCTGCCATTCCTGATTAGCAATGATCGGCTATGAAGCATTATCTGTTCTCAGTTGCATATTCACATAGTCACATGTGACTATTTCCCTCTAGGATATATAAGGCAACAGTCTCTTCCCCTTGATCTTACCACATGATTTCTGACTGGTTGGAGTCATCATTTCAGCTGATTCATTAAATGGGGAGAAGAAACGGTTGAGAGGAATGAAGTGTTCATGTTGGGAAAATGTTGAAGGGAAAATGTCAACTCCAAACGTTACCTTGGACACCTTAGAGTTGTTATTCAGCGAGTAGTCCATGCATGAGTAGACATCTCCGTAACGAAATTCCACACAACTTGCATTTTTTTTTTAAAAAAAAGTCATTTGGATATCACATCACCCACTGGCAAGGTGGACCATGATGTGTGCCCTCTTGCTTTCACCTGGCCCAAGGGATCTGACAGAAGGTGCTTTTGGGAGTTTTAGTCCCGGCCTAACATTATTGATGAGAGATGGACAACACCGTCTAGCTCAAGGCCCTCCACCTCAACAAGACTCTCACATTACTCTCCAAAAATGGATGGAGAATTATGAAATTCGTAGTCCAAGAAATTTTTAAAAATCTCATTCCTAGCAGTAAATCACAAAAAAGAGTACACCCACTGAATCAGTGGGAACTTGGTCAGTTTGATCCTACTTAGGTTCCACTAATTCAGTTGGTTTACTCTACTTTTGACTTACTATTGGATTTCCGCTAAAGTATTTTTTATTTCCCCAGGAAATGTTTATATACCAAGAGGATTGCTGCTTTGGGACCCATACTGATATTTGATGACCTAATAGGAGTGGATTTACCAATTTATTTTTACACTAACAGTGATTGTGAGACTTTCTCTTCACACATCTCTCTTTCTTCAAAAGGGGAGAAGTTGTTTTAGGTTAGGGGTTCCAACCTAAGGTCCATGGACCAGATCTGGCTCATGGTGCCATTTCATGTGGGGCCCCACCCCTCCAGGGGCATTCAAGAAACAAAATGGCCACACCTTTGAAGCTACTGGGACAAAATGGCCACCCCCATCATGCAGGGAGGGCAAAATGACTGTCCAGCCCTCAAAGCTGACTGAGAGAGCATGATCCAGCCCCCAGCTTGAAAAGGTTAGGAATCCCTGTTTTAGGTGGGAAGCTGCAGTGCTCCACTCTTCCTACTCTGCTTCAAAGATGTTCAACATGCTACCATAGCATAGTTTCAGAAGTGAGTAATCTCCTAGTAGTGGAAAGAATTCATGAGGGGTGAACCTGCCTACTTTGCAGTGCATCTTTCAAAATGGCCCCATCAAACTGGCCAACCAACTAGCCGGCTGCAAATATGAGGGGGGAAATTAATTAATTAATTAATTAAGGTCAGTTTACTGGTTTCAGAGCCAACTGTTTTATCTTAGTAGATTGATCAGGTCTTAGAAAGTTACCCTGGATTACAACTGGCAGGTCCCCCTAGCCCAGTGGTTCCAAATGTGGTTTGGAACCACATTTGGGGGGGGGGGGGTTGATTCCCAGAAGCCTAAGACAGTACATTGGTTGATTAGTGATTTAGGGAATTGGTTTAGGCTTGGGAAATGCTGCCCTAGCCTGTTTAGACTACTTTCCGTACTTCTTCAACCAACACAGCGACAATTCTGTGCTCTGCAAAAAAGCAACTTTTTCCTCATTCTGGTCTGTCCATCTGACTCTAGTAATAATGAAGCTCTTAAAAGCATTTCATTTCCCCAAACCAACTGAGATAAATTGTATCAGGGCACTGAGAAGCAATAAAAAGCAATTACCACAAACAAATAGATAACGTTTCCAGCGACAACTACCCTTTAAAAAAACCATTTTATTTTTATAGGAATAAAATGAATATAGCTATAATGGCAGAAGGAAATATTCATTTCCCAAAGTTGTTATGTGCTGTCAATTCGATTCTGACCTATGGCAACCCCCTGAATTAATAACAATAGCTTGCCATCAAGCTGGCTTCTGACTTGGGACAACTCTATGAGTTAATAATTATTATTATTTTATGCTGATTCTATGAAGTTGATTCCATCTTACAGTGACCCTTCCTGGGGTTTTTAAAAGATGTAGACTACTCAGAAATGATTTACTATTCCTTTCTTCAGGAGGTGCTAGAAGGAGCCATGGTGGGGAATTTTATACCCCACCCAGAAAGACACCTGATTCATTTGAGCCAGTCCATCATATAACCCCATGAATTATTAACCTCCAACATGTACTATTTCTAAGACCCATGCTCAGGTCCTGTACATTCAAAGTAATTGTTTTCTTTATTTCATCACACTTGATTGTCTTCCTTTCCTGCTACCTTGTGTTTCCCCCAAATTTACAGGTGGGAAATCTACTATGTACTATTGAATATATGACCATAGGAAAGGCCTTTGTTTGCAGTGACTCATTTTTACTTAAGAATGTTTGGTGAGGAACTCTGAAGCCTATTAGTCACAGCAGGCACATAACTGATTCTTTCCAATATCTTGCAACTAGGTAAAGGTCTCCTTTACATGAAAGCCAATTGTGTCCAGCTCTAAGGGATGGTGCTCATTTCTGTTTACAACCAAAGAACCAGTTCTGTCTGTATCTGTAGGTGCTTCCACAGTCATGTGGAAGACATGACTAGATACAGAATGCTGTTACCTTTACCGCTACAGTGGTACCTATTTATCTACTTGCAATTTCTTGCTTTTTAAACTGCCAATAATAATAATGTCAGAAATTATTCTGGGTTGAAAGGATTTTTGTGGAAGAAACTCCACTCAGGGAATGCCCAAATGAGGCTCCTTTCATGTCTACAAGAGCTGGGACAGAGCTGGGCACTCAACTCATCATGCAATACCTGGGTTTTGAACTGTCTCCAGCTAATGAGGTAAGCTTCTTAACCACTGAGCCACTACAGGAGCTGTGGCAACTATGAGAACTCAGTCTAAGGCTTTCATAAAAGTCCATAAAGGATAGATTGCTCATCTTCTGAAATTCTTTGTTGTGCTGCAATAGCCAATGAATATTTGCAATGTGATCTCTAGTGTCTCTTCCGTTTTGCAATCCAGTTTGAACATCAGTATTTTTACTCAATATAAGGGAAACACCTTTGCAGCAATACCTGTAGCTTTTTCTTTTATATATTTATATATATTTTCAAGATGCAATATCATAAGTGGACAGTAGAATGGGGTGGAGAGTATTTCACCACTGCAGGAAAAGTTTGCTTGACATTAGCGTCAACTGTATCCATACAAAACTTTACTGAACCATTCATTTGGTTGCCTACCAACACATTTTCTTTGAATGACTTCCTGGTCATTCTTCTCTCTGTAGGCAAAATGCCCCACTCACAGATATATACATCACTTGTTAAAAACGTTTCCTCTTGACCTCAGAATGTCATATAATCACTTTTAAGACTGCCTACCTTGACCACTGAACAAGAAAATGAATGGGGGCAAAAATCCTGATGAAAATCAGTTTGGAAGTCTCTTTTCATGCCATATCAATTGACCGAGACATTAAATTCAAAATTAGAGCCTCTTGATGAATTGGGGGGAAATCACTGCTCTTGGCTGAGATGATGGCTCTATTAAGCTGCCCTCCATCTATCACCCTGAGAGAAAAAGGTTCTATTCTTTCTAATCATTTCAACACACTTCTGTTTTGTATCCATGGATGTACTGTTTTAGAGTGTAGGGCTATGAGGAGCTGTACCCTCAGTTTCCTCACTAAGGGGTCTTGCTGTCCTTATAACACTGCATGAATCTCCTATCTTTAGAGTGAGTGAGATCAAGGTTTTTGAAACTTGAGAAGCGGGTTAATGATCTAAGCAGGGGAAAAATATATAGTAAAACCTTGCATAAAGAACACCTCGCTTAGAGACTAACTCGCTTAAAGAGCAGAATTTTATCTGAATAGTCACCTCACTTAACAAATAAAACCAAACAAAAACTCACTTAACAACTAAATCGGGGTTCACAACCTTCCCTGCCATAAGTCACAACTGGTCACTTACAATGGTGTTTCGCTTAAAGAGCAAACTCGTTTAAAGAGCAATCCTATGGAACACATTATGCTCTTTTTAAGTGAGGTACCACTGTATCAGGAAGGATGGAAGGCTTCTAACACTCAATCTGGTAAAATGGCTTACATGCCAGCCTGAAAGTAAGATAATAGAGCAAGGATAGATTGAGCCGTTGGTGGTTAATTTGGTCAAGGGTGTGACAGCTGTTCTCTAGGGACTGCTCTGCATGAAAGATCTCGGGAAATAGGGAACTAAAGGCAATTTGCCAGATGATTTAGCTGAGGCACACACACATACAAAGAACAGGCATGTCTAGTGCAACACATAGAATAAGATGCAGGATTGGGAAGGCAGCTATTTTTTAATGAATGAATCATATTTGATCATCTAGGCCAATAAACACCGCTATTAAACTTCACTTGTTTAAAACTATTGTCCCACCAAATGTGATATAGGAACATTAGGGAACCGGTGAACTCTCTGCTCATTGATGAATTGGCTTGCTGGGCCAGTTACCTAATACCTGGCTGTCATGATCCAGCGCTCATCTGAATTCGAGGGCAACCAGGAGTAGGAGCCCCAGCCTGTTCCTAGTCCAGTTTTACTTCCCCAGAATCTTGACCTTTCAATTCAAGAGCCATCCATCCACTGACTCAGATTCTAACAGTGATTCTCCATCAATCTCAGAACATTATGGGCAACTCCTACAGAATGATTTGTAGCTGTGCCATAAATCTGCCAGAACCGGCTCCCAAGGGGGGCTCCCACCTGATAGTCCTTAACTGAGAAAGCTCTTAAGGACATCTGCTGCAGTTGCCAGACATCGGTGCCATTTCAGTGCAAAGCCAAAAACCCTGCCTGATTTCTGTGTGTTCCTGATCTCCCATTTGACTGATTGCCTTGACTGGACTCCTCTTCTGATTCTATGCCCTGGGACATCCAATGGACTACACTCTCTCTCTGAACTGGTAAACGGACCCTGGCTTTCTCTTTAGACCTCGCTATTTGGATCTTCCCTAGAAGACTGTTGCTAGATATCAACATTCTCTGTGTAGTGCTGTTGTGCGGCAACCTCAGAGCTGGGTGAGCACACTTGCAGCTCCATGTCCTTTCTTGTGCTTAACAGACATCGTTGCAGAGAGAACTATGTCGATGAGCAAGTATTGCCATGAGCGCCTTCCTCTGGTCCCGCCAGCCGGGGGAAGTGGGGGCACTTGGGGGGAACTAAGAACGTTCGGTGCCTTCTTGGGTTCAGTTGGCTACAGACTTTTTCCTCCTCGCTATGTGGACCTTGGTCCCTAGCTTGCCGGCCTTTGGCCGGTTTTTGATGGGAGGGAGGAGGATTGTGTGTGATGTCAAAAGAGATTAGATGCTAATGTGATATTTTGAAATTTTTTATTATGTGATTTGTATTGCTTATTATTGTACTGATTTATTATTATTATATTGTATTTTGGGATTGTTGTATTGTATTGATATGAGTCGGCCTTGGCCGAGAAAGGCGGGATATAAATTAAAATTTATTGTTGTTGTTGTTGTTATTATTATTATTATTATTTATCTTGAAACTCCTCTGAGAACTTGGACTTTCTGAGTTAGAGCTGCCAGATTCCCAGCTGTGGGAATTCCCACTGAACTCTGGTAATCATCGTGGGGGAAAATCCCTACAAAAATCCCACATCTACTGATCACCCTCATTTCCTTTCATTGCAGTGCCTTCTGCCCTCAATCTCCTTCACTGTGGGAATGAGGCCATTGACAGGACTCTGCCTGCCTGCCTATCTTGCTGAAGCCAATTCTCTGATAGTTTCTGCTGACTGTTCCCATTTGCCTCCCATAGTTGCTTCTAGCAACACAATGGTTTAGATTAGACCTAGCAACCGTATCTACTTTGACGCTTCATATTTCACTCTGATCCCCAATCAGACTTTGATACAAAAGGACTCCCAGCATTTCACTGAGCGAGCTCTTTGTAGCACAAGCATTGGGGGAACCTGGAGATCATGTTGCCCTGTGTAGCTTGCTAAAGCCACTCACCAAGGGTGGCCAAAAGTCGCTCTTTGATCTTTGGGAAAACAAGGCGCTTTGCGAATTATGTCTTGCTAGTCTCTGTGTGTTGCATGTTAAACATGCAGTGGGATAACGGGAAGCTTCTTGTCGGATGAGAGAATGCAGAGCTGAGGGAATTAATGAAGAGTGGATTGCTGCCACTCAGTGGGGTACCTTACACAGTGGTGCAATGCCTCCTCTAGTGCTCTGTGGTTCATCTGTGTTAATACAGTCAGCATCAAATACCTGATTGACAGTGTCTCCCACTGTGTTAGTATCTAGCAAGACAAGAATGAAGCTATAGAAGGTATTTCAGACTTCATTTACATTCTCTCTCCCTCTTAACAGTATGGGTGTTTGAAGGAGCACTTTTTCCAAATCCTTCTTTGTGAATGGCCAGAAACAAGCAAGTTCATGTGTATATGTGTGTTCATGTGCATATATGTAAGCTGATTTCCTGCAATGGTGGGACAATTCTGGAGATACAGTGGCAAACCTTAGCACTCCAGCTGTTGTTGGACTTCAATTCCCAAAAGCCCAAGTCCGCACTCCTTCTGATCAGGGCTTCTGGGAATTGAAGTTCAAGAACAACTGGAGTGCCAAGGTTCACCATCACTGGTACAGTATAAGCACTGTATCTCCTGGCAAGATGGGGAAAGGTCAAGGTATTAGCCATATGATCATTGGCTCTTTCACAGCACAGGGAAAGCATGACTAAAGCTGGGCTTGAGAGAAGTCAACGAGAACCAGTGTGGTGTCTTTGCTTTGAATGTTCAGTTGGGACTTGGAAGAGTAAGATTTAAGCTACCCTGACCTATGAATATCAGCTACCTACTTGGGTTATTATGAGGATAAGTGGAGAGTTGAGCTCAGAAAAGTTAGGGAGGCACAGAATCATAGAATAATTGAGTTGGAAGGGGCCAGTAAGGCCATCTAGTTCAATCCCCTGTTCAATGCAGGATTCCAAATTAGATCAGATCTGATAGATTATTGTCCAATTTTCTCTTGAATGCCTCCAGCGTGGGAGCTCACACCACCTCCCAATGTCATCAGTTCTGCTGTTGTACTGCTCTAACAGAACGTTTTCCCTATTATATATCTGGCCTTTTTTGCAGCCACATCACACTGTTGACTCATATTTAACCTGTGATCTACAATAATTCCAAGACCCTTCTTGCTCGTAGTATTACTGAGCCAAGTATCCCACATCTTGCGACCGTACATCTGCTTTTCCTTCCCCTATGTGTAAAACTTTGCGTTTATCCCTGTTAAATTTAATTCTGTTGGTTTCTGCTCAGTGTTCAAGCCTATCAAGATCTTTTTAAATTCTGCTCCTGTCTTCCAAGGTATTAGCTATTCCACCCAGTTTTGTGTCATCCACAAATTTGATAAGTATCCCCTGCATTCCCTATTCCAAGCCATTGAAGAAAATGTTGAAGCATACTTGGCCCACTTGTTACCCCATCTCAGTTTGAGAAGCAGCCATTGATAAGGATTCTTTGAGTAAATACTCAGAGCCCACTTGATACTTGCGCTATTCAGCCACTTCTAGTTGGCTTGCCAATCAGAATATTATGGGACACTTTGTCAAAAGCTTTGCAGAAATCAAGATATATTGCATGAATGCAAGAAAGAAAGAAAGAGAAAAATATTTCCCACCAATATACACTGTTGTACTTGCTAGGTGAGAGCCTTCTCAGGGCGCCAGGGCTTGAGCGGTCTAACTAGGCAGCATTGTCCATCTCTTGTCAATGATATTAGGCTGGGACTAAAACTCACCAAAGGACCCTCTGTCAGATCCCTTGGGCCAGGTGAAAGCAGAGGCTGGTAGTGGTAGTGGTGGTGGTGGTGGTGGCAGTGGCGGCAACAGTGGCAGCAGCAGCAGCAGCATCTAGCCATCTCATTTTGGGCCACCCCTTTCTTCTTTTGCCCTCCACCTTTCCCAGCATCAAGGCTTTCTCAAGTGAATCCTCTCTTTTCATTTGATGTCCGAAGTATTTTAGCTTCATCTTTACTATTTGACCTTCTAATGAGCAGTCAGGGTTGATTTCTTCTAAGATCAACCTATTTGTTCTCTTTGCTGTCCATGGTACTCTCAAAACTCTCCTCCAACACCACATCTCAAAGGCATCTATTATTCTGCACTCAGCTTTCCTTATGGTCCAGCTCTCACAACTGTACATTACCACCGGGAATAACAATGCTTTGACTATGCAAATTTTTGTTTGCAAGGTGATGTCTCTACTTTTGACTATGTTCCCCAGGTTCCTCATAGCTTGCCTGCCAAGAATCAGTCACATTTTTATTTCCTGGCTGCAATCACCATCTGCAGTGATATTTAAACCTAAGAAAGTAAAGTCTGTCACTGTTTCTACTTCCTTCCCATCTATTTTCCAGGGACTGATGGGGCCTGTTGCCATTATCTTGGTTTTCTTGATGTTGAGTCTCAACCCAGCTTTTGCACTCTCTTCTTTCAACTTAAGCAGGAGCTTCTTTTGGTCTTTCTCACTTTCTGCTATTAGGGTAGCATCACCTGCTTATCTCAAATTGTTGATGTTTCTCCAGCTCGGGTAGAGCTTTTAATGATATGACATTGGGGAGGTCATTAAAGGGAATCACAGGTTGCATGGAGAAGGTGTAAGACCCTCACTTTATGTATTGGACTCAACTTTTTATTTTCCCTTCTTTGAATCTTCCATTTCCTCCACTCTTCCTTTCTAAAGCTTTACGGATGATGATGATTATAGACTACTCATAATTAAACCTAGGATTATTATTACACGCAGCATCTCTGGCATTCAGAAACCACATGCAACCACTAGAATATTTATGCTCACTTAAGGAGGAGGCAGTAGGCTATACTGGGTTTGAAGCAAAGATGACTCTCCAGCCCACACTGCATGCTCTTTGCATTTCGTTACTCAAGGGTACGTTTCTGCATCTTCATCTCTTGCAAATTCCAGAAACCAAGAGCAAGATAAATCCTGCCTAATCTAAACAACAGTGTGAAATCCATGAAGCTAAACTCTACCAAACGCCAGCAAAACGTGCATGGGATAGAAAGAGCGTGCGGGGGGGGGGGGGTTCTGGAGGTGTCCGAGGTGCTGAACTTACTTAAGGATAGGAAATAGATTTTGTAGCTTGTAAAGGTCAAAATGCAGAGCAGGTTCAAAGTCCACAAGACACCAGCCTCCACTGGGTGAACATGTAGATGTAAATGCATGACATAGAAGTTACCTTTGCCGTGAGAAGCTTCTATGACCCAAGTGCAGTTCAAATTGTTGGGGTAGAAATCCGGAAAACCTGGTGACAACACAGTGCCACTGGATCCACGGATGTAACCTCCACAGAGAGCTGGAGAGAACCAAGAAAATACAAATGGACCATTTTCAAATTTAGGAATGCAAAAAACATTTAGTCTAAATTATGCCACATTTAACACAATCCTAGCATGTTTACCTTCCGCCTCCCAATCAGTTCAAAACCAGAGTACTGCATGACGGAATGAGTGCCTGTCTCTGTCCCAGCTCCTGTCAACCTAGCAGTTTGAAAGCAAGAGATTGCAAGCAGATAAATAAGTACAACTTCGTTGGGAAGGTAAACAGCATTCTATGCACTCCAGTGTCTAGGCATGCATGCCACATGACCACGTAAACATCTGCTGACGTAGACATTGCCTGCTCTTCGGCTATAAATAGAGATGAGCACTGAACCCTAGAGTCGGATATGACTGGCTTTTGAGCAAGGGTGACCTTTACCTTTACCTTTAGCATGTTTAATCTCGCATTGCTTTCCCCCCAGCAAGCTGCATGATTCTTTGCTGTCTTCCTATATTCATATACCTTTCCCACATGCCTTTTCTGTAATATGCACATCTATTTATGCAGCTTTCTTAATGTGCATTCTTAATACATGTTTTATTCAATGGCTGAAATATGTTTGTACTTATGTTCAGTTGTATGCAGATTCACTGGTGAGATGTTTCCATGAAGATGGTGCACTGGTAGTTATAAAACTATCAGGGTGACTCACAAGAAACATGTCTCCTAATGCTTGGTGGTACCTTGTGTTGACTATAAACCCCTGCAAGAAGGTGAAGGTTCTGAAGGAAGGAACAGAGGAGTAAGTTTTTGAAGTATTATGGAAAGTAATCACCATGGCAACTGTCCCTCTAAATTGGGTCAGGGAACATGTTGTCCTCCCAGATACACTTGGACTGCAATTCCCATCAGCCCTTGAGCCCAAGGGAGTAGTTAGGGAAGGTGTAATCCAGAGGGTAAGGTAAAGGTCGCCCTTGTTCAAAAGCCAGTCATATCCGACTCTAAGGTTCAGTGCTAATCTCTGTTTATAGCCAAAGAGCCATGGACATGTGGAAGATGTGATTAAACACTGGAGTGCATGGGATACTACCTTTCCACTGAACTGGTCCCTATCTATTTACTTGCATTTTCTTGCTTTCGAACTGCTAGGTTGGCAGGAGCTGGGACAAAGAGGGGAGCTCACTCTGTCATGCAGCACTCAGGTCTTGAACTGCTGACCTGCCAACCTTCTAGTTATCAAGTTCAGCATCTTAACCACTAAGCCACCACACTCCCTCTTTTAGAGAGAGAGAGAGAGAGAGAGAGAGAGAGAGAGAGAGAGAGAGAGAGAGATTATTTCTTACAGGGATCGTAGAACCTTTCTCTTGCCTGCATGATAAAATGAGGGATCTATATAGGATTGATACAATACATATATGCATTATGATTCCATCTCTCTCTATCATCCTTACCCTCACAGCTGGGCAGAGGCCTGCTCCATTGAAAATTAGGTTCACACTCCAGAGCTTCACTGTCACTCAGGGAATAGCCTGGGTCACAGTCAAAGGTCACCAGAGCCCCCACATAAAAGTCGTCCCCATGTCGTAGTCCATTGACGGGAATCCCTGGGTCCAGGCAGTGGTCGGACTGGAGTTTTACCGCTGCATAAAAACCACAGAGGTGCAGAGTAAGAATAAGATGCATCGTAGCAATTAAAGTTGGAATATTTCTACAGAATAACCTCAAGTGAACACAAAATATATCCAGCACCCAGTAGTTTATTGCAACTTGCAAGACAAAAGGTTGTTGCACTTTTCAGTATGGAACACTTGAGCAAACACATGGAAAACAACTCATTAAAGTGTGACTTCTGTAGGCAAGAGAGATAGAAGATTAAATTTCAGAGCAAGAAAAAATCCAAACATTGTTCTGCTGGACCAAGTCAGGACAGATCTCATTGGTATTCGTAGCTCGTTCTTGTGGTTCTAGTGCCCAATCATGCAGTACAATAAAAATAAATGCCTAATAATAGTTTAATAATCCCAGGAGGAAAAGTTCTATAAGGGTAAGAAATTGTTGGTATGAAAAATGTAAGTTAATTTTCTATATGCAATCTTTTTCTTTAAGGTGTCAGATAGATAGATAGATAGATAGATACTGTAGATAGATCGGTCGATCGATCAGGAGTTCTCAACCTTTTTAAATCGGGCCCCAGGTCATGCTCCCTCAGACAGCTTCAGGGGCTGGATGGCCATTTTGCCCTTCCTCCACCATGTGACACTTCCTGGAGTGGTGGAAGTGGTGGTGGCCCACATGAAATGGTGCTGTGGGCCGCATCTGGCCTGCAGGCAGCAGGTTGAGAATCCCTGAGATAGATAGATAGATAGATAGATAGATAGATAGATAGATAGATAGATAGATAGATAGATAGATAGATCTATTTGCATGACAGACAGATACACAGACAAACAGACAGACAGACAGACAGATATTAAAAAGCACCTTAAAACCTTAGGAAGAAGGGGTCATTTAAAGTTAGATAAAAGGGGGCACTCATGCATGGTCCAATCCGTCAGTTTCTGAAATAATCCAATGGAAAATGAATCAGATTTTTGAATGTCCATAGGATACATCAGATATAATATAAACTTTAAACAAGGATGGAAATAGGCAGAATATCTAGGTGATGGTCTAGGTCAGTGGTCCCTAACTAAGGATTAATGTATATCCAGATTTCCTCCCCTCTTCCTTGTGAACCACTATTTGATTTTCTGCTGCTAGAGGAAAGTGTAGAAAAAGCAGTGGACAGGCATTTGGTAGTAGCATTAGCAAAACAGAACGGACTTTTGCATTTTGCCTTTGAAATCTTGGATTCTGCACCAAAAGCTTTTTTTAAAAATGCAGTATACAAAATGTAAAATACATATTTTATGTGCAAACGTGTGGATTCTTGACAGAACCATTCCAAAATGTGAAATACGCACACAGACTCTCTCAATCTTGACTAGCAGGGAGAAAAACCTTTCAAATTTTTCATTCTCAAATAAGGGAAGATTTATACCCCCACCCCCCAAAATAGCTAGCAGAGCTGTTGTTGCTTAGGGAGTCATATATCCCTTATAAATGATCCAAGTCAACAATGTGACTGTGGAATTTTGGACCAGATGAAGATCTGGCCACACTTCAAAAGGTTGCTTCTGCACAGAGCACATTAAAGTAATCCAAGTTGGACACAGCTAAGGAACAGGCCTGATCTCACCTCAACACAGAGTTCTCCCCGCCCCTCTGCCCAGCAGCCCAATGGGAGTGCTTCCTCCCTCCCCCAGCACAGAGTTCTCCACACCCCTCTGCTCAGCTGCCCAATGAGAGCATTTCCTTCCTCCCCTGTTGCTATGTTGGCACTTTGCAATAAATAAGTGGGTTTTGGGTTGCAGTTTGGGCACTCAGTCTCTAAAAGGTTCGCCATCACTGTAGTAGAAGAACAAGAAATGAGAAATTGCTATACTGTGTCACAACTGGATAGATGGACTAAAACCTGGCTAAAGTGTGGAAAAGTGATAGTGGAAAGTGAGATGGATGAAGAAAAATAAGGAAAGGAAGGGTTTAGAACAGGGGCGCCCCCCCTGAATCTGGCCTGTTGTGCGAAATTATCTGGCCCACACCACCATTGCTGCTCCCAGAAGTGGAAGTAAACCATGCCCATGCAAGCGCACAAGACTACTAAAAATGCATCCATGGCTGTCGTAAACGTGTGGGTGCATTTTACTTCTTCCAGTGGAAGGAATCATGTGACCGGCCCACTGAACCACATGACTGGGCCGCAGCCCAAAACATTTGGGCACCCCTGGATTAGAAAGTAAAAATTTATAGAATTTTGGTAGAGACAGAGATTTGGCAAGAGAGTTTGAGATCAACATAGGAAATAGACTTAGGTAGGGAAAGTACAGAAGAAGAATGGAAGAGCATATGGAAGAAAAGAATTTTAAAGAATGTCCTACAGATTTAAGCTTTATAACAGTGGTTTCCAACCTATGCTCCACGGGCCAGATATAGCCCACAGGGCCATTTCATGTGGCCTCCAACCCTCTCTGCCACACCTGGAAGTGCCATGTGTGATTCCTTTTTAATGTACAGGGTGGCCCGTAATTCCCTACCCATACAGCACACAGATACACTGGATACATAAGTATATGGATGGGTAGGCAAGCCCTACTTACCCTTTCCCTGAGGATGCCATTCATCTCAGTCAGGGAGGGAGGTCCTAAGCCTCCTTTGAAGGTTGGCATCTCCCTCCTTCCTTCCAGGGAGAAACAAAATGGCCTCTCCTTTGAAGCTGTTGGGACAAAATGGCCACCTCAAAATGGCCACTCCCATCATGCAAGCAGGGCAAAATGGCTGTCAGAGAGAGCATGATCCATCCCCGGCTTGTAAAGGTGGGGAACCCCTGTTTTAAAGTCTTGCATTGCCTGCGCCTCGAGTAGGACCCTTTCCAGGACTTTATCGTCTCTTTGTTGCCTGTGTCAATTTCAGGCTCCTACACTGGTCAGTTTCACATGGTTGGTGTACAATCTCCACTTCAGGACTGTCACACTTAACCTTGTGAAGGGAATCAACAAGAAAGTTTAAAAAAAAACCTACCTAGTGTTCATAAATTTCTCCCTGCTTCTATTTTGGAAATAAATAAATAAATCTCCATCTCCGTGGAGATCCTGGAGGATAAAATGTCAAAAATTGCTGGGAGGAATAAATTGTGGAATACTGTTATATCCTGAGTGAAGGATATCATTATGGAACAGTCTCTAGGTGCTTCAGATCTTACTGTAATATTTCCTGGGAGCTTTTTCTATCATTCCCTTCTCTGTGTTTGATCCTCCCACTTGTTAGAGTTCACCGTAGCCTTACAGCACAAACTTAAGCCATGCCTGGCTCTGAAGAGTTTCAAGATGTTCTAACATCTGGCATTATGCTGCAAACTGAGAGGATAGAGTGAATAGTTGAGGGGTGGGCAGCTGCTACAGAGATTTGAGAGAGATTTTGTGACTCTGGCAAAAGTATAATTATTGGCCTTTTCCGGACTTACTTTCATAGCGGATCTGAAAACCGATATCAGAGTGGCTCTTGTCAGTGGTGAACAAAAGGTAGAGGAAATTGCTGGTGCTGATGAGGAACTGGGGCACCTGAGTTCCATCGTAGACTCCAATCAAGGGTGATGAGTAAGACTTCCCATCCCGCACTTCCAATGTGTCATAATTCACTTCTGTTTTAAATCTGCAAGAGAAATACATTTTAAGAATCGGAAAACCCAACCTCGTTCCACTTCATTCCTCCTCCTTCCTATTTAAATATTGAAATATATAAGTCTCAGCCGTCTTCTTCTGCCATATACAAATCCGAATATAGGCTATCCTCATGGTGATAAGCCATGAAGATAGAACATCCTGAGAATATAATGCAGTGGCCTTTCATCTGCCTTCTGCATCGCAGCGTGACCCCCATACCACTGATCCAGTTCTGTGAGTCACTTTCTGGTCCTGAGCCCTTTTGGTACGCAACGTCCTCCTCAGCCCCAGGCCAGGATTGATGAAGCTGCTTGAAGATGGATTCAAGTGGGATTTAATCCACTTGGGGAACCATCACCCTTTCCTGTGGACTTCGGCACCTAAGGCCAGTAGTTCTCAAGGTGTCAGGTTAGTTAAAGACTGTCTGACACTTGGCGTTGAGTCACTGGCAGTATGGTCTACTCTATTACCATAGCAGGATAACCTGGCCAGACTTGTTGTCTTGCAAAAACTTACTTTTCTCACCACAACTCTAAAAAGTATCCCCCTTCTCCCAGTGGGGTAAAAAAAACCAAATGTAACATTTCCATCACATCTATTTGTATTTATTCAACTTTTTATTATCATTCATAACTTCATAGAATTTACAGATAGTCTCAGGATATCAAATGTCAAAAGCAGACAGCTTCCACTATTGTAGCATCATAGTTAGAGAGTTGGCCATATAAACAAAATGAGGTGATTTTTTTGTAGAGAACACTGGGGAAAACATATCATTCTATACATTTTTGATGCAAGACAAATTTTCTTTTGGATTGATCACAGAGTGACATCACCCTTGGTGCAACATATGCTTTTCCATGCAAAAGCTTCCACATTAAGATTCCAGGATCTTGAAGAAGAGATGCTAAAAAACAAAAACAAACCTCTGGAGAGTTGGCAAAGCTATGCTGCACTTGACAGGATAATGGTCTGATTTCCTTTCAGGGCTCCTAAAGACTTGAGTGGGAAAGAACTGGTTGGTTCTCCATAGGGTTCTGGCTTCCTGATCCCTCGTTGTCATTTATTTTAATTAGGGCTTTGAGGAGACTGAAGTTACATGGTTCTGCTCACTAGTTTTATAGCCTAATAGCCAAATGGAGCTCCATTTGGCAGAGATTTCCTCAAAGATCACCTGTGATGTAGTCAAGGATCCATGCATTCCATCACAGGTAATTTCAGACTTGCCAGATACACCTCAAACATCCTATGTCTCCATTCAAACTGGTTCTGTGGGTTGAAAGCTAGTTTGTGGATGGCAATCACCTGTCAAATGTAATTTTGATAGGGTATCCTGGCTGAGCTTCTATGATCCATGCACAGTTCAGAGAGTCCTTGTAAAATCCTGGCCAGCCTGGAGACAGGATCATTCCACTTGGGGAGGTCAGATGGCCACCACAGGGAGCTGTCAGTGGGAAAAGCAATGGGACATATGCAAGACAAGATCAGTAAAACACAAGGATTTGGTCATGTATTGCTTTCTCCCTTCATAGGATACGAAGCGTTGCTTTTTCTTGATGCCTCTGAATACTATTTCTTTCTTACATTCATACAATATATCTTGACTTCAGCAAAGCTTTTAACAGAGTACCTCCATGATATTATTACTAGCTAACATACCTCAACCAATATGAGATAGATAGATAGATAGATTTTGATAAATAGATAGAACTGCCAACCTAGCAGTTCGAAAGCAAGAAATTGCAAGTACATAAATAGGTACTACTTCGGTGGGAAGGTAACAGCATTCCGTGCCCTCCGGTGTCCAGTCATGCCTGCCACATGACCATGGAAATATCTGCAAAAGAAGACAGCGCTGGCTCTTCGGCTTTGAAATAGACATGAGCACTGAACCCTAGAGTCAGATACGACTGGCTTTCGAGCAAGGGAAACCTTTACCTTTACAGATAGATAGATAGATAGGTTGATTCTCGCTCAGCTATTTAAAAGGCCTCATGTTTCATTTCATTGCTTGCCCACTGAAAACAAAAAGAAAAGCAGGGCTGGTGACTCCAATGGTGTTGTCCTGAAGAGTTTTGTGAGGGAAAGAGAAGGAAAACATGAAAAAGTAATAACGTTGAGGAAGGAGTAACACACGATGGTTGAGCAGAGTGGAATTTTTAGCCAAAAGGCATACGAATGCCTCACAGCGTGGGACATTTTGATATTTCAGAAAGTGCTCTTCACTCATTACAGTCACGTCCTAGAGCACCTCTGGCCAGCCAACAAGAAGTAAAATAAAATAAAATCCCACAGGGCACCCATCTCCCCATTCCTGGCAGTACAAATACCATAATAATTGTCTTGATGCATAATCCACCCTTAAGATAGAACAGGGGTCCTCAAATTTAGCTCTCCAGATGTTTTTGGACTTCAATTCACAGAAGTCCTGATTAGCATGTGTGCTGACTTGGGCTTCTGGTTGTTGAACTCCAAGAATACATGGCGAGCCAAGTTTGAGGACCTCTGAGATAGAATATGAAGAGACCAAATGCAAAGGTGTCAGATAATGATGCCTATTATCCCATCATCCATTCAGCCTGTATGCAGAACAAATTATATGGAAAGCTGGACTTGATTCAGATGAAGGAGAAGTGAAAATTGGTGGAAGAAACTTCAATACTTTCAGATATGCAGATGACACCATTTTATGGGCAAAAAAATCACAATGACTTGAGATGGGTGTTAATGAACATGAAAGGGCAGCTCCATGGTGGCTCAGTGGGTAAAAGCACTCTGCTTGGAGACTGAAAGCATGGGGTTCGATTCCCCGAGAGCTGCATGATAGGGGACATGAAAGGAGCCTCATTCAGGCATCCCATGCAAAAATCCTTTCAATTTAGAGTAATCTCTGACATGGAAACACAATGTGAAAGAAAAACGTGCCAATGAAGAGCTGATTTTGAACATTAAGAATACAATAATTTACCACTAACAGAGAAAGGCTAGACAACTTTAAAGCTTGAAACTGAGGTAGTGAAAGATTTTATATATCTAAGCTCAGTCATCAATCCAAATCAGGACTGCAGCCAAGAAGTCAGAAGAAGACAGAGACTCAACAGGGCATCAATGAAAGAATTAGAAAAGACCATCAAGGGTTTCAATGTGTCACTGGAGACCAAGACCAATATCACCCACAATCTTGTGTTCCCAATCACTATGTAAGGGTATGAAAGCTTCCCAAAGTTTTCCAAGATATTTTGCTGAGGGACATATCACCATATTCTCCTGAAGTTTTGAACCAGTTGAAAATGTTTTAGAAGCGCCTCTTTCCTATCTTCTGAACGAATCTAATTACCTTGCCAGGCCTGTTCTGCTTATTATTTTTTATTATTATTGCAAATGTCAAACAGCACTTTGAATATCCTAGATAGGCTTTCCCCTCTTATTTAATTAAAATGGGAAGCTAATTAGGGCTCCCATTTAATTGAGCTCACACTGGAGGGCAAGTCAAAGAGATGGGTGATAAAAGAGTATGTGTTAATAGCAGTAGGGTTATCAAAGCTTTCTGAAGATGAAAAGCAGTTTTAATTTTTTTGACATTATGCTTTCTTTTCCCAACCCACCACTTAGAGAGAAAATGTGGAGATGTATGAAGCATTAAAGCTTTGCAACAAAAGGTGGTGTGTTAAATTAAAATATGCAAATAAATAAAGCCACAAGCTTCCCCCAACACTATTGATTGTCTCTGGAAAACAAATGAAAGAGGGGAAAGCAATATACATATATATATCTATCCTGTATTATGCACCTGTTGAATTTGTCATTTTTTGTTTCTCTCATTCAGTTCTATTTTGCATTCTTCAGTTTATCTCAAATTTTGAGAATTACCCAAGTTTGAAGTCAGCTTCTCTCTGAACTTTAAAAATATATTTTACTTTCTCACGAACATTTAGGAAGATGTTTGAGACATTATACAAGCATTTGTAGGATGCTTGTATAATGTATAAATATATGTTGTATAAATCTATGGTGAGGCCCCATCTGGAATACTGTGTACAGTTCTGGTCGCCATACCTCCAGAAGGATATTACGGAGCTGGAAAAAGTGCAGAGGAGGGCAACCAGAATGATTAGGGGACTGGAACACCTTCCTTACCATCTGAGGCTGCAACGGTTGGGCCTCTTCACTCTTGAACAACGGCGTCTAAGAGGTGACCTGATTGAAGTTTATAAAATCATGCATGGTGTGGACAAAGTAGGTAAGGAAAAACTGTTTTCCCTATCGCACAACACTAGAACTAGGGGGCACTGCATGAAACCTTTGGATACTAGTTCTCAAACAAATTAGAGAAAGTACTTTTTCACCCAGAGAATCACTGGTCTATGGAACTCCCTGCCAGAAGAAGTGGTGACAGCTGTCAGTCTTGACAGCTTTAAGAAAGGATTAGACAAGTTCATGGAGGACCAGGGTATCAATGACTATAATTATGGATACCTAAGGACAACCTCCGGGTTGGAGAGATAGGCAGGATATCTCTCAATGCCATTTCCAGGGAATCCTAAGCAGGTGAAGGCATCTGCTTGGGAATAATACCCTGAAGCAAATGGTGAGCCACTGTGAGAGACAGAATGCTGGACTGGATGGGCTATGGCCTGTTCCAGCAAGGCTGTTCTTATGTTCTTATTTGTATGAATGTATTTGCAAATATTTATCCAAATACGATGCACATGACAATATTATTTTAATTAAAATATGCATTTTAATCTACATCCCTCCGCAATATAGTATATGCTTTTTGTATGTGGAGTTTTTAAAAATGAATTCTGTTGCAAACATTGGAAGTGTATGAGTTGGTAGCTAGAGTTCCATGTCTAGGTTTGAAAGCCATTGAAAGCAAGTCTTCCAATGTGCCTCCAAACATGCGTTTGGGGTGAAAAAGTTGACTAGCCTCCACATGGTGCATCGTGGGCAATGTGACATAATCATGACATATGGCTAAATAGTCTACACAATAGAATAAGAGGAGACCGAACTGCCACGTGCGGACTCCTGGCCAAAAGCTATGTAGTAGTAGTAGTAGTAGTAGTAGTAGTAGTAGTAGTAGTAGTAGTAGTAGTAGTAGTAGTAGTAGTAGTAGTAGTAGTAATCGTCGTCGTCATCGTCATCGTCGTAGTAGTAGTAGAAGAAGAAGAAGATAATATACACCAAAAGATCCTTCACAAGACCCTCAAGTCCATAACATTGGACCCTCAATTACCATCTATCAGTTTAACATCAAGGGTATAAGCAGAGCGAAGAGTGATCATTTGGCAAAAGTCCTCAAGATCCATCAGCCTCATGTTATCTTGCTTCAAGAAACCCACACTGAAAATGACTTACCTATGTCATTTGAAGGCAAGTCACCTACCTTCCTGCTCGTTTTTGCTTCCATTGTTTTGTTAAAACTTCCTCTGACCAGAAAGAGCCTCCTTGAAGATTGTGGTATTTTTGAGTCACAACCGTGCATATCCTGATAACGGCAAGCTTGTGTTGCCAGCTAATCTTTCTCACACTAGATCAGGCAAAAGAAATTGCAGAAATGAGGGTGCCTTCATTTTGTCTGTTTCACGTCTGGCTAGACATGGAAGAAGAACCTCCAACCAAGCAACAATCATGGAGGTCAACTGCTATGTTTGTAATGAATTTGGAACATTTTCCTATGAAAATAAGCTCACCTGAAAGTAGTACTGTGATTCAGTTAATCACAGAGGTTTCCGTTTTGGAGAAACGAAACCCTTCCATGCAGCTTTGCATTGAGATTTCCCTGTGAGACATTATGTCACTGAGATGAGCGTCCCTAGAGGCTTCTTTAATCATCAAGGGAAAGATTACCCATGGACACCTCAGTGCAAGTTCACACACTTTGAACATGAGAGGTCAACCACCCAGAGAAAGGGGGTGGTGGTGAAAACTTTGGCACCTTGGCATGATTAGGGTCAGATCCTGGTAAAGCGACCTTGGGAGATCTTAGAGAGATAACAGAATTCTTCTCTCAAGATCTAGCTTCAAGGTCACTAGAAATTCCTAAGGTGGGAATGAGTCACCTTTATGGGGATAAAAAGGGCTGTTAGAGCTCAGTTGACAGAGATCTTATCAGAGGCAGAGGGAGCCTTTGAAGCTTTGAACCATCGCCAGGAAAGCAGAGAAATGACACTTTGAAGAATGAGGCATTTAGGGCCACTCTTATCATCTAAGTTGGAGGGATGCTACTGGACTTAGTTTTTCCTAGCAAACAATACTTTGAAGAAAAACCTTAGATTTGGAACTTAGATGGATTTGCAACACTTTGGGACTTAGAAATATTTCCAGAGATGACTCTTAGAAATATTTTGAGCTTGGATAAGCAACACTTAGAAACTATTGCATTTCTTATTTTACTAGACAAAGTGTTAGGTAGGACTTTGCAACTAGGAAATTAGTTTGCTAGAAACTAGGAAGCTTTTTAGCTTAGATTTTACCCGAATGGGAAGCTTTATTTTGGCCTTGTTTTGCTAAATTTTACTTCTAGCCTTTGCTATGCTTTGCCTGAAGAAGCAACGGATCACATAATGGACTTTATAATTTCTTTATTCTAATAAACTGGAGGCCACACCGTCTCTATTGAAAAGACATTGGCAGCGTTGTGTCCAAATTTAGTGAGGTCCTGAGAGAAAGGGATTTTCAGCACTATCTGTTCCTTGCTTATTATTTTACTATGCTACTGAAGAATCTCCCATGGCTCGGCCCTGAAACTCATGAACTGGAGGGAAGATAAGGGGAACTAACTCAGGCAGAATGCACAAGGTTCCAGGGCTGGATTGCAAGGGTCATGGGAATCTACCACTGTCCTGAAGCCTAAGAGGGAAAATTGAAAGCGGGTTTGTAACCCCACACCTCTTCCTGTCGCCCCTACCCAGGCTGTTACCTGAGATGAAACAATCACTGGGAAACCTCCCTGGTCCCTGTGGTGGATACCTATCTCCTGGATCGTGAGATGGTAGCAGAGACCAGTGGCAGGGCATGCCTACTCTATATCTCCTCCCCGGTGCCTGTTTGGGGGCTGATTGTGATAATGTTAACTATCTTTGATAACTTAATGCAGACTGGCTTTAACTTAGATGTGGGCTTCTTTGCAGGAACATTAGATGTATAAGAGTAATGCTATCGTATTTGTTCTTGATGGAAAACAAAAACGAAACTTTGAAGAGGCTCTGAATTTTCTCAGATAGGAGCGGGTAGAACAAAGCAATTTTTCTGAGACAATATCAGATGAAAATGGCTCAAATTATCTAAGTGACTGGGAAGGACAATAGAAAAGACATACACTGGAGTTGATCATTTTCCTGCTGGAATTGTGATGGGAAGAACTGTCAAGTCAAAGAATGCCCATCTCTAAAAGACTTCAAATAAAGGGAGCAAAAGTTATAAAATAATTAAAAATGGATTAAAAAATATATCAAAAGAAGCATGTTGAAACTAATTCTTTGAGAGAGGCTGGTGTTTTATACTGTGACTTGCCCAATGAAATCAACGCCAATAAGTGATGTTTTATATACTCCCGATTTGCAATGCACTCACTTCAGTTTTAGATGACAAAGATATTCCCCTACACTTTGAAAACGGAAAGTGCACTGTAGATTGGAAAATGACATACTGTATACTTAAATCTAATGGCAGCTACAAACAGAGTCTTTTAACTCTCCAAGCTAACACAATGCAGGCTTGTCTTTGGAAACGTGCATCGTGTCTACATACCAAAATTGAAAAGCCACAAACTTGACAGAATAGGCTGTTTTGCTTGGCTCTAACCAGCAGAAAAGGCTATAAAGCTATAAAGAGATGAAATCAGTGTATGGCATATGGTTTATTTTGATGAACAGATGAGATATGACAAAACAACAACAACAACAACGGGTATTAGATGACTCTGAAAGGTAAAACTAGTACACTGAACCACTCCTAGGTATAGTAGTAGTAAAGGTCATCCTTGTTTGAAAGCCAGTCCTATCCGACTCTAAAGTTTGGTGCTCAAAAAGCCAGGATTGTCTGCGTCTGCAGACATTTCATGGACGTGTGGCAGGCATGACTAGATACCAGAGTGCATGGAATGCTGTTACCTTCCCACCAAAGTGGTACCTATTTATCTACTTGCAATTTTTTGCTTTCAAACTGCTAGGTCAGCAGGAGCTGGTACAGAGACGGGAGCTCACTCTGTCATGCAGCATTCAGGTCTCAAACTGCTGACCTGCCAAATGTCCAGTCGTCAAGTTCAGCATCTTAATCACTAAGCCACCACAGTCAAGCCATCAGTAAACTACCCTAATTCCTTCTTACCTTCTATATATTCAGATGTTCCTCATTGGTGTTAAAAACAGTAACAGCCAATTACTGGAATTACTTCTCTAGATTTTAGCATGTCTGTTTTTAAATGAATGCCAGGATATCACTTACCACATCTCTCCCAGAGAACAGACACTGAATGGAAACCTTTCAAACTCCTAATGGCTTCTTTTCATTTCCCTTTGTTTTCTCACAATGATGAACTTTAAAGCTTTGAGGAAAAGAGCTCTGGAAGAAAGAGTTGAGGGTGGGGAATCTGCTCTATCAGAGGGTTTAATTTTCCACTACTTTAACTCTTCTTTTCCTTTATCTGGGCTCAATCCTAGGCATAGAATCCGGAGTGACAGATGACAAAACATCTAACTGCAACATGACAAAGTGCAGAAACTCCAGATATGCAGAAGGCTACAAAGGGAAATGTGTCCCCAGATCCATTTCTGAAGCATGTGCTTTGCATAGACAAAAGTTTCAAGTTCAGTCCCTAACATGTCTGGGTGTGCGACTCGGAGAAATGCTGTCAATCAGAGTTGACAAACTTGGGCTAGAAGTAACAAGGATCAAATGCAGATGAAGCCAGCTGGCTATGCTCCAACTCTTAAGCTTCGGCTTCCTCCCTGGAGCTAGTTTCTATGCATTTTTATCTCTCCTCAGCCAGCTACCATGTTCAGACAGAGGACGGTTCAAAGGAGATGATGTATTTGGTTACGGATATCAGGTTTTCTGAGAGGTGCCCTTCCAAGTAAAGTGGCCTTTTTCTTAACAGAAAAGATTCTGAACATATACTTGACTCCTTCTTCCTTCCACAAAAGAAAATTAAAATTATTAGCCAGAGCTGTGATCGCCCAGATCAGCAGCACTGCATCCAATGGTGCTCTGGCCCACAGGGATACAGGGACTCATCCCGGTGCACCCTAGTGACTGGTGCCACCCAGAGGCAGGCAGAGGTAATGGGAATATATGGGATTTCTCCCCCCAACCCCCCCATCACTTCTTGTTCACTGCCCTCCCAAGGTGCCCAGCACACCCATGACCGCATCCCTTAAGATTTCAGTGTAAAGGTAAAGGTCACCCTTGCTCGAGATCCAGTCGTATCTGACTCTAGGTTTCAGTGCTCATCTGTTTCATAGCCAAAGAGCCAGCGCTGTCTGCATTTGCAGATGTTTCCTGGACATGTGGCAGGCATGCCTCAACACTGGAGTGCATGGAACACTGTTTACTTTCCCACCCAAGTGATATCTTTTTTTCTACCTGCAATTTCTTGCTTTCGAACTGCTAGGTTGGCAGGAGCTGGGACAGAGACGGCAGGTCACTCCATCGTGCAGTACTCAGGTATCGAACTGCTAATGTTCCAGCCTTTCAGTCAGCAACTTAACCACTTGAGCCACTACAGTCCACTGAAATCTGGCTACCCTGTCCTTTTTGGTTGTTTTCCCAGCCTTGTGAAATAGGCTTTTAGCTCACATGGATCAGACTCACTCACTCACCCACCCACCCATTCACTCACTTATTTTATTTATTCACATTTATACCCCACCCTTTCAGTGCAAACACCTCTCAGGGTGGCTTACAATGTATATACAATAATACCTCGGATAACGAATGCATTGGACAACACTAAAATTGGATAATGTCAGAAAATTTGAGGAACACTTTTGCACCACACAACATTAAGATAATGTTGTGTGATGCAAAGATTTTCCTCAAATTCCCTGATGTTGATCTCTGCCCCAAAGCTTGCAGGGCTGGAGACCAGCCCTGCTGGCTTTGGGGCAGAGATCTCCACAGGCCCCCTTGCTGGGGGGGCAAGGGAACCTCCATAGATCCAAGCATCGGACTGCCGGTTTCCTTGGGGTGAGAGCACGCGTGGCTGCTTCCCCCCCAAGGAAACAGGCTGTCTGAGCATCAGGTCGCCATTTTCCTTGGGGTGAGAACCCGTGCGTGCCCTCTCACTCCAAGGAAATGGGTGGTCTGAGCATCGGGCCGCCGATTTCCTTGGGGTGAAAGCCCACATGGGCCTGCTCACCCCAAGGAAATGGGTGGTCTGAGCGTCAGGCCTCCAGTTTCCTTGGGGTGAGAGCCCACGCACGCCCTCGCACCCCAAGGAAATGGGAAGTCTGAGCATCGGGCCGTCGGTTTCCTTGGGGTGAGAACCCCCACGCGCCCTCTCATCCCAAGGAAATGGGTGGTCTGAGTGTCAGGCCACCAGCTTCCTTGGGGTGAGAGCTCGCACGTGCCATCTCACCCCAAGGAAATGGGCAGTCTGAGCATCAGGCTGCTGGTTTCCTTGGAGTGAGAGCACACGTGTGCCCTCTCACCCCAAGGAAACTGAGTGGTTTCCCCAAACCAAGCTGGGAATCCCAGCATCTGATCACCAGCTTGGTTTGGGGGAAAGCGGGCACGTGCGCCCACGTGCATTCCCCACAACCAAACCAGGAATCACAGCATCTGATCCCCAGCTTGGTTTGGGGGAATGCGCATGGGTACGCATGCCCACTTTCCCCCATACCAAGCCGGGGATCAAATGCTATGATCCCCAACTTGGTTTGGGGGAAATCAGGCAGGCACACCCACATGCATTCCCCCAAACCAAGCCAGGGATCAGACGCTGTGATCCCCGGCTTGTTTTGGGGGAAAGTGGATGGGCGCACTCACCCCCAGCTTCCCCCAAAGGAAGCCAGCCTTTTTAACAGTGTGCGAGAAATGTATCACATAATGTTAAAAATCGGATAATGCTAATACTTGTGGAACAAAGTTTTAGCGTTATTTGGGGTATTTATGTACATTTTATATGTATATAATATTAAAAAAAACATCCTGTAATCTTAACCTATAAATCCAAGGGTTAACCGTTGGAACTGGCTATAGGTTGCTATGCCTCGCCCTACTTGCCTGCACTCACCCTTCGTGCACACAGCCGATCTGGGTACGCAGGTCAACGAAGGATTGAAAAAACCGGCAGTGGGGCAACAGCCCCACAAACGCGAAGAAAGGGAAACAACTTCCCTTCCCAACATTCTTTGCGCCGCGCCAGAGCCAGAGCCAATCAGGCTGAGAGGCTCTCGCATGGCGCAACGTTCAGAAACGCGCCGCAGCCAATCGAAAGAAAAGCATTTTAAAAAAACGCAGCACAAACACAAAACAGCAACCCATAACTACAAGCCCCAGCATCCTGCCCGCCATGAGCGCGCAGAGCGCTGAGGAAACCGGCGCCCAAAAAATGAAAAAGAAAAACAACTCACAGCCAAGCACACACCAGCCGGCTTTCTTTCCCTCACCAACAGCGCCTGAAGCTCCCGACTGGAGTTTCCACTTTAATATCAGTGGGTGGGGGTTGCGATCCCCCTCTCCGCTGGCTACCCTAGGGTTGGGAGGTTTGTGGGGACAAAAGGGCTATATTGCCCCAACCCTTCTGGACCCAAAGGAACAGGCAGAGTGGATCGATCCCCCACCCCCCCTCCTTAAAACAACTCCGTCTTTTCTTCTCTTTAAAAACGGAGTTGTTTTAAGGAGGGGGGTGGGGATTCGATCCAGTCTGCCTGATCTTTTGGTTCCAGAAGTGTGGGGGCAATATAGCCCTTTTCTCCCCACAAACCTCCCAACCCTAGGGTAGCCAGCGGAGAGGGGGGTCACAACCCCCACCCACTGATATTAAAGGGGAAACCCCATCTACTTTCACGACTCCACACATACAAAGCACCATAACACACTAAAGCCCCCTCCCCACCACCTAGCCCACCCTTCCTAACCCCCAATGACCATGCCCCCCTCCCCACCACCGAGCCCACCCTTCCTAACCCCAACAACCACGCCCCCCCTCCCCACAACCTAGCCCAACTTTCCTAACCCCCAACGAAAAACAACTCACCGCTTCACAGCCAAGCAAACACCAGCTGGCTTTCTTTCCCTCACCCACGGCACCTGAAGGTCCCGACTGGAGTTTCCCCTTTAACATCAGTGGGTGGGGGGTTGCAATCCTCCTCTCCGCTGGCTACCCTAGGGTTGGGAGGTTTGTGGGGAGAAAAGGGCTATATTGCCCCAACCCTTCTGGACCCACAGGAACAGGCAGAGAGGATCGATCCCCCACCCCCCTCCTTAAAACAACTCCGTCTTTTCTTCTCTTTAAAAATGGAGTTGTTTTAAGGAGGGGGGTGGGGGATCAATCCACTCTGCCTGTTCCTCTGTGTCCAGAAGTGTTGGGACAATATACACCTTTTCTCCCCACAAATATCCCAAACCTAGGGTAGCCAGCGGAGAGGGGGGTCACAACCCCCACCCACTGATATTAAAGGGGAAACCCAATCTACTTTCATGACTTCACACAATCAAAGCACCATAACACACTAAAGCCCCCCTCCCCACCACCGAGCCCACCCTTCCTAACCCCAATGACCACGCCCCCCTAGCCCCCCTTCCTAACCCCCAACGACCATGCCCCCCTCCCCACTACCTAACCCACCCTTCCTAACCCCCAACGACCATGCCCCTCTCCCCACCACCTAGCCCACCCTTCCTAACCCCCAATGACCACGTCCCTTCCCCACCACCAAATAAATAAATAATTTTTTTAAAATTACTAAAAACAGTCAAACACATCCAAAAATACACAAAAACAAAAACACCAAAAACAATATGAAGTAAACAAAGACACAATCAAAAACAAAACAAACAGACAAAAAATACAAATTCCAACCCCAACCCCCGCCCACACACACACACACACACACACACACACACACACACACACACACACACACAACAAAGAAAACAAGCAAACTTACCAAAAGATGTGCTACCTCTGCCAGGACTGAAAAAGAAATGAATAAAGAAAGAGACTACTGACCAGAAGAAGCTCCACCCAGAGGCCAGGAGAGAAAAAAAATCAAAATACAATAACCCCTACCAGCACCACCTGCTGGCCACAATAGTAAAAACAATTCAAAAACACACAAACATTGAATGTAAAAAACATTTACCTTAACATTATTAAAATTATGACCTACGGTACAACTAATTAAAAAACAATTTAAAAAATTATATCATACTTTCTTCTTTTATTAATCCTAAAAAAAACCAAAAAAAACCAGATCCCAGTTAATAACAGCCAAGCCCAAAAAAAATTACATAAAAAAAATTTAAAAAATTAAAATTACAGACTAAGCAATTTTTAAAAAACATTAACACAATTTAACCTTCCAACACAATTTAAAACTATTGCAAAAATAAAATTGATTCATTTTTTATTAAAACACACGGAGAAAAAAGCCCGGCAACGCCGGGCAACCCTTGCTAGTAGCCAATAAAACCACAAGAAACAAAGCCAGATGGCATAACAAAAATCTTAAAACCATAACAGTATTCAAATTAAACCACACTGTTAAACCACAACAGTATTCAAACTTTCCACTAGCTAAGTAAGGCAAAACTATTTAAAGAGGCATTTGAAAATGTGTTGCCCAATAATAGGCAAAACTAGAAAGTGCAGGACTTTCTAGTTTTAAACATGTCCTCCCTGCTTTTCTCTAGTTATATCCATTATCTAATCAACAAAGATGAATCCTCCTTCTGAAAATATCTGCCAAATGAAAGGTAAAGGCCGCCCTTGCTTGAAAGCCAGTCATATCCAACTCTAGGATTCAGTGCTCATCTTTGTTTATAGCCAAAGAGCCAGCACTGTCTGTGTTTTGCAGACATTTCCATGAACATGTGGCAGGCATGACTAGACACCAGAGTGCATGGAATGCTGTTTACCTTCCCACTGAAGTGGTACCTATTTAACTACAGTACTTGAAATTTCTTGCTTTTGAACTGCGAGGTTGGCAGGAGCTAGGATAGAGATGTGAGTTAACGCCATGGTGCAGCACTCGGGTCTCAAACTGTTGACCTGCTGATCTTCCAGTCATCAAGTTCAGCATCTTAACCACTAAGCCACCACAGTCCCCTTAGGTTATTTAGGTCAAGCTAACCAACTGTGGGGACTAGAAAATGACTGAAGGAGTGGGTGCTTCGTTGAATGTTGCCTATTCTTCTTTATGAGAATACATTGTCTTCTTAATATATACTTTGATTGTGGCTCTTCAGTGGAAGTGTAACCCTCTAGGCCAGTAATGGCCAACCTTGGCACTCCAGATGTTCTTGAACTTCAATTCACAGAAGCCTTGATCAGCAGGTGTATTGACTTGGGCTTCTGGGAATTGAAGTCCAAGAACACCTGGAGTGCCAAAGTTGGCCATCACTGCACTAGGCCACATTAGGTCTCTATTCATTGCCATGTATTTCAACAGATCAGGAGAAATTCCATCTTCCCTGCAGTAAGCATCCAATTTCATTACCTTCATCTACTCCATGATGGAGGGCCAGACCAGTTCATGTCAAAATGTGGTCATTCCATGCCTCAAGCACCCCTACCTTGGACTCAAGATAACAAATGAAATATCCAGCTGACAAAGTAACTCACCTTCACATCTGAGGACCACATTGTCCCAAACCACGTTGCCTTCCTTTAGGACACAAGTCACTGTTTCTGAGCCATGTGTCCGGATGAATCCTTCATCGCACAGGAAGGACACAGAGCTGCCCAGCTGAAGACTGTCTCCGAATCGCTTCCCATTCACCGGCACACCCGGATCAGGGCACTCATTGTGCCTGAAGGCTGGAATGAAAACGGTAAGATGATGGATGAGCAAAGGCATTTACCTTAAAACCGAACACACCTTCAAATCATTTTTCCTATTTGTATCCTTTGAGGGAAAGTTCCAAAAAGCTTTTTATAAAATTATAAATCATACACACACACACTGCTAGAGTATTGTTGGGGTGTAGGGTCTTGAGTGGCCTAACTAGGCAGTGTTGCTCATTTCTTGTCAATGATGCTGTGCCAGGACTAAAACTCACCAAAGCATCCTCTGTTGGATCCCTTGGGTAAGGTGAAAGTGGAGGGTACACATCATGGTCCGCCTAGCCAGCGGGTGACATGATATTCAAGTGGCTTAAAACCCGCATGCAAATGGAGATGTCTACCAGTGTCCAGACCCCTTGCTGAATAATGACTCCAAGGTATCCAAAGTATAAATTATATATTATTATAAAAAGATTTTCATAATAATAACAGTAGTGTGCTATCAAGTCAATTCTGTTGGCAACCCTTTCCCATGTTTTCTAGGTAAAGTATACCCAGATGTGATTTACCATTTCCATCCTCTAGGGGGAGCACTTGGGACTGTGCAGCTTGCTCAAGGTAACAAAGGCTGGCTCTTCACCCTGGAGGTTTAGTGGGGAATTGCACTCCAAGCTGGCATATCATTCTTCTATTCTCCACATCTGTGAATACCAATCAAATCACTTTCCCCACTCCAATTCCACCATCCCTGCTAATAATAATTTTGTGTCAGAAATTATTCTGGGTTGAAAGGATTTTTATAGAAGAAACTCTGCTCAGGGGATGACCAAATGAGGCTCCTTTCATGTCCCAAGAGCTAGGACAGAGATGGGCACTCAATCTGCCATGCAGTACCCGGGTCTCAAACTGCTGACTTGCCAGCCTTCCAGCTAACAAGATGAGCTTCTTAACCACTGAGCCACTGCAGCCTCTACCATCCCTGCTGTGACCCAGAGTAACCACTCCACTTCCAACATATTGAACAAATTCAGCAGCCACATGCTTAAACATTAGATATTAAGCCCATGGGGACTGTGCATGCATCTGTGCGTGCAAGTGTCTGAAGCACACAGGTTACCTGACTTTGATGAACCTGCCCCCTAATCTGGTAGGGCAAATTATTTTTAATAATAGCCGGTTTGCAGTCACCAACCAGAAATACCATTAATTTTGCAGAGCTGTTAACCACTGTTATAACAAAGGTCATTCATCATGCCTGCCAAACCAATGTAATGGTGTTCTTTAGAAAATTATAGAAGAGCTGCATAAGAGGAAATTGCCATGGGAAGCCAGCCATTTCACTTGGACTCCGAGAGCCTCCAATTCAGGAGGATCGTTTTGTCCCATGCAAAAAAAGTTTGGTGGGTGTATTGACAGGGACTGAAAGGGAGTACAGTACATTGAGGATTTGCCAAGTTCAGGCTGGAATTTCATCAGCACTTAATCAGAATTTAATAAATATTCATGATTTCAAAGTGGGAAAAAATCAATATTCTTGCAGCAATAAGTAAGTACTTTTGAGTAGGGCTGAATATTTCCAAAAGGGCTCAGAAGTAACTAGTTACCATTATATTTATTTGAAAATAGTTATTTTGAGAAAAAAAATAATGGAAAGTACTGTGTGGATCACACCAAAATGTGGCAAGTAATCAAAGAGATGGGAATACCAGAACACCTTATATGCCTCATGAGAATACTGTACATGAGTGAAGAAGCAACAGTTAGGATACGGAACAATGGAGTGGTTTGGAATAGGAAAAGAAGTAAGACAAGGATGCATTTTGTCACCCTGTCTATTCAACTTATACATGGAGCACATAATGTGCAATGCAGGTATGGATGAATCACAATTTGGGATCAAAATTGCTGGGAGAAACATCAACAATTTGTGTTATGCAGATGACGCTACCTTAATGTCAGAAAGTGAGGAAGACCTAAAGAAACTCCTGCTTAGGTTGAAAGAAAAGAGTGCAAAAGCTGGCCTGAGACTCAACATCAAGAAAATCAAGAAAATGGCTACAGGCCCTATCACTCCCTGGAAAATAGATAGGGAGGAAGTAGAAGCAGTGACAGATTTTACGTTCTTAGGATCTAAGATCACTGCAGAAGGAGATTGCAGCCATGAAGTAAAAACGAGATTGATTCTTGGGAGACAAGCGATGAGAAACCTGGGGAACATAGTGAAAAGTAGGGACATCACCTTGCAAATAAAAATTTGCATAGTCAAAGCAATGGTATTCCTTCCTTGTGGTAATGTATGGATGTGAGAGCTGGACCATAAGGAAAGCTGAGCACAGAAGAATAGATGCCTTTGAAATGTGGTGTTGGAGGAGAGTTTTGAGAGTCCCCTGGACAGCGAGGAGAACAAATAGGTCGATCCTAGAAGAAATCAACCCTGACTCCTCATTAAAAGGTCAAATAGTAAATATGAAGCTAAAGTACTTTGGACATGAAATGAGAAGAGAGGATTCACTTGAGAAGGCCTTGATGCTGGGAAAGGTGGAGGGCAAAAGAAGAAGGGGGAGGTCAAAGATGAGATGGCTAGATGGTATTGTAGACACAATAGGCACAGAACTGGGAGGGCTGATGGGGATGGTGGCGGACAGAGGCGCCGGAGGAAAATGGTCCATAGGGTCGCAAAGGGTCGGAATCTACTGTGCAACTGAACAACAACAACAACAAAGTAGTTACAGTGACTTTTTAGGTATAACAGGTATCCCCCCCCCCCCGCGTCCTAATTTTTTTTTAAATTAACATCTTAAGGCAAGAATGCATCTATGCAACATCCCCAAAGCCCAAGTAGTGATGGTTCACCCACTTACTGGTAAATGTGATATTGAAGCCTCGTTTCTCCGTGGAATGGTCTGTCTGAAATTCCAGCCTGGAGACGTGGCCACTGCTGGTCAGGGAAGATGGTAGCTGGCTCCCAGAGAATGTCCCCAGTGCCTGTGATTCTGCTGTTCCACCATCTTTTACAGCCAGGAAGTCAAACTGAGGCTCCACATCAAAATCATTAAAAGCCAGGTGGATCCGGCTTTCGGGTTTTGCGATGATTAACCAGACACAGTGCAGGCTGCTGCCGTACTCCTCAGGGTAGTTGGGAGAAAGGACGACGCCAGATGGAGTGGTGAAGTTGAAGAAGCAGGAAACTGCAATGAGAAAAATAAGAACATGGAAGAAGTCACTTGTGGCACATTTCATAGAATCATAGACTAAATGAGTTGAAAGGGGCCTTTTAGGCATCGAGTCCAACCTCCCGCTCAATGCAAGAATCATAAAATTGTTAATAGTACACCTAAATCAGGGGTTCCCAACCTAAAGCCCGTGGGCCGGATCTGGCCTGCAGCACCATTTTATGTGGCCCCTCACCCCTCCAAGGGCATTCAAAAAACAAAATGGCCATCTCCTTTGAAACGGTTGGGACAAAATGGCCACCCCATCATGTGGGCAGGGCAAAATAGCCATCCGGCCCTCAGGACTGACTGAGAGAGCATGACCCAACCTTCAGCTTGATAAGGTTGTGAACCCCTGATCTAGATGAAGGGTTTCTGGAATTTTTCCTGATTCACAATGGATTTTCCTCCTGTCTGGTAAGAAAAGCGATGGAAGAAGCTGTGGGACTTTGAATGGAGGACTATACCATCTTGCTTTCATTCCCTTAATCAGATTTGATGAACACTCTGCAAACAGGATAACAGCAGGGCTGGCTCATTAAACTAGACTTGCCTGGGGATGGGGAGATGAAATCATGCAAATGGGGCAGGCCAACATATTCTGCTGCCTGAGGTAGAGCAACGAATGGACTCCCCTCCAAATGAATCCGTGTGCATGGCCTTCAAAGCCAACCGAGTTCATTCTCAGAGCTTGGAAAATTACTTTTTGAAGAAGAATAAATATAACGACATACTGAAGCTATCCACAACCGCAGACGGGAAGTTAATGTTTTGGGTTCCAAAGTGCTGCTCAGTTACAGAAGGCTTCCATACCGTATGCGTCAAATAGGGGAGAGAAGGAAATTCCTCTGTCAAATGAAATACAAATCTCCTGCTCTTTCAAGACACCTCAGGACTGTTTCCAGAGATAGCTCTCTTACTCGTCCTAATGACCGAACAAGAGCTGCATGCAAATGTATACACTCCCAATAATACTCAGGGAAGACAAGGAAAACATAGGGAGAAGAAGGAAAAGAGATGGAGAAAGAAGGAATGAATAACTTCGGTCTTCAACCTATCAAAGATTTAGAACAAGAGTTCCCAACCTAAGGCCTGTGGGCCAGATTTGGCCTGTGGCACCATTTCGTGTGGCCCCACCACCACTCCAAGGGCATTCAAGAAATGAAATGGCCACCCCATTGAAGCTGTTGGGACAAAATGGCCACCCCCAACATGCAGGCAGTGCAAAATGGCCATCTGGCCCTCAAAGCTGACTGAGAGAGTGTGACCCAGGGCCTGGCTTGTAAAGGTTGGGAACCCCTGGTTTAGAAGGTAGTCCTCGTCATTTCCAGCTGACTGAGGTTCCACATCTCATGCAAGGTACCAGTTCTTGATGTCCCAAAACAAAGAAAATGGCTCCTCAGGGAATTAGAGGGCCATTATCAAAATCTGGGAGAAGAAACTTTTTGCCACGGGTAGCATAGCAACCAGGCTGCCATGTTGCTGGGGATATTCTGACAGTTATAGTCCAAAAATATATAGTTTTCTATCTCTGATACAATACTACCCAAATATATGAAAAATGATAAATACGAAGATTTTTTTACAAAGGGTTTGGGAAATGGTCACATTCATTTCTGACCTCTTTTTGGGGTGGGCACTATTTCAACATCATGGTGATGTTGTAGTTTTCCCAATGGGAGGTAAGGAAGCTGAAAACAACAACACATTTAGGCACCTTTCAATTTGTTTATGTGATGATGGGTTCACATCAAAGTGGTACCTATTTATCTACTTGCAGCTTCTTGCATTCGAACCGTAAGGTTGGCAGGAGCTGGGACAGACGATGGACACTCACTCAATTGTGCAGCACTCAGGTCTTGAACTGCCGACCTGCTGACCTTCCCGTCATCAATTTCAGCACCTTAACCACTAAGACTCTGCAGTGAAGCCATCAGTAAACCACCCTAATTCTTCTTTTAACTTATACATGTTACATGGTTGTACTGGTGGTGACTCCCATGAAATTTCCCTCTCCCTCCAGAAATCTCTATACCAGTGGTTTCCAATGTGGGGCCCATGCCCTACAGGGGGCCTTTAATTCATAAGAACATAAGAACATCCTTGCTGGAACAGGCCACAGCCCATCCAGTCCAGCATTCTGTCTCACACAGTGGCTCACCATTTGCTTCAGGGAATTCCCAAGTAGATGCATTCACCTGCTTAGGATTCCCTGGAAATGGCATTGAGAGATATCCTGCCTATCTCTCCAACACGGAGGTTGTCCTTAGGTATCCATAATTATAGCCATTGATACCCTTGTCCTCCATGAACTTGTCTAATCCTTTCTTGAAGCTGTCAAGAGTGACAGCTGTCACCACTTCTTCTGGCAGGGAGTTCCATAGACCAGTGATCCTCTGGGTGAAAAAGTACTTTCTCTTATTTGTTTGAGAACTAGTACCCAAAAGTTTCATGGAGTGTCCCCTAGTTCTAGGGTTGTGCGATAGGGAAAACAGTTTTCCTTATCTACTTTGTCCACACCGTGCATGATTTTAGAAACTTCAATCGGATCACATCTTAGACACCGTTGTTCAAGAGTGAAGAGGCCCAACCGTTGCAGCCTCAGATGGTAAGGAAGGTGTTCCAGTCCCCTAATCATTCTGGTTGCCCTCCTCTGCACTTTTTCCAACTCCATAATATCCTTCTGGAGGTATGGCGACCAGAACTGTACACAGTATTCCAGATGGGGCCTCACCATAGATTTATAAAGAGGCAAAATGACCCTTGCTGACTTATTTTCTATACCCTTCCTAATGATCCCTAGCATTGAGTTTGCTTTTTTCACTGCTGAGGCACACTGGGTTGACACCTTCATTGAGCTGTCCACCAGGACACCAAGGTCCCTTTCCTGGTTTGTCGCAGAGAGTTCAGACCCCATCAGTTTATAAATGTAATTGGTTTTTTTTGCCCCAACATGCATCACTCTGCATTTACTAGCGTTGAAGCTCATTTGCCACTGTTTTGCCCACTCCCCCAGTGTCATGAGATCCCTCTGGAAGATTATTCATTACATTGGCTGATCAGTGCTTAGGGGGGATTGTTTTAGGCTTCTGGGAATTTAAATCCAAAAACCAAAGGTTGGGAAGTACTGCTCATGGGCAAGTAAAGGAAGCCCTTTTGACAACCTGGCTTGATCCTTGCTACATCACCATCCTGCAATGTTGTTATTAACCCATCAGCCATGCATATTTCACTTACTCTAGGAAAGGTTTGGGCAATGTCTTGTAACCAGGGGTCCACATTCCCACCCGATGACACAACCGGAGCCCCCTTCCCTACTGCTGCATTGCCAAAATTCAAACAAACAAACAAGCAAGCAAACAAACAAACAAACAAACAAAAATCTCATAAACCAAACTTTTCTGTTTTTAAGCTAGACCCAAGGAAAGTGTGTGCCTTGTTTGAAGCTAGTTAGGGCTTCCTGGAGACCGTGGTAGCATGATAAAAATTTTTTAATGTTAGAAGCGTGTAAAGGTAAAGGCCACCCTTGCTCGAAAGCCAGTCGTATCCAACTCTAGGATTCAGCACTCATCTCTGTTTCATAGCCGAAGAGCCAGCACTGTCTGCTTCTGCAGATGTTTCCGTGGTCATGTGGCAGGCATGACTAGACACTGGAGCACACGGAACGCTGTTTACCTTTCCACCAAAGTGGTCTCTATTTATCTACTTGCAATTTCTTGCTTTCAAACTGCTAGGTTGGCAGGAGCTGGGACAAAGATGGGAGCTCATTCCATCCTGCAGTTCTTGGGAATCGAACTGCTATATCACAGGGGATAGCAATATCAAAACAGCCTATCAGTTTAAGAATAAATACTTTTGTGAGTATTTTTTGCATCTCTACACCATGCATTGAAGCAGCAGCATACAGAATACTCCTCTAGCAGGTCATATTAGTTGGCCACTGAACGATGGACTCCAAAGCATGATACACACATTGGCAGAGCATTAAGGAGTAACCATTCCTCACCCTGTTCCTTTTCATCTTCCCCCAAGGAGCTGGCCAATAACTTGAGCCAGTGAGGTGTGAAGCCAGATGGTGGAGAAGTAAAGACAATTAAGGAAAGTGTCCAGGAAACAACAGAAAATATGGAGTCTCTTCAATATCCAGGAGAAATGTTTGCCACATTTCAGCTGACAGGGTCCATTAGCTTCCCATAGCAAGGAGGTGCTTTAGTAAATATTGTCTGCTAGTTATCTAACACACTCATTTCTTATCTCTACACATATATACTCTTTCTACTGTACTTCCTACCTCTTCAGTCCTGTCTCCATACACCCAAAAGTCAAGTACATTCCATGCTATTTACAAGGCAGAAAAAGATACCCATCACATGCTTTCCCAGAAACATTTAACTATTAAGTATTAACCAGTACTATTTAGAGGACAGAGGAGCCTGGTGTGCACTAGACCATGGGGTCACAAAGTGTTGGACTCGGCTGTGTGACTGAATGACAAGTACTATTTAGGTCATTGCTCTCTGGTAAAGGTAAAGGTCACCCTTGCCCAAAAGCCAGTCATATCCCACTCTAGGGTTCAGTGCTCATCTCTGTTTATAGCCAAAGAGCCAGCACTGTTTGCATCTGCAGACATTTCCTTGGGACATGTGATAGGCATGCCTCAACACCTGAGTGCACAGAACGCTGTTTACCTTCCCACCAAAATGGTCCCTATTTATCTACTTGCAATTTCTTGCTTTCAATCTGCTAAGTCATACAGTACTCGGGAATCGAACTCTGACCTTCCAGCCTTCAAATTCAGCGTCTTAACCCCTTGAGCCACCACTATTTACAAGGCAGAAAAAGATGCCCATCACATGCTTTCCCAGAAACATTTAACTATTAAGTACTAGCATTTCTTGCCCGGCCTTGCCGGGCAGTTATTATCTGTATGTTGGTGGTTGGAGTGGTTTTTTGGGGGGTGTGCATCCCCCCCCAATACCACCCCAACCACCAACACACAGATAATAACTGCCCGGCAAGGTAGGGGTGTCCGGTGTGTGTGTGTGTGTGAGAGAGAGAGAGAGAGAGAGGAAGGGAGGGGGGAGTGGTGTTCTGCATTCAGCCCTTGTCTGTCGGAGCTCAGAGAAAGCAAGCCCCTATGGACAAGTCGCCATACCCCTGAGCTTCCACCCCCATGCGACTGGGGCCTCAAAAGCTGAGGGGTGCAGCATGGTGGCAAGGGACTCTGCCTTCCACAACTGAGGACGAGCCGCTACATCACTGAGCCTCCACCCCCATGCAACCGGGGCCTCAAAAGCCAAGGGGTGCAGTGCAGCGGCAAGGGACTCTGCCTTCCACAGCTGAGGATGAGCTGCCACAACCCTGAGCCTCTGCCCCCATGCGACTGGGGCCTCAAAAGCCGAGGGGTGCAGCGCAGCGGCAGAAGGGCTTTTCTTGTCCCAGCTTTTTCAGCTGGGTTTGACTTGCCGCTTCCTTCTTGAGCCTATGCCTTTCATTTTTTTGAAGGTGGCTAATTATTGTTCTTTATCATTGAAATGCTTTATTGTTATATATGTATTAATCCTGTTTTTGATAATTGTTATGTTCGGTTATCAACCATATTGTGTTATTGTTTTGCTGTATTTTTTGTAGTACTATATTACTGGGTTTTTGACACTGTATTGATATTATGTTGTTAGCAGCCTTGAGTCGGTTTCAGCCAGAGAAAGGTGGGATACAAATTATTATTATTATTATTATTATTATTATTATTATTATTATTATTATTATTATTATTATTATTATTATTATTATTATTATTATTATTATTATTATTATTATTATTATTATTATTATTATTATTATTATTATTATTATTATTATTATTATCCCCCGACAGGCAAGTGCCAAATGTGGAAGGATCTCGCTTCCTTCTGGGAGGCGAAGACAGAGAATGGAGCGCCGTTCTCGGCCTTTGCTTCCCGGGAAAGTGGCTCGCTTCCCTCCAAGAGGCAAAGATGGAGAACGGCGCGCCGTTCTCAGTCTTTGCTTCCTGGGGAAGTGTCTTGTTTCCCCCGGTGGGAGGGGGATAAAGGCAGCAATACCTTTGGCCCCCGCGCCCCATGGAAGGGGCTCGCTTCTCTCTGGAGCACTGTTCTTGGCCTTTGTCTCCCTGAGGAAAGTGGCAGGCTTGTGGGGAGAAGATGGGCTCCCCCATCTTCTTCCCACTATCCCACTGAAGCTGCGGCGAGGCCGGTGCTGGCCTTCATTGCTGGGGTAACAGGGAGAAGAGGGGCTCCCCCTCCTCCCTGGAACCCTGCCGAAGCTGCAGAGAGGCCGGCACCGGCTTTCGTCACCGGGGCGGCAGAGATAGCTAACGGCTTCCCTGCCTCAGTGGTTTTTTTACTCATGCGCTGGCTGCCCCACCTCCTCTGTGCTCATGCCCTTCAGCCTGATTGGCTGAGGGGTGGTGTGGCACGGAGGACCCTGGGCCTTGTAGGGTTTATTTGTCTGCATTTGTGGGGCGAACACCCCATTCTCTGTTTCTGGACCCTTGCGGGGTTGTGAGTTACGTCGAAAGGTAAGTGTGGCTGGCTCGGTACAGGATGGTTGGGCTAGGTGTAGGCGCTAATGCCGGACACTCACCACCCTACCCCCTTCTTATAGTAAAGATTAACCAGTACTATTTAGGTCATTGCTCTCTACTGTTCCCTAAACTCATCGCCAAAGGTTATGGTGGCTTCCTTTGATATTCTAATTCTTACTGAGTTCAAAGATGACAGCCATTTGCTGGGCCAGCCATCTCCTGAGGCCAGAGACCCAGCAGATGAACTGCAGCTCTACTAGAAACAGAAGGTAAATAATACAGAAATAGATTAAGCAGTTTTGGTTTGAGTAAGCATAGGAGTGTTATGTGGAGTGGCCAGAAGTCGTGCACTGGAAAATAAGCAAAGAGAATTAAAATTTGGTTTTAGGGAGGAATGTTCTACAGGGAAAAAGCTTACAGAGAGGTCTTTATTATATGATCAAAAGGGTCCTGGCCATTAGTGATCACTAAATTCCTTATTCTCATTGATTTATGCTGTTTCAACATGGTGAAACAAATGTTAAAAGCCCTGTGAGATTCCTGACCACCAGGCAAGTATGATATAGAGCAGGGGTTCTCAACATTTTCAGGTTGCGGGCTGGGCCACTCTCCCTCAGACAGCTGAGTGGGCTGGTCCTGTGGTTCTGCATGTATTCTCATGCATTTTTAATTTAATTTAATTTAATTTAATTTAATTTAATTTAATTTAATTTAATTTAATTTAATTTAATTTAATTTAATTTTTTAGATTTCTATGCCGCCCACTCAGGCAAACCTGACTCAGGGTTATCATGTATTCTCATGCATTTTCACATGTTCTCACATGTTTCTTGTGCATTTTCATGTGTTCTCACACATTTTGTATTCTCTCGTGTTTTCATGCAATCGCGGTGGCAGTGGAGAAGGAGTGAGGATGGCAAGCAACATGAAATGGCGTAGTGGGCCGAGTCTGGTCCACGGGCCATAGGTTGCGAATCCCTGATATAGAGAGTTTTTTTATACCATCAATGCTGCCATTTCATTGTAGGAAGCAAAACACTTGCAAAGAGAGAGTAAGCACAAGTGATCATCCAGTTGGTTGCTGAGAAAGGCAAGGACCACCCATTTAGTGCTTAAAAATCTTAAACACCACAGCAGTAACCATCTTAGACTGGTTTGAGTTTCACAATATGTGCAATGTGTGAAACGGCCCAGTATGCTTGAAACTAATAGCCTTTATTCAAAATATTGTTCATCAGTGCCAGTACCAGATTGTAAGATGTGGGAAAATCCTTGCCTTCCTCATTGATATTGCTCCAGTTTCTTATCCTCATATGTGAGGATAGGATTCACCTCCTTATACATAGCACCATCTGAAATGTAAGGGGATTTCCACACCACCTAGAAAGTGGAGTCTTGATGAACATGCAGATCTCTATCTTTGCTCCAGGACCAGCCCTACCATGAGGCAGTCCAAGGTGACCACTTTGGAGCGCAGGTGCTGGAGATGGGCAGAAGTGACAACTTCCAGTCTGGTCTTCATTAACTTTTTGTTCTCCTCTTTACAATAGAATATGACTTATTCTGGGGCTTATCTAAAGAAGTGAGTCAATTATTGGAAAATGGTATCTCGTGTCAGCTAAAGAAATATTCAGATACAAGTCCATTTGGCTTCTGGAGAGGACTCAGCATTTTAGCCCAGCTTGGCTCCAGTCTCCATCTTGCTACTGAGCGGCTTTTACCTAGGGGATAACACAGTGATGGTGAACCTTGGCACTCCAGGTGTTCTTGAACTTCAATTCCCAGAAGCCCTGATCAGCAGGAGTGCTGACTTGGGTTTCTGGGAATTGAAGTCCAAGAACACCAGGGGTGCTAAGGTTCGCCATCACTGGCTTAACATCTTCCAGCATTGGATTCTTCTTATATACCACCAATACTTTTCCTTCTACTCAAGCTTTAACTAGCTTGAATCTGACAGTGGGACCCTGAACTGTCACTTTCTGTCTTATAAGGTTCTTCTTCTTTTGTTTCCCGATCAAACCCTGGATGGCCAAAAACAAGCCACTTTCTTGGCTTTGTCGTTGGCCAAATGAAAGGAACTAAAATCTAATAAAGTAAGCCTGCCCTATCGTATGGATTAAATCAATTTATATCATGCTTTGGCTGTGCATCAGTGTTTCTGGGATAACTCTGAGTTAAGAATAACCTAATTTTGAGTTGTTGAAAACATAATATGAAATAGCTCCATGCATGCAACTGGAAAGATGAGACAAGAAGCACAGTTGCAGTAAATGAAATATGTCATTTTTCTTTCTCATTTTGCAGTAATAAGAGTGGGGAAAGAGAAATGGACAAGGAGATGAAGATTCCTCTGGCAACCATTGTGGGAAATAGTCTGCAAGGGGAAAAAATAATAAAAACTACAGTTCTCAGGCTAATGAAATCTAAACAAACTAGAGATGTGAAGAAATGTCACCACTAACACACTTCTACTTAAGAGTGGACACTACAAATATGGAAAGACAGAAACTTGTGAATTGCTTGACCCATCCAGAAGTTGCCACCTATGGCGTGGAAACAAGGCACTATATTGGAGTTTTGCCATGGGTTTTGCAAGGTACATGAAATAAACTTTGGTTACATCTCTAAAGAGAGAGCTCAGGCATAACAGAACAGGCTTATGGCTCACAAAGGCACGAATAACCCATCATAGGCTGCAAGTTCTTTTTGATAAAAGATAGAGGACAGCGGCACTGGGATCTTTTTACAGGCATAACAGAGCAATGTAGGATTAGGAAGACAAGGTAATTGCTTCTAAGGGCTGCAAAATGAATACAATAATTGGCATATAGGATTGCTTATTGGGATAGTTATCAAGACGTAAATGTGACATTTTTTCAAGCAGATGAAAGGAGCAATTTGGGAAAGACCCAATGTGGTGCAGTAGACAGAGTGTCAAACTGGGACTCCGAAGCCCAGAGTTCAAATCCCCACTCTTCTCTGAAATCTCACTGGGAGGGTGGAAGTGATATACCACTCTTTGAACACTCACATACACTGACAACCTTATTAGCGTCACCTTATGTCAGAAGCAAATTGATTAAACATTTTAAAAAATCACCAAGATATATTTTCACATTTCTATATACAATCAATCAATTAAGCAACCAATCAACCAATTAATTTTGCAGAAACAACATTTGTGCTAAAGCTTTTCTATTACTGATAGCACCATGTATCACTGCAGTTAAGGTGGGACTTGAACTTCAACCTGTTAATATACGTAAAGTGGAACTTCGGTTAACAAATGGCTCGGTTAACATAAAAATCGCATACCAAAAGGAAATCCTTAGAAAACAGTTGCTTGGTTTTTGGATCCCCCCCCAGAACAGATTAATTGATTTTCAATGCATTCCTATGGGAAACTGCATTTCAGTTATTATATTTTGGTTTTCAATGCATTCCTATGGGAAATTTGGCTAAAGTTATTTTCGCTGTAAGAAATGTCCTGGAAAACGCATTAATTATATTAACCGAGGTTCCACTGTTTACATATTTGGTTGGCTCTTACAACCTTCTTTCCATGGTAGGTGGGGGAAGGCTATCACAGTTCTCTTTTACATGCTGGGAAAATTTATATCTCATCCCCAACTATTCCCTGCATCTAGGAGTGTCTCAGAAAATATGTTGTCCTCAGGTTATTCCCATGCCATCTGGTTGCTATCTCAGTATTGTCACAGTTTTTACCTTCTGTGGGGCAGTCACCATGTAGTCAACATGGCCTTGGAGATAATCTATCAGCATTGTAAATGTTGTTTTATGGGATGTAGTTTATTTTGATATGAGTTTTAGTTTGAATAATGCCCAAAGTAGGGTTAATGTCATAATACCCAAAGTAGGGTTTGTATTATGCCAGGTAACATGTAAAAAATAAAATTAAAATAAATAAAGCAAGGAGAGATAGCTTACTCAAAACAAGGACAAAGTCCAAAGACTGATTATACTTATACAGAGCATACCTGTCAACACGCGGCTCCGGAAAAACGGGACCTGCGCACATCGCTTGTGCGCAGGTCGCGTTCCACGCATGCGTGGAAAGGTTTTACCCCTTCCACGCATGCGTGGAAGTGCTACGCTGCTTGTGCTGCCCTTACACAAGCGACGTAGCGCTTCCACGCATGCGTGGAAGGGGTAAAACCCTTCTGCGCATGCACGGAAAGCGTTTCCCCTGCTGCTAAATTACGAGGTTTTGGCAGCGGGGGCTGGGTTATGACGTCAATCGACGTCAATTTACGGGGTAATCCCGGCCAAATCGGGAAGGTTGACAGGTATGATACAGAGCTATGTTAGAAATTAACCAGAAACAAGATTTTCCAATACATTTTTTTTACTACAATTGCTCTTAGAGTTGCCAGTCAAAATCCTATTGCACAGGTCTGCGTCATTGGCAGACTGTAATGAATTAAAGCTTTCCTTTTTGATGTTTGGGCACATTTTGGGTTAGATGAAGTTGTGTACAGCCCAAAATTGAAAAGGAAGTGTTGATCTGCCACTAGTGGTGAGATCATTCAGTTGCACAGGTAGAATGCACTCAACAGGATTTTGGCCACCATTTTTCCAGAAACTATATTCCCTTGCTACATTTACTGTATTCTGTCCATCCTGGTGACAAAGTTCCAAATCATTCACATATGGTGAATAAATGAAATGGAATAAATAGCAAGATACAAAAATATATGAAATTAGAAATAATTTAGCAATAAAAAATAAGATATATCATTTGTCACTGCTGCATTAAGCCACATATGAATATTCACCATATTTTCCACTTTCAAAGTCTTACAAAATGTTCAGTTCCAGGAATCAAAATGGTAGAATAGAGAACAGTAGCTGCTGAAAAACCATACTATCATCACTATTACCAGAATATACAGTGTCAAGGGTATTACATTTTAGGCAAAATAAATTAATTATTTGCACCTCTGCTTAAACTCCAAGAGGGGCTGTGAGGTAACCCACACTGTCCAAGTACTGGAAAAGCCAAAAGCCAAAAATAAAAATTGCCCACATAACAATTAATACATTTAAAGATGTTTTGCAAAATTTCCATAATTTCTACACCTGTCCATCTTTCTAAGATCTGTTCTTACAACACATAGTATATTCCTCTATGTAGCCCCCCCCCCTGAAATACTAGTGGGATGATGTTTGGGGTCTTTTGTGGATGCTCATGTATGAATCCCATTCTTGTTTTCTTTTGGGTAAGCGTGAATTCTTTCTTAAGAAAATAAGCATGGAAATCTATTTAAAAGACTCAAAGCCATCCAAAATGACTTGTAGAATTTACCCCTCACCAAAATGAGATAGGACATTTCATTACCATAAATCTTCTTTATTCTTTTGTAATATATTTATTTATTCAGGAAGATGGGACATTTTGGTACTGCATGGTAATGTATCCTGTTTTCTGGCTAACAGACAATATTTTGGAATCTCCATGGAGCCTTTTAACAGATCAGACTCATTCAGCGGAGCTTTATAAAAACCATGCCTGAATAACAGTTAAGAAAGTTGGACTGCAGTGGCTCAAGTTTTAAGATGCTGACTGGGAGGCGGAAGGTCAGCAGTTCGATTCCGGAGTACTGCAGGACAGAATGAGCTCCCGTCTTTGTCCCAGCTCCTGCCAACCTAGCAGTTCGAAAGCAAGAAATTGCAAGTAGATAAATAGGGACCACTTCAGTTGGAATGTAAAAGCGTTTCGTGCACTCCGGTCATGCCTGCCACATGACCACAGAAACATCTGCCAAAGCAGGCAGCGCTGGCTCTTCAGCTTTAAAACAGAGATGAGCAGTGAACTCTAGAGTCGGATACGACTGGCTTTCAAGCAAGGGAAACCTTTACCTTTACCTAAAGTTGTAAAAGTTAATATAAATTGCACATTTGATAAAAAAAATCAATAAGACGTCTTGCAAAATGCTCTGCTACCATATTCGAATATATAAGTATGACAGATATATGGTCTGAAAGAAATGTCAGGTCTAAGGGAGCAATGTGATTAATTCTGTCCACTCCCCGCAACCGTACATCAAACTGATATTCTTTTTGACATGCAATTTTAGTTAAGAAACGGGTCATGAGGCTGTTGTCTGTTTGAATGCTGTACAGTCCAAACTCCCATGCCCGGTCATGCATCTCATATTTTATCCCATATTTGTAACTTGTCCATAGCATGGCTTGGAATCTATCACCCAACAGATGAATATAGATGAAAGCAGCGGGGACTGAAAACCAAGATGATGAATGCCAGTGAAGAAAGAAACAAGAACCCCAATTAAAATATATCCAATGGCTAAAAAACAAATCAAGAGTATGTTACCCTTTAATCGTAAAAGGAGGAAGGCTTACCATTTCCCAAAAGAGTTATACTAGTCTTCCTGTGTGAAATTAAAAAGGACAGGGGACATTTTTTTTCCAGGGACTAGGGTCGATGGGATGAAGTAAAGTTGGGTAGGCTTACTGAATCCTACAAACTGACTATATCAGAGGTTTCCAACCTAAGGCCCGTGGGCCAGATCTGGTCTGCAGCACCATTTCATGTGGCCCCCACCCCTCCAGGGGCATCTGAAAAACAAAATGGAAACCCATTTGAAGCTGTTGGGACAAAATGGCCACCCATATCATGCAGGCATGGCAAAATGGCTGTCTAGCCTCAAAGTTGACTGAGAGAGTGTGACCCGGCCCCCAGCTTGAAAATGTTGGGAACTCTTGGACTATATGAATATGAGCCAAATTTAGTGGATGGGTGGAACAATCTGTCCAGTTACCATTTCTTCTGTGTTTGGGTCATTAAATTCCCAAATTTAAATTCTCACAAAGTTGACTTCAAATGGCAGGACATGTTTTTCATATGGAGAAAAACAGGATCCCTACGGTGGCAATAAGGTGGATACCTCCTAATGCCAAACGACAATGAGGGCACCTTCAAAATATATAGGGAGGAACTTTCATGGGAGATTTAAAGACCCTAAACATGACATGGAGGGGAGACTGAAGTAATCGCCCAAGACCAGAACCATATTGAAATCCTTTTCTGTCTGATACGCTACATAGCATGAGAGCCCCTGAGTCTAAGTAAGTAAATACATTCCCTCCTGGGTTGTGTTTTTTTGGTGATTGGTTCTAAACAAAACCACTACCATCATCCAGAAACACACACATATACGCATATCCCAAAATAAAAACTATCACCCTTTCTTAGCATAGGCATATGCAGAACTAAGGATTATGTTTAGGGTTTGGAATTGTAAATTTTGTGGGGGAATGGGAAGCTACAACTCTCAGATTCTCCTAGCTAACATGGGCAAAGGCTTCAACCCTAAGCGCCGAATAAACTCCTGAAAACAGAGGCCAATCCCTATAGATCTAGTCCGTAAATATAAAAAGCAGGGGCATCAAGATTTCTTTTCCTGAGGCAACAAGTTATTTCAAAACCCCTGCCTTGAACTGGAAAGAAATTGATTTCATATGCATGGAAACTTTAAGAGTGATGGGAATGTGTTACACGTTATACCAATTCCTGCTTATTAATGATACTCTTGAAATGTAACTTTGTTGTACTTTTATAATAGAGAAAATATACTTAATTGCAACAAGAAGAGGCTGGTAGATGACTCCAATATTATGGGGGCTCTTTGCTTTACTCTGAATTTTTAGGGACCTGTACAAAATGCTGAATGCATTCTGTGTACAGCAAAGGTAGGCAACCTTTGGCTCATGGTCTGGATCCGGCCCATGGTGCCAAATAATTTGGCTGGCTCAAGTTGCTAAGACGCTGACTGGGAAGCGGAAGGTCAGCAGTCCGATTCCCGAGTACTGCAGGACGGAAATGAGCTCCTGTTTTCGTCCCAGCTCCTGCCAACCTAGCAGTTCGAAAGTAAGAATTTGCAAGTAGATAAATAGGGACCACTTTGGTGGGAACGTAACAGCGTTCCGTGCGCTCCGGTGTCTAGTCATGCCTGCCACATGACCACGGAAATGTCTGCAGAAGCAGACAACGCTGGCTCTTCGGCTTAGAAACAGAGATGAGCACCGCACCCTAGAGTCGGATACGACTGGCTTTTGAGCAAGGGAAACCTTTACCTTTACCTTTACTACCTTGCTCCAGCTGCCGCCACCACTACCAGAATTGGCCACGGACTCATTTGCGGCTGTCATAAACACATTTATAACAGCTGTAAACAGTGAGGGGACCACCAGTCCAGGCCCCTCAACTGTTTGAGGGAGCGTGACCTGGCCCCAAACTATAAAAGTTTGGCAACCTCTGGTGTACAGGTTTCAGCACTTTCAATAGCACTATAAAGTTGAGATTGAAACACAAAAGCATTCACTGCTTCCTCATAGCTCGAGTCATCAGCCTCCATAGTTCACAACCAGGTGTAACTGACTGTTCCCAGACTCTGATTTTCAAGCAAGTACCAGCCTAGCTCATTTGCAACTAGCTCTATCCACTCCATAATACACCTTTATATGGTCTTTAAACACTGATCATTTTGAAATATGATCCAAAGGCATACATTCTGTCTTTACAGGACAGTGTCACAGCAACCTGTCATACATTTATTCAACAATTCATATTTCTGCCTGTAAAAAAACACCCAATATGTTCTGATTTCATTAAAGAAAATATTTATACCAGGAAGGTAGCAATAGATACATCCATCTATTCATTTTCCATACATACTCCTCATGATGAAAATAAATAAACAAATGCATAAATGTTCCCAGATGTTTCACAGATGCGACCATCTTTATTCCTTCCAAAAAAAGTTTTTGAGATGCATAAAAACATTCTTCGGAAGAGATGTGGCAGCAAGCCAACTACTCAGAAGAACTCTTAGCTGCTCCTAAACGAATAAGCAGGCAGGCACACAAATAAATACCTTTGTGGCAAAGATTAAGTCACTAAGACTGCCTCTGTTCATACAAAAGGAATATGCACACACTCTCAAAACTAAATAATAATAATACTATAAACAGCAAACAAACAAAGAGAGATGAAATGCAAAGGCCTTTTTAGCCTTCCTGGTGAAAATAACTATCTTTAATGGTCAAAACTAGGGTTAACTCACAGTAACGTTTTAGACCCATCAGATAGTTGTAATTTATCTTAGATTCAAGAGGAGATCACACTTGTTTTCTCTTTATTCTAACCCCCAATATGCTTCTGCTTCTTGTTACTCATTCATACTGAATCACCAACACAGACCTAAGGGTACACCACGGGTACAATGAGGCAGCTGCTAAATCAGTATTCTGCATTGTTCAGCCTCTGCAGTAGGGCACAAGTGACTTTTTTCATGACTATATGCACCAATATATTTTGCTGTAATTCCTGATCAGGCATTCCTCCTATGCCCATCTCCCAACCAAAGTGTTTTTCTTCTGAAAAATTAAAACACGTCCAAGACTTCTCTAGACATCATGCCTTAATCACTCGTAAAAACAGTCTGTACTTAAAGATGGCGGCTTTCAAACTCTAGCTTCAGAGAACCCATTCTGTACTGATTTGGTTTGCTGAAGAAGCCCCGTATCTGTACAAGAACTAAGCATGCATTGACAGAGATTTTTGGAATGTGTTCAAAGAACCGCCATTGAACAAAAGATGGAATATATATATAAGAGTATTGTATCTAAAACAAAAGAGAAATGAATGAGGTCCAAAATGAATACAGATTGGCCTTGATTGCATGACCCTTCAACCATCTGCACTGAGAACACAACCCAAAAGATACCCATCCTATAATTGTACATTGCTATAGAAGAGCAAATGGCTTTCAGGAATACAGTACTTATTTCCACTCCACCATTAATCTTGTAGACATGGAACTCTTGAAAAGCTTCTGAGATCAAAGATCACAATTTTAAAGCACTAAGCAAGCGAAAGAAAGAAAGAAAGCGAGGAAGGGAAGGAGGGAGAAAGAATGAGAATAAGAGTGAGTGAGTTAGATACCATAGATTTGACTTACCTACATGGATAAATTTCTTTGGAGCATTATAGTGTCAAAAACATGGTGTGTACTATATTTATAGCTGTTTAACCTGCATACATGATGACTTAGAATTGGGGAGGGGGGACCTAGGCAGATGCACAAGCTTCATTTTCTTAGTCTCTAGCTCAGGGATTCTCAACCTGTGGCCAGTGGGCTGGATGTGGCCAAAGGCACCATTTCATGTGCCCCCCACACTAGGAAGTGCCATGTGGTGGAGGAAGGGCAAAATGGCCATCTGGCCCCCAAAACTGTCTGAGGGAGCGTGACCTGGCCCCTGGCTTTAAAAGGTTGAGAACTCCTGCTCTAGCTAGATATGGTTTTTTTTTTAAAAAAAAAATAGTGCAACTCCCAGAATCTATGCTGGATGGGTAAGGCTAGATGGGTAAGGCTGTGAGCTGTATTCAAAAAGTGACCATTTTCTTTTCTCTAATCAACTTTTTCTGCATTGATAGGTAAAATCCAAACGAAGAACCTACTATTATTTAGTGTGAATAGATATTTCCCTTATTAGAGCAACAAGAAGTGGGATTTTAATTTCCAATTGTATTCCAAACCTGGGCCAGAATCCTACTGGTATTCACGTGAGATATGTGTAACATGAGGATGGTTGTTGGGAGACATTTGGGCTGTGTGTCTGCCAATGGTGCAGCCTGGTTGGTTAGCTGTAGTTAACTATTTTTTAATTGATTTTTGCTTATTCTGATTTAACTTGTACTGTATGATTCCTGACTTTGTTTTTTCTTCCCCCATTGTATTTATGCATTATGTTTTACTGTAATTGATATGTTGTATCATTGACATATTGTATCTTATTTGTATATTGCTTTGTATTATTTGTATCGTATTTTGTATTGTTTAGCATTATTGTTGTAAACCCCTTCGAGTTCCCTTTTCGGGGAGTAAAGCGGTATAGAAATCTAAACAATAAATAAATAAATAAATAAATAAACTATGGCAACCTTTGCAAAATTTGCATGAGCACCAGTAAGATTCCAGTTATGGAGTAGTAAAGGAAAACAGAGCCTACATGGGATCTAGTCTCTGGCTGCTGAAAACTCTGAACTTTCCCAGATGCAGGCATAGATGCCTGGGAGACGAAGTAAACAGTATAATTGCTTGTGACCTTCCTCTGTAATTTAGCTGACTGTTTCTCTTTGTTCCTGGCTAATTTTCCCCTCTGGATCAGGAGAGAAACTGACACTTAGCTATGAAACGGGAGATATTAGAAGATGGAAGAATGAATCATCATCAGATAGCCAGATTTTAAGATTCTCTCTAAGCCTGGTTTGCTAAACCTCTAGCAAGATCCATCCATCTTTTCAGCAATGAGCCCACAGCTTTTCACTTTGGCTCTAAAGAAGTGCATATGTTCCGAACCTTCAAAATGCATCTTGGCTACATTGAAGGTAGCAACCTGCAGAGTTCAAGAGTCTCTGAACCCCATGCCTAAACCCTAATCTCAACATATTCCCTTAAAAGCAAAACAAAACTGAAAAGCTTCCCCAAACCAGGCCTAATTTTACAATTTTGGGGAACTAAGATCTTTGACTTGCATTTCAATTCTTGTTATTGCCTTAATTGTCTTTTGTCATCCTCTTGGGGTTTATTTATTTATTTACATTTATACCCCACCTTTTGGTGCAAGCACCACTCAGGGTGGTTTACAATATGTAAACACACACACACAATTACCAGACTTGTATATCAATTTCAGTTGCAAAGATTTACACTGTATCTACAACTAGGTTGAAAGTGTTTTTTCATTCAAGCAGTGCTGGCTTAAGTCGGAATTAGGGAGAGGGAAGAATCAGATTTAAACTTTATAAAAGTTATATTTCTGGATTACAAAGCAATGAACCCCCCCCCCCCACCACCACCACCCACCACCACCAGCAGCCAGTAACTTTTGCATGCAGACTTATAGACAGGAGAAAGACAGAAGGATTGACTGGGCCGGTGGTGTTTAGGTCTTGCTGTCTCAAGCAATCCATTAAAATATCAACTCTTCTCAGAGGGTTTCTGTATTTAATGGGGTGCTAGAGAAGGAAAGACCCAATTCAGTCTTGGGAAAGTTTCATAGATGTTATTCTGTATCTCTTTCCAGCTGGCTATTGCATTGCTTCAGTTGAGATTCTTGGATGAGAGCTGGTTTTGAGAGCTGATCTAGACTCTGCAAAATACGCACTCATTTGTCTAACTGCTGGAGAGAATGGTCTAAAAGATGTCCGCAGAGGTCGTGCGGGGGTACCAGTTACATGACATGAGAACACTACATGGTGCTTGTGTGAATGCTAGATATCATGGGTCAAACTCCTGTTGCTTAGCATGGCAAACCACACTACAGTAGACCCACTGAATCAAAGGGAATTCAGTGAATCAACTTTTTCAAATGTTCCATTGATTCAAATGGTCCTACTCCAATTATAGTTTAGTTTAGCATGGTAAGTCACAGTTAGAGGAGACCTAATAGAATCAATGGAACTTACAGAGGTTACTCACTAAACCTTCACCAGTTCAATGGGTCTATTCCAGTGTGATTTACTAAGATAAGTAGCAGTATTTTCCCTGCTATTATTCATTCTGTTGATATTTATAGGGCCATGATGGCGAACCTTGGCACTCCAGATATTCTTGGAATTCAATTCCCAGAAGCCCAAGTCCCTGTGAATCCACACAAATGGGTTTACTTCACATTCATAAACCCATTTGTGTGGATTCACAGGCATCTGGGCTTCTGGGAATTGATGTCCAAGAACACCTGGAGTGCCATTGTTTGCCATCACTACTATAGGTCATGTCTTAGTGCAAGGCTTCAGTTGGGTTGCAAAAGTTCTGGCATCTTCTAAAGCTCTGGTAAAAGTAGAGCTCACAGTATGCCAGAAATAAACTAGGTCCAGTGAATGGTATTGGTTGGAACAAGAAGACACAGTCTGAACTGGGATTATAGACAAGGGCATTTGAAAAACAGTCTTTCAGCACATAGGCCAGGGCCTAAAACTGACAGCTTGTTCTAGCTAGATCTCATTCTTGGAGATGGGTTAAAATTTTCTTTCTGTTTGCTTTTAATGAGGAATTTGCCAAATATTTGCAAACTGCTTCATATTTTAGAATAGAAAGCAGTTGATAACAAGGAATCAAATGTGGGACTAATGAAATGAAAAGGTTCTTCATACAATCCCATGGCTTAATGAAAAATTTGAATCTTTTTAAATTCAAACAGTTTTGTGATCCTGAATTAGGGTGACCTCCTGCGATGCCCTGTCTTTAACAACTACGTGGCAAACTGGAACGTCATCTACTGAATTTGAAACACATAAAATTTCATTTTAATTCTGTTTTGGGGGAGGATATCAATTCAGTTCATTTCTGAAGATTTTGGGGAGCTTGCAAAATTTCAGCTTTGAAAATTTTCAATTCAATTTTTAATTTTCCTAAATTTCTTTGTATCAGGATAGAAAGGATTATAGTTTAAAACACATATGAAGGAAAGTGAAAGGGGCAGATGTCCCCATCCTTAGCCTTTCTTGAGTGCTGTTATTCTTTTAATACCTGACTAATCCAAATAGTTTCTCTATCTGTTCTTACCTGCCAACGGATGCAGGTGATTAATGCAAAGCCTCATTAAAGTCTTTAATACTCCACTGACTGCCTATGTCAGGGATTCTCAACCTGTGGGCCATAGGCTGGATGTGGCCCACAGCACCATTTCATGTGCCCCCCCCCCCACTGCCTCCACCACACCCGGAAGTGCCATATAGTGGAGGAAGGGCAAAATGGCCATCCGGCCCCCAAAGCTATCTGAGGGAGCATGACCTGGCCCCTGACTTAAAAAGGTTGAGAACTCCTGCTCTATGATGTCATATGAGGTCTGCTGTCTTTGCTATCAAGCTGGCTGAAGGGAAGGCATCACTACAAAGGTGTCATATTTTTCAGATCATGCTGCCTGTCATGGTTCAATTCTAAGGAATCTTTGGGTTTGTCATTTGTCGAGAGACTCAGAATTCTTTGCTTTTGTTCAGTGCAGTGCACAAAGTTTCTAACAAGCCAGAATTGGAAATCCTCCACTTAATTGCAAATCTCAGGATTCCATAGGATGAAATGACAAAAAAGTGGAATCACATTGCCATAATGGTGAGATGTACATATGCTCTGGCCCAAATCCTGTTGCATAGCTACACCTGTGTAACTATGCAAGGAACTGCAAAATTTGCATCATAGCCAGGAACCAGTTCTGTAGACACAGTTGTGTAACTTAGTGTGCCATCAATCACACTACTAGTTGTGCCATCAGACTGCCTGGCTATAACTCTGCAGTGAAGTTCTGCAAGTATATCTTTATGCAATGAGAAGTGGAAGAGGAATTAATCCTCATTGTCACTGTTGGATTTTGGAGGGGCAGAGGAATAAAGACACCTCCATGGACAATCCATGTTAAAGATGCTGAGCATGAGAACTGGACCTAAATTCTGAATGAAAGTGTTGGTCAAACCAACATGATGGCCACCCAGTCCACAGATGCAGTTCTGTCTCATATCACCCAGTATTTTTAAAAAATTTTTTACTTAGTATTTGCTTTCTGAGAAGGAAATGAAGTGGAACCTTCAGTTCCACAACAATGTATGTATTAACTCATGGACCAAATGTTTAAACTGGAACAACATCTTGACCAGCCCTTGTGATTGGCTCATGGAGGGCCCTTCTCTCTGACTTACAAACACAGACTGGTTTCTGAGAGGACCACTGGCTACTTTTTTGACAAGTGATTGTTTTCTGTCCTTTCAACTCAAAGGCTGGTTGGCATTCAAACGTCAGCGAGTCTCCGTGGCGAAACGTCGTCCCTTCTCTCCTGCCGTAAGCAGGCACTCCTGGATCCCCACAGCTCCCTTGGTTGATTTCTGAAAGAAACAAAAGCAAATAAGAAGAAAAATGAAGACCACAAATAGAAACTCATATGGGGCTTTCATAAAGGCTAAAGGCCTTTATGAAAGCGGTAAATTTTGGAAGTTGGCGTCCAAAGCCACAATTCTGTAGACCGGTGTTTCTCAAGCTTGGATCCCCAGATATTCTTGGACTTTAATTCCCAGAAGCCCAAGTCAAGCATACCTGTTGATCAGGGCTCCTGGGAACTGAAGTCCAAGAACATATGGAGACCCAAGCTGGAGAAACACTGCTTAGACCAGGGGTGACTAACCTCAGTGCTTTTAATTAGCAAAATGCTAATTAACTTGTAAACTGCTCAGAGAGTGTCCTAAGTACAATGGGGCAGTATATAAATCTGATGTTGCTAATAATATTCTAAGGAAGCTTATGAGGAACAGACAGACATTGGTAATGCATGCTCTAGGCCAGTGGTAGTGAACCTTGGCACTCCAGCTGTTCTTGAACTTCAATTCCCAGAAGCCCTGATCAGCAGGAGTGCTGGCTTGGGTTTCTGGGAATTGAAGTCCAAGAATACCTGGAGTGCAAAGGTTTGCCATCATGGCTCTAGGCACAAGGTCTGGAAAGGAACAGGGTGACATCTTTGGAGAGGGGTTTAAGAAGTCCAAAGCTGATCAGAAGATTCACTTAGAGGCAGGGGCAAATCATGGATGAAGCGGTTAGGGGTGCTCCTCGTCTTCCACCACAAGCCACCAACTTTGAATCAAGCATAAGGACTGCAAAGAAATGACAGTTTGGCCAAAGGACAAGGACCAGAAACTGCAAAAAAAATGTTTGTGTGATTACAATGCATTGGAACTGGAAACCTGGTCTAACACAGTTTTTCCTGAGCATTTCGAAATTCAAGGCTCAACACTTTTGTTCTTTCCTTTTTTTTTGCAGAGATATACAGTTTAGAAAAGATAAATTGTGTTCTGAATCAAAGAATATAGCCTGTGCAATTTCCTCTTGTTATCTGCTTACATACCATTTCATTTCTAAAAGATTCCTTTTTCTCCTTCCTGCTATTAGCATCAGGATGGTCTCACTTTTAATGCCTTTCCCCACTGCTTTGCTGCTATTAATCTATGTCACATCCCTCTCATCTTCCACTCTCCTTAGCCTTAACATCCTGGGGTGGGATGGGGGGGAGAAAACCCTTCATCTGTGATCAACCACATTGCTTTGGTAGTTTGCTGTTCCAGAAAGGAGGGAAAAAAAATCTCTACCATTGTCTCTTTTTTCAATTCCTGATGGCAAAATGGAAACTTCTCTTACCTTTCTTGTCAAAGGGCAAGTACATAATTTGGGATTTGCATGAATCCATCCCCTGTTTTGATGCAGATTGAGTAGCAAATGAGTTTCTCTCATTATGACTCGGTCACTTGGAAAGCTATAAAACTTGTTGGCTTCTCTTTGCCGAATAACAGAAGCACAAAGAAGTGCTGATAGTGGAACAATCAGCACTTTCCAATTTGCTTGTTTGTTGATCATGGGTGAAATCATAAATAGATACCACAGGTAGAATTTTGGTTTCTACTACATCCACCCCTGGGTCTCATAATGTATTTAAACACAGAGACAGGCAAAATTAACAGGTACAATATTTGTACTGAATACACAAGAGGGGGGTACAGATGAGCCAGGATCCCTCATTTGCTGCCATTCCCACATTTCGGCAGTAACATTATGGAAACCAGGAACCCTGAGCTTTCCCTGTTTGACTTGTGTCAAGCTTTCCCTGTTTGACTTGTGTTGCCTACGTGCCAAAGTGATATGTCTAGTATTAAAATGATAGATGGGGCTGCCATTTGCTTCTGCAAAGCATGGCTGACTTACATTGGCCAAGAAGAGAGATAGAAAAAAACCATGAAAAAGTCCAGTTTTTTTTATTTATTACAACTACTAGCTGGGATCTTTTGTTCAAAAAAAAAAAAGCGCAACTTTTTCTATCTGTGGCCAAGATGGCAAAGTAGCAGAATAGCTGGAATTCATTATTGATCAACACAAAATAATGCTACCTTATATCATAAAATAAAATCCAATGAATATATTGGATTCAGGTTTGATTCAAGAAAGTTTTCCTTCCATGACTGATCTTATCCTTTCAAAGCTGCTTGCAACAGGTTGCAACATTTGACCTAGGACAGTGATGGTCAACCTTGGCACTCCAGGTGTTCTTAGACTTCAATTACCAGAAGCCCAAGTCATCACTCTTGCTGATCAGGGCTTCGGGGAATTGAAGTCCAAGAACACCTGGGATGCCAAGTTTGGCCATCACTGTCCTAGGATAGGGTTCCTCAAACATGGTTCTCCAGATGTTTTTGGACTTCAATTCCCAGAAGCCCTGATCATCAGGTGTGCAAGTTTAGGCTGGGAATTGAAGTCTAAGAACACCTGGAGAGCCAAGTTTGAGGAACCCTGTCCTAGGACATGAAACCAGCCCAAGGGAAATAGTGCTAGGCTAGCAATAATTCATTCATTCATTAATTTGCTGATTTTTCTCCCCATGGAGGGACTCCAGGCAACTCAGACTCAGTTAAAACAATGAAATAAACACAATGGAAAACCAAATGAAATATAGGATTAATGAAATGACTAAACAGATATGGAAAAATGTATACCCAGCATCATTTGTATTGAAAATGGATAACAGATAAAGGCTTGAAACAATTTGCAACTGGTTTGGGTAATGAAAAAGAAAATAGCCTGGTTCTGAAGCAGCCAGGTTCTATAATTCACTGGCAGCTATTAATAGCAATTCATCTTAAGATAGAACATTAGAATTATTCAAAAAATTATCCCACTTTCTTCTCTATAACGATAACAAAGGACAGTTCTGTCAGAACAGAAGCAGTGCCATGTCTAGAAAGAGAGCAACCAGAATGATTAGGGGACTGGAACACCTTCCTTACCATCTGAGGCTGCAACGATTGGGCCTTTTCACTCTTGAATGACGGCGTCTAAGAGGTGACCTGATTGAAGTTTATAAAATCATGCACGGTGTGGACAAAGTAGATAAGGAAAAACTGTTTTCCCTATCGCATAACACTAGAACTAGGGGGCATTCCATGAAACTTTTGGGTACTAGTTCTCAAACAAATAAGAGAAAGTACTTTTTCACCCAGAGGATCACTGGTCTATGGAACTCCCTGCCAGAAGAAGTGGTGACAGCTGTCAGTCTTGACAGCTTTAAGAAAGGATTAGACAAGTTCATGGAGGACAAGGGTATCAGTGGCTATAATTATGGATACCTAAGGACAACCTCCGGGTTGGAGAGATAGGCAGGATATCTCTCAATGCCATTTCCAGGGAATCCTAAGCAGGTGAAGGCATCTGCTTGGGAATACCCTGAAGCAAATGGTGAGCCATTGTTGAGACAGAATGCTGGACTGGATGGGCTGTGGCCTGTTCCAGCAAGGCAGTTCTTATTTTCTTATGTTAACTGGTCATTTGTGGGTTGAAGTTGCTCATTGAAGGAAGTGTAGCCCAAAGGGATTCTCCTAGGGCAGCGATGTTCTCCACATGTTCTTGGACTTCAATTACCAGAAGCCCAAGTCAGCACTCCTGCTGATCAGGGCTTCTGGGAATTGAAGTTCAAGACACAGGGAGTGTCAAGGTTCACCATCACTGTCCTAGGGCCATCCATCAGAGGTCAGTTCAGAGCTTTCCTGATGTTTTCAGATTTGGTCCAGAGCAAACTGTGCCCCATCCAGTGCAGATCCAAAACAATTCATAATTATGCTAAATGGAGCCACTGACAGCTAATTATGCTAAATGGAGCCACTGTTTTTGGGAATCCAAAACAGCTCTAACATTTTTCAATGGATGGACATGAAATCAGGAGACTTGACATATCCGTAAGAGCAGAGGAGACTTGTCAAATTCCATGCAGTTAGTAATCCAGCCATATTTTCCCCAGAGCTTGCATGCTAGGAGCTTTTAAAGTTTTCTGTATCATTTTTAAGGTACTAATTGGCAGAAGCAATGTGTGCTGCATTTGATATGACTTGTGCTCTAAAGCCAAATCAGCTTGTAAATGTGGTGCATCAGTCAAGAAGAGTTCTATCTTTCTAAACTACAAGATGTTCTTTGCATAAGAGAGACAGGACTATCAGTGCAATCTTAAATGTCATTATCTGCAAGTTAGCTCCTGTGGTAGCTTAGTGGTTAAATACTGAGCTTGTTGACCAGAAGGTCAGTAGATCAGCAGTTTGAGACCTGAGTGCTGCATGATGGAGTGAGCTCCTATCGTCTGTCCCAGCTCCTGACAATGTAGCAGTTCGAAATAAATAGATTGCAAGTAGATAAATAGGTAGCACTTCGGTGGGAAAGGTAAGAGCATTCCATGCAATCCAGCATCTGGTCATGCCTGCCATGTGCCCATGGAGGTGTGCTGGCTCTTTGGCTATAAATTGAGATGAGCACCATGCCCTAGAGTGAGACATGACTGGCTGTACAGTTCCAGAAGCTCCCCTAGTGAAAGGGAAACCGGAAACCATTTCTGACTATTGTCCATCTTGAAAACTTTGGAAAGGGTTGCCATAACTAAAAATTGATCCAATAGAAAATGACTATTAATATCCACAGGGGCTGCAGTGGCTCAGTGGGTAAGAAGTTCACCTTGTTAGCTGGAAGGCTGGCAGGTTAGCAGTTCAAGACCAGGTACTGCATGATGGATTGAGTGCCCATCTCTGTCCCAGCTCTTGGGGAAATGAAAGGAGCCACATTTGGGTGTTCCCTGACTGGAATTTCTTCCACAAAAATTCTTTCAACCCAGAATAATTTCTGACATAAAATTATTATTATTAAGATCCACTAAAGCCAGGCAATGCAAGAATGGGACAGGGAGGTAGCATCAAACTCCATCTCCATAGTTTGGATTTAAGTTAAGTTTAAGTTTAAGCCAAGGAGAACGAGGTCACGGAAAGTTAGCAATCCCAGACTCCAGATGGCTTGAGCAGAAATGTCAAGAAGTAAAGCCAATCTGGGGTCCCCTTTTTAGTCTTCACTCTTTTTAAAATGCCTTTGAAGCTGTTAATTAACTAATTTAATTTCAATTTTCAAATTTCTACACCTCCCACTCAGGCGAACCCAACTCAGGTGGATTACATCATTTCTAAAAAAAAAAAAAACACATTAAAAACCCACAATCCCACTCACCCCACCCTGTACATAAAAGAGAAAGGCTTCTGATTTCTATTTTGGTGTGAGCCAACAGGCGGGGGCTGTATCCCCATTAGGACCCCACACCTGCCCTGCCAGCTAGGTTTTCAAGCCTTTTCTAAAGGGCAGCAATTCTGTCTGTAGTCTTAGCTCTGTTGGGAGGAGGTTTCAGAGGGCTGGTGCAGACACGGAGAAGGCCCTCCTTCGAGTGCTAGAGAGATGAGCCCCTCTAGCTGATGGCACAACTAGAGAGCCCCTCCGGTCCGCTCTGGTTGGGCGGGCAGACACTCTCGAGGTGATGTGGTCTCTTAGATACCCTGGCCCACTACCATATAGGGCTTTAAAGGACAAAACCAGCAACTTGAATTGCACCCGAGGGAAACTGGTAACCAGTGCAGCTCCTGAAGTAATGGCGAGGCGCAGGCATAGCATCAACACCCCATCACCACCCGGGCAACTGCATTCTGGACCAGCTGCAGCCTCCGAATGGTTGTCAAGAGAAGCCCCATGTAGAGCGCATTGCAATAATCTAGTCTGGAGGTCACCAGAGTGTGAGTGACCATGAGCAAGGCACAACTGGCGAATCACCCGAAGTTGGGCGAAAGCCCTCCTGGCCATAGCTTCCACTTGCTCTTCTAGCAGCAGCCGCGAGTCCAGAAGGACCCCCAAGTTGCGCACTGGGTCTGTCTAGGGCAAAATAGCCCCATCCAGAACCAAAGATGGTAGCTCCTGGGTTAGTGTGGGGCCCCTTATCCACAGCCACTCAGTCTTGCTGGGATTCAGTTGTAACCCGTTAACCCCCATCCAGACCCAAACAGCTTCCAGGCACCTGAAAAGGACTTTGACAGCATCACTGGGGTCCCCATGGGCTGAGATGTACAACTAAGTGTCATCCGTGTACTGGTAGTACTGCACTCCATGGGAATGGATGATCTTACCCAGCGGCTTCATGTAGATGTTAAATAGGAGAGAAGAAAGCACTGAACCCTGAGGCACCCCATATTTGAGGAGCCTAAGGCTAGACCTCTCGCTCTCCAACCACACCGACTGGGTACGGCCCTCCAGAAAAGAGGAAAACCAAGAAAACACAGTGCCCTGGATCCCCAATCCTTTGATTCGTTCCAGAAGGATACCATGGTCGACGATATCAAAGGTCGCTGAGAGGTCAAGGAAAGCAAGGACGGACGGATGACTGCCGTCCCGCTCCCGCCAGAGATCATCCATCAGTGCAGCCAATGCCGTCTCTGTACCATGTCCGGGCCTCAATCCTGATTGAAAGGGTTCCAGATAATTCGCTTCATCCAGGACACCCTGCAGCTGGCGTGCCACCACCTTCTCCAATACCTTCCCCAAAAAGGGAAGGTTGGAGACTGGCCTATAGTTGGTAAGGACAGCTGGGTCAAAGGATGGTTTCTTCAGGAGGGGGCACACCAAAGCATGTTTTAATGGTGTAGTAAACACCCCCTCCCAACCCAGCCTCCTGTCACCACCTTGGAGTCTTTCACCAACCAGGTGGGACAGGGGTCCAAAGGACATGTAGTGGCACACACTGCTGCAAGGAGCCTGTCCACTTCATCAGTGACGACTGGATCAAACTGATCCCAGATCACATGGCAAGACTGTGCTCCGGTCCCCTCCTGACCCTCACTGACCACACCGGGATTAAGCCCTGAACAAATCCGATCTATTTTCTCCATCAGATGGACAGTGAAGCCCTCAGCTGAACCCTGCCAATCGGGCACAGGGCTCCCCCTACCAAGGAGAGACCTGGTTACCTGGAACAGGGCATCTGGGTGGTTATCAGCGGAGGAAATAAGGGTGGTGAAATATTGCCATCTCACCACCCCCATTGCCACTAGGTAGGCCCTAATAGCGGCTCTAGCTAGTATCCAATCGGAGTCACTCCGGGTCTTCACCCAGCAATGCTCTAGGTGTCTCTTTTCCCATTTGAGTTCTTGCAGTTCTTCTGTGAACCACGGTGATGACCTAACCCCATGGACTTGGAGAGGCCATAGTGGCACGATTTCATCCAAGGCCGCTACTGTCATCCTATTCCGCAGGTCAACAAGTGCCTTGGGTGAATCATGTAATTGATCCAGAGGGAAATCCCCCAGTTCCCGCTGGAATCCATCCAGATTCATTAGTCACCAGGGGTAGGCCAATTTAATAGGCCCTGCCTCCCTACGATGAAGCGTCACCCCCAGAAAATCAGATAGTGATCTGACCATGGCACAGGTGTAATGTCTAATTTCTGTAATCTCAGATCACTCTGCCACCGCTCCGACAAGAACATTAAATCTAGTGTGTGGTCACTGTTCCTGGTCAGGCCCTGAATTACCTGAGTCAGGCCCAAGGCTGCCATGGAAGCCATGAACTCCAGTGCAACCACAGAGCCAATCCCCAGCAAAGGCAAATTGAAGTCCCCCAGAACCATCAGCCTTGGGAACTCCAATGCCAGCACTGAGACGGCCTTGAGGAGCTTAGGCAGGGAGTCCCTTACCCTGCAAGGGGGCAGGTACAGGAGTAATACTCCCAACTGACCCTTAGGGCCCAACCACAGCAGCAAAGCCTCACAACCCAGCACTCTTGGAGCAGCGCCCCTGGTGACTCCTAGTGACTCTCTGGCCAGAATGGCAATGTCACCGCCCCTCTCCTCATCCCTAGAAGGGTCACCAACAGACCAGGTGGAGGAGGAGGAGTGAGAGAAAGTGAGAAGAATGTATGGGGAATGAAATACATTTAAAAACATGCACACCTTGAATATTTGGCAAACAGTCATTACAAAGGTTGTTGAACTCTTAAAGCTCATTTGGCAGTGAGCCATTGGGGGGAAATAACTTAGGAAATAAAACCCTATTTGTCATAACCTTCCTCTTTGGAAACTAGATGGGAAAGCATCGGAAGGAAGACAGATATCTACGCCATGATTTAGGGATAGGATTCTGGCCTCCAATCTCTGTTTTGTGGAAATCAACATTTAGTCAGGCTTAATTTGCATCTAAGGAAACTTTCCTAATTACTTGTATGGCATTTTGTGGACACACTATAGGACCCAATGATCCATTTACAGGTAGCAAGTTGTTAGAAGAGTTTCAGTCCACCTCCCCTCCATCCCTCCCCTTATTTTTGGAGAAAATATATCCACTCCCACTATAGACTAAATATAATTGTTAATGCAAAGTAGTATGAATGAGTTGAATCAATGGCATGTACACAAATGTTGAATGTTTTCCAAATTCTTATTCAGTCAACAGAACTATTCTATGTAGGATTAGTAATTGGATTTCAGCCTCGGTACTTGAAGAGAAAGGGACTGTGGTGGCTGAACTTGATGACTGGAAGATTGGCAGGTCACTAGTTCGAGACCCGAGAGCTGTATTGGGGTCTGTGAGTGTCTGTCTCTGTCCCAACTCCTGCCAACCTAGAATTTTGAAAGCAAGAAATTGCAAGGATATTAATAGGGACCACTTTGGTGGGAAGGTGAACAGCATTCTAAACACTATTCATGCCTGCCACATGTCCATGGAAACGTCTGCAGACATATACAGGGTTAGCTCTTTGGCTATAAACAGAGATGAGTACTGAACCCTAGAGTTGGTTATGACTGGCTTTCGAGCAAGGGCAACCTTTACTCTTACTTGAAGAGAAAATACGACCAAGCAAATGCATACAGCTGCTTTTACCATTCTACTTGGCTTGGTTTTGTAATCATATAATCTGTGCTGATACAATGGCTGCAGTGAATGATCTCTGTGATTTCTTTTTATTTACTTACTAGCATAGTTTGCCCAGCCTTGCCGGGCATTCTTAATGTGTGTGTTGGTGGTTTGGGTTTTGCACAACCACCACTCCTAGGAAAAAAACCACTCCAACCACCAACTCACACATTTTTTTTTATTATGGCAAGAGTGTTTTGTGTGTGTGTGTGTGTGTGTGTGTGTGTGTGTGTGTGTGTGTGTGTGTGTGAATGTAGTCCACCAGAGCATGCTATTTTTAGTTAATTAACTAAAAATAGCACCCTCTGGTGGACTACATTCACTAACGTTCAGTGCAGAGGAGGCGTTCTTGCAGGGAGGACGTCTTTTTTTTGTTGTTCCCTGTAGGTGAGTTTTTGTTGTTTTTTGGTGTGTGTGAGTGTGTGTGTGTGTGTGTGTTGGGGTGGTGGTTGGGGGGGGCGGCGTTGGTAGGGTTTAACGTGGCCTTGCCTTGCTGGCCATGCCGCGTTAAATCCTTGCATTGTGGTGGGTGGGATTATTTTATTTATTTATGGGTTTTTTTTACAGGGGGGCCGTCCGGTGCCTTGCCATAGCCTGGGTTGGGGGGAGAAGAGGGGGGTATCCCCTCCCCCCAAGCTATGGGCCGGCTTGAGCAGGCCTTCAAGGCTGTGGGGAAAAACATAGTTTTTCCCCATTGCCTCGCCAAAGCATGGGTCGGAGGGGAAGAGAAGGGTATCCTCTTTCCCCACCCCCCCATGCTACGGTGGTGGCTTGTCCCTGCCTCCGAAGCTGTAGGAGAATATTTTTCACCTGCTGTCTTTCCGTAGCTTGGGGGGAGAGGGGAGTATCCTCTCCCCCAAGCTATGGGGCAGTTTTGGGAGACGGAGGCCAAGAATGGTGCTCCATGCTTGGCCTTTGTCTCCCATTTTTAAGGTGTTCATCTTCCTTGGAAGACGGGGGCTGAATCTTTTGGCCTCTGTCCTCCTAGGAAGACGAATCAGTTCCCTCTGAGAAACACTTTCCCTCCCTCTGCATATGGAGAAGGACTGGACTGTCCTTTGCCACGTTGCCCGCAGAGATGAAGGACAGTCCATTGCTTCTCCCTACGCAGAAGGCCGCGACGGGAGGGAAAGACTTTCAAAGACCCAGCTGGAGCTGGCAAAGGGTAAGTGCGGTTGAGGAGGTTAGGGAGGGGAGGCTAGGTGGGGGGGGGCAGGGGGGGCGGCACCGTGGTTACTGGGCGCCGTGGTTACCTCCCCCCAACCCTCATTGACCACACTTATCTTTTCCTGGCTCCAGCTGGGTCTTTGAAAGTTCTTCTCTTGGGCCGGCGCGGTTCGTATTTTAAAACTGCTGTGCTGCACTTTCCCAGCCTCCTCTGCGCTCGCGTCCCTCAGCCTGATTGGCTGAGGTGTTGCGCAGTGCAGAGGACTCTGTGAATTGTAGTTCTTTTTGGGACGCATTTGTGGGGCAGCTGCCCCACTGGCGACCACCAAAACCCGGTGGCGTTGGGAAGGCAGGGGTTACAGTGAGTCTGGAGGGCTAGGTCGGGGATGGTTGGGCCTGGTGCAGGAGCCTTTGAACAAACCCAACGGTTAAGGGCACTTTTTATAGGTATAGATTTTAAGAACTGAAAAAGCTAAAGAGATGGAAATGATAGGAGAGGTGCTTTTTTTAAAATCCCAATTTCCTCTCACTTCAAATGCCTACCTAAATAAGTCAATTATTTATCCAATTACTCTTGAGTATGAAAATTCAGCCCTACTAAAGACTTTAATTGGCATATTAAATGAGGTGCTCAGTTACTGTACTGATGTCCAGCTGAGAGGGCTGTTCTTAGCGGATTATGAAAACATAATTGGTAGTTCTAATCCACCTGATGCTTGCCTCTCTTCCATCCACCTTTTGATAGTGTTGAGGTAGATATTTCTTATATTTAAAGTTGCTAAGAGATCATGTTGAAGGGTAGCTGGCTGGCCAGTTGTATCCTACTCTATCTTTTAAAAACATTAGATCGGCTCACCTCTCTGACACAAGGAGGAGGGCCTTCTCCATGTCTGCACCGGCCCTCTGGAACCTCCTGCCAACAAAGTTGCATCTCCAGACAGAGTTGCTGCCCTTCAGAAAAGAACTCAAAACCTGGCTGGTGGGCCAAGTATAGGGTGCATGTGGAAGGGTAACCTCCATTGGGTGGTTGGTATGGGGTGGTTGGTACATGGTGTGGCACCAGCCTAGGGGTCAGGGGAAGGGCGGTGGTGTCGCTATTGTAGCCCGAAAATTGCTGGGAGTTACTAGGGTCACCGCACCACAGATGCAGGGTTTGTGAGCTGTTGCTTCTTCGGTTGGGCCTCAAGGGTCGGTTGGGAATCCTACTCTTGTACTTGCCCCCCTGCAGGGTAGTTGATTCCCTGCCCGATCTGCTTGAGGCAGTCGCGGCGCTGGTGGTGGAGTTCCCAGGGCTTATGGTCCTGGGGGACTTCAACTTGCCATCGTTGGGACCATTTTCAGAGCTGGCTCGGGAGTTCATGGCTTCCATGACAGCCTTGGGCCTGACTCAAGTACTTGGGGGCCCCACCAGATGCAGCGGCCCCTCCCTGACTTAGTTTTTCTGTTGGAGCGGTGGCTGAGTGATCTGAAATTACAGCACATAGAGATAACACCTGTGTCATGTTCAGATCACTATCTGGTGACTCTGGATTTTCTTGGAGCGATGCCTTGCCGCGGGGTGGCGGGACCAATTAAACTGGTCCGGCCTCGGCATCTTATGGATTCTGACAGATTCCAGGCAGAGCTGGGGCCTGTTCCTCCAGACAGGCTGCACGATTCAACTGAGACCTTGGTCACTGAGACCTCTGGGAAAGGGAAGTGACATCGGCCTTGGATGTAATCGCGCCAATGCGGCCTTTCCTTTCCCACAGGCCACACATGGCTCCTTGGTACACGGATGAGCTGAGGGAGCTGAAGCGGGTTAGGAAACACCTAGAACGGCGTTGGGTGAAGACCCGGTGCGAGTGCGACCATACACGAGTTAGAGCCTTTGTTAAAGCCTATCTCGTGGCGATGAGGGTGGTGAAGTGCCAGTACTTCACCACTCTCATTGCCTCTGCTGATAATCATCCAGCGGCCCTGTTCTGGGTCACCAGGTCTCTTCTGGGTAGGGAGGGCCCTGGCCCTGGGTGGCAGGGCTCGGCTGACGATTTTGCTGACCATCTTGCAGAGAAAGTTGCTCACATCGATTCAGGGTTTAATCCTGATGTGGAAATTAATTGCCTGGAGAGGGCTGGAGCAGAGTCTAGCCATGTTATCTGGGATCGGTTTGATCCTGTTGCCCCTGATGATGTGGACAGGCTCCTTGGAGCTGTGCATGATACCACTTGCTTTTTAGATCACTGCCCTGCCTGGCTGATTAGAGCTGCCAAGGCTACAACGGACAGTTGGGTTGGTGCGATGGTGAATGCCTCTCTGTGGGAGGTGGTGTTTCCAGCAGCTTTTAAGCATGCGCTGGTACTGCCCCTCCTGAAAAAGCCTTCGCTTGACCCCACGGTTATTTCAAACTTCAGACCGATCTCCAACCTTCCCTTCGTGGGGAAGGTGTTGGAGAAAGCAGTGGCTCGACAGCTCCAGGGGGTTCTGGATGATATGGATTATCTGGACCCGTTTCAGTCAGGATTCAGGCCCGGTTATGGTACCGAGACGGCATTGGTTGCTCTCATGAATGATCTCTGGTGGGAACGCGACAGGGGCAACCCCTCTGTCCTTGCTCTTCTTGACCTCTCAGCGGCTTTCGATACCGTTGACCACTGTATCCTTCTGGGCCGGCTCTGAGGGTTGGGGGCCCAGGGCACTGTGTTGTTCTGGTTTTCCTCATTTCTGATGGGCAGGACTCAGTCGGTGTCTTTAGAGAGTGGGCAGTCCAGCCCTAGGTTGCTCCCTTGTGGGGTACCTCAGGGTTCGGTACTCTCACCTCTATTGTTTAACATCTACATGAAACCACTGGGTGAGATCATTCATTCCCATGGGGTGAGGTATCATCAGTATGCAGATGATACCCAGCTGTACATCTCAGCCCGCAGGGACCCGAGTGATGCAGTCAAAGTCCTAACCAGGTGTCTGGAGGCTGTTCGGGTCTGGATGGGGGACAACGGGCTACAACTGAATCCTGGCAAGACTGAGTGCCTATTGATCACGGGCCCCGTGATTTCCCGAGCTACCATCTTTGGTCCTGGCTGGGGCACCTTTGCCCCAGTCAGATCCATTGTGTGATTTGGGGGTCCTCCTGGACTCACGGCTACTGGTTGAGGAGCAGGTGGCAGCTGTGGCTAGGAGGGCCTTTGCAAAGCTTCATGTCATCTACCAATTACGCCCGCTCTTGGACTGGGACTCCTTGATCATGGTCACTCACGCTCTGGTCACCTCCAGATTGGATTATTGTAATGCGCTCTACATGGGGCTGCCCTTGGTGACCATCCGGAGGCTTCAGCTGGTCCAGAATGCGGCTGCCCGGGTGGTGATGGGGTGTGGGCGTTATGCGCATGCCTCACCGCTGCTTTGGGAGTTGCACTGGCTTCCGGTTTGCCTCCTGGTGCAATTCACCATGCTGGTTTTGACCTTTAAAGCTCTACATGGCATTGGTCTGGGGTACTTAAGATACCACGTTACCCCAAGGTGGTCAGCCCATCCTACTAGGGCAGACAGGAGGCGCTCAGTGGTGGTCCCATCTGTGAAAGAAGTCCATCTCAGTGGGGCCAGGAAGAGAGCCTTCTCCGTGTCTGCCCCTGCCCTGTGGAACCGTTTACCACCAGAATTTCATCTCCAGTCAGATCTTCTCCCCTTCAGAAAAATGTTGAAGACTTGGCTATGTCAGCAGGTTTGGGGCATGTGTGACTCTTCTGTACAAGCCCACTGGCTTATTTAGCCTCTCGAGGGATCCTGTTTTTCACTGTTAATACCTTTGTCTGTTGATTGTTTTTTGCCATTTTATGCTGGTTGGGGGAGGGTTAAGTTTTTTTAAAAGCTACAATCTAATTAGTTTTTATGTGTTTTACTGTTGTTTTTAGTGGGTTGGGTTGGCATTTTTAATGGTTATTGTTTTATCTGTGGTTATATTGTATTTGATATATGTTGTTAGCTGCCCTGAGTGATGTTTCTCATCAGGAGGGTGGGATACAAATCCATAAATAAATAAATAAATAAATAAATAAATAAATAAATAAATAAATAAATAAATAAATAAATAAATAAACAAACAAACAAACAAACAAACAAACAAACAAATAAACAAATAAATAAATAAATAAATAAATAAATAAATAAATAAATAAATAAATAGAGGATAACTCCTTTCCCCACGGTCCCTTCTGTCCCTGCACCCTTTTTTAGGGGATGTGTAGTTTTAATTAGTTTTAATTATGTTTTATCTGTGATTGTGAATCGCCCCGAGTCATCCTAGGCAGAGTGGGCAGTGTAGAAATCGAACAATTAAATTAAATTCTATGCTAGTTGTGCTCTCAAAGAAAAAATACTAGTTAAATTTTAAAAGCTTGGAATAGTATATCTAGTTTACCATAATCTTAGTACTGACTACAATTGAGTAAAAGGCTTTTTGCACACCTCTCAAGCTCTAAATCAGGGGTTCCCAACCTTTTCAAGCCGGGGGATTGGTCATGCTCTCTCAGTCAGCTTTGAGGGCCAGATAGCCATTTTGTCCTGCCTGCATGATGGGGGTGGCCATTTTGTCCCAAAGCTTCAAAAGGGTGGCCATTTTGTTTCTTAAATGCCCTTGGAGGGGTGGGAGGCCACATGAAATGGCACCATTGGCTGCATCCAACCCACAGGCCTTAGGTTGGGAACCCCTGTTCTAAATATTAAACCAGAAGAGGTTAGGCTAAACCAGTAGTTCTCAACGTGGGGACTTCGCTGCACAGGGTGACTTCAAATCCCAGAAGCCTAAGTCAGTATACTGGCTGATCAGTGTTTTGGGGAATTGACTTAGGCTTCTGGGAATTGAAGTCCAAAAACCAAAGTTTGGGAAACACTGGGCAATTTGTCTCGCACCAGGTAAAGACTGTAGCTGACCCACCTGGAAGTTACTTAATAGCAAAGTAGAAAAGTCAAAGAATAGTCAAATCAAATGGGGCAATGTGGATATAGGACAAATTTTCTGTGAATGGGGAGAAATACAAACAATGCAGCATTTATGTGCTTGAAATTTATGCTCCAACACATGTACATGAGAAGATCTCGTAAATGGATGAGAAAATGCTATCAAAGTAGTCTCCTTCTGGACAAGAAAGGTCTAATCATTTCAACATTTTAATTTGTTATGAAATTCATTTCTATTGTATATACGTCCAGTCATGTGAAATTGTGATACGAATAGAGAAGAATCTTAGCAACCAGAACACAGCATGAGACTGAAAAAGCACACAGCAGATGAACTACATATATTCCTCAACCACATCCAATGAAGCCATAATCCCATAAGTATTAAAGTAAATTATGTGCTATGGTTGTATTGCTAGAGGAATAATATCATCTCTTTCCAGGTTACAACCAAAGCTTGGGAAAGATATTCATAGTCATTAGGTGCAGCTCTTCCCAGTGTTCGGAAGACCAGTAAGCATACCAGTAAGATATAGAAGTATTTACTTCAACAGGAAAAATGAAATAACAACAGTAACTCTCAGATAACATAGCTGTCATGATGGCTAGGAGGTTCTGGGATGTTTAGTCCAGGGATTCTCAACCTGTGGCCTGCAGGCTGGATGTGGCCCACCACCACCTCCACCACACCTTCCAGAAGTGCCATGTGGTGGAGGAAGGGCAAAATGGCTGTCCAACCCCTGAAGCTGTCTGAGGGAGCGTGACTAGGCCCCCAGCTTAAAAGGTTTGAGAACTCCTGGGTTAGTCAAACAAAACTAACATTTCAATGCTCTGTTAAAAACCATTCTGTTAAAAGTATGTGGGGGAGAGTATCTATTTACAAGCAGTTAGTTACTGCTATCTCATTACTCTGTATTTCTGCTAGCCCTATGTTACCATTACAACAAAAAGCTTCTTTGTGGCTGCCATCACCATTAATGAATAGGTTTCTAAAACCCAGTTTCCTTTCAAACTCAGAATTTGCAGTCACTAGTTTGGTTTTAAAAAAATATTTCTAAGTTTTCCTCAGGGTGAACAGATTGTATTGCTTGCAAACCAAGAAAGGTTGTGTTGAAAGAGCTGGCTTGTGCTGTCCTAAGAAAAGGCCTCGTGCAGCTCTCGGGAATCGAACCTGTCTTTCCAGTCTCCAAACCTAGCGCCTTAACCACTAAGCCACCAAGGAAGATGCTATATGTGAAAATTAAATAAAACTATAGAACCAAGCAATGCACATAATACTTCAACACAAAGAATGTAAGCTGCACAAAATGAGGATGGCTGCTGCTTTTGTTGCCTGGGCTTTTTACAATGAAAAGCATTGGATGGGTTGCTTGTCTCTTTTTTAATATAATAGCCAAAATTCTCTTGCATAGCTCTGCAAATGGCATAACTTTGAAGACAGCTTGTTTTAAGCAATCACCATAGATCCATGATGGTGAACCTTGGCACCCCAGCTGTTCTTGGACTACAATTTCCAGAAGCCCAAGTAACTGTGAATCCACATAGAGACTTGGGCTTCTGGGAATTGAAATCCAATAACAGCTGAAGTGCGAAGGTTCGCCATCACTGCCATAGATGTGCTCAGTTGTATGCTGAGTGGCAGCAATACAATATGCAGCAGACTACATTTATGATGTTTCCCAACGCGGATGTAATTTGCTTCCGCACGTTGCATCATTTGTGTTATGCCAGTGTAACTGGACAAGGGGATTTGGCCAATCATTCTGCAATTGCTATGGAGGAGCAATTTTGCTTCTCAAAAAGGGCTAGTTTTGTGCAGAGACAATGGTTGCAAAGTACAAAGTCCGGGAGGAGAAAAAAAATTAAAGCTCCTTACCCCGCTTTTGCCTGGAGGCAAAGAATCTCATGGGGTTTGGAATTTCCTCATCGAGGTGTTTTGCTGAATCAAGAAGAGAATGGAGAATTGCAATGAGTATGAAGAATACAGAAGCATTCTTTACATGCTAAAATAAGAATATAAACTGCAAAGCTTTGATCCAGGTAAGGAACCCAGTGGGAGGCAAAAAGGGAATTTTCAATACTGTACCTTTACTCTAGAGCAAGAATCCACAAATGCGGCTCTCCAGATGTTCTTTGACTTCAATTACCAGAAGTCCAAGTCAGCACACCTGCTGATCAGGACTTCTGGGAATTGAAATACTTTAACAATAACCTAAGGTTGAGAACCTATGCTCGAGAACAGGGTTCCTCAAACTTGGTTCTCCAGCTGTTCTTGGACTTCAGTTACCAGAAGCCCAAGTCAGCACTCCTGCTGATCAGAGCTTCTGGGAATTGAAGTCCAAGAAGACCTGGAGAGCCAAGTTTGAGGACCCCTTGCTCTAGGGTTTTGATTTGGGCCAATGGAACCCCTCCTCTGGTAGAGATTGCTGGCAGTGTGTAGAAAAACTAACCAACCTCTACTCAAGAGTAGAATGACACAGTTGCTTGTCCTGTTTAGCTCTTACCAAGCCCCAGTGAAGCTAATTCTCAAGTCCAAAAATGGCTCAGATAAGGGAGAAATGAGACCTCACATTATCCATGTGTCAAATCCCATCTTCAGTGGAGGAAATGAAGCGCACTTCCTGAGTTTGGCATGTTAGGTATTTTGGACTACAGCCTCCCAAATCCCCCAACCAGCATTGCTGTGGCTATTCTGATGGCGGCCCTGGTTGTTTGGCAGGAGATTGGGGAACTGTAAAATGATTTCTCCAGTACAATATATGACTTCCTCTTTTGGCAACATAGGGACTGCACATCCTGAAAGGTTCCTGTTGTGGTGATTGTTACTGTTTTCTAGAAACATTGTTTGTTAAAAAGAAAAAGAAAAAAAGGAACTTTCCTAAGTTCTGCCTCCTCCTGTCTTCTTTTGGATGACTGGAGATCTGTTTTGAAGATTTAATTCTAGTTAAGCTAAAGGTCTCCCTTACTCAAAAGCCAGTCATGTCTGACTCTACTGGGTGGTGCTCATCTCTGTTTACAGCCAAACTGTCTGTTTCTGCAGAGTGTCTATGCTCATGTGGCAGGCATGACTAGACACTCAAGCACATGTAGCACTGTGTTACCTTTCCCATCAAAGTAGTACTTTACTTATCTACTTGCAATTTCTTGGTTTTTGAACAACTAGATTGACTGGAGCTGGGACAGACGATGGGCACTCTTTCATGCAGAACTCAGCTCTTGAACTGCTGACCTTCTGGTTGACAAGCTCAGCGTTTGAACCCCTAAGCCACCCCAGCCAGATTTAATGCTATACAGTAGCTGCCTTTTCATTCTTTGGAGGACAAGGAAACACATTGCTGCACAGTTATTTCTTTGCACCCAGAGCCTCTGTTTTTTCCTTCCCTATCTTATTATCAGAAATGAGATTAGCAATTACAAACAGGCACAGGCACAGGCACAGGCACACACACACACACACACACACACACACACACACACACTCTCTCTCTCTCTCTCTCTCTCTCTCTCTCTCTCTCTCTCTCTCTCTCTCTCTCTCTCTCCCAGGGGCTTTTATTCAATCTTACTTTTGTGCCAAATCACATCTGCAAGGGGTCCATTATAGGTGTGATTTCTTTTAGGCAAGCGGGCCACAAAACAGCATCTAAGCGTTGGAGCGTCTGTTGCATGTAATTTCGTCAACCTACTGGCAATCTTCTAATTGCCGCTTTCCTTTTAAAAAAATTGTCTCCCTTTATGTTCCAGCTGAAAATGTTTTCAAGGCAGAATGAACCACTTCTACTGTTTACACTCCCCTTCTTTACAGCCCATTCAATCATGGGGAACCCATCCGCAGAGGAAGGTTCCCAAAAGATCCTGGGATAGCTCTCTGTGCATTTGCAACTCTTACTAGACTAGGGATTCTCAACCTGCGGCCCATGGGCCAGATGCAGCCTCTGGCACCATTTCTTCCTATTTTATTCTTACAACGAGTATGTACAGTAGGTTGGACTGGGAAAAGGAAAGACATGTGGTCCCCATGGCAGTCTATATCTCAGTGAGATATGAATCTTCAAAGACCTGGTCTTCTTGCACTCGACCCAGGAGCAACTCATGTAGTGATTGGGATGAGAAGACCTTATTGACGAAAGGACACCTTCTGCTTATATCTCTAACTAAGTCACCACACCTAATAGTGATGTCAAGCCCAAGGGGCATTGTGTCCCATTTGGCCACACACTTTGACATAGTTTCACTCCTATTTCTGTTCAGTGCATTGCTTTATGCATAATACAGATATATTTTGGAATGGACATACCAACTATTAATCTGTGGCCCTAATTTAGCCAACAACAAAAGCTGGATCTTGGTGATAGTTTCACAGAAATGCAAATTAGTAAGGGAGGGAATAAAAGTCCTCTCTCTTGGACAAGACTGCACCCTCCTATCTTCACACCTGTTGTAGATTGAGAGCAAGGGGTTAGGCTTTACTTGTCCTTCATGATTGTCAATGATTCTGTAGTGCTAGCAATGTCATTTGCAACTAAACAGTTCTGTGTTTAGGAACAGGAAATACACTTTCTGAACAAAATTTTAGACTGTTGCTTTCAATCAGAGGACATGATATAGATCCAAACAATCAATTGCCTTTCTCTATGACAGAGTTTTCCATACTGTATACCTGGTATGCCCACAAAAGGCCTTACAGTTCAGTGTTAGAGTAATAATTGTGTATGCATTCAGGCTAGAATTCTGGGTTTTCCCTAACTGCAGGAGACTTTGTTCAGAAAGAGATACACAAAATATTTTACATATACAACAAGTACATAATATTAGGGCTGGTATTCATCTTATCAAAACCTTAGAGAGCTCATATAAAATATAATAAACTGTCAGTCCAATATGACCATGATTGGGGGATTTTTAAAAAAAGGATTGGTTGTGGGTCAAGCAAATTTTGTTGCTAAATTTGTTTTCTTTCATTTTGTTACACTTGAGCCTAGGATATTATGAAGTTGAAAATGGGGGGGGGGGAGGAATGCAATTAGTAAAATAAATGGATGGATGGAACAGAAGCATATGTTTTAAATCACAACCCTAGAATTGTAAGGGACATTCCCAAAGAAATGTTGAATTCAATAGCAAGAGAGAAATCCTGACAATTTCTGTCTCACAAATTGCTCCATTTTAATTTTCTTTTGTCTTGCCTGCTTTCTATTTGTGCTAAGGAATATATTTGCATAATCTGTGAAAAAGACACATTTCTTTCTCTTTCTCTCTTTCCCCCCTGTTATGGTCACTTAACAGGGATATATAATCCTTACAGATGCTCTCCTTACATCACATTTGCACATTGGTATGCATCCGGTGTGCTTACCACTTTGTCCAATGCTTCCCAAACATGGGTCCCCAGATGTTCTTGGACTACAGCTCCCAGAAATATTGGCAACACAGCCAATGGTGAAGGCTTCTGGGAGTATTACTCCAAGATAATTTGGAGGAACCAAAGTTGGGAACCATTTAGTGAGCCATACACCTAACCTAGTGATTTTTAAAGGGTTTATCAGGGTCTCTTCTTCACACAATGGAAGAGATATCATAAATATACTTTCTAATAATATTGCTGGAGGATACAATAAAAAGAATCTGGCTCACTGCTATTGATCCATCTTTGCAATAGTGGGAAACACTCATTCATTCATTACTTTTATATTCTCTTATTCCTTCTAGGCAACATAAGCAGTTCTTTCCAATTCCATTTTATATGCTTCTGCCCACACCTCCTTTTCAGAAATGATCTATAATGAAGATTGTGTATGTCCTATTCATGTATCTTTCCATTCATTCTTCTTCCTCTCAATATCAGCATTCTGGCTCTTGTGGAGAGGCTAGATCAGGGGTTCCCAACTTAAGGCCCATGGGCCAGATCTAGCCCCCAGCACCCCTGGGCTAGATGGTTACAACAGCCTTTCCTTATTCAGGAAGTTCTATTTCTGAAATTTAAAAGATGACAGAAGGAATGGGGCTAGCATGTTTCCTCAATGCATTTGTGATCCACAATCTTCCTGAATAGGTCTTTAGAGGCAATGGCACCTCTCCTAAGTGATTTAAGGTCACATGATACAGACACCTAGGAAAAGACACATGCCCAACTCTTCTAAGACTATTGATTGGCCATTTTGATTTCCCCTGGGATATGGACCCACCCAACTCTGCTTGCAGAAAAGATTTCCATTGTTCCACATGAATAGTGGAAAAAAAAGGTAAAGCCATCTTGTTTTGTTTGGGACTATTCCATTACAGGGCACAACAAGCTGGCCAATGATGAAATCTGACACGCAAAACAACTCATACAAAATGTACTGGGAGAGGGTAGTTTTACATGTACCATAGACCATCAAATATGAGAGAGCTGTACATCAAACTCCTATTAGAAGGTAGAGGGCATAAACATGGCATGTTGTACTGCCGACCTATGATGAACAGATAAGACTTGGTGGAAAATAAAATAATATTAAGAATGGTGGAAGACAAGAGGAATAGCAGACGACCTATCATGAAACAAACACACTCAGTAAAATATTGGTATTTAGCTGGCTAATGCTTTGTTTGCTCATTTCATTTCAAAAGCAATCAACTATTTATGTTTCTTTCTACAGTACTTGTTTATTTAATAAATGGAACAAATTGGAAAGTGATGTTGATTTGTCTCTTTTATTCACAGAGTTGATTTTACCAGGGTGCTGGTCATAGTAAATTTGCTGTCAAGATATTTGGAGGGGTTTATCCTTATTTGCATGTATTTGTTAAATAACTGAATTGCCTTTCTATATATCCACACCTACATCTGCAAAGTGTGTCACACCTTGTTTGTCACATCTAGGTATGTTCTTATTTTCACAGAGCAATCAAATTTCCTTTGCAGGGGAACAAATGCAGGAAAAGATTCACCGAAGATGGATAGTTTGGAAACCCTAGACTCTACTTCTCCACTGGTTCTGAACCTCTAAGAATGGAGAAGAGTATACCAGACCTTCAGATAAGTGGAATAATTTTTTCTTTTGTTATTTAGCTGCAACACTTTTCTTTAGATTAAGATTTTGGTGGTTTCTCCTTGGCAAGAAAGGAGAGCAGGAGTAATATATATCAATCGACCCATCAACTTGGATTACCTTCGTATGTTGCTTTGAAACCCAGTAGGTTCTTGACGCTGTCGGTCTGGAAAACAAGCCACATCTGATGCTGGGTGCTGACGATTAAATCAGGGACTGTGCTGCCTGTCAAACTGTAAAGAAATAAGGCAGTGTAGTTGATGGAGCAATGAGCATAATCATCATCAGGATCATCATCACCATCATTCCAACCCTCATCCAAAATCCACAGGATAAAAAGAATCCAAAATATCAAACCAACTATCACTCTGGAACTTTGTGTCAGGGTAGATCAAGGATGTCCAACCTATGGCCCATGGTTCCATTTAATGTGGCCTGCTGCCACCCTCGCTGCTACCAGAAGCAGAAGCGGATGCACTTACAACAGCTGTAAAATGTGCCCACGCATGCGTAAATGCACCCGCACCTACCGTAAACGCTGCTGTAAATGCATCCACAGCTGTTGTGAATGTGGTCCGTCCTGTGGCATGAAACATTGAGAACCTCTGCATTACTAGAACTAATTATTAAAACTGAGGCTGCACTTTTTCCACTGAAAAATCTGTTCCTAGTTTCCACATAAGATTTTTTTTTTGCTTCCTTTCATTTCAGAGGTGAACTTTTGGGTGGGTGGTTTTGTAATTGTTATTATTAAACAACTGGAGGTCTACAATTCATACTAGAACACTGTAAATCACTGTGTTATATTATACTACATTCTAGTCTAACTTCTGTGCAGTCCTAAGCCACAGGCCTGAGCTAATTGTGAATGTGCTAATTCCCTCTGAAAAAGTCCCAGGATTTATTCCTTGAGATGTTTGCTTGAGTACCTTGCAAGGAGCTTTAGACACTTATAAGAAATTTCAGCCTTCCTTCAATTTTATCTGGAAGTGTATCTGAACTGACTGTATTAATGCCATCTTGATTCCTTGGAGATGTGCAATTTTTTTTCCTTTGCATCCACACACATTCCCTAAACCATGTAATGCATTATCTGGATATTTTGTGTGATGGGTTTCTGATTGCGTGATGGTTAGTTTATCAATTTTAAAGCTCACATGTAGGAAGCATTGGGGTTTAAATTCCCTGGTCTACTCATGTGCATTAGTTTGCAGATGGATTTTGTGTGTGTGGCTAGCAGGGGAAGCCCACACATTTTATAAAGAGAACAGAAGGGTATGTATGGCATATAGTAACTCAAGAAGAAAATCCACTCTATATGAAACTCAAAGCATGCTGCAAATCTGTTCATTCTGGTTCGTGGTCTGGCTCTGCAGGCAATTCTCCAGGAGAAGAAAGAAATGTTTGGGATTTTCTGAACAGTGGGACCCAATTGTGAAGCAATCAGTGGGTCACTTTAGCTGAAAAATCAAGGGGAGCACCTCCTATCATCCTCCTATCAAGCTGCCAAGATCCAGTTGCTCCAAGGCCCTTTCTAACTAATTGGTGATGTTAATTCTTCTTTTTGTGCTGGTTCAGATTCCAAATATTGGTGATCATCATGTCAATTAGCCATGAAGACTGTCCTGAGAATATAATGCAGTGGCCTTTCACCTGCCTTCCACATCGCAATGTGACACCCATAGTACCGCTGATCCAGCTCCATGAGTCACTTTCTAGTCCTGAGCCCTTTTTCACACAAATTCCTCATTAGTTTCAGGCCGGTATGAAAAAAGCTGCTGCCCTCCATCAAGATAGATTCAAGTGGGATTTCATCCACTTGGGGATCATCACCGTTCCCTGTGGACTTCCCCACCTAAGGCCGCTAGTCTTCAGGGTTGTCAGGTTAGTTAACGGCCGCCTGACACTCGGTATTGAGTCACTGGCAGTATGGTCTACTCTATTACCAAAGCAGTATAACCTGGCCAGACTGGTGATGTTAATAGAGTGTCACAATAATAGAGTACTAAATAATAGAACCAAACTACATACAAAGACAACAAATGAAGTGGTTTGCCCATTTGAACAGAATGTCTTGGAAGTCAATACTATACAGAGTATATGTGGAAAGAGGGGAGGGTCAAAGACCATGAGTCAGACACAGAAGATGAAGAGAAAACATCAAAGAAATATTACAATTAACACTGGTGGAGGCTGCTAGAAGTGCCAAAGCAAGAACCTTCTATCTCCATGGAGACCCCAAGGAGTAAAAGAAGAAGTTAGAGATCTTAAGATTTGAACTCCACAACATCTAGGGAAAAAACAGGCTTGAGAGAGTCTGGTGAAACTCCTTGCATTTGGCATGTGGGTGCTTAGTTGGAAGGAAGATGCTGTTTTTCTAACAAGGGGATGGTAAAAATGAAGGGACTGAACTAGGCTGAAGCCAGTTATTGGTCCCAAATGCAAATGAACCAACTAAATAAGTGAGATCAGTGTTGAGACAGGTTGAAGGTAGAAGGACAAGATGAAGCCCCAGCATGAGACGGGTTGACTCAATAAAGGGAACCACAGCTATCACTCTACAAAATCTAGGCAGGGTGGCTAATGAGAGGGTGTTTCTATTTCACCGTATTGCTATAGGTTGGAAATGAATCAATGGTACCTAATAATAACAGCAGCAGCAACAATATTATTTTAACAAATTATGTGTTTTCAGCTTTAAACATCAATCAAGGTCTCCCTTGCTCAAAAGCCAGTCATATCCAACTCTAGGGTTCAGTGCTCATCTCTGTTTACAGCCAAAAAGCCAGCACTGCCTGCATCTGCAGATGTTTCTGTGGTCATATGGCAGGCATGACTAGACACCAGATTGCATGAAATGCTGTTTACCTTCCCACTGAAGTGGTCCCTATTTATCTACTTGCAATTCCTTGCTTTTGCACTGCTTGGTTGGCAGGAGCTGAGGCAGAGATGGGAGCTGACTCCATCGTGCAGCACTCAGGTGTCGAACTGCTGGTCTGCCTACCTTCCAGTGATCAACTTCAGCATCTTAACCACTAAGCCTCCACAGTCCCTGCTTCAAACATCAATAACAATGGGTTAACATGTTCCAATCACTAACTCTGAGTGTCCCTGTGTCTTATTATTGAATAATGTCTCTGTCACACACAGTGACCTCCCCGTGGGTAACAGCTATATAGGTTTCATTGGCACATGAATTGATCATCAAGTCAGAAAATGCATCTGAGAGATGAAACACGGTGAATCACAATCACTGCTTGCAAACTCTTGGTCGGCTCTGTGGTTAAGCAAAAAGTAAAATAGGCAACAGGAAAGGATCCAAGTTAAAAACTAAAATAAAGTCAGGGGGTCTGGAAGAGGTTGAGAAAGTTATGCATGGCAGACTGTGCTCCAATACGCATGACCAAGATGATTAGCAGCCCTCCTTGGAGTTTCACTTGTAAACACTTCTCTCCCAAATCACACATACAAGACTCTTTGCTTAACTCATTTCTCAAATGCCAGGTATTCTGCTTTGAAGAATGGTGTGAAACTGAGAGGTGAAGACAGAAAGATGGATGTGCAGAAATATATTTGGTGAGGGATCTAGGAAGGAGGGCAGAACAAAAAGCACAGATATTTCTACCTGCAAAACTCATGTCTGTGCATATGATAAACACAATTTTACAGGTACTTTTGAAAGCATTTTGGTATTATCTGTGTTTGGGCTAGGATGGGGTTCACTGACATTATGAGAAATGCATTTTTATTGTACAGTAAAACCTCAAGTTACGAATGGCTCGACCAACAAAGAAATCTTAAAAATACCATTTTTTTGAGATGCGAAATTTTTGGGGGGATGTCTTCTGATGCTTCCCATGGCATTGGGAGAGTGTTTGGAGCATTTCCACTCCATTTTTGGAATTTTTTTGTCATGTTTTGGCATCACCAGAAGCTTGCCCAGCAACCAGGAAGTGCTGAGAATTCCCCCATGCAGTCAACAACTGATATTAGGGTACTGAGCCAGCAATTACCAGAGCTAGTCACTAGAAGGCACTGTCGGAAATGTGCCGAATATGCATTGAAAACCAAAACAATAAGTTCCGAAGCTCAGAAAAAGCCAAATAAATGTCTTTTATTGGTTCAAATCACATTATAAAGTGGCCAAAATGCAGAGAAAAATTCCAAGTGCACTTTATGAAGAGTTTTGGACAGAAAAAATGAAGGCTTTTTTTGGCTTTTTTTTCTGAGCTCCGAAATGGATTTTTTTTTGCTTTTCAATGCATTGCTATGGGAAACCATGTTTTGGGATATGATTTTTTCAAGATACGAAAAACCTCAAGGAATGCATTAATTTCGTATCTCAAGGTTTTACTGCATATTTCTTACTAGTTTACTAGGGTGCCTAGGTAATAGATTGGTTGAGTGTTGTTTGCTCCAAAGTGGGAAGTTTCAGTTAAGATTTTGGACTACAGTACAGTAAAACTTCATATAATGACTTTAATTCGTTCTACGGGGCTAGTCGTTGTACAATTTAATTGCTATATGAAACATGCATCGTATAGCAATTATCTCTATTGGATGAATCTTACAACCATTATCTCTATGGGAAAAATCATACAACGACAAAAAATCATTGTAAGATTTTCCCCATAGAGATGTATTGCATTGTATAATGATTTTAATCGTTATACGGAGCACAATTTTTTCCAAATCCTGATCATTGTACGATTTGATCGCTGTAAGGGGCATTCATTATATGGGTTTCTACTGTACTTACAATATTTTACTAATGGCCATGATGGGTGGGATGGGTGAGAGTTATTGGCCTAAACTTCTGAAGAGCCAAGGGGTAGCCATGCTGGTCCCTAAGATATAATAACAGAATATAATTAGCAACTATCTAGGTTTTCCAGAATTGCTATGTACATAGAAACTCAACTGATTAACTGCATAAATTAAATGGGGTTAATGTCCTTTTTGTTGTTCTGCACTGTGACCAGGATGGGTCGTATCGCCAGAATAAAGGCCAGCTGATTGAATGAGTGAAGTGAAATCTGAAGATCACTTTACAGAGTTTATTTGTGAAGTACCCATAAGGTCACTTTGCCATCTGATTTAATTATACGCTGGCTGAAATCCAGTAGCAATTAGTGTTATGGCAACTGAATCAGCTGGAATTTCATGAGTCAAAATGTACATCTGTTCCACGGATTCACTGGACTTTCTTTAATTGTGGCTTTCTACTGAGATTTAGCCACTGAAATGTCAAGTCAACTGAGACAAATAGAAACAGAGTCACCACAGAGGTCATACTCTGGTTGTGGAACACCGTGAGTATTCCCTATGCTAAAAGCAACAACAGCTATAAGAAGAAGGGAAAATATCACAAAATTATGCAGCAAAGTCCTAAACCTTATTAATTTTAAACATGTAGGGTGGACTTTGATTTGCTTTTTCAAAGCAAAACACTGGGGAATATTTAAATATCTGTGCTTGTGCCTGAAATGGGTAAAGCCCATGTCCCACCTTAATCAATCATCTTGTTCTTCTGCATAAGTAGATTTGCCTTATTTTGTTTCCTATGTGACACCAAGCCACATCCAATTTACAGCAATCTTTCAAGGGCTTCCAAAGTATGTGAGATATTTAAGGAACAGTTTTACCTTTGCCAACACCACGTGAGAGTTTCCATGGAGTTGAACTTGGGTTCCCTGAGAATCAATCTATCATTCTCTCCACTTCTCCTAGATTCTGTGTATAAATACCAGAAATCATTCAAAGCCACAAGAAGATGGAACTGAGCACCTGTCTTCTCTTAGAGAGGGAAACCCACCCGGAGCTAAAATCTCTGAGCCTTAAATATATAAGCAAAGTTCTCCATTAAAAGAGTGTATTTTAAAAAGAAGTAAAAAAAACCCTTTGATCAAAACCCAGGTCCAAAAATCACTGGCTTCTTAGACTTTGTTTGAACTAGGATCCACCTCTCCAAGAAGGCTGTTTTTCCTGCCCTAGAGCTTCAGAAGTAATTAGAAATGAGAGAGATGGGAGGGAGTTAAAAAGGTTTTTCTGCTTCCTTTGTTGCTTTGGAATTTGTTGTGTCATGATTTTGGGTTTTACCAGAAGAATTCGTAGAATTATGGAATTAGAACATCTGCATTTTACAGTTTATCTCAGGGGTGCCCAAACTTTTTTGGGCCACGGGCCAGTCATGTGGCTTCTCCCATTGGAAGCAGAAGTAAGACGGAGGCACAAAACACTGCTGTAAATGTGACTGTGGCTGTTGTAAATGTGTTTACAACAGCTGCAGGTCATTATGGCAGTGTTTGGGGATGTGCGGGTGCATTTTACTTCTGCTTCCAGGAGCGGTGAGGGTAGGCCGGATGATTTGGCACCGTGGGCTGGATCCAGCCCACAGGCCATAGTTTGGGCACTCCTGGTTTATCTGAATGCTCTATGCACTGCTGTATTGCATGCTTATTAACAAGAGGTAAAAGGTAAAGGTCACCCTTGCTCAAAAGCCAGTCGTATCTGACTCTAGGGTTCAGTGCTCATCTCTGTTTCATCTCTGTTTCATTCCATCCTACAGTATTCAGGTATTGAACTGCTGACATGCCACCTTCCAGTTAGCATCTTAGTCATTTGACAAGCAAACTGAGTGGAAGACAGTGAAGAGAAAGCCATTTTGATACATTCAGATGAACAATCCTATGTTTATGTTTGTCTGATTTTAGTGGTCTATTAAAGGTATTGCTCACCTTTGCCTTTAGGTTTCTCTCCTTTTCTTGTTGTAAACTGGTATTTCTAAGTATTTCTTAGCCAATCATCAGATCTGATGTGTGCAATTCTCCATTCAGGGAGCCTCATCTAGTAGACAGACATCTACAAACACTTAAAATTTGGCTGGAAGGGTTCATAGGCCTACATTATGTTCAGCTTCCTCTTTTGAAAAGAATTTGCCCTACTGCTTGATGAGAACTTCCATTATGAGCAGAAATCTAGGTGGAGATAGGCCACAAAGTCCTCCAGTTCAGGACACCTGTCCAGGTCAGCCAAACCTAGGTGACTTTCAGATGGGACACCCTGAATGGAGAATTCCAGGATTGGTAGTTGAAACAAATGGCACATGCCTAATGGCAACCTCCTCCCCCTGTGCCTTCATTATGATGTTTAATTAACACTGAGGGCAGAATGCACAACTGCTAAGTATCAGTAATTTTTTGTACCTTTTTAGCAATGCAACTCTACTTCTGAAAAGGAAGGCTGCAATTTCTTTTCAAATCCTATGGTACTCTTAGTCGCTCAACATACTGGACTAAACAACATCTTAGTCTTGCAAACTGTCCTTCCTGCAACATCTGTACATCCTACATTCCTTTTGGTCTTCCCAACAGGAATGTAACTGGCACAGCGTCTCCGTAAGAGGAACTTTTCATACTCATCTTTCCAAAGGAAAGAATGGCTCTCATCCCCAGACACCAAGAATGGCTCCACTGAATGCATATTTCAGGGCATTACTCATCCATCTGTCTATCCATCCATCTTAAAGTAAAGACTAAGTACAGTTACTGCTTTTGTGTTGAGAGGGGAATTGTTAATTGGATTAGGTTCCCCATAATTCAGTCTGGGTGCAGTCTAATGTACTTGTTTTTCCAGGCAGTTAGTGTAATTTGGATTGAAAGAGTGCTTGCTAGATGCTTTTATAGCCTCAAGGTCATCTCAAACTACAGTTTGGCGGCAAGTGACCGGACAGCATTATGGGGTCATTTCAGTTCCTTGACTATAACTCTGAGTTCTCCATTAAGCAACAAGAAGACTTCAGTGCAACTGAAAGAAACTCTGTGTCTAAGCCTTATTTGATTTAAGCTTGTCTTTCAATTCAGAAAACTCGCTTTGAGCTGTCGTTCCAAAGTTTTGTTGTATTTGTTACATAAAGTGCATGTATTATTTAAGGCATCATTAAATTTTATTGCTCAGTGGCACAGAGAAACAGGTGGGGGTTCCTTCCCATGGATCAGATTCATAATTTAGGCTGTTTTCAAGAATAGTGTCTTGAAAACGAGACTTAAACTTCCGCAGATCTAGTGAGATGATGAGAGGATGGTGGCTCCATCATTTTGGCCAAGATTATAATGGACGTCAATCACATCCAGTATCTGGTTTCAGATTGCCCCAATCATATGAAAGACAGATAGAATATGTGGGGAAAATCTCCCAGGGAAAGTTAATATAGGAAGCTTGTTGTTGCTAGCCAAATCATGGGGCAAGCTATGCATCTGTCATACTTAAAATGGAACATTTATTATAAAACACGAGTTACCCTTAGAATGTTGATACTTTAGATTTAATATATATTATTTCCAATTGCCCTGTTTGTTGGAAAGAAGAAAAGTAGCATAAGTAATCAAGAGAATAAACAAACAGACTTTATTTTTGGGGAAACCGTATACCAGATGTACCTGTATGTATACACCAGCCAGTATTTCCTGTGTTCTGACTAATTCTGTCAATTCATGTTGAACATCCATGCATGAAGAGGCATATTTTTAGATTTTGCATGTATAAAGGAATATATTTTTAGAAGAGATAAGACCCAGACAGACCCAGAGAGACAGTTTATTCGGTATGCAGCCCCTTCCTTTCCATCAACCAAAGGAGACATCTTTGTCACTATTCTCTGACTCAGAGCATAAAAAAAACCCCTCAACCCCCCCCCCAGCATGTTTGAACCAGGGGCAAAACTGTTATCCTACTTTTGAGACTGAATTAACAAGAGTCCTTTTAACTCTGGTAATGCTGAGATATGCCTCACATTCCTAGAAAGACTAACCCTGTTCCAGCAGACCTGGAACCACCCTCACACTGAAGAACTTGTTTTGCCTGTGGAATCAAAGGATGAAACTTTGTGATCACTCAACTCTAGAAGGCACTGAGAATCTCATTTGCCTCATTGTTCCCTGCTACTCATATCCAAGTATATGTTTTTTCTCCTGGAAATCATTTCCAGGAAAAATGTCATTGGTGTGAATTTGTTTAAGGTGGATCCCACCTTGCCATGAAGTGACCCACACACTGTGATCACAGAGCCATCTCCTGTGGCATGTATGCAATGAAACATGCAGGATTTGACACCGGGACTGCAATGGACTGCCACAACCTTGAGGATGTTGACAAAGTGCACCTTCACAGCCAGGCCATCTGGCGTGGCCTCTTCCACCTCCATTACCATTGGGAATCAGAATAGTGAAATGGTTCCTTCTCTGCTCATTTTACCATTGGGCCCAATGTGATTGTTTCCAGTGGCATTTCCTCCACCGAGGGATCCATCACCCCACCTATAGGGGTTCATCCACCTGTAGCCATTGGCCCCTTTAGGGAGTCAGGTTATTTACCACCACCCAACACTCAGTTGCCTATATTATGGTTATATAATGGTGTTAGCTTGCTGTCAAGATAACAGTTTCTCAGTTAAGCACTTCAGCTTAAGCACTTCAGCCTACAAATCCCATGTGAAGCATCTGAGATGCTTTTTACACTCCATAAAACAAGTCAATATTGACACTGCGGTATATTCAACTACAGCTGCTATTTGTAAGACATTGTGCATGTAATATATTGTGTGCATGAACAAAGCATTGAGTCTAACATATTGAAAGGTAAGAAAATACTGAGCAATAATGGAAATGGCATAGAACTGTCAATCCAACCTCATTGGTGTGAGTCTCCAGAGCAGTGGTGGTGAAGATTTGCACTCCAGGTGTACTTGGACTTCAATTCCCAGAAGTCCAAGTCTCTGTGAATCCACATTGATGGGTTTATTGCATGACGCACAGTAAGCCCATTTGTGTGGATTCATAGAGACTTGGGCTTCTGGGAATTGAAGTCCAAGAATACCTGGAGTGCCAAGGTTGCCATCATGGCTCTAGAGTGAAACTAAAGATTTCACTCAGACTTTCCAAGAGAACAGCTACAGACCTAAGAAATTTAGGCAGCATCTGATTACAAGTGTCTCCCTAACAGACTGCAAAATGAATGACATTCACCTGCCTAGACTGAGCTGGTTAACTTTGGTCCACTATCACTAAAAATCTATGATTCCATAGCCTTCCTTCCAACACAATAATTCAACACATCTTTTTCTACACCAAGTTGTTGCAGCAAATTATTCCACAGACAAAAAGTGAGTACACATGTTCTGCCTCCAGGTGAAAAGTGCCCATGGTGGACAGTACCACAACTTCACAGAATTGTAAGATCTTAGGACTGTCAGTATACTTACACATAAAGCACGCTCTTCTGGTCTCCAACCTGACCTCCGTCCCCCACTGTTAGTGTGTCATATCCTCTTTCCAAGTCAAATTCTTCAAAGCTGAGTTTGATGACCTATGAAAGACACACGGATTACGCCGAAAATAGGAAAGGTGGGAGGGAACCAGTTGCAGGGATGACACAACACTTTATCAGATGTCACTGCACATGGTTTACTAAACCACCTCTGCCATCTCATTCTTTTTTGTGACAACCAATAATTATGAAGAGGAAAGGTGCCACCTTGCACGAAGAAAGACCCATATTTCTTGCTCATGTGACGGCTTCTCCATGTGAGAAGAACCTTTACTTTACAGATTCATCTTCCTTTTTCCCCTCCTCATATGCTAAATGAAATGTTCATTCAACATCAGCTCTACAATGCCCAAATAGGACTAAAGACATAAGAAACTATGGATTAAATTAAGCGAGTGACTAGGACATAGAGGTGAGATACAAGATACCCAGATTCAATTTTTTTTCTAATTTAGCGGCACTTAGGGAAGCTGTAATCTCACAGTATGGCCTATCTCATATAGGTTTTATAACAAATAACATAAGGTGCAAACATCTATATGACATCACACTGTCAACTAAGACTAACTCTGAGTGATCCAAGAGTCATGTTAATTAGCTTTGTCCTAAAAAGGTATAAGTGATGGACATAATTTATATCACCCATATTGTTGTCAGCACAATCAGTCCTAACTTCAGGTTATGAATGACGGAGGTGGGTTTGGATAGGGCACAAACCCCTTGAGACCAGAGCAAGTGCCCTTAGATCAGTCTAACCCAAGGGTGCCCAAACGTTTCGGGCTGCAGGCCGGTCATGTAGTTCAAGGGTGCCCAAACTACAGCCCAGGGGCCAGATCCAGCCCCCAATGCCAATTCATCTGTCCCACAATGCCCTCCTCACTCCCTGAAGCAGAAGTAAAGCACGCCTGTACGGAGTGACGAGGGCATCACCAGCTGGGTGAATTGGCACTGGGGACCAGATCCAGCCCCTGGGCTGTAGTTTGGGGACCCCTGGTCTTACCTCTTGTGGTGGCAACTGATTGCTGATTTTTAGTTGTCAACTCAGTTTCCATGGTGACAGTATCCAGCTGTTTTCCCCTTAGGCAGACCAAATTCCTTCCCTTCCTGAGCTAGGCAGAGTTTGGATACAACATAGGCTCAGCCAGCCTAAATCTGCTCAACATGCCTAAAGTCAGCCTAGCTAGTTAGGACTATGCCCCAAGTCTGCTGCTACATCTGAGCAACTTTGGATCACAGAAGCACCAGCAAATTAGAGCTCATTTATTGCATAACTTACTGTGGATGACAAATTGCACTAGAAGGAAAATGAGAACCTAATTTTGTTTATTTTCTTTTAAATATTCATGCCTTCCACCAGGCTCTATAGAGTGCTCTAGGTGTCTTCACTAAGTTTATCCAATTAAATTCCTGTTCTTTCCTGTAAGGCAAGATGGGAGAACAACCTGGTAGATTGTGTCCAATATGATAAATATGCCACAGGGTGTGATTTTGTTTTTAGGCAGCAAAATATATTGAGCTATCCATCGAAATAAGTAGCACCTAATTTGCCAGGTTTAAAAGACTGGAAATGGTTAACGATGATATTAAAATGAAAGATATAAATCTGGGCTAAAGTTTTAAGGGAAGGAGGAAGGAAGGTGGATGCCTGAAATTTCTGATAGCTTACAGGAAATTTTAAAAAATCACGTTTTTGTGTATTTTAAAAGTACCAAAGGACCATAAGGTTTGTTTGTTTCATTTACATACTGCCCATCTAACATGTAATATCTGGATGATTAATATATATATAGTAATACCTCATAAAAAGTCTGCTTCATACAACATCGGATTCATACAACATCGCCTAATTCCTTGAAAAAAGTTGCCTCATACAAAGTCGTGCGACTTTGTATGAGGCATTGGGGTTTTCCCAGGTTGCATTGTGCCTGGGCAGTATAAAAGGCAGGACACATGCGTGCATTGCTCTTGTGGGTTTTGCATGAGGCGAAGAGTGTTTAGGATTGGTTTTGAGCACAATTTTGATTTTTTTCATCAGAATTTTTAGAAGCATTCCTGGGATTTTTGCAGCATTCTTCAGGTTCTTGGACAATCAGGGTTGTTTGACATGTTTTTGTAATATATTTAGCCTTTAGACAATGATTTCTTAAAATTCTGTCAGTTTCCTGGACTTTGCCCTGAAGTCTGTGCTGTTACAGGATGATGTATCTCTATGGAAATGATGTTATATGTGGCATCGCGGCAAGGATTTGGACGTTTTATGAGGCATCACAGCTAGGATTTGGCATGCCTCATACAAAGGCATGCCTCATGCAATAAACCCATCCATACAAAGTCCAAACTTATATATATATATATATATATATATATATATATATATATATATATATATATATATATATATATATATATATATATATATATATATATATATATATATATATATATATATATATATATATATATATATATATATATATATATATATATATATATATATATATATATATATATATATATATATATAAAGGTTTGGACTTGCCACATGCCTACCTTGGCCTTTGGAGAGGTACATTGGGGGGGGGGTCACTAGCCCCATGGGGGGGCGTATGCCTCTAAATTGATCTGCAAAGGGAGTTATACTTGACAGGTGTGTGTGTGTGTGTGTGTCCCAGTATGTATGTTCCAAAGGCCAAGGTAGGCGTGTCATAGCCCCAGGTAGGTCACCCGATTGTGACATCATCGTGATGTAATTGATCTGGCTAATGTCACAGTCCCAGGTAAGGATGCAAAGGGGACACAAAGAGAGATGGAGGAAGGGAGGCAGGAGTTACCCACACACAGCCTATGAGGTTTCCATGGGAAAGGCTGGCCTACAGTAAAAAAGAAAACCCGGGCAAGGCCGGGTAATTGGCTAGTACAAGTAATAAAATAGCTGTACTGCATATATTTAAAGCCCCCAACCTCAAAATTACAGCATCTTAGGTTGTTCAGTTGCACAGTCGATTCCGACCCTTTGCGACCCTTTGGACCATTTTCCTCCAGGCGCCTCTGTCCACCATCCCCCTTAGCCCTCCCAGTTCTGTGCCTATTGTGTCTACAATACCATCTAGCCATCTCATCTTTGGCCTCCCCCTTCTTCTTTTGCCCTCCCCCTTTCCCAGCATCAAGGCCTTCTCAAGTGAATCCTCCCTTCTCATTTGATGTCCAAAGTGCTTCAGCTTTATCTTTACTATTTGACCTTTTAATGAGCAGTCCAGGTTGATTTCTTCTAAGATTGACCTATTTGTTCTCCTTGCTGTCCAGGGGACTCTCAAAACTCTCCTCCAACACCACATTTCAACAGCGTCTATTCTTCTGCACTCAGCTTTCCTAATGGTCCAGCTCTCACAACCATACATTACCACTGGGATTACCATTGCTTTGACTATGCAAATTTTTGTTTGCAATTTGATGTCTCTGCTTTTCACTATGTTCCCCAGGTTTCTCTCATAGCCTTTTTATTTCATAACTGCAATCCACATCTGCAGTGATCTTTGATCCTAAGAATGTAGAATCTGTCACTGCTTCTACTTCTTCCCCATCTATTTTCCAGGTACTGATTGGGCCTGTTGCCATTATCTTGGTTTTCTTGATATTGAGTCTCAAGCCAGCTTTTGCACTCTCCTCCTTCAGCCCAATCAAGAGATTCTTTAGGTCTTCCTCACTTTCTGTCATTAGGGTGGTATCGTTTGCATATCTCAGATTGTTGATGTTTCTCCCAGCGATTTTAATCCCATATTGTGATTCCTCCATCCCTGCACTGCGCATTATGTGCTCTGTGTATAGGTTGAATAAGCATGGTGACAAAATGCAGCCTTGTCTTACTCCTTTTCCTATTCAAAACCACTCTGCCATTCCGTGTTCTGTCCTAACTGTTGCTTTTTGGTTCATGTACAGATTTCTCAGGAGGCATATGAGGTGCTCTGGTATTCTCATCTCTTTAATTACTTGCCACATCTTGTTGTAGTTCACACAGTTAAATGCCTTAGTGTAGTCAATAAAACAAAAGTAAACTTGTTTCTGGTATTCCTTTGTTTTCTCCATGATCCAACGTATGTTGGCAATGTGGTCTCTAGTCCCCCTGCCTCTTCTGAAACCAGCCTGCATCTCTGGTAATTCTCTCTCCACATGCTGCTGAAGTCTATCCGGTATTATCTTGAGCATCACCTTGCTGGCGTGTGGGATGAGTGCAATTGATCGATAATTTGAACATTCTTTGGCATTGCCCTTTTTTTGGGATTGGGACGTATACTGATCTTTTCCAATCCTGTGGCCACTGTTTTGTTTTCCAAATCTGCTGGATATTGAATGCAGTAATTTGACTCCATCATCTTTTAGAGCTTTGAAAAATTCAACTGGGATACCATCATCTCCACTAGCTTTGTTGTTTGCAGTGCTCTTTAGGGCCTTTCTGACTTCCTTCTCCAGCATGTCTGAGTCAAGTTCAATTTCCTTATCATTGTTATTATCAGGAGTATTGAGGTCTTTTTTTGTAGAGTTCCTCTGTGTACTCTTGCCATCTTTTCTTAATCTCTTCTACATCAGCTAACTCCTTTCTGACTTTGTCCCTTATCATGGTCATTTTTTCTTTAAATGTTCCCTTGATTTCCCCGATTTTTTTGAAAAGATCTCTAGTCCTGCCTCTTTTGTTGTTTTTCTACATTTCTTTGCACTGTTCTTTTAGGTAGTTTTCATTATCTCTCCTTGCTTTTCTTTGAAATTCTGTGTTCAAGTGATTGTATTTTTTCCTTTCTCCTTTGACTTTTGCATTCTTTTCTCTGCTATTTTAAGAGCCTCATCAGACAACCACTTTGCTTTCTTACACTTCTTTTCTTTTGGTATGATTTTCTTTGCTGCTTCCTGCATGATGTCCCGTATCTCTGTCCATAATTCTTGTGGCATGTAGGTGTGCAGAAAGCATTTTGTATGAGGACTAGGAATGGGGCAGAACTCTGTTTCACTTCATTTTTTATTGGTCTTTTCCAAAATGTGCAAATGTCTTTATGTTCAAAATGGAAGAAATTTGAAAGTTTTTTTTAAAAAAAAGAGGAAAAAGAATTGATTTTTTGAGAAACTGGAAATGACAGATTTCATGCATGGAGGCTGAGAACATTCCTCTTCTTCTTCCATGTCTAGGCCAAAAGTAAAACTGCCCAAAATGAAGGCATCTTTTGGTGAGTTGATTCTACAGTTCCTTTTGCCTGGCCTGGTGCGAGAAAGATTAGTCAGCAACACAAGGTTGCTGTTGCCAGGGATCACCCAATTGTGGTTCAAAAATACCACACTCTACAAGGAGGCTCTTTCTGTGTACCCTGCTGAGAACACTGAATCCTTGACTCTTTGAAACACGAGTTCCCAACCTTTTAAAGCCGGGAGCTGGGTCACTCTCTCTCAGTCAGCTTCGAGGGCCAGACAGCCATTTTGCCCTGCTTGCACGATGGGATTGGTCATTTTGTCCCAAGAGCTTCAAAGGGGAAGCCATTTTGTTTCTCAAATGTCCTTGGAGGGCCGGGGGCACATGAAATGGTGCCAGGGGCCAGATCCAGCCCACAGGCCTTAGGTTGGGAACCCTTGCTTTAAAAGTTTGGTGTGACTCCTGATGCATTCAGACATGTCAAATGAATAGAGAGGCTCAATGGGATTGGCTCATAGCTGTCAAGTACCCCTTATTGGCCTGGGAAACCCCTTATTTTACCCTCTTTCATGCCGTCATCCCTTATTAATTAGACTGCAATACCCTTTTGCCGACATTGGAGGGCAGCACAGGATAAGCATAGCTGTCAAGTATCCCTTATTTGCCAGGAAATTTCCCTTATTTCCAAATCCAAAACTTGACAGGTATGGATTGGCTTCCAAACCTATCTTGAAAAACCCTCTTCTCTTTAGAAAAGTTCCTTCTAAGAAAAGTGTAAGAAATCTTTCAGAAATCTCCTTTTGTTGAAGCTGTAGTGCTCCTTGAGGGCTACCTGAAAAGTTCTCAGCAGGTGATTTTGCTAAGAACATCTATGACAGCTAAGAAACACAACCAGTGTGAAGCAGTAGCCAAAATAATAGCTGGTCTCAAGAGGACCAAGTCATGGGGAAAGTGCTAGGAAGGAATTTGAAAGTTAAAATAATAAATAAATAAATGAATTTCTTTGGGAGAAACTGAAGAAAGATAAAGGAAATGCTTTGTGAATCGGAGGTGGGTGGGAATGCTAGTATTATATGAATAGGTTACCATTGCTTGAAAGCCAGTCATATCCAACTCTAGGATTCAGTGCTCATCTCTGTTTATAGCCAAAAAGCCAGCATTGTCTGCATCTGCAGGCGTTTCCGTGGACATGTGGCAGGCATGCCTCAACCATACCTGTCAAGTTGTGGACATGAAAATAAGGGAAATTTTGGGACACGCCCTTCTCCCCACCAGGCCACACCCCCTCCTCTCCAAAATCCAGGCACATCCAAGAGCCTAGAAGAGGAGAAGCCACCAGTTACAGGGAGGAGTGTTGGGCTCCCCCCCCACGCACCTGGAGGAAGATCCACCCGCTAGGCACTGCCTTTAGCATCACTGCTGCCCCTCACAGGGTACAATAGAAGAGGCCAGGCCCTACAGGGCAGCCTTACTGTAATAATTCTATCTTAACTCTCTTTTGCCATTTTGACATTATCTGCTGTGACATCATTTTAGAATATGGCGATTTTTCATGGAATTTTTTACACTTATATCAGTTAATTGTCTACTGTCTTAGCCTTGCGTGCCTCAATTTCATTTTTAAAACTCGGTGTTTAAGGCAGGACCACGGAAATATCCTCTTTATGTTGTATGCAAATATACTTGAAGCCCTCTCTCTCCTGTTCCATGAAAAATCGGCATATTCTAAAATGATGTCGCAGCAGATAATGGCAAAAGAGAGTTAAGATAGAATCATTACAGTAAGGCTGCCCTCTAGGGCCTGGCCTCTGCTATTGTTCCCTGTGAGGGGCAGCAGTGATGCGAAAGGCAGTGCCTAGGGGGGTGGTTCTTCCTCCACCAGGGGGAGCCCAACACTCCTCCTCTCTGGCTCTGTCTGGTATGAGGAACGTACCTCATGAATAAAGATATAATAACAATACACAATTTTTAACAAAATAATACGTGATGGCGGGGAAGAGGGCAAAATTATGGGAATTTCCCGGGGAATACGGAGATACTTGAAAGGTATGGCCTCAACACCAAAGTGCATGGAATGCTGTTTACCTTCCCACCGAAGTGGTCCCTATGTATCTACTTGCAATTTCTTGCTTTCAAACTGCTAAGTTGGCAGCAGCTGGGATAGAGACGGGCCCTCATTCTGTCGTGCAGTACCCGGGAATTGAACTCTGACTTTCTAGCTAGCGTGTTCAGCATCTTAACCACTTGATCCACCACAGTTACTTTCATTATATGCAGTGATGCACTGCAATTTTTTTACTACCTACTCTGTGGGCTGGCCAAATCTGTGGGTGGGGCCAAATCTGTGGGTGTGGGCAAACATACTGCACTATGGACTATGGAGGTGGGTGTGGCCAACCAAGTGGGCATGGCCTGGGGGAATTTCCGCTTCCGTTTCTGCAGAACCTGACAGAACATGCTGCAGTACATTACTGATTATATGAATAGAACCTGCTATTTTAAAAATAATAATTCTCCTTTTGGAAGCTATATAGTAGCCGGAGATAGGGCTGACATCTGACAGGTGCATCATATTTAATACATATTCAACATAACACGGTCCTCTCCATGATGGAAATGGCTCTACCTATAGTATCTGGGCAGCACTGATGAATAGAAATTTCCTTCCAGTCCTCTTCTAAAGAATGTAGAAGTTTTTTGAGGTTTCAATATTCAGATAGGTTTTTTCTTAAATAAGACCCTGGCACATTGAGGTCAAGTGCAGAAGCAACACTAGCAGCATGCCAACTAAAGATGGGTATGAATTTCAGTCCAGTTCATTTTTTGGTAAGTGTCAATCAGCATTTGCAAATTTCTTCATGTTTCCGATGGGAAGAACTGGAGATTAAAATGTAATTAAATGTTGGAGAAACCAACAATGGCAGATTCATCTATCCAAACTCGGTGCATAGAAAACTAGGTTTGAATCTCTGCCTGTGGATATACAGTATGTTGGCACTCAATTAAGGCTGCCATCATCCCCCCCCCCCAGACATGTATTACACATGGACAATATATTCATCTCCCTGGTGGAAACAGCTTTATCTACTCAATTTGTATTTTTGGGGGGATAGGGGAGAGATCAGAATTCATTACATTCTTCATAGTGAGGAAGACACCCCCCCCCCCAAGTTTTAGACAAGTGAAATGTGTCAGAACATAAACTTTATGCTGTTCATGTCATGGGCTCAAAGCTTGAAAATAACCTGCTTTGTTTAAGGCAGCAACATTACAATTATTGTATTCAGATTAAACGGGGTGTGTGTGTGTGTGCTGAAGCAGCTACCGGTAATCCTGTTTTAAAAAGTAACATCTGGAATGTTTTAATTTTAACATTACTTTCACTCCCTCCCACTCACCCCACCTTCCAAAGATTATGTGCATCTGTGTCTTTTCCTCCTAATCAATGTAAAAGTAATGATTTTAAAGTTAAAATGTTAAATAAAATATGTTATAGGCAAACTCTCTGCAGACTTTCTCACCTGCTGAACATTGCATCACAAAGAGAAAAAAATATTGTCTGCTACTTGGTCTAATCCATATGTCCTATACTAAATCAGGTGTGCTGAATCCAAATCTGAAGTCCGATTCTGCCTAGGGCAGCAGGATCTTAGGTTAGCAAATCTCACCCTCTTGATTAGGTTCTTGTGTTGATCATGCAGGATATATTTGCCACAAATGTATCAAAAATTGTCCAGTTTATTAATAAAGCTGCTCCTACTCATCTTTAGCTCAAAATAGACTCACTATGGCCTAGCTGTACTATCCAATAAGATGGTTTCACACTAGAGACAAGCCCATGGCCCCTCTCACCTATACCTATTTCTGATGTCAGTTCACTGACTTGTCCAGACATGGCCAGCCACTGCTTGAACATGCATGCCACCAGGGGACATGATTCAGCTGAGGCAGCAGCAGGCATAGTGGTAGCTACAACTGTTATAATGTTTCTATGTAAAAATACATTACCCAATTCCCAACCATTTGAACAGCTATAGCACACCTTAAAAAATTGTATAGTAAAGGTAAAGATCCTGCCAACCTAACAGTTCGAAAGCAAGAAATTGCAAGTAGATAAATAGGGACCACTTCGGTGGGAAGGTAACAGCATTCCATGCGCTCTGGTGTCTGGCCATGCCTGCCACATGACCACGGAAATGTCTGCAGAAGAAGACAGTGATGGCTCTTCGACTTTGAAACAGAGATGAGCATTGAACCCTAGAGTCGGATACAACTGGCTTTTGAGCAAGGGAAACCTTTACCTTTACTATTTCCAGTAGCAAAATCCTTGTTGTGCAGTGATATGAAAAAGACCCAAACAGTTGAACAAGGCTATAGTCACACATATTGCAAAAAACTTTTCATTATTCCCTCCACCCAGACGATTAAAAAAGAGGCCTAAGGAATTCATCTCTACTAAGTATCAAAACTATTATTTTAAAAAGCATGTAGTGGAATAATGTAATTAATATAAACAACAAATGGTGGTCAAGTGTCATACATCATTAGCTAAATCGTCCACTCAAGTAAACTGCATTTCAACAAGTCTGACCCTAATTAAATAACTAATTACATTTTAGTACACTGTAGACCATAACCTTTTTGTAGAGAAACATGTTGATGGAGTCCAAGAATTATTTATGTCTTCTTTTCTTCCTTCTTCTTTCTCTCCCTCCATTGCCCTCTTTCTGGCTCCAGTTTTGTTTTTGCATTTAATTTAAGATTCAGAATTATTTAGTGAGTCATTAAATAAGAAGAAACCCTCCTGGCAAATAGAGATAAATGGGTGACATGAAGCTCTGTTGTTGTTGTTTTTTTTTAAAAAAAAAAATACAATCACAAAAGCCCACTTGAAATGAAGGGCAATGAAGAGCTTGTGAGGTTTCAAGCGGGCTCCGCTCTCTAAACAGAGAAGAGCACTGAACCCTAGAGTCAGATACGACTGGCTTTCGACCAAGGGGGACCTTTATTATTACCTTTATAAGCAAATGATCATCGGGAAGGGATTCTGTAGCTGTTGTTGTGGTTTGGTGTCCAGAGAGTCTCATAAGTAAAAGCTAAAGGTCTCCCTTGCTGGAAAGCCAGTCGTGTCTGACTCTAGGGTTCGATGGTCATGGCCATTTATAGCAGGGGTAGCCAACCGTTTTATGCCATGGGCCTGACCACGCCCCGGACAGCTGATTAGGCCAGACCACGTCCCCCGGAAGCAGAAGCCAGTGCATTTACACATTTCGTAAATGTGCCCATGTCCGCATTTATGACAGCTGCCGGTGCTTTTGCACATGTGTTTTACTGCTGATGTAAATGCAGCCACTTCCACGTGCAGTGGAGGTGGCGATGGGCCGGATGCAATGGCATCGTGGGCTGGGTCCGGCTCATGGGCCGTAGGTTGGGAACCCCTGATTCATAGCCAAAGAGCCTTTACTGTCTAAATCTGCAGACATTTCCATGGTCATGTGGCAGACAAGACTAAGTGTCAGAGCAGTCAGAACACTGTTACCTTCTCACCAAAGTGGTGCCTATTTATCCTACTTGCAATTTCTTGCTTTTGAACTGCTAGGTTGACAAGAGCTGGGATGGATGACGGGAGCTCAGTCAATCTGCTCATCTACGAGCATATGAAACACCTTAAATCAGGAGTTCTCATCCTTTTAAATTCGGGGGCCAGGTCACGCTCCCTTAGACAGCTTCAGGGGCTGGATGGCCATTTTGCCCTTCCTCCACCACATGGCACTTCTGGGTGTAGTAGAGGTGGGCCACATGAAATGGCACTGTGGGCCGCATCTGGGATGTTTTAATGGTTTATAGTTTTAATATTCAGCTTTTATAGTATGGGGGATGGGATTTTAACCAATGTGAGCTGCCTTGGGTCACTGAGGTGAGGAAGGCAGCTATATAAGTCTATAAATAAATAAAATGAATATAATCCTTGATCTATATCGAACATATGCATAAAATGGGTCCATGCCTTAAATGGGGTAACACTGCAGTGTCTACTCCAAGTATTGTCATATCCAATCTTCAAGTATAAAGCTGAGCAACATCCAAAGGCCATGCAGGTCTATCTTTGGACTTCAGAAGTCTACACCAGAACCCCATATATCTCTCATATATATAGGGGGCTCTCGTATAGCCCTCTGATGTCTGGGAAAATATCTGTATAGCTCCTGGGAGTTGTTCAACTTTGCATTTGAAGATTATATTTAAATTTTAAAATATAGATTACTGGATTTTGGGGAGGGCAGGCATCTAGAAATTTTAAGAGGCTCTAAAACATAGTCAAAACTCAACCTCTGCAGGACCACATGCAGTTTGCAGAGTACAGTCAGCTCATCTCAGTTGTAGTAGTACCAGGGTTTGAAGTATTGCAATATTTCTGTATAGAGGTAATCTTATCCGCCAATTTCTTTAGATTCCTTTGCTCTCTCTGAGCTCAGCTAAAAGCTTTATGCTGCTAGGGATGGAAGCTGGATTTCCCCAGCAACAATACATTGTTATAAGCTTTGTTTTCCTCTGTGTCGCTTCCAATTTCTGAAGACCTTAATACAGTTTTTGAGGTATGCAGATGGCTCAAGGAGTGATTAACCCCTTCCATACCCCACTTAGCTTCCATGGCCAAGCGGGGGGTTTGAACCATTGGCCCTTGAGTTCCGGCCCAATGCACTGCAGTACAATGGTTCCCTGTTATCCCTGTTGTCATGCAGAATATTATGGGATGTGATTTTGAGTTGGCACTTGAGACCAATTAGGTTACACAAGAACTGCTCCTGGCAGAAAAGGAAACAGCTTGAGTTAGTGTTTTGGAGATGAATCAACACAGCTGCCTCCATGTTTGAGCTCTTCTTTGGGGTAATGGCTATGATGATTGTCAGGATCAGGCATTGAAAAGAAAATTGGACAACCACCTGTCAGATTTGCTTTGATTTGGATTCTTGCATTGAACAGGGGTTTGGATTCAATGGCCTGGTAGATTCCTTCCAACTCAATTATTCTAGGATTCTAAGTGCCTGGTGGCAGCAATCTGGCAGCAAACTTTGACTATTAAAGCCTTCCCCCTGCATCCTAAGGTCTAGTAAATATTTGAGACAATACTATTAAAATAGCCCACTCCTGGTCAAAAATAGTCTAATTGTCTTAAGACTCCCAAAGGGTTTCCCAGGGCAAAAGGGAGTCCTAGAGATCTCCTGATTATGAAATGGGGACATTGTCAGCTATTGAAACATGCAGGGGATCTTTTCATGAGTTTAAATTAAATATTTCCAGGACTTGATCTAGGTTAGTAAAGGTCACCCTTGCTCAAAAGCCAGTCGTATCCAACTCTAGGGTCCAGTGCTCATCTCTGTTTATAGCCAAAGTGCCAGTGCTGTTTGCATCTGCAAATGTTTCCATGGACATGTGGCAGGCACCCCTCAACACTAGAGTGCACAAAATGTTGTTTACCTTCCCACTGAAGTGGTACCTACCTGTATTTATCTACTTGCAATATCATGCTTTTGAATTGCTAGGTTGGCAAGAGCCAGGACAGAGACAGGAGCTCACTCTGTCACACAGCATTTGGGTCTCGAACTACTGACCTGCTGACTTTCCAGTCTTCAAGTTCAGCATCTTAACCACTAAGCCACCACAGTCCCTTGATCTGGGTTAAGGTAAAGGTAAAGTTGCGCTTGCTCAAAAGCCAGTCGTATCCAACTCTAGGGTTCAGTACTCATCTCTGTTTACTGCCAAAGAGCCAGTGCTGTCTGCGTCTGAAAACATTTCCATGGACATATGGCAGGCATGCTTCAACAATGGAGTGAATGGAACACTGTTTACCTTCCCACTGAAGTGGTACCTATTTATCTACTTCCAATATCTTGCTTTCGAATTGCTAGGTTGGCAGGAGCCAGGACAGATGACAGGATCTCAATCCATTGTGCAGCACTCAGGTCTCGAACTACTGACCTGCTGACCTTCTTGTCTTCAAGTTCAGCATCTTAACCACTAAGCCACTGCAGTCCCTTGATCTGGGTTGCAGCAGCATAAATTTACTCCGACAGGATTTACATGTTTTCCTCCCAATGTACATTAAGTGTTGATTCATCTTTCAGCAAGTTGTTCTATAGGTCTACTCTAGTTGAGATATGAAATATATCTGTAGCTTATGAGTGTAGTATTTGCATTTCACCCCTTCAGAGTGTTATTTTTCATTCAAAACGTCTAAGATTCTGAGCTTCCAACATATAAATGATTCCTCTCTGTCTACCCTCACTCTGTCTGATACTCATGGGGTTCGCGCTTCTCACAGAGTAATGAATTTCAATTTTTTGCACTCTTTGCAGATTCTCGCAACGGCAGTCAAATGCTAAAAGGAATTGATTTGTTTTCCACCTTCTTTTCATCCACGCCTTTCCTCATCTGTCTGAGAAACGAAGACCATGGGACTTTAAGGAACATTGTCAGCTATTGAAACATGCAGGGAGACATCAGACTTCCACTGTAGAACGATGTCTTTCACTAATAGCAACAAGCTAAAGTAGTAACAAGTGGACTCGGCTGCACTTGTTTGAAACCCATCAATATGGGTTTGAACTGAACATATCATTCACAGAGAAAATGTAAAACAAGCTTTCAAGAGAGCAGCATTCTATGGCACAAACCCTATTCCATAACACAGTGAACCATTCTTGAGCAAGTCCATGAAATCAATGGGGACTTACTGAGTTAACTCCTCAGTATATTTCATTGATTCATAAGGCCTACTCTAATTTTTACTTACTGTGCTAAAATAAGTTGCAGCTAAAGGTAAAGTTAAAGGTCACCCTTGCTTCTGGGCATCATGCAGCTGGGTATCTTAGGTCGGCCCTGCCTTATCACACGTCCATATGTGAGTCACATGTACACAAGAAGATGGGGAAGGGCTATTCTATTTGTCAGACGATACCTGAACCTTCCTCCTTGGGTTTGCAGTACCACACAGTTAACTATCAGCAGGGGATGGCAGTAGAAAATTTCCCTTCTCTTGGGATGGTTTGATAGAACTTCACTCTTACTTTGCTCAATTAATTATATTTCATTTTCACCTTTTCCCCTCCCTAGTGTGGCCATTTTTTCCAACTCTCTGATTATAAATAGGAGAACTTCTACATACCATAATTTTTTGTAAAACACATAGCAATTTTAGGCTGTGTACTAAAGAAAGAAGTAACAGCTGTATAAGTAGGATCACTGTTTCGCTTTATTCATACCAGAGTGTTAAACTGCTATCTGGGGGGGGGGGGGGGGGCTACGGCCTGTAGACCAGATCTGGCTCACAACACCAAATCATCTGGCCCATGCTGCCGCTCCTGGAAGCAGAAGTAAAATGCACTCATGCATGTGCAAAACACTGCTGTAAATGCACCCCTGCTGTTGTAAACGTGTTTATGACACCGTGGGTGCATTTACGGCATCGCTTTGCACATGTGCAGCACGTTTTACTTCCACTTCCGGTGGGAGGAACCATGTGACAGGCTCGCTCAATCATGTGACTGGCCTACGGCACAAAAAGTTTGAAATATTCCAGATGGGTGGTATAAAAATTGAATGGAATGAATCAAAGAATGAAATTCAAACAAATTAAAATGATTAGACTATTTTTGACTAGGAACAGGCTATATTAATAGGGTTATCTCAGTCATTTAATAGATCTTTTCTGTACATATAATAGGGCATTAATCTGTCTGTCTGTCTTCTGCCTGCCTGTCTGTCTCAAACACACACAAACACACAGAATCCACAGTAAAACCTTCAGTTGATTGTATTCTGTGGCTACCCTATGGAAGACCCTATACAGTGGACCCTTGATTAACGACGCGTTCAAATAGCGTCATTTCCGCTTAACAACGCGTCGTCACTCACCACGTGAGTATCCGCACAATGACGAAAAACCGCCGTTGTGCGGATTAATGACTTTTTTAACGTCGTTGTGCGGATAATGACAGTTTTTGCCGCTAGATGGCGCAGCTGCCATTGAAAACCGCACAACAACGTTTCCGCTATAGCGATACTACTTGGGGAACCAAGCAACATCATTATGTGAGGGTCTACTGTACAGACATTTTAGCCATACAATTTTGCATTTCTACCTTCTCCAATCTCATTGCACAATATGAAACACACACACACACACACACCTCAAATGATCAGATTCTCCCAGGCAGAGCACACACTCAACCTCCTGGCATTTAAGCAACTGGACCTACCTTGGCTGGGTTGACCGCTGTTATCACCCACACGCAGTAAGCATTGTTATCGTACTGAACGGGATAGTTGGGGGACGTGATAATGCCGCTGGGGCCTCGGAGGTACGTGTCACACATCCTAGCTGTGAGTATGGGGGGGGGGAGAAGAAAAAGGAATCATTATCAAGAGAAGTCTTTGTGAGGGTTGGTTTTTCACAAGGCAACTAGGAAGGAAGAGGGACAGAATCTGCTGGAGACCTTTGAACCGTCAATCATGTCTTGGGATCACGCAAACAACATACTGTACTTGAAGGCATCCACAGTAGGAATGACATAACTTATTTCGTTCAATTTCATTCTCATTTAACATGGCTGATTCCCCACCCCGCTGGTTTGCCAACTGGCTTGTGCGTCCACATTAAAGGTAAAGGTCGCCCTTGCTCGAAAGCCAGTCATATCCGACTCTAGGGTTCAGTGCTCATCTCTGTTTATAGCCAAAGTGCCAGTGCTGTCTGTGTCTGCAGATGTTTCCATGGATATGTGACAGGCATGACTAGACACCGTAGTGCACAGAACGCTGTTTACCTTCCCACTGAAGGGGTCCCTATTTATCCACTTGCAATTTCCTGCTTTTGAACTGCTAGGTTGGCAGCAGCTGGGACAAAGATGGGAGCTCACTCCATTGTGCAGTACTCGGGAATTGAGCTCGGACCTTCCAGTTGTCAAGTTCAGCATCTTAACCATTTCAGTTACTGCAGTCCTTGTCCACATTAAAATCTACACAAATTTGTACATATTAGTGGGAATGTTTTTTCAAAACATAAGATCTTTTCTATTCCAAATATATGCCATTTGAGACACACAGCTTCTGCACACAACACCAATTTTTATGCATAAATCCCCCAGATAGAGAGCTTGGATCACAGCTTACAATGCATTTATATTATAAATGTGTGTAATTCTTCCTCACCGATCTATAGCTTCTAACTCCATAGCAAATGGAGGCTCCAAATATAGGATGCTGTTCTCTGAATCTGCATCACCAACTTTTTAAAGCATAGATTTTAGATCTCAGGGGATCCCATTTCATCTTTGCTTTCAGGAAATTTGAATTTGGTCCACTTAAACAGAACTGCAAACCCAACGATTTTCATACTCATCTTCAACTAGACATTGCCACATACACAGTGGGAAAAACAAAGGTATCTCTTAGCCATGTATGGAGCTGCATAAGGGCTCAGTACAAACCTCCCATGTTTGCTTGCTGCCTAAGGCTTGGTAAACAGATTGGGAAAGGAAATGACAACCAAGCACCTAGTAGAGTTTAACACACAGTGGCCAGGCTTGGTTCAAGGTGTTGGGTCAAAGACTCTGTAGGCTTGGAACTCTCTAGGCAAATTTCCATAAGAGAGGATCAACTCTCATGTTCAACCCAACATCAAGCCCTATGTGGAAGCAAGAATGGAGAAAGCACAGCCTTTTCATGTGTTTGTGCACCACAACACCCATCATCCTTAGTGGAGGGAACTGTAGTCCAAGAACACCTGGAAAGCTACACCTTCCACATCCCTGTAAATTTGTAAATTTAAAACATCAGCAAAATAACAGTACTGTATAGGGAAAATGTCTAAAAATATTTGGCTTGAACAGCATGGAACTATTAGCCATGAAAACTGAACATGCTGTTTACTCTAGCACAGGGGTGCCCAAACTACGGCCCATGGGCCGGATCTGCCCCATGGTGCCAAATCATCTGGTCGATGGCACCCTCACTGCTCACAGAAGTGGAAGAAAAACACGGATGCACATAATTCACCCACACATGTACATAATGTTGCCATAAATGACTCGCGACTCTGAATGCATTTATGACAGCCGTGGGTCATTTATGGCAGTGTTGTGTGCATGTGCATTATGCACACGTGCATTTTATTTCTGCTTCTGGTGGGAGGAATCATGTGACTGGCATGCTCAACTACGTGACCAGCCCACGGCCCAAAATGTTTGGGCACCCCTGTTCTAGGCAAATCAGCAAATGATCAGGGAGAATGTTAATGAGCTATAGATTTGTTTTCCTTTTTATCTCTTTAGTACAGTGATGGCGAACCTTGGCACTCCATCTATTCTTGAACTTCAATTCCCAGAAGCCCTGATTAGGAGTGCTGACTTAGGCTTCTGGGAATTGAAGTCCAAGAACACCTGGCGTGCCATGGTTTACCATCATGGTTTTAGTATAATACTTGAGGAGGCTGCAGTCCTCTCTCCAATTAGCAGAGAGTAAGCTCTTTTGAAAGAAACATTAAGCAGAAACATATGGAACTGTCTGGTACATTCCATACATTAAAAGAAATCAGATGATTTCAAAAATTATAAAATCACTAGCTGGGGTGCCCCAGCTTCGCCCGGAGTGGTTTAAGGGGGCTGTGGCCTACCTCCTCCCTCTCTTTCTTTCTCATCCTCTCTCTATCTCTCTCTATCTCTCACACACACACACTGAGCTCTCTCTTTCGGTCACTCTTTTTTCTCTCTTTCTCATGCTCTTTCTCTCTTTCTCATGCTCTTTCTCTCTTTCTTACTGTCTTTCTCTCTTTGTTTCTCTCTCTCACACATACACTGAGCTATCTTTCTCTCACTCTTTTTCTCTCTCACTCTCTCTCTCTCACACACAGAGTTTTCTCTTTCTCTCACTCTTTTTCTCTTTCTCTCTCTCTCTCTCACACACACACACTGAGCTCTCTCTCTTTTTTCTCTCTTTCTCATGCTCTTTCTCTCTCACACAGAGCTCTTTCTCTCTCTTTTTTCTCATTTTCTCTCTCCCTTCCTCTCTTTTTCTTGCTGTCTTTCTTTCTCTCTCTCTTACACACACAGAGCACTCTTTCTCTCACTCCTTTTTCTCTCTTTCTTTCTCACGCTTTCTCTCTCACACACACTGAGCTCTATCTTTCTCTCTTTTTCTTGCTGTCTTTCTCTCTCTCTCTTACACACAGAGCTCTCTTTCTCTCACTCTTTTCTCTCTCTTTCTTTCTCATGCTTTCTCTCTCTCTCACACACACACACACTGAGCTCTATCTTTCTCTTACTTTTTTCTCTTTTTCTTGCTGTCTTTCTTTCTTTCTCTCTCTCGCACACAGAGCTCTCTCTTTCTCCTACTCTTTTTTCTCTCTCTTTCTTTCTCGCGCTCTCTCTCTCTCTCTCACATACACACACAGAAGACTGAGCTCTGTCTTTTGTCTAACTCTTTTCTCTCTCTTTCTCTCTCTCTCTTCCCCCTCTGACTCTCTTTCTTTCTTTCTTTCTCTCTTTTTCTTGCTGTCTTTCCTTCTCTCTCTCTCAGACACACATACTCATGAGTTCTCTTTTCCCCTCTTTCTCACACACTCTCTCACACACACTGAGCTCTCTTTCTCCTCTCTCTTTCTCCCTTTCTTTGTTTCTTTCTCTCACTTTCACACACACACGCGCACACACACAAACTGAGCTTTCTCTTTCTCTCTTTTCTCTCTCTTTCTCTCTCTTTCTTTCTCTCACTCACACACTGAGCTCTCTCTCTCACTCTTTTCTTTCTCACACTCTTTTTCACACACACACAGAGCTCTCTCTTTCTCTCTCCCTTTTGCTTTTTCTTGCTGTCTTTTTTTCTACTCTCTCCACACACAGAGCTCTCTTTCTCTCTTTTTTCCCTTTCTTTCTCACGCTTTCTCTCTCTCTCACACACAAACTGAGCTCTAACTCTTTTTCTCTCTCTCTTTCTCCCTCCCTCCCTCTCTCTCTACATATTATACACACACACACACACACACTAGCAGAGATTGCCTGTTTTAAATTGTTTAAAATTGTTTTAGAAGCTTTTTTTAGTTAATGTTTGTAAAAAAGAGGTTTGTCTGTAATTGTCATTTTTAAAATGTTTATTTATACAAACGGGCTGTTATAAACTGTGATCAGTTTTTTTTTGTTTTTTTGTGGATTTTAAAAAGAACAAAGGATGCTATATATTTCTTTCTTTTTTTTATTTAACCAAATAATGTTTTACTATGTGTATTTAATTTTAATATTTTTAACGTAGGTAATAATTTTAAAAATGTGAAAGTACATATTTTTTCCATTCAATGTTTTTAAACTGTGTTTAGATGTTTTGGGTCTTTATTTGAGTTAAAACTCAACACTGGATTTTAGAAATGTTTTTATTTTGGTTAGGTTTTATTTGTGATTTGTGTGAAATTGTGATATTTTTATTTATTTATTTATTTATTATTTCAATTTCTATATAACACATATTTTGTTATGTTTTTGACTTGTTTTTACTCTTGTGGCCTCTGGGTCTTACTCTTGTGGCCTGTTGAGTCTTTTTGAGTTGTTTTTACGATTGTGCCCTGCAGGTGGGGCTGCTAGGGGTTTTGGTTTCATTTTAGATGTTTTTTCTCTTCTGGCCTCTGGGTGGTGCTTCTTCCGGTAAGTCGTCTTTGTTTGTTCATTTATGTTCCGGACATCGTGGAGGGAGGACATGTGCAGGTGAGTTGGCTGGTTTTATTTATTTAAGGTGTTTGTTTTTTGAATGTTTAGTGGTGGTGGTCTCAGAGGTGTTTATTTTTGTTATTGTTTGTTTTGGTAAAGTTTTAATTTTGGTTATTTCTGGTTTTCTTTATTTTTTCTTGTGATTTGTGGTTTTTTAGTTTTCTAGTTAGGTGTTTTATTAGTAGCTTTGTTTATTAGTTGGTGTTTGTGTTTTTTGTTATTTTTTTAATGGTTATTTTTAATTTTTGGGGGGGTTGGACTTGTGTGTGGGGTGGGCTCGGTGGACAGGCCGCAGGAACCCCAGTGCCGCTTCAGGCGACATTGGGGGGTGGGCTTCCCTTCCTGCTGCCTGGCCTCGGTGGCCAGGCTGTGGGAACCACAGTGCCACTTCAGGCAGTGTTGGGGAGTGGGCTTCCCTTCCCGCGGCCTGGCCTCGGTGACCAGGCCACGGGAACCCCAGCAGCACTTTAGGCCGCTTGTTTGTTTTTTATTTTTCACGCGGCAGCTTTCTCAGTGTTCTGGGCGCTCATGGCGCGCAGGACTCTGGGGCATGTAGTTTTCGGTTTGTGTTTACTGTTTGTGCAGCTGGTTTTTTCCTGTGGCTTGTTTTTGATTGGCCACAGCGCGTTTCTTAATGTTCCTTTTGCTTGCACCACTCAGCCTGACTGGCTGCGGTGCGGCACAAGGAATGTTGGGAAGTGAAGTCTTTTCCTTTTGTTTGCATTCGTGGGTCCCCTGCCCCACTGGCGCATTTCTCAACCCCCCAGTTACCTCCGTACCCGGTTTGGGTAAGTGCACGAATGCTCAGTTGGGGCTAGTGGGGCCTGGTGCACGATCCTTTGTCTAATTACAACAGTTAACGCACAGATTTATAGGTATAGATATGTCTTTCTTTCTCTCTCTTTCCCCCTCTCTCTCTTTCTTTCTCTCTTTTTCTTGCTGTCTTTCTTTTTTCCTCTCTCTCACACACTTATTGACTTTGTTTATTACACACTTATTCTCTCTCTCACACACACACATACTCAGCTCTGTCTTTCTCTCTTTTTCTCTCTTTCTTTCTCTCTCCCTTTCTCTTTCTCTTTAACTCTGTCTTTCTCTCTCTTCCCCCTCTCTCTTTCTTTTTCTCTTTTTCTTGCTGTCTTTCTTTTTCCTCTCTCTCTCTCACACACACTCACTGAGCTCTCTTTCTCTCTTTCTTTCTCATGCTCTCTCTCTCTCACACACTGAGCTCTCTTTCTCTTCTCTCTTTCTGTTTTTCTTTGTTTCTTTCTCTCACACACAGCTTTTCTCTCACTCTTTTTCTCTTTCTCACGCTCTTTCTCTCTCTCTCACACACACTGAGCTCTCTCTTTCTCTCACTCTTTTTTCTGTTTCTTTCTCAGACTCTCTTTCTGTCTTTCACTCTCACATACACACACTCAGAGAAAGAGAGAGAGAGACAGAGCCAGACAGAGCCAGAGAGAGCCCGTGTTTCTCCACCTTGACCTGTGCCGATGCTTTTGCAGGAAGGAGGAGGCAGAGGAGGAGGTGGCCTCAGCATAGTGGGGATTTTAATTTTAATTTTCCCCTCTCTGTCTGAGAGAGAGAGAGAGAGGGGAGAGAGAAAGAGAGACACCATATTTCTCCACCTCAATCTCTACCGTCGCTGTTGCAGAAAGGAGGTGAAGGAGGTGGTCTCATCACAGCGGGGCTTTTAATTTTTATTTTTCCCTCTCTGTGTCTGTCCGTCTCTCTCTCTCACACACACGTGGCCCTGGCTGGGCTGCTTGGTTTTGCAGCAACCTCCACCCTGCACATACACATACACAAACACTCTTACACACACATGCAAGGGCCCCACATGCTGGGCTGCTCGTGGAGGCGCCTGGAGAGCAAGGCCAGGCCACAGGAAGGAAGGCGGCAGCTCGCAGTGGCAGTGGGAGGGAGACCGGAGAAAGGCAGAGGTGGAATTTCCTTCCCATGGCCCAGCCTTACTCTCTGGGTGCCTCACAGAGGCGCCCAGAGAGAAAGGCTGGGTCATGAGTACTTCACCCATACCGGCCGGAACCAGGCCTCGGGAGGTAAGCAGTGGCGGTGGCAGCTCGTGTGCAGGAGGCAGGAGGGAAACCGGCGAAATGCAGAGGGGGGAGGTGCGTTCCTTCCCACACCTCCCCCCTCTGCCTTTTGCCAGTCTCCCTCCTGCCTCCCGTGCACGAGCCGCCGCTGCTTACCTCCTGAGGCCTGGTTCCGGCCAGAGTGAGCGAGGCGGCGGCCCTCTGTGGGAGGTGGCAATCTTCCCAGCATTCTTCACTGGGCAAGGTGGCAGTCTGTGCCAACGTGCTGCTTGTTGTCCGGTGCCTTCCTGGCCGGCACTGGCAAGGTCCTCTCCATTCCCTCCCCTGTGGGCGGCGATGTGGCTGGTGGGCGGGGTTGTGAGGGCTGCATTTACACTCAAGCTGGCGTTGTCCTGCCCCCTCTGTGCATATCCTCGGCTCTGTGATTGGCCACGGCCAGGTGCACTGGCCACTGGGGTGCCTAGTTTATTTTGTTTTCATTCTTTTCCTGGGCGCAGAGTCCCCCCGAGTTGCTCCGGACTTCGACGCCGACATACCCAAGTGGGCAAGGTAGGCCAGGGTCCGTTGGCAGGGAGCTGGGTGTTGAGGTGTGTGTTTGTATACCGGACTTACAAACACACACCTCTCTTTTATAATGGGTATAGATGCCACTAAAAAAATCCAGATTATAGATCCAAGTCTTGTGGTTGAATCCTAGAGCCATTGCCCACCAGTGCATCTAAGGATTCTTATTCCATAGCCCCAGGGAGTAGAACTGTAGAAGCATTTCTCCCCTCCCTCCCTAAACATAATAAATGAAATAAATATTAAACAGATCTGGGGTTCTCAATGGCTGAGAGAAATGTACCACATTTTGTATTGAATCCAGCCCTGGCAGAAGTTTGGAACAGGTTGAGTGTACATATAGACATCTCAAGCCAGATGGAATATGTTTCTATCAACTCCCCACCACCACTAAAAACAACAACAGAAAAACAGAAAGGCGGCAGAGAAGAAAAAACAGATGCCCACTGTTGGCTAATAAGTAGATTCTTGGCAACTCTATTAAATCCGTACGGTTTCCCCATAGCAAGGAAGGGGAGTTGCAAATTCCTTCACCCACACTCAGCCTGAAGGCCTCATTAGTCCCCAACACAGTTAATATTTAACAGGAAGCAGTTGCATTAAGCCTATTTTTTCACAGATTGTGGGGCAGTGGAGGTGTCAGCAATTCTGGAGAACATTTTGAATAAACCAGAGAAAGAAAAAATGAGAGAGAGAGAGAGGAAAAAAAATTTAAGAAGATATGAGGAACATATTTAGAGAAGAGGGGAAAATACTCTTTTTTTGGAGTTGCTGGGAAAACCCGCCAGCTCAGATGTCAGAATCAAATTTCATTTTGGATTCAGAATCACTAAAGGCAGCTTTGAGAGGTAATATGTCATGAATGATTTTTCAGGTTCTTTTCCAGCAACAGGAAGTATATAGGCCAGTGATGGAGAACCTTGGCATTCCAGCTATTCTTGAACTTCAATTCCCAGAAGCCCTGATCAGCAGGAGTGCTAACTTGGGCTTCTGGGAATTGAAGTCCAAGAACACCTGGAGTGCCAAGGTTCACCATCACTGATATAGGTAGTTTGAGTACATGTACTACTGAGAATAGCCCTATACTAGCAGTGCAAACATGCTTAGAGGGGAATGGTTAGCCATGTCCCCAATGTCATCTCATTCTTCAATGGACCAGATGTAGAAAGCAGAAGGTTCTCCAAGTAGTAAGAACCTTGGAATGTCTGGGCTTCTATCTGTACAAAGAGTCTCTACATGAGCAAAGACCCTCACCATATTCAGGATCAAGAGTCTGCATGTACATAGGTGTATACATAGGTGTATAAATGCATGTAGATAAGTGTCCCCCCTTTAAGTGAGACCACTGGCTAATCTGGTTTCCATTATCATGGGACAGCTCATGCCTACCTTTATTTGCAAAGGGTGTTAAATTTGCTTCAAAAAGCAATTTATTACAATACTATCACCCCAAATGTAGTTAGCTGCTATTATGTTTTTAAAAAAATAAATAAATCACTTTTTCTTAAAACCAAGAATGTTAGAAATAGGATGCAAAGGATTGCTGTGTTCTCCACTTTTCCAGCAACTGTTTAGTTCAGGTTCTTACATTGGTGATGATAATAAAGTTGGCCAAAAAATGCCAGTTTTTGCACAAAACCCCCCATTTTTGTATAGTTTTGCACCAATTGCACCAATTGTTCAGAATTCCCAAAATTAGGATATTTGGATATAAAGAAGGACTAGATTAGGGTGCCCAAGCTATGGCCCGTGGGCTAGATTCAGCCCCAATGGCAATTCATCAAGCCCATGCTGACTGCACCGCTCCTAGAAGCGGAAGTAAAATGCGCCCGCACATGTGCTCCCTCCCCTGATGGCTAGGGAGAATGGGGGCACCTGTGCCGGCTTTCCATGGCCATAAAAGAACTGTTGCAGCCAACGACTCTGCCTCCGCTGAGACGAGGAGCTCCCTCCCCCAATCCTGATGGCTGGGGAGAATGAGGGCACCTGTGCTGGCTTCCCACAGCCATAAAAGAACTGTTGCGGCCAATGCCAATGCCGCCGCCAAGACACGGAGCTCCTTCCCCCGATCTGCTGAAGACGTTGAGCACTGACTCCGTCAGGACAGTAAAGAAGTGATTATGTGCTGCTTTGTAATTTGCAATGAATTTCAGTGGAGCCTGTACGATTTGACATTCCATGGATCCAGATTCCTCACCTCGACACACTGGCCTCTGGTCACTCCAGGCTGCTATCATCCCACTCAGCTTCTTGCAGGTGATGCTTTTGGAGCCTTGTAAATCATAGCCTTCATTGCAGGAGAACTGGACACTGGAACCTAACCTGGAAGATAGAAATGATGCTCTTTTAAGCCTGGGAACCAGCAACAGGACCGGTAAGATAGATTTCAGGTCCATGGTTTCTGCTGAGATAATTTGTTGGGAGGGGTGGCCATTTATTGTAGATAGTGGTGCAGTGAAGCCAGGGCCTGAGAGGTCAAAATACTGGGGTGTCCTGATTATCAGGGGTTATGATGTCATCTGACATTCCCACTGGCTTTCTTGAGCTTGGATGTAATCCCCATATCAGCTGAAATAGCAGAATAGCTGACTTGGGCTTCTGGTAATTGAAGTCCAAGAACATCTGGAGAGCCAAGTTTGAGAGAGAGCCATGGTCTGGAGGACCCAGTGTTCCTCACCTTACTCTGGAGGCTATTGAATCACACTCAAACTGTTCTGTGCCTATAAAAGAAGGAAGAAACCACTGCATATGCTAAAAGTATGTCCAGATGAGCAAAGAGGATGCATCAGTATACATACACAATTCAGTTTTAGTCAAAAGCATACATTGACTCTCAATCTACTGGTAAAAAAATCTAGAATGCAGGATTTGTGGACAAAGAAGCTGCATATTCAAATGCTGATGTCTAACCAGATATCCATTGATTTGAAGAACGCTACTGCCAGAATATTCCATTATTTAATGCAGTGATGGCTAACCTTGGCACTCCAGCTGTTCTTGAACTTCAACTCCCAGAAGCCCTGATCAGCAGGAGTGTTGACGTGGGCACCTGGTAACTGAAGTCCAAGAACACCTGTAGTGCCAAGTTTTTAGCCATCACTGCTTTAATGTCTCAAGTTATCCCCATTAGCACATTCATTTTCACTACTGTTTTGCACTGCAATCCAACATGCGCTCATCTGGAAGTAAGTCTCATTGAGTTTAATGGGGTTTACTTTTGAGTGCACTCAAAAACGATTGCATTGTTAATCTCATGAGGGATTTAGGAGGACCACCCCACTTGAAGGTGCCTTTAAGACTTTTGAAGGGAAAAGATTTTGGATGTTTTAGAAGGGCTCAAATCGGAAATGTGTGCATTATGTGGCCTATCCAAAACACTGACATAAAGTCTTTCAGCAAGAATAAAGCAAAACGTAATTGCTTAGTTAGCACAGCAATCGGCTCACTGCATCCTAGTCTGTGTTTCCTGGGTCAATGGCCAATTCAGAACTTGGACATGTTACTGTTTTGGACTATACTTCACAGCGGTCTGATTCCCAGCCATCCTGGCCGGGGGATTATATGATTAAGCTCTGGGTCAAACTGGGAAATGTCCCTGGCTAATGTTTTCCATGGTCTGCTTCCATATTAAGGAATTTGGTACATTTCATGTACTGTATCAGCAAAAAAGGGTCAGTGAATGCCTTTGAATTTCGGCAGCTGGTATCTTTACATATCCCTGCTGCATTACATTCCTGCTTTGTAGTTTCTTTGGTTCCATTCCAGACTTCAGGAGCAAGAAGATGGATTGGGGGTAAAAATGGAAATAATTTTTTTAGCAAACAAAGCAGTGGTCAAGAGAGAAGTAAAATTAAATATCGATCCACACATCCCAAACCATTTCTCCACTCATATATCCAATGCAAAGAATCCAATCTGCTTCCTTCATACAAAAAGGCAAGTAATTGGCAAGTAATGAAGGGAAGTAATTCCCACAATTGCAAAGGTGGGACTGAAAGAGGGCTGATTCCTAAAGAGTGGCTTGCCATTTTGTTTCTGAGCACTTGGGAAAACTCATGGCCACCATCCATGGGTCAACTGGATCTATGTGAGCTATGGCAATCATCTGCGATCTGAGTCTATTCACACAAGCAACAATGCTATTTGGGATTGTAGGTCAGTACATAGGAACACAACTTAATCAGTCCAGAGCCATGTGGATAAACTTGACTATGCAACAGTTGGAGAACCAGTTGGAAGATGCGGGTCCAGATCTTTCTTCATTGAGAACCCACATTAAAATTGATGTTTTCATTATGGTTAGAGTGGTCACTCCAAAACAAAAATTGAATAAGAAGGAAGAGATCTTTTCAAAAAAATTGGGGAAATTAAGGGAACATTTAAAGCAAAAATGACCATGATAAGGGACAAAGAAGGAAAGGAGCTAGCTGATGCAGAAGAGATTAAGAAAAGATGGAAAGAGTACACAGAGGAACTCTACAAAAAGGACCTCAACACTCCTGACAATCACAATGATGAAGAAGTAGAACTTGAGCCAGACATCCTGGAGAGCGAAGTCATAAAGGCCCTAAAGAGCACTGCAAACAACAAAGCTAGTGGAGATGATGGTATCCCAGTTGAATTTTTCAAAGCGCTAAAAGATGACGGCGTCAAATTACTGCATTCAATATGCCAGCAGATTTGGAAAACAAAACAATGGCCAAAGGACTGGAAAAGATCAGTATATGTTCCAATCCCAAAAAAGGGCAATGCCAAAGAATGTTCAAATTATCGAACAATTGCGCTCATCCCACACGCTAGCAAGGTGATGCTCAAGATAATACAGGATAGACTTCAGCAGCATGTGGAAAGAGAATTACCAGAGGTGCAGGCAGGTTTCAGAAGAGGCAGGGGGACTAGAGACCACATTGCCAACATACGCTGGATCATGGAGAAAACAAAGGAATACCAGAAACAAGTTTACTTTTGTTTCATTGACTACACTAAGGCATTTGACTGTGTGGACCACAACAAGATGTGGCAAATAATTAAAGAGATGGGAATACCAGAGCACCTCATATGCCTCCTAAGAGATCTGTACATGAACCAAGAAGCAACAGTTAGGACAGAACATGGAATGACAGAGTGGTTTGGAATAGGAAAAGGAGTAAGACAAGGCTGCATTTTATCACCATGCCTATTCAACCTATACACAGAGCACATAATGCGCAGTGCAGGGATGGAGGAATCACAATATGGGATTAAAATCGCTGGGAGAAACATCAACAATCTGAGATATGCAGACGATACCACCCTAATGGCAGAAAGTGAGGAAGACCTAAAGAATCTCTTGATTGGGCTGAAGGAGGAGAGTGCAAAAGCTGGCTTGAGACTCAATATCAAGAAAACCAAGATAATGGCAACAGGCCCCATCAGTTCCTGGAAAATAGATGGGGAAGAAGTAGAAGCAGTGACAGATTTTACTTTCTTGGGATCAAAGATCACTGCAGATGGGGATTGTAGCCATGAAATAAAAAGGCGACTGATTCTTGGGAGACAAGCAATGAGAAACCTGGGGAACATAGTGAAAAGCAGAGACATCACATTGAAAACAAAAATTAGAATAGTCAAAGCAATGGTTTTCCCAGTAGTAATGTACGGATGTGAGAGCTGGACAATTAGGAAGGCTGAACGCAGAAGAATAGATGCCTTTGAAATGTGGTGTTGGAGGAGGGTTCTGAGAGTCCCCTGGACAGCGAGGAGAACAAATAGGTCAATCTTAGAAGAAATTAACCCTGAATGCTCACTGGAAGGTCAAATAGTAAAGATGAAGCTAAAATACTTTGGACATCAAATGAGAAGGGAGGATTCACTTGAGAAGGCACTGATGTTGGGAAAGGTGGAGGGCAAAAGAAGAAGGGGGAGGCCAAGGATGAGATGGCTAGATGGCATTGTAGACACAATGGGCACAGAGCTGGGAGGGCTGAGGGGGATGGTGGAGGACAGAGGCGCCTGGAGAACAATGGTCCATAGGGTCGCAAAGGGTCGGAACCGACTGTGCGACTGAACAACAACAACAACTGCTCACATGCATACTCTGGAAAAATTCATGTCCTTAATCACATATAGGCCTAAATAAGCAGGAACACTTAAGACTTGGAAGTGACCATGAAAATAAAGGAAAGACAGAGAGCAGGCATGTAGGATACTCCATGATAAATGTGTTGGGACCACCAGAGTTTGTACTCCTGAATGGGAGTAGATGAAGAGAAGTTCTGAAAAATTAAATGTAGAGTGTTAGAACTCTATACAGATATCACATATGAAGCTGTATGCATCCTAAGAATTCACATGGAATGGGTATGCCTAGGAAAACCTTAACATCAAGTCCATAGTGACTACAAGTTTTGAAATACATAATATGTATGTAGTTCCAAGATGTATTACTAGAGCTGGCCACTAGAAGACACTATCTACAATGTAATGTTGAGAAGGAATGGACTGTGTTTATATAGGAGTCATTCCCTGCTTGGGTGATATAGGTATGTGTGCTGTAATTATAGAGTCCGTGGTTTTCAGTGATTTCAGGCATTCATGGAAGATCTTGGAATGTATTCCCCACAGGTATGGGATGTCTATTGTATATTTTATCCCCCCCTTTTTTTAAACTATCTTGTTTAGATGTTCAGCATGTTCTCCATTCCAACACTGGGAGCAAACATGAACTAAAAAGGCAATCATACTTCAACTGAGAGTTACAGAGTATTATTTGGATGTGGGTTGAGTATTCTGAAAGTAACAGCTGCAGTCAATCCAGGCATGATTAAAGATGGGAGACTGCTTGGAAAACTATCTGTGGTTTCAAAATCTGTGCTAGGCAATCCTGAATGTCCTTCTGAATGTCCTATTAGGAGCTCTTTACTGAGAAGGTCATGAACAACAGGCAAAATTTCAGAAGAGTTGAACCTGAATGGTCCATCTGGTGGCTTGACCTTTCACATCATACCTGATCAGAATTCATCCCTGAATCCTCTACAAATCTCTGGGATCTTTTGGCAGATAAATCAGTGTAGAAAGAATTCCTTGTGGTAAACAACTGCTGAAGTGAAGGTGGTTGCTATTAAGTCGCTTCTGACTTACAGTGACCCTGACATGATTTCAAGGTATGTGACATGTTTAAGGAATGGTTTACCATTGCCAGCAACGATTAGTTACCATGGCTGAGTTGGGATTTAGACCCAGGTCTCTGGAAACCTTGTCTGACACGGCATCACACTGCCTTTGAAGAGAAGGGAATGGAATGCAAATGAATAGAGATTTATCCATCTTCTTGGGATGTCACATTACAATGGAAGATCAATGGCACATCAGTGTGGGATGAGACATTGTACATCTCTACCAACAAACACTGAAAATATCATGAACTAGGCTGCAATTCTGGCAGGGATGTATTCCAGCCTGCTCAAATTTCAGGGCTAAATGTCCTGTTCTTTGCATTATAGACCACCCACAGAAAGCACTACATCTCTTTTGCAAAAGAAGGCACGTTTTTAGGCACCATGAGTTCTCATAACTTGGTCTGTTCACAAGATAAACATGCAACATCTATTTATTGTTAATCCCACTCCAAGCTGGTGTAAACACAAGTGTTCTTATCACACTAGTTAGGGTCACACAACTAACTGGCAGATGAGACCAGTCTCAAATCTGACTTGCACTATCCTGTGAATTCATCCTGATTTGGAGCTGGACCTCAAAGCAGGTTTACTTGGAACAAAGCATTGTTGAGATAATCGTATCTAAACAAGGGCTTCATTAACACTACAGTTATCCTATTGGTGAAATCTGAATATCAATCATCTGCCTTCAGGGAAAAGATACAAAGTATTTGGTAGATAAAAATGGTTTGTCAAAAACACAGTCAAATCCCAACTCTAAACTACATGTAAGGATGATCTCAAAAGATACAAATAAAAATTTAGAGAAAAATCCAATTATTTTGGAGTCTTTTAGATCAAGGTTCTTGACATATTCATAGAGATATTAACAAAATGGTGTTGCTACTCTAAGAATGTAAGAACTGTGCTGAATCGGACTACAGCTCCATCCATTTCTACACCCTTTGTCCAGCAGTGGGCCATCAGAGATGAAAAGCTCAGAGCCAAGGCAGGAAGGAAATAATCCTGTTGTCTCCAAATTTGGATAATCCAAGACCAAAAAACTTCATATTTCTGATCAAAGCTTCTGTGGATTGAGCTCTGTTTGACTTTTGGACATCTATTTTTGGAAATCATTGTCGGCCACCTTCTTATGAAGTATCGAAACTGATATTGACTTAATCTCCATCTTGTCCACCCAAAATATGACTAACTCTTTAAAAACCCATCTAAGTGCAAGTTAGCCTTGAACGCTAAAAATGGATTCTGTGCAATGGACAGAAGGTTTTCATTGGTGAGTTCTGAATCTGAAAGAGATTTTCGAGCAAAAGTGGAGGGAACCAAATATGTGAATACAATTCTTTCTTTGGCCTTTGTGTAGCCTGAGAAATCTGGGGGGGAGAACAGAAAGGAAAAACTGGGGTTGAGAGAAAAGAGAAAAAACATCCATCCTTACCTGAAATCATCGCCTATCCTTTTGCCTTGATCTGGAATCCCAGGATCCGGACACATGTTATGTCCCTGGGACACACCAACCTGTGTTACTACAAAGCAAAAACAAACAAACAAACACAAAATACCATATACAGAGACAGAATAAGATTTCTGTTTTGTTTCAAATCAGTTGTCTTGGTGTCAGTGGATGCAGAGAGAAAATGGGAGCATACGAGTTGGAATATTTTCAGCCTATGCTGGTTGCATAATAGAGTGTGTCTCTAGCTCTGTTGTAGTTGGTAACACTATCTCTGCCAGCAATACAATTTCCTCCATCTTCTCTCTAACTTTAAGCCAATTTGTGTTCTTGCACTTCACCAAACAAATAAAACAAAATACATAAATAAAGTCACATTCCCAGATCCAGCTATGAAAAAGGACACCTGTGGACTTAAACAGAACATTTATAGACGTCCATCACCCACCCACCCACCCTGCAGATGTTAATGAGAGGCACAGCTAAATAAAGGAATGAGGAAATAAAGTAGTAGAGTATGATATCAAAAGTGTATAGGGAAATGAGGGGAGAAGAGGACAGAAGGCAGCCAAGATGTTTTGAAACAGGTAATTTATTCTTAATGTGGAAAACCTGAAAAGAAACCACCATTTCAATTACCACACCATGGGAAAAAGTCTTTAATATCAAGGTGGTGACTCAATCACCAATATCCATCTCTAAGCTGACATCCTTTACTAGACCTTCAAATTATAGTAGCTCAGGAAATGAATATTTAAGAATGGTATGAATCCTACCAGGATGTGATGCACTGGAATGAAAATATGTTGGCTTCAATGGCATAGTCTGGTTTTCTTTAAATAAACAAACACACAAAGAACATCTACTTCATGAGCATGATGCACCATCATTAGTTTTATTTTATTGTTCTTCCATTTCTCCCCTCCCCACTTTCTTCCTGCCATGATGTGGTTGAAGATGATGTGGCTGATTTCCTCTGAGTTGTGTTGGGTCGGGAGGTGAGTGAAAGGAGATGTAAAAGTTCTGAACAATGAATGCAAAAGCAACAGCACATGAAAACACCCATGAGCATGCCTCATTCACATTATGACCAAGATACCTAAGTTTAATATATCAGAAGGAAGATTTGAAGGATTTCTGGGGCTGGGTGACAACAGCAATGGTGAAACTTGTCTTAGTCAACCGAGAAGACCACCCCAGTGAGGAAAGACACTGCTATCCAATCAAGACCCAAAAGAGAACTGTGGCCAATCATGGCCCTGAAACCAGCCTTCGTGGCACATTCTATACTTTATAACCACATGTGCTTATGCTCAGGACCCCACATAGATAATTATTTTCTACTGCTACCCCAACACTTTAAGAAAACAAGAGGAGATGGTGCCACCACCGTTAAGAAGAACATGCACCTATAATTTTTAGCTATCGTCACTTCTTGTATAACTTTCTTGCTGAGCCTCTAACTCCGAAAGAATTTTGCTGTCTTGGCAGAACATCCCTTCCACCTTATATCAGAAGGAAAGTTTTATCATATCCATATTTTACCACACGGTCATATACACACATGACACTGAGATGCATTTAAAAAATCTAGATACATGCCTTTTAAAAAATCCAGTGTGTAAAGCAGCATTCCTATAGTTGCTCGGGTAAGTTGTCCATTCAATCAGTAGTATAGCATTTCTCTTTGCACTGTGCACATAATTATTTTTCTTACATGTACAAACCTTGAGCACAAATATGAAAATAGAAAATGGCTCTGTCACTAAACATGTTTAACAAATAAGGTAACAGTTTGTAGATACCGTCCTCCTAAAACAGTTATTCTGGAGGAAATAGAATACTCCTGTTGCATCTCCATTAGCTTCTTGATTTGTGTTCTATCCCTCCCACTGCATAAAGCTATCATCCCCTCAGCCATGCGTTCCAACTTGCACAACCAAGCAAGAGCCCTTGAAATTATTTCAGTGCATGCCTATGCTTCTGTCCCCACTTATGAACCCTACACATGGTCCATCCCTACAAACAGACTCCAAGTTATTCAGTTCACCAGAATTTTTCATGAGTCAAGTGACACCTGCACCTGAGCCTTTCTTCAAGCAACTTGTACGTATTGTCTGAAATATATCCATACAAAGAAATTTCCCATCTACCTTACCATGAAGACTCAAGATGCTATGTCAATGTGGACCATATCATTCATGAACACTGATGTCTCCCAGTGGGAAACACCTGTTTCATAGCTGCTTTGTTTAAACAAATCAGTGCATGCATGCAGATGTGCAAACACCTTTTGTTGCTGGACTACTGATTACAGTGCCATATGGTTTGCTTTTCTCCATTGGTAGGCAAACTTTTGGGATAAAGACCCAGATGACTAGTGACACCCATGGGGTTCCACTGTTAAGAGATATGGATTTCAGTAGAATGGGAGCAGGTTCTGTTGAAGGAGCCACAGCACTGCTGCTTTTACATGAACAGGGAAAGGACACAAATATAACAAAACCACATTGTTTTCTTCTTTGCTTGCTGACTCTGGTGCACATGATGCTTTACAGAATAATGAAAGTAGGAATCAAAAAATACAGAACACTAGGCTTCCAAATAGAAAATAGGCTACTTTTTAAAGGAACATTAAAGAGCTTCATGGCTGGAGTCAATTTAGACATTATTCTTTGTCCCCTCTGTTGAGATTCAGTGGTCTTCATCTCAAGAGAAGGGACTGTGGTGACCCAGTGGTTAAGAAGCTCACCTTGTTACCTGGAAGGCCAGCAAGTTGGCAGTTAGAGACCCTGGTATTGCATGAGGGATTGAGTGCCTATCTCTGTCTTAGCTCTTGGGGACATGAAAGGAGCCTCATTATAGGAATCCCCTGAGTGGAGTTTCTCCAGCAAAAGTCCTTTCAACCCAGAATAATTTCTGACACGAAATTATTATTATAATCTCAAGAGAAACGCCAGGACAGAAGGGAGGCAGGATGTCAGGACATTTCCAGGATCTGATCCTCCCCCTTTACACTCCCATCAGCCAGGCTGCTGCTATGGGTGTCATTGCCAGTATAAGACCACCACCAAATGTAACCACAACTGCAAAAATAAATCCTATTTCTTCTTATGTTGAAAATGGAGAAGACACAGCAGGGAGGAGGTATTTGGTCCAAGAAGACATTCTGGAATCTTCTAGCACCACAAAAAGCCTCTATAGTTGCCATGGCATTTTTGTAGTATCTGTTGTTGGTGAAAGCCTAGGTCTGTGATGACGAACCTTGGTACTCCAGGTGTTCTTGGACTTCAATAACCAGAAGCACAAATCAGCACTCCCACCATCTTGGAAAGAAAAAACCCACAAACAAAATGGCGGACACAGCTGTTTTTGCTTCTAGCAGGGTTCAGGAAGGTTGTAGGAAGACGGGGTTTGCACGGGAGAGCTCCCCCCCACCCCCCCACCCCGACGTTGCTGTGTACCTGGAGAGCCTGAAACAGGGACCCAAAAATGGTGATTTTTTTTAGCTCACAATCAGCTGGAAAGGTAGGGGATCAGTCTTCCTTCTTGTGGGGGGTTGGGCAGCCTTTTTGTGGGTGTGGGCAGGGGTGGCAGAGACCCAAAATGTGCAGAAAAACATCCATCGCGATGGGATTTTCCCTTTTTTGGGGGTCCCCGCCACCCCTGCCACCTCTGGGGTGGTCAGGGGAGGCGATCCAAAGCTGTTTCAGACCCCCAAGGACCCTTTTTGGTGCTGCTGCAAGCAGAAACCCCGGGGTAAACCCCTTTGTCTGCTGCAGGTTTCTGCTTCCCGGATAACGACATTTCCCGGTTAGCGATGCAACATTGGGAACCAAGAAACGTCGTTAACCGGGGATTTACTGTACTGTATTGTGTTTTTCTTTGTTAGCCACCCAGAGTCGCTTTGTGAGTGGGGCGGCATACAAATTGAAAAATTAAATTAAATTAAAATTGGGCAGCTTCTGAAGTAGCCCTCCACAGTGTTGAATCATATCAGAGTATTATCCCACGCCACAGAGTAATTCCTTCCCTTTCTAAATGGAAGTGAAGGGTGAAAATAGGGGATTTGTAATGGCATCAACATTTCCCATTACTTTCTTTACAATTTGGCTGCTGTGGCTGATAAGGGCAAATGCAGATTCAACAAGTTGAGCTCCCGTGGTGCAATAGTTATTATACTGCAGCCAAAACTCTGCTCACAATCCAAATTCAGTCCCAATGGGCACTTGGTTGACTCAGCCTTCCAGCCTTCCAAGGTTGGTAAAATGAAGACCCAGCTTTTTGAGGACACAAACTGTAGTTTGTATAATTACCTTATAAACCACCCAATGATGGGACAGTATATGAGTAGAAACAACAAAAAACAACTCGTTAGCAACATTCTGTACTCAGGAATTGTTACACATTTTATCTCTCTCTCTCTCAATAAACAAACAAACAAATAAATGGCACCAAATTACATTTCTAGGCAACCAATTGTGATTTCATTGTTTGTTCTGACAATTTTTCTTTGGCTTGAAAAACCAGATATTTTGTCAGTACATAACAATTAAGAAGAAGATTTTTCATTGATTCAGTTTCCTGGTAGTTGGGGACACATTCCATTCAATTATTTTTCCTTATATATGTATATTTACCAGCTAACAGATTAATGAATTTCTTACTGTATGGGTAAGCAACAGCCTTAGTTAAAAGAAAAATAGCCCCTTGCTTTAAAGAGGTTACCTCTAACCCATTATTCTTCAGGGACACTGTTGGTTTTCAAATGTCTGGCAGCTCAACAAGAAAACATTTTAAGAAGTCAAAGGAATGGGCCTGCTAGTAAGTGAGGAAACTTCTACTAAGGGCAAGACTGATGCCATGATGAACTACTTCAGGGTTACGTGTTAAAGCTGTTCTTGGATGATGCTTTAAAGAAAACATAGAGCCATAGGGCTGGAGTGTTAATTCCTATCAGGGGTTATACACAGCCAAACAAGATCATGAAACATAATTGGGCAAAGGGCAGCCATCCAGATGTTGTTTGACTGCAATTTCCAGCATTCTTTACTATTGTTATTACTGGCTAGGGCAGTGATGGTGAATCTTGGCACTCCAGCTGTTCTTGGACTTCAATTTCCAGAAGCCCACCCCAATGTCTCTGTGAATCCAGATGAATGGGTTTACTATGTGTATTGAAGTCCAAGAACAGCTGGAGTGCCAAGGTTTGCCATCATGGGGCTAGGGCATTCAATTGCAGCTCAACATCATCTAGAGATCTTGCTTTACTCCATCCCCATATGGTTTAGACTAGGGGTGGCCAAACTGTGACCCGCAGGCCGGCCCTGGCCCATGTGGCCTGCTACCTCCTTCGCCACTCCCGGAAGCAGAAGCAGGTGCATTTACAACAGCCATAAAATGTGCCAGCACATGTGTAACCATGCCCACGCCTGCCATAAATACACCTGCGGCAGTTGTAAATACATTTATGAGAGCCAAGGGTACATTTATGGCAATGTTTATGGTGGGAAGAACCACGTGACCAGTCCACTCAACCATGTGACTGGCCTGTGGCGCAAAAAGTGTAGGAACCCCTGTTTTAGACCCAAACTGCCTACCATCTTTGGAAAGAGGGTCAAACACAGAACTATGTGCACAAGACAGTGACTAAGAAACATTTTGCCCTTCAGATTTTTGGCCTCCAGGTCTAATAAACATCATTCAACATAGCCAAGGAAAAAAGGGTTAAGAGCCCTCATTGCATTCTAGTGCCCTGTCATTTCTACCTTTCAGGGACTAAGGTAGAGATAGTGCTACCACCCTCCAAATAGTTCAGTGTAAACTGCTCCCTCTGGCAAATAACTCTAATGTGGAATGGACCTCCCCGAAAAGAGGGCACATGGCCACCCTATCCACTTTGTTTCATTCTCAACTGATCAAAAAGAAATTGATAGGACTGGAAGTGGACAATCAATGATGTCTACTTTCTAATGGTGAATGACATGAAGGTTAAAAAATAATACCCCTCTGGGCTTGATTTCCTTAGATGTAGATGTCCGGTTGAATATGGCATTGAGTTGAAAAACACATGTCCTCCCTGGAACACCAGCAGGCCTCAAGGATTTGTCAAAAACCACATGTTCTAGCACCACCTTTCATTCTTCAGGCTAAGCATGAAAGATGTGACATTCATAAAACCATGGTTTAGCACAGGGGTACCCAACCTAAGGCCCGTGGGCTGGATCCAGCCCCTGGTGCCATTTCATGTGCCCCCAACCCTCCAAGGGCATTTGAGAAACAAAATAGCTGTCCCTTTGAAGCTGTTGGGACGAAATGGCCACCCCATCATGCAGGCAGGGCAAAATGGCATTGGGCCTTCAAAGCTGACTGAGGCCCCCGGCTTGGCTCCTGGCTTGAAAAGGTTGGGAACCCCTGGTTTAGCACAACAACAATCTGGGCCAGGTTTGCACACTCCTGTCCCCCTTTTTACACACATAGAAGCAATGAGACAACCTCTAAACCACAGAATACAACAATCTGTACTCTCCTATTTTATCCAAACATAGGAAACTACAGTTTACACAAACTATTGTTAGTTTAAAAACATTGGGTGAGTCCTGGATTAAAATGAGGATGGATTTCCTGTTTAGTTACTTAAGTAAGGTGTGCAGAAACTATATTTTTCCATATACAAATGAGGCTTTGAATTGCAACTTGTTATAAGTGTTGGCAGATTTTTTAAACAAATATGTCTTCTGTTGGAAAAAAGGAGGAAAGTGGCATGATAATGAATCCAGGGGTGGGGTGGGGATCCCCAATTGTCTTGTGATTTCACTACACACTAGATAAGCACATTATATTGGGGGGTAAATTCCCATTTTGGGACTCCTCTCAAATAAAATTCTACTCACTTGAGAAACACTTGTAAAGTATTTCAATTTATTTTTGTCTTCTGTCACCCAAATTACAGTTGCTGTTAAATGAACAGCACTTTATGACAAGGAAGAAACACAGAAAAGCCATGGATTTGGTATGAGGGTGCTTTAAAAAATTGCCCTGCAAATTCACCAGCACTTCTGCTGATTTCCCCCTGTTTTTTGTTAACACCCCCTTTTAAAGTTGAGTTTCCAAAGTGTTAGGCAGGAAAACTAAGCCAAAAAATTCAGTTTGAATTGGAAAATGTTGCTGAAATCTGTAAGGTTAAAAACATTTTATGCAGCTCCTTTGCAGAGAAGAAAGGAATTAAGGACTTTGTTTGGTTTCTGCCAAAAAATAAATAAAAAAATCACATGCTTTCTTGCTAAGCTTGCGTCTGGATGTTCAGCAAAGAATAAAGTTCTTCTGTCAGTGCTTTGTCAGTGGATGCAAAAGTGGCAAAGTTTCATCATTTGTGAGCTACAAATCATACTACAGATATGATCTCTGTCAGCATGCAGCCTTGTGACTTAATATGAGCTGAGAGGTCCACCCATCCTACTTTCAGTACAATCCTGAAATACATGAAGTAATAACAACAGAATAAAACAGGGGTTCCCAACTTTTTCAAGCTGGGGGCCAGGTCACGCTCTGTCAGTCAGCTTCGAGGGCCAGATGGCCATTTTGTCCTGCCTGCACGATGGGGGTGGCCATTTTGTCCCAACAGCTTCAAAAAAGGTGGTCAGTTTGTTTCTCAAATGCCATTGGAGGGGTGGGGCCCCACATGAAATGACACTGTAGGCTGGATCCTAACCTGCAGGCCTTAGGTTGGGAAGCCCTGGAATAAAGGATGGCCTCTGGAGAACCATAGTCTGCTTTTTCTTGTAAGAAATCTACTTCCTAAGAATGGCTCTACCATTAAGCATAGTTGAAGTAGCTGTCTCTGATGGTGGCAGGTTAGGGTGTTGTAAAATAGCAGCAGATTGTTGGTAATCTAACTTGTAAGGAAAAGGTAAAGGCCACCCTTGCTCGAAAGCCAGTCATATCCAAATCTAGGATTCGGTGCTCATCTCCATTTATAGCCAAAGAGCCAGCGCTGTCGGCATTTGCAAATGTTTCCATGGACGTGTGGTAGGCATGCCTAAACACCGGAACACTGTTTACCTTCCTACCAAAGTGGTACCTATTTATCTACTTGCAATGTCTTGCTTTCAAACTGCTAGGTTGACAGGAGTTGGGTCATATGATGGGTGCTCACTCCATCATACAGCACTCAGGTCTCAAACAGCTTACCTGCCAACCTTTCAGTTGTCAAGTTCAGCATCTTAAACACTTAAAATAATAGGGATAGCCAGAGGTGCTTTTAGGTTGTTGCTTTTTTTTGTTACATGGCCCACAATCACTTGGCCTGCTTTGAGTCTTGTGCCTCTTCCCTTGGCTGGAAAGGAGGAACCATTTGCTGCTGCTCCTCATTTGGCAAAATCTGTTGGGCCACCTCCATCAGAAGTACTTTCTTTCTGCCTCAGATCACAGACATGGCCGGGAACTCAAGATGCTATGGTTTCTAAGTAGAGCAAGATTCTTTCCCAGTAGCAACTTCTTGTGAGTTAAAACAGGCTTCAAGGATGCTACAGTCCTCTTTGTGAACCTATCAGGGTTCTTTTTTTGGGAGGATAGATCCTTAACGGGCATTCAATTAGTGTTGGAGGCTGCCTACAGCAGTTTTGACTCAAAGTCAAAAAGAAAGGCTGCAAGAATAGATCCCTGGAGAGATTCTTCTCCATGAGGTAGGGTCCTTCCAAGAGGCTGGGGCACTGACATCATACAACTAAGAAACAAATGAAAATCCCTCATTGTTGAGAAGTTAACTGCTGCTACACGAGGAAGGAGAGACATCTATTGGGAGATGAGCCATCATTGGTTCAACAACTAGATTTGAACATCTGGTTGGTTCAACAGCAGGTCTGTCATTGCCATCAGCTGCAACTCGTATCCGAGAATGCATTTTGTTCCTGAAGCAGGAAAAATGCCATTGGTGTGGATTTATTTAAGGTGGATCCCAGCTTACTGAGAAGTAACCCACACACTATGTTCACAGATCTATCTCCTGCAGACCATATGAAATGAGACATGCAGGATTTAATACTGGGACTGCAATGGACTGCCATGGCCTTGAGGATATTATCAAGGTGCATCTTCACAGCCAGTCCATCTGGCATGGCCTCTTCTGCCTCCATGACCATTGGGAATCAGAGTTCCTCCTCTGTTCATTTTGCCATTGGGCTCAATATGATGGTTTCCAGTGGCAGTTCCTCCACTGAGGATGTCATCACTCCACCTAGAGGGGCTCATCCACCTGTAGCCATTGGCCCCTTTAGGGAGTCATGTTATTTACTGCCGCCCAACAGTCACTGGCTGTACAGTCTACTCCATTACCATAGTGGGATGTCTGGCCAGACAAGTCCTAAGAGAGCAAAAGATTTTCCATGAGATAGGAACAGAAGACTATGTTACACAACAGTCATTGCCACATGGAGGCTGTTTTGTGCAGTAGTAGGACTTAGTGATGCAAAGCTACAGACGAATCAGAGGAGAGAAGAGCACACAACCAGGATAGGATTGCATTCTCAACTAAAGAAAGAAGCACCCTGGAACAACGGACAGCTCCCACCTCTCCATTTCTTTGAGCTCCAACTGTAAGCAATGCTTGAGATACAGTCCTGTTCCATGTTAGCCTAGTAGGATGATATTTCCCTCTTTAACTTTCCACACATCATTAGAAAAGCCTGTTCCACTTAGAAACAACAAATGAAGGAGTGGACCCATCATTTCTTTACAAATGGCATACTCCAAATCTATACCTATAAGAAGGGGTTGGGCCGTGCATGTGCGGAATGCGTGTCCACACACATCCAGCCTATCCCATAATGAGCCATGCACACATACCTTGCCCAACTGAGACCATCGCTGCGAGGGTCCGGGGACTAAGAGTGGGGCCTAAGCCCCACAAAATGGGGAAAAGAATGGAAACTACAACTCCCATGGTGCCATGGGAGAAAAACAGCAGTTTAACAGGCAGACCTGGAAACAGAATGTTGGAGAGAGCTGATTTGCATGTTGGACTGTGATTGGTTGAACTTGAGAGTGAATGACTGATGAGGCAAGGTCCTGATGTGGATGGAACAAACCCATTCCATTTTAGCCTCTACAGCCCTGGAACAAGACACTTTCAATGTACATCAATGCTGTGTGTGAGAAAGACAGAGAGAGACAGGGAGTGTGTGTCTGTGTGTGCAAAACAATGCATAAGACAGTGGGTTCCGGATCAGTCACTTGTGCATATGGGTGTACCTGAATATGAGAGAGAGAGAGAGAGAGAGAGAGAGAGAGAGAGAGAGAGTGAGTGAGTGAGTTAGTCTGTGTGTTGGGGTGTATCAGTGTCCAAAAAACCTAAACATACAATTAGCTCTCATCCTTCCTTCCTTCCCTACCTCCAGCCATTCTTCTCCCCTTCCTTCTTTCTTTCCCTCCCTCATTCTTACCCTCCCGCCTGCCTTTCCTCCTAAATTTCCCCTTCAATATCTACCATCCCTCCCTCATCATCATGCCAGGGTGAGTCTGCCCAGGTTCCTTTATTGAGAGCCAGTGGGCATCACAAACGGTGGGGGGAAGGCAAAAAGGAAAGAAACCCTTCCCAAGCCACCCCCATCCCACGAGTTGAGCCTCCCCCCCAAAAAAACATAAGTAATAGGCACATCCCACTAAGCCTCCATCAACACACAAATCAGTCTGCTTCTGCAGATGTTTCTGTGGTCATGTGGCAGGCATGACTAAGTTTTGCAGTTGGAGTAGAGCTGCTTTAGAGGCCTCTACTAATTTAAATTGATAATTGATAATTGATAATTGATAATTGAAACTGCTGAGAGCCACCTCTGTTCAAACAGAGGAAGCAGTTTGAAGCTTCCAGAAGCAGGGGGCAGGGCCACACCAGGCCCTTCCCTGAACTGTGACTCATAGGGGCGGAGCCACACTAGCCTTTAAAAGCTCTGAGCTCTTTCAGGGTCAGCCATTTTGACTCTGCATGTGCTCTTAAGCAGAGCTGCTGCTGAGGAGAGCCAAACAAAGGAAGTGAGCACTGGTAAGTTTTGCAGTTGGAGTAGAGCTGCTTTAGAGGCCTCTACTAATTTAAATTGATAATTGAAACTGCTGAGAGCCACCTCTGTTCAAACAGAGGAAGCAGTTTGAAGCTTCCAGAAGCAGGGGGCAGGGCCACACCAGGCCCTTCCCTGAACTGTGACTCATAGGGGCGGAGCCACACTAGCCTTTAAAAGCTCTGAGCTCTTTCAGGGTCAGCCATTTTGACTCTGCATGTGCTCTTAAGCAGAGCTGCTGCTGAGGAGAGCCAAACAAAGGAAGTGAGCACTGGTAAGTTTTGCAGTTGGAGTAGAGCTGCTTTAGAGGCCTCTACTAATTTAAATTGATAATTGAAACTGCTGAGAGCCACCTCTGTTCAAACAGAGGAAGCAGTTTGAAGCTTCCAGAAGCAGGGGGCAGGGCCACACCAGGCCCTTCCCTGAACTGTGACTCATAGGGGCGGAGCCACACTAGCCTTTAAAAGCTCTGAGCTCTTTCAGGGTCAGCCATTTTGACTCTGCATGTGCTCTTAAGCAGAGCTGCTGCTGAGGAGAGCCAAACAAAGGAAGTGAGCACTGGTAAGTTTTGCAGTTGGAGTAGAGCTGCTTTAGAGGCCCGCGCGCCTAACGGCGCGCGAGATTACAAACTAGGAACATAAGAAGAATATAGTCTTACTAGGTAGAAAGGTAGTAAACGTGTACATTTTTGAGGCCCAGAATACTGCACTTGTTAAAATGGATTCTGAGGGAACAGCTGTAGTTACCTGCAATTCTTGTGCCATGTTTGTGTTCTTGCCAAAGCACATGGAGAACTACACTTGCAGCAAGTGCAAGCTGGTTGCACTACTAGAAGAGAAGGTCCAGCAGCTAGAGGCCCGCATATCTAACCACCAACAAATTAAGGAGCTTGAGCTGTTCTTGGACAGAGCGGAGCAGACTATGCTGGACAAAGAAGACACAGGGCACAGTTCTGAGGGAGAAGGCCCTTCACTAACTCAGGAGGGAGATGGTTGGAGGAATGTGACTCAAAGGAGGAGAAGAGTAGGGGATCACTCTGAGAGTCTGAAATTACAGAATAAATTTGAGGCTCTTTCCCTTATCACACCTGACGAGGAACACACAGAGGAACAACTGGTTCCACCTGATGATCTCTCCTTCATCACACTTGATGAGATCCAGGAAGATGAACATCAGGAACAAACTGAGGTTCTCTCCCTTAATATGGTTGATGAGGTGCATGTAGATGAACAGATTGCAGGAGAGAGGCTCCTTGTACTAGGCGATTCAATAATTAGAAATACAGAGAAATGGATTTGTGATGCACATGATAACCGTATGGTGACTTGCCTGCCAGGTGCAAAAGTTGCAGACATCACAAGAAATCTAGATAGATTGTTAGAGAGAAATGGGAACGAGCCAGTTGTCATGGTACACGTTGGTACTAATGATGTTGGGAAGGCCAAGCGGTCTGTCCTGGAAGCCAAATTTAGGTTGTTAGGAAGAAGATTGAAGTCCCAGACTTCCAAGGTAGCATTTTCAGAAGTGCTGCCTGTCCCTCGCGCAGGACCTACCAGGCAGGCAGAGCTCAGAAGTCTCAATGCGTGGATGAGGCAGTGGTGTCGAGAGGAGGGCTTCAGATTTGTCAGGAACTGGAGAACATTTTGGGACAAGCCAAATCTGTTCAGGAGGGATGGGTTGCATTTAAACCATGATGGGACCAGATTGCTGGCACTCAACATCAAAAAGGCTGCAGAGCAGCTTTTAAACTGATAACTGGGGGAAAGCCGACAGGAGCTGGGCAGCATCCGGTTCGGGAAAGTGTGTACTTGAGTAGTGAGGAGGATGCAAAAATTACTGAGCAGAGCAAGGAGCTAGTCACTAGCATTCTAGCAGAAGGATGCAAGAGGCAGTCTAACAATGCAACTGGACACAAAAGACTGTGTCAGAAATGCATATATAAATGCTTGTATACAAATGCCAGAAGCCTCCGGAACAAAATAGGGGAGCTGGAATACTTAGCAATAGATAAAAATATTGATATTATTGGTATCACTGAAACCTGGTGGACGGATGATAACCAATGGGATACAGTTATCCCAGGCTACAAATTGTACAGGAAGGATAGGAAGGGGCAAACAGGAGGTGGTGTAGCCTTGTATGTCAAAGAAGTGATAAAATCTTATGAATTGGAATATCTAGGTGATTTAGAGTCACCATTAGAAGCTCTGTGGGTAAGAGTACCAGGCCACAAGGATGGTCTAACAGTAGGCATATACTATCGGCCTCCGACCCAGACTCTTGAGGGAGACTGGCAGTTGGAGAATGTTGTAAAGGAGGCATCCAGGAAGGGAAGCCTGGTTATAATGGGGGACTTCAATTACCCTCACATAGACTGGGTGAACTGTTGTTCAGCACATGATAAAGAGATAAAGTTCCTAGATATGCTCAATGATTGTTCCCTGGGACAGATGGTTGAAGACCCAACTAGAGGTACAAGAATCCTTGACTTGATCCTGAGTAATACTCAGGATCTGGTGCAAGATGTTAATGTGACTGATCCAATAGGGAACAGTGACCACAACTCAATTATGTTTAACTTGATCATAGACCGCAAGTCACTGATAAAATCTAACACAGAGACCTTAAATTTTCAAAAAGGAAATTTCCCAAAGATGAGGAAACTAGTAAAAAAGAAACTGAAAGGGAAAATTGAGAGAGTCCAAACACTCCAAGTGGCATGGAGGCTGTTTACAAAAACAATAACAGAGGCCCAATTGGAATGCATACCCAAAAGGAAAAAGGGCACTGCCAGGTCCAAGAGGACTCCAATGTGGCTTACAGGAGCTGTTCGGGAAGTGATCAAGAGCAAGAAAAGCTCATTTAGAAGATGGAAGGCTTGTCCAAATGAGGACAGCAGGCAGAAACATAAATTCTGGCAGAACAAATGCAAGGCAACAATCAGGAAAGCAAAGCAAGACTTTGAGGAGCGTATAGCTAAAAATACTCAGAGGAATAACAAAGACTTCTTTAAGTACATTAGAAGTAAGAACCCAACTAGGAAGGCCATTGGACCATTAGATGACAATGGAAGGCAAGGGGTTATTAAAGAGGAAACAGAGATTGCAGAGAGACTCAATGAATTCTTTGCTTCAGTATTCACTGAAGAAGATAGAGACCACATGCCCAAAACAGAACCTATCTTCGTAGGGAGGGAAACCGAAGAATTAAGCAAGATAGAAATAACCAGGGAGGAGGTCCTTGCATGTCTTGTTAAGCTAAACACTAACAAATCCCCAGGACCAGATGGCATCCATCCACGAGTTCTCAGGGAACTTAAAGATGAAATTGCTGATATCCTAGCCAAAATATATAATCTTTCCCTCAAATCAGGCTTTGTGCCTGATGACTGGAAGGTAGCGAATGTAACACCAATTTTCAAAAAAGGATCCAGGGGTGATCCAGGAAATTACCGGCCTGTCAGTTTGACATGTGTCCCAGGTAAAGTGATGGAAACCATCCTAAAAGATAGAATTAATAGGTACATAGAAGAGGAGGCGCTGCTAAAGGAGAGCCAACATGGCTTTTGCAAGGGCAAATCATGCCTCACTAATCTGTTGGAATTTTTTGAGAGTGTCAACAAGCATGTGGATAAGGGGGATCCAGTTGACATTGTTTATCTGGACTTTCAGAAGGCTTTTGACAAGGTCCCACACCAAAGGCTCTTGAATAAACTTACCAGTCATGGAATAAAGGGACAGGTCTTGTCCTGGATCAGCAACTGGCTAAGGGACAGGAAACAGAGGGTAGCACTAAATGGACACTTCTCCAAGTGGAGGGAAGTAAAGAGTGGGGTCCCCCAAGGTTCAGTACTGGGACCCCTGCTTTTCAACCTCTTCATAAATGATCTAGAGGTAGGAGTAAAAAGCAAGGTAGCCAAATTTGCTGACGACACTAAATTATACAGGGTAGTGAAAACTGTGAGAGATTGTGAAGAGCTCCAGAGGGATCTCTTGACACTGGGGGAGTGGGCAAAACAGTGGCAAATGAGCTTCAACATCAGTAAGTGCAGAGTGATGCATGTTGGGGCAAAAACCCCCAATTACATTTATAAACTGATGGGGTCTGAACTCTCTGCGACAAACCAGGAAAGGGACCTTGGTGTCCTGGTGGACAGCTCAATGAAGGTGTCAACCCAGTGTGCCTCAGCAGTGAAAAAAGCAAACTCAATGTTAGGGATCATTAGGAAGGGTATAGAAAATAAGTCAGCAAGTGTCATTTTGCCTCTTTATAAATCTATGGTGAGGCCCCATCTGGAATACTGTGTACAGTTCTGGTCGCCATACCTCCAGAAGGATATTATGGAGTTGGAGAAAGTACAGAGGAGGGCAACCAGAATGATTAGGGGACTGGGACACCTTCCTTACCATCTGAGGCTGCAACGGTTGGGCCTTTTCACTCTTGAACGACGGCGTCTAAGAGGTGACCTGATTGAAGTTTATAAAATCATGCACGGTGTGGACAAAGTGGATAAGGAAAAACTGTTTTCCCTATCGCACAACACTAGAACTAGGGGACACTCCATGAAACTTTTGGGTACTAGTTCTCAAACAAATAAGAGAAAGTACTTTTTCACCCAGAGGATTACTGGTCTATGGAACTCCCTGCCAGAAGAAGTGGTGACAGCTGTCAGTCTTGACAGCTTTAAGAAAGGATTAGACAAGTTCATGGAGGACAAGGCTATCAATGGCTATAATTATGGCTACCTAAGGACAACCTCCGGGTTGGAGAGATAGGCAGGATATCTCTCAATGCCATTTCCAGGGAATCCTAAGCAGGTGAAGGCATCTCCTTGGGAATACCCTGAAGGAAATGGTGAGCCACTGTGTGAGACAGAATGCTGGACTGGATGGGCTGTGGCCTGTTCCAGCAAGGCTGTTCTTATGTTCTTATGTTCTTATGACTAGACATGGGAGCACACGTAATGCTTTTTACCTTCCCAACAACGTGGTGCCTTTTTATCTCAACTTGCACTTCCTTGCTTTCGAACAAAAAGGTTGACAGGAGCTGGGAGAAAGACAGGGGATCATTCTGTCCTACAGTACTCAAGAATCAAACTGCTCTCCTTCCACATCCCAGTAAGCCTCCATCAACACACCAATCAGTCTGCTTTTGCAGATATTTCCATGGTCATGTGGCAGGCATGACTAGACACCGGAGCCCACATAACACTTTTTAACTTCCCAACAACATGGTGCCTCTTTATCAACTTACAATTCCTTGCGTTAGAACAAAAAGGTTGACAGGAGTTGGGAGAAACACGGGAGCTCATTCCGTCCTGCAATACTCAAGAATCGAACTGCTCACCTTCCACATTCCAGTAAGCCTCCATCAATACACAAATCAGTCTGCTTCTGCAGACGTTTCCATAGTCATGTGGCAGGCATGACTACACACCCTACACAGTTCAAACCATCTATGACAAAAAACTGTCTGCATCTGCATCCCAAATACACACACATAGACACAATAACCAGATAAACATTTCATAAGAAGGGACATACCTTCCCACAATAATATTTTTTTTAACACCCACCCACCCCCTGGCAAGGCCGGGCAATCAACTAGTATTGATATAAAAAAAGAAAGGTGCTAGTTCAAAGACCCAAAATATTAGCAACTCCCATCTCAGGAGTCATTATTAACAGTCTTCTTAAACAGTAAGATTATCAAAAGAGCAAACAGCACTTTCAGATGAAGGTACAATTGTGATCTGTCTGTCTGTCTGACTAACTTTCTTGTCTTTTTATTTTATTTATAAACTCTCTCTCTCTCTCACACACACACACACATACACTCTTTCACACATTCTTGTCATTTTTATTTTAAGCTGCTTGTTGTTTCTAAGGAAGATTTTCAGCAGATAGGTGTAGTGAAATTCAATAACCAGGAGCAGAAGAGAAAAGAGATCTTATTTCAGATTATCGCTAGAGTTACCACAGCGATCCGATTCCTCTTACATTTGTGCTAGACAAATACATCTGGTTGTCAAAAATGGGTTTGCATTTTGATGGCTCTATACAGTCTGTGACAGAAAGCAGAGATACCAAGGTCTTGACAGTCCTAGAAATAAACTGCTACCAACTACATTCTTGGCTCAGGGTCCCTCCCGCTACATCCCCAAATCTTTACAGAGTTAGTACATGTTTGCTTACGGAGCACTGGAAAGAAGAGGGAGTGAGGTGATAATGCAGGAGAGGAGGTGGGGGATAACAAGCAGTAAAAACTTTGAAAAAAGAGTGGCAACATTCTGGAGACTGCAGTCCAGTCAATATGGGATGTTCAAGATGCTAGCTCTCACTGAGCTTGCAATGGTGGGTGAAACTTACACACAGATGTCTTCTGGTTCGTGTCTTTACTCGGCATCAGCTTCACTCCCCTGGATTTCATTTCCATCTGCTTTTTAACTGGAAAGGGAAGACAAGAGAATGGATTCAGCACAAGAAGACCTGAAAGGAATTCAGATGTCACTGGCATAGGATTTGACACTCTGAGCTATTCTACATCAGTTGTTCATTTAGAGGAAATGAATCCACAGGACTCAAATCATACACCCAGATAAATGAGGCGCCAACAAGATTTGCCCTTTGTTGTCCCTTAGTAAAGGTAAGAGTCCCTAAATGCAAGACCAATATGGTCAAGTGGGGACTGCTGGTGGACAACAACACACGGTGTGAACGTGGAGAGATACAGAGTCCGGCCCATTTGCTGGTCTGCTGATTGCTGCCAGAGACATGCACCGATGAGGACTTGTGTTTTGGCAATGACAAAGCGAAGAAAGTGGCTTCATTTCAGCAGTCCAGGGTCTGATCAGGACACGGAAGAAGAAAAAGTATAGGTAAAGGTTGCCCTAGCTCAAAAGCCAGTTGTATCTGGCTCTAGGCTTTGGTGCTCATCTCTGTTTATAGCCAAAGAGCCAGCACTATATGCATCTGCAGACATTTCCATGGACATGTAGTGGGCATGACTAGGACACCTGAGTGCCCAGAACGCCGTTTACCTTCCCACCGAAGTGGTACTTATTTATCTACTTGCAATTTCTTGCTTTCGAACTGCTAGGTTGGCAGGAGCTGGGACAAAGACAGGAACTCATTCCATCCTGCAGCACTTGGGTCTCAAACTGCTGACCTGATGACCTTTCAGTCATCAAGTTCAGCATCTTAACCACTAAGCCACTGCATTCCCTTTTTAGAACTCCTTACCATCACCTAAATTGTTAACCAGCTCCTCTGAGGGTAGCTTCAATGGTAGATTTTTAATCTGTTGAGGAACCTAGAATTGTATATTCGAAAGCTCTAGCATTTTAGGTCACATGAAGGTGTTAAGAGGACTCCCACAGAGAATTCGATGTACGTTGGTAAACCACAAGTCCATGGACCTTTTAGGATGAAGCCATGCCAGTTAAAGTGGTTCCCAACATCTGTAGTTAGGGTAGATACATCACACTACATGCTACAGAGTATATATGGTTTGCCTGGATCATATAAATTCAAACAATGTCATCCAAACACTGCCAAAATGAAGGTTCTCCAACAAGAAATGAAACATAAGGATTAATGTACAATTCCAAAACCTATGGAAGAATGTCCTTTGGCCAACACCAAATAGTGGAAGTCCATTGACTCAGTGGGAGCCATATAAATGTTGATGCTTTCAGAAAGTGATTCATTGTGTTTATACCATTGGGACTAACAAGAGGATACAGGTCATAATGTAGTCAGGATTGAAAGACACACTGTGACTGAATTCAGTTGAGAACAACCCCCCTCCAAGTGGTTTGACAAAGTAGAGTAAAGCAAGTTGCTCTCATATGGTGCCTCCAGCGAGTTCTTTGAAGTACAGTAATAACTCAGAGCAATTCACTCATCTTCTGTCTTCTCCACATGAGGATGAAGGAATGAAGAGGATGAAAGAGTAAAACTTGTTTTCAAACTAAAATGTTGTGTTGCAATGAGTCACGAGGTGGCAGACAGGAATAAGATTGTGACAGGGCCACAGTTTAAGTTAGGAAAATATATATAAAGCTTACACGTTTCTCCTCTAACTTGCATCTTCTTTCACCTGTCCATTCCTAACTTAAACTGTTTAAAGCAGGGGTTCCCAAACTTTTCATGCTGTGGGCCAGTCACATGTTTGAGTGGGCCGGTCACGTGGTTCCCCCTGCCATAAAATGCATCTATTAACAACAGCCATGGGTGCTTTTACGGCAGCGTTTTGCACATGCATGTGCAGGGCACGCCCGCTTCTGGTAGCGGCAAGGGCAGTAATGGCCACATTGAACAGTGCTGTGGTCGGGTCTGGCCCATGGGCTGTAGTTTGGCCACCCCTGGTTTAAAGCATAAATTGTTTATTTTAAAAGGTTTCTTAAAATATGTCTCTGAACTCCCCTGAAGTCCCAGGAGACATGAAATATGTCTTACCGAGACTTATCTTTTCAAGCATTCACTAAATGAAGGTGAGGTCTATTAAGTCTGGGGAAAATGTTTTTTACCAAGCTCACAGGATTAGAAACCCCTGACATGTGCCTTAATCAGAAAGGAAATTAAATCATTCATTCTCATTGAACTATTTCTGCAAAGTGGTATGATTCAGGCAGGTGTATTTTTTATTACCAAAGCAGCAATCCTTTCCTTTTCTTAACACACACACACACACACATACAATGTAGTGTCAGGGCTACGGCTCTATTGAAAAACTATGACTCAATAGCTTTCGGTATTAAATCTAAAAGACGATTCATGCGGTTTGCAACTTCAGCTTCTTTACTACAGAATGTAGAGGTAGGAGAGGAGAGAGAGAGAGAGAGAGAATCTAGTCTGAATTGATACGTTGAAAATAATTAGCCTGGAAGGTTAACATGCAACCCCTATGTTGTGGTTGTGAATCATCATATCAAATGAAACAGTGTTCTGCAGAGGTTGCTTTATGCAAGAAGGTAAGCACATCCCATAATTACTCATAGCAATACAGAAAGCAGTGGTGTAATAATAAATTTCAAATTGCAGGTGACAGTCTTTCCCTAGCACAGGGGAGGAATATTTATTTATTTATTTATTCAGTTTCTATACTACCCACTCGGCCTAGGCCGACTCAGGGCGGTTTTCATTGCATGTTTAATTTCTATACTGCTTTACTCGACCCAGCGGGTAATTCAAAGCAGTGTACACAATCATGGATAAAATAGCATAGTTAAAACTACTAAAAAACTACCCACCCCCTAAAAAGGGTGCAGGGACCAAAGGGGGAAGGAGTTCCACTACACCAACCACCCCATGGAGGTAACCCTTCCACCTGCACCCCATACTTGGCCCGCCAGCCAGGTTAATTTTTCTGTTGCCTGTCATTTCTGCTTTTTAGAGTAATTTTTAAGGGTTCTTGGGGGATTTTCAACTACTAGTGGCAGTAAATAGAAATGGAGAAAATTGAAACAAAATGAACCAAAAGAAATGTTTAACAGATGGAGAAGTAAAAGAAAAATGCAATAACAATAGAGGCAAACAATAATAGAATCTAAAAACAAACATGAACATTTTCACAATGCTTGTTCCTAGAATCCAACATGCTCCAGTGGGGGCTGCGGACAGACAACAACATGCTGTGTGAATGTGGAGATTCGGAATCCAGCTCATTTGCTGGTCTGCCAGTTACTACTGGAAACATGTATTAATGAGAATCTAATTTTGGTCAACAACAAAGCTAAGAAAGTGGCTTCATTATTATCACACTCAACAATCTCAACAAACTTTATCCAGTTTTATCTCTACTGAGAATGGGCCTTTTGTATTTCTGAGAGGTTTTAATTGTTCTTGTTGGTGGTGGTAGTGATTATTTACAGCAGGGGTGCCCGAACTATGGCCTGCAGTGCCAAATTGCCCGGCCCGCACCACTCCCGGAAGCAGAAGTAAAATGCACCTGGACAAAATGCTGCTGTAAATGCACCCGCAGCTGTTGTAAATGTGTTTACAAATGATGGGGAAGAAACCATTTGAGGCAGGAAATTTGCTAAGTATCTTTTACTGCAAGAAGAATGTGGAGGAGTAATGAGGTTATCTATCAAAACTGCTACGGTAATGCCAGTTTTTCGAAAACAACCTTCCTCAGGATTTTAAATATTTGTCTGTTAACATTTCTGCATAATGAGCAGAAATGGCATCCTTACTGTACCTTTAAAAGATAGTTGTTCTTGTGATTAAACCACTCAACTTGTAATATATATTGCAACATCATACCACATGTTTTCAATGTCTTGAGCTTATTATGGAAAGATGTTCTCCCCTTAGAAGCTGATAGACCCATTAAATTTTTTTGATATGTATTGTGTTTAGACATGTTTATCTTGGTTTAAGGCTTACAGCCATATGTGAGAATGTTTTACTTTGTCAGAGTGTATGACTTTACTCTAATTTCATTTTATTGTTAACAGACAAATATTTAAAATCTTGATGAAGATGTTTTCAAAAAACTGGCATTACCGGAGCAATTTTGATAGATAACCTCATTACTCCTCCACATTCTTCTTGCAGTAAAAGATATTTAGCAAATTTCCTGCCTCAAACTGTTTCCCCCCCATCATTTGTATTTGCACCGTTTGGCCCTATTTCTTTGTAAATGTGTTTATTACAGTTGCAGGTGCATTTATAGCCACGTTTTGTTCATGTGCAGGCACATTTTACTTCTGCTTCAGATGGGAAGAACCACATGACTGGTCCACTGAACCATGTGACCGGCCTGTGGCACAAAAAGTTTGAGAACTCCTGTTTTAGAGAGTGCATGATCAATAGGTCAACACCTGCAAAAAAAGGAATATAAATCAGAAATGTTGCTGAATAACAACAACATTTGTTCTTTTGGGGTTTAATTATCAAATTTTACATAGAGCATCGTTATTTCATGGGCCATGGCACCTTTCAAGATTTCCCACTCATATGTATCTTTTTTGGTATTGGTTTTGATGAATTTCCCAACACAAGATTAGGGGGGAAAGCAAACTGAGTAAGATAGTATAAATGATCCTACCATGATTCCATCTTCTGCTACTAGAATCACTGAGTATATGTACCGTATATACAATCAATACAACAGGAAGTATACTGTGAATGGATGCAGTCACAATGAAATTAATTTTTACATGAATTAGAGACTGGGGAAACTTTTGTTCAGTTCACCTCCTAGCCTAATATACATACCAGAACAAAATTATTCAGCACTTTGCCAAATTTTGCAAACTTATTATTGATTTGGAAACTTCATGCAAAAAAGGATATACAAAACATGTACCTGTATATGTTAGGGAAACAGGTATATGAAACTGTGTATATTAAGATAAGCTACACATATGAAGGTACATTGTAAGGCAAGCACTGTGCCTCCTATCTTCCAAGGCTGGTTTTCTACCTCCAAATATGTCACTAAGAAAATGGACAACATGGCATTGATGGAAAAATGGGTGCAACACATGAAATATTTAAGAGTTAATTAGGCCCATGACATTCTCCTTTCCCTACATTTACTTTTATAAGATTTATAAACAGACAAAATGCGTTATGTTCTCATAAACTTCTTAAACATTTCTATGGAATGATACAATCTTTTAATATCTTCTTTTGTTCTAAGCTTATGCACTGATACAGATCAATTATATTCTTGTTTATTTCTTATCTATCTCCTTATTTCTCAGGGTATTGTTTAAACCCTTGTTCTCTGTTTTTAGTAGACAGGCTCTGAAGTTATTTCATTTAATTATATCTTGTATATTTTACCTTTATAAATAGTTATTTTTTTAAAAAAGAGACCCCCTCCAATATTTTATTTAAGGTCTTTAATCACTCTTTCAGAAGCTAGAAGTGACCTTTCCATGAGTTCTCATTTTACAGGAAAATCATTTCCTATACCATAGAGGTCCCTCTCCCCTGCTATAATAAGTAGAAACTAGAAGGTGATGAATTTTATTGATAAATTATTTTGAGTACATTTTATCTGATTTTATTGTGATTGTATCATTTTACAAATGTTTACAAGTTTTACAAATTTAATCCGTTCCCCGGGACATTTCATATTACGAATAATTCGTACAGCGAAACACAATGCAGAACACACAGTATTACCAGAAGTGGCCACTGGAGGCCACTGTATACCATGTAATTTAAAGGGAAACTTTTTTGTTTTGCGGGGGGAAATTGTATTATGAGGCATTATTTTCTGTGGGTTTTCATTCGTTAAGTGAAAATTCTGTTAAACAAAGTGTTCATAAAATGAGGTACCACTGTACTTTTAACCTGTTTTATCCAGTCATATTTTATCTAATGTATTTTATTTTAACCTGATATGGTTGATGACTAATCAGTTAATAAAGGATTATTATTATTATTATTATTATTATTATTATTATTATTATTATTATTATTATTATTATTATTATTATTATTATTATTATTATTATTATTATTATTATTATTGAGCAGAAACTACATAAAACACATTAAGGTCAATCGGGTACAAAAATGTATGTGTTTTTGCATGTGTTTCGAAAAATGCATTCTCATACAATAGGATGCTTTGGCCATTCTTAAATCCTGTGTATTCTGATCAAAGTGACATTTTGCAAGCAGTTTAACAACATATATCTGCACGTGGTGAAATGAGAAGATGGCAATAATGGAATGGAAGAGACCAAAAATTGCAACAGGCCATTTTATTATGTGGCATCAAGTCACATCTAATGTATAGCAACTCTAACAGGTTCAGGAGATACTTAAGGAGTGATTTTATCAGTTACATCATACTCTTCCCCTCCCTGTGATTTTCTGTGGTCTGGTGGAGAATCAGACCCAGTTCTCCATTACTCTATCCATGATACGATGCTCTCAAATTATATATTTTGCAATCTGGAAACACACGTTTAGAAAATTCCCTGTTCCAATCAAAATTAAGAAGGCACAGAATACTTGACAAAACAAAAGAGAGAGATGCAAATACCTTGATATTGGGCACTGAAACCCTTTTGCCTGTGGTTGCCATCTGACATAAAATGGAGACGAAGCCAGTTTTTGCTGCTGATTACAGGGGCAGGGAGGTTGGTGCCTGTAAACCTGAAACAAAACCAAAAACATTAAAATTTGGTAATTCCGCCCCCTCAAAGCAGCCCCCTGAAAATGCAAGGATATTTACCTGTAAGAACACCTTTAACAATGACACCAGGTTAAAAGCAAAGTGATTCCTAAGGTTGTTTGTTTACTCTCCACACTATAGACGACCCTTAGCACTCCAGGTGTTCTTGGACTTCAATTCCCAGAAGCCCAAGTCAGCATTCCTGCTCATCAGGGCTTCTGGAAATTGAAGTCCAAGAACACTTGGAGTGCCAAGTTTGGCCATCACTGCTATAGACTCATTGACACTAATGGATTACCTTGGAAAGTGACCCAAACACACCCATACCCCCAAAGCATTTCCCCATTTTCTGGACAGTAGAAATACTTCCGGTGCTTCTCATTTAGCTCAGGAGAACAGCTGCTAAACTGAGGGCATTTCATCCTAAATCTCAGGATCCTTGAGATAGCCCATTCCTGCCTGTTGTTTCTGATCTATAAACATTTCAGTTTCCTTCCACTACAAACCATCCAGACTGATCTTTTCCAAGAGAAGGCGTGTGACTGAGGAGACTTCGCCATGCTTTTATCTGCACTAAAATAAAGGAACACCAATATTCTACAGAAAGCCAGATATAGGCTGAATATTAGGGGAAACTTCTTAATGGTTAGAGCAGTACAACAATGGGATCAACTGCCTCGAGAACTGGTGAGTGCTCCAACACTGGAAACATTCAAGAGAGAATTGGACAATCATCTGCCATATCTGCTTTGATTTGTATTCCTGCATTGAGCGGGCATTGGACCTGATGGCTTAAAATAGGGGTGTCCAAACTACAGCCTGTGGGCTGGATCTGACCCCTGACGCCAATTCATCCGGCCCATGCTGCCCTTGTTGCTCCCGGAAGTGGAAGTAAAATGCACCCATACAGGAGCGATGAGGGTGGTGCAGGCTGGATAAATTGGCATCGGGTGCTGGATCTGGTCCACAGGCTGTAGTTTGGGCACACCTGGTTTAACAAGAGAAAATGGCAGCTTAAAAGCTATCTCATCCTGTTGCAAAACAGTTTGCAAGGCATATTTTACTTCCGCTTCTGGTGGGAGGAACCATGTGACCGGCTCGCTGAACCACGCAACCGGCCCACGGTCTGAAACGTTTGGGCGCCTCTGGCTTAAAAGACCCCTTCCAACTCAGTTATTTTATGATTCCAAATTCTCCAACTGATTTTACTACTGTAAAAGTCTTGTGGCACAAGGCCACACCACACTTCACCCAATCCTGTTTTGGCAACAACAATGACAGACCTGAGCGAAGAACAGATCTTGTGACCTATGAGCTCGCTAGGTTTTTTTTGAAGCATCATCAAACTCAACTAGGCCCTCCACCATCTATTCAATGTAATGTGTGTGGTTGCATGTTTCATCCCACAACTGGTTTATTGAGTCACCAGAGACATATCTATCAACTGTGAAAATGAATACAAGTAGCAGCCAATGACGATGAGGGTAGTGTTTTAAGCAAAATTCCATGCTTCAGTTTAGATTTACTTAAAGGGTCGGAACTGCCTTGCTTTCATTATATCTGATCTGCTTTAAAATGCCTCCTGATGTGCAGAAAACTAGGAGGTGACATTTTTCATTTGTTTCTATATATCTGCTTATTTGTTTTGGTGAATTTATAACCCATCTTTCATGGTGCAAAAAACCTAACATCTATCACCATTACTAACACCCTCCCTATTTTACTATGGCTTATATATTCATGAGAACATTGAAAATAGCCGTGAAATTGTGTCATGAAATTGTATCATGATATAATTTAACAATAAAGTAAAGAATTATATAAAGGCAAGTGAGAAATGTGTCTAAAATAAACTCCAAAATTTGCACAACTCGGATCCAAATGTACACCTGAATGTAGTTGGTGGCTGGAAATCCATATATTTACAAGTTCTCAGTGCATTCTGAGGGAAATTAAAGGGTAAGAAAAGTGTTTCAAAATGTGTATGCTCCAAAAAAAAATGCACATGGAGAATTACCCATTTCAAAAATACATACAAATATGCTCTATTAAAAATATATGTGTGCTGGAAAAAGAACTGAGTTGAAAATAAACATATCTAGGGGAAACTAAATGTAGAAATATATACAAATTTCCATGCAAGGGAGAGAAAAACACGGTGCCATATGTTATGGAATTGATTCAGAGATAGTACACGTCTCAGAATCCTGGGGAAGTTTAATATGCTAGATTCATCTCTCCCCAAGGGGCCAGTCCTTCTTGATCAACAGAACAAGGAAAGTGCTTGAGAAAAATACAATCTAATAAAATTCTCGCAGAGACACCACAAAAAGCCAGTGGGACATCAATGTAGGATCAGTGAAATGTCAGTAGCAATCTTGATAGAATATCAGCAACACTATTATTATCTCAGTTAAATCAGAATCCATCCTTCTGTCAAGATGTGGACTTGCCCTGGTAAAGGTTGCCCTTGCTCAAAAGCCAGTCTTATCTAACTCTAGGGTTCAGTGCTCATCTCTGTTTATAGACAAAAAGCCAGCATTGTCTGTGTCAGCAGATATTTCTGTGGACATGTGGCAGGCATGGCTAACACTGGAGCACATGGAACACTGTTACCTTTCCTGCCAAAGAGGTACCTATTTCTCATCTTGCAATTTCTTGCTTTTGAACTGCTAGGTTGGCAGGAGCTGGGACATAAGAACATATATAAGAACATAAGAACAGCCTTGCTGGAACAGGCCACAGCCCATCCAGTCCAGCTGTCTCACACAGTGGCTCACCATTTGCTTCAGGGTATTCCCGAGCAGATGCCTTCACCTGCTTAGGATTCCCTGGAAATGGCATTGAGAGATATCCTGCCTATCTCTCCAACCCGGAGGTTGTCCTTAGGTATCCATAATTATAGCCACTGATACCCTTGTCCTCCATGAACTTGTCTAATCCTTTCTTAAAGCTGTCAAGACTGACAGCTGTCACCACTTCTTCTGGCAGGGAGTTCCATAGACCAGTGATCCTCTGGGTGAAAAAGTACTTTCTCTAATTTGTTTGAGAACTAGGTAAGAAAGGGAAGTGAATGCTGATGTTTTTATATGAAGGTGCGCTTGAGCGTTAATTGCTACGCACATCTTACATGTCCCCCCCCCCTTCTTGGGAAGAAGAAGGCGCCTCTTTTTTTTCTTTCCTTTTTGGAAGAAAAAGAAGAAAGTGGGGAGTCCCCTAATCATTCTGGTTGCCCTCCTCTGCACTTTTTCCAGCTCCATAATATCCTTCTGGAGGTATGGCGACCAGAACTGTACACAGTATTCCAGATGGGGCCTCACCATAGATTTATAAAGAGGTAAAATGACACTTGCTGACTTATTTTCTATACCCTTCCTAATGATCCCTAGCAATGAGTTTGCTTTTTTCACTGCTGAGGCACACTGGGTTGACACCTTCATTGAGCTGTCCACCAGGACACCAAGGTCCCTTTCCTGGTTTGTTGCAGAGAGTTCAGACCCCATCAGTTTATAAATGTAATTGGGGTTTTTTTGCCCCAATGTACATCACTATGCACTTACTAGTGTTGAAGCTCATTTGCCACTGTTTTGCCCACTCCCCCAGTGTCAAGAGATCCCTCTGGAGCTCCTCACAATTTCTCACAGTTTTCACTACCCTGTATAATTTAGTGTTGTCAGCAAATGTGGCTACCTTGCTATTTACTCCTACTTCTAGATCATTTATGAAGAGGTTGAAAAGCTGGGGTCCCAGTACTGAACCTTGTGGGACCCCACTCTTTACTTCCCTCCACTTGGAGGTGTCTATTTAGTGCTACCCTCTATTTCCTGTCCCTTAGCCAGTTGCTGATCCAGGACAAGACCTGTCCCTTTATTCCATGACTGGTAAGTTGATTCAAGAGCCTTTTGTGTGGGACCTTGTCAAAAGCCTTCTGAAAGTCCAGATAAACAATGTCAACTGGATCCTGCTTATCCACATGCTTGTTGACACTCTCAAAAAATTCCAACAGATTAGTGAGGCATGATTTGCCCTTGCAAAAGCCATATTGGCTCTCCTTTAGCAGCACCTTCTCTTCCATGTGCCTATTAATTCTATCTTTTAGGATGGTTTCCATCACTTTCCCTGGGACACATGTCAAACTGACCGGTCGGTAATTTCCTGGATCACCCCTGGATACTTTTTTGAAAATTGGTGTTACATTCGCATCCAGTCATCAGGCACAAAGCCTGATTTGAGGGAGATATTACATATTTTGGCTAGGAGATCAGCAATTTCATCTTTAAGTTCCCTGAGAACTCATGAATGGATGCCATCTGGTCCTGGTGATTTGTTAGTGTTTAGTTTAACAAGACATGCAAGGACCTCCTCCCTGGTTATTTCTATCTGGCTTAATTCTTCGGTTTCCCTCCCTACAAAGATAGGCTCTGTTTTGGGCATGTGGTCTCTGTCTTCTTCAGTGAATACTGAAGCAAAGAATTCATTGAGTCTCTCTGCAATCTCTGTTTCCTCTTTAATAACCCCTTGCCTTCCATTGTCATCTAATGGTCCAATGGCCTTCCTAGTTGGGTTCTTTCTTCTAATGTACTTAAAGAAGTCTTTGTTATTTCTCTGAGTGTTTTAGCTATGCGCTCCTCAAAGTCTTGCTTTCCTTTCCTAATTGTGCCTTGCATTTGTTCTGCCAGAATTTATGTTTCTGCCTGCTATCCTCATTGGGACAAGCCTTCCATCTTCTAAATGAGCTTTTCTTGCTTTTGATCACTTCCCGAACAGCTCCTCTAAGCCACATCGGAGTCCTCTTGGACCTGGCAGGGCCCTTTTTCCTTTTGGGTATGCATTCCAATTGGGCCTCTGTTATTGTTTTTGTAAACAGCCTCTATGCCTCTTGGAGTGTTTGGACTCTCTCAATTTTCCCTTTCAGCTTCTTTTTTTACTAGTTTTCTCATCTTTGGGAAATTTCCTTTTTGAAAATTTAAGGTCTCTGTGTTAGATTTTATCAGTGTCTTGCGGACTATGATCAAGTTAAACATAATTGAGTTGTGGTCACTGTTCCCTATTGGATCAGTCACATTAATATCTTGCAACAGATCCTGAGTATTACTCAGGATCAAGTCAAGGATTCTTGTACCTCTAGTTGGGTCTTCAACCATCTGTCCCAGGGAACAATCATTTAGCATATCTAGGAACTTTATCTCTTTATCATGTGCTGCACAACAGTTCACCCAGTCTATGTGAGTATAATTGAAGTCCCTCATTATAACCAGGCTTCTCTTCTTGGATGCCTCCTTTACAACATTCTCCAACTGCCAGTCTCCCTCAGGAGTTTGGGTCGGAGGCTGATAGTATATGTCTACTCTTAGACCATCCTTGTGGCCTGGTACTCTTACCCACAGAGTTTCTAATGGTGACTCCAAATCACCTAGATATTCCAATTCGTACGATTTTATCACTTCTTTGACATACAAAGCTACACCACCTCCGGTTTGCCGCTTCCTATCCTTCCTGTACAGTTTGTAGCCTGGGATAACTGTATCCCATTGGTTATCATCCGTCCACCAGGTTTCAGTGATACCAATAATATCAATATTCTTATCTATTGCTAAGTATTCCAGCTCCCCTATTATGTTCCAGAGGCTTCTGGCATTTGCACACAAGCATTTATATATGCTTTTCTGATACAGTCTTTTGAGTCCAGTTGCATTTTAGACTGCCTCTTGCATCCTTCTGACATAGAAGCACACTCTGTTGTGCAGCACTTGGGTCTTGAACCACTGACCTGCTAACCTTTCAGTCATCAAGTTCAGTGTTTTAACAACTAAGCCATCACAGTCCCTTTGAGAAAAATACAATCTAATAAATTTCTTGCAGAGACACCACTAAAACCCAGCGAGACATCAGTGTGAGAGCACGACAATGACAGTGAAACGCTTGACAGAATAGCAGCAACACTATTATGATCTCAGTTAAATCAGAAACTACCCTTTTGTCAAGATGTGGACTTGTCCAACACAATCTTTTATAAAATAAAAATTAATTTTGAGGAACAATGCCAGGTGGTGTTGAGGCTTATCATAATAAGGGGACAAGTCCTGGCCTAGCTGTTATCACAGATTCAGTCAGAAACAAATGCATACATAATAGGCACAAGTGCCCTTGAAAATTGGGGTGTATGAGAGTAAAATGAATGGCCTTAACTAGAACAGTGCAAACAATATTAACATGATAAGAGCTATTATGGAATCCAATTACATTTAACCAAAGTCCATTTCAGACATTTTATTAGATTCTGTGTCACATTAGTTATATGCTATTAGTATTCTAAGACCAATTCTGCATTGCAAGAACAGGATAGAAAATGGAGAAAGAGAATAAAATCATAATGACACAAGACCACCATATATTCTGCTCTTGAAAGAGCTTGTGGTTTACAGCAGAATAATGAATCCTCCAATCCATACACATTGCTAACAGGATACATTAAGGACAAACCGGAGATAATTGCCCAGATCAGTATCTAAATCTTTGACTAGTAGCAGAAGGAACAGAGAGAAAGACAGGCCACAGGTCATCCCCAAATATCACTGATCTCAGTGTTTCCAATACCCGTCCACCAGACCACCATGTATTCTGAGACTTGGAGTTGGCTATCAGATCCTTTCTATGACCAGGAATTTTGATGCGTCAATGATTTCAGTTGTGGATACTATCTCTCTTTCTCTCCTTCTTCTACACCTCCCTTGCCTTCCCTCTCTTATACTGTAAACTCATTCTCCAGTAGGAATTTTGGCTACTGACACTTCTTCTGCTTCAGGTGCTGTATCCTTTCTGGATATTGGCTATCATCATGGCACTAGTCTTCCTGTTCTTAACTCATTGGAACAGTTCTTCTGAGGACATGCCACACCATTCTCTCAGGTTCTTCAGCTATGAAGTCCTTCTATGTCCAGGGCCTCTTTAATTCCAGGTATCTTTCCTTGAAGAGCAAGCTGGAGAATTCTATACTTTATGACATTCCTCATGATATGCTCAAGGTATTGGAGCTTTCTTTGCTTAATGGTCTTAAAGAGTTCTTGTTCTTTATCCATTTGGCACAACACTTCTATGTTAGTCACATAGTCGACCAATGATGTCCTTCTCAGCCATTTGTAGAACCACATTTCAAAAGATTCAGTTCTCTTTTCAGATGCTTTAGTCAATGTCCAAGCTTTGACTCCATATAGTAACACTTGGAATTTGTAACATTTCACTATTCAGATCTTTGTAGTGAGAGTTAGATCTCTAAAGGTTTCCCTTGCTTGAAAGCCAGTCATATCTGACTCTATGGTGCAGTGCTCATCTCTGTTTCAAAGCCGAAGAGACAGCGCTGTCTGCTTCTGCAGACATTTCCGTTGTCAGGTGGCAGGCATTACTAGACACCGGAGTGCACGAAACGCTGTTACCTTCCCACTGAAGTGGTCCCTATTTATCTACTTGCAATTTCTTGCTTTCGAACTGCTAGGTTGGCAGGAGCTGGGACAAAGACGGGAGCTCATTCCGTCCTGCAGCACTCGGGAATCAAACTACTGACCTTCTGCCTCCCAGTCAGCATCTTAGCCACTTCAGCCACTGCATAACAAATGTCACATAACAAATCTCTAATGCATAACAAATGTCTTGCTTTTTCTATTCTTATTTTAATCTCTACCTCGAGATCCCAATTTTCATTTAAATACTCCCCAAATAGACAATATTATCTACTATTTTGAGTTCTTGTGTTCCTGCCATTAGCTTGCTGTGAGTTGGTGTTCGACTTATAACCAGATGTTTCATCTTCTTGGTGTTGGGCTCTAACCCTAACCCTACTGACACTACAAGATAGGAATAAAGCATCCAGACTCCCTGCTGAAACTGAGACCCTGCTAAGAACTTCATAACCAACTGCAGTAAGGATAGAAAGAGTGGCTGATAGCTGAAGAGGACACAAGCAACTCATCCAAGGTTTAACATTGGCAAAAGTCTGTGAAACAAAGCAGGAGTCATCCAGGTTTCTATTGCTTTATTCTCAATCAGATGTGATCCAAAGAATATCACCTTTCTCTTCAAGATGATGAAAAAACAGCAACTGAGAAGCAACATCTCTTGCTTTCCCCTTTCCTACCTTCATGTCAAAATGCAAGATATTTTATGCACAGGTTCTAAGGTCATCCATACAGTTTCTCCCCCTTTCTTTTTCTTTCTTTTTTTACAAAACAGATTCCGGATAAATGACACTTCATTAATGCAATCTGGCTTCAGGGGTGGGGTGGTACAGTGTAATAATATGTGGAAAGCTTGCCTTTTAATTAGTCTAATTGTTTAAAAAGCCATCTCTGGGGAACATACATCTGTGCTGATCTCAGACTCCCAGATGAAGCATCCCCAGGGGAATAAATTAGTACTGGAAGCATAAGGAATATATTGGTAATGGCGGCTGTCAACTACTGATCTGATTCAAAAACTGCTGATGTTGAGAAATGGAACTAGAAAACATGTCCAGTCCTTGGATAAGTCTGAGCAGTGCTTTAAGTTCTGCTGGTTGCTCAATCTGCCATATTGTTGTATTCCTTTCTTTGTCATTTCACCCCTTGAAATGTGCCTCCAGAGTTTCCACTAATGAGATCAAGGCTTTGCTCTTTGGCTGGAAACAGAGATGAACACTGAACCCTAGAGTCAAACACAACTGGCTTAAGAGCAAGGAAGACCTGCAGATCAAGATGTTGGGAGTTCAATTCCCCACTGTGCTTCCTAGAAGAAGAGCCAGCCTGTGTACCTTGGGCAAGCTGCACTATCCCAGGCTGCCCCCAGAAGGAAATGGTAAACCACATCTGTGTATCCTTTGCCTTGAAAACTCTGGGAGGGGTTGCCATAGGTCAGAATTGACTTGATGGCATGCAGTTATTATTATATTGGCCGGGACTTCCCGTAATTTAGTGCCGCTTTTTCTATTTTCCCACCCGGAGCTGCAGCCATTCCGTAATTTGACAGCAGGGGAAAAGTAGTTACTGCGCATCCCTTTCTGCAGAGAACCCTTCTACGCTTGCGCAGAAGGGTTCTGCACAGAAGGGGATGCTTAGAACAGTTCTGCGCAAAAGCCTTCTGCACAGGTCCCATATTGTCTGGAGCCGCGCTTGACAGGTATGCATTAGGGTAGTATCATCTGCTTATCTCAGGTTGTTGATGGTTCTCCCATAGGTATACATTCTCTGAAAATTGAGCCTAAAGCAAAATTCATGCTGCAACAGTGTAGGTATACATATGCACAAAAATAATGGAAGGAAATATAAACAACCTTTCAATAGGGGACCAAATTTTTTTTACAAGCCATTTGAATTCACATCGCTAAGCTGTCAAAGATATTTTGTTTGTTTGTTTTTGCTCTAAAGTACCATTTGAGGCACATTGGGAGGTTCCTACAGGTGAAATCTCTGAGGAACCTCTGGAAGAGTCAAAGTAGATACATAAGACAAGTGAAATTCCTTAAGGATTTTCGTACATCCTAAGGAGTCCCAGGCGGTTTGAGGCTCCCTTCTAAATTGTGCACTTCGCTAATCTCTCCGTTCAGGCACATAAAACCCATGGGCAGCAGAAGAAATCTTCTGAGTCCGCTTCAAAGAGTATGAGGTCAAATGTCTACCATGGCCCCAGCTAAGAAGGCATAAGATGCTGAACATGAAACTGTGAGTGACAGGTACAGTTTGAATACAGCCTGACTGAGCAACGGCACTCTTTTTAAAAAATCCATAATAAATTCATCAACAGATAATAACTAATTTTATCCCTGGAGGCCATGATTTCCACTGGGTTGCAATAAAAACTGTGATTTTTTTTTTACCCAGCTGAGAAGGAATTATTTAATTACAGGTAAAAGCAGACACAATAGAAGCATCTGATCAAGAGTTCTCTTAGGGAACAGGAGGAAACTATTCTTTTATTGTTGCTTAATATAATATAATTTCAGTATGACAGGAAGAGAGGTGAGCTTCCTCATCCACAGAGCAGGAATACTACTTACTACTTACTACTTACTACTACTACCACCACCATCGCCGCCACCGCCGCCATCACCTCCTCCTTCGAATGGACATTGGATAAGAGCTGATACTCCAAAACCATCACCTTTGTCTTCTTTTCAGTGTGGACAAGAGCTGTGAATGTACAACCCTTACAGACTAATTCGTCTTCTTCTACTTCAAGTGCTGTATCCGATTCCAAATATTGGCTATCATCATGGTGATCAGGCCATGGAGATTGTCCTGGTAACAATATAATGCAGTAGTCTTCAATTTGCCTTCTGCATCGCAGTGTAACACCAGTTGACCAAGTTCCACAATTCCCTTTTTGGTCCTGAGCCCTTTTGGTATATAAAGTCCTCTTCAGCCCCAGGCCAGGATTGATGGAGCTGCTTCCCTCCAGCAAGATGGAGGCAAGTGGGATTCAATACATTTGGGGACCTTCATCCTTCCCTGTGGACTTCTCTTCCCATGGAGGAGGAGGAAGAGGATTGGGCTCTTGTGACCTTGGTTTAGGACAGGGCCCCCAGGTGTTCTTGGACTTCAATCACCAGAAGTCCAAGTCAGCACACCTGCTGACCAGGGCTACTGGGGATTGAAGTCCAAGAACATCTGGGGGCCCAAGGTTGGGAAACCTTTTTGGTTTAAGGTTTTAGAGACTCTCTATGTGAAGCCAATTCCTCTATGTTGTGGCAACTTCCACTGTGGTGCTGGTGAAAAGAACTCAGAATATATAAGTTGTAGCATCTACTTTTGTTATACAGTATCACTCTTGTTGCTGTTTGGTTATATACACAGCGAATTGTCATCCAGAATGTTAAAGAGTCTTCCTTTGAGATTAATGATCAACTGCATTTGCACGTGTTTACTTGAGCATTACTGGCCTTGCTCCTTCCCCTCATAGAAACGGCTTCAGTAGGGAGGAATACACCAGGAAGGCAAGGGCAAAAAAGGGAGTCCAACAGGGAGACCTGGATCATCATTCTCTGAACACATGGCAAGGCAAAGTGCAGTTTGTAGTCTGTACACATGTGGCCTCCCAAGATTTCTCTAGGGAAGTCCTGGAAGGCCACAAATCTGGGGTAGGTGAGTCTGGAATCTGATAGCACCATTTTCCTCCTCCTCCTCCTCCTCGTATCTGATTCTGAATTCTCTTTCATTCCATCCAAATTATCAACCATACAAAAATGCAACTAATTTGCTTTGGGCTGATTTGTAGCCCACTGGCTTTAATCCACATAAAAATACTTGGAAATGTTTATACACATATTTGTTCAGATAGCAAGAACAACAGCAACATGGAAATAGGGGGGTGGGGGTGGGGGTTGACCTTGGATTGAGGCTGAAACCCAGTGCCATCAAATACTGCAAGGTCTCCAATGTGCAGGTAAATCTCCCAACTGTCTCCTTCTCTCCTTCATTTCATCCATTGTCAGTAGCTGGATGAGATCTGGGGATCCAGGAAAAATGACCAGTTTGAGCAAAGCAATACATGCATGTGAGAGCAATTGGAAAAGCTAAAGGCCATTTTAATTTGTTCTATAGTGGTGATGTCAGCATATTTTTCAAGGTGTGATTTGTCCATTCCACTTGGCCTGAAGACTATGGATGCCAAGGGTTGGATAGAGTCCATTTTAATCCCAATTCTATTTATAATTATTTCCCCAATTTGTTAGCAAAGTGCTTCCACAATCTGGTTTTATGTTTTTTTGCAAATAAATATTGTGGAATTAGCTCCTTGATTAGAATCTTGGCCACTTGTTTGGCAATATTTGTTCTGAATGGAATAGCTTTCAGCCTGTCCAGTGAATTTTCCTGTAATATGTATCCAGTGGTGGGCTCAAAATTTTTTACTACCACACTGTGGCCATGGTATGGATGGGTGTGCCCATTGGGAAAGCCCTGCATTGCCTCCAAATTAGGACTACTTTATTTCAAAACTTGGATGGGCGGGGCCAGCCAGAATTTCTGCTACCGGTTCTGGCGAACTGGTGCAAACTTGCTGATGCCCACCACTCTGTGTATCCCACTGAAGATAACAATTCTGGAAAGTCTATGAGTACAATCTACCTCTTACAGCTCCCACCCTTCAGTGCATCTGTCCTGCATTAGCTAGGCATCCTTGTCAAGTATAGATATCAGTCACCCTGGCCTGAATCTTCTGAAACAGAAGCTGATGCTCTGGATTTTTATACTTTGAAGCACCAAAGCAAAATCTGGTGGTTTAGAGAGCCTGGACTGAATTCAAGCACTTGGGGAGGGATGGTGTCACAGTTTGCTTACTACAGTGGTGGTGAACCTATGGCACGTGTACCAGAGGTGGCACTCAGAGCCCTCTCTTCAGGCATCCGTGCAGTCAGCCCAGCACAGAGTTTGACCCTCCCCTCGGCCCAGCAGCCCAATGAGAGTGCTTCCTCCCTTTGCCAGCACAGAATTTGTCCCACCCCTCTGCCCAACAGCCCAATGGGAGCATTTACTTCCTCCTCTGTTGCTGTGTTGGCATTTTCCGATATATATATATATATATATATATATATATATATATATATATATATATATATATATATATATATATATATATATATATATATATATATATATATATATATATATATATATATATATATATATATATATATATATATATATATATATATATATATATATATATATATATATATATATATATATATATATATATATATATAGATAGATAGATATAGATATAGATATAGATATAGATATAGATATAGATATAGATATAGATATAGATATAGATATAGATATAGATAGATAGATAGATAGATAGATATAGTTTCAGGCCACACACACACACACACACTAGCAGAGGTTGCCTGGCAGTTTTTTTTTGTGGATTAAAAAAAGAACAAAGGATGATATAATTTTTTCAAATTGTTTTATTTAACCAAATAATGTTTTAGTTTTTGGTGTTTTTTTTAAATACTTGTACCGTAGGTAATGTGAAAGTACATGTTTTTAAACTGTATTTAGATGTTTTGGGTTTTTATTTGAGTTAAAACTCAACACAGGATGTTATAAATCTTTTTATTTTATTTTATTGACATACGTTTGTGATTTGTGTAAAATTGTGATTTATTGTTATGTTTTTGACTTGTTTTTACTCTTGTGGCCTCTAGGTGGGGCTGTTGTGTCTTTTTGAGTTGTTTTTACTATTCTGCCCTGTAGGTGGGGCTGCTAGTGGTTCTGTTTTAGTTTCACTGTTTTTTCTCTCCTGGCCTCTGGGTGGGGCTTCTTCCAGTAAGTAGTCTCTTTGTTTCTTCATTTCTGTTCTGGTCGTCGTGGAGGGAGGACGTGCTGTTGAGTTGTCTGGTTTTCTTTCTTCAGGGGTTTTTCTTTGTTTTGCTTTTGTGGTGGTGGACTGGGAGGTGTTTCTGTTTGTTCTTGTTTGTTTTGGTTGAGTTTTAGGTTTGCTTAATAGGTTTGTTTATTTCTGATTTTGTTTAATTTTTCTTATTTCGTTGTTTATTTGTGTAATTAGTTGTTGTCTGTGTAATTTGTGGATTTTTTCATGTTGTAGTTAGGTGTTTTGTATGTGGTTTTGTGTTATTGTGGATATTTTTGTTTGTGTGTTTTGTGTTTTTTTGTTTATTAATGTTTTTTTAAATTATTGATTTATTTTTGTTTTATTATTTTACTTTAGCTTGAAGAACGGGCTGCCTGTGGGTTTCTCTTTTCCCATTGCTGCTTTGGGGGAAAGAAGGAGGAGGCAGTCAGCCCGTTCTTCTCCCGGGAAGGTTCATTAGGTAGGTCGGGGGGAAAAGGAGGAGGTTCTCTCCTCTCTGTCTCCTTTTACTCCTGGCTTACCTAACCGGAGATGGGCAGGCAGTGATCCGTAAGGGGTGGGGCTCTTTCTTGTGGATTGCTGGCTGTTGCTTTTGTATTCGGAAGTACAAAGGCATCATCCACCAGGGAGGGTACTTCCCCTGATGAACTGCTGCCTGTTTTTTTTTTTGGGGGGGGGGGTTTCCACCCCAGCTCAACTTTCCTTGAGGCCGGTGGTGGTCTTGCCATGTCTTCGGCGGGGTAGCGTGGAGGAGAGGGAGTCCCTCTTCTCCCCGTTGCTCCGGGAAAGAAGGGTGGTGGGTGTCTCGCATTTTGTGGATTTTTGTTTTGCCTGGCTGTGACGCGCTGAGTCTGCCTGCTGGAGACTTGTGCTTCCATTGCTTTTTGTAAGTTTATTTTTCACATGCTGGCTTTCTCAGCATTCTGCACACTCATGGCGCGCAGGATGCTGGGATGTGTAGTTTTGCGTTTGTGGTTTGCTTTCGTACGGCGGTTTTTTCCTGCGGCGCAATTTCGATTGGCCGCGCTGCATTTCCCAATGTTCTTTTTGCTCGTGCCTCGCAGCCTGATTGGCTGTGGCGTGGTGCGGCGCAAAGAACGTTGGGAATTGAAGTTGTTTTTCTTTGTTTGCATTCGTGGGGCTCTTGCCCCACTGGCGCGTTTCTCAAACATTTGTTGACCGGGTTCGGGCGAGTGCAGGAGGCTCGGTACAGGACAGTGTGGACTGGTGTGGGAGCCTTTGTCACTGTCTAAAAGGTTTGTCATCACTGGCCTGCTAGCTATAGATTACCTCCCACATGACTTTCTTTGAAATGTAAAGGCTTAAAAAATAAATACCATATTTAACGGCATATAAGACACATTAGAGTTTAAGATGCACCCCATTGTTACCAAAATAGCCCACTATATACAGTACAATACACACCCCATTTTCCCAGTGTGTTTTAAGGGGGGAAGTGGGTTTTATACACCAGCAAACATGGTAAATCAGAAACAAGGAGGTGGTGAGCAGCCTGTAAAGAACCCTGAGAGTTCAAATAGTCCTTGACTCCCACCCACCCAAGTCAAAGTCTTAAACCAAAGCTTATATTTGGTTCAAAAATTCCCATCTTCTTAGGGAAGCAACACTCCAGTATTTTGGAATCATGTAGTTCTCAGCTCAAAAATACAACAAAATGTATCAGACATGCCTATTTTTAGGATTAAGTATATTTAGAAACATGCAGAGCTTGAATTAATCTTCCTTCCTTTAAAAAGTAACATGCTTATTGGCTGTTATGTTTGGGAAAGCAACACTTTCCTTATGACCTCGAAGTAACATATTCTTTTTCACTATTTAGTTATGCTTATCATGATCATATATTTATATATGTTGAAATTGAAATAGTTACTTCACCCAAGAGTTAGAGAAGAGGAAGTATAGTTGCTTGCTCTGAAAATGCACTTGTTGAATTAAAATATTTACCTATAAGAAGGCCCGTTAACCGTTGGTGTCCAGCATGCATGCCCGCACCCGTTCCTACTATCCCGTACCGAGCCGCATACACTTACCTGACCACCCCTGGAGCATCGCCGCAAGGGTCTGCTAGCCGCGAGTGGGGCAACCACCCCACGAATGCGAGCCAAAAAAACTACAAAGCCCAGTGTCCTCCGCGCCGCGCCACCCCACAGCCATTGAGGCTGAAGGGTGCTAGCATGGAGGAGGCGGGAAAGCCGGCATGTGTGCAAAAAAAACCCCGCCGTGGCGCCAAAGCATCGCAAAACACTTCCCTTAGGGAAGCAATCTCCACCATCCTGCCGAGCGAGGCCGTCGCCGGCCTCGCCCCAGATTCACTGGGGTTGCAGGAAGCAGAGGAAGCCCCTCATCTTCCTGTGGCCCTGGCGAGCGAGGCCACCTACCTTGCTGGGGGAAGAGAAAAGGGGGTAAAGAGAGGGGGAAAGAGAGAGAGAGAGAGAAGAAAAGAAAGAGAGAGGAAATGATAGAGAGAGAGTGGGAAAAGAGAAAAAGATAGGAGGGGTGGAATAGAGAATGATAGAGAGTGGGGGAAGAGAGGGGGAAGAGAGAGAGATGGGGAAATCATGCGAAAGAAAGAGAGGGGGAAAGAAAGAGAGAAAAAGGAAGGGGAAGAAAGGGGAGGAAGAGAGAGAGAGAAAGTGGGGGGAAAGAGAGAGAGAGAAAAGGGAAGTAAAAGAGACAGATTGAGAAAGCACATGTCAGAAGGAAAGAGGGGGAGAGGGGTGGAAAGAGTGAGAGAGGGAGGACGGGGGAAGACAAAGAGGGGGGAAGAGAGAGAGAGACAGAGAAAGCAAACCTTCCCTGCTCCCCCCATGACAGGGAAAGAAGAAAAAAATCCACCACCCCCTTCCCTGCCCCCCACCCCAGTCAGGGAAAGGGGAAAATGGAAAACTTCCAAACCCCACCCTTTCCTGCTTCCCCCTCACCCCAGTCAGGGAAAGGGGGGGAAGGTTCACCTCCCCTCCCCACTTCCCTCCCTACTCACCCAGGCACAGCCTCCACAACTGCAGCCTCTTCTCTCTCTCTCTCACTCCCTCTCCCTCTCACACACACACCTAGTGGACTGCTTTTCTTTCTCTCTCTCTCTCTCATTTTCTCTCTCTCTCTTATTCTCTCTCTCTCTCTCACACACACACACACACCTACTGGGCTGCACATTTCAAACCAGCCCTCTCTCTCTGTGTGTGTGTGTGTGTACATGTGTGTGCGCACACACCAAAACCACCCATATCTGTCATGATCATCACATTTGAACCTATCTAGATTTATAAATGATGTTTGATTCATGTAGCTTTCTTAGATTTAAAAAGACAGATTCCATTTTAAAGTACATTGAAGTGTCAATCACCAGATGTTCCAAAGTCCAGGTGTCAGCATTCTTTCACCCACTGACAGGACACACTGGCGCCAAAGATAAAATAAAGGAATTTGTTTACCAGTCCTGGACAAATTCCTTGAACACCTGCTATCCCAAGGGAGGGAAGCCCCCCTTCCTGTCAACCAAATTAATCACCCCCTGACACCTGCAGATTGACTCATTTCACGAATGTACAGGTGGGGGCTTAATGTCACACTGCACGTACACTTGTCTCATTTCTCATGGGAACACAGGTGCAGCCCCCATGAAGTCATCACATTCCTAAGCTCTCTTTTTATTATAAAAAGAGCCCAGTTTGAGCAGTGAAGCAAGCACACTCCGGAGCAAGGGCAAAGCCCTTGGCTCTCAGCCACTTTATTGGCAAGATGTCTCTTCGGGACTAGAAGCTATGCCATGCGGGGCTCTTCAGCCCCTAACAATTAAGAAGGTACCTGCTAGAAAGTTAGCAAGATATATTTTTATGTTTATTTCTTTGTTTTATGTTTTATGTAAGTAAGATCTGTAACTGTGTTTCCGACAATAAAACTACAAAATCCTGTAGTTTATGTGCCTGCCTTTTATATGAGAAAGCAGCTTGGAAACCAACCAGAGCAACCAGAAGAAACTGCAACGGTCCTCGTCGCCCAGCCAGAAGGAAGAGGTGAGAGGGAATTGCTCTGTCTATGGGAAGGGAAGAGTAAGCAGTATTTAGAAGCTTAGCTTCAGTCACGGAATATAATTACCTGCCATACGCAGAAGGCTTCTCTTACCCTGTTCCCCAGCGAATTGGGCTAGGGAAAAGTATGCTCATAGAGGCAGCAGGTCGCAGGATCTCTGGTCCACCCTGCCGGGTGTTCCCAAGAACTTCTGGGTGCCCAACGAAGCCCCTGTGAGGCATTTTTCCTCCCCCTACGTCCCTGATACTATCCACCAACACACACATAACAGGTCCGGCTTGCCAGGCAAAATATGCTAGTATATCTATAAAAGGGTATTTTGTGGGGGAAATTATTCAAAATGCACAAGTAAATTCATATTGAAAAAACTGCAACATCTATGTAAGCATCTGGTTTAAAAAACAAAACTTCCCATTACTGAGAATAGGGGACAGAAGAGATTTGTGAATGAACATGCAAAATTGATCTATGCTTTGAACAGAATGATACGTCAATTCCCAACCAGCCCAGATAAATTTACTAGACTTAGAAGCTTGGTTTATCCTGCCTGCCTCCAACATAAAGTCCATCGGTACCTTACCATGTCATCTTTTCCAAAAACCACTCTCCAATGCCATCTTATACTGGTGAAATTTTAGCTGTAAGCATCTAGTACTTATTGATAAAACAATTTTGATTCTGTTCGTATGTGAATAAATACATGCATGGAATTCATACTTTAAAACTTTTTAAGTCCATTTACTATATCACCACCCTTACAAAAATGTGGAGGAAACTGTTTCTTTTTCCTGCCTGCTATGAGAGCCCTTAGATATACTGAACTCTCTAACCTTGATCAATAGCACTGAATGAAGCTATGAGTTGATGGTTTTGCGCTTTTGAGCGATATGCTTTATGCAAGCAATCTCATGGTTCATGTCATGCTTAACCAACTGATGGCACATTTCTCCAACTGCATGGTACACAACTGCACATCAAAATTGCACAGTTGGTTGAATAGTTAACATCAGGACAGTTGCACAACATGCTATGAAAGTACTTCATACTCCACCCTACAGGTAAAACTCGTAAAATTAAAATATCGTGCAAATGTTCATTTAGTTCAGTAATGCAACTTAAAAGGTGAAACAAATATATGAGATAGACTCATTACATGCAAAGTGGGATAGTTCAAGCCTTACTTTGTTATAATATAGATGCTTATGGCTTACAGCTTATGAAAATCCCAACCCCCCAATCTGATGTACCCCATAATCATCACATAATCTCATGTACATTGTACGCCATGATCATCACAATTATAATGAATTAAGGCATGATATCTCTCGCTTTGCATGTAGTGAGTCTATCTCATATGTTTGTTTCACCTTTTAAGTGAAATGAATGAACATTTGCACAGTATTCTAATTTTCCTAGTTTCACCTGTATGTGATCCCCACCCCCCACCCCCAATCACTTCTGTGTTACAGACTCAAAGCTGTGCAAACAGGAGTTACAGCAATCTTAATGTAAAGGTAAAGATCTCCCTTGCTCAAAAGCCAGTTGTGTCCAACTCTAGAGTTCAGTGCTCATCTCTGTTTACAGCCAAAGAGCCAGTGCTGTCTGTATCTGTGGATATTTCCATGGTCATGTGGCAAGCATGACTAGAAACTGGAGTGTACGGATCACTGCTACCTTTCCTGCCAAAATGGTACCTATTTATCTACTTGACATTTCTTGCTTTCAAACTGCTAGGTTTGCAGAAGGAGTTGTTTTATCCTATGGTGGCGGCATTAGGATGCATGAAGGAAAAAGTATGGTTGAGCTTTGGGCACAGTCCTGAAGAAGATGAAACAACTGAATCACAAGAGTGTTTTTCACTTCAGCCTCAAATTCTAACTCTTAACATTTCAGCAGGACTTTCAGCAAAGACAACTTGCAACAGACAAAAAAACATATTCTGGGCTCAGGAGGCCTGGATTTGATACGTGGAAAACTTACTGGGGAAGTGGAATTGGTAAAACCACTCCTTCCATATTTCATTTACTTTGTCACCTCCATTAGGGTCACTAGAGGTTGGTTCCAACTTAAAGGCATAGAACAGGGGTTCTCAACCTATGGCCCGCGGGCCAGCCCTGGTCTGGGGCACCATTTCATGTAGCCTGTGCCACCGCTGCCACCACACCACCACATTTACGAGAACTGTAAATGCCACTGGAAGCGGAAACATTTATGACAGTCGCTGACATGTTTTACGGCAGTGTATATGGTGGGGGGTGGGACCACCAGTCGAGCCTGTTCAGCTATCTGAGGTGGCATGGTCTGGCCCGTGGTTTGAAAAGATTGAGAACCCCTGGCATAGAACAACAACAACAAATATAAATCACACAATTAATGCCTTTCTTATCACAGTATTTGGTGTAGTGGACTAGATTAGGGACGCATGAGTTCAACCTGCTGTTAAGTTCATTGGGGTCGGGCAGGGTTCCTCAAATTTGGCTCTCCAGATGTTCCTGGACTTCAATTCCCAGAGACCCTGATTAGCAGAGGTGCTGACTTGGGCTTCTTGTAGTTGAAATCCAAGAACACCTGGAGAGCCAAGTTTGCAGACCCCTGGGGCGGGGCGGGGGGGGGGATCTTTGAGCTTTGGACCAGTTGCTGTTTCTCAGCCTACTTCACAAGTTTGTTGAGAAGATGGAAAGGGGAGATGGGAAGGGAAAGCTGAGTTTCTTGAAGGAAAAGGGAGGTAGAAATGTAAGTAAATCAATAGTCAAAGAAAAAGTAGGCAGGCATTGGGATGCCTATGAAAAAAAATAATAATTGTGTTTTACAGGACTTTATAAATTGATAGTACAGTGGAACCTCGGTTAATGTAATTAATCTGTTCTCCGGGACATTACTTACAGTGAAAATTACTTTAACCAAATTTCTCATAGGAATGCATTAAATACAATTTCCCATAGAAATACATAGAAAACTAAAATATATACTTTAACTGAAATGTGGTTTCCCATGGGAATGCATTGAAAACCAATTAACCCATTCAAAAAATAATCTTTACCTATAAAATGGTGGATGGGCCGTGCGTGTCCAGCATACACAGCCACACCCTGCCCAACCATCCCGAACTGAGCCGCCTACCCTTACCCTGTGAGGGTTGTCACAAGGGTCTGGTCGCTGGCAGTGGGGCAACCGCCCCATGAATGTGACCAAAAATAATAACTACCTTTCCCAGCATCCTCTGTGCCGCGCCACCCCTCAACCAATCAGGCTGAAGCGTGCGAGCACAGAGAACGCTGGGAAAGCTGGCGCGTGCGGTAAAAAAAATGGCAAAGCACCGCAAACTCCTCCGGGAGACACTTAGTCTCCTGGAGGGAAGCCATCCCCACCATCCTGGTGAGCGAGGCCAGCGCAGGCCTCACAGCGGCTTCAGTGGGGTTGCAAGAAGGAGGGGTAGCCCCTCATCTTCCCGTGGCCCTGGTGAGCAAGGCCACCTTCCCCGCCGGAGGGAGAGATAGAAAAGGGTGGGGGAAAGAAAGAGGGGGGGTAGAGAGAGAGATAGAAAGGGAAGAAAGAGAGAGGGGGGAAAGAGAGAGAGGGGGAGAAAGAGAGAGATAGGAGGGGCTAGAATAGAGAGATAGATAGAGGGGGAAGAGAGAGATGGGGAAATCACGAGAGGGGAGAAAAGAGAGAGAGAGGAGAGGGAAGATAGAAAGGGGGAGAAGAGAGAAAGTGGGGGGAGAAAGAGAGAGACGGAGAAAGCACATGCCAGAAAGAGAGAGGGGAGAGGGGGAGAGAGGGGGGGTGGAAGAGAGAGAGAGAGAGAGAGAGAGGGTGGTGGAAGAGAGAGGGGGAAGACAGAGAGACAGAGAAAGCACGCACCTTCCCCGCCAGTGTGTGGTTGTGTGTGTGTGTGTGTGTTTATTGTGTGTGTGTTTATTGTGTGTGTGTGTGTGTGTGTGTGTGTTGTGTTGTGTGTATGTGTGTGTACCCCCCAAAATCACCCCAAAGAGCCATCAATGCCCCCAAAATCACCCCAAACACAAAAACACAATTAATGCCTGCCCGGCAGGGCCGGGCAAGAAATGCTAGTAATCCATAAACCGAACCACTATTTTCTATCGATTTCCTTTTGTTACGCAATTTTTATGTTAACTGAGCCGTTTGTTAACCGAGGTTCGCTGTATGTGAAGCTCAATATTTTATTGTCTACAGACCTCTTGCTTTGGAGAAAAAAGTCATCTTGGTGGGAGGAAAGAAATTACACCCATGTCACCTGGCAATGGTTATCCCACCTGAAGGTTTAAACATTTATTAAATATGAAAACTCCATCATGAAACAATACAACTACAGGACAAAAACTTCTCTACTATGCTTTCAGGAAACAGACAATACCATGTTTAACAAACTCTTCATTATTATTTATTGCTGCATTTCACTTCTTGTGTCCTCTTAACCTTTTCCTCCGCATTTCCAGTTTAATTACGTCAAGGAGTGAAGAGATAGTCCGTAATTTGAAAACATGTTTTATTTCAGGCAATTCTCTTTAATAAAGCATGGGGTAGGGACCATCCTCCACCCTAGCCAGGATTTCATTTTTACCAGCAGTAAGAGAGAATTCCTCAGCGGGCCAGATTTTTGCAAGGGAAAAGAGTAATTGGGTCAAGTTGTTCTTCAAGATTAAAAGCCACGGCAGAAAGGAGAAGACCTGCCTCTCCAAATGTACATCTCTTGTTTCTGGATGGGAATGGTTGAAGCCAGAGTTCAAGGGACAAGGGGGCTTGAGGGTTAACAGGCTTTGGTAAAGATCCCCCTTGCTCGAAAGCCTGTCACATCCAACTGTAGGGTTCAGTGCTCATCTCCATTTATAGACAAAGAGCCAGCGCTGTCTGTGTCTGCAGTTGTTTCCGTGGACATGTGGCAGGCATGACTAAACACCAGAGTGCACGGAACTCTTTTTACCTTTCCCACCAAACTGGTCTCTGTTTATGTAACAGAACGAGGTATACCCTGTTCTTTATTCTCATCCAATATGGCGATTTTAGATCAGGAAGAGATAAAATGGTATGTAAACAATGTTAGCCTCGTGGTGTAGAAGAAATTAAACATAAGGTGTGATTGACATGTCTTGCTGTAAGATCATTGGTCCAAAGGTGGACCCTGTGGGAGGAGATATAACCCAGATACTCATGCACGAACAGATGTCATGCCAGAGAGGCACGCACACACACAAGCCGATACACAGACACACTCTCTGGAATGCTGTGGCTTTAAGCTGGCCAAAATGTAGGTGCTTGGGAGAAAGGGAGGCCTATGGAGCTATCCCTGGAACATACAGCTTGCTTTATTTCTGCTTTCAAATGCTTTCTTATCTTTTGCTGGACTGTATCCTGAATCCTGCTATGTGTTCAATATATTTCTAAAATACCTGAAGAGACTCTGGAGTGATTACTTAGCACACGTTACCTGAATCTACACTAGTTTCACATGCACCCTTTGCTCACTACCTAGATTTCGGTCAGGTGTGACTGGGCACACTGATAGGAAAGCTGTGAACTGCTGGGTCCGATCTGGGCCAGGGAAGCAGGACCAGGCGCAATCCCATTGCTAGGAGGTCAGAGGACTACCGAGTCCTACCTGGGAGTAAGAGGATTGTTATAATTTATCTTGTAATTTCTTTCTTTTGAACTACTAGGTTGGCAGGAGCTGAGACAGAAACGGGTGCTCACTCCATTGTCCAGTACTTGGGTCTTGAACTGCTAACCTGCAAACCTTCCAGTCATCAAGTTCAGTGTCTTAACCACTTGAGCCACCGCAGTCCCTAGCAGGCTTAGTGGGATATTAAAAGATCCTTGCCACTGGTGCAGGTATGTTTCTTTCTTCATGTCAAAGCACTGTGTAATCTAAAACTAGGGATGTATGTGAAATATGGGTCAAATTCACAAAAAATTAAAAATGTTGAAGTAATTCAGTTCTTTTGACCAGAACCGGGCTCTCGGCCATTTACTAGACCTTCTTTTGTACACATGGTGGGACGTAAATTGCATGCACATAGTATTGTATTGTGCTGTTGTATGTTATTATGTGTTGTTTTTATAGATTGAATTTTGTATATTGTATCATTGTGTATTTACTTTGTATATTGTTAATTTATGCCTGCTAAATTGCACAGCTATATCATCCTGTAATCAAGATCAAGTTTCTTAAAGTGACCACGTCTCCCCAGTACGTTATAAAAAGCAACTTAGATCATGATCGTGATTGAGTCCGTATGGAACCACAGAATTAAATAAATGAATATAGAAAGCCTCTCTGCGTAGCAATTGTCTCTCTATATTAATCTTCTCAAATTTCTTAAAGCTCATTTTTCTAATGCTACAAACTTAATGTCATTAGCAGGCATAAAAAGGAAACAGTTCTATCGACCAATAACATTGTAGGCACTAAAGAACAACCATAGAGGCTTTGATGTGAATAAGAAAACTAAAATTAAAATATAAATGATAAAATATGATTAAATAGATTTCTATTGATTACTAAGGTAAGGTATTATATTATGGGTTGGAAGAACAACTGCTTGAATTATCAATGTAATTTAATTGCCAGGAACTTTATGCTAAGAAATGATCCAGATTTCAAAATGTTATATATGTGTGTGTGTGTGTGTGTGTGTGTGTGTGTGTGTGTGTGTGTATGTGTGTGTATTCCATATTGTAATATATGTTATTGATGTATCTTCAATTATATTATAGAAAACCCCGACAAAGCGAGTTTGAGAAAAGCTACTACACCGGATTAGCTTCGTTTTTTTATATATTTATCAAATTTATGTTGCTTGAAGTAAAGGAATTTGTGTTATTTTCAAGTTAACAAGTGTAATAAATCATACTTCTTCAAGCTGGAACTATATAGAAACTAGCAGAGATTGCCTGGCGGTGCCGGGCTGTTTTAAATTGTTTTGGAAGGTTTTTTTTGTTATGTGTATTGTTATATAAAAAGACATTACACTATGAACAAATGGTGCCGGGCTGTTTTAAATGGTGTTGAAAGGTTTTGTGATTTTAAAAATGTTTATTTATACGCACGGGCTGTTATAAACTGTGACCAGCTTTTTTTTGGTTTTGGTTTGTTGTTTTTTTTTGGATTAAAAAAAGGAGGAAAGGATGATATAATTTTTTACAATTTTTTTTAAACCAAATAATGTTTTACTATGTGAATGTTTTTAAATAGTTGTACCTTGGATAATAATTTTAAAAATGTGTAAGTATGTGTTTTTTTTAATTCAATGTTTTTAAACTGTGTTTAGACGTTTGTTTGTTTTTTGAGTGAAAACTGTACACAGGATTTAAGAAATGTTTTAGAAATTTTAGATTTTTTTGTGAATATTTTTGACTGTTTTTTCTCCTGTGGCCTCTGGGTGGTGCTGTTGAGGTTTTCTTTTACTTTGACTGTTTTTCTCTACTGGCCTCTGGGTGTCGCTTCTTCCGGTAAGTAGTCTCTTTCTTTCCTCATTTCAGTTCCGGACGTCATGGAGGAAGGTCGTTTGGATGAGTTCTCTGGTTTAATTTCTTTTGGGGGTTTGTGGGGTTGTGGTGGTTTCTGTGTGTTTATTCTTGGTGTTATTTTTGGGTTTGATTTTGGTTATTTTTGGATGTTTTTGTTTGTGATTTTTGTGGTTTTTTTTTTTGAATTACTGGTTTATTTTGGGGTAAATTCACTTTCAAGGGAGAGGGGCAAGGCACCATTGCCTTTGCCCCCACTTGAAAGCAAAAAACTTTTGGGCTGGCTTTGCTTACCTGGGAATCGGTTCACTTTCAAGGGTTGGCGAAGGCAATGTTGCCTTTGCCCTCCCTTGAAAGCGAAACACTTACTCGGAAAGTAAAGGCACCGGGTGGAGCACCCATCCAGTGCCTTTGCTTTGTGGAGGAATTGTTTCGCTTTCAAGGAGGGGAAGGCAATGATGCCTTCGCCCTCCCTTGAAAGCGAAACACTTACTCGGAAAGTAAAGGCACCGGACAGAGCGCCGTCCGGTTCCTTTGCTTTCCAGAGGAATTGTTTTGCTTTCAAGGGGGGGGAGGCAAAGGCATCCATACCTCCCCCCCTTGAACTCCCTCTGTTGTTGTGGGTTTTTTCCACCCCTGCTCAACTTTTGTTGAGGCCGGTGGTGGTCTCGCCGTGTCTTTGGTGGGGTAGCGTGGAGGAGAGGGAGTCCCTCTCCTCCCCGTTGCTCCATGCAAGAAGGCCAGTGGGTGTTTGCGTGGCTTTGAGGCACTGCATCCGCCTGCGGCGGACTTGCGCTCCCAGTGTGTTTTTTATTTTTATTTTTCGCGCGCCAGCTTCCTCAGCGTTCTGCACATTCATGGCGCACAGGATGCTGGGGCTTGTAGTTTTGGGTTTGTGCGGCAGTTTTTTTCCTAGGCTCCATTTTGATTGGCTGCGGCGTGTTTCCGACTGTTCCTTTTGCTTGTACCTCTCAGCCTGATTGGTTCTGGTGCGGCACGGCGCAAGGAATGTTAGGAATTGCATTCCTTTTCCTTTGCTTGTGTTCAGGGGGCTCCTGCCCCACTGGAACATTTCTCAACCCCCCAGTTACCTCCGTACCCAGTTCGAGTGAGTGCACGAATGCTTGGTACAGGCTAGTAGGGCCTGGCTAAAGATCCTTTGTCAAGTTACAATGGTTAACGCACAATTTTATGGGTATAGATGAAGAAGGAATTAAGCAATTTTCTGAAGGCATGGTGTCAGCTTATACTCAAGAAGAACTGCCTAATTATCTAAAAAGGTGTTGTCTCTAAAAAGACAAGGTTTTCTTTTGGTGCCCTAAGGGCAAATAAAATACCCAAATATACAACCCTTGCACCCTAACTGAACAAGCCACTGCAAAACAGAGTGATTTCCCTAGAAGAGTGGTGGTGAACCTATGGAATGCATGCCAGAAGGGCATGTGCACTATCACCCCAGCACATTCACCATGCCCCTCTGCCCAGCTGCCCAATAGGAGCACTTCCTCCCACCCCCAGCACAGAATTTGCCCTGCTCCTCTGCCCAGCAGTCCAATGGAAGGACTTCCTCCTTCCCCCCAGAACAGAGTTCATCCTGCCCCTCTGCCCAGCAGCCCAATGGGAGTGCTCCCTCCCTCTCCCAGCACAGAGTTTGCCCTGTCCCTCTGTCCCGCAGCCCAATGGGAGCGCTTCTTCCCTCCCCCCAGCACAGAGTTCACCCCACCCCTCTGTTTGGGCACTTGGTCTCTAAAAGGTTCATCATCACTGCCCTAGAAGTTGCCAATCAACTGAAGGAAAGCCATGACTGTTTTTTAGAGCTGTGCTGAAAGGCTGTCATTACAAAGCCAGGGAGGACTTGTTGACAGAGGGAAAGGGCAGCCTCAGAAGATATCCTGTGGAACAAAAGCTCTCAATGGAGGTGACCTTGGATAGTATTTATCATTATCTTGGCCACCTTTTGTTTTCAGTTGCATTCACTCCCATGAAAGATTCAAAGGCTTGCATAGAATGGCTCAAGTCAGCTGGGGATTGTCGGCTTCAATTAACATCTTTTTCCTGCATTACCTTTGCAGGATAAAAAAGAAACCCATTCAGTTCTTTTAGTTGTGAAAAAATTAGAGTGACATTCTTAATTCAATTTTAAAAAGAGACACATTTAAGCAAATCATTCTCCACTGTGGGAAGAAAAAACAGTATGCCATAAAGTCAACAATGACACAAGGATCATTTATATGTAATAAAGCAGGGGTTCCCAACTTACAAGCCACAGTGCCATTTCATGTGGCCCCCCCACACCTCCAAGGGCATTCGAGAAATAAAATAGCCACCCCTTTGAAACTGTTTCATATGGGCCCCCCACCACCTCCTCCACATCAGGAAGTGCCATGTGGTGGAGGAAGGGCAAAATGGCCATCCAGTCTCCGAAGCTTTCTGAGGGAACGTGACCTGGGCCCCGGCTTAAAAAGGTTGAGAACTCATGGGCTATACAGACCATAAAAATTAAGAAAGAAAGAAATCTGAAATAGATTGAAATCCACTTCTATTTTTAAACAAGAAAAATGCCTTCCACATGACCACGGAAACATCTGCAGGTGCTTTGGCTGTACATGGAGATGAGCGCCAAACCCTTTCAAGCAAGGGAGACCATTACCTTTACTAATAATTTTTGAATCTAACTCTGTATTGCCACATTTTTTTAAGATTTGTATTTGGATTCAGTATCTCTCTTGTATCTGTCCACCCTCGTCCTGGCATCCCCAGTATTCAGTTTTGAAAGGCAGCCAAGAAAGTCAAAGTAAACATCTGTGTTTTCTATAACTACTGGAAGCCCTGCTTTGACATTAAGGACCACCAAGGACTGAAAGCTTTTTTGAAGGACTTGGTAATATAAAGGGAAGGTGAGTCCTGCCTTTACTCCAGGCTGGATCAAAACACATAACAAGGCAAAAGGAAAGTCTCCAGGTAGGGCACACATTCGGGCTAATGGCTTCTGCCTTCAGGCTAAAGTCTAAACCAATCAAGTGATGGATCAGTCCCTGAAGACCAGAGCTGAACTTTAGCTCAAATTCTTTTTACTACCTTTGCCTTTGCTTTCTGGAATGTGGCAAACTATCTAGAACAATGATGACGAACCTTGGCACTCCAGGTGTTCTTGGACTTCAGTTACCAGAAGCCCAAGTCAGCACTCCTGCTGATCAGGGCTTCTGGGAATCGAAGTTCAAGAACATCTGGAGTGCCAAGGTTCACCATCACTGGTCTAGAAGCTTATGCAAAGTTTCCTTGATGAACATTAAAAATGGTGAAAGTGGAGGAAAAAATAAATTTAGCTATTCAGATATTGAATTAATGAATTAAATGCTCTTTGGGAAACGGGTTACTTTGCAAGGATGAGTGGTTGGGGAAAGAAATAGTGAGGGGGGAGGGTGTATTTGGCTTCATATTTTAATAGGGTATCAATTAGGGATCTTTGGTTGTTACTAAATGTTGAAAGCTACACAATTCACATGATCTGCAACTGTACAGTGGAACCTCAGTTAACAAACAGCTCCGTTTGTTAACCGTTAACAAACGGTTAACATAAAAATTGCATAACAAAAGGAAATCCATAGAAATTAGCAGCTTGGTTTACATATTTTTTTTGGAACGGATTAACTGGTTTTCCATGCATTCCTATGGGATACTGCATTTTGGTTAAAGTATTTTGGTTTTCAATGTATTCCGATGGGAAATTTGGTTAAAGTAATTTTTGTTTTAAGAAACGTCCCAGAGAACGCATTAATTTCGTTCTACTGTATTCACCAATCACTGTTCCACTGTATCCCCACCAGGTCATGTTTTACTTCCGGTTCTGGGAGGGACAAGGGTGGTGTAGGCCAGATGAATTGGGGTTGGGGCCAGATCTGGCCCACGGGCCATAGTTTGGGCACCCCTGGTTTAAGCAGAGAAAATGGCAGCCTAAAATCTATTGCATTCTGTTGCACAACAGGTGGCAAGGCATGTTTTACTTCCAATTTCAGTTGGAGAAACCACATGACCGGCCCGCTGAACTACATGACTGAAATGTTTGGGCACCCATGCCATAAAGTCTCACTCTTATGTCTGAAGAAGAGGACTTGATCCACAAAAGCTCACACTAAAATATAGCAGTTAAGCTTTAAGGTGCCATAGAATATTTGTCTTTTTTAGCTTCTGTTTTGATTCTTCAAAAAGCTCTTTCTGTATTTCTCCAAATGATAGAAAACTGCCATGACAGCAATATAAGGCAACAAGCAGTGGTGGGGTCCAAATTTTTTTACTACCTAGTCTGTGGCCATGGTATGGTAGGCGTGGCCAGGGAGAAAGCCCCGTGTTGCACCCGAATTAGGACTACTTTATTTTAAAACTTGGATGGGCAGAGCCAGCCAGAATTTCTGCTACCAGTTCTGGCAAACTGGGGCGAACCTGCTGATGCCCACCACTGCAACAAACCAATCTCCTGCCAAAAATATTTGTCCCTTCAGAAGGAAAATATCCCATTCATCCATCCATCCATCCATCCATCCATCCATCCATCCATCCATCCATCCATCCATCCATCCAGAAAGTTGGTTAGTTAGTGAGTTTGTTAGTTAGTTAGTTAGTTAGTTTTGAGGGAAATTCTTATGATTTGCACAAAATGAAAGGTTTTGGTTCAAAGTAAAATGCTAGGTTTTTAATGCAAAATGCAAGTTTCTATGCAGAAGACAAGGATTTGTGCACAAGATAGTTCTGTAAATTTGTTCTGCAAAAAACAAACCCAACATATTGTAAAGGCGCAAATGGGATTGTAACCTTGGACATTAGAGAGAAAAGAATGAAAAGGTCTCCTTATTTTCCTCTAAAACTTTAACTCTCCAAACATTTCCAGTGATTGTGATTCAACCTGGCCCTTTGGCAGCTTACTCCATTGTCTGATAATCATTCCGACAGTGATAAAATTGGCTTCCTGTCTTAGCTCAGGTTACAGCTAAGAAAAGGCCTCTTTCCTTCCTAATACATTTGCACATGGTTTCATAGTTATTGCGTCTGACTTCATCATCTTTTACATTCTTCATCTCAGAGGGTTGGCTTCAAAAGACATTTCTAGAACTGCCTGTTTGGGATTTCCCTTCCACATCTATCGACAATTTGATCTTCTGGTGGATGGGGAGGGAGGCTCCTTGTTCTCACACTTGGGTAGCTCTTTGACATTCAAATGTGTTTCCCATCAACTCTCATAAATGAAGGTGAGTCAAAAAGAACCTCCTCACATTCTTAGTAGGAATCTGAGGGTGTGGAGAAATTGAGAAGCTTGGGAAGTGAGGTGGAGGGAAGAGAAATGGAACAGAGACATTTTCTATTACAATCTGCAGATGTTTCTGAACATGACTGGGAGAGCTGGTTGGAAGAGGTGTGAACAAAAAGCCAGACTCTGAACTGAAGAAAAAGACAACTGAGGCCTTCAATTGACACCCTGCAAGAAAGGACTTCAAAGAAGGTCTGAGAGACAGCTAACACCTCAGGCTTATCTTCTGACTTCAAAAGCTAATTTTCTTCCTTGCCCATAGACATGTCTATGGGCAAGAGATTACTGCTCTGTGAAAGCAAGAAGCCAAAAGGTTGTTGTTGTTTTTTGTCTGTATGAACAACTAATGCATATTCAACAGGGTAAGTTGGCTGGTCCATTTAAAGTATATAATGGAGCAAGTAAGGCAATTTGTTAGCTAAGGGAACTTTTTCCCACAAGCCAAAATTGTCACTTAGGTGGAATGCTGGCCCACTAAGTGGACACTGCAACACACATACACAGAAGAAGTCCCTGTGTTTTGACCACCCACTGGGCAGCAAAGCTATGCCATCTGCTTGGGATGTGCAGTGAGTTCAGTTACCTGAGCGTGAGGTGTGAGGCCATGCATATGATTTCCAACTGTTTTACCTAGGAAAAGAGGCCACCATGGGCAAGCTGGCTGGTCCTGGTAAATGACTTCTGAGCATTCTGTACCTTGGAAATCCCTGGAATCACCTGGATGGCATGGGATTATTATTAAATTCAACACTAAAGGCCAAATGATGTGGTAGAGATAGTCCCTCACAAGAGGCATGGCTAAGACAAATCAATTATGTCTGAGAAACCAGACTTCCAAAAGAAGCAAGGTCTCATTTTGGAACACAAAACAAAGCAAGCTGCTTCACAAAACTATGGGAGAAGAGGTAAAAACCCTGCAGTGACAACCATACACAACCAGCCCTTCAAGAATTGCCTGCATTGGAGACAGGTTAGCAGCAACATATACAGAGGGTGCCAAAATGTATATACATTTTAAGAAATAAAATGGTATTAAAATTCTAATTCTCAATATATACCAAGAACCAAAATGAATAAAAGTCATGTTTGATTTCTGCAATTACAAGAGGTGCTCAAAGTGGTTACCATCAGTGTCCAGACACTTTTGATTATGGCAAATGGCTGCTTGAGCAACATTGACTAAAGTGTCCACTTGTATAACTGTGCATGCCAATTCAATTCCTTCCTGAAGTACCGCTAGTGTATCTTGTTTTCTAAAAGATACACTATATCCTTTAAGGTCCTTTAAGGCCCCTCATAGGTAGACACCAAGGGGTGCTAAGTCAGGAAAATGCGGGGTAAACTCAACCACACTTCTTCTTCCTATCCATTGTCCTGGCAAATACTCATTAAGGTAAGCTTTTACGTCTCACTTTTCTTTGACTGTTTTGCTTGTTGCATGGTGATACTAAATTCTTTTGAGTGAATGTCATATTCTATATTTTATGTTGTTCCTCATGACATGCCCAAGGGATTGGAGCTTTCTTTGCTTGATGGTCTTAAAGTGCTCTTATTCTTTATCCATTCGGCGCAATACTTCTATGTTAGTCACATGGTCAACCCATGATGCCCTTAGCAGCCTTCTGTATATCCACATTTCAAAAGATTTGATTCTCTTTTTAGATGCTTTAGTCAATGCCCAAGCTTTGACTCCATATAGCAACACTGGGAATACATAACATCTTACTATTCAGATCGTCTTAGCGAGAGTTAGCTCTTTAGGAAATGGTAAATATCACCCTTGCTTGAAAGTCAGTCGTATCCGACTCTAGGGTTCAGTGCTCATGTCCGTTTCATAGCTGAAGAACCAACACTGTCTGCTTCTGCAGGTGTTTCTGTGGTCATGTGGCAGGCATGACTAGAGACCAGAGCACACAGAATGCTGTTTACCTTCCCACCAAAGTGGTCCCTATTTATCTACTTGCAATTTCTTGCTTTTGAATTGCTAGGAGCTGGGATAAAGATGGGAGCTCATTCCATCCTGCAGTATTTGGGTATCGAACTGCTGACCTGCCAGCCTTCCAGTCAGCGTCTTAGCCACTTGAGCCACTGTAGTCAGTTAGCTCTCTACTGCAGAACAAATACTCTAACTCGCTCTGCAAGGAAAGATTTTTGGGAAGAAAGAGGCCCTGGACGTAGACGGACTTCATGGCTGAAGAACCTGAGAGACTGGTTTGGCATGTCATCGGAAGAACTGTTCTAAAGTGTTAAGAACAGGAAGACTATCACCATGATGAAAGCCAATCTCCGGAACAGATACAGCAACTGAAGAAGAAGAACATATTACACATTCCTATAATAATTTAATTCAACTCTGAAAAGTAAGCTATAGATAATATAAATTAAAATGTGTTATTTGTGTGTGGGGGGGGCGGGGGGGGGGCTGCCAGTTGGCAAACAACAGCAGTCTGCATTGTAGCAGCCAATTGTGCTGCAACAATTTGAAATTGTTATGAACACCTTGACCAGCATTCCTGTTTCACTCATTGCTCCCATCAGACACATCAGGCTGTAAAACAGGAGTTCTCAACCTTTTTAAGTGAGGGGCTGGGTCACGCTTCCTCAGACAGCTTTGTGGGGCAGATGGTCATTTTACCCTTCTTCCAGCACATGACACTTCCAGGTGTGGTGGAAGCAATGGTGGGGCCACATGAAATGGCATCACCGGCCACATTCGGCCCAGCGGCCACAGGTTGAGAATCCCTGTTCTAGGAGGCCTGCTGAAAAGTGCTGCGACAACGTGAAGTTATGGTTCTTTGAACACCCTTGACCAGGAATTCCTGTTTCACTCATTGCTCTCGTCAGTTTGCCAGACACATCAGGCTGCAAAAGAATGGAACACATCAGGCGGCCAACAGCAAAGATGGCCAGCTTGTGAAATAGAGAGATACAAAAGTAGACAGAAAGTGTTATAATTAGTGCCTGCTCAATGCCCAGCTTCAGTGGGAATAGTCATTAGAAATGTTGATGCCAAAAGATTGGTAGAAGACAATAATTTTAAAAAATTTATGGAGATAATTTTTGGAATGTGTCCAAGTGAAGAGAAAAGGTAGAATGCCAGTGCAGGGAGTAAAGTCCTTTTGGAGATAAATGGGACTATTAAGAATATAGATAATTGATGGTGAACCTTTTAGAGACCGAGTGCCCAAGCTCAACAGGCTTCCGTCTGTGCCACAGAGGAGTGGGGAAAACTCTGTGCTGGGGGAAGGGAGGACGCACTCACACTGGGCTGCTGGGCAGAGGGGCAGGGTGAATTCTGTCCTGAAACAACGGTGTGTGTGCCCACAGAGAGGAATCTGAGTGCCCCCTCTAGAATGGATACCATAGGGTCATCACCACTGATATACAGTATTAATTAATACAGTATTATTATTAATAATAATACAGTAGCTGGCTATGACAATAATAACAACAAAATCAAGGGTGCACCTTGATATCTTGATTTATTGTATATTTTTGTTGTTCTTATGTGATTAAATAAAAATTAATGTCCTTCTTTCCTTCCTGCTCTGCTTTCATGACCTCACTCATTCTCTTTCCTTTAGACACTCACATATTAAGTTTAATGACACTTCATCTCCTTAGATTCCTGGAGGATTTCAGGAAGAGAAGGAAGAAACCAAACAAGCTACCAAGTCAGCAACACAGATGCTTGGAGGTCCCACAAGCTAAACCCACCCATCACATAGATCTTATGCTAGCATTCCTATGAGCAAAAGCAGCATAACAGCATAAACAGGCCTTCTGCTGATGACCAAACAGAACATCTTCTCCCATGAAATGGAAAGGAGTATTTTTAGATGGTTAAGAAATTATTCATACACAAATTCAACCCTGAACTTTTGTTGAATTGAATTGTGACACACACACACACACACACACACACACTCTGAAAGCAATTCAGTAGACTACATGTGATCCACAGGAAGCATAAAATACTCAATTCCCATTTTTGTAGCCCTTGGGACTTCATAATTGCTGATGGGAGATTGAGGGTGGTTGAAAACAAGGAAAATTGCTCATTTTATCAAAGAAACATTGGATTTGATCACTTACAACCAAAACGAGATCAGTTTCTACTACACTAAAGGAGATTTTGCATATTGAGGGAAATTCTGCATTTTGTTAGATAACATTTAGGAACTTGAATCTTTGTTTCTCCCACCTAGAATGAGAAAACACATTGGGTTTTTTTCTCACCTGCAACATGGAAAAAACATTTTCTCATGTTTCAACAAGAGTACTGATACTTGTGGAAGCTATTTTTGTATAAGTGTTGTGTATTGAGGCACATTGCAAGTAGTGTGGGTAGCGCTCTTGCAAGAGGAAAATGGCGGTTTCCCGCCATCCTAATTAGAAGCCTAAAGTGGTGTGAAATCCCCTGCACAAGGGCGTGCTCGTTGTGCTAAACCAAGCCTTGTGATTGGTTACAGTTTTGGATCCTGTTCTTCATTGGTTAACTACATATATTCCCTGTTATGATTGGTTAGCTTCGTTTGTCCGGCAGGTTGCTACTTTGCATCAAGGAGCCACCACCGGGAAGATGCTATATAAGCCCCCCAGGTAAACAAGGGTCTGGCCGGACCAGACCTATACTTTCTATTCTGTACAGGTAGCCAGGTAGCGCTAAACCTGGGTCTCCTCCATTAAGCTATGCTTCTATGGTAGCTAGTTATTGCCTCCTACATGGCAAGAGTCCGGAGGGACTGATTCTACTGGGATTGTATAGCCATCTCTGTGTCCGGAGCACCTTGTAAGTTCATCTTGAATAGACTGTTAAATAAAGACTTGTTGCTGTTTTGTTCATCGTTGTCTGGACTATTGCTTGCAAGGGCCAGATGCAACATAGGCGACAAGGATGGGATTAAAGAACGACAAGATGGCTGACCAAGTCCCCCTCTGGCTAGTTCCATTCGACATCAGCAAGCATTGCCTGTGGTCATACTACAAAGTCCAGCTGGAGAGCTACTTCACAGTAAGGAATGTTGAACCGGCATTGTGGAAAGCAACGTTCCTGCCCCACTGCGGGCAAGAGACTCTCGACGTTGTTGCAAAACTTCTGCTGCCCAACATGCTCCAACAAGTCTCCTTACCGGCCTTGCTGCACACCCTGCGTGAATATTTCCAGCACAGGTCGGCCCTCGAAGATAAAGAGTCACCGGATCCACCTAAGACTGCGGCCACCTTTTCTGAAACCTCCAGACATGTCCGCGAAGACCGTGACAGCTCACCACAGGGAATGAGGGCACTGACATCAATGCTAGGGTCAGTTGTGCCATGCCAAGGATGCGGGAAGCGCCATCTTCACACAGTGTCCCTTCAGGAGCGCCCAGTGCCACCGTTGCAGGAAAACAGGCCACACCTCCAAGGTCTGTAAGCAATGTGGTGAGACTTCACTGAGACTCCAGCCAAAGCTCCAGTACTGCATTTCCAAGGTCTTCATGAGCTACGGGGCCAACGATGAGCAGCAAGACCTGAGGGACGGGTACAGCGTGGACCTCCGCATTGAAGGGGTGCCTTTCCACCTTCAGGTGGACTCCGGATCTTTTTTCTCCATTGTGAGCGACGATGAGTACCATCGCATTCCGCCTCCCCTGCGGCCCAAGCTCAAGAGTCTTCTAGGCAAGTTAGTAGACTTACGGGGTTGCAACGTTCCAGTTAGAGGAATAGGGAACTTTGGAGTCCATTATAACTATGTCTACACGAGCCTACCCCTCGTTGTTGCAAAAGCGGGTAGACTAATATTTTAGGGTCCCACTGGTTCAGGATCCTAGGCATTCACTTTATGGGAATCCAGTTGGAGGGAGAACCAGTCCTACATATCGATGAGCCCCTAGCGTTGTCACCACCCGGGGAGGATTTGTCCCAAGAGCCCCCTGGAAGCGATTCCTCCACAGAAGAACTAAGTGCATTGTTTTCCCAACAAGCGCATGTTGCGCACAAGGACAGTGGCCTTGCAAAAGAGACTGGACAGTCAGAGTTGCAAGAACTGTTGCTGCCTGATGCACTGGACTAGGAAAATCTTGATTTTTGGGACGATTTGGCTATTGCTTCACTCAAAATGTCCCTGAACATTCCCGCAGCTTCAAAGACTAACCCGTTACGTCTGATATTATTGTGTGGGTGGATATTGGGTGGCCACCTCCTCCTTACAATTTGGAGGCATGTGTATATTACCGGGATAGTGAGAAACTCTCAGTATTGGGAGGATGTTTATACAGACTTTGCAAGATAGTGCTTCCATGTGGGCAGCGGGACAAACTGCTTGAGCACATGTTAAGTGAGTCCCAAGATTTCATCCACTCCCAAGACGATACACGTAGCTATTTCTGGTGCCCGGGGATTGAACACACCATTGAGATCTGGGGCTACAACACGGTACTGGGGGCACATCTAGTTCTGTAAGGTTTTCAGTTTCCTCAGCGGCGGGTAAGCCCTCAACATCCCCTGGGGTTGGAGGCAAGATCCTGGCATCGCCATCACCCCCAAACATAGATTGGTATGAAAAGGAGTGCCTGGGTGCAGGCTCGCTTCCCCGGGAGGAAAAGGAGGGGTTGCAGGAGCACTCTCAGTCCCCAAAGGATCTCCATACTAGCTCCAAAGGGAGCTTTCCTCGGGCACTACAGGAGAGTGTTCACCAAGCCCAATATTAAAGGCAGCTGCGGGAGTGAACCAGGAGTGGTCTTCACCCTAGAGGCCTCAATTGCAGCAGTTGGGTTGCGCGGGGCATGAGCTAAAAGTCCTAGGTTATTTGCAAGGACATGGGGCAAGGGTTTGAAACAAGGGGATTCCTTGTATGCACCACACATGGGATCTCTCACGGCCAATGTAACTCAGGAAGGAAAGGAGCTACGTGCCTCACCAAAGTGGTTTGTTTCAGGTTGCACACACACAAAGCCCCCCCCCCCCCGATGCAAAATTCCCTTGATCACTCCGTGGAGCTCCAGTAAAACTCATGAACCACAGGACACTTTGCAAAGAGGGGACAGACAGGGTTCATGTTCACAAGATAGATCACTCCTCGGATGAGGATTCCGAATCGTAAGTTTTACCTGGGACCCCAACTGAAAACTTAGGAGGGAGGAATCTTGTGTATTGAGGCACATTGCAAGTAGCACGGGTAGTGCTCTTGCAAGAGGAAAATGGCAGTTTCCTGCCATCCTAATTAGAAGCCTAAAGTGGCACGAAACCCCCTGCACAAGGGTGTGCTCGTTATGCTAAACCAATCCTTGAGATTGGTTACAGTTTTGGATCCTGTTCTCCTTTGGTTAACTACATATATTCCCTGTTATGATTGGTTACCTATGTTTGTCCGGTGGGTCACTACTTTGTATCAAGGAGCCACCGCCGGGGAGACACTATATAAGTCCCACAGGTAAACAAGGGTGGGGCCGGATCAGACCTATACTTCCTATTCCGTACAGGTAGCCAAGTAGTGCTAAGCCTGAGTCTCCTCCATTAAGCTACGCTTCTATGGTAGTTAGTTATTGCCTCCTACAAGGCAAGAGTCTGGAGGGACTGATTTCACTGGGATTGTATAGCCATCTCTGTATCTGGAGCACCTTGTAAACTCATCTTGAATAGACTGTTAAATAAAGACTTGTTGCTGTTCATCATTGTCTGGACTATTGCTTGCAAGGGCCAGATGTAACAATAAGTTTCCCAGCTTTCTCTCTTTTCACAAAGCTGGCTGCAGCAGCTGCTTAGTTGTTGAGAGGACTTTACAAAATCCAGAAGCACCGGATTGGGTGTTTGCATTTTTTTAGCGAATCATTCTCTGCTTTTTCATTTCTCTTTCTTTCCATTTGCTTTGCTCCACATAGGGGAAGAATGCTAATTTCTCGCAGAGACATTATGTATAGCGTTGTGGAAACCTCAACGAGATATCTTAGATCAAATTCCAGTATTCTGTAGCAGTGAGGATGGAAAGTTATACTTTACCTGTGTTGCTGTTATACAGGCTGGAGATCACAGGTTTGCAATAAGTAAGGCTTGTATTTCCCCAATTAATGGATTCAGTTAAAAGTGTTGTCAAGCTACTGATTTAGTCAGTGTTCAGCTCTTAGTCTTGCTGAAAGCTCCTATGCTGACTCTCCCTATTTGTGACTTTGTATAATTTCTGAAGCATCATCAATAGCAATCTCATTCACAGCAATAAATATACGCTGTTCCCCCTACCCTCCATCACTCCTAATAAGCCACTTCTGAGGCCTAGCAAGAACTATCATCGGCTTTTTATGACTTCAGGAAGGTAGCGGGAAGGAAGAATTAAATTGCTCTCCAAGGTCATCCTTGCCAGACTCTCAGTAAATGAGGCCTCCCCAGGGATTCATAAAACTGCAATACATGCATGCCGTATATTAACACATTAAAATGGGGGAGATCAACTATTATTAAATGTTGTCACAAAGCCATAAAAGGCAGAAAGTCCAGAATCAAGGATGGGATCGGAATCCAAAATAATGGCCAAGGCAGAGGACAAGGTGGATTAGGGCAGGGGACAGAAACCCAAATACAATTTAATTCATGTATGTGAGCACTTTATCAAAAGTGTCAAAGGCATTTATAAGGTCTGTCTCAAAAGCACAAGTACAAGATGAAGCGTGATGATCCGTATCACATAAAGTAAGTGAAAACTAGAATATTTGTTGTTGTTGTTCAGTTGCATAGTCGAGCCCGACCCTTTGCGACCCCATGGACCACTGCACGTCTGGCACCCCTATCCTCCACCATCCTCTGCAACCCACTCAGCTCTATGCCCATTGCATCAACCATGCCATCTAGCCATCTCATCCTCTGCCGCCCCTTCTCCTTTTGCCTTTGGTCTTTCCCAGCATCAAGGCCTTCTCGAGTGAGTCCTCTCTTTATATTTGGTAGCCAAAGTACTTTAGCTTCATCTTCAATATTTGTCCTTCCAAGGAGCAGTCTAGGTTTCTCATGGCTTGTCTCCCAAGACATAAGCATCTTTTCATTTCATGACTGCTGTCGCTGTCTGCAGTGATCTCAGATCCTAAGAAGGCAAAGTCTGTCACTGCTTCCATTTCTTCCCCTTCTATTTGCCAGGGAGTGATAGAATATATGAGACAACAAAAGCTCTTTGAATGTTTTTAGCTGCACGTGAGAATTGAAATTGTGTAAGGTTGGATAGAAAGACGCGGTTAGTAAAATATATAAAATAATAAATGTAGAAAGTAATTCACAAAAGATATTTAAAATGCTTGGGAACAAGATTTGAAGATAAGCATAATTGAAAAAGAGTGGAAAAATAAATGAAAAAAAAGAGGTATGAGATCCATGTCCGTCAGGGTTAAAGAGCATAATTTTAAAATGTTGTGGAAATGGTACTTGACCCATTGAAACTGTACCAGATAGACAAAAAATAAAATAAAATGTGTTGGAGATGTAAAAATACATTGGGCACATATGTACATATGTGGTATGAATGTAAAAAGGTTGAGAAATTTTGGGAGGAAATTGAGAAGGAGATGGTCAATATTATGGGAACATCTCTCAAGTTGGGGCCAAGTAACATCTTGTTGACGGACGTAGATAATATGAACTTAGATGATGATAAGAAAGAATTATTGGCTATAATGCTTACTATGGGCAGAATGTGTATAGCAAAAAATTGGAAGAACGACATAACATTAAAAGTAGATGATTGTTATAAGGAGATGTGGGATCTCGCATTGAATGAAAAATTAACATGGACTTTGAATTTTTAAAAAGGAATAATTAAAGAGAATAGATTCTGGAATACATGGAGACAGTTTGTGGATCATGCTTTGAAGGGAGAGGGGAAGAATAGACTGACACCAGACCAATTGAAGTTTTGGGCACAGTAGAAACCAATGGGAAATACCACATCCTCCCGGGCAATGTAAATACACGGGGTGAATGATGTATAGAATGTAATATTGGAATAAATTGATAGGGATAGAAAAAGAAATTTAACTGTTTTAGACAAATTGATTTGAATAGAAAATAGATAAAATAAGAAGTTACAGGTCACTAATGTTTAAGAGCAAAGTTGGGATATTTACCATTGTGATAATAAAACATTAAAGAGACAGTAAGTTAAATATTAAATTTCAAAGGTATTATATTTAGATTTATATACATCTAATTTTATAGTTTAAAGATTCTTTTTTTTGTGATAATGTCAAATGTATCATTTATATGCTTGCCTATGTTGTTTTTTCTTTCTTCTTTCTGTATTTGTATGTTATTTTTTTTCTGAAAATCAATAAAAATTTAAAATAAAGAAAAAGGAAGGAAAGACGCATAAGCCCTGACTCAACATCCCTGTGGATGGTGATCTTCTCAAGAACTTCCCACAATGACCAATGAGATCAACAGTGATTTCTCTTCTGGAGTTGTTTCTCCATTCTCCATTCATAATTATATCTTCCCCTCCCCATGATCTCTCCACTCCCCACCCCCATCCTGAACAAAATGAACGAGAGCTGTGTATCAGAGGAACACAAAGGAACCCAATTGGTTTATGAAGGGCAATTGCTGCAGTGAAAGAAAGAAAAATAATATGAGTAGGATTTGTTTGAAGGAGAGGAAAAGTCAGTTCCTCCTAGCCTTTGAAACCCTGGTGTTTAAAACAGGCTAGCTGTGCTTTGCTGGAGAAGAGTGGGATTATCTTGAAAGATATGTACAGGATCCACAGGATTAAAGAATAAAACACCTCCTTTGCTATTAGTTTTGCTCAGAAACTGTGAGGAGAGGGGAAGTTGGCCCTGGCTGGTTTGAAAGGGAAGGTCATTCCATAGGTGTTCAGAGCCACTTCCATTATATTCTTTCAGGCTAGTAGAAGTCATTTTGGGCTACTAAACCTGGGGATAATTTTTTGAAGTCCTGTTAAGAAACAAATCAGAGGTGTTCAGCTAAGTTTAATCATATACTGGCACTGAGCACCAAGTGATTTTAATGTAGGATCTCACCTTAATCTTTTTAACAACCCTATAAAGCAATTCACTATTGCATTATTTCTTTATTGCATATTAAAAGTGCCTAGGTTTAGAGAAAGGCTTCTAAGTTTGCTGAACCATTAGTAAGGTCTGAAATACCACAATTATCCCTCTTAAGACATTCCAGTGTACTGACTTTCATTCATGATCATGGTTCTTAAGAGGCAAGGCCTGAAATATCTAAACCACTGGATCACTGAGATCAAAACATCCAAGCTCAACCGTACATGCCTGGGAATTCCTTATAGCTGTCATTCAACATTCAGGTATAAAAAGGCAAACAGGTAAAAGGTCTGTTCCTAACCCTTGAATCACTATCTTGTAAAGACAAAGATCACCCTTGCTCGAAAGCCAGTTGTATCCGACTCTAGGGTTCAGTGCTCATCTCTTTTTATATCCAAAGAGCCAGCAATGTCTATGTCTGCAGACATTTCCGTGGACATGTGGCAGGCATAACTAGACACTGAAGTGCATGGAATGCTGCTTACCTTCCCAACGAAGTGGTCCCTATTTATCTACTTGCAATTTCTTGCTTTCGAACTGCTAGGTTGGAAGGAGCTAGGATAGTGATGGGAGCTTGCTCTGTTGTGTAGTACTCGGGTATCAAATTCTGATCTTTCAATCTTCAAGTTCAGTGAACCACTTGAGCCACCACAGTGACTGAATCACTATTTTTCTTCATCGTCCTTGACTACAACTCATATCCGAGAATGCATTTCTCCCCTGAAGCAGGAAAAATGCCATTGGCATTAATTTGTTTAAGGTGGATCCCAGCTTGCCAAGAAGAGACCCACACACTGTGATCACGGAGCCATCCCATTGCGGCACAAATGAAATGAGACATGCAGGATTTAACTGGACTGCAATGGACTGCCACAACATTGAGGATATTATCAAGGTGCATCTTCAGAGCCAGTCCATCTGGCATGGCATCTTCCATCTCTATGACCATTGGGAATCAGAGTTCCTCCTCCGTTCATTTTGCTGTTGGGCCCAATATGATGGTTTCCAGTGGCATTTCTTCCACTGAGGGGACCATCATCCCACCTAAAGGGGCTCATCCGCCGTAGCCGTTGGCCCCTTTAGGGAGTCAGGTTAGTTAACCGACACCTGACATTTGGCGTTGAGTCACTGGCTGTATGGTCTACTCCATTACCATATCAGGATGGCTGGCCAGACATAGAAGTACTGTATATATAAGTAGGATCTCACATTAATCTTTTTAACAACCCTATAAAGCAAGTCAATATTGTACTAAGTATAGAAAGTACTTAGAGAAAGACTTCTAAGTGTGCTGAGCCATTAGTGAGGTCGGAAACACCTCACTTATCCCTCTTAAGACATTCCAGCATACTACATAAGGATATAAATGTTATTGCTTTTGCTTTCCTTTGCCATCTACCTTCTTCAGATTATGAGACTGCCAATGGATCCATAGTCTGGCTGCTATGTTATCCTGCTATGGTAATAGAGTAGACCAGTGTTTCCCAATCTTTAGTTTTTGGACTTCAATTCCCAGAAGCCAAAGTCAATTCTCCAAAGCATTAATCAGCCAATGTATTGATTTATGCTTCTTGGAATTGAAGTCCACCAGAGTTCCATGGAGGATAGTTTAGGAAATGCTGGATTAGACCATACTGCCAGCAACTCAACACTGATTGTCAGGCAAGAGTTAACTAACCTAACCACTCTGAGGAGCAGTGGTGGGCTCCAGCTGTTTTGGACTGGTTTGGGCATACCGGTACTAAAGCTGGCTGGCCCTGCCCACCTCCCCACCCCGCCCACCTCCTCCTTTTCGAAGAGGCTTGGAGGTGAACCACTCAATTTCCCTCTATGTTGAAGGCTTTTCTGGGGTTCAGTTTCACCCCGAAGCATGTCCCCAGGCACTCTGGAGGGGCTGGGGAGGCGCTATGAGGTGAAACGGAGCCCCAGAAAAGCCTTGGACGCAGGCGGAAATGGCTTCAGAGGGGGATGGCTCCATTTTCAACAGGCCATGCCCACCCAATCACATGGCCAACAGGCCATGCCCACCCAGTCACATGGGCTCACATGGTAGTAATTTTTTTTGAAGCCCACCATTGCTGAGGACTAACAGCTTTGGGTGGCGAAGTCCACAGGGAAGGGTGATGGTCCCTAAATGGATTAAATCCCACTTGAATCCATCTTGATGGAAAGCAGCAGCTTCATTAATACTGGCCTGGGGTTGAGGAGGACTTTGTGTGCCAAAAGGGCTCAGGACCAGAAGGTGACTCCTGGAACTGGACCAGAAGTATGGGTTTCATGCTGTGGTGCAGAAGGAAAATGGAAGACCACTGCGTTATATTGTTCCCAGGACTATCTTCATGTCTGATCACTGTGAGGAGAGCCAATATTTGGAATTGGATATGCTACCTGAAGAAGAAGAATGGTACCTTTCAACCTGGAGAGGACTTTGGGTGGTCCAGGTCAGAGGCTGAGGAACCTTTAATGTCCATGTATCACTGCTATCAAACCTACATCATCATCATCATCATCATCTAGATCTGCAGATACATGTGTGCTCCTCCTTGCTTTATTCCCTTCTCTTTGTAAGCAGCCTAGTGAAGCCAATATCAGCAACCCTTCATGAGATGTCCTTTAAAAGGCCACATTAATAACAGGGCTTTATTAGGGCAATTCATAGATGGGGAAAGCAGGCAGCTGTGGAAGCAAAATTAGCTGCCCGATGACAGAGAAGGATGTTTATGAAGGTGGGAAGATACAGTAATGGTGATGGTGAAGAGGCAGGAGTCAATATGGATTGGTCCCGAATGGTAATTTCCGCAACCGCTACAGGGACGTGATACATTAATTCATTGTCAGGAAATATTTCATAACAATGCAAGTCTCCTCGCACAGCTAAAGTCATATGTTTTCAAAATAATTATTTAGCATAATATCCTGTTTAATTTTTTCTAAGGGCTCTTTCTGTCCATTGCCGCAATAGGAGAGCCAGTGTTTAGAGAAAGAGGTTTAAGGTAGAGACATCCAGGATTTATTTATTTATTTGTAAATTTCTATCCTGCTCTCCTGATGAAAAACATCACTCAGGGCGGCTAACAGCATATACAAGATACAATAAAAACACAAGTAAGACAATAACATTAAAACCCCCAAACCAACGCACTAAAAAACTGCCTAAAATACATAAAAAACTACACGAGTTGTAGTTAAAAAAACACCCCCACCCACCCCCACCCAGCATAAAATAACAAAAACAATCCACAGACAGTGAAAGAACCGGATCCCTTAGAATGCTAAATGAGCCAGCGGGCTTGCACAGAAGAGTCACACATGCCCCAAGCCCACTGACATAGCCAGGTCTTCAACATTTTTCTAAAGGGGAGAAGATCCGACTGGAGACGCAATTCTGGTGGTAAAAGGTTCCACAGGGCAGGGGCAGACATGGAGAAGGCTCTCTTCCTGGCCCCACTGAGGTGGACTTGCTTCACAGATTGGACCACCACTGAGCCCCTCCTGTCTGCCCTAGTAGGATGGGCTGACCACCTAGGGGTAACGCGGTCTCTTAAGTACCCCGGCCCAATGCCATGTAGGGCTTTAAAGGTCAAAGCCAGCACCTTGAATTGCACCTGGAGGCAAACTGGAAGCCAGTGCAACTCCCAAAGCAGCGGTGAGGCATGCGCATAACGCCCACACCCCATCACCACCCGGGCAGCCGCATTCTGGACCAGCTGAAGCCTCCGGATGGTCGCCAAGGGCAGCCCCATGCAGAGCGCATTACAATAATCCAATCTGGAGGTGACCAGAGCGTGAGTGACCATGATCAAGGAGTCCCAGTCCAAGAGCGGGCGTAATTGGTAGATGACATGAAGCTTTGCAAAGGCCCTCCTAGCCACAGCTGCCACCTGCTCCTCAAGCAGTAGCCGTGAGTCCACGAGAACCCCCAAATCATGCACTGGATCTGACTGGGGTAAAGAAGCCCCAGCCAGAACCAAAGATGGTAGCTCTCGGGAAATCATGGGGCCCCTGATCCATAGCCACTCAGTCATGCCAGGATTCAGCTGTAACCCGTTGTCCCCCATCCAGACCTGAACAGCCTCCAGACACCTGGTTAGGACTTTGACAGCATCACTCAGGTCCCCACGGGCTGAGATGTACAGCTGGGTATCATCTGCATACTGATGATACCTCACCCCATGGGAACGAATGATCTCACCCAGAGGTTTCATGTAGATGTTAAACAATAGAGGTGAGAGTACCGAACCCTGAGGTACCCCACAAGGGAGCAGCCTAGGGCTGGACTGCCCACTCTCTAAAGACACCGATTGAGTCCGGCCCGTCAGAAATGAGGAGAACCAGGACAACACAGTGTCCTGGGCCCCCAACCCTCGAAGCCAGCCCAGAAGGATACCATGGTCGACAGTATCGAAAGCCGTTGAGAGGTCAAGAAGAGCAAGGACAGAGGGGTTACCTCCATCCTGCTCTTGCCAAAGATCATCCATGAGAGTGATCAGTGCTGTCTCGGTACCATAACCGGGCCTGAACCCTGACTGAAATGTGTCCAGATAATCCATATCATCTAGAACACCCTGGAGCTGTCGAGCCACTGCTTTCTCCAACACCTTTCCCATGAAGGGAAGGTTGGAGATCGGTCTAAAGTTTGAAATAACCGTAGGATGCAAGGTTTTTAGGAGTCCAATAATTAAAAAGGGAAAGGCTGAACTACAGATGAGAAAAAGGGGTTTTTCGTGACTGTGCATGCAGGGAGCGAGGGGTCTTTGCCTGGCCTCCCACCTCCTTCCCCTCCGGAGGTGGGACAATGACATGGAAAGGCTCCATTGGTTATAATTAAGTAGGAGGGGTGAAGCATAGCCTAGTGGGTGTTTGCTAGAATGTTCAGTGTGGGTTGGGAATTTGACGAGAGCGGAGGTGTATTACAAACTGGTAGGAATGTCTCGTAAGAGAGGGCAGAGTATGGGGGTAGGAGAGGGTCGCTCCCTTCTAAAAAATCACAAGCCGGCAGGGAGGCGATCTCTGAGTCTTCAGAGGAGGAAAATTTGGAGGAGTTGGCCCCATTTACAGCTCGGCTCCACTCTCTGGAGATGGAGGTAGGGGGAGGTGTGGATCTTCCCCCAGTTGTGGGCCAAGAGGCAGCTAAAATGGTGGCAAAGGGAAAGGAGCCAAATGGTCAGGGTCTTTGAAGGAGTTCGAAGCCAGACTTTCTCAATTAGAAAGTCTTTGTTCAGCCATCCCATCTTCGCAGCTGGTGTTCAAAACAATGGAAGACACCAGGCTGCCTTTGGATGAGGCGATTGGTGAAGGGTCACAAGAGATGGTGGTGGAAGAGGTGCTGGTGTCAGAAGGTGCAAGGGCCAGCAGTGTGGAAGTTCCTGTGGGAGAGGCAGAGGCTCTCACCTAGTGGAGCCAATTAGACTGACTTGCGTGGGGCAAGTCGGATCTGTAGGGGTATCCAGACCTTCTTCTTGGGGTGAGTATGTGCAGCAACAAGGTGCCCAGGGTGTCCCCTCCCCCCTTTTGGCTGTTGGCATGGGGATATCCATGGGGATTTTAACCTGGGGGAGGGCAGCTGCAACAGCAGGTGCCTGGAGTCGGGGCGCAGGGCATGGGTGCGGTTTTCCCATGACAGGGTGTGGGTGGTCCATGGGGGCCTTTTGCGGACAACATGCCATCTTCCCTGGGAGGGGCAGGGGGAGGGGTGTGTGCTACGGGGGCTGCTACAGCAGTTGGAGAGGTTCCTGTTCAAGGCGTTCATTCGGTAGATAAGCAAGGGGCGGAAAAGAGTTTGGTTCCGAAGGCCGCCCAGGCAGCTGTTCTTGGCTTGTTGGTGGTGGCTTTGCCATGTGGTAGGCCTGAAGAAACGGTCAGGGCAGGGGAGGAGTCAGATAGGAGTGGGAAAAGTGCAGGAGCAGGGCTGTTGGTGGCATCATCTGCAGACAAAGGGGTGACCTCTGCGGAGAGGCAGGTGGAATGGCACAAAGGCCCCGCCTTGTTCGGGGAGCATTTGTCGAAAGCCATGAGAGCCAAGATTTTGAAGGGGCAATATGTGGATATGTTCTCATTGCTAAACAGGGAGGTGGAAGTTAAGGAGCTGAAGAACATGGATGAGAGGGAAAAGGATCTGGTGCGGAGGAAGAAACCTTTGCATAATTGGGGGAGCTGGTTACCAGCGTATCTTATTTACATGGGGGTTATCATCAGCGAACAGCCTCACAGGGCTTTGCCCATGCTGAAATATCTGGATTTCATTTATAGAGCTTACACTGATTTTGCGGGGGTGTCATGATTATGTTATGATTATTTTTTTCATGCTAAATATGAAATGCACCCGGATACTAAGTGGGAGGAGCCGCATTTCCTTTTGTGTCTTCAGTGTATGACTCCAGCCAGGCCTTTGTCAGGGGAAAGGCATGACAGCGGTCACCTGGTCCTGAGGAGCAGTCCAGCCATTGCCCCCATCTCGGCGGGGGGCAGTCGGTTCAAGCCCACCTGGTCTGCTGGGAATTTAATTCCCATGGTTACTGCACAGGCAAGCAATGCAAATACAAACATGGCTGCTGTCAGTGCGGGGGTCCGCACCCGAGTGGGTCATGTCCAAAAGGGAGAAAAGGGGGGCGCCAAGATTTCACTGGTCAGCGCAGACAGGACACTTCTCACAACAAAGTACCCCAGCCCAATTAATCTGGAAGCCCTCCGGTTTTGGTTGGGGCGCTACCCCAAGCGGGAGGAAGCTCAGCTGTTGTGGCAAGACTTTTCGTTTGGTTTTAGAATTCCGGTCGAGGGACCCATAGGGCATTCGGCTGTTAAAAATTTGAGTTCTGTTAAAGGAAATGAGGACAAGGTCAAGGGAAAATTGAATAAGGAGCTTAGGTTGGGGAGGATAGTGGTCCCCTTTCCTTCCAAGCCTCTTCCTGACCTTCGTCTTTCTCCCCTCGTGTGTGTGCCTCAGAAGTCGGGGGAAGAGTACAGGCTCATTCATCACCTTTCTTATCTGGCTGGGGGTTCAGTGAACGATGGGATTCCAGATGACCTGTGTTCGGTTAGGTACGCTTCTTTGGACTCAGCGGTGGCAATGGTCAGGAGGTGTGGCAAGCAGGCCTTTTTGGCGAAATGTGATGTTAAGGTGGCCTTCTGTCTGCTGCCGATTCATCCTGATGATTTCCATTTGCTCGGGTTCAAATTTGAGGCTGAATTTTACATAGATAAAGCTTTGCCTATGGGTTGTTCTATTGCATGTTCTCTTTTCGAATGTTTCAGCTCTTTCATACAGTGGGTGTTCACTTGCAAGTCAGGTTCTAAGGACATTACTCACTATTTGGACGATTTTCTCATTTGTTCCAGGGAGGGCCTTGGCCACTGTAAAATGCTGCTGCAGCAGTTTCAAGACACGTGCGAGGAATTGGGGTTCCTCTGGTGCTTGAAAAAATGGAAGGGCCAGCCAGATGATTAGTTTACTTGGGAATCGAGTTGGATGCGGAAAGGCAACTTTTCAAACTTCCCGGCTCAAAATTGCAGGATATGCTGTCCAGAGTGCTGGACATGCATAGGAAGAAGAAGGTTTCCCTGCATGAGTTACAAGTTTTGGTAGGTCACCTTAATTTTGCCTACACAGTCGTGACTCTGGGAAGGCCGTTTATCAGATGCCTGTGTGATGCCATGGCGGGCCTTCAAAAGCCTCATCATAGGAGAAGGCTTACTGCGGACATAAAAGTGGACCTGCTAGTCTGGGAGGATTTCTTACTGTCATTTAATGGCATTTCCTTCTGGAGGGACAAGCTGCTGCTTAGGTCGCACCTGGAGGTACACACAGATGCAGCCGGGGCGTTCGGCTTTGGCATCTACTTCAACAGAGAATGGTGTTGTGGGGAGTGGCTGAAGAGTTGGGAGGATAAGGGGATCATGAGAGACTTAACGTTCCTGGAACTTTTCCCCATAGTAGGTGCTCTTTGGATTTGGGCAGAGCTATGGAGGAATAGGACAGTCATTTTCTGGTGTGATAATCAGGCAGTCATGCAGGTTATCAACAAGTTAACATCAAAGTCTAATAGAGTCATCAATCTGCTTAGGGCTTTTACTAAAAAATGTCTTGAGGCTAACGTTCTGTTTGTGGCAAAGCATATTCCAGGTGTGCGCAACAAAATAGCTAATGCTTTATCCCGACAGCAACTGGACAGATTCAAACAGCTGGCTCCAGAAGCCCGCCGGTTTCCAGTGAGGTTGCCATCTGAAGTGTGGGCTCTTGGAGATATCAAATAGAGGAAGCAATCAGGAATTCGATGGCTGACAGTACCAGGAAATCTTACGCGGCTGCATGCCAAGAGTTTGTGGGATTCAGGAGGAATGCAGGTTTGATGGTTGTCCTATTCCAGTGGACCATTTGTTGCAGTTTTGTGTTCATTTGAGGAATAGAGGTTTAATGGTTAGAACTATAAAGGTCAAGTTGGCGGCGCTGGCTTTCCTGGCAAAGTCCAAGGGGTTAGAGGATAGGTCGGAAGATTTTAGGGTCCGTAAGGTGCTTGAAGGTTGGGTGAGGGAGTCATCGGGGAGAGCAGATAACCATACCCCTTTCTCACCAGGTATATTGGTGAAATTGGCACAAGGAAAAGATCTGCAAGGATTCTTGTGAGTCAGCCCTGTTTTTGGCTGCTTAGCTGTTGACTTTCTTTGGTGCTCTGCGCATCAGCAAGTGGGTGATGGAATCCAAGAAGGATGCCAGGAACAGGGCTCTTCTGTTTGAGAATGTGGTGGTCTCGGGTCAAAAGTTGTTCCTTTTTGTTTGTTGCTCCAAAACTGATCAACACGGTGTGGGTAAGTGCCTGGTTTTGGGAGCTTGTCATATTACCGAGATTTTCCCGGTTCAGGCAATCTCAAAGATCCTGGAGGTAAGAGATAAGAAGGATGGCAAGTTCCTGGTTCACAAGGGCATGGAGCCATTCATGAAATTTCAATTCTGGGCAATCATGCAAAAGGCTCTAGTGGAGGCTGGAGTAGTGAACTGGCATTTTGCTTCTCACTCTTTTCGGATTGGAGCTGCCTCCACGGTTGCAGCCTTAGGATACAAGGAAGAGGACATCAAGCAAGTGGGGAGATGGACTTCCAGTAAGTTCAAGATGTTCATCAGAGAACTCCCAGTGTTGCAGTAAATGTTGTCAGTGGTTGTTATGAGTTTTGTTTTTCAGGTTCTTCGTCTGCTGGGAAGGAGAATATCTGGATCATCAGGGACGATATCGCAGAAGGGTCAGAAGGATGGGCCGCAAGGGCATTTGTTGGAAGACACCTGGGGTTCTACAGGTTTAACGTGTTGTGGGAAGCTCAAAAAGGAATGGGTTTCCGGCACGTTGACGAGGCCATGAGGACCCTGGCCCCTTTTGTTGGTGGTTGTGTTGCATTTGGGGGTAAATGATTTGGACAAGTCAGGGGCGGATGATTTAACTGGGTGGGCGGGCCAAGCTGCCGAGCTATTGCGGGTGGCTTGGCCCGGTGTCCATTCTCTCTTTTCAGAAATTTTGCCAAAACTTGAAAGGTCAGCGCAGGAGGAAGCGGGAGTGACAAGTGGCATCTACATGGAACGGGCACGCATCTACGTCAACGCCATGATTTCAGAGAAATTTCTGGGGATGGGCTTTAGGTCATATTTGGATGGGAGTGGCCTCGGACCATTTTCCGGCCCTCGGGCCTTGGCAGAAAGCACAGAGGGGATGGTTTCTATTGACAGGGGGAGGAGCAGGATGCACCAAGCTTTGGCAGCTCGGGTAGGCCATGCCCCGGCTGTGGCATGGTCTAGTTAGGTCCCCACTTTCTTCGTTTATGTTCCCCTCTGTGCTTCACGCCCCTGCGTAGGGTTGTTTTCGTTACTTTTGCAATAAAGTAACCAATTTTTTTTCTCCAAGTCGTTGTCCCGTCCTTGTGTTCAGAGGGGTGGGGGTGGGGGGAATGGCCTGGCAAGACTTTTTGAGCAGGGGTAGTGAGAGGGAAATCAGCACAGCAAAACAATACAGTCCCAACATTTAAAGCAGGGGTGCCTAAAGTACGGCCCGGGGGCCAGATGTGGCCCATGAAGCCCTCATCACTCCTGGAAGAGGAAGTAAACGACAATAGTTTGCAAGGTTTGCAAAGTTTAAAGAGGATTATTAATGATAAGAACTTTTTCCATCACCCACGGTCTGATGGTTTAACTACCATATTTTATTCTCAAAAGGCTTGCCCCTCATTACACTCTAAATCAGGTGCCCAGACTTTTTGGGCCACAGGCCGATCATGTGGTTCAGGGAGCTGGTAACAATGGCCTGGGGGCCGGATGTGGCTCCTGACACCAATTCATCTGGCCCCCATCATGCAGGCAGGGCAAAATGGCTGTCTGGTCCTTGAAGCTGACTGAGAGAGCATGACCTGGCCCCCAGCTTGAAAAGGTTGGGAACCCCTGATCTAAAGCATGATAGCCTCAGTTTAGTCATATTTCTTCTTCTTCTTCTTTGAGAGAGAGAGAGAAAAGCTTAATTTCATCTATGTCTCCCTTGCTTGATAGCCAGTCATGTCTGACTCTAGAGTTTGATGCTCATCTCTGTTTATAGCCAAAGAGCCAGCACTGTCTGTGCCTGCAGATGTTTCCATGATCATGTGGCAGGCATGACTAGATGCATGGAACACTTTTACCTTCCCATACAGGGACAGAGATGGGAGATCACTCTGTTGTACAGCACTCAGGCCTCAAACTGCTGACCTTCCAGTCATCAAGTTCAACGTCTTAAACACTAAGCTACTTCAGTCCTTAATTTCATCTAGCATCCACTTATTCATCTTCATGGTGGTCCAAGACCCTCCTCCTCCATCTCATTCTGAATTAATCTTCTTTTAAAAATCTTCAGCTTTTTTCATGGTCCAAATTTACACATTGGACATCTTGAAGATACAAATCGGTTGTTCTGGTGGTGTAGGTCAAACAGATTCTGCAGGTTTGACTCAGCAGACATCAAGGTGGGCAACTGATGCACCAGCTCTACTACAAAAATCAGGAGAGGGAGAAAGAGTGGTATCTGATATTACAGCTAATGAGACTTCTGTTATAATTTTGGTCGCAATTCCACTTTGCAGAGCCTGCTGGACATTTCCTTTGACATTCTGAGTATCCTTGATCTTACCCCTCTATTCAGTACGAGTTAGACCACATCTAGAGTACTGTGTCCAAGTCTGGGCACCACACTTTAAGAAAGGTGCAAACAAATTAGAGCAGGTACAGAGAAGGGCAACAAGGATGATTGGAGGACTGGAACCCAAACTCTATGAGGAAAGACTGAAGGAATAGGGCATGTTTTTGTTGTTCAGTTGCACAGTCGGTTCTAACCCTTTGCGACCCCATGGACCATCACACGCCAGGCACCCCCTGTCCTGTACCATCCCTCTCAACCCGCCTTGAGAAAAAGAGAAAGAAAGGGGATATGATAATAGCACTCTTCAAATACTTGAAAGATATAGGCTGGATATTAGGAAAAATATCTTAACAGTTAGAGCAGCATGACAGTGGAACCAACTGCCTCGAGAGGTGGTGAGTGCTCCAAAACTGGAAGAATTGAAGAGAGAACTGGAGTACCATCTGTCAGATCTTCTTTATCTTGATTCCTGCATTGAGCAGGGGGTTGGACTTGGTGGCCTCAAAGTCTCTGTGCAACTCAATGAGTCAATGATTCTATGATTCATACAGGTCTGAGAACAGAAAGTATCCAAGTCAAGTCACTAAGACTCAAGGTTTTGGGAGAACCTGCCTATTATGCTATTGCCCCACTGTCTCAAAGGGGATCTATCTGTTCTGACCTGTTGTATCTTGTTACTTAACTCACACAGACTTTGCAAAGGAACTTCCAGACCCACCTGACACTGAGAAGGGCATATAAACAATATATTTCATAGGAAATCCAAGTTCTGTTTTTAGTACAAAAGCACTCTGTGCAAATGTCACTGGGAACAAGTAAGGAAATTGCAAGCATAATTGACAATGAAGTAACAAACTCAGACAGAGTGAGAGATTTTGGCACACAATTCGACCCACAAAGTAGACAGCAATTATTTCCCCCCAGAACAATACTAAGGTAAGAAGGATACAATCATAACAGAAGACTCCAGGTTGGGTTATATTTTTAAAAGCCATGGGAAACTAACAGAAAGTGTCAGATTATTATTCAATGCACGCCAACCAAAAGACCAACCTGGAAATTCAATAATGGTGAACTTTAATGGCAATATTACTACTACTGTTATAAGAACCAAAATTTCCATTGTCCTTGCCTGTTCTTTACCGGTTTATTAAGTGTATGGATTAGGAGGCAGAGAGGGTGAACTTCCATAAACTCAGACATTTGGGGATACCTTTTGATGCATTATGAAGCAACAGAATCAACTCCCCTTCTGGTAAAAAGGAAACAAAACAAAATGAAGAGATGTGAAGTTTTTTAAAAAATACAATGCCCATTTTATTCATTGACCAACTGGCTGGTGGTATTCTGATAGTTTTAGTGCAAAAAAACAAACAAAAAACAAAACCCATTTAACATTTGTAATTTCTGGGATATATAAACAAGGGTCTAAAGCAGGGATTCCCAACCTTTTTACACTGTGGGCCTGACCACGCTCTCCCCAAACAACCGAGGGAGCCATTTGTGTGGTTCCCCCACCATAAACACTGCCGTAAAATGTGTTTGCAGCTGTCGTAAATGTGTCTGCTTCCGGTGCAGTGGTGGTGGCACGTGGGCCACATGAAATGGTGCCGTGGACCATAGGTGTGGCCACCCCTGCTCTAAAGCAATTTTTCACAACCTTTGGTACTTTGGTTTAATTCCCAAAGGTACTGATTAGCCAGTGTACTGACTTAGGCTTCTGGGAATTGAAGTCCAAGAACCAAAGGTTGGGAAACAACGCCCTAAAGGAAAAGGTCCCCCTTGTTCAAAAGCCATTTGTGTCTGACTCTATGAGATGGTGCTCATCTCTGTTTATAGCCAAAGAGACAATGCTGTCTGCAGATGTTTATGTGGTCTTGTGGCAGGCATGACTAGACATCAGAGCACATGGAACCCTGTTACCTTTCCTGCCAAAGTGATACCTATTTATCTGCTAGCAATTTATTGGGCTGAGTGATCAAGCCTTGTTAGTCACGAATGAGTCAGCTTTTGGGATATGGAAATTTTTCTTGTTTTTATTTCACAAAAGCCCCTTGAATTGCCAGTGATCATGCTGGTTAGGGTAGTATGAATTCTGAAAATATGTCCCACCCATGGGGAGGGGAAGGGAGTGATGGATGGTCAACAAGAATGCCCCCCCCAGGCTTTCTTTGCCTTCCTTTTGATCTCCCTCTCCCTGCAGTTGAAAGCAACAGGGACAAGCTCAGCTCTTCCTGAAGAGACCAAAGCAATGCTCTGAAGTGATGCTTGTAAGACCATGTGTATTTACTTAGCAAGCCAATGAATAATTAGAGCAGAAGAATCTGTAACAAGCCTGGGTCCTACCACCTGAGTGAATTATTTAGACACCCCGTTCTTCAAAGATTCTGCAACAAAACGGTTTCTTGTTGACAGAGCACTTTCTGAATGCAGAGTAAATACACCATCTCATTTCTCCGGGTTGGGAAGTGTATCCCTGGTTCCTGCGATAAGAGATGCTGCTGATGTACTGGGTTTAATGCATTAGCCCTACAAGCCAGAAGAGATGGGGGTTTCTTTTTTAATGGATGCATTGCTCAGTCCCTAAAGGGGAAAATAGGTGTGTGCTGGAATTTAATGTGTAATGGGAATCCAAAGGAAGCCATTAATTTTCATTTATTTCTGTGTGAAGTAGAAAAATGTTTAGCCAATTAATGCTTATGAGGTAATGTCAATTATAAGATTGTTGCATGCCCAGGTGCTAGTTAGTACCCCTCGCTCACACATTCTCATCGATGCCAGTCCCAAGGACAACTTAGTCTGGGAATCTGACAGTTTGATCTATCACATGAAGATACCAAGATGGAATCTAAGATAACCATCTCATGTAATATGCAGGTGCATAAGACCCAGCTGGATGTCCAGATGTCCAGCCAATTTGTTTCTTTATGTCATATGGGAATTTTCAAATATTTGAGAAGGGAGGTGTGAGTGGGGAAAAATGTTTAAAAACTGAGACTTTTAGCATCTCAGTAGCAGACATCCCATTGCAGGGGGTGGCTCTGCCCATTTTCTTTTTCAATATGCCATTGATGTCAGACCTCAAGTCTGATATTAATGGGGGCTCACCGTAGCCCAACATTTGATGAATTATTTAGCTAGCTTAGCCATTTCTATTATTTTATGTTTTATGTTTCTACTTGAACTGCCTTTATCCGTATGCTATTTTACGTTATTTTTGTATCAATAAAAAGCTGCTATATTTGAAGAATTGTAGTAGTGTATTTTCATTCTCCTCAAACCTTAAAGAGGAGAAGATTTAGAATCCAGCATACCAAAACCAGAAGTGAGAGGGAGGTCATAAATTAGGTCTTTATCAGGAGGAATGAATTCCAGAGAGAAGAAGTCTTCATTAAGGTTTCGTTCTTTGAAAAGGAGCGTTACCAAGTTTGCTGAAGTCTCTTCCTGATTGAGGTAATTTTTATCTATACTCCTGGTTAGCTGGACTCTAAAAGTGTCATCAAAAGGGAGGGGGCATAAAGTAGATGTTTGGGAATACTTGACATTCCTATAAGTCCCGCATCGCCATTTTAATTGCCAGATATTTCTGGACGAAAAGAGGTGAGCGCATCTCAAAACGCTCCCTGCAAAAGAAAAAGCAGGTAAACCTCTAGGAAAGGATTTATGCCTGCCTCGAAACTATAATAAATGGCTCTCTGTTAGGCAGTACAAAGGAAGAGCCAATTTTATCTACCTCTTGACATAATGTGCCTGTTCTTTACAAACAAACCACTGGAGAAGTTCATCCGCCATTAGGCTACTCTAGATAGCTTTTTATCCAGGGCTCACAAAAAAACAAAAGATGGCAAAGAGCATGACTCTTTGGAAAGTTTGTCAGACAGAAACCTATGGCCATGTAAGGCCATGTGGATTTGCACATCGTGCTCTGCACTGGATTCTGCAAAATCACAAATACTGAGCAGCACCGGTTTGGTTTGGCTCAACCTGTAACAAGGTCTGGATCAGAGTGAAACTGATGAATTTGCTTTGTTGGTGAAGTGAAGCCAATTTTCACTCCTTTTGGATCTGGGTCTGAATATGAATTATGAGGAGATTAAAATGAAGCAGGGACTGTAGTGTCTTAGTGGTTAAGGTGTGAAAAAAGCAAACTCAATGCTAGGGATCATTAGGAAGGGTATAGAAAATAAGTCAACAAGTGTCATTTTGCCTCTTTATAAATCTATGGTGAGGCCCCATCTGGAATACTGCGCACAGTTCTGGTCGCCATACCTCAGAAGGATATTATGGAGCTGGAAGAAGTGCAGAGGAGGGCAACCATAATGATTAGGGGACTGGAATACCTTCCTTACCATCTGAGGCTGCAACGGTTGGGCTTCTTCACTCTAAGAGGTGACCTGATTGAAGTTTATAAAATCATGCACGGTGTGGACAAAGTAGATAAGGAAAAACTGTTTTCCCTATCGCAACACTGGAACTAGGGCGCACTCCATGAAACTTTTGGGTACTAGTTCTCAAACAGATAAGAGAAAGTACTTTTTCACTCAGAGGATCACTGGTCTATGAAACTCCCTGCCAGAAGAAGAAGTGGGGATACCTAAGGACAACCTCTGGGTTGGAGTGGTAGACAGGATATATCTCAATGCCATTTCCAGGGAATCCTAAGCAGGTGAAGGCATCTGCTTGGGAATACCCTGAAGCAAATGGTGAGCTACTGTGTGAGACAGAATGCTGGACAGGATGAGCTGTGGCCTGTTCCAGCAAGGCTGTTCTTATGTTCTTATGTTAATATCACAGTTGCAATTACAAAATAACAATCAGTGAAACATCTCAGAAGCATTTCAACATTTCAGAAGCATTTCAACAAACATCCCAACCATGCACCATTGTAAAGCATCAACCCATCCCAACACAAAACTTCAAAAAAATACGAAAAACGTTGCTAACTCAACCTTACCACCTGCATCTGCTTGGGAATACCCTGAAGCAAATGGTGAGCCACTGTGTGAGGCAGAATGCTGGACTGGATGGGCTGTGGCCTGCTCCAGCAAGGCTGTTCTTATGTTCTTAAGGTGCTGGATGTGACGGCTGGAAGGTCAGCAGTTTAAGACTCAAGTGCTGCATGATAGAATGAGCTTCCGTCCAGTCATGCCTGCCACATGTCTACAGAAATGTCTGCAGATGCCAATTTTCCAGTCGTTAACTTCAGTGTCTTAATCACTTGAGCCACCAAAGTGCCCAAAGTGTCTGTAGCAATGTGTTAACATGTCCTTAAAAAGTAGCTTTTGCAAGTGACCACAGAAATATTACTTCTTATACCAGGGGTCCTCAACCTTTTCAATATGAGGTCCAGGTCACACTTCCTCAGACAGCTTTGGGGACTGGACAGCCATTTTGCCCTGTCTGGCACACATGGCATTTCCAGGTGTGGTGGAGGCGGTGGTGGGCCACATGAAATGGTGTCATGGACTGCATCCTCCGGCCCCTGGGCTAAAGGTGGAGAAACCCTGTCTTATACTGCTAAAGTAACTCTGTCCCTATTTGTTGCATTAATTTGGATGTGGAGCTTGGCTAGACCCTTATTACTGATAAGAGCAATTAACTGATGATTGCATTACTTATGACTCATTACTTCCAGGCTGTGAATGCAAGACAATTCTGTGTAATGAGTTTCAGAAGGCTACCTAAATCTACCCTTGTAATGAATCCAATATTCCATTGATCAACTCCATTTTGAAGACATCCCTTAGCAAAGGAGAGTTCCCAGACATTTAACACAATACAATCCCTGGGTGACACTGTCTTACATTTCAAATTATCTCACTGCAAATACTTAACCCCCTTTTCTCCAAGGCTATTGATTGGATTTCACTCTGGGAGTTGTCTATCCCTGACAGATGTAACTGTGGTTACAAAAGAGATTTCCTTTATCAGAGGTTGAAAGTGAGAAATGTCCAAGTGATGCCTTAGAGCCACCAAAGGTTGTTTCCTATGTCAACATCCGGTACACAAACAAGACCCTTCAATCAATGCTAGAAGAGAAAATGAAGAAAAAAATTGTTACCCTCCTAACTAATACAGGGCTACAATCTCCAGCTTGGAGGAGGGAAATTACAATTTTCATGCCCCTCCACAGAGGAACAGAAAAAGTATTTCATCTCCCCAAGTGTCCAGGTGACTCCTCAGCCACTTCACCATAAGGGTAAAAGTTGCTTGCATTGTTTGAATCTAGGGAGTGACTAAATGTGATTTAGCCTCTCTGTTAAGATGTCAAACTCACTGGCTGGAAGGTTGGAGTTCGATTCCTGGATACTGCATGATGGAGTGAGCGCCTGTCTCTGTCCCAGCTTGAAAGCAAGAGATTGCAATTAGATAAAAAGGGACCACTTCGGTGGGAAGGTGAACAGTGTTCCATGCACTCAGGTGTTGAGGCATGCCTGCCACATGTCCACAGAAATGTCTGCAAACACAGACAGTGCTGGCTCTTCAGCTATAAGCAGAGATGAGCACTGAACTCTAGAGTTGGATATAACTGGCTTTCGAGCAAGGGCGACCTCTACTTTTACTGTCCTTAAACAACCCAAAACCAGTGATTCCATAACACCTGCACAAGGGGCAGTCTGGGTATGCTCTTAATTAGTTAATGCATTATGTTGGTCAATTGGGCTATTGGGCTATTTTTGATTTTCTCTTTGCTTTGTTTTGTAAGCATACTAAATTGAAAATTAAAGTTGGTTTGATTCTCATGCCTAGTTTGAGACTGCTGGCCATATGGATCTTGTTAGTAAGGAGTCTGTCATTTTTCATAGATTACCAAGGTGGAAATGCAGGGAAACTGATTTATCATACCCTAAATCTTAATTTATGTGTTACTGCTAAAGGATGAAAGACTCTCCCTCCTTCCAATATATAATTCAGTAATTCATTCTATAGGCAGCAGTATACTGATGCTCATATAGCCTTCATAAGAAAAAAAATGCTGTTAAAATTAGACAAATGATGTGATGTCTGAGAACAAGCACACTGAAGTTGGCTCAATGTTGCCAATAAGTTTTCTTTAATTAGTTGTGTCCTTCATAAAGATAATGAAGTCATCACTCATTCTTATGCCACTCAAGACCATGTCTGCTAAGCAACTGTCAGCTTTCTTTTCTACACAAAATGCTGCCCATTCATTCTTGAGATGCTCCTTCAAATGTTTCTGCACTCATTTATTTAAACAAAATGAAACAAACACAAAAACCTTATAACTGGGATGCCTGAGGAGCATAACAACAATAGGAAATTAGATAAAGCAATCTTTTAAGACATCAAAAGAACAGAAAAGCTTATTGATGAAATCAGGGATTAAAGTAATCAAAAGAGCTGTTCATATCACAGAATACTTTCTTGTTTTTTGGGGGTGGTAGTGGTGTAAGACTTTATGTGATGTCTCAGTGCCATCAAAGTGGCTAGATAGAGTTGTCTCTAACACATCATTATAATCAGGAAAGAAAAGCTTCCAAACAAGTCAAAAGAGGAAAGAGATGCACACAATTTTTTTATCTGTTTGTTTAAATACAGATTTTGATATTTGTTTAGGAAATTAATAAAAAAAATCTATTGCACAATAGAAGACAACCTGGAGACCAGGTCGCCTGTAGACAGGCTGCTGCTTTATCTACTGTTCCAATAGCAACAGTTGATGGGGAATCTCATGACCCTTGCTCCTCTCCCTTCAACTGGTTTTGGACCTTTAATACAGATTTGGGATTGCAATGTAGAGATGGAAAAGACCCTTGACTTAAAGTCCCAAGAGCTCCACCAGCCAATCAGAGCAGAAAACAGTGGGGCATGCTTGGTTGTCTAAAGTTTGGGCTGCCAAATATTACATCCCTATCAATCTCGGTATGTTGTTCAGCAACATCTAGAAGACTACAGTTTCCCCATCCTTGGTGAAGACACTCTATACCGTGTGCCCTTGATGGCAAACCTTGGCATTCCAAATGTTCTTGGACTTCAATTCAAGCTCAAGCTCAAGTCCCTGTGAATCCACACTAATGGGTTTACTGTGCATACGTGCAGTAAACCCAAACCATACCCGTCAAGTGCAGCTACGGAAAATACGTGAACTGCTCTAGTCCGGGCATGCATGTGCAGCAACAACTCCTTTGTGCATGCGCAGAACCCCTTTGTGCATGTGCAGAACCCTTTGCGCATGCACAGAGCCCATTTACGATGGGTGCGCATGTGCAGTAACCCTTTCCCCACCGTTCAAATACAGGATGGTGGCAGGAAAGGGGAGAAACCCCTTTCCCCACCATTCAAATACGGGACGGTGGCAGGAAAGGGGAGAAATGCGCGGAGAAATACAGGATTTCCCGGCCAATCTGGGATACTTGGCAGGTATGACCCAAGCCTGTGGATTCACAGAGACTTGGGCTTCTGGGAATTGAAGCCCAAGAACATCTGGAGCGTATGCACAGTAAACTCATTTGTATGGATTCACAGACACTTGGGGTTCTGGGAATTGAAGTCCAAGAACATCTGGAGCATACATGCAGTAAACCCATTCATGTGGATTCACAGAGACTTGGGCTTCTGGAAACTGAAGTACAAAAACACCTGGAGTGCCAAGGCTCGTCATCACTGCCCCAGCCTTCTCCGTGTCAGCACCAACCCTCTGGAACATCCTGCCAACAGAACTGACTTGAAAGAGAATTGCTGCCCTTCAGGAAAGGATTGAAGACCTGGCTGGCAGGGCAGGTGTGGGGCCCTAATGGGAACACGGGCCCTGCCTGCTGGCTTATGTAAACAACTAAGAACTCTCTCTTCTTTTTAAATTGGGTGGGATGGGTGGGTCTTTTAAAGTGGGTGGGATATGGGTTTTTTAAAGTGTTTTTATGTGTTTTAGAACTTATTGTAATGCCGCCCTGAGTCGGGTTCTATGTGAGTGGGCGGCATATATAAATATGACTAATAAATAAATAAATAAAAATGCTGTTGGAAGTGGAAAGGTCTGATACTTCAGCAACATATGAAAAGTCTTTAGACTTTTTGAAATGATATACCAATACAGCAATCCTGAGAGGTGGTGGCCTTGTGAAATTAGGTTTTGCCAAGGTCAAATTAGACCTGGATGAGAAATAGCCCCCTTATATGCAAAATGCACAGAAGACACTTGTCCTCTATCCTAAAAACCCAGATTCTGAACTGAAAACTCAAAAACTGTTTGACATTAGAAAAAAGACTCTCACCAAGGTTGACCAAACGTTGCTGTTAACTTTTCTTTAATTAATTGCACTGTCCATAATGATAGTGAAAGGTAATTCATTCTGGGCTGGCCTAAACTGTCAAGACATTGCTCATAAGAAGCTACTCAAGATGGTCCATGAGATGAAACCAGACTTGTTCTTCTCCACAGCCACACAAAAATTGTTGTACCAAAGTTGCCATGTGAGTTTCCTCTGCTTTGCTTTGAGCATCAGTAGAGGATTTTGTACTTCCACATATATTATCACAGATTTTTCTTCTTCTTTTGTATCCCAACAATCTTTGGACTGCCAAAAATGAAACCACCATTTTGGCTTTGTATTTGGCCAAACTTACAACCTCATTGGTACATGTTTCTGGCAGTAATTGGCAAATCAGCAAATGAGCCGGATTCTGTATCTCTGCCGCCACTTGAGCATGTTGTATGCCCTCACTTGAGCATAACGGGTGCATATTAAGGATGTGGGAGAATTTATTTCAACAGAGTCTGATGAGTTTAGATAACAACAAAAGCATCAAGTCTGGGATTAGATGCTAGGATTTAGTGGTGCAGGTTGGATCCTAGCACCCACAGAATCAAGACCTTCATCACCCTCTCCTTTCAACCTTCCCTTACAGCATTCTGACACGAAATGCTGCTCCAGAGGGTCCCCCAGCCCTCCTCAATTTTCTGGGACCACTGGTACAGGTTGGTAGATGGTTTCAGAATGGAGGCATAATAGCGAAGTCCAGATAATAGTGAAGTGGGATCCAAAGATTTCATATTCTGATTGCAAGTCCCTGTGTATTTAAATAAGGGGTTCCCAATATTTTTAAGCTAGGGGCCAGGTCACGCTCTCTCAGTCAGCTTCAAGGGCCAGATGGCCATTTTGCCTTGCCTGCACGATGGGGGTGACGATTTTGTCCCAACAGTTTCAAAGGGGTGGCCATTTTGTTTCTTGAATGCCCTTGGAGGAGGTGGGGGCAGTGGTTGGCATCAGCAGGTTTGCACCAGTTCACTAGAACCGGTAGCAGAAATTCTGGCTGGCCCCGCCCATCCAAGTTTTGAAATAAAGTAGTCCTAATTCGGGTGCAATGCAGGGCTTTCCCCCTGGCCACACCCACCATACCACTCCCACAGAGTAGGCAGCAATTTTTTTTTGAATCCCACTACTGGGTGGGGGGCCACATGTAATGGTGCTGCAGGCCTTAGGTTTGGAACCCCTGATTTAAACACTTTAAGATGAATTTGGATTGTTACTTCTTTTGGCACAGGGACCCCACTGTTTCATTTACTTCTTTAAAAACTAAAGAGATTTATCAAAATGTGCATATGTCTGACTATTTGCAACAGCAAGAATTTGAGCTTTAAGAAATTAGAACATGGAAGAAAGGAAAGATGAAAGATCACCCCGTTCTGTGGTTGTATAAGCATGCACACATATACACACAGATTGGGGCATTGTGGATTATCACAGATAACAGAATTGGTCCATTGATCTGGGAAATCTTGGACAATGAGGTCTACTCTTGAATGCAGAGTGTCACAGTAAGAAAAAAAATATTTCCCACAGAACTCACTTGCCTACTACTATACTATTACTGTAAATGTTTTTGCATGGTGTACATGATTTTGTTGATTGTTTATGTTAGCTGTGTGGTCAATAACACTGTGACTGATATTGTTGATTTGCAGCTAGGGAACTTGAGGGAGGTTTGAATCAAAGCTTTTCCATCTCACATTCTCTTAACCACAAACTACGCTATCTTTCCTTCAACTTGGCATCCCATCCCATCCCTATTTTCTTTTCTTTTTCAGCTGCCTCTTTGAGGGACGTGCTGTTTTCTGTGTGTCTTTTAACAATGTGCAATAAGGTTGATAAGGGATGTGCATGGATGGCAATTGCCGTTTGGGCGTGCTTTGCCTTCTCCCCCCAGGAGGGGGAGACAGAATCAGGCATGAGCCTGGTGGGCGGGGCCAGTCCGTGCACAGTTAAATAGGGGGAGCGCACCAAAAGAGAGCAGTGCTTTCATTCCCTCCCCCCCGGGCATGTTTGAGTCGTTCTCAGACTCTCTCCCCAATCGGGCCTTGTGGAGCTCTTTGAGGCCTGCTTACCTCTCTCCTCTCCCGGCGCTGCCTTTTTTTGTGGCACACCGGTGAGTTGGGGGAAAGTGATTTTGAACTTGGAGCCCCATGGTTCCCAAGAAGGCGGCTGCTCACCCGTCCAGGGCCACGTGGCGATCTCCTACGGGGGGTGGCTTCTAGGCCACGTGAGATGGCACCCATCAACCCGAGTGCCCTGGTTGCTCACTTGGCAGCGCTTGAGAGGACCTCAGGCCTCGACCTTCTCCCTGCCACCTGCGTTCGGCCCAGAGAGCTGCTTAGGAGGCGCAGGACCCCATGACTTTTGATTGGTGCAGCCTGCTCCCTTCCATCCAGCAGCGGCTGTATCAGCTTGAGGTGGCCCAACCTGATCCACTGCCTGAAGCCCAGCCAGAGACGGCTGGCCGGAGGGATTGGAACGTTGAGGGGCCCCTCCATTGCTGCAGCTTCCGTCTTGTGCGACGGGATGGACAAGGCTGATGGGGATTTCGACCCCCCACAACCGGAACCTCCAGTGGAGGCAGTTGAAGGGCGAGGGCTTGGTGAGTATGTGGTTAATGGTAGCACTCATGCCTCAGCCCTGCCCCCACTGACACAGGCGGTCCAGTGGCCCTGGCCTCAGCAGGCGGCCCCGCTGTCCTCTGGGCCATGGGCCATGCCTCTGGTTCTGCCCCTGGCGACGTGGCCTGCTTCTTACCCAGCCTGTCCAGCTCTTGGGCTCCAAGGAGCTCCCATGCCTATGCTGCATGGCTGGCCCTATCCCCCTTTGGAATTCTTGGGGTATGGTTCGGTCCCGCGTTCGGTGATACCGTTCAGGGACCAATCCTTGCCACTGGGTGAGCACTTACTCCTGGCGACCAGGGACAAGATTTGGTGCCGGGAGCACGTCAACATCTTTAGCCTTCTCAATAGGGACTCCACTAAGGAGGAGAAGGATAACCAGGATGACAGGGATAATGAATTGGCTTGCTGCAAGAAGCCATCCCATACATGGGCTAACTGGCTTCTGGCCTATCTGATTTATGTGGGTGTCTCAGTGCCTGGATCTGGCACAGCTGCTTATTCAATACTTGGATATAATTTACAGGGCATATGTGGACTTCCCTGGGCAGGCATGGTTGGTGTACGACGAGAACTTTTGTATGTGGCTCCCAAAGGGCCCCAACCCAGTTCAGGTTGATGTGCTCCACTGGTGGCTGGTGGTTTACCCCAAACAGGATGATGCCATTTACCTTGAAAGGGGGTTTACCTGTGGCTTCCATATTCCCGTAGTTGGGGCCCAGGGGCTGCAGGATTCCTCCAACCTTCGTTCAATTCGGGGTTTGGAGCATATTGCTCATGAGCAGATATTTAAGGAGGTCAGAGCAGGCAGGGTGGCGGGGCCTTTCGCGTCCCCCCCTTCCCTGGCCTCAAGGTGTCCCCCCTCAGCCTGGTGCTGAAGAAGGCCAGTGGTGAATTCCACCTTATACACCACCTTTCCTACCCAGAGGGTTCCTCCGTCAATGACACAATTCCGACTGAGCTCTGCTCGGTCTGTTACATGTCGTTTGATGAGGCAGTCCGTATGGCACGCTCGTGTGGTCCGGGTGCTTTGTTGGCAAAGCTGAACATCAAGTCGGCATTCCACCCTCTCCCGGTCCACCCGGACGATTTCGACCTGCTGGGCTTCCATTTTGAGGGCCAGTATTTTGTGGCTCGTGCTATGCCATTCAGATGCTCCATCTCCTGTTCTGCTTTTGAGCAATTTAGCTCATTCCTGTAATGGGCCCTAGTTCGTAGGGCCGGGACGGATGCCGTAGCCCATTACCTAGATGATTTCCTGCTGAATGGGGTTGCTGGCACTGATGCCTGTCACCGCACCCTTTGCTGTTTTCAGAAGCTCATGGCAGAACTTGCTGTCCCCTTGGCTCTTGAGAAGACCCAAGCCCCGGCCATGACCCTCACTTTTCTAGGCATCGAGTTGGACACAGTGGCGCAATCCTCGTGATTGCCTGTGGACAAGGTCACCCACATTGTGGATAAGATCCAGGCCCTCCTGGCGAAGCGGAGGGTTACCCTTCACAAATTGCAGAAGCTCCACAGTCACCTTAATTTTGCATGTCAGGTTGTGGCTCCCGGCCATGCCTTCTCCCGCCGCATCTGTGACGCTATGTTTGGCCTAACTAAAAAGTTCTACAGGACCAAGCTTAACTGGGGCATGCGAGCTGATCCTACAGGTCTGGCTGTCTTTCCTCTCTGATTTTAATGGGGTGTCCTTCCAGCGGGCTGATGTCTGCCTTGCCTCCCAATTCCAGGTCCATTCCGATGCTTCTGGGGCCCATGGCTATGGTATTTATTGGGACGGATGCTGGTGTTGTGGCTCATGGCCCCGCTCCTGGAATGATTCTGGTTTGGTCAGGGATTTGACCTTCCTGGAGTTCTTTCCCATCTTGGGGGCCCTTATGCTGTGGGGTGATTGTTGGGCGAACTCTCGCGTTCTCTTTTGGTGTGATAACGGGGCTGTAGTACAGACATCTCGCTCACCCAGGGTAATGCAGCTGGTCTGGGCTTTTGACTTGCTGGCCCTTAAGCTTAACATCATTTTCAGGGCCCGGCACATCCTGGGCCTTGACAACTGTATTGCTGATGCCCTGTCCCGCCTACAGATGGCTCGATTCAGGTCATTGGCCCCAGGGGCCCAGTAGCTACCATTGCTCCTCCTGGATGATATCTGGACCTGTGGTGAGGTGAAGTGAACAGGGCCCTCGGCCTGTCTCTTGCCACGCATACACAGAGGGCATACAGGTTGGCTTGTGAGGATTTTTCTGGGTTTCGTCTTTGGCACAACCTTCCTGATCTTTGGCCCCTTCCGATTGACCATGCACTGTCTTTTATGGTGCACCTCTACCGGTCTGGCCTCATGCCTCGTACCATCAGGGGCCGGCTTTTGGCTCTTGCCTTTGTGGCCAAGGCTAATAGGGTTGTAAAAGGCTCCCTGCACTGCCGAACAGGGAGGTGTTTATTATAGTGGCAGGCATAAACCAACCCTGCACTGTGGCCTGTCTATGGCCTTTTGGCCTAAAGAGGGCTATTTTTTCTTGAGAGGTTTTACTGCTTCAGCAGTGTTTTGAGATGCGCTGGCCTCTCTCTATCCAGAACTATCTGGCAATTAAAATGGCGATGCTGGACTTATAGAAATGTCCAGTATTTCCAGATGTTTTATGCCTCCTCCCTCTTATGACACTTTCAGAGTCCAGCTAACCAGGGGTTAGATAAAAAAATTTCCTCACCAGGAAGAGACTCGAGCAAAACTTGATAACGCTCCTTTGCAAAGAAACAAAACCTTAACAAAGTCTTCTTCTCCGTTGGAATTCACTCCTCCTGACAGAGACCTTAATTTATAGCCTCCCTCTCCCTGGTCTTGTATGCTGGATTCTAAGAATTCCCCTCTTTAAGGTTTGAGGAGAATAAAAGTACGCCACTAAGTTTCTTCAAATATAGCAGCTTTTTATTGGTACAAAAATGAGGTAAAATAGCATATGGATAAAGGCAGTTCAAATATAAAGATAAAACATAAAATAAATAGAAATGGCTAAGCTAGCTAAATAGATAAAAAGTTGGGCCCTTTTAGCCCCCATTCATATTAGACTTAAGGTCTAACATTTATGGCATATTGAAAAAGGAAATGGGCTGAAGGACCCCAGGCCATGGGGTGTCTGCTGTTGAGGTGCTAAAACTCTCAGTTTATATATGTTTTTCCCCACTCACACCTCCTCTCTCAAGTATGTGAAAATTCCCCAAATATAACGTGAGGAGACAAATGGCTGGACACCTGGACATCCAGCTGCGTGTTATGCACCTGAATCTTACGTGAGATGGTTATCTTAGATTCCATCTTGGTATCTTCATGTGGTAGATCAAACTGTCAGATTCCCAGACTAAGTGTCCTTGGAACTGGCTTCCATGAGAATGTGGGAGCGTGGGGCACTAACTAACACCTGGGTATGCAAAATTAAATGAAAATTAATGGCATCCTTTGAATTCCCATTACAGGGGTGCCTGACACTCTTACTGATTTCAGGATCTGCAAGGTGCTGGAAGGGTGGGCCAGGGAGCGAGGCTCTTGCCCTGATTCCCGTCACCCAGTATCCCCGGATGTGTTGCGGCACTTAGCTGTGGCTTGGCCCTGCTATTGCACTGATGCATTCAAATCTGCCCTTTTTCATGCAGCCACCCTTGTAGCATTCTTTGGTGCCCCACAGTTCATGCAGCCACCCTTGTAGCATTCTTTGGTGCCCCACGGGTCAGCAAGCTCATTGCCACGTCCAAAGCTGATACCTCTGGCAGGGCCCTGGCCCGTGCTAATGTGTCCTTGTCTGCCGCAGCGGCACTTATTACCATCCATAGCTCTAAGATGGACCAACTGGGCCATGGAGCTACCCTGGAACTTCTCCACTGTAGTACCACCGAGATCTGCCCCATTGCAGCCTTGGCAGCCTACCTGGCCCTGCGGGGTGACCACCATAGCCCCCTCTTCACTCACAGGGATGGTACCCCCCTAACACATTTTCAAATTTGGAAGGTTACCAGTTCGGCCCTTGCTGATGAGGGCTTGGTTGGCGTTAGTTATTGTTAACACTCATTCTGTATTGGAGCCGCTTCCACTGCAGCTGCATATTATTACACGGCAGCTGATATTATGTGCATGGGACAATGGGGATCCAGTTGTTTCAGGTCTTACGTCCATCCCCTTACTGCCTGAACCATTGCTGGCACCTTCTCTCTCCCCCCCCTTTCTTTCAGTTGCTGCCCCGGTGATGTGTCAGGCCAGGGTCTGAATCGTCAGCCACAGCTATATCTTTTGGGCCGCCCACCATGCAGCTTTGCTCCCCGGAGGGTCCTCATCTGGGTCTCAGGGAACGCACATTCCTTATGTGCCATGGCTTTTAGGGGATGAGGTGAAAGCAGCTCATGCCCTATGTGTATGGCAACAGGGCGGGTCTTACCTCCTGATATTTTGGTCCTACTTTTGGGAAGCAATGATCTTGGCCAGATCATGGGGATTGACCTCATCATGACTATTCGCAGAGACCTGTCTCTGCTGTGCTGGATGTGGCCAGGGGTTCACATCATTTGGTCCAATATCATCCCTTGGGCAGTGTTCCGTGGCCCTGGTGACCCTCGGCTTATTCATGGTGCCCATAGGCGGGTCAACCGGACGGTTGCCCATTTCTTTGATTGGGGGGATATCGGCACCATTGTTGAGCACCCTGCCATCAGAATTGAGTACCAGTGCCTGTTTCGCGTTGATGGAGTGCATCTGTTGGATGCAGGTTTGCAGTTCTTCCTGGTTTCACTGCACCATGGTTTGGTGACTGAATTGGCGGCATTGGGGGGCGGGGAGTAAAAGAAAAAACCTCCTTCCCATGTGGCAGGTAACACCAGTAAGGACCTTCAAAGATCCCGGGGTAATCTGGTGAGTGGGGCAAGGGATGTGCACAGATGGCAATTGCTGTTCAGGCACACTTTGCCTTCTCCCCCCGTGGAGAGACAGAACCAGGCACAAGCCTGGTGGGCAGGGCCAGTCCCCGCACAGTTAAATAGGGGAGGTGCACTGAAAGAGAGTGGCACTTTCATTCCCCCCTGGGGGGGGCATTTGCCCACCCTCTCTCCCTAACGGCAGTGTGATTATTTTGGTTGTATTTATTGGACTGGACGGGGATTTTTGCTTGAACCCCTCATTGGCCAATGGGGTTCTTGTGGTTTTCGCCCCTCCCACACTGCGGTTGATGGCCGAGGCTATGAGGGTTCCCTATTTTTCTACAATTTTGGTCACTTTGGTGGGTAATACTGGTAAGGACCCTCAAAGATCCCGGGGTAATCGGGTAGGGACGCATTTGACTAACCAGCCCGGTGGGCAGCCAAGGAAGTAAACCTCGCTGGTTGGTGAAATGAGCCCTGGGACAGGGCACTGTGAAGTTTGGCAACTTGCAGTTCATAAAACGGTCCACCTGGTCAAAATTAGAATTTTGGAATGGTGAGTGTTTGTTTATGAAAATAGGATCAAACAATTGGAATAGAAAAATTAAAATCACAACAACAAGGAAAGGGTAATTAAAAGAGAGAATTGGACAAGTGGCCTTACCGGTGCTACATTGAACCACAGTGCAGTTACTGACTGTACTTAACTCAGTTCTAAAATTAAAGTTAATTAAGTGGCCCATATTTTTTGAACCAAACAACCTGTCTGTCTCCTTACTCCGGGGGTGAGTGGGGCAATGAGATGATTCCACTTTAGCTTGGAGGCTTCTACCACAAGAGAAGGTAGAGCTTGGGAAAGTTATTACAGTATTTCAAAACTCCCAGAATATCCCAGTGAGCATAGCTAGCCCAGTGATGGTGAACCTTGTCACTCCAAGTGTTCATGGACTTCAATTACCAGAAGCCCAAGTCAGCCCTGCTGACCAGGGCTTCTGGGAATTGAAGCTGAAGAACAACTGGAATGCCAAGGTTCTCCATCACTGATCTAGCCTTTCCACAATACTTTATGACTTGGGTTTGTGTGTGTTGGGAATTCAGTGAAAAGTCACAGAAAGTCACTTTCTGCTTTTTCTTGCATAAAGTCTTGGGTTCAAGTCCCAGCATGTCTAAACACCTTTGTCTGAATCCATGCCTAAAGACTCTCTGTGTGTTGAAAGACCTTTATCTCAGTGCAGGTAAAGATTAGGTAAAGTTCACCCTTGCTCGAAAACCAGTCATATCCGACTCTAGGGTTCAGTGCTCATCTCTGTTTATAGCCAAAGCGCCAGCACTGTCTGCGTCTGTAGACATTTCCGTGGACATGTGGCTGGCATGCCTATACACTGGAGTGCATGCACAGAATGCTGTTTACTTTCCCACCGAAGTAGTCCTTATTTATCTACTTGCAATGTCTTGCTTTCAAACTGCTAGGTCAACAGGATCTGGGACAGAGACGGGAGCTCACTCTATCACGCAGCACCCGGGAATCGAACTCCAACCTTCCATTCAGCAAGTTCAGCATCTTAACCACTTGAGCCACCTCAGTTCCAGTGCAACCTACACCAAAATTGACGGCCATCTAAGTTACCAGGAAGCTTCTTCCTGTTTACTCATGCCTGTAATATAACTCAGTTGAATTCCCCAACCCCATTTGTACTTTTGTTAGGGACTTTCTCTCATCAATGTACAGTACATTTTTTTAAAAAATGGAGAACACATTAGTATCCTGTGTACACAAGTTTATGCTGCCCTCTGCTGACAACAATACCTGAGAAAAATCATTTGATATTTATATGGGCACTGGAAGTAAATTCACATTTCTAATAATTCACACAGGTTTGATTCCCAACCCATTGCTCCTGGAAGACTATAATCTCTCTCCAGACTCACATCCCCAATACTTCCAACCTCTTGCATGACTCTGTGCCTCTGCTGCTCCAACCAGTGCTGTCCAGGGTATTTTTGACCTGTCCTCTGCTTTCTCCCATGCTGCCCATATTTCTTGCTGGCATCCTCACTGTTCAGGATTCAATCAGTATGGACACTGCAGTTATCTCCTAATACCTATGATGAATCTTGGCACTCACTGTTCTTGGACTTCAATTCCTAGAAGCCCAAGTCTCTGTGAATCCACACGAATAGTTTAAACCTATTCGTGTGGATTCACAGAGACTTGGGCTTCTGGGAATTGAAGTCCAAGAACAGCTGGAATGCCAAGATTCGCCATCACGGGCCTAGGCATGATTGCTGGCTGTTGGTGTGTACTCTTTTTGTTCAGCACAAATGCTGGGAATGTGTCAGAGGACAGGGGAATATCCCTTAAAATGTTTTGTCTATGCATGCTTTTTAAAGGGGAAAATAATGATTATACAACCAAGTTCCAGACATCCAAAAATCCTGAATTTTAAGAAGTCCCAAATTCCAAATCCAGTTCTGAATGCTGAATCTAAATTTTGGTACCTAGTGCACATCCCTAGTTTCTACACTGTTCAGTTACAAATGGCTGTGCTAGTCAGGGTGCATGTGAAGACTGGCATAATGTCTAAGGAGTTATATGAAGGATTTCACAGCAGGGCACTGAGGGCATTTTGATTGTCAGATCTTGGGGAGGGGTGAGGAAGAAAAAAAACCTAGAATTTCCCATAGAAAGCTGTGAAATTGAAGAGTGTTTAGATCCATGGTTCCCAATGAGGGGGGAGGGGGCAATATGTAATTTGATTTTTTAAAGAAGGACAATTTGAGAATGTTTAGACCAAGTTAATGGCCTTTTAGGCTTCCTCCACATGAATAGGAGTTCACTTTTTGAATAAGAATTATATGTCACAGGGGTGGGGTGGGAGCATCAGGATTTTAGAGATGCTTAGATGGGGCATGGCCAAAACAACGGTTGGGAACCATTGGTCTAGATTCACAACCCTATTTTACAGGCATTAAAAACTGATGCACAACTAATTCAAACCTGCAGTTATACCTCAAAGACTATTCAGTGAGAACTGGAAGACTTGGGGGGAATCTTTTATTATCTGTTGGGGTCATGGCATGTACCGATTCTTATCAGAAAAGCAATATGTTTGAACAAGCAGAATATTCTCCTGTATTAAATGGAGAATGTGCATATACATTTATTCTGTAAAGAAATAGAAAGCTAGATTCACCAAGGAGATAGGGTTAAGCTTTTAAGCTGTTCTTCTAACAACACAGGCAACAAAAAGGGGAGAAATGAGACAGAAGCGTGAGAAAGCATTGCTGTTTCCAAACATTCAGTTTTCTCCTATCAGAGAACATAAAGCAAGCTCAATGTACCTTAGTTTTGTTATCGGGAAGGACCAGTCATTTTAAAATTACAGTCCCCTATAAACCACAATTTGATAACTCCTTGTTCCATTTTATTGTCGTGTTACTGACTTATCATAGGTGACAGGGGAAACTAAATAAATAAATAAGCCCAAATGGCCAAAGCCTTGCTCACAAAGGATAGACTGTCAAGTGCTAACACAAGTATTAAATGCTATTCCTGACTTGGTGAAGGAAAAAAGAATGGTGGGAAAGTGGAGAGTAGGAAAAGAAGACATAGGCTAAAGCACAGACATTGAAATACCTCCTAAGGGTAAACAGAACAAGCTCATGTCACTTGCCTAGAGAGCTGATGATTTCATTCATGAAAGTCAGTAAAAGTAGGAAAATACAGTCTGTTATGAGGTTCATGATAAAAGCTCTCAGTCTCTGTGTAGAATATCTCCTGAACCATTCAACTGGGCCACAGTGATGGTCCATCTTGGAAAAAGCAGCTAGGAAGTATTGGGCAGGATCTGTGTGCAAGGAAACATCTATGCCTACTGCAGCCAAGACTAGGATTGCCATAATTATTTCCCAACAAACCGGGACAGCCATGTGACGTCATTGCAATCTTCAAACTGTGCATGCATTGGATGTAGCTGTTGAGGAGACCTACTGGAGCGCCTTTGTCCTCCTCTCCTCCCCATGCACCCCTCCTTTTCCTCCTTTCAGAGACCTTTAATTTATCACATCGCCAAGCTGCCTGTCATCTGGGAGGTGGGTTCAATGAAGCCCCCCCCCCTGCCACTGGGGACCTCCACTTACTGATGATCAGGCCACGCTGATCAACCCAATCTCCTTCTTCTTCTTCAGCCACCAAGCTGCTGTGGCTGCTGCTATAGATGCTGGCTGGTGCTTGAGGCGCCACTCTAAGGCAGCAAGAAAAAGTTGAGATATTTTTTCCCCAAAATAATTGCATGCCCCTTGGTTTGAAAGCCTGCAAATCTGGGACTTTTCAATGATTTTACAGAACTGGCCAGGACAATCAAAATTGGGGAAATTCCTGGTTTTTCTGGGACATATGGCAACCCTAGCCAAGACATACTATTTCAAAAGAAATGAGGCCTGGGTTCATGCGTACAAAGTTTCAGCACAGAACTTTCAGGGGAATCAAACTGCTCTTAAAAGTGATGGAACTTTGGCTTGATTGTTCCCAACATGATCTGAGCAAGAGAATGTTACATACAACGAAAATTCTGCCTCCAGTAATAATGATTTATGGCCAACTAATGTCCCCAAAGGAAACCATAAAAGAAAAGGAAGAAGAAAAGGTCAAAAGAAACAAGAAAACATCATTTTAAATGGGTTCATTTGTTACTGTTGTTTTTTGCCGTCAAGTCATCTATGGTGAGAGAGCTCCAAAATATACTGCCCTCAACAACTCAGCTTCTTTTTCTTTTCGATGGAGCATTCATTTGTTCATCATGTTCCTTGCCTCCTTGTCTGTCCATTGCAGGCGCACCCCCCAATAAAGGACTCAGACACTGGTAAAAGTGGATAACGGCATTGGGCCACATTTATTGATTCATGCCCTAGTCCGAATTATAAATTTCTATTGGTAAAACGACCAATCATAATTCTTAAGGCAAGCAGGCCGAAGTAACACTGGTAAGGTACCACCCCAAAATTGCCAACGGCAATTGGTTACAATGTATCTATTTGTATCAATTTGTTTGTTGACAACAAACAAATTGTTGACCATAGTCAATATCTAACTAATGACCCCACCCTCTGACGTGTATCCGTGAAATCACGGGGTGATGCATGCTGTCTAGCTATCGCCATCACCCCGTCGCCTAGTTCGTCGATGACTGGACAACGTTTAACCAACTTATGCCTATCTAGTGTTGTCCAGTCAATTGCGAACCTGCCGGATACCTGTGGGTCATAAATGTTTACCTTACCAGTGATACCCGCCCATGTGACCAAAGTCAACAGCAGCAACAGAAACCCCTATATCAAACCATAGCAACAGTGTGGGATGGGCGAAAAAACCAGGACCCGAGAGCCAATTGTGGGTCCCAGCCAAAAATTCCCACCCGGCCCCGAAGCGACCAAAATATCACACTGTTAACTAGGGAGGGGGTGGAGGGGAAAAACTTCTCCGCTCCGTCGCTTCGCAAAATGGCAGCTCGGCTGCCTCATGGCCACCCCTTTTATAAGGGAGCTGGCCACGCCCCCTAACTACCCGGATGCCTTCGTCCTATGGGGGGGGCCCCGCAAAGGGCGCGGTGGCCATTTTGGCGCCGCGCTTGCATTGCAGGCGCACCCCCAATAAAGGACTCAGACACTGGTAAAAGTGGATAACGGCATTGGGCCACATTTATTGATTCATGCCCTAGTCCGAATTATAAATTTCTATTGGTAAAACGACCAATCATAATTCTTAAGGCAAGCAGGCCGAAGTAACACTGGTAAGGTACCACCCCAAAATTGCCAACGGCAATTGGTTACAATGTATCTATTTGTATCAATTTGTTTGTTGACAACAAACAAATTGTTGGCCATAGTCAATATCTAACTAATGACCCCACCCTCTGACGCGTATCCGTGAAATCACGGGGTGATGCATGCTGTCTAGCTATCGCCATCACCCCGTCGCCTAGTTCGTCGTTGACCGGACAACGTTTAACCAACTTATGCCTATCTAGTGTTGTCCAGTCAATTGCGAACCTGCCGGATACCTGTGGGTCATAAATGTTTACCTTACCAGTGATACCCGCCACACGGGGAGGCTTCCAAAAGGCTCACCGCCCCCCCAAGACCGTCAGCTCGGTCGACAGGCCTGCTCGCCAGTCCACTAATCCAGAGGTCCATACCTCCCTGCGACAGATGGGCCCCATCCCCTGAGTAAAGCTCGTAATTTGCAGACTGATGGCGGGGAGGCTAATGACGCGTCCCCCGCCCTTATCAAAAAGGAACCGGGCAATAGCCCCGTTCACGGAGCGTCGGCTCAGTGAAGAGCCTCAAGGCCGAACGCCCCCCTGTAAGCGTACCGCGGTATCGTGTCCAACCAATTGAGGGATGTGGCAGGCCACACATGATGTGAGTAGGGCAGGTCACTGCAAACCGCAAGCTTCTGCGATAGGCCAGTGACCTGCCCCAAGCCATCGCCCCCAAGGTACATAACCAGGACATCGGGCGAGTCAGCATCCCTGATGTAGAAAAGGAATGGCAACAGTTCCCGCCATAACATGCCGCGCTTACCATACTACCTGAGACGTGCGGCTGCACCCAGTCCCAGTCGGGGTCCCCACTCTGTCGCCGCAGCGTAACGCGCTGCCCTGTGCAGTGTAACGCGCTGCCCTGTGCACGTGGCTACGGCCCACCAGCCATATTGTCACCGGTGTAAAACGACACCCAGGGTCTGTCAAGGAAAAAAGGGGGGTGAGAAACAGTGCAGTGACTAAACTGGTACTCACGGTTGAAGAGGGCGAACACAAAACTGAAAACATTGTGATCCCCACCCTCCCGTGCGGCGTATTTCAGCCCCGGAGTACCCAAAAACAACTGCAGTAGAAGCCGCCCCTATCCTGAACTAATGGGTGCCGCAAGGAGCCCCAGAGGGGCCAACACTGTCTAGTGCCTTCCCGGCACCCTCCAAATTGAAATTTAGTAAGAGAAGACCCACCTTGGTGACAGAAAAACTGGCCATGGTGCGTGCCACACAGTGCAAGGAAATCCTGTAGGGCACCAACCGGACAGATGTCTGCCGAGGAACATCGTAGCAGTCTACTCCACTGCCTACGCCGTGCTGATTCGTTTTAGAGGAGCGTATCCCCAACTGAGCCCAATATTGTTCACACAGACATCTCCGCGATGCAGTGCCCTACGACTTGCATCCGCCTTATACAGCATCTCAAGCTCGCCGATGCGGAGCGCTCCAAAAAAGGCCACCGTTGTAGCCGCATGAAATGGGCTGCCTCATATTATCAAAACAGAGGCCAGGCCAGCCCCGGGCCAATTGGGTAAAAACCCCTGGGGAAATCGGGTGGCGGTTGTCCGGGCAACGCCCACGCGCGCGCACCCATCCCTACAAAACATGTCTCACACGGAAGTGAGTGGTGCTATCCACGACTTGCATCCGCCTTATACAGCATCTCAAGCTCGCCGATGCGGAGCACTCCAAAAAAGGCCACCGTTGTAGCCAGATGAAATGGGCTGCCTCATCTTATCAAAACAGAGGCCAGGCCAGCCCCGGGCCAATTGGGTAAAAAACCCCTGGGGAAATCGGGTGGCGGTCGTCCGGGCAACGCCCACGCGCGCGCACCCACCCCTCCAAAACATGTCTCACACGGAAGTCAGCGGAGCTGTCCACGTGACCTCCCACTTTGGCCATAAAAACCAACGCTGACAGCCTAGATGCTATGGTGCGAGGTGCAAGGCCCTGGGCATGCAGGTAAACCATTAACCGCAGAACATGGGCTACCGGGATCGGCCAGGTTCCTGGCATTTGAAATTGGGTACAGAATGCTCTGAAAGAATTAAATGCGTGGTGATACGCCTTACGCGTGCGTGGCGCTAGTGACAGGCCAATTGCCCGGTTCACCTCTCCTTGCCAATGTTCCATATCTCGTCCGGGAGTGGCGAGGGAAATTCCTCCGCATCCGGGGCCAAGGCACGGAACCGGGAGATCTGCAGGCGGGACAAAGCATCAGCAATATCATTAGTAACCCCTGGGACATGCCTGGCCCTGAAAAGAACGTTGAGGCGCAGGCTGCGCAACGCAAACTGGCACACTAGGTCCATAACCCTGGGCGATTTAGAGGTCTGTGCATTGACAATGTGGACAACAGCCGCATTGTCACACCAAAATGGACAACCGAGTTGGCCCACTCCTCGCCCCATAGCATCAAAGCACCCAGGATAGGGAAAATTCCAGATACGTGAGACCAAGCAGGCGGCCCGTGCCTGCCCAGGATGTTGGCCACCCACCATAGGCCCACTTCCAATTGAAGTACATCCCATAACTCAGGGATCCCGAGGCATCGGACTGTATCTTAAAGCGAGGGGAAGCCAGGAGCTCAGACCTCCAAAATGACACCCCATTGAAATCCCTCAGGATCTGTAGCCAGACAAGCACGTCTACCCTGATACCCCGGGTAAGTCTAACCCTGTGGTGGGGCCTGGATAATCCTGCCACGGCGTCGCGCAAGCGCCGAGCAGATGCCCTGCCCGGTGCGACGACCCTGCCAGCGAAATTGAGGTGACCATGTAGCACCAGCAGTTCCCTCAGTGATGCCATGCGCTTGGCCAGCAAGTCCGAGATAAGGGCCACTAGCTTTGACACCTTATCCCGCTGCAACCTAGAAGCCTGCGCTACCGTGTCAATCTCCACCCCCAGGAATACTAGCTGTGTAGGTGGGCCCTCGGTCTTTTCGGGCGCTAAAGGGACACCAAGTTCCTCCATTAGCGTCTGAAATGTGTTGAGGAGACGTGTGGACGTGTCCCAGCCCCGTTCAGCCCCGAATAAAATCATCCAGGGAATGGGCTACAGACCGGGACCCTGATCTGCGAACAAAAGCCCACTCTAGGAAGGTGGAGAAACGCTCGAATGCCGAGCCCGAATTGGAACAGCCAAAAGGCATGGCATCATTGAAATAATATGCTCCCCGGGACGGGGGCGCAGGGACAGGGCCAACGACCCTGCCTGCTTAGATCTCCTTATCATTGCTGGCAGCAGCCACCTCCTCCCTCCCCCTAAGGGATAAAGATTGGGGGCATCCTGAGGGGACCTATCACCCATGAAAGGGATACGTAACCCCTGCCTAAAACCCTGAAGGAGATATCCGCATCCTCTCCCTTCGGGTACAATGTGAGCCAGCGCTCCAACATGTCCACATTAATTGGGGAGGGAGCCCTTCGGTGAACTAGATCCATCTGCGGCAGTCTTGCCAGCCCCCTGTCCACCCCTCCCTCTGCCCCGCATCCCTCCAGGCCTGGGACAGGCAGAGGCCGCATGGGGGCCAGCACAGGGGGGACACTAATGTCTGTATTTGCCATTCTTCCTATTGCAGGAACCATTGGACGAGAAAGTCCAGCACAGCAGGCGGGCTGAAAACCCCCTGCCCCGCCCCCTGGCAGTGGACCTGTGCTGGGGCCGCCCGCTGGACCGCATGTCCACAATGGTATCTCTCCCCGGGCACGAGGCGCGTGGGCGTCATGTACAAAAGCCACAGCCTCTGGCATGGCTCAACCCACCTAATCTCGGGGTGCCGGGGAGTCCGCATATGGAATTACACGTCATCAGCCAACCACGATGGGCCCGGAAAGTCAACCATCGCCCGGTAGATGTTGTCCAAATACTGGACCATCGGAATTGCCAAATCCGGCCGGGCCCTAAGGTACACCGCCATGTATATGAGGTAGGCCGGCAACCAGTCGGCCCACGTACGTGGTGGCTTGCGACGACGTGCCTGCTCCTTATTCTTCTCATCCTGCCCCCCCCCCCTACTCCTTGGTGGGCCCTCTGTTGAGGAGTGAGAATATATCCACGTACTCCCCCCGCCAGATCTTCTCTTTGGTGGTCTGTGCCAAATGGTCACCCAGCGGTAAGGAATACCCCGCCATCAGCAAGGCAGACACAAGCACAACAGGAACTGCTGGCATCTGAAAGGGGGCCTGTACTACCCCAGCCACCCCCAAAACATTCCCCACAGGGTAGAAAACACCCCCCACCACGGGGCCCTGGGTGGTAGTTGTCATTGCCAGGTGGGGCGTCAGCGGCTGGACCGCCGCCCCACCCGCGCGAGGCCAAGGCCATTGGAAACCCCCCCAACGTGGCCACGTGTGTAGGTGCACTAGCTTGGACCGCATACTCATATGCTGCACCCCCGTAGGCCGCCCCCACTGGGGGCGTCGGAGCTCACAACCGCCGTCGAGCTCGTCGATGGGGCCTGACCCGCACCGGTCTGTTGAATGGGGAGCTGCGATGCAGTGGCCCAGGTCGTGCCACGCGCCTCAAGCAGCTTGACCCGTCCCGTCGCCTGCCGCTGCCCAGCAGACGACGCGTCGAAACGAACCCCAAAGGGAGCCCAAGAGTGGCTAGCCCGGGCCAGGGATGCCTCGAGGGCCGCAACGCGGGCCAATAAGGCTTCCACGCTGACATGGGGCAAAGGGCCAGCCGGCCCGCCTACTACAGGCATGGGTACAGGTCCCTGCACCCCGGGGCCCGAATAGGGCCACAACCCCACACCCGGGCCCATTAGGGCCGATGTAGCAACCTGCCAGGGAAGGGGACTGGACCACCCCCCAAGGGGAAGGCCTCAGAGCGAGCTGCGCTCCTATAAAGGAAGGCCCAGCGAATGGGCAACACCAGGAGAGGTGTCCACCGCTTGCGGGCCGAGGGCCGCAGCCCCTACTGGCCCCATGCGTGGGCCACCATTCTCTGGCCAGGGGGAATAGACCCCATTCCACCGGTCCCGGTAGGTGCAGGGCAAAGGCGGCTGCTGGGGAGGCGCAGCCGCGGTCCTCCGACCCAGATTGCGCCTCCGAACCGCATGAGCCGCGCTCGCAGCCGCCTTCTTCTTCGCAGGCCTCTCAGCTAATCGATGGGAAGCCGAAAACGAGAGAATTCAGCAGCCAAAAGGCTTCCCGGTAAAAGCAAAAGAGACGGAGGGAAGATGGAAAAACTTCTCCGCTCCGTCGCTTCGCAAAATGGCAGCTCGGCTGCCTCATGGCCACCCCTTTTATAAGGGAGCTGGCCACGCCCCCTAACTACCCGGATGCCTTCGTCCTATGGGAGGGGCCCGCAAAGGGCGCGGTGGCCATTTTGGCGCCGCGCTTGCATTGTTCAGTTTTGAGAGGTTAGGCCCTGGATTTAAATGTGCTCTTTATGAAATTTAGGGCTGTACAAAATGCTTCACACACCTAATATTTTGGTCAAGATGTTCTTGGGACCAACAGCAAGTTCCCCTTCCCCTTCAGTCCCTTCAGTCTCTGCTCCCTTTTTAAAGGGGTGGGTAGTTTTTAATTAGTTTTAATTATGTTGTTTTATCTGTGATTGTGAACCGCCCTGAGTTGGCCTAGGCCGAGTGGATGGTGTAGAAATTGAATAAACAAACAAATAAAGGGCTTGTACTTTATTGCCCCATTACCAACAAAATGGGGAAGGTCTTTCACCTTTCTCCACTGGCACCTTATAATAATTAAGTGTGTGCAGACAAATAAATTCTGACTTAGGATGACCCTTTTCAGGATTTTCTAGCTGGAGAGTTCTCAGAAATGGTTTACCATTCTCTTCTTCTTGTGGCAACTTGTTCAATGAAAGATAGGTTGGTTGTTCTGGGATTCACAGTGGAAAACTGAAATCTTAATGTTTGGTTCCATAGCCAGAAACCTGATTCACGGAGCTACCCAACCAACCTTAAGAGATGATAAATGAACCTTTAAAAATATGAACCGACCGACCGGCCGACTAACAGCTTGGCCTCCAAAGCCATTTCATGCATGACCTCTATCAACAGCTCCTGTTCTCTCATTTCCTAAGATCATCACTCTCTAAGTGCTGTTAGTTCCTGAAGAAGCCTTGAAGAAAACATTTTTGAAGTGGTAGCCTTGTTAGTCTTTGCAAACATATCAGAGAGTAAACAAAAAAGACAAAAACATGGCACCTTAAATCCTGTATTTCAGTGTTAGCTTTTGTGGATCAAGTCCACTTCATCAAACATAAGAGTGAGTTTTCATGGTATCAATTTATCCATATTACATACAGAGGCACACAATGGTTAGTTGGCTTAACAGATAGGTTTGCAAATCAGTGTGCTATTTATAACCAGTAACAACTTAACAGAATCAAACTAACCCCAGTCAGGGATCTTCTGTTAATACTATTGTAAATAGCCACACTGATCATAATTACTGGTTGTAAATAGCAGTCTGATGAATGATGATATTTTGTTGTTGTTCAGTCACACAGTCGATTCCGACCTTTCGCAACCCCATGGACCACCGCATGCCAGGCACCCCTATTCTCCACCATCCTCCTCAACCAACCCATCTCTGTGCCCGTTGCATTATTTACCTTCCCACTATCTTATTCACCCCCATCTTTCTACCTGAGGGGCTTGACATCTTGTTCCATCTACTGTGCCTTTTTTTTAGTGTCCATGGGGTTTTCTTCGCAAAATTTCTGACGTGGTTTGCCTGCCCCTACACATCTAAGTTAGCAATATAAACCCTGATGGTACAATAAGTTCTTCTTTCACTTTCATGTCCTGATCGGACCCCAGACTGCCAAAATGAAGCCACTTTCATTGCTTTGTCGTTGACCAAACACTAATCCTCATCGGTGGATCTCTCTGGTAGCAATTGGCAGACCAGCAAATGGGCCAGATTCTGTATCTCTCCACATTCACACAGTGTGTTTTTGTCCACCAGCAGTCTCCACTTGAGCATGTTGGTCTTGCATTTAGGGACTCCAACCCTTAGCCTATTCAGGGTCCTCCAGGTGAAGTAGTGGAGACTGATATCTCAAGCATTATCTGGATTTTCAGAAGGCTTTTGACAAGGTCCTGCACCAAAGGCTCTTGAATAAACTTACCAGTCATGGAATAAAGGGACAGGTCTTGTCCTGGATCAGCAACTGGCTAAGGGACAGGAAACAGAGGGTAGCACTAAATGGATACTTCTCCAAGAGGAGGGAAGTAAAGAGTGGGGACCCTCAAGGTTCAGTACTGGGACCCCTGCTTTTCAACCTCTTCATAAATGATCTAGAAGTAGGAGTAAATAGCAAGGTAGCCAAATTTGCTGACGACACTAAATTATACAGGGTAGTGAAAATTGTGAGAGATTGTGAGGAGTTCCAGAGGGATCTCTTGACACTAGGGGAGTGGGCAAAACAGTGGCAAATGAGCTTCAACACTAGTAAGTGCAGAGTGATGCATGTTGGGGCAAAAAAAACCAATTACATTTATAAACTGATGGGGTCTGAACTCTCTGCGACAAACCAGGAAAGGGAGCTTGGTGTCCTGGTGGACAGCTCAATGAAGGTGTCAACCCAGTGTGCCTCAGCAATTAAAAAAGCAAACTCAATGCTAGGGATCATTAGGAAGGGTATAGAAAATAAGTTAGCAAGTGTCATTTTGCCTCTTTGTAAATCTATGGTGAGGCCCCATCTGGAATATTGTGTACAGTTCTGGTCGCCATACCTCCAGAAGGATATTATGGAGTTGGGAAAAGTGCAGAGGAGGGCAACCAGAATGATTAAGGGACTGGAACACCTTCCTTACCATCTGAGGCTGCAACGGTTGGGCCTCTTCACTCTTGAACGACGGCGTCTAAGAGGTGACCTGATTGAAGTTTATAAAATCATGCACAGTGTGGACAAAGTAGATAAGAAAAAACTGTTTTCCCTATCGCACAACACTGGACCTAAGGGGCACTCACTCCGTGAAACTTTTGGGTACTAGTTCTCAAACAAATAAGAGAAAGTACTTTTTCACCCAAAGGATCACTGGTCTATGGAACTCCCTGCCAGAAGAAGTGGTGACAGCTGTCAGTTTTGACAGCTTTAAGAAAGGATTAGACAAGTTCATGGAGGACAAGGGTATCAATAGCTATAATTATGGATACCTAAGGACAACCTCCGGGTTGGAGAGGTAGACAGGATATCTCTCAATGCCATTTCCAGGGAATCCTAAGCATGTGAAGGCATCTGCTTGGGAATACCCTGAAACAAATGGTGAGCCACTGTGTGAGACAGAATGCTGGACTGGATGGGCTGTGGCCTGTTCCAGCAAGGCTGTTCTTATGTTAATATCACACTTGCAATTACAAAATAACAATCACTGAAACATCTCAGAAGCATTTCAACATTTCAGAAGCATTTCAATAAATATCCCAACCATGCACCATTGTTAAGCATCAACCCATCCCAACACAAACCTTCAAAAAAAAAAAAAAAAACCAAAAACGTTGCTAACTCAACCTTACCCCCCGTGTCTTTCATGCAAAATTTTGTGGGTATTTCTAAATGCTAGCCAAGGTTTTTACAAAGAACCAAGATATCTATCGCTACCTTATGACAGAAAAGGTAAGAGTTACAAAAAGTAATAGTGTTTTATTTTTATTTTTTCATTTTAAACTTTCCCCAAGATTCTCATGGCTGATTAGGAGTCTCAACTTTGACCTCTCACAGTGATCAATCCATCATATTGTCCAGTGGTGAGCTTCAAAAAAAATTTACTACCACACTGTGGGCGTGGTATGGTGGGTGTGGCCAAGGGGAAAGCACTGCGTTGCACCTGAATTCGGACTAGTTTATTTCAAAACGTGGATGGGCGGGGCCAGCCAGAATTTCTGCTACCGGTTTTGGTGAACTGGTGCGAACATGCTGATGCCCACCACTGTTATGGTCCTTTATACTGTTCTTGCAAATTATTTTCTTTCAGGTTCCTGCTCCACCCAAAACTAGCAAATACAAAACCTTTCAAAGCAAGAAGCAGGGGCAGAGGGGAATATCCATATTTCTTCTTGCTATCCAAAGTACCTTAACCTTTAAATATAAATTCAAATACATGATGGGGATGGTGGATGGGTGAGGCAGTGCTAGTTGTGCTCCCTGGTGAACTTGTAAAACCTTATTACATTTTCATTTACTAAAATGTAATTAATGAAGGCTTTTAAACCCCGAGAACCTTTCAAATTAATGAAAAGTCCACCCAAGTAAATTAGACTCATAGTCCGAGTGCTGCAGATTTAAATTACAGTAGTTAGCTTGACAGCAACCATGAATAGCTGTCATACGCAATTATTTTTAGGGCTGCAACTAAACCATGCTTATATTATGGGCTGCTATTCCACAGGGACCACCAGTGAGTGCCTGTACTTTATTGCCCCATTACCAACAAAATGGGGAAGGTCTTCCACCTTTCTCCACTGGCACCTTATAATAATTAACTGTGTGCAGACTAATCAATTGTGACTTAGGATGACCCTTTTCAAGATTTTCTAGTTGGAGATTTCTTAGAAATGGTTTACCATTCTCTTCTTCTTGGGGCCACGTATCCAAGGAAAGATAGGTTGGTTGTTCTGGGGTGCACAGTTGAAAACTGAAATCTTAATGTTTGGTTCCATAGCCAAAAACCTGATTCATTGAGCTACCCAGCCAATCTTAAGAAATTATAAATAAATCTTTAAAAATATGTATGAACGAACAAACGAATCAGTCAGTCAGTCAGTCAGTCAATCTTCATTACAGTCCAAGACTAGCATAGCACAGCAAAAAACAGTGTTCCGTGCACTCTTGTGTCTAGTCATGCCTGTCACATGATCATGGAAACATGTGCCGATGCAGACAGCGCTGGCTCTTTGGTTATAAATGGAGAATGCTCTTTGGCTATAAATGCTGATCTGATGAGTGCTGCCAGAAACATGCACCAATGAGGACTTAAGTTTGGCCAATGACAGAGCAAAGAAAGTGGCTTCATTTTGGTAGTCCAGGGTTGGGGGGGGGGACCCTTACAGTCTGATACGTCTGGCTTTGCCTCACCCACCCCCCTAGTAAAGAGCCAGACATATAATTGTTTGGTTATCAAAAATCGGGCCACTTTATTAACTTGTAACTTTATTAACTTTAACTGTATAACTGTTCTGCAATGGGCCGAAGTAACACTGGTAAGGACAATTTACTTTCTAAGCCAAATTTTCAATTGCTTGCCAAAATTTTGATTCTTACCTTTTTGTGTCTAATTATTAGATCCCTGTCAGAATGTAATTTGTTCTTTTTGTTTCTGACCTAATTCGGTTGAACATCCAAGGTTGGAATACCCTGGTTCCTGGTCCGCATTTGATTAACCAGCCCCTTTGTGTGGTTTATTTGTTAACTATGCTTGTTAATCAAATGCGTAACTACCGAATTTTTGGGATCTAAGTTCTGCCCTTACCAGTGCTAACCGCCACACAGGTGGCAGTCCTACTGCTGCCCACCCTCTCCCGAGACCAAAGGTTCAGTCTCCAGGCCCACCAGCAAAGCAGCCAAAAACATGTTCAAACCAGCGCCGGAGAGGTGCACCCCGTCTCCTCGGAACAAGTGGCCATTCTCAAGCCAGAGCCCTGAGTGCTCCACTACAGTTTCAATGCCCTCCTGACAGAAATACTCTGCAATCGACGGGCCCTATCAATGGGATGGGGATTATCGCACCCCTGGTAGGCCGCCCGGGGTGTGTGTGTGTAATGCAAGACCAAATGAAACAGGCATTTGGCCTCTGCTGATGGATCATGCCGATGTCCCTTCAAACAGACATAATGAGGTCGAGGCCCGTGACCCGGCCCAGGTCATTGCCACCCAGATGAAGGACAAACACGTCAGGAGGAACTCATCGACAAGAGGCGACCACAAAGGGCAACAGCTGGTGCCATCTCATCCCAAAAAAACCTTGCCACATCAGGTAGGCGGATGTAGACCAAGGTGCAGACCCCATGATGAGGATGTAGCAAAACGAGCTGCCCACCAAATTAAGCTGTGCCTGACCAGCCATACACGAACCGTCACCGGCCTGCGAACGGGCCCTGTAAAAGAGAAGAAAAAACTATGGACAGCAAGGGAGTTAACCCAACAAGGGCCGAATGTAAGCACCGAATCGGTCAGAAGCCCAGCGCCCCGTGTGTCGAATGGCCTGATCCAAATACCCCAGCACAGCAGCCATGGAGGCTGCACCAATCCTGAAAGAATTAGTGAGTGCAATAACGTGCACCCTTTAAGTCCACCCATTCCAAGGCCTCCCCAGTAACCTTCCAAAACTGGTACTTGGTGAGGGGTAGACCATCATGATGGCAGAAGAGTGGGCCCGGGGTATTCCCACGCATGGCAAGAAAACCATACAATGCTAGGAGGGGGCATATCTCCTTGATGCTACATGGGAGAAGGACAACCACCAACCCCTGGCCAAGCTGATCCATCTTGGAACTACGGACAGAGATACGAATGGCAGACGGGGTGACCGAAACATTGGAAAGCTCTAAGGCCTTCCTGGAACAGTCATGCCTAGAGAGGGGCACCAGCTCGCTCACACACAACACTCCGAACAGCAGGGCCTCAAAGCGGTCTGAGCACAAGTGAGACCAAGTCGCCGCCAAACACAGAAGCACAGCCAAGGGAAATCAGATGGCGAGAGTCAGGTGTATACCCGTGTTCCCTACTCCAGCCCTCCAATACTTTGCATTTACGAAAGTCGCCCAGCATGTCTGGGTAGCAGGCGGCCTTCGTGGCGAAGGCAGCCCCTGATAGTATGGGGGGAAAGCCCTGTTCCCTGAAGGTGTACTACGTATTGCAAAGCATGCGGGACTGGCAGGGGCCAGACATCCGGCAGCCCAGTGAGGGTGCAGAATTCAGAAAAGGCAACCCACGCAGCCCGGTAGGTTTGGCTGGTGCATGGTGCAAGGGATAGGCCCATGGCCCTAATCACCTCACCTTGTCAAGGTTCCAGATCCATTCTGGTAGAACCAAAGTGAAGTCCCGTGCCCCATGAGCCAAGGCCCTGAACCATGGCATCTGGAATCGTGAGAGGGCATCAGCAATCCCGTTGTCCACGCCAGGTATACGGTGAGCTCTAAAGACTACATTAAGGCGCAGTGCCAGCAAAACAAAGTGCTGGACCAGTGACATAACGGCCTGCGAATGGGACGTCTGTGTGTTGACAATCTGGACAACAGATTGTCGCACCAGAAAGTAATGACAGAATTGGCCCATTGATCACCCCAGAGTACAAGGGACCCCAAGATAGGAAAAAATTCCAGGAATGTCAGGTCCCTGATTAACAGGGAGTCCCACCAGAGCAATGACCATGGGCCACAACACCACTGTCCGTCAAAGTAAATCCCATACCCAAAAGACCCAGACACATCCGAATGGACCTGAAACCTGGTAGTGAGGGCCAACTCTGCATGCCAAAATGAGACCGCATTGAATTCTGCCAAAAATGACAGCCAGACCTATAGGTCTGCCCTCATGCCACATGAGACCTGAACCCAGTGGAACTTCTTGGATAACACAACCATGGTGTCACACAAACGTCATGCAAAAGCCCGGCCAGGTGCCACCACCCTGCAGGCAAAGTTCAGATGACCGTGAAGCTCCTGGAGTTCCCTAAAGGTGACCTTATGTTTGGACAAGATAGCTTTGATTTTATCAGCTATCCAATCAACCTTGTCCCTGGGTAAACAAGAAAGCTGGGCCACCGTGACAATTTCCACGCCTATGAAAATAAGGGACGTTGCCAGGCCCTCGGTCTTTTCAGGCGCCAGGGGAATGGGGAGCTCCCCCATGAGCTGCTGAAAATGGGATACCAGTCAGTGGCAGGCCTCCGTGTCCCCAGGGCCCCCAAATAAGAAATCATCCAAATAGTGGGCCACTTTGTCTAACCCAGCCCTGTGCACCAATGCCCAGTGGAGAAAGCTACTAAATTGCTCAAATGCACAGCAAGAAATAGCACAACCAAACGGCATGACCCTGTCAACGAAATACTAGCCTACGAAATGGAAGCCCAGTAACTCGAAGTCATCCTGATGGACTGGGAGGAGCCAAAAAGCAGACTTAATGTCCGACTTCACCAGGAGTGCTTCCGGCCCACAGGAACGGACCATCCTCAAGGCCTCATCGAACGATGTGTAGCAGACAGAGCATAGCTCATCCAGAATTGCATCATTCATCGAGGAACTCTCTGGGTAGGAGAGATGGTGTATGAGGCGAAAATCATCCAAGGATTTCTTGGGTATCAAGTCCAGTGGCGAAACCTTCAGGTTAGGAAAGGGAAGCCAATCAAAAGGACCGGCCACTTCACCCACTTCTTTAAATATTTTGGAACGGGCCAAACCCTCCCAACCAGTGACGGGAGGTTGGGTGCATCCTGTGGAGCCCGTGGGCTCACAAATGGAATGTGAAAACCAAAAAACAATTGTTCTAGGTAATCCGCATTGGAGCGTTTGCAGTATACACGTAACCAGCAGCGTAGGACCTCAAGCCGAATTGGGCTGGGCCCCTTTAGAATTTGGATAGGCATCCTGAGCTGAACATTGGGGGGGGGGGCTGTGTCACGAGACCTCCCCCGAGGTCCCCCTGCCTTGAAGCAGGAGCTGGCGGAATGTGGGCCGGAGCAGATGTTAAGTAGGGTTATTTATAGTCATCAGGAATTGTTGTTTTATAGAAGCAGAAGTGGAGACTGTGTTATGTGTGGAAAACTGTGTGAAAAACTGTGGGCTTGCAAGATCCCAGAAGTCATAAATCATCGAACCTGGATGAAGATGAGGAGGAGGAGGAGGAGAGAGCGAAGGCAAAAAAGAGGCTGTAGAGGTAATGGCCATGCGAACACGAGGGCAAAGATAAGAAAACAACGCTATAAATTACCTCTCCCAAGTATTTTCTATTCCAATGTGAGGTCTTTGGGGAACAAACTTGACGAGCTGGAGCTGAGGGAGACTTTCGGGATTGCTGTGCATTGCTACTCACAGAGACATGGCTTAACTCTTTCATTCCCAACACAGCTATTGAATTGCAAGGCTATAGTACACACCGGTTGGACAGGACAAAGGATTCTGGCAAGAAACAAGGTGGGGGAGTGTGTATCTTCGTAAATCACAACTGGTGCAAGGACTCGGTCAGGTTGGATAGCCACTGTTCCCCAGAGGTAGAGTTTTTAATGATTAAATGTAGACCTTTTTATCTCCCCCGGGAATTTACAGCAGTAGTATTAATGGTGGTGTATGTGGCACAAACTGCAAATGCACGCATGGCCAAGGATATTTTGTATGAAAACATCAATACTAAACTGAGCAAATACCCAGAGGCCGGCCTGATCATCGCAGGAGACTTCAATCGTACAGACTTGAAGGCAGTATTCCCAAAATTTCATCAGCACATTAAATGTGCAACTAGGGGGGAGAATACTCTTGACAAGGTGTATACGAACATTAAACGGGCATATGAGGTTAAGCCCCTGGCACAACTTGGTAGGTCAGATCATGTGTCCCTGCTTTTGACACCAGCATACACGCCTCTTAGGAAACAAGCCCCGATACAAACACAGACTGTTACTGTGTGGCCTGATGGAGCCTCTCAACAGCTGCAGGACTGTTTCCAGGAGACCGATTGGAATGTGTTTGACCATCAAGATCTGGAGACCTACACATCAACGGTCCTGGATTATCTTAGATTCTGCACCGCCAACGTCACCAGGGAAAAGCATGTAAACATGTATCCAAACAGGAAGCCCTGGATGACGAGTGAAGTTCAGAGACTGTTGAAGGCCAGAAACTTTGCTTTTAGAACTGGAGACCGGGTATTGTATAGTATAGAAAGGGCAAACCTGAAGAGGGGTATAAGGAAGGCAAAAGCTGTGTATAGAGGGAAAATTGAAGATCACCTGAGTAGTCATGACACCAGGCAAGTGTGGCAGGGGATCCAGCACCTTACTGACTACAAACCCAGTAATTCATCGCCTGCAGAGAGCAGTGCTTCTCTGGTGGAGGAGCTGAATACCTTCTTCGCCCAATTTGAGGTGACACCAGCAGTGGATCCAGCAATGTTGCCAGAGTCATTGTCATTACTCCCCTTAGGGAATGTTGCCAGGGTGGAAGAGGGAGAAGTGAGGCGAATATTAAAAGGGATAAATGCGAACAAGTCTATGGGTCCTGATGGAGTGGCTGGTAGGGCACTGAGAGACTGCTCAGAACAGCTGGCAGAAACTTTTATGAAGATTTTTAATCGGTCTTTGGCCCAAGCCATTGTCCCACCTTGTCTGAAATCCTCTACTATTATACCTCTGCCTAAAAAGCCTAACATAGATAGTCTGAATGACTTCCGCCCTGTGGCGCTTACACCTGTCATAATGAAATGCTTTGAAAAGTTGGTGCGGAACCGTATTATGGCTTGTTTACCAGTTGGACTTGACCCTTGTCAATTTGCATATAAGAGAAAGAGATCCACGGAGGATGCTGTGGCTATGGCCCTTCATGCTGTTCTGACCCATTTGGAGAAACAAGGGACTTATGCGAGACTGTTATTTGTAGATTTTAGTTCTGCTTTTAACACTATTCTTCCGCATAGACTTTTGCCCAAATTATTAGATCTGGGGCTTCCGCCATGCTTATGCAGGTGGATACTAGATTTTCTATCAGATCGTTCCCAACGGGTCAGGATGGGCTCTCATGTCTCTGCAGATCTCAGTATAAGTACGGGGACGCCGCAGGGGTGTGTGCTGAGCCCGCTTCTGTACACGATTTACATGTATGATTGTGTTCCCAGTTATCCCAGCAATAAGATCATCAAGTTTGCAGATGACACAACGGTGGTGGGTCTGGTAACTGCTGGGGAGGGGGAGTCGGCTTACAGGAAGGAGGTTGAGATGCTGACGGAGTGGTGTAGGGAAAACAATTTATTCCTCAATGTAAAAAAGACAAAAGAGATCATTGTGGACTTTAGAAAATGCAAATTGAACATCCAGCCACTTATTATTGAAGGGAATTGTGTGGAACAGGTCTCGGTGTTTCAATTTCTGGGAATGTTGCTGAGGGATGATCTAATATGGGGAGCAAACACCAAAGCTCTGATGAAGAGAGCACAGCAGAGGTGATACTTCTTGAGAATCCTCAGGAAGAACAATCTTTCAAAGGACCTGCTGTTGGCATTCTACCACTGTACCATAGAGAGTGTGTTAACCTATGGTCTGTGTGTATGGTTTGGGAGTTGTACAGCTAGGGAAAGAACAATGCTGTCCAGGGTCATAAAGACTGCAGAGCGGATAATCAGGCGTACTCTTCACACTCTAGATCAAATCTATGCCACCAGGTGTTATAAGAAAGCTGTAGAGATTGCACAAGATAGTACGCACCCCGGGAATGATCTCTTTCAGCTTCTGCCTTCTAGAAGAAGGTATAGGGTCATAAAGACCAGGACCAGCCGCTTGAGAAATAGTTTCTACCCAAAAGCGGTTCTGGCTTTGAATACAGTGCAATTCAGTCTATGAGCGAGCTTCTGTATATAGTTTTTAGAGTTTTTAGGGTTTTACAGTTTTTAGGGGTTAAATGTGTATATGTGGGGTGGGAGTATGTTGATAATTTTGTATAGTTGTATTTTGTTTAGGTTTTGTTGGGTTGTTAAGTGTCCCCCCCCAATCTCGTTGTTCTGTGCAGGACAATGACAATAAAGATTTATCTATCTATGGAGCATTCATGCTTGAATCGGCACAGCTTTCTGTTGCAACGCCCAGTGGATGAAAAATCCCAACAGAGTTGACGGGCTTGAACCCCCTGCCCTGCCACTTGGTGGGGTAACTAAGTGGGATTCAGGCACTGCACCATATGGCCACAGTCAAACCTGTCACCTGCAAAAGGGTATGAAGATGTTATATACTGTAACCAGAGCAATTGGTGGGGTTCATTCCACCTCATTTCCGGGTGAAGCACGGCCTGCATATGAAAGTTCTCTGGACCAGGAAAATCAACGTACGCCCAGGCGTAGTCAAATTAGTTAACACCCAATATAAAGGTCCCCTGCCCCAGAGAACAGTAGAGTTAGTCTTGCCTCACAGTAGTGCAGGGAAAAAAAGGATCTTTGTGATCCCGGGGGTTATGGATTGAGATTACACAGGCATCATCAAGGTGCAGCTATGGACGCACCTACCCCAGACAGTCAGCAAAGGGGATTCAGTAGCACAACTGATCATGATTCCATATCATCTACCAGGTGGGAGTAAGGAGGTAATCAGAGGAGATTCTGGATTCGGGTCGAAAGACCACCAGGAGAAGGAAGGGACAGTAGAAGGATACCAGATCATAGCGACAATGGAACAGACCATAGAGTGGAAACAGTATCCAGTGATTAAGGTATTTTTGAACAGAAAGCCCTTTGAGGGCCTTCTGGACACACGCACTGATGTCACTGTGATTGGCAAGAAATTATGGCCCAATGAGTGGGTGATCAAAGTAGTCTCAGATGCGTGGGGAGTAGGAGGAATTCAGGAAACCAGCAGAAGCAGAGAGTGGGTAGAAGTCACAATCCCAGGGGTGGATGGCGCAGCGGTAATCTGCCCTCATGTCCTAGATGTGCCGATAAACCTCTGGGGGAGAGACATTCTACAGCAGTATTGAGCCACCCTAACTTTCGGGTAATGGCCCTGCAACTCAAATGGCTTACAGACGAGCCAGTATGGGCAGAGCAGTGGCCAATCGTAGGGGGGAAATTAGAAGCTTTAAAGCAGCTCGTTAAAGAGCAGCTAGACTCAGGACATATTGAGCCATCAACCAGTCCTTGGAATTCATCGATTTTCATCATTAAAAAGAAGTCAGGGAAGTGGCGACTTCTTCATGATTTAAGGGAAATTAATAAACGTATTCAGCCAATGGGACCACTTCAATGCGGCATGCCCAATTCCAACATGATCCCAGAAGGATGGGAGATCTTGATTGTAAACTTAAAATACTGCTTTTACATGATCCCTTTAGACCCTAGGGACAGAGAAAGGTTTGCATTTACAGTGCCAGTCACTAACCACAGGGAACCCACCCAAAGGTTCGTGTGGAAATATTTGCCACAGGGAATGCTCAATTTGCCAACCCTGTGCCAAATCTATGTCCACGAGGCCTTAGTTGGGTTCCAGAACCTGCACCCCAAGATCATAGTTTGCCATTATATGGATGACATATTGGTCGCAGTGCCAAAATTGGACAATAACGTGTTCCAAAACCTTCAGAGCACACTGGGGGAGAAGGGGTTAATAATAGCCCCAGAGAAAATGCAAAGAACCGAGCCATATTCATATTTAGGGCACAGATTGCCCCGGTCTTTTGCAGCTCCAGTGCTGCCGAAGATCAATATTAAGGACACAATCACGCTCGTAGAGTTACAACAGATTCTAGGGAACATCACTTGGGCAAGGCCATACTTCAAAATAGACACTGATCTCTTGAAACCGCTTTTTGCGCTGTTAACAAAAGGGAGACAGCCAGCCGATCAAATACAAGTCCCAAAGGAGGCTAAACAGGCATTAGCAGCAGTAAACAAGATCCTAAGCAACCGGTGGGTGGACAGAATAGATGAGGGACTGCATGTCCCCATATTGAATCTGTACATCATAAAGACGGGCCCTATTCACAGGAGCACTACGCATAGACTCGGACAGGGGGATGAAAATCATGGAGTGGGTGTATTTACCCAACACCACATCCAAGAAATTTGTTTCCTCCCAAGAGTTGGTAGCCACAGTGATTCATAAAAGGCAACTAAGAGCAAGGGACAGTTCAGGATACGACTTAGCCAAGATAATCGTGCCATTCAATAAAGAGCAAATCCAGCAGTTGATGCAGTTGGGAGACACCCTATCCATAGCATTAGAAGGGTTCATGGGGAACTTGGCATTCCACTTGCCTAAGGACCCCAGACTGGTTTCACTTCAGACCCAGACCATCAGGCTACAGGGCATGCTGTCCATGATCCCCATTCAGGGGGCCAGGATGGTATTTACCAATGGGGGAGGAGTGTATGGAGTTCTCACTTGGCAAGAAGGAGCAATTTGGAAAACGCTGCTGAAACCTCCGCAGAAATCAGCACAGAGAGCGGAATTGGCAGCAGTACATCTCGCTTTAAAGACTTTCTCTAGTGAGTCACTACACGTGATCACAGACAGTCAGTATGTTAGTGATTTGGTTCACAACCTACCAGGAGCCTACATAACTCCCGCCATTGACAAGAATCTTTTGAGCCTATTTTTGACCATGCAATTTCACCTATGGCATCGCAGGGAGCCCCTGTATGTAGCCCACATTAGGAGCCACCAGGATTTACCTGGTCTCATTTCAGGGGGAAACAGCAGGTAGGGAAATTCACCAGAAGTTGGTAACGGGCGTCTTTATGACCCTCATGCAAAGCCATGCATTTTTTCACCAAAACACCAAGGCGTTGGCACGGCAATTTAACCTTCCATTGTCACAAGCACAGGCTATCGTGAGCTTCTGCCCACAGTCTGCAGGGGCACCGGGGGGCCCTTGTGGGGGATCAACCCACGAGGGATGGGGTCTAACCAGATTTGGCAGATGGACATCACACACGTCTCAGAATTTGGGAGATGGCAGTACATGCATGTCTCCATTGACCCTTATTCACAATTTGCCAGGGCTACAGCCCAGAGAGGAGAGACTGCCACTCATATCAAGCTCCATCTTTTAACCTGCTTCATGGTCACGAGCAAGCCTGACCTCATAAAGACCGACAACGGGCCAGCTTATAGCTCCAAACAGTTGGCAACATTCCTAGCAACTTGAGATGCAAAGCACACATTCAGGATTCCATACAACCCTCAGGGACAAGCATTTGTCAAACGGGTGAACATGACGTTAAAGTCCTACATTGAAAAACAAACAAGAAGGGAAGAGATTAGCAACCAGACCAACCCGGTGCACAACTTGGGGGTCCTCCTGGATTCGCGGCTGCTGCTAGAAGAACAGGTGGCAGCTGTGGCCAGGAGGGCCTTCACCCAACTTCGGGTGATTCGCCAGTTGCGCCAGCTCCTGGACCGGGACTCGTTGTTCATGGTCACTCACACTCTGGTGACCTCCAGACTAGACTACTGTAATGCGCTCTACATGGGGCTGCCCTTGATGACCATTCGGAGGCTGCAGCTGGTCCAGAATGCCGTGGCCCAGGTGGTGATGGGGTGTGGACGTTATGCCCATGCCTCACCACTGCTTCGGGGGCTGCACTGGTTACCAGTTTGTCTCTGGGTGCAATTCAAGGTGCTGGTTTTGACCTTTAAAGCCCTACATGGTACTGGGCCAGGGTGTCTCAGAGACCGCATTGGCCTAAGGACATCTGTCCGTCCAACCAGAGCGGACCGGAGGGGCTCTTTAATTGTGCCATCAGCCAGGGGGGCTCGCCTCTCTGGCACAAGGAGGGCCTTTTCCGTGTCCGCACTGGCCCTTTGGAACCTCCTGCCTGTGGAACTGCGTCTCCAGACAGAGTTGTTGCCCTTTAGGAAGGAACTAAAGACCTGGCTGGTGGGCCAAGTTTAGGGTGCAGGTGGGGATGGGGGCACCATTGGGTGGTTGGTATAGAGAAGTGTGCCTTCCCCCAAGGTCCCTTTGGTACTTGTGCACCTTTTAGGGGTGGGTTTTTTAACTTTTAACTTTGTTTTATCATGTGTCTTTTTATGTATTTACTGTCCACTATGTAAACTGCCCTGAGTTGGGTTGTACCTGAGTGGGCGGTATATAAGCATGAAAAATAAATAAATAAATAAATAAATAACCCCAAAAATCAGTCTCAGGTGCAGCAGCACCTGCACAAAGTACAGTCTTTTCTGGCACATAAGGCGACTGGGCGTATAAGACGACCCCCAACTTTTCTAGTTAAAATGTAGAGTTTGCAATATACTCGCCGTATAAGACTACCCCTCTTCCAACAGTGGCGTCTTCGGAGCTTCCCAGGCCGGGAATGGCTCCCTTTACCGGCTGGGGGTGGTGGTGTAGAGGAGGAGGAGCAGCAGCTGACCGGCGGGGAAAGCCATCCGCCGCCGCAAGGCTAGGGGTGGTGGTGCAGAGGAGGAGGAGCATGGAGCCGCCCGGATACCACCTCCCTCAGCTTCGCGGTGGCAGCGGCGGCTGGCTTTTCCCGCGGGTCAGCTCCTTCTCCTACTCCTCACCCCCTGGCTGGGGGTGTGTGGAGGAGGAGGAGCAGCAGCTGACCAGCGGGGAAAGCCATCCGCCACCACAAGGCTGGGGGTGGTGGTGCGGAGGAGGAGGAGCAAGGAGCCACCCGGATACCACCACCCTCAGCCTCACAGCGGTGGCTGGCTTTTCCCGCCAGTCAGCTCCTTCTCCTCCTCATCCCCAAGCTGGGGGTGGTGGTGCAGAGGAGGAGCAGCAGCAGCTGACCAGTGGGGAAAGCCATCCACCGCTGCAAGGCTGGGGGTGGAGGTGTGGAGGAGGAGGAGCAAGAAGCTGACCGGATACCACCACCCTCAGCCTTCTGGCAGCGGCGGCTGGCTTTTCCTGCGGTCAGCTCCTCCTCCACCTCCTCCTCCTCCTCACCCCCGGCTGGGGGTGGTGGCGCAGAGGAAGACGAGCAGCAGCTGACTGGCAGGGAAAGCCATCCACCACCACAAGGCTTGGGGCGGTGGTGCGGAGGAGGAGGAGCAAGGAGCCGCCCGGATACCACCACCCTCAGCCTCGCGGCAGCAACGGCGTCTGGCTTTTCCTGCCGGCCAGCTCCTCCTCCACCTCCTCCTCACCCCCGGCTGGGGGTGGTGGTGCAGAGGAGGACGAGCAGCAGCTGACTGGTGGGGAAAGCCATCCACCGCCACAAGGCTTGGGGGGGGGGGGGTGGTGCGGAGGAGGAGGAGCAAGGAGCCGCCCGGATACCACCACCCCGCCAGTCAGCTCCTTCTCCTCCTCATCCCCAAGCTGGGGGTGGTGGTGCAGAGGAGGAGCAGCAGCTGACCAGTGGGGAAAGCCATCCACCGCTGCAAGGCTGGGGGTGGAGGTGTGGAGGAGGAGGAGCAAGAAGCTGACCGGATACCACCACCCTCAGCCTTCTGGCAGCGGCGGCTGGCTTTTCCTGCCGGTCAGCTCCTCCTCCACCTCCTCCTCCTCCTCACCCCCGGCTGGGGGTGGTGGCGCAGAGGAAGACGAGCAGCAGCTGACTGGCAGGGAAAGCCATCCACCACCACAAGGCTTGGGGCGGTGGTGCGGAGGAGGAGGAGCAAGGAGCCGCCCGGATACCACCACCCTCAGCCTCGCGGCAGCAACGGCGTCTGGCTTTTCCTGCCGGCCAGCTCCTCCTCCACCTCCTCCTCACCCCCGGCTGGGGGTGGTGGTGCAGAGGAGTACGAGCAGCAGCTGACTGGTGGGGAAAGCCATCCACCGCCACAAGGCTTGGGGGGGTGCGGAGGAGGAGGAGCAAGGAGCCGCCCGGATACCACCACCCTCAGCCTCGCGGCAGCAACGGCGTCTGGCTTTTCCTGCCGGCCAGCTCCTCCTCCTCACCCCCAGCTGGGGGTGGTGGTGCGGAGGAGGAGGAGCATCAGCTGACTGGCAAGGAAAGCCAGCAACCGCCACCGCCGCGGGGCTGAGGGTGGTGGTAATAAAAATAATAATAAGTTTTATTTCTATCCTGCTTTCCTGACACAAGTGCCACTCAAAGTGGCTTACAACTTATATAACCTATTCCCCTTCACCGGCGGGGAAGGTAAGAGGAGCCCCGTCAGGCGTCTCCAAGCCCGACAGGGCTCATTTTACCTTCCCCGCCAGTGAAGGGGAGGCACGGCTAGCAGTGTCTTCGAGCCCAACGGGACTCCTTTTACCTTCCCCACCAGTGAAAGGGGTGGGGAGGCGCAGCTCACAGTGTCTTCGAGCCCGATGGGGCTCCTTTTACCTTCCCCGCCGGTGAAGGGGGCGGGAAGGCGCAGCTTGTGGCGTCTCTGAGCCCGATGGGGCTCCTTTTACCTTCCCCGCCGGTGAAGGGGGGTGGGGAGATGTGGCTCATGGCATCTTCGAGCCCGACGGGGCTCCTTTTACCTTCCCCGGTGGTGAAGGGGTCGGAGAGGCGCGGCTCGCAGCATCTTCGAGCCAGACTGGGCTCCTTTTACCTTCCCTGCCGGTGAAGGGGGCGGGGTGGCGTGGCTCGCAGCGTCTTCAAGCCCGACTGGTCTCCTTTTACCTTCCCTGCTGGTGAAGGGGGCGAGGAGGCGCAGCTTGTGGCGTCTCCGAGCCCGATGGGGCTCCTTTTACCTTCCCCGCCGGTGAAGGGGGTGCGGACGTGTGGCTCATGGCATCTTCGAGCTCGACAGGGCTCCTTTTACCTTCCCCGCTGGTGAAGGGGGCGGAGAGGCGCGGCTCGTGGCATCTTCGAGCCAGACTGGGCTCCTTTTACCTTCCCTGCCGGTGAAGGGGGCGGGGTGGCGCAGCTCGCAGCGTCTTCAAGCCTGACTGGTCTCCTTTTACCTTCCCTGCTGGTGAAGGGGGCTGGGAGGCACGGCTTGCGGCGTCTTCAAGCCCTACTGGGCTCCTTTTACCTTCTCCAGTGGTGGAGGGGGCGGGGAGGGGAGGGGCGGGAAGGGGCGGCTCGTTGCATCTCCAAGCCCAATGCAGCTCCTTTTACCTTCCCCGCCAGTGAAGGGGATGGGGAGCCACGGCTCGTGGCGTCTTCGAGCCCGGCGGGGCTCCTTTTACCTTCCCCGCCGGTGAAGGGGACAGGGAGGCGGGTGGCCCCTTGCTTCAGAGACCTTGCAGCGCCGGCCGTGGCTGGCTTTTCCCGCCAGTCATCTCCTCCTCCTCCTCCTCACCCCCCGGCTGGGGGTGGTGGTGCGGAGAAGGAGGAGCATCTGCTGACCGGCGGGAAAAACCAGTTGCTGCTGCTGCCGCAAGGCATCCGGAACAAGGGGCCGCCCGGATACCACCCCCCCGGCCGGGGGGGTGAGGAGGAGGAGCAGCAGCTGACCGGCAGGGGGGAAAGCCAGCCGCCACTGCGGGGCTGAGGGTGGTGGTATCTGGGCAGCCCCTTGCGCTGGAGGCCTCGCAGTGGTGGCTGGCTTTCCCCGCCCATCAGCTGCTGCTCCTCCTCCTCCTCCTCACCCCCCGGCTGGGGGTGGTAGTGCAGAAGAGAAGGAGCATCAGCTGACCGGTGGTGAAAACCAGCCACTGCCGCTGCTGCCCCGATGCCTCCAGAGCAAGGGGCTGCCCAGATACCACCACCCTCAACCTCACGGCGGTGGCTGGCTTTTCCCGCCAGTCAGCTCCTCCTCACCCCCGGCTAGGGGTGGTGGTGCAGAGGAAGAGGAGCATCAGCTGATCAGTGGGGAAAACCAGCCGCCGCCACGAGGCGTCCGGAACAAGGGGCTGCCTGGATACCACCACCCCAGCTGGGGGTGAGGAAGAGGAGCAGCAGCTGACTGGTGGGGGGAAGCCAGCCGCCACCACGAGGCTGAGGGTGGTGGTATCCGGGCGGCCCCTTGCTCTGGAGGACTCGCGACGGCGGCTGGCTTTCCCCGCCGGTCAGCTGCTGCTCCTCCTCCTTCTCTGCACCCCTGGCTGGGGGTGGTGGTGTAGAGGAGAAGGAGCATCAACTGACCGGCAGGGAAAACCAGCCGCCGCCGCCGCCGCCGCCGCCGCGCCTCCGGAACAAGGGGCCGCTCGGATACCACCACCCTCAGCCTCGCGGTGGTGGCTTGCTTTTCCCACCGGTCAGCTCCTCTTCCTCCTCCTCCTCACCCCCCAGCTGGGGGTGGTGGTGCAGAGGAGGAGGAGCATCAGCTGACCGGCAGGGAAAACCAGCTGCCACCGCCGCCACAAGGCTGGGGGTGGTGGTATCTGGGTGACCCCTTGTTCTGGAGGCCTTGCGGCAGCGGCGGCAGATAGCTTTCCCCACCGGGCGGCCCCTGGCTCTGGAGTACCCAGCGTATAAGATGACCCCCAACTTTGGCACAGATTTTTCGGGGTTAAAAAGTCATCTTATACACCGGAAAATACGGTATTATTCATATACAATTGTCTCAATATTCTTTCGGACTGCAGACCTCAGGAGAAGCACTTCAGGTGACAGGAGACCGTCCTGTGACCTATGGTCCACTTCAGGGTACTGCCTGATGATGGGACGGAGGTGGAGCAGATGATCCAGAGCAAGACCAGAACTGAGAGTGACCTGGGGGATGGTCAAGACCCTGTGTTATGATGCCTTATTCATTCTGAGGGAGCAGAACACCGAGCCCACACCCCAAAACATGGTGGCTGTGGTGCTAGCACAAATCACCTACAATTCACTGATGATCGTCATGATCTTCCTCCTGATGGCGGGGGGAGGAGTCCAAGCATCTAGTGGGGACTTAACAGCTAGAGTGCATTATAACATTTGGGAGAAATTAGCCAGACTTGTCAACCAATCTGACTTTTGCCTGCAACAAACCATGGACACTGCATCTCTTTTGAGTACTTGCCTGATTCCGGTGTGCCGAGTGCCGGGAGATCAGGTCAGGGACACTGAGTGGCTGCGGTCATTCCGCCACCACCACAAGATCACTTACGGGACTTACGCAAATTGGGATACTCAGGTGATAAAGACTTTGCCGGCCGATGCGATCACCCTTTACACACCACAGGTGGCCAACAGCCAAACCACCACTTGTGCCAGGATGGTGGGTTGTTCAACAGCCAAAGACTCACACCACTGTTGCCTGAACCCAGGGAAAGATACTTGGAAATGTGCCAAACCAGAGACAATTAGTTATGTGTATGCCCACATCATTTTGCCTTTGGGATGGTTCTTTACGTGCAATCAAAGGACATGGAACTACGTACTGGCCAATCTGTCAGACTCATACTGTTGTGTGAGTCGCCTAACTTTGGTACTCCCGGGGAGGTATATGGTGACCCAAAAGCCCGAACGGCTGAGTGGGGAGCAGTCCAACTGGATGAGATGCGACAGCGACATCTCCCTACTCAGTAAGGCAGAGTATGTTTCCTTAGCCGTCAGCATAGTGGGGGTACTGGGGTTAACGGTAGGCAATGCGCACCAAATCAGCCAACTAGCGTGCGCGTTAGCCAAAGCAATCAGTCACACCTCATCAGCCATTGCAATGTTAAACCAGGAGCAGGCTGAACTTAGACATGCAGTTTTAGACAACTGTGCAGCTATTGATTATTTGCTGCTACTATACCATTTGGGTTGTGAATCAGTTCACAACATGTATTTCAACCTGATGGACAACTCTTGCAAGGTCCAGAGTCGAATAGCCGAACTAGACACCTTAGTCAAAACATCAAGGAGGACACAAATTGGGCTTGGTGGGACGTGCTGTGGTCTTGGGTGCCCTGGGGGTGGATGCAAACAGTGCTCCAGACCATAGCTGTAATCATAGTGATTTGGATTATGCTTTGCTGCTTCGTGCAGTGCATCCCTTCACTCATGTCAATGTGCACCTCATGGTGGAAGCCTAAAAAGAGACTTACGCCCAAGCAAATCATGCCTTACATCTATCAAGCCCTCAGCCAGGCCAATTTAAACAGTAAAAAGGGGGAAATGTGGGTTGCTCACATTAATTGGATATTAAACCTCTCCCGAGGGGTGCACCCGGTGTCCACAGACCCGCATGCCGGTCCCCAAATTAGTTGGGGTCGTGCTCGGCTGGAGAGGGATTTGGGAGATAAGCGGGCAGGCTAGGAATAAACAATGGCTCAGGCTGGGGGCAAATAGAGTTAGGAAAGCAGACAGGGTCAAACAAGGGACAAAATTAGGTGCCCGGGGTCAATCCACATAGACCCTGAGATTAGGACAGAAACAATGGATTTCGCCAGCCCAAGGCAATTTAATGTGGGTTTTCCATTAACCTCAAGAGTAGCCTTCTGATCACAGGATTCATGAGAGTACCATGCACGCAAGCCTTCTGTAGAGGGGATGGTGCGATTATCTTAGATACATGTCTTTGCCCCTAGGCAGGGAATAAATACTTGCTCCCGACTCCGGTCGGGGCTGGACTTCACCACACGGCTGCCTCCCGTGTCTCAATGCAACAAGATGGAAGACGTATAGTCTCCAAAACCAGTGAGGTACACTGGAAGCCTTCAAGAGAGAATTGGAAAACAACCCTCTGTCAGATCTGCTTTGATTCGGATTCCTGCATTGAGCAGGGGGTTGGACTCGATGGCCTAAGACAGTGGCGGTGAACCTATGGCACGCATGCTAGAGGTGGCACTTGGAGCCCTCTCTGTGGGCACCCGTGTAGTCACCCCAGCACAGAGTTTGCCCCGCCCCCTGCCCAGCAGCGAAATGGGAGCACTTCCTCCCTCCCCCCAGCACAGAGTTCACCCCACCCCTCTGCCCAGTAGCCCGATGGGAGTATTTTCTTCCTCCCCTGTTGCTATGTTGCCACTTTGCAATAAATAAGTGGGTTTTGGGTTGCAGTTTGGGCACTCGGTCTCCGAAAGGTTTGCCAACACTGGCCTAAAGGGTCCCTTTCCAACTCAGTGATTATTCTATGGGTTTCTTTCTGTTTCTGTGCTTTTCTGCCTTGTACTCTGCTAACTATTATGAGTCTCCATTAACCAATAAACTTAAAGTATGCAAATAATGGGGGAGGGGGGAAATCTGGTCTTGTCCTGATTGGTTGCTTTTGAATTTGACAACACAATCATTTCTTCTAATGAAACAATGCCACAACATTTAAATGCCACAAGTAGCCATTTCAAGGTCCACTTTGAACCATCAGGAGGAGTGGATGTGACCCGGAAATTCCCTCCAATATGATCACCATCATGCGTTAACATTCCTCTCAATCCAGGAAGCAGAGCATGTCAAAACCAATACCTCATCTTGGTTGGTCTTCTTAAACATCTTCAAGAAGCAGTTTAAACAGCCAAACTGCTCTGAGTTTCTCCTGGAGGTTTGTGGCTCCATCAAGGAAAATCTCTCAAGGTGGAATAAAAGGACAGATATGAAGAAATGGCCAGATCTAGGTGTAAGAGTCGAAAATCCAGAAGACGGCGGACACTACCTGCTTTCTTCCTCTTCATGAAAGACAAAAGACGTGATTTCGAGTGTAGAAACCCAAGGATGGGTCCAGTCCAGGTGGCCAAAAGAATGGGCTGCATGTGG